>CM077011.1:48064024-50464024 GCA_039090855.1 Macrothele yani
GAATGCCAAAGAGAAACAAAAACAAGTGGACACTTCCAAATTGGTTTTGCAGCATTTTGAGATCTCAGATAATTTTTTTTTTTAAGATGATTTTTCTACTCTTGATGAAACATAGTTACATCACTATGATCCAGAGATGAAACAACAGTCCCTGCAGTGGCGGCACTGAGGTTTCTCCATGGCCAAAGAAATTCAAGACTCAAAAGTTTGCAGGAAAGGTCATGGCTATGGTATTTTGGGATTCAGAAGGCGTTTTACTGACTGAATTATCTCCCAAAGGGCTGAACAATAAATGCTGAATACTATTCCAACTTGCTGGGACAATTAAAGGAGGTGTTGAAGGAAAAAAGGTGAGGAAAACTGCAGAAAGGTACCTCTTTTTGCAGGACCATGTGCTTGCTTACAAAACAATGGATGTTTTGAGGGACTTGGGTTTAAGTGCATAGACCATCCACCCTACTCACTAGACCTTGTTCTATCGGACTATTTCCCTGTTTCCAAACCTTAAAAATAGTTTGAAAGGGAAGCATTTTTCAAATGATTCGGAGGTGATATCAGCAGCACAGCAGCATTTGAGTGACCAGACTTCAGAATTTTTTGAGAGGGTTAAAGAAACTCCAGAAACGCTGTGCCTAGTGTGTTGAACTTCAGGGTGAATATGTGGAATAGCCTGTAAGTTTCATGGCTCTAGCCCATTTCCTTCTTGTTGAGGCTTCGAGAACTTATCAGGCTGTGACAAGTGTGTTGAACGTTGGGGTGAATATGTGGAATAGTCGGAGCAGCTTCATGGCTCTAGCCCATTTCCTTCTTGGTGAGGCCGAGAATTTACTGAAGCTGTGCCAAGTGTGTTGAATTTCGGGGTGAATATGTGGAATAGTCTGTAAGTTTCATGGCTCTAGCCCATTTCCTTCTTGGTGAGGCCGAGAACTTATCAGGCTGTGCCAAGTGTGTTGAAATTTCGGGGTGAATATGTGGAATAGTCTGTAAGTTTCATGGCTCTACCCATTTCCTTCTTGGTGAGGCCGAGAACTTATCAGCATTTCCTCGTATGAGTATTACACACCAGAAACTTTTCTAATTTACACATGATCCAAAATTGAATGCATACACACTACTGCAGGAACATTTAAAAATAAAAAAACTATATTACCTTGTAAATTCAAGTAAATGCAGTCAAATTATCTTCTTTGCCACGAACTACACGATTTCGTATCTTGCCAAAGAAACTGGGAGAGAAAAAAAGTAAAGACAGATGAAATGTAAAAAGCCCATAGAGTATAAGAGAGGGCCATCCAGAAAGTAAGTACTATTCACGATCACTCAGGTACAATCACTGTATTTGCTTCGGAGTTATGCATGTGTAGTTGTGTTGCTTCATCCATTAGCCACAACTTGACACCATTTTGTGAGGCTAGGCCCATGTTATGCGTCATAATGTTTAAACAGAACAACAAGCTGACTGCGGAGTCCCATCCGTGATAAGGTTTCTGAATGCGAGAAATGTCAGACCAAGACCATTCATCAGCAAATTTGCAAAATTTATGGACAAAACACAATGAGTGCAGGAATGGCGTGGAAGTGGGTTCGAATGTTTAATGAAGGATGACAGAGCGTTTAGGACGAACTGCGCAGTGGTAGGCCTTCTCTGGTCATGGAAGATTTGGTGGAGAGTAAAGGAAAACATTAGCCAGAACTGACACTTCACAATTTCTGATCTTTTAGAGAACATTTCCCTGCTTCAAAATCATTACTGCATGAAATCATTACTGAAAAGTTTGGTGTACAGTGAAGTGTGTGCACCAAGGATGTCAAAGATGTTAACAGAAGAGTGCAAAACAAAGTGCAGTATGGAATCTGTTTTGGAATTTTCAGGATGGTACGTAGAAGGAAGGCGATTTTTTAAGCCGCATAGTGACTGCAGATGAGACTTGGGTCCCTCACATAACATCTGAATCAAAACAGCAGTCCCTACAATGGAAACACATGGTCAAAAAATTCAAACAGATGATGTCAACATGAAGGGTCATGTGCATCGTATTTTTGGGACAGGGAATTCCTGCCTAAAGGCATGTTAAGTTGATGGTAGTTGAAAACGTGTTAAGTTACATATAATAGTTGTTAAGGCAAATATATTCTGGCCATTACTATGGCCTTCATCAGTGAGACTATATGTTTCATTGCTAGATTGGAAAAGGTAAGTTTTGTAATGGTAACTCTGGGTGACGTGACGCAATGAGAGATTTCCAGATGTATGGAACGTAAATGGGCAGCTCCGAGTTGCAATTTTTGGAAAACAAAATTTCCAAACTTTCTCTAAACCTCAGATAGAAAACGATTTTGGAAGGAAGCCAACTTTTTTGTAGTATTGGACCAAAGTGAAACAGCAGAAGTGTCAGCAATGGTAAGTTGGGACAAGAAAGAGGAAGGTTTTCTAAATTTCACAACAGATTTGTGTTCCTGAAGTCTTGAGAGAATTTTTTCGGAAGTAACTTCCTATGTATGTGGTTAATCCAATGTGTAATGATGAGGTCACCTCTTTCCTCACTTCTGGCTGAAATATACCTTCAAAATATTGAGCAATCAATTGTGCTGCAACATGACAAACAACCTACCTTATGGCTTTGTTATGTCGACGATATCTTTTGTCATCTGGCCTCATCCTAAAAAGATTTTATTGCAACTCACAACTTTAATTACTGAAAAATTCCCATCCACTAGATTCACTATTAATGAAGAATTTGATGGCAAGATAAATTTCTTGGATGTCAGCATCTCTAAAAATATTAATCTTCTATCCACTTATACCTACCGAAAACCAGTTTCTGCCAACAGCATTATTCCTTTCAATTCTCACACTTTAATTAATTTAAACTGTCAGTTCTCAAGTCTTTCATTCATCGAGCTCATTTGGTTTGTAACACTGAAGTTAATCTAAAAAATGAATTAGCCAACATCTGCTTGATCGTTCAACATGGCCTTCCCCCACACCTGGTTTCTAAATTAATTCAAAATGCTAAGAAAAAAACAGTTGTTGCTCTTCAACCTGTATCACTAAAAAAAGAACTAATGTTTGCTGGTTCTATCCCTTACCATAAACTTTCTGCCTACAAGCTCATCAGTATCTTCAAAAGAGAAGGATATAGACTTGCCATTTGTTCTTCTCCTTCAATTTCTGTTATCTTCCGGAATTGACAGGAGACCCAAGACTCCCCTGCTTTCTTCTCCTGGAGTGTATAAAATTCCTATCAAGACAAATGTTGGATTAACCTCGTATACATAGGAAGTTCTTTCCGAAAAATTATCCGAAGACTTCAGGAACACAAAATCTGATGTGAAATTTGGAAAACCTTCCTCTTCCTTGTCTCAACTTACCATGGCTGACACTTCTGCTATTCCACTTTGGTCCAATACAAAATAGTTGGCTTCCTTCCTAAATCGTTTTGCTCTGAGGTTTAGAGAAAGTTTGTTTTCCAAAAATTGCAACTCGGAGCTCCCTATTTACGTTCCATACATCTGGAAATCTCTTATTGCATCACGTCACCCGGAGTTACCATTACAAAACTTACCTTTCCAATCTGGCAACGAAACATATAGTAGTCACACGGATGAAGGCCATAGTAATGGCTGAAATATATTTGCCTTAACAACTATTATATGTGACTTAGCTTGTTCCCAGCTATCATCAACTTAACTTGTTTGTTAGTTGCTTGCATTGCTCACCACTCCTAAAGGCATGACAGTAAACATGGCTTTTTAGTGCAAGACACTGAGAAAGTTGCATCACGCAATTCAAAAATAAATGGTGTGGCATGATGAGCAAGGGAATTGCTCTTCTCTATGATAATGCAAGGCCTCACACCACAAATGTGACACAAAAGCTGGTCACCAAATCTGGATGAGAGCAACTGGTCCATCCTGCCTACAACCCAAACTTGGCACCCAATGACTTTCATTTGCTCTCTCTACATGAAACAATTCTTTGCTGGTCAGTGGTTTGATGACTGATAGTAGCTGAAAACCCAGGTGGCAGACTTCTACGAGGAGGGCATAAAAAAACCTGTGCGACAATATGACAAATGCCTTAACATCCATGGGAATATGTTGAAAAGTATACTAAAGTACGTCGTAGAATTCAATGCACATTAAAAATTAGTTATCAATATTTTTTTAATCTTTAAAAAGTACTTACTTTATGCATGTCCCATGTATAATTTTCAAAGCCTCTTTGATTCACATAACAAATCCTACTATCACATATGCATAACGAGAGTATGACAAACACGAAAGCTTTCTCTAGTTCAGGCAAAATGAATTTTATGTTCTTTAACTCTTGAATTCTTATCAAGAGTGAAAAATGAATAACATGGTTAGATAGCATGTGAGATTTATATGATAAGTGTCAAGTTAAAACTACATAGACTATAAATGGCAACACTGATCTCTGTAAACTGCATTTAAGGCTATCCTGGGGCAGAAAACCAGGTGATTGTAAGCTCAGAAGTCCAACATTCTAACTCTCTGTCTGATGTAAAATTAATTTTATGGACAAAGTGATTTCTGGAAGTGGAAATTTCTGTAAAGGACACACAAGATGAATGATCCGACAGTTATAGGTAGGCACATTTAATTTTGCTCCGGGCAGATTTGAAAAAAAATTCATAACAAAATATTTATAGTGCAAAATATTACTGCCTTATAATAAAGGTAATAAGTATGCTCATTACAGATGAATAAATTAAATTAAAATAAATGCTGGCCTGCTTGCTTTTTACAGCTCATCTGGCCAAACAGCCACCACCTCTTCTTCTTCCCATAGCGATTACTTCCTCTGCTGCCTTTTCTTGTATTGTACCCCTGACATCAATGTATTCACATTCTGAAGCAGCATAATGGCAAGAAATAGCCTAAAAATAAAAAAAAAAAAAAAGTCGTGACATCATCAAATAAATATGTTTCACACACACCAAACTATTCAAAAAGTGCATGCTTAAAAACAAAGAACAAGCAAAACCTCAAAGAAAAGGGTTTTAAAGGTACAACAAAATGCTGTCAGACTAAAATGCTTGTTTGTGGAATGGGGCATCTACCTTCTTATGGAAGGAAGCTGATTTCTTTTTTCATATATGGTACCCACCGCTATGCTGTGGTTTTTATTAATGTTTATGACAGTAGGTACTGATTACTCAGACTATGTTTGAACTGGTTCAGTTTAATAAATAAATAAATAAAATAAAATATATAAATACATACATACATACATACATACATATCACTAAGTTGTTCCCTGAGATTCAGAGGTTAGCTCCACAATGAAATACAAACCACCAGATAAATTTTTAAGTTTACTTAGTGTTGCCGTATCAAGCTTCTCCATTCACAGCATTCTTGACACACAACTTAGGCTTTACTGACAACCATCACATGCCGCACAAAATTTTTGTAATTTTCACACTCAATCTTTTTCTCATGCAGACATTCCTGAATTCTTCAACCCCCTGATTTCCTTGGCCATCCCATGCCTTTCTTTCCTGCCATTTCCAGCATGAAAAAACTTTGTTAGTAAGCATCGCATCACTCATTCTTACAACATGGCCAAACTTACCTAAGAAGATATTAGTCTCCACCCTTGCTAACAACATTTTGCATCATATTACACAACTACAACACATCTTCATTACTCTCACGTGATCAGAGCATGTCTTTTGCCACAAACCCTCATAAATAACCCATCTCTCCAACACACAAACGACTCCTACTGTTCTGTAATACTCAGGTTTCACTGCTGTACATCAGAATAGGAAAAATATACACTTTCATACACAGCCATTCGTGACTCTCTTCAGAATCCATCATTCCTGTGAAAACCTCCTAAAGCAGCTATGACTTTCAATGAAGAATCTGCACTCAAGCCTACTAATTTCACTATCCAATTTGTTCTCTCTGTTAAACATGCTTCCTAAATACACAAACTCAGGAAATAAATATATTCATCCAAAATTACAAAGGTTTAGTGCCTTAATATGTTCAACAATTGGCTACATTCTTTCTATATCACTCATAACTTAATTTAATACCTTGCTCTACTCTGTCAAAATACTGGAAAAATTAGGTGATTCAATGTCCATATGCAAATGAAATGGTAAAATAGCTATAATGTCATGACGTGGTTAGTTATGATGTCATGACCCACAAATAAACATAGTTGTGTGGTCTATACCTGACATAAATACCATTGCAAAATAAGAAAAGACTGCTGATCACCACCGTAATAGATTTGATTTATGCTATGATAATATTAAGCAGCTGACTTGCATATCAATGCAAACAGTGTCTTGAGTAAAACATACAAAAAAATAAAAAATAAAAATACAAACTATGATTAAAGCATACAAAAAAATTGAAAATAAAAACTATTATGTCAGATGTCTGCATTGTAAGAAATGGTATTTCATGTTTGTAGAAATATGCACATACAAGTGTTTTCAATTCATATTTGAGTTGTTTTACTCTTCTGGATATTGACAGATGACTCTCTCTTTCTCATTGAAAACTTGTCTCTCAATGTATTCCCACTCCACATGTTATCACACTTGATGGACAATACTTTCTTCTGCTTTCTGATGAACAAGCAACTTTCTTTGATAATGCGACACAGCATCTTTTTGAGACCTGGTAGGTTTACTCTAATAGTCTTATTGGGATGATCACAATGACCTTTACAAGTGTATTTTTAAAATTTTCATATTCATTTTGTGCTGTTTTAACTTGGTTTCACTTTTTATTGGGGTTATGACGTTTTGCTTGTTTTCTTCCTTTTATAATTAAAGGAACATGTATCCAAGCATCTGTTTAGATTAATGTTATTGTAGTTTGTTTGCAAGTCTTTTATACACAATATTTACTGCTGCTGTATATTTCAATCTCTTTATGATATGCACATATCCACTGAGTACTACCACTACAGAAGATTCTGTAAAATAAACTGCACTAATAACATTTACCTCTGGGTTGCTTAAAGAACAAGTGAATCAATTGAAAATGTCTGAGGCTCATGTGGAAAAGAAGTGGGCATGTTTTAAAAACTGTATTTGCAAAGAAAAGATTTGCAGTACTACTAAGGCAAGTAGAAATAAAAGGGTAATAATGCTCTGGTAAGACAGTAAGATTAAATAAACTATGAGAGGAAAAGAAAAATAAGCATATTTCAGGAGTGTTGCAAGGTAAAGATTCTGAGGATGAATATCCCTATAAAACATATGAAGAAGCAAAGCTGGTTTGATAGAGTAAGGCAAAGTGTAGGAATGATAAAGTGGACAGGAAAGAATGAGCTTGTTAGAAAAACATGATTTCATTCTAGAAGTACAGAAGATAGTTTAAAAACTAACAGAAGTAAAGTTTTAAATTGTATTATGAACAAGACTGGAGAAACAATATTTCAGTTTAATGAGATATATAAGAAACACTAGCATGGGTGCTCAGTATTTCCCGAGTAAATATTACTATTCGTGGAATCATCAAGTTCAGCAGGTGAAAAGTTAATAAATGAAAAAGGTATTCCTGTACCTTTCCAGTAAATTTATTTTAATTCATTTAGGCTATTGTTTTTTGGCAAACAATATTTTTTTGGTTTTTCCATTGGGAGTAAAAATGCAGAGATTTTTAGGATTGCTAACCCTTGAGTAGGGGACATAGAGCTGTCTGCAAAAGCTGGGTTCCTCCAAATAATGCCAACCACTGCCAATGACTGGCATGCACTAATATTGGAAAAAAAAAAAAAAAAAAATGGAGCTGGTATGTATGGCTGTGAATGTGAAAAAAATAATTGATTTAAAGACATTTTCACTTTTATGAAACAAAAAAGAAAGGAAGAAGAATGGAAGCACTTCCCTTCGAGGAGACATCTACAGATCTACCGTACACCTGGCGTGCACTTCTGAGAATCCTGTGACACTGAAATGGAATGCACATACGTCATGCTCGCTTGCATGCGAATTGACGTTGGTACTGATCATCCTTTTGTTTACTGTTTTGAATTTTGAATATCTGGAATTCTCTATTTACATTACATTGTATTTCTGGATTTTGACGAAGCCACCCATTGGTAGGTGAAAGCTAACGTTTATTCATTTAGGTTTCTAATACACCATTAAATGGATGTTTTTGCACTTTATTGTTATCTATGGTCTCTAACTTAGACCGTAGATCAGATATTGGAGTGTTGAATTGTGTTGCAGTTCTTAAAAGTAAAAAAACAGAACTTCTTATGAAATTTTGTATGGGGGCTTTTGACCTGGGGCTCTGGCCCCATTCGGAAACCATATACGGTTTAACACAGAGTACCATGAGATGGCATACCAAATTTGGTGGTTCTAAATTGAAAACTGCAGATTTTATGAAAATTTTGTATGGGTCCCCCCTTGACCTCGGGCACCGACTCCTTCCAAAAACTTTATCTACAGTCCATCTTGAAGAGTACCATGAGATGGCATACCAAACTTGGTGGACTCAGAACATAAAACTGTAGATATTACAAATATTTCTCAGTATGGGGCCCCGACTAACCCAGGGTTCCGGCCCCTTCCCCAAAAACGGTCTATGGTTCAAGTTAGGGTACCATGAACAGTATACCGTTGGTGGTTCTAAACTGAGAGCTGTATATTTATTTTTTGTGGGGGCCCATTGACACCCCCCCCCCCGAGTTACGACCAACCCAGGGCTCTGACTGCCTTCCCAAAACCGTCTACGGTCTAAATTAGGGGGTACCATGAGATAGTATACTAAATTGAAAACTGTAGATTTTAAGGAAATTTTGTGTGAGTCCCCTTCTCTTTGACCCCAGGCTCTGACCGACCAAGGGCTCCGACCCCTTCCCAAAACCATCTACGGTCTAAATAAAGGTATCATGAGATAGTATACCAAATTTGGTGGTTCTTAATTGAAAACTGCAGATTTTACAGAAATTTTGTATGGAGCATCCTGGACTTCGACTCCTTCCAAAAACCGTTTACGGTCTAACTTGGAGTACCATGAGATAGTGTACCAAATTTGGTGGTTCTAAACTGAAAACTGTAGATTTGTAAAGCAGACATACAAACAAACATTCAATTATATATATATATATAGATGGGGGGAACACTATTGTTATGAATTGTTAGAATAGGGCAGTAAAGGTAGGGGTGTGTGTGTGTGAGAGAGAGAGAGAGAGAGAGAGAGAGAGAGAGAGAGAGAGAGAGAGAGAGAGAGAGAGAGAGAGAGAGAGAGAGAGAGAGAGAGAGAGAGGGAGGGAGGGAGGGAGGGAGGGAGAGATTGAAAAACATGAACTTCATTGAAATAAAATTATGCAAATTTCAAAAATTATCTTTAAAAACCTTCATGCTCTTATCAGTTTCCAAATTGTTCTTGTAAGTCCATTTATATTCAAGTTGTGTCATCAATATAAACATTGTCAGCAAAGTCAGAGTGGCTGTTTTCTTCTACACCTGAATCATAAACCAAATGATCTTTTGCTCCATCCATGGCATTACTTATGCAGTATTTTTTTTAAATATCATGAATTTGCACTGCTATGGTGAAAGAAAAAATGCCCACAATGCTGTTAAAACAAAGGAGATTGGAGATTCTTTCATTGCAACCCTCCCCAAAGGTGGGGTGACATGCTCAAAGTTTTTGCAGGGGAAGTAAGAAGGAAATTACAATTTTGGGGAGTGAGAAATTCCATGTCTCACTTTGAAATGGGATTAGGTTTTGCACTTACCATATTAATGACAACTATTACAATAAGACTGGGTTGTTTCTTGAACTCGTAGACAGGGTTCAAAAAGCTTCATTAATTTTATTTTTAACAGGTTCACAAATAAACTGGGATTCCTCCACACTTTAAAAGAATTTCTCCCAAAATCTTTTGGCTAATACATAAGTACATACAGTATAGTAGGTATGAAATTCAAACTGAGCAGAAATAAAAGGAAACCACAGTATGGTTTTTAAATTGCAGAATCTGATACTGAGTGCAAGATCAGTTTGAATGGTACCAAGTAAATGAGTTTGAGCAGCAATTGATAGCACGGGTATTCCTGGGATTTAATGAAGTACAAATTTCATGAAAAATTTGAGTTTTTTTACTAAGGAAAGACACATTACTTATTAGTCAAATTTTTGGGTGGTACCCCTTACCTTTCCTCAGGACTATATTTATGAGACCAATTCCAACCTTTCAAATCATTCAGTATTGTGTGTACCTATATTTCCCAGTCCTTCCATTAATTTTCTTTTGAAAAAATGTTGTTGAGTGTCACAACTTCTACAGAGTCCCGATCAATACTTGTATATGTATGTCCTGTATTTTGTATGTCTGTCCAAATCTGTTTTGTTCATCATACTTTTAATTGCAGCTTTATATTCTCTCTCTCTCTCTACCAATCTGGGTTTGAAGCTATCTGCCTGTCTCTCCCACATACCTGAGACCACACTAACATTTTATGCTGTAGACCACACCTTCCTGCAGTAGGATGTCTTCTTTTTGCTTTAATTTTGGAAGATAATGATTAACTTTATTTTGTGATCCTGGAGCCAGTCTGACAAGAAACTTCTCACTGGGTTTCTTTTAAGCTTTTCAAATAGTTCTTTATGACAAACAATTTTTCTATTAAATTGAAATCTAGTTTTAACTTTTTTTTTTTTTTTTTACTAAGGATTTTTGTAACTTGTAGAGAAGGGTAATTATTTTATCTCCAGAACTTTCTATAATTCATCCTTTTGAGCATTTTACTTATCTGAAAAATTTAGAGTATTTATTTTTTGCAAAAATTCAGTGGCCACATTCGTTTTGATAGAATTCTAATGATTTGACTGATAGTCTAACATTTTATTATGGTTGGTAGGTTTTTTTATGCAATCGAGTTTCAATTTTTTCTTCTTTTACTAATAATGTCTGTCCAAAAAGTTGACACTCTAATTTTTAAAATGTACAATCCCCCAATTCTAAACTTTCTATTTGGGGACAGGGGTATTGGTTGATTATAGAATGACATTGCTAGTGCATCCCAAAAGAAATTGTGCGCATTGCAGCCACAGCCCAGCTTCAGGTTGTGCGGTGACCTAGGAACAACTTCTTCATATGCGGGATCCACACCCTCACACCCCCAATACACTCATTCACAATGCATTCATCAACTAATGTCAAGCAGTGTCGTCAAAACAAACACAAATGTATTTTCTCATTTCATGTCATTGTTGGAATGATGCAAAGAGATATAGCAATAAAAAAAATTGCTGAAATTATAAGCAAGAAAATTTAGATCTGTGGTGAAAATACTATGAAGCCATTAAAAGTAATTTATATGTGAAAGCACTGCAAAACTGTAGGAACTGGAAAGATTATTTGAAACATTTTTCTGGGCACTTAAGGGTTCATGGCCCGAGCCTAGATGGAAATCAGTGCCTGATTCTAACTGACTACATAAACAATATCTGCACAGATAAATCTGCAGCTGTTAGAGGAAAATAAAAAAAAATGGGGGTCATATTTTTGTACTGAGAAAAAAGTTCATTCAGCAGAAAAAATAGTGGCTTTCAGGATAAACAACAGCACAAAATACTAATACTGTATTTAATATCAGATAAAATATGCTATCTTCCACTGTCCCAAAAGTGGGTTTATGGGATTAATTTGTCATAAAAAATTTTCATTTTGCTAAATCTAAATAAACAGATTGAAAAAACATTTTTTACAAGAAAGAACAAGAAAACGGGAAAGTAAACAAGATTTTTCAGCTGTTATCACTCGTTCCTATCTGCTTAAGGCTCTCAGTAGAAGAATGCACTGATTGCCCCAGTGAAACATCTGAAGGTCAATGCACATCTGGCTAGAGATTGGAAGTTTTGTGTGGTGACTTAGTGCTTAATCTTCCTTTTGCTAACTTGCAAAAGGAAGAGGGAATGAAATTCAGGAAGGAGTGGCAGACATTTTCAGGTGTTATGGTATTCTTAGCAACACAAAATTTTAGGACTCTGGTGGTTAAAGGGTTATGGAAGAATACAAGAAAACAAAACTACAATCACTGGAGAAATCTTTACATCCTCTAACTTTCATTTTGGAAGCTATTGAAAGATGGAATTCCGTTCCCAGATGGAAAACGATACTCCCAACTATTTCCCCAAAAATTTCTTTTCAGCTCTGGATCGATCTCTGGGAATAACCCAAATGACGATGAAAAAAGCAGAATTCTGCAAATCTGTGGAAGAATCTCATGACAGCTGAAAGGTGAGAGAGTTGGTTCACTGACCTGAGAGCCACACTATAAGTGACCTCTCTCATATTACCCTACTTCTTTAGCATTTAGCTGTAGTTCCACCATTCACTTAAGTTTTTGATTAGATCTTTATAGCTCTGTGCCCCTTATCACCTGAAGGATATAACACTGTTGTTTCTAGCAATAAATAATAACACACTTTTTTGCAAAACAAATATTGAAATTAAACAGGATGATATGCTGATAAAGCATACACAAAAGCTATAAGTAACATAACAAATCACACATCATTTAATTTATATGTAAATGTAGGTAAAGGCTATGGAACTTGTAACTGCAATGATCCTACCTTTCTCTGAATCTTTCAGTTCTATTTGCTCCAGAACCATGGATCAAAACAGGATGGAAGAAGACTGTGTCTCCAGCTTCCATTTCCAGGAAAACTCTCCGGTTCATCTCTTTCTCTCCCAAGTCAGTCACCCCATGGTATAATTTGTTTCATTCTCCCTAAAAAAAAAATGGTTTTTATACTTAGTAATAAAAATGAAGTCATGGCTTTCCTAGATGATCAGTCGATAGTTACAATAGACAGATTATGGGAATTACTTAGGAATACAGGATGCAAGACCGTAGCGTCAAATTTACAGGTGGTAACCCTACCCTTCATCAGGACTTTCAACACTACAGTAAGTGTTGCCAACCTTGGGTAAAACTCAGGTCTTTAAAATCCTTTAATGTAGTTCCTTTCCTTTTCTTCACCTCCAGACCTTCCAACAGCTTTCTCTTGAAGAAATGCTTTATGGGTCAGAATTTCTACTGAGTCCCACAGGATTTTATATCCAGCAGATTGAACATATCTATCAAGTTCAGTTTTATTTGTCATGTTTTTTATGGCTGTTTTCATGTTCTTTCAGCCTGGTCTTAAGCTGTCTACCTGTTTCTCCCACATAGCTAAGACCACACTCACACTGTATATTGTAGGCTACTCCTTCTTTTAACAAGATGTTAGTTTCTTTAAAAAGAAACTAACATCTTGTTAAAAAAGAAGGAAATTAGTAAAAAGAAACTAGTTTGTGTGTAAAGAAACGAGTTAAAAAGAAACTAGTAACCTTGTTAAAAGAAGGAGTAGTCTACAGTATACACAGTGTGAGTGCAGTCTCAGCTATGTGGGAGAAACAGGCAGACAGCTTAAGACCAGGCTGAAAGAACATAAACAGCCATAAAAAAACATGACAAATAAAACTGGACTTGACAGACATGTTCAATCTACTGAACATAAAATCCTGAGGGACTCAGTAGAAATTCTGACCCACCAAAAGCATTTCTTCAAGAGGAAAACTGTTGGAAGGTCTGGAGATTGAGAGGAGAAGAGGAACTACATTAAATGATTTTAAAAGTTGGAGTTTTTTACCTAAGGTTGGTAACACTTGCTGTAGTTTTAGTCCTGATGAAGGGTAGGCGTTACTACTCAAAAATTTGACGCTAGAATTAATATCCTGTATTCCTAAGTAATTCCCATAATCTGGTTCTATTGCAACTATCATGGTTTTTATTTAAAAAGTATAATGCTTTTAATAAAAAAATAAGAAAACAATTTTATTATAATTCAATTTATAAAAAACAGTAATGAAAAATATGTTGAAATCTTTATATGCAGTGATTTTAATTCAAGTTGACATTTTATACATTAATTCTTCTCTTCTTTGTACAGCTCAGTTTTCTACAGCTTTTTCAGAATCAAATTCCATCCCCCTAGTGAAATCAGCTTTGTAGATCATTTAATGTGCTATGTGCTTCACGCAACTTCTTACACAAGTTTTAATTTGTTTTAAAACAGAAAATCTTCTTTCATATTCCGCTGTACTTACAGGCATATCCAGTCCAATATCAGCTAGCTTTGCTAAATTTGGAAAAGATTGTTTGAGCTTAGGTGTTGAAAATTTAAACATTATTTGATTTTGAATCTAGATTTTGTATGACTGTCCTTTATAAACAATTTTAATGCAACTGTCCATTCTAGTTTATATTTTCATAGTTTAAGATTGCATGACTTCCATTTTCAGAATAATGTAGAAACAGAATCTCAAAAACCTCATTTTGATCAAGGCCCTTTTTTGAATGGGAACTCTTGAAAAACAGATAATAATTGGCATATTTGAAACTCTTGCTTCTAGGTGGTTGATAAGTGTGTCTATGTGATTACCATTAGATTATTTTCTTAAAAGATATAGCATCTGAGCGATCAATATGAAGGTCTGACCATTCAACTGCAAGATGTACATGGATATTTTAAAAATTACATCAGTTGACAAAATTTAACTTTTCTTATGTTAAATTGATCTATAGGGTGCTTATAATAATAGTATTTTTTACACGGATTTCAAATCTGTTTTATTAAATTTTCTGAGGGAGTGCAGGGTTTTTGAGTAACATGCAGCAACATTTGTTAAATTATTATTTTCCCATAATATACACAATATAATACATGTACAGTTAACTCACCCCAAATGCACTTTTTAGTCAATTTTCTGATTTATTTATCTTGAGTAATGTCTTTTTTTAGTGTCCAGCAGTAATCTGCAAGCATTTTTGTATTCCAGTTTCCTGCGTAGCAAGTTTCCATCATTGATCCTGATGGAAGTGTTTCACCATGCTCATTACTTACATGTCCACGATTTTGTGGACAAAAGTCCAAATGTGAATCTAAAAATGGATTTTCAGAGACACATTGCATCCCAGGGCTCTGTAGTTTTTAAGAATTTCACTAGCCAGTTCTCCTTGCGGTTCTTGGCCTGCTTGTTTTCCTGGAAGTTTCTCATGACTTTTTGAAATGATCTCCACGCAACTGCCTCAAATTCATTCAAGTGTCGCTCAAACTCTGGATATTTCATGAGCTCCCTTATTTGTGGTCCAACAAATGTCCCCTCTTTGATTTTTGCATCATTTATTCTACAAAACTTGCTGTTTAGGAAAAGAAAACCTTAGCCATCATGATCCACTGCTTTGACAAAGTTCTTCATCAAACCAAGTTTGAGGCAATGGTGGGAAGTTACTTCCTCGGGTTTCTCATGTCATTTGTCAAAACACCATTTTTGGAAGATGATATTTTTCTCTTCAAGCGTTAGGTTTTTTCTCTTTGGTCACTGCCTTTTGATAAAGCAGTTTTTCCTGTCCCTACTGTCCAACTCACATGTTAAGCAATATAACCTGCAGGACCCAAGTTGAAGTCCTAGTACACGAGCTAAACGAACCATACAATGGGTTGTTTTGAGCAAAATGTACAAGTTGTTTAAAAACAAGTTTACAAAAAAGTGGAGCCAGTAGGACAAATTTCCAGCCTCATTTTTGGAATTGGCACCCAAAAATATATAAGAATCAGCTAAAATTACCCATTTCACAAAATAATTTGCCCATCAGTGTAATTAACGGGGGTATTTTTCAATTCTATAATGCACAGTTTTGTGGCTTCTAAGATTGAGCCAATTTCTGTTAAATTAATATTTTGTTTCTGTGAAACTGTAGACAATTCAGACAAATGAGGTAACACATAAGAAGGCATCATTAGTGAAGCTACAAAACTGTATGTTCTCATATGATTTGCTTTTAAACTTTCAGCCGGGATGTTATTTCATTTGGTGGCTTCTCTTTTGAGTGTTAGCACGACACTTACCAAGGGTCACTAAGGGTTCTCTTAAAGACTGTACAGCAAAGTCAAAAGACAGCCATCTAGTGTAATAAGCCATTTGCAGTTTAATCTGTGGACTACTGAGTATATATATATATTGTATTTCAGTTAAGCTAGTCATGCTAACAAAGTATTTTGGAGGAAGAAAAACCCAGCTGTTTTAAGATATCACTAAATTTTACTAAATAAGGCACCTCAGCAGCTGCTTGGGCATCAGGCAGAGCTGACCATGAGTCTATCTGGGCTTATCTTTTAGTAGTTTTGCTACTCCATTTTACTTCCCAATCATGACAGCTTCAGATCAGATCCTAGGCCCAATAAATTAGGAATTTTTCAATGCTGTATTACCAGTGTCACAACAATTTTGTTAGATATAGTTTTAGCTTTACCAACAATGATATTACACACTGATATAAAACTAATGCCTTTTCTAAGTTCACAAATATATTTAATGTCCATATAAACTGTTTTATAACTGAGGTTCTGTCATTTTACTACACAGAACACTGAAATTATCTGCCCACACGCACATTTTTTATATTTCTGAAGCTAAAAATGTCAAGAAATTCTAGCATTATTCTTTCTGAAGTGTAATGCACATTTTATCTAATGTCTAGATGGTTTAAGTTATGTACCCATAGCCTTACAATTAAGTAGAGGTAGCTCATTTTTTGCTAACCAACGCATAGATCTTAAGGCTCTCACAAAAGCATCTCTTTGCCAGTTATTCAAAACTGAAATTGTTCATTCAATTTTTTCTAACCCAGTTTTTCCAAGTACAAATCTTCTTGAATTATACCTGAACGGGAATAAGCGAGTAACTTGCTATGTTCATGGTCAATTAAACTTCCCTTTTGAAGTCTGTTGCATGGTACAGTCACCACAGTCACCTCCTTGTTTGTAGGTCATATCTTTCCATATTTAAGCAGCAAGTGGAACACATCATTCCATTATCTCTTACAACCAACCAATTAAATGTTTGAAACCACAGTCACTGTTCACACCTGGTAAGCTGCATTAAGAAGCACATTTTCCTTTTGAAATAGACTGTGTTTCACAAGATCGACCAGTCTCTCGCAATGTCCTTGTCAAAAATCACCAGCTCTGTTGTTGTTTTTGTACTTTCGCTCTCTTTAAGAAACTTAAGAGTTTGTTTTCTGATTTAACTTCTTACACTCATTATAGGTTTGGTTACACTATTGCAATGTACACCGATGAGCCATTAAATTATGACCACCAACCTAATAAGTTGTAGGACCCACTTTTGCCCGCATAAAAAAACCCGCCACTCAGTGAGGCATCGATTCGATGAGGTATGATAGGTATCCTGCACCTGGTACCATTATGTCAACAGCAGGTCCTTCAGTTCCTGTACATTTTGGGGTGGTGGTGATTCAGCACGAACACACCTTTTCAAAATCAAACCACAAATGTCTGATTGGGTTCAGTTCAGGTGAATTTGGAGGCCACGGCATAAACAGAAAATCACCAGCATGTTCCTCAAAACCACTCCTTGACGAATTCTGGCAGTCTGGCATGGTGCATTATCCTGCTGGTAATGGTCATCACCAGCAGGGAACAGTGTTGCCATGAATGGGTGAACTTGGTCTGCAACAATGTTCAGATACCTGACAGCTGTCAGAGATTGTGCCATTGGGATAATGGGGCCTGAAGTGTCCCAAGGAAACACAGCCCACAGCATAAACACCGCCGGCGGCAGCCTTTTCCTCTCGCCCAACAGTGCAAACGGGTACGCATGGACTCACAGGTAATCGGCGCGATCCACGCTCGGCCGTCTACGTGATGCACCAGGAATCTTGATTTTTCAATTCAGGCCACTTTCTTACAATAAGCCACGGTCCAATCTCGATGATCTTGGGCCCATTTCACAGTGTTGGCAATGACATGCAGTGTGCATGGAGACCCATCTAAGTCTTCGGCTACACAGGCCCATACGCAACAGGTTGTGATGAACTGTGTGCTGTGACACATTGCCCTGAGCACCACTGTAGTAGCTGCGGGTGATTTGTTGCACTGTGGCTGTGTGAAAACAATGAACGACAGTCTCCGCCCCCTCTGGCATCAATGAGCTGCAGACGACACACGACTGGATGACGGTTCGTCGTTTGGCCATCTGTGCACCATTTTTCATACGTACTCACTACAGCAGCACGCGAACAACCAACGCGCCGTTTCTGAGATCATTGTTCCGAGGTGCCGTGCCATCACAATTTGTCCTTTATCAAACTTCGATAAATTGGCAGCTTTTCCCACTCCGATTCCGAACACCTCTACTATTTAAAGCAGAAACTCAGGTTGTATATAAACTGCTATGTGAACTTCACCTGCACAGACCTCAGCACAGACTTCATTGTAAAAAGTATGTGAGAAAAGTGACCAATTTTTTTTTTTAGTGACTAAATAGTGACTGCTCAAATAATTGAAAACCAGACTAAACCGTTTAAAACGATAGAACATACACACACACACACACACACAGTATATGGATAGAACATATAATTTGCACTTTGAACGGATTTACTTTATTCTTTGCTCAACAGTGAACAATTCACTTTATATTTTGTGATAGAACATATGTTAATCAATGTGATTATATGTTGTAAAAACAAAACAAATATAACAGATGGGCAGGTGATTCCTTTCAATATTTTTTTATACACTAGTGTTTGTGAAAATTGTAACACCAAGAAGGATGAACCATGCAATTTGAATGAACTTTATGCCAAACATTACTGATATGACTGTACATAAGTGATTTAATTTTTTTGAACAATACAACAATTTTTACCTGCAAAAATCAGTATCTTTGTAGAAGCCTCTCTGAAATCTGCAATAAGAGCTTCCGAGACAGGTTGGCATTGAATCGAGAAGGCGTTGGATGGTGTTCTGGGTAATTGCTTGCCAGGCAGCATGTATACGCAGCCACAGATCATCTGGTACTGACCACTGGAGGACTTTGATGGGCCAGTTGCCAAGTGACCATATCCCAAACACGTTCAATAGGCGACATGTCTGGTGAACGTGCAGGCCTAGGTAAGAAGCAGGTATCTGCTGTGCTGCGAAGAGGGCTTGAATCATTCCTGGCAACATGAGGTCAGGCATTGTCCTGCTGGAATATGGCGCCTGGAGTGTCACCCACAGAAGGGAAGGGTATGACTTCTGCCTGTACAACTTCCCTGAAGTAGTGGTTGCCTGGTGATATTGCCTCAAGTCATAGCAGCTGAAATCGCGAATGTTACCCAATGGCACCCCACACCATCACACTTGACGTTTGGCCTGTATGACGGCTTAACAATGCATGCTGGAAGAGGTCAGGCATTGTCCTTTCTGAAATATAGTGCCTGGAGTGCCACGAAGGAAGGGAGTATGACTTCTGCCTGTACGACTTCCCTGATGTAGTGGTTGCTGGTGATATTGCCCTCAAGTGCATAGCAGCCGAAATCGCGAATGTTACCTAATGGCACCCTACACCATCACACTTGACGTTTCGGCCTGTATGACGCTCAACAATGCATGCTGGAAGAAGGCGCTCACCACAATACCGTCTAATGCGTGTATGAGGCCATCATGGTAGTCCAAGTTGAATCGGGACTCATCCGAAAACACGACACATTGTCAATTAACACGCTATTGTGTGCACTGAAAACCCCATTGCAGCCTGGAGGTGTCCATGGTTCAGGGTCAAAGGAATCTGCCACAAAGGGATGTGTGCAACCAGTCCTCTGTGCAACAGATGCGTCAAACTGTGGAGGCAGACAATGCCACACCTGTTTCAGTGCTCCACTGTTGTGCTAACACTTGCGAATATGCAGAACGGGTTTGCCACTGCCATGCGGACGAGGTGTCATCACATTTCTCTGGTCCACTGCCAGATTGTCGATGCACCTTGGTTCTCCTCGGTCCACTGCCGCCACACAGCACATCACTATCATGGTGTTATGTCTTGTCCGAGAACCGCAATGCCACGGTACGAAAATGCACCTTCACGCAGACCAATCATTCGTCCCTGTTTAAACTCTGTCGGTATGGTGATATTGCGCCCTTCATCGTTGCCAAAGCATTATTGAATCCTGGAGACATTTCACAACTCGCTGTCCGCGATGCACTACTGGTGTGTAACTTAAACAGCCCTCTCTTTATATCCCTCACTCAACTGTTCCAGGCAGCGCTGCTGGGCTAAGACATGCGCATCTTTTGTAAGCTTTGCAATTGGCATTTCTAATCATTTGCATGTTCTACCCTGCTCTGCATATCCTGTAAGTTTCATGTGATTACCATCATTCCTTCATGGTGTTGCAATTTTCACAAACAGTAGTTTATTTTATCAGCATGATGGCATTTGACGATTTATATACTGCACTAGCAAAATAAGCAGGGATCATAGCATACTTCTGGAAAGAGAATTTTAGGTAAGAATTTTAGGAATTTTAGAAAAATTTTAGGAAAATTTAGGAGTGTATTTCAATAAAAACTAGATGTATATTTGTATACATCTAGTAAAACAACTTTGTATACATTGTAAAGAGTTTGCTTCACACCCTTCAACCATATATACTGATAGACTGCGCATGACATCAAAATTTCTGGCTCCAACATAAAATCACATGACAACGAGTCAAAAAGATGGGTTACACCTGCTGTGCTTATGGTTTGCTCTGACCGATATAGTAAAGAAAGTTCTATGATTTTTCATGGGTAAGAAACGAATTAAATACCTAAGTCAATAAAGTTCCAATTACTTAACCAGAAACTTGCAGCTATTGATATAAAAATATAGTAACTTAAGAAAAAAAAATGGAATGCATGTTCCAAATTCTTCGCAAATGTTCATCACATTATAAATCACAAAATGTAAACAACAACGATCATGCATGTATATAGCTCATAAGTAAACTTACCTGAAGAGTTTTCATTATATATGAGGTGCATTCACATAATACACGAAAAACACTGAAGTTCTGCAGCGTAAATTAGTAATCATAACAGCATTTATGTACACGAAATTTGGAGTCTGATGATGACATGCCCAATGTTTGAGCCATGGCGGCTTTGATGCAGCTATTGCCAATGCGCAGTCCATTAGTATATATGGTCTAAGTTCAGCACCCAAATTTTTTGCATAACGTCTAATGTCTAAAGTTTAAGTATGATTTACTTCTAATGTTCAGTTCTTATCTTTTCACGTGTTATTATCATATTCAAGTATATTTACCACATTCAAGTTTCACTTTGAACATTAATATGCTGTTGAACCAGAAGCAATTCACGCATTTTCACATTAAAGTTTTCAGGTTTCACATTAAACTATAATATCCTAAAAAGGTAATTGAAAACCAAGAACTATGTACAATTGTTCACTGAATTACTTTTTTCATATTATTGTTTTAACCTTTTCCTGATTAGCCTATCTTTTTCTGCTTCCACCACAACTAATTTACTTTCAGTTTTTCTTTATTTCAGCTGAACCTTGTATGATCAAAGTTAGAGGCAACTGCTATTTCAACAGTATTTTGTTTTTCTACAGCTTTTCTCATTCTTTCTGTTCCCTCTGAATTACTGCTAGGGAGGCTTCTTTATCTTTTTTAAGCCTATTTATTTCTGTGGCATCATTTTCTTTTATATTGTCATCAAACTCAGCTTTTCTTTTTTCTCTAGCTGCTTTTCCTTATTATTTTTCCCTCTCTTTCTTCGAAAATAAAAGCATAACAAACAGCGCAGAAAAACTAGCTCATAAATAGAATATTTGAAACACTCTCAATGTATGCACTCTCAATTATTAGGGATGGTAGAGGGGAAGGGAACAGAACTGTCCAAAATTAGCAAGTTTTCGTTGCGCTAGGAGCGACTTAAGCACGGCTGAATTCCTTCAGATACCCCCAATGTTCAAATGATTGAAATGTGCTGATGTTCATGGAATGAAATGGTTGATCAGCTATGATGACCGCATAAACGTTCGGGGGGGGGGGGGGAGGGCTTTATTTTTTTATTTTTTTAGTTTATGCAACATTTTACATCACTCCAGTATTTATCTTGTCATCATCAACAATTTAATGCAACTACACGCTTACGATCGCGGGATATCAGCAACCGAAAATCTGCCATATCTCTAAGTGATACAACACACAGTATCCTGTTACAGTGTATTGTAATTGAAAAAAAAAGGATGTGGAAAAAGAAACTTTCAGAAATTAAGATCATCAAGTCATGTGTTTCAAAATCCGTTTTTTTTCCTTTATAACGTTTAAAAACATGTTTTTGCTTTTTTACCTGTAGTGTAAATAAAAAAACTATGTTGATTTTTTTTTATGGAAATCAGACGTCCGTATGTCTGATTGTCTTCATCTGAGGGATTCACACTTTAGCTACTGTGTACAAGTAGACCTATTTTTTCAGCTCAAAAATATGTAGTTTTGTATATATTCACAGTATAAGTCATTCCTTATTCCCACAGAACTGAATTCAGCATATGCAAAATGAAGATCATCAAGACCCGCCCAACACTATGTTTCTGATTGTCTGCTGTTTATATTCAAGAAATGCAAACATGGATCAATGGTGAATGCAGCAACTATGATTTTTATTTATTACCAAGAAAAAAAAAAAAAGAGCCGTGAAAGCTGTAAAGCTGAAACGGATATTTCTCTCGACCCCCCCCTGCACAAAAACATTCCAATTAAGATCAAACAGCAGGAGGACGCGTCCACACAACACAACCTTTGGAATTACCTGATGGAATGTCTTCTTTTCATTTGGCACATCGCCATAAATCACCACCTGCAGCTCACCGAACTGTCAAGTTGCACCCTTCCTCCTTCACTTTAACTATAATAGAAACTGTAAAAAAAAAAAATGCTCCCTAATTTTCGACAAAAATTAAATTACCAAATTTACGTCATGATGTTGCAATTTTACTTTTAAAATACGTTTGTTTATCTGCTGAATATTGCTTAGAATCCTATTGAAAACTTTTTAATTATAGATGATTTTTTTTATTAAAAACAGTAACTCAGACGTCTGAATAAAAACGTGTTTGTAATTCACAATAGAGCTCTCATATCATCACAGAAAAAAATTTAAGGACTCACTCTGTTTAAATAAACCATGGCATCTAAAAAAAATAATTCACTTGCTTTTCCCGTAATTTATAATTACTGTTTCTTTTTTTTCAATCCGATTATGCAACGTTTTTTTTTTTTTTTTTTTTTTTTTTTCTTTTTTTTTTCTGCTGCTAAAGGGTTCCTAATGGAATTTGGGCGAAATTTGCACTAGAACTTTATTGTGATGTATCTTAACTACTGTAAAAATTTTTACTGTGTTATTTTCAAAATTCAGAAAAATGGATTTCTCAGAAAATATTCTCCTAGTCCTTTTGTGCTGTGGAAGTGATAAACAGGTGTTTGCTTTTCTCTTTCCCAACTCAAGGGACTCTCAGATCAGCGCTCCCAGCTGTCGAATTCAACCGTTGCTATGGTAACACCCTTTCTGCTGGAGGCTCACTCTGTCCAAAGAGGCACACATACTTGTCCATAATAAAAATTACCAATGCTAACTTTTAAAGTTTTAAACCGATTCAACTGGAATTTTGGAAGTGAGCTTCTGTAATCCACCATTACAGTGAATGTAAAAATTTCAGCCACTTTGAAGTGAAAAATTCGCAAAGATAGTTTTCTTATTTTTTTATCATAAGGTAGTGGAAGTTCTTCTTGAGGGGGAGGGGAGGGTGGCATGCACATAAACAAGAAGAAGATGAATGTGTTGTTCAGGCATACCTCACTGGTGGATGCCAGCTGACTTGGTACATACGTGACCCCCTGCAAATGCTAAATGCCCCTTCTTCTTTCCCTTCTTGTTCTCAATTGTCGGACAGGACATCAAGCTCCCCCTTCGACCTACTTTCAGTAATTCCATCCAATTTTATTGCACTGGAAGTAGTGCCTTTTTTTTTTTCTTTTTTTCCCCCCAGCCAAATTAGGATTTGGTGCACATCAGAGAAACCGCTTGCCGGTGGTTTCTTTGAGAACAGAGAAAAGGAACTTTAAAAAATGAAGGGGTAACAGTAACACGATTTCCTAAAAGGGCATTTTTTAAGCCACTAATCTTCAAATTCCTCAAGGCTTTTCAAGACGGCATTAAAAAAAACTTACCGTTTTTCCAGGATATTCCAGGCCTTGAAAACGTAATCCATGATTTTCCAGGACTTTCCAGTGTTTTCAAGCACGCGTGTGCCAAGCCTGCACTGCGTAATGGTGAATTTATTGAGGCGTTAATAACGGTTGTGTTTTTAATAAATAAGCTTACGAAAATTTTAGGATGAATAGCAAATTTTAGGTATAATTTTAGGAATTTAAGGAGGGTCACAAAATATTAGGAATTTTAGGAATTTTAGGAGGAATGCGATCCCTGAATAAGTATGCTCTAGAAATGATTACATATACAAACTACATTGATAGGTTTATATAATGGAAGACTAATAATAAAGAAGAATGAATGTGTAATGCTTAAAAAAAGTACAGCAACCCTTTCCATTTTTAACTTTCCACTGCCTGCATTTTCTTACAATCACATTAACAAATTCAATTTCCTAAATCGATTGTTTCGACAAATTTGCCTGTTTTAGTTAGGATTTAAAATGAATTTTTACTTGTAAACTACTCACACACACACACACACATTTAACTGTAAACCTTTAATTTGTTAGCAAGATGTGTTTTACAGTCTAACACTGGTTAGATACCTATTTCAAACATCAATGCAATCGAAAATGGCAGCACAGAGCAACATAGCAATAAAAAATGCAATTCTGCAGATTTTGGTTATAAATCAAAATGGCGCCCCCGATAAATTCAAACTATACTGTTTAACACAAATCTGCTGTAATTTTTTAAGCTAATATTAAAATTTCTAATGATGTATTTAAATGGCAATAAGTTTAATATCCTCACTTACCACATCTGCGAGTAATCTGGGACTGATGTGCTGGTGGTTTCTATCTATATTGTGGTTGTGCTGGGTTAGCAGAAATTGGGACATGCTTTTTAATGTCATCATTATGGAGTTTCAATCATTTTCAACTTTGCTGTCTCGTAAAAGTATAATGAGTAATAATGGGAAGCAGATTTCCTTCCCTACATTATATAAAGGCTCTTTATGTACAGGGTGCTTTTAAGAATTTAGAGTAGAAATCCATAATGAGTCAACAGAGTCTACGACAGGAAATTTGATTTTGTAATTGCATGTTAGCAAGAAATGTAGATTTAGGAAAGCATAAAACTCCAGGGTGTCTACCAAATTTGGAAAAATGCAATTTCATGACCAATTAACAATTTTCATGACGATTTTTTAAAAGTCATGTATGTGTGTGCGCGTGTGTCCAAGTATGCATGGCATGTGTGGGTACATACATATATTAAAAGATGGGAGACACTCATGCTCCCCATATTTTCTACGGAAAAAGTACACTCCCTGCCCTTCTGGCTAGTAACAAAAATCTGACTCATCAAATTTTGACTCACGCCTGAAGTAAGCTGGAAATACTCAACATTGTGCTAAACAATTTCATTAGACACTTTTCTCTCAACATTTATACTTGAAAATGTTAATGACTCTCTATAAGCAGTAGGCAATTTAGATTGCTAAATTGACCATAAAATTTTGCAAACAACATTTACACATATATTTCTATGCTAAAACATTTCTTGCTGTAATAGCTCTTTGTGGAGGAGAGCACAGAGTACCCCCCCCCCTTTTTAAGCTCTTGTATCATTATATGGAAACCACATTTATGTCTTATGTGGGTGGTGCATGGAGAATTACTCAGATTGTCACCAGAAAATGAACAATTACTAAACATAAAAAAGAAATTCATGACCCCAAAAAGAAAAATTAGTGACTTTTTCTTTGACTTTTTATTACCCTTTTTCTGGAAGTTGTGCCTTTTTCATGATTTTTATGGACCAGTATAGACACCCTGAACTCCTACAATTTTGAAAATACAAACCCGAATCCACAATTCCTTTACTCATTTATTTTTTGAAGTTAAAAATCCTAATAAAAAAAAAAGGGGGGGGGGGATTTTTACTGCTTATTTACGGCAATATTTTGAACACTGTGATGATGATGCTAAAATTAAAAACATTACCAGAAAACATGAACGTAACAAAATTCTGCAGTTTCGCAAGCTTAATAACCTTTTGAAAAGATTTAGATAAAAACAAAAAAGAAAAATAGTGAGCTCTTCTTACGATTTAGTTCCTCCCCCCCAAGGGAAATTTCGAATCAGAAAAGAAAATTAAAACAAAAACAAACAAAATGAAACAAAAAACGTTGAAAAAAAAAAGACCATTAGATTTGCCCACTATTCCTGCATTTTTTCAACAGAAATTTTGTTTTTTGAGTTTATATTAAAAATGATGCCAATTCACATGAAGAAAGCAATTCCACAACTTTGTTAACAACCCAAGGTCACGTGGTAAGCAACGTTTTGGTGGTTTTTTTATTTTTTGAAGGACCAATTTGGAATATTAGGAGACTGATGGGTTTGATTCCCGTTGCTGACTACCCTTGTCCACTGGTTTTCCAGTGTTTTCCTTCGATTTATTCCTTGCATGAATGGGGGGGGGGGGTAGTTCCCATTGAAGTCAGCCCTGGACACACCCAGTACCCTTCTCACCCAAACACTACCATGTGCAATAACTGCTTAGGTGCTCCGGTTGGGTTTCAACACAAACATCAGAACTTTCACTAAATATTTTATATAAGATTTATGCGTCCAGAACAAATTTTTATGGCAGTGGGTGGGGGTGGGGGGGGGGGGGGGGGGGGGGGGTCAATAATTCAAATTTCTGTGTGATACTTCCACCAAAAATAAAACAGATAGTGAAAGAAAAAAATCGAATAAAATTCTATTAGTTCGCATAAAAGTTAAAATAATATGAGGGTTGTGCTGAAAGTAATGCAAAAATAAGGACATATCTTTTTTGATTAACTGAATGGACATAACTTTTTTATTAACGTTCAAAATTGCACATGTTGGTAGAGTAACTCAACATAGTCTCCATCACAAGTGATGCATTTGCATCATCATTGAACCCAACTTTCGAATCCTCTTTAAGAAAAAATTCAGGTGTGGACTGTTGTACCCACTTCTTCACAGCCACTTTCAACTCATCTGTGCCATCAAATCATTGTCCCCAGACTCTGATCTTCATTGGACCGAACAGGTGGAAGTTGGACGATGCCACAACGCGGCTGTACAGTGGATGGGGAACCACTGACCCGCCCTAATTTGCTGATCACCTGATTTCTTCCCAAAGATATATGTGCATACACTGCATACAACTTTCAGAAACCGAAATCCGTAAAAAAAATTAATCAATATGTTCTGAGATGAAAATTTTAATCGATACATTCAATGAAATTAAGCTTTTCACGCATATTGTTTAAATGTACTGAACATATCGATTAAAAACCGATATGTTACCTTTGAAACAAGTACTCAACTTTTAATTGATATGACTACAGATGTTTGAATTTATCGGCACGTTTATTTCGATTAAAATAGAATCTATACATACAATTTCTCATTCTTATGCTATCATTATGATCTATAAAGAGATAAAAATTTATTTTTATGGGAGGTTTGCATCTCAAAGGGAAGGATGTTCCACCCTTTGACCTCCAAATCCAATAGGATCATATCCCACGCCGTCACTGGAACAAACTAAAATGTTTTTTAAAAACGAACCATTTTCATGCTAGGATTATCTTATGCAGAGACGGACGATGAGACAGTCAAATGAAATAAAATGAGTGACTGAGGGACACTAATTGGTAAATTATGCTCAACTAAAAAAACGAAGTGAATAAACACTGTGCACGAATCGCATCCAGTTCATTATGGAACTTTTAACAAAGGGAAGTTAATTTCTGTATTTTTTTATTTTTTTTTCACGCAGTCAACATTAGATTTATGCTTGGCACTATATGCGATTAGTAATATCATTCCTTTCACCACGCGAAACGCTGAAATTACATCGACACGTAGAGCAAAATGCATATTTTTCATTTTTAGCAATACACAGGTAACTCCGCAGATATGCATTTTTATATTGCTGCTCATAGCGAATCACTAATATACCAAATTTATTGACACTTGAAAAAAAAATGCAAGTAAAACTGCTATAGTAAAACAGTAACAGTTTAAAGAGATGCAATTTGCAGAGGAAAAAATAGTACCGCAACATATTAATTGGGTTGAATCAAGGGCGCAATATTTTTACGAACGTCTATCGAGAGAAGAACAAAACACGGTTGGAAAACGTACAAACTTACTAACGGACGAGCAAAATAAATCATTGCTGGAGAAGCACTGGCTCCAATGAACATTGGACTTACTTTTTCTTTCTTTTAACTTCCTAGTAGCATTCTTCCGTAGGTCAAATTTATTACCAGAGAAGAAGTTACGAAACCATGACACCATGCATTTTTAATTTCACAAAACTGACAGTTTTTGCTTCATTTCGTCAAGTTGGGTATCGATCTGGGCTTAAAAATTACACAGATTTAAAATCCGTTTGAATTTTTTTTTCTACGATAACTACGTTCTGAGATCGCATTTCGAACTAGGAGCAGTAGAGACACCTGCTCCCAAGTGTGTGCTGCAATGCAAGTCACACCCACTTTGGCCTCCTCAGAAGTTGCGACTTGGGGGGACGGAGAATGCATTACCTAAAAAGGAGAAGGGGGTGGGGTGGGGGTGGCAGCGAGAGAGAACCAAGCCCAAGGTTAAACAAGCCCAGCTGGTTGTTATCCTTATCAGTTTACACGCGGCGCAAATTTTAGTGTTTGAAACAACGCAAAACCTAACACGTGGGAAAAACTGCTGCATATGTTCCCACAAACACATTACGAATAAGCTTATTTATAATAACTGAAAAGTTGTTTGTAACTTACATCGGCGCTTTACTTTGAATGGATTAAGTTAAATAAAAAAAGTTAAGAGCGGGTCCAAAATCATCAGAAAAAGGAAAATAAATCTCGGGAAACCATCAAATCCGTAAAATTAACATTTTGCCCGTAAAACAAGTCACGTTTCCGTAAATTTTACGGGAAAATCGTAAAACCTGGCAGGTATGTATGTGGTCTTGCATTGTCATGGTGAATGTGGATCTTTTTCAGATTCTTGTTCGTTCTCTATCTTCTTATGGCTTCTCTAAGCTTCTTGAGTGTCTCAATGTACCGCTCGCTGGTCATGATACAGCCACATTCCAGAAAATCATGAATGACACCCTTGTCATCCCCCAAAACAGTCACTATGACTTTTCTGAGCTGATTGCTGGCTCTTGAACTTCTTAAGCCTACGTGAAGAGGTGTGACACCATTCCATGGATTGATTATTTATTCCAATATTCCGGATCGTAAAGATACACCCATGTTTCATTCCCTGTCACCAAAGCGGATAAAAAACATGTCTTCATTGGCTTCAAACACTTCCACAAATCAGAGCAGACTTCCACCCTTCTCTCCTTCAAATCGGGTGTCAACTGCTGAGGTACCCACTTTGCACACACTTTCCAATAATACCCTAAGTCTTCCACCATCTTCTGTATGGCATTGTGACCACAGTCCAGTTGTGCAACAAGCTCACGGACTGTGATTAATTTCTCTGCATGAATCAATTCCATTCACTGACTATTCATGTCACTGGTCACAAATGATGGTCTCCCACTGCGTGGCTTGTCGTCAATGCTGGTTTCCTCTTTTTTTAAACTTCTTTATCCATCTGTGCACATTGCTCTTGTCAATGGTGTCATCTCTGTAAACATTCTGCAGCCTTCTGTGGATGTTGGACAGAGTGCACCCTTCCTTCGTCAAGAACTCAATGGCAGCATGCTGCTTCTGCTTGGAATGCATTATTTACCTGCAATGAAGAAAGGGTTACTGTAGAGGAACAGTTACTCTACCAACATGTGCAATTGAACGACCTCTGTCAGTTAATAAAAAAGTTATGCCCACTTTTGCATTACTTTTGGTACAACCTTTGTAATTAAAAATGTTAACTGCAAGTAAAAATATGGATGGCACTGAGAAAAATTAAGACTTCTTCAAGACCTTCATTTTTTGGCAGCATCGTTATGTGCTTTTGACTGTCCATCTTTCCGCTATAATTCAAGCCGATGCTGAACCTCACAAAAAACACCATGCACGCACACACGCCATCCACGATCTTGAAAAAAATGGCTACTGACGGTTTGGAATTTCGGAATGATTTTCTAAACGAAAGTCATACCAATGCAGAATGACACTGGAAACAAACTACCATTTGCAACCGCCCTATACCTGCCAACTTCCAAAGATCAAAATACAGAAGATTTTAGAAAATTTTCCCTAAAATTCAGAAATTTTTAAAGTTTAAGATTAAAAAAATATTCCAAAATTTGAAAATAATTTTTTTTTTAATTTGAAAAAAAAATAAATAAATAGAAAGGTTCTTTCTTTATGTGTACTACTGTATACTGAAGTGAACCATAGAACAGTGTTAAAGTTTACTATGGCATATACTATGCCATTAGCTTTAAAAAATATATGTATTTTTTTTTTTTTTTTTTGTAATATAGAGATCATTTATTTTAAACAGAAATCTAAGAATAACAACAAAACAAGGCGATACAAAATAAAGGGGTGTATCTGAAATAATTTCACTCTTCAAATATCATTTATTTTTCAAATAAATTTTAGCAATTTACTTCGAAAATCAAATGTGTAGAGGGTAAATTACTTTTATGCTTCTTAATGAATAACAAGAAAGATGACACCGAATTTTTGGATGTAATAAGCATGTTTTTTGAATGCATTTTGATGCAAATTAAATTTACCAAAACTATTCAAAAAACAATGGAACCGGTTTGGAAAACAATCAATCGGTCCCAACAATCGATAAAACATCCAGAAATAGAAACATCTACTTAGTTCTACCAGTGGCTAAAAAATATGTTACGAAAATTAACAAATGGTGAACAAAAAAGTTTCCCATAACATAAGGAAGGTACCAGAGACGAAGAGATTTTCAAATCAAACAGTTAAATGGAGAAATATAGAAGGAAACATGATATAAGTCCATGTCTGCTAGCGGAAAAATTTTGCATAACGGAAAAGTTTAAAATTATTCTTCATGGAATAGGTTATGCTAAGGGAAAATAACTTTTCAAATACATCTCCCAGGAGCAGACATAGTGGAAAAAAAAAAAAAAAAAAGGTTTCGTCCTTTACGCAGCTAGCGGGAAATCTTTGTGTTATTTAAAGAGGATAATGCTCCACATCTCTGTTGTAGTGAATGGTATACAGTAAAGAAGAAATTTCTCAATAGCATTTTTAGAAGCGGCGATACAGCTGCAAACTGCAGTACATAAAAACCACCTACAGGCAGAAATGTGAACTACAAAATTACACATATACTAGTCTAAAGTGTTCTACAAGGTAATAGCATCCGGTGTTGAAATAATTTTTTAAATCAGACATGTAAAAGCAGTGATATTGAGAAAAACAGATTAAGCATTTGCACCCCTAGTGGCGAAATTGTGCATTAGTTTTGAATGAAAACACACACACATAGATAGCTAGTAGTATCTGACCGAAGAAAGAATTTTTTTTTAATCAGGTTTTTAAGTCCTGCAGATATTGCTGTAGACGGATATGCAAGCTCATGCCCTCTGGTGGCAGCCTTGTGCACTAAGAAAAATTAAAAATTATATGAGAGACATTTCGGCATGGAAACGCCCCCTCCAACAAAGAAAGAATTTTTCTAATCGGAGTCTTAGAAGCAGAAAAAAAAAAAAAAAAAACTTATGCGTTTTACTCATACTGGCGGAAAAACCATGCATTATTTTAAGAAGTATTCTTAAAAGGTTGTTCGATGCGAGCAGTATCAGTCCATGAAAGAATTTTTTCAATCGAGTTTTCAGGAGCTCAGATTTTGCTGCAAATACATCAGGTGCAGAAATTAACACTTACTCCCCTGGTGGCCAAATCATTCCTTATCAAATATTAGAAATTATATGCAAAGGATTTCCCATCAGGAGCTGTATTCAGTGTAGAAATAATTTTTCATATCAGTGTTTTAGAAGCAGAGATATCGGGGCGAAATACAATTTACCTTTACACCTCCTAGATGAAAGTCTATGCATTACTTGAAAATTTTGAAATTATATGAGAAACATTTTACAATAGAAACGTTATCCAACAAAGGATTTTTTCAAATCCGACTCTTAGAAGAAGACATATCGACAAAAATCAGATATACATCTACGCCCCTTGGTGGAGAAACTATGCATTATTTTATGAAGAAAATATTCTCAAATGTTTATCAACATGAGCGGTAAAAATTTTTTAGAAATTTTTAAAGAATTTTTTAGAATTTATTTCAATCGAGCTTTTAGAAGCTCAGATTTTTCTGCAAATACCTACGAAGCAGAAATTAACTCTTACGCCCCCTGGTGAACAAACCATATTTTATAAAAAAAAAAAAATAGAAATTACAATCAAAACATTTTCCACCAGGAGCTCTATATGGTGCAGGAAGAATTTTTCAAATCAGAGTTTTAGAAGCAGAGATATCACGGAAAGTGCGATTTACCTTACTCCCCCTAGTGGACAGTCAATGAATGCACTTAAAAATTTTGAAATTATATGGAAATCATGTCGCGCAGGAAACTATCCAACAAAGGAGAAATTTTTCAAATCGGACTATTAGAAGTAGAGATATTGACAAAAACAAGATATGCATTTACGCCCCGTGGTGAAGAAACCATGTATTATTTTAAGAAGAAAATATTCTGAAAAAGGATTTATCAACGTGAGTAGTATCAGCCCACGAAATAATTTTTTCAATCGAGATTTTCAGAAGCCCTGATTAGGCTGCAAACATATCAGAAGCAGAAATTAACACTTACGCCTCCCTGGTGGCCAAACCATTTTATACCAAAAATTAGAAATTATATGTATGCATCAGGAGCTGCATCCGCTGCAGAAAGAATTTTTCAAATCGGAGTTTTAGAAGCAGAGGTATCAGGAGAAACACAATTTACTTTTACACCCCCAAGTGGAAAATCTATGCATAACTTAAAGAAGTGACCATACCTAAAATAGCTTTCGATATAAATAGAATCAAAAGGTAAACTCATTTTTTCAATCGGCCGTTTAGAAGCAAATATATGGAATAAAATGTATTTTGAATTTGGCATTTCTACATTTACATCCTCTGGAAGCAAAATTGTGATCGGTGAAAAAAAAAAAAAAAAAAAAACGAAATAAAGGATCATCATTCGCACATTTCAAGCTTCCCAATGCAAAAAGAATTTTTGAAATCAGGCAATTGGTTGCAGATATATGGTATCCACAGAAGAACGGACAAACCAATAACATAAGCACGATATTTTTTACGAAAGACGTGCTAATAAAGGCACACACAAAATGCCTAGCTACCACTCAAAACTAGAGCATGAAAAGACTGCCGGCTTTCTTCCTTCCTTGGCTCCCAGCAACAGCGCCTCTCGCTTTAGTTTTCCCCATGGCAGGACTATATAAAACAAGAAAGATGACACCGAATTTTCGGGTGTAATTAGCACGTCTTTTCGAAAATCCATTGTGATGCAAATTAAATTTATCAAAGCTATTCAAAGTCAATGGAACCGATATGGAAAACAATAGTATCTGACGGAAGAAAGAAGTTTTTCAATTGGGTTTTTAATCCTCAGATATTGCTGTAAACGGAATCGTGAGCTTACGCCTTCTAGTTGCAGACTTGTATGTTAAGAAAATTATGAAATTATATGAGAAATCATTTCACGCAGGAAACTCTCCAACACAGGAGAAATTTTTCAAATCGGACTATTAGAAGTAGAGATATTGACAAAAACAAGATGTGCATTTACGCCCCCTGGTGAAGGAAAACCATGCATTATTTTAAGAAGAAAATATTCACAAAAAGGTTTTTTCGTATGAGTAGTATCAGTCCAAGAAAAAATTTTTTTAGTTGAGTTTCCAGGAGCCCAGATTTTGCTGCAAATACATATCAGAAGCAGAAATTAACACTTATGCCACCCTGGTGGCCAAACCATTCTTTACCAAACATTAGAAATAATATTAAAAATATTTTCCATCAGGTGTTGTATGCGATACAGAAAGAATTTTTCAAATCAGAGTTTTAGAAGCAGAAATAACGCAAAAAACACAATTTACCTTTACACCCCTGGCGAAAAGCCTATGTATGATTTACTTGAAAATTTGAATTTATGTGAAAAACATTTCGACATAAGCACTATCCAACAAAGAAGAATCATTTTTTCAAATCGGACTCCTAGAATCAAGTAGAGATATGGACATAAAATAAGACATTTCTACATCTATGCCCCCTGACGTAGAAACCATGCATTATTTTAAGAAAAAAATGTTCCTAAAAGGTTTGTCAACATGAGTAGTATCGGTCCACAAACGACCTTCTTTTCCAATCGAGATTTTAGAAGCTCGTATTTTGCTGAAAATACATCAGAAGCAGAAATTAAGACTTTTGCACCTCTGGTAGCCAAACCATTTTTTACAAAGATGAGAAATTATGTGCAAAGGATTTCCCATCAGGAGCTGTATCTACTGCAGAAAGAAATTTTCAAATCTGAGATTTAGAAGCAGAGATATAAGGGGAAACACAATTTACCTTTACGCCCCTAGGAAAAAGTCTATGAATTACTTGAAAATTTTGAAATTATATGAAAAACATGTCACACCAGAAACTATCTAATAAAGAAAGAATTTTTCAAATCGGACTATTAGAAGCTGAAATATTGACAAAAATAAGATATATGTCACACTCCCAGGTGGAGAAACCATGGAAATATTTTAAGAAGAAAATACTCCGAAAAGGTTTATCAACACATAAGTGGCATTGGTCCACGAAAGAATTTTTTCAATCGAGATTTTAGAAGCTCAGATTTTATGGCAAATACATCAGAAACAAAAATTAACACTTACACCCCCTGGTGGACAAAGTATTATTTACCAAAAATTTGAAATTATATGCAAAAGATTTTTCATCAGGAGCTGTATCCGCTAAAAAAAACGTTTTTCAAATCGGAGTTGTAGAAGAAGAGATATTGAGGAAAACGTAATTTACTTTTACGCTCCTAGCGGAAAATCTATGCGTAATTTGAAAAAGCAACTATTCCTAAAATACTCTTCGACATAAATGAAATCGAAAGACAAAATCATTTTTTCAATTGGATGTTTAGAAGCAAATGTGTGGAATAAAATGTATTTTTGAATTTATCATCTGCATTATATGTGGAATAAAATGTATTTTGAATTTATCATCTGCCTCTAGCGGTGAAATTGTACATCATAAATTAAAAAAAAAATAATAATAAAAAAAATAAGGATCATCATTCGTATATTTCAAGCTTCCCAATGCAAAAAGAATTTTCCAAATCGGACTAATAGTTGCAGAGATATCATGTCTACAGACGGACGGGCAAACCGATAATATAAGGACGATCTTTTTTTACAGAAGATGTGCTAAAAAAATTAAGAAAACTATTTTTCCGAATTCTTCACGTAACTGGCTGAAATTTGTACATATACTATATATAACTGGCTAGGAGATGGTGACCTTAAAATTGCAAGTGAATTGGCAAAAATGTTTTTGAATTAGCCGTAAAATGCCGATTACAAATTCTGGGCATGCCCACATGATAAAAAGAGCAAATAAAAAAATATGGCCCATTTAAAAAGTTTTTAATTGATTTAAGCGAAATTTGGAGGGCTCATTCCTATTAGCGATTTATGGCATTGATCAAAATTTCAGAGATTTTCATGAAAAATCCACAGAGATAAGCTTTCGTCATTTTTATTCCACTTAAAAAAATCCTTGGAGAGAGCCAGCTGGCTGCTGTGGGCGGGGTTACGGGGGAGAGGTGCAGTGTGTGCGTCCTTACGAAACTCGCTCTTGCTTCTGAGGTGAGTGGTGAGGTTGTGTTTACAACTCGTGACCCCACCCACCTGTTCATCAAGGATGGGTGTTTACAAAACAATTTATTTTTGTTTCAGCATTTCTTTTTTTCATCTGACAAAAAATCCCCTAGATATAAAAAAAAAAACAACAATGCAAAACTATAGCTAAATTGAAAAAAAAATACTGGCACACTTAAGAAAAAGGTGAGAATAGTGACAAAATTTTAAAAAAGTTAACAAAAAGTGACAAATTTAAAAAAGGTGACAAATAGTGAGAAAAATGACTTGCGCCGAGGTCTGCCTGCACCACTGTTCAGTCTCCAGGCGTGCTCATTTGTCTAGGCTGGGGGGTGGTCATAATGTAATGGCTAATCAGTGTACATGTATACTATTATATTTGTGTGTCTATACTGGTGCCAAGGCAAACAACACATGTAACAGTCCAGAGAAATTAATGTGGTGTACTTTCTTGCGGAATTACAATATTTAGCTTGCTGGTAATCAATGGTAGGCTCCTCAGTCTCTCAACCTGCCACTCCTTGTCTTACTTGGAATTATGAAGATGGATGTCTGCTACACAACCATGTTGCTCTGAGTGTAGTTCCCAACCTGCTCACCCTAATAGGGCACTTTAGGTGGTCACAGAGGGGGCGGTCATATAGTGGTAGATCTTATTACTGCGCAGACAAGTTATGTCAAGAGTTCTGCCGATCTTTTAGTGTCCAATCACAATTGCGACTGCACTTGGCATCCACTCCTGCTGCCCAGAGACCTCGATAGCATAGTATGTTTAATTTAATAGCAATCAACATCAGTGGGTAGTACCATACAGTATTGGGCAAATTGCTTAAATTTTAGCCAGGCGGAGCATCCATTTGATAAGTCCTGGGCAGAAAGCTGGGAAAGATTTTTTGGTAACTAAAAATTGAATTTTTTTTTTTTTTATGTTTTTCGTTCAGAGGTGAAATACGTTGTGGTGGGTAATACAAGTGCAAAATAGCATACCTGAACAAAACTGAAACAACCCATGACAAAACATGTTAGGCTTAAGAAGGAATTCAATGCTTCCAGAATTTGGAGAAAAATAAAAACATCATTTATCATTAAAGAAACAGCTGATGGATTGTGGAATCAACTTTTGGCCTCAATAGGTGAATGACAACTGCAGGGTTTGGAGTCAACAATGGCATCAGAACTTTTAATACTTTTTAGAGTTTATTTTCTCTGAAATACTTTTTTTACAGTTTATTTTCTCTGAAAGTGTATGTTTTTTTATGTCTTAGTCACTTTTTTCTATATTTGTTTGCTATAGCAAGCACTTTTTTTTTGTTTACAAAAAAAAAAAAAAAAAAAAAAAAAAGGTTCAAAGTTGAACTCTTATGTTGAACTTTTATTCTTTGCAAAGTCATTTTCTCTCCATGATGAGCACACAGTAGCATTTTTGAGCATTAATTTTGCTTTAAATGAAAGAAAAAAATGCTTACTCTGCCCCTTGTGGTAAGAAGTCACAAGAACTCAGAAAGTGCATGTTTCAAGCAAAATCAAATATCAAAAATTGGTATTGCATCATTGTTTACTCTGCAGTGAAACCAGTTTTATGGGTCACAGAAAAGGCTTGGATTCCATCAAGGAGAGATTAAGTACTGATTTTGAAATTTAATTGTGCTTTAAAAAGGGAAGGGGGGGGGGTTGCTTGCTATACTAACTGATTTTGAAGAAGAGACTATTAGAAACAGGAAAACATGCATTTCATTAGAAATTTTTTTTTACAAATACAAATTTACTCTTTTTTCACTATTCCAAAAGATATTAAAAACAAGGAATACATGAAAAAAAATGCAGCCTGGTCAAAAAGTTCAAAATACGGAAACCACGGAACATTCTTACCCCTACCAGAACAAAACTTTGTTGCACTTTCAGCCAGAAAACAGTGTTAACACATCCAAAAAACATTGAAATAACACCAAAGAAACATCATGATACACACAATAAACAATCCCAAAGATGTTTAATAAATGTTAGAAACTTAAAAACATGATTTAAATAAACTTCACACAGATGCTCAATAACTTTATTTCATTAGCTTGAAACTTACAGGATATGTATAACTGGGACATGCAAATGATTAAAATGTCAGTGAAAATGTGCATGCGATTTCGGAGCACCATCATCTGAACTGTCCGTTCTTGGGTATAAGAACTGGCTTAAACGAGATGTTGCAATGAGTGAACTGCCGACATTGAGTGAAAAGGGTGTTTCTTGTGTCTCCACATTGCTGAAAAAGGTTGCATTATGAATACCTAATGGACTTTGAACAAGGTAGGATTCTTGGGATGAGAGAGGCAGGATTTTCCTACTGCGAAATTGCTGCTCGTATGGGATCAAATGCTAGTACAGTGATGCGAACGTGGCATCAGTGGACAGATGAGGCTCAGATGTACAGAAATCCAGGAAATGGACTGCAAAATTGCACGGCTGCGTGGGATGACAGACACCTCTGTTGCATGGCAGTGACCATCCACTGCCTTAGTGCAGCAGTGGAGCACTGTCACAGGTCAGGCTCTGTCCTCCAGCAAAGTTCAACATTGCCTTCTTAACAGAGGACTCCTCGCTAGAAACCCATTGCTGCGCATTCCTTTGGCCCTCAACCACACACGCCTCAAAAATGCGATGGGGTCTCAAACACAGACACTGGTACATTGATTGGTAACAGGTCGTATTTTCTGACGAGTCACGAGTCAACATCATGAACCATGATGGTCGCATACCCATTCAGAGACATCATGGTAAATGGCACCTTGCAGCACCACATCAACCCAACACCTAGTGTCACGGTTTGGGGCGCCATTGGGTTCAGTTCACGATCTTGCCTGATATGAATTAAGGAAAGCTTCAAAAGCCATTAAGGATGTTTTAGAGGCAGAGGCGATACCGTGCGTTGCCCTGGCACTATATTCAGCAGGATAACGCTCGGCCACATGTGGCCCAGAATGTCCAAGACCTAGAACATATCTGGAACGCGGTAGCTAAGCAAACTGGCCCATCAAGTCAGTCACCATGAATGAACTTTGATCTTGCACAGAAGCAGCCTGGCAGGCTATTCCGCAGGACAATATATCAAAAACCTCTTCTATCCAATTTCATGTCGTGTATAGGCTGTTATTGTTGCTCGAGGTGGCTTTTTGTTTTTATTGGAGGTTTAACGATCACCGTGAGCAAAATTTAGGGTTACTGGTTCCAGGGAAGGAAGAGAGCCAGTGCCGTAAGACAAATTCAACATCCATGCCTCACTGGGATTTGAACCCGGACCCCTTTCGGACGAATGATCAGAGGCCATCCCTTAGACCACTGCCACTGGGACGGCAGAGGTGGCTTCACACAATACTGAGTTTTGAAGCAAAAAAATGTAACTCTACAAATGTATTCAGTTATCTCATGTAACATAAGGAATCTGTGACATAAATTTTATTTGAATAGGGCAATTCTTTCCTGGTGTTGCAACTTTACAAACAGTAGTTAGTGTACATTTGGTTTCCTGAACTCTGTAGCATGATTTCCATAGTGACTATATAGAATCCATAACATTCAAATCACAACTGTTGCTCATCCCACCAAAAGAAGACTGAGTGCATGCCAGCTAAGAAAGGTGAACTCAAATTGGCTTTCACCATACAAAAAGAAATCATGAATTTCAAAAAAGAAATAATTTTTTGGCAAAGTTCACCTCTTGCCCACTAAATGGGTAATGGAAGACATTGAAAAAGTTTGTAAAACATGGAAGTCCATGTTTTAGGCATGCTCATCCAGCATGCAGAGAGATTATCTGTTGTTCTTTCGATGTTTGTTAAGGAGATTCCTCCAGGCATCTGATAACTCAAAAGACAAGCTTTCATTGTACGGGTGGGTTAGGATCTCAAGACATTCATGCATGGTTGTACCAATGAAGCTTGTATAGGCACTAGTCTTCCAAAGTGGGGTCGCTTCTTTTTGAGTGACTTCCCTGTATAAAGCGGTTGTTGTTTTCCCATCTTTTAAGTCTCTTTAATGTTCCTTGCTTCTTACCAAGAGTGATCTTTTAGTCAACCCCACATATGACTTTGTGCGGCTGTCTGGGTGGATCAGGAATATGTCGTAAACTCCCGCTGAGCTTTCTCTGTTTACTGGTGGCTTGCTTGCAGACACAGTGTCATATATAAATTGCGGAGATTTAGCAGCCACATATCTTCCATATTTTTAATGATGTTTTTAAATCTGAAAGAGAACTCGGGGAAATATGCTGCAGACCCACAATATCTTAAACTGTTGTTGTTTGGAGAATTAGGAGTCCTGGGTTTAATCACTTAAACTCACTGTAAAATGGAATCTATATAATGTTTTTCTAGTAAATCCAGCTGAAAGTCCCTTGTTGATGATATTTGTGATTTCTTTGAAACTGGCTCCTATGGTCAAAGAATAACAAATGCTCTTCTGAACCATGATTTCAAAACCGCTCTGTTAAAGGACTTTGGGCAGAAGGACCTGGGGAGGATTACGTTGGGAACAGCTGACCGTTTGTAGAACACTTCTGTATGAAGTTGGCCATCTTCTTTCCTGATAAGAAGGATGTCCAAGAAATATAAGGTTCCATTGTCTTCCTGCTCATATGTAAAATTGGTGGAACAACTTTAAGCTTTACTCTCCATGTTTCCATACAATAAAGATGTCATCCACATATCTGAACCAGACTTGAGGTTTTAAGATACAGTTTCAAAATATCTTGTCCTTCATCAGTTGTAATATTGCTTCTGCTAAGATGCAGGACAACGGTGAACCCATGGGTGCTACCCTGGCCTGTTTATATATTATTCCGTCAAAGCGGAAATAGTTGTTGGTGACAAGGTTTAAGGTTCTCCTTAATTCTTCCACTACTTCTGGAGGATGTTAGTTTGATTTCACTGTTTGATCCTTTAAATTATCGCATGCTTCACGTACCAGGATAGAGGGATAGAGAGAGACAACATCAAAAGAACCTAGGATATCCATCCAGTCTAGCTTCAAATTAAATATATTTTAAATGAAGTGTGTGGAGGGCTTAGAACATGCTCAGATTTTGGCAAAAAAAAAAAAAAAAAGTTTTAAGAATGTGGCCATCTATTTCTCAAGGAAATAAGTAGGGGATTCTTTTTGCCTGTTGCCGCAAAAATTCTTCTAATTTCAGGCACATTGCTTCTGGTAAAGAAATACCCAAATTCGAGATTTAATTACCTAATTAATTATATTAATTATGTTAATCAATTAACATAATTAATTAATAATTTCTTTAATTAGACTAATTCGTGATTGGGTTTGCAGGAGGTATTATCCCGACCCAGGTCGCATAAGGATTCACTGGATTCTTTTCTTTTTTTCTTGCTTTCCTTTGTGTGGGAAGTAGATCAGAACGTAAATGCTAGGCCAGGTGCAAAAAATCTGCAAACGAAGTGAAAAGTATTTTCATTGCCAGGCATTTGCGGCGAAGATCCAGCACTGCAGATTACATAATGCAGCCTTAGCTAACGATAGGCCAGTGGTGACTATATGGTGAAAGTCCGAGAAAGAATCCTGAATCTGGTAAGAAGGTAAAGCTTATGTAATAACTGTTACTAAGGCACTGTGTCGGGGGACATAATTCAGTCAGGCATGCGTGCCTTCCAGCATACTTAAAAAGTTTAAAAAGGGTTTCTCGAATGGTCTGATAATAGAACTCCGAAACAGGATGACAGTTAGGGCCAAATAAATTTTTAAAGAGATTAGCTCAGCAGGTGGTCAGCTGGCCAGGATAACATCTGCTCGCAATAGCCACTGGTCAACATCCACCGGATAGCGGACCACTGCCGGACGGGGGGAGGGGGGCAGAAACCAATGAAGGTGGGGGTACGCCTCCAAGAGAGAACATACCTAGCAGACCGACAGAGAGCGAAAACGAAATGAAAATAAAATGCGAAAACTTGGAGAAATCAGGGTGGTTGTCGTTGTTGATCGTTGTTGTTGCCATTGGCAGAAATGCTTGGTCATGCGTGGGTCAAAACGTCAGACTCACAAATTTCTTAGCATGTTAGGTGCCATTGGTAGGTAGTGTGAAAGATGCCAAGTTGATGGTAGGAGAAGTTGTACAGTTGCCAAGGGCTCCCAGGCTGTGTTTTTCCACGGGGATACCGTCCACAAAATCGTGGACAGAAGAAGAAACTGACGACGAAAAAGACCCATCATCAACTACCGGATCCATGTTGAACAGTAGAAGATTTAGGGTAAGATATCACACAAATATTTCAATCTCTTGCATGCTGAGCAATCATTGAAATTTAGAAATGAAATATTATTGCTCACCTCATACTAGTTGGATTGCTAGGAACGTATCTATTTCTACAAATCTTAGGCTAAACCTTAACTTCTTTTTTTGTAGCGATGTTTTAATATAACTTGATCTGGTCCCACCATTAATTTGTACATAAATTAATAAATATGTTCAAATAAATTTCATGTTTATGTTTCTTTAAACATGTTTTTCTTCACTGCTGCTCTGCAAATGAGTACGAGTGTCAGGCTTTGGTTTACTTTGAAGTAAACAGTTTTTTTTTCTTTGAAGATACCAGGATTCAAAATATGATACTAAAAGGTTAGTTTTTAAAACTTAATTTCTTTGTGGCATATGAGTTCTTGCGGCAACCTCGTACAAGCTCATATGAAACACAACACGTACAGGTCCCAACGATGAGACTGGGTTGCCTATACTAGGAAACCCAATGTCATTGTTGCCCCTTTAGTCAATCGGAATTAATTAAAAAACTTTACGCCCTCAAGTTCCCAAACAGGGCTTGGGGCAGTAATATGCCTATAACAGGGTCTCACATTCAGTCCTGGTTTGTGAAGTTTTAATCTTCTGAATAACTGCATGATGGAAAGTCCTGGTAGTATTTTGCCACTTGTTTGGCTTCGGCAGTTAAGTGCTGAGATTTAGCTGTGGCTCTAATCTTACCAGCTAGAAACCCAAGGAACCCTTACTGATAAGTTGGGTCAGTTGACAACAATGGATAAGGCAGATTATAACACCGAACTGTTACACTTTATAAATGACTCAGGCTCTTTGAAGCAGAAGACTGGTCCCACTAATGCTCTAGCTAGCAAGGTTAGAACCACAGCTAAATCGCAGCACTTGCCGCCCAAAGTCAAGCAAGAGGTCAAAATACCACTGAGATCTACCACCCCCCAGTTATTCAGAAAATTAAAACATCACAAACCAGAGCTGAACATGAGGCTCTATTGTAGGCAAAAGATAATCCAATCCCCCACTTATTTCCTTCAGAAAAATAAGGCCCCATTCTTAAAACCTTTTTTATCAAAATTGGGAGTGTTCTAAACTTTTCTGCACACTTTGTTCAAAAGATATCTAATTTTAAGCTAGACTGCATGGATATGCTAGGTTCTTTCAATGCCATCTCTCTGCACCCCTCTATCCTGGCACATGAAGCATGCAATAATTTAAAGGATCAAATAGTGAAATCAAACCAACATCCTCCAAAAGTAGCAGAAGAATTAAGGAGAACCTTAAAGCTATTTCCATTTTGAGGGAATCATAAAATATCATAAAAGCAAATATTTGCATAACTATGATGGCCGAAAAAGTAAGTATTTTGATTGTTTAGTTTTTTGAAAACAATATTAATTTTTATTACCGTATTTTCTGGCACATAATTCACGGATTATCTGTTCCTAAAAGTTTAAATTCTAGCCACTGCGGATTATGCTACGGTGCGGATAATGCAGAGTTTTTTGTACCCCCCCCCCCCATTAAAAATGAAACAGTTTTATACCGTGCCGTATAATGAGAGAATGTCAAAGCTGTAAGAATGTCACGTGTTTGAAGATAATGCACAGTGTCAGTGCATCAACATCTCTCCCTCCCCCTTGGCTTTGACAAATGACAAAAATGTCAGTGTGTATGTGTGTGTAGACATTTCCTCTGTCCGGATTGCTACTTTGTAAAAGTTAAGGGAGAAAACATTGCCTGCAGCAAAGCGCGTTGACCTTGAATTGGGGCATTGCCGTTTCCATTCCACGCTGCTATGACCAGTGACCTCGGTAACATCACCCCCCCCCCCCCCCATACACACACTCTTCCCGAGGTTCCAACCCCACTTGTTTATTTTGCTCTACTTCAAAGAGAATGCCTCTGGCACTACAGCTCCAAGACTGAAGGGGAGAACTTTGACACCGTCACAAATAATTTAAGGTCTGAAATCCAGTGTTTCCATTGTTGATGTAATTTAAGCATTACTCAGAGTTACAGCATGATTACCACATAAATTAAAAATGTATATCACAACAGTTTGAAAGTTGCGGGGTATGGTAACAGTAACTTTTTTAAATTTTCAAAAAAATTTCAGCGATCTTATATTTTGTTAAACTCATTAAATGGAAAGAAAGTATGCATATGCAGTAAAATCTCGAAAATCCGGCATCGACGGGACCAGATGAGTGCCAGATTTATGAAAATAACAGATTTCTGAAGCCATCCAAAAATTGCATAATGGGCATTACATAAAGCATGCACTTACACGTAACAGGTAACTTTAACGAAGATTTGCATGTCTACGACTTATAAATATGCAGGGATCGCACTGCCGTTCACATTCTTCGCAATTTGTGAAAAAATAAAGTTTTGGCAAAAATATTGGCGATTACCTTTTGTATTATTTATTATAAAACGGTTGTGTATTATGCATCTGTTTTTTATCTTTTACTACGAATTTTGACGGCAAATTATATGCTGACTTTTTTCTCTCATGTTGAATTTTACCATCTGTGGATTATACGCCGTTGCAGATTATGTGCCAAAAAATATGGTATTATTATATATTATTCAGTTTTTAAATGAACGTAGGAAATGACCATGACACCAATGAAATCTGATGCAGCTACGAAACTCGATCTGTGCTAAAATGTGACCTCAAAATCAAAAGAAAAGCCAAATTATAAGTACGTTAATGTTGGGGGATAGGTAAAATTTGTTCTAGAATATCTACAGGTTACACCCTATTGTGTTATACATGATTTTAAAGCTCTCATCAACAGCAGGTAACAAGGGAGGTCAAGAGGAAGCCAAATTCCGTGCTAAGATGTGTATTTTACTACTGTCAGGAAAGATGCATAGCATCAAAATGCATTTTTGTAATGGCTCTTTTCACATTTAGCACCAAGTTCTCATAATTTACAGAGATTGCAATTAATATTGTTACGTTTATACTGTATATGTAGAACGCAATGAAATAACATTATGTGATAGTTTAGTAAAATATATTGTTGAGTAACAATGAAATTAACTTTTATGAAATTTTATTCCGTTTTTATATTTATAAGTGTAAGTAACAACATAACATTAATTACCAAGCTTTCGCTTATCAACAGACAGCTTATTCAAGTACCTTCAGACATTAATTACCAAGCGAAAGCTTGGTAATTAATGTTATGTTGTTACTTACACCTATAAGTATAAAGACGGAATAAAATTTCATAATTGTATTAGGTGTATTAATTGATTTCTATGAAATTAACTATTGTTGTATCACTTCATGGGACACCATTCAATAAATCAGATTTCAACAATGGATTTGACTACCTACATCACCCATTTTCGTTCCATTGAAATTTTTTAATTGGGATTTACTTTACTACTGTTGGGGAAGATGAATAGCATAAAAAAAGATAGAAAAGAAAAAAATAACGATCTTTGTCAAAATTTATCCTAATATTAGTGGAAAGAATAGCTTCATTCACAGTACACGTTCTGAACACCTAGGAATGATGGCATTTTTCTCTAAAAGGGTGGCTAAAATCCAGCGTCACCATCCAAATTTAAAAGACAGGCAGGACTCATGATATCTAATTTTAGAATTTGAATTTTCCACATTTTCTTTATCCAGAAAAAGGCACTTCACAATTAACTTTTTCTCTTTAAAAATGTTCACTTTACAGCTTTCATGATGTGTCAAGTATTCTGCAATAACTTTATTCAATCAACCACTGTGGATGTCGAAAATATTCATAAAGCAATACAGAACACAGAAATAATAATATTCACCTCCCAATCAGGGTAATCATGCTGAAGTAAGACACCTTTGTGAGATCCTGGAATGGCCACTAAACATCCATTGGCACGAGACACTTTTTCCATAGCAGTCCATGCACACACAATTTTATCAGCTGGACGAAATGGAAAATAATGAAGGTCTTGGTGAAGAGGATGGCGAGACGTCAGTGACCCTAAAAGGATGCAATTTGTGCAAAATAAAGGTGTGAATATATCAGTTGAAAATGAAACACAGAGAAAAAAACAAAATTTAATTACGGTAATTGCCTTTAATTTGACTCAGTAATCTTTTATGTAAAAGAATGTGCATTTAAAGTGGTGAATGTAAAAAAAATGTATAGAGAGAACAAAAGAAAAAGATTACACTCATCATTCAGTGATACTTGTCTAGCCAGGTTATACACGGTTCTGAGAAAAAATTACAATTTTTACAGGTAACGTCAAACAGAGTGGTTTAAATTGCCAAAATATCTCTGCTCCCTACTTCAAAATAAAATAACAAAAAAAAAAAAAATTTTTTTTAATATAGCCTTCTGAGAAATGCTTGTTCTTTTTTTTTCAGCAATTTTGCTATACTTCTGTTGAGTTATTAGATCATGATAGTAAAGGTGATTCTGAAGCAGAAGTAGATGATGTCATAGTGAGAGATGGACAAACAGGTGGGATCTCAAGAGATGAGGGTGTAAAGCTCTAGTGAGAGATGGACACACAGGTGGGATCTCAAGAGATGAGGGCTGTAAAGCTCTAGTGAGAGATGGACACACAGGTGGGATTGCAAGAGATGAGGGGTGTAAAGCTCTAGTGAGAGATGGACACCCAGGTGGGATCTCAAGAGATGAGGGCTGTAAAGCTCTAGTGAGAGATGGACACACAGGTGGGATCTCAAGAGATGAGGGTGTAAAGCTCTAGTTAGAGATGAATGCGCAGGTGGGATCTCAAGAGATGAGGGGTATAAAGCTCTACTGAGAGATGGATGCACAGGTAGGATCTCAAGAGATGAGGGGTGTAAAGCTCTAGTGAGAGATGGACGCACAGGTGGGATCTCAAGAGATGAGGGGTGTAAAGCTCTAGAGTTTCTTCAGAATGGTAGGGCTTCAGAAGTTGATGGCATAACTGCTGAGATGTTAAAATATTGTGGTGACTGTGATAAACTGGTTAACTGAAATTTGCCAGTTGTCCTGGGAGTTAGGAATGGTCCTCCAAATTGGAGGGAAGCTATAATTTTCCATTGTATAAGGGAAAAGGTGATCCAACTGAATGCCAGAACTATCATGGTATAAGCTTGCTGAGTGTGCAGCAGAAAGTGTTAAGAAAGGTCATTATTGATAAGGTAAGCGGTCTCACATCAGAGAAAAGTGTGGGATGTACAGAGTGGTTTTTATGCCTGGTAAGGGCTGCACAAATCAAATTTTTGCATTACGTATGATTGAAATGTAACTGTCTGTTGGTAAAAAAGTTTTTGCTGCCTTCATAGATTCAGAGAAAGCATATGACTGAGTAAATAGGATACTTCTGTTGAAAGTCCTGAATAAATTATGTGGTATTAGTGGGAATCTACTTAATACTGTGAAAGCCACGTATGCTGGCAGTAGAGCATGTGTATGAGTGAATGGTGTTTTATCAAAATGATTTTTTATTGGTGCAGGAGTCAGACGAGGTTGTCACCATAGCTGTTTAATATACAGTATTTATGGATGGATGCATGCATGATGCCAAAATCGGCAATATTGGTTTATGTGCTAGTAATATCCGTGTATGCAGATTGCTGTATGCTGATAACACAGTCCTGTTGGCAGAGAACAAAAGTAAGTTGCACAGCATGTTATCCTTGATGTATGAAGTTTGTACAAAATTCAAGCTGAGTATAAATAAGGAAAAACCAAAGTTATGGTTTTTGAGTGAGGAACTGTTAGCACTGAATGTAATATAAGTCTAAATAGCACAGTGATTGACCAGGTGAATGAGTTTGTAGGAAGCATGTACGACAGTTTGAAAAACTCAGATGATGCAATTAGTAGGAAAGTGAATTCTTCTTTGAAAGTCAGAGTTGCTTTAGGAGGTTTCACAGAAATGATGGTTTCTCACAGAAGTCCCAAATGGCTGTGTATAAAAGTGTAATTGTTTCTACTCTGATGTATGGCAGTGAAATCTGGGTACTACAGAAGAGACATAGAAGTCGTTTGTGTGCTGGAGAGATGTATTATTATGGGAGTTTGTGGGAAGACATATTCGGATCATTTGAGGAATGAAGATGTGTTGCAGTTGAGTTGTGTAATTGTGAGGCAGAATGTTGTTAGTAAGGTGGAGACTAATATTCTTCGATGGTTTGGGTCATGTTGAAAGAATGAGTGATGAGATGCTTACTAAGAAAAATTTTCAGCCAAAGTAGCAGGAAAGAAAGGCAGAGGAAGGCCAAGGAACTCATGGGAGGATCAGATTCAGGAGTGTCTGCATGAGAAAAACATTATGAGTTTCTGTGTACACCATACATGGATGTCAGTGAAGCCCAAGTTGTGTGTTAAGATCCCTGTAAATGAAGATGTTTGATACAGCAACAGTAAGTAAATAATCAGTTAACAATTTATCTGCTGATGGTCTGTATTTCTTTGCGGAGCTAACCTCTGAATCTCAGAGAACAGCTCAGTGATATGTATGTATGTATGTATGTATGTATGTATGTGACATTAAATGAGAAATACACAAATTCAGGATGTAAGGTCAGGTGATGCGTAACATCCCAGCCTCTCCTTGACAAATGTCAACCCCGCCTTCTCATGCTGCATCCTGTTCCCACTAAAGGGGCTCTGACGACCGCCAATAGCGGTATAACTATACCATCGGGATTAGAGGAAATGCTATCCCACACTCACCAACCAGCTTGGCCAGCGTGGTGAGTTATGGCCAAACCCCTCCAAAATGACTCCACAACTTAAATCTTGGCCCTCAGTCTCCGGCAGCTGGAACGTACCTGGCCAAGGCAGCGGCCAGTGCGACATGAAGGCAGAGGGTGCTAAAAATCCCCGGAGGACCGGGCTAGGCTGCCATCTGATGCTGACCTTGGCTACGTATAATGGACGCTCCCTATCTTCTGATTCAAGGCTTCTTGAATTGGAAGAGGAACTACAAAGGATCAAGTGGGACATCGTCGGGCTAAGTGAGGTAAGGAGAAAAAGAGAAGATCTCATTGAACTGAAAAGTGGACATCTCTTCTACTATCACGGGACAGATACTGGCAGAACTAGTGGTGTTGGATTTATAATAAACAAGAAACTGAAGGATAAAGTTGTAGAAGTTGAAAGTTCCTCTGATAGAGCTGCACGACTCGTTATCCAACTCTCGAGAAGATACAAAGCTCAGATTATTCAAATTGAGCACCCACCACAAGTCATCCTGAAGAAAAAATTGAAGAATTTTATGAGGAAATTCGTCATCTAAATAATAAAGGTAAGCAGCACTTGAAGATAATTATGGGAGATTTCAATGCAAAAATAGGGCAACGGCAACAGAATGAAACTTCAGTAGGTAAATTCGGACACGGTAACAGAAACCAGCGTGGAAATACTCTCGTTGAGTTTGCAGAGGCAGAAGGGTTTTTCATCTTGAACTCCTTTTTCAAAAAAAAGCCACACAGGAAATGGACATGGAGATATCCAAATGGGATGACAAGTGAAATTGGTTTTATTATGTGTAACAAAAAATGTGTCGTACAAGACTGCAGTGTGCTAAACAAGTTCAACACAGGCAGTGACCATAGATTGGTGAGATGTAAGATGCACCTCAACACTACACTCGAATGTGGCAAGCTCATAAAACAAACAAAATGTATTGACATAACCAACCTTAAAAAACACCATAATACCTTCAAGTTGGAACTGAAGAACAGATTCTCTGTGTTAGAAGGCCTAACAGCGGAAGAAGTGGATATTTCTGAAGTTAACAGAAAAGTAACCAAAGCTTTTATGGAAACAGCAACAAAATTAGCTGGGTCTAAGAACAAGTTGCATGTGAACAAATTATCAGGAAAAACCAAAATGTTGATGCAAAAAAGAAGAGAGATGAGGACAACTAAAGAAGATGTGACTTCCAAAGTGGAATATATAGAGCTATGCAAGACAGTACGAAAAAGTATCACTGAAGACATAAGGAAATTCAACTGTGAACTAGTGTCCTCACTAAGCAATTGAAAACAACCAAAGCCTAAAGATAGCAAAGGGAAGAAAACAGATTATGGTCCTGAGAAAAGATGGTTCTGTAACAAGAAATAGAGGCGAAATTTTGACAAGAGTGAAAGATTTCTACTCCAAATTATATGAAAGGGACGATACATGTACTCCAGACATCATGAAAGGTACCAGAGTCCTTCCAGTCCTCCCAGCAGAAGTTGCACATGCAATCAAGAACATGAAGCAGGGAAAAGCTCCAGGATAAGATGGAATTACTGTAGACATCATACAAGAAGCAAGTGGAGAAATCGAAACAGTACTCGCCCAAATTTTCACTCGATGCCTTAATGAAGGGAAGATTCCTGAGGATTGGAACAACGCTACAATGATCCTGCGACATAAAAAAGGTGACATTGAGGATCTCAGGAACTACAGACCTATCAGCCTCCTATCAGTGGTTTATAAAATCTTCACTAAAGTTCTTTCACACCGTTTGAAGGTAACACTGGACATGGCTCAACCGAGAGAACAAGCTGGATTCAGGAGTGGCTACAGCACAATAGATCATATCCACGTACTGAGAGAACTAATTGAAAGAGCGAGGGAATATGAATTTCCTTTGTGCATGGCTTTTATCGATTATGAAAAAGCCTTTGATTCGGTGAAACCATCAGCAGTTACAATGGCTCTGAAATCCTGCGGTATTGAAGATGCATACATTAATATTATTAATAACATCTATGAAAATGCAAGTGCAAAGATTCGGCTGTTTGAAAATTCAACACACATAAAAATTGGAAAGGGAGTGGGACAAGGTGACACCATATCTCCGAAGTTCTTTAATGCCACATTGGAAAATGTCTTTCAATCACTGAACTGGGAAAACAAAGGGATAAAGATTAATGGAGATTATCTAACCCACCTTCATTTTGCTGATGACATAGTCATTTTTGCAACTACCCCATCAGAGCTGCAGAGTATGATCCAAGAACTTGCTGACAGGTGTAAAGGAGTGGGATTAAAAATGAACTTTCAGAAGACAAAAGTGATGTTCAATGCTTTTTCAAGAAATGAAGATTTATCGATTGATAGAGAAAAGCTGGAGATAACAGACACATACGTTTATCTTGGACAGCAGATATCAAGTGAGGGTCACATTGATGAAGAAATTAATGGGCGTAGAAAACTTGCCTGGAGATCTTTTGGAAGAAACAGCATAATTTTCAAGAGCAATATGCCATTATGTCTTAAAAGAAAAGTGTTTGATCAATGCATCCTTCCAGTGCTTACGTATGGTGCAGAGACGTGAACCTTAACTAAAAGAGACATACAAAGGCTGCAGACAACTCAAAGCAGCATGGAGAGGTGCATGCTTGGTGTAACCAGGAGAGATAAGAAGAGGAACTCGTGGATCCGAAAAATGACAAGAGTGGAAGACATCATGATCAGAGTTAAATCTCTGAAATGGCAATGGGCTGGGCATACTGCCAGAAGGACAGACCATCGATGGACAGCCAAAATTTTAGATTGGATTCCAAGGGACAGGAAAAGACCCAGAAGAAGACCACATGGGAGATGGGTGGATGAAATTCGAAAGTATGTGGGAGTGACATGGAGGAGACTGTCACAAGACAGACCATTGTGGAGGAAACTTGGGGAGACCTTCGTCCAGCTGTGGTTTGATAATGGTTGACAATTATGATGATGACACAAGTTCAGTGACATTTAACATCAGAATTATGTATATTAATTACTCAGAATATCAGTGCATTTTAAGTGCAGAGTGAATGGATAATAAAGGTAACTTAATTATTGCTACATTATGAAGAACTCCTACCCCACACAAAGATAAATTTAGAAATAAATAACTCTAAGGAAAACAAACAGTTGGCTACCCAGTTCAAATGGTAATTTTACGATACAACCATGATGCAGTTATTACCTGAATCAGGAGGCTTGTTTATCAGCATAGTGTGAACAGCTGTGATATTGGGGCCACAAAAACATTCTACATAGTCAAGAATCTAGAATTAAAATACTTCAGGTCACTTCTGATATCAAACACGGTGAACTATGCAAAACAAAAATAGATGGCAACAATTATCTAGAAACTGCAATAAAAATGACAAAAGGCATTGCATTCACACTTAATTTTATTAAAGAATTAACAGGAATAAAAACTTTCAGCAATATAGAATCTTTATTCCACTGATAGTGAAGAAATGATCCAATACTTTTATGTGGTAGAAGTATTTTTGTCTGTTATTATGAGCTTTTTTACTTTCAAACGATGAGGATGTTGTAGAGTGCATTACATTGTAGGACTTGGAGATGAGAAAAATTCAGATATTTTCTTAATATCATAGTGACCTGCTGTTACAGTGGAAGCAATATGTTTCAATATGTTTAGTGATGCCAAAGTTTCTGAAGAATACCCTCTATTGCACAATGTTAACTCCAACAAGAAAAGAGATCCCATTTTGAGCCCATCATCAGAGTGAGTGTGATGATGGGCGCAAAGTGACGTCCAAAAGGTCTTACTATTTTAATTGTAAACATTTTTTGCATTTTAGTAAAAGTTTTGACTCAAAATGTAATTTCTTTTCTTGCTGGAGTCAATGTCGTGGAATAGAAGGTATTCTTCAGGAACTTAGGTATTTCTACAGGCACAAAGATATTTTAACGTTTTAATGTTTAGTGATATTCTAATTTTGTGATTCTAGTAGGTCTTTTTAAGTATGAACCCAATAATTTGTTGTGTTTTATAACATAAGTATAGAATGTATGTTTCAAGTAACAAGGCTAAATGAGTTTCAAATATCTATTTTATCCTTTTTAAGTTCAAATATAATTATTTGCATATATTTACATATATTAGATGATTCGAAGCAACCTGAACCATTGTCCGTTCTCCTCATTCAAAATCCAACCTCAAACGAAGTCTAAAAATAAAATCACTTATTTTGCCACGTGGTGCTTCTTTCTTGTGTATCCTCTTGCAGCTTTGTGAGAAATACTTGCAATACCCCTTCTAATCACTCCCCTGTGCAAAATAGCCACCAGGCAGTCTGACGTCTCGTCTGGTAGTGAATGGGGTGAGGCCTGGGGGTACAGAATTTCAGTCCCAATGCAAGGAATCACACGTGGGAATTGAAGAGAACGAAGTGTCATTTGGAAACACTGAGTTCTGGTGAGTGCAGTTGTGGACAGTTCATGTCTCGCGGGTTGTAATGATTTGTATTTTCCAGATATATAATTTCCATATATTCACATGGAAAGAATTAGTTGAAATTCTCCAATTTGCTATTTTTTTTAGCTTTCTATATTATATACTATCCTCAGTCATATTGATGGTATGAAAGCAAATATCAGGATCTGTGTAAAGGAGGGTTTATGAGATTTCTTTTTATAAAATCATAACTCAAGTCTTTGAGCCCACCCAATATTTTTCAAATGTTGGCACCTCTGGTCCTGTTATCTTTGGCTGAGCTAAAAATTAACAGTTAGTTAAGGGATTATAATTTTTAATTATAATAAAATTGCATTATCTTATAGAGCTTTGAAGGTATGCGATAATTACAAAAAGGGGAAAAATTAATGATTTTCATTATATAAAAATCAAAAGAATTATTTGATATTATCTGCATATAATGGATAAAATGAATTTCAGAATTTACCTGGGGAAGTTTACAATATTCAAACAAAACTTCATCAAACATCAAATCTTGAAGTTTGTACACGACTTTCTCACTTGAACTGTCTTGACGATAGCTCAGTTCTTTCATCACAGTAACACCAGGAACATCAACCCGTTTTTCACATATGTCATGGAATCTATTTCTAGTAAACAACATCAAGAGACAAATGATATTAAACATAATGACAGGGTCATACATTTAAATTAAGCATGAATACTATATGCACAATTTACATTTAACTAACTACAGGCAATCAATTATCATCCAAATATAATTCCCAGCAACTAGCATGTTGTTTTAAATGTCAGAGAGAAACAAACTTCTAAGTTATAAGCAAAAATTTATAATTCATCATTTACCTGGGAGGAAGCTCACACACCCCCTACCCCACATGTCTAATGGAATTACAACACACTTAAGGTGGACATCTAGTGATTTTGATTCCTATACTTCCAATGGAAAACATTTCGACCGTTTCCTCAGCAAAGAAACATTTACCATACATCAAAATCGGCCCACTGATAAAAAAATATCCTAGCTTAGATTGTACAATCAGCATTTTTATACAAAAAAACTTCCCTGAACTATATTAAAAACTAATAACTTTACTTCGATGTAGTGGTAAAGAAGAGTATCACTACCTGTAAGCAAGTATTATAACTACATCGAAGTAAAATTATTGATTTTAATATAGTTCAGGAAAAAAATCAATAACTTTACTTCGATGAAGTTATAATACTTGCTTACAGGCGAAATAAAGTTATTGATTTTAATATAGTTCAGGAAACAAAGTTTGCATGAAATTCAAACTGAGTATAAATAAGGGAAAGACCAAAGTTATGGTTTATGAGAGAGGAACTGGTAGTACTGAATGTAATATAAGTCTAAATGCCTCAGTGATTGACCAGGTGAATGAGTTTGTGTATTTAAGAAGCATGCTTGACAGAGAGAAGAAACTGGATGGTGAAATTAGTAGGAGAGTGAATTCTTCACTTAAAGTCCTAGCTGCTTTTGGAGGTTTTCACAGAAAGGATGGGTTCTCAAGAGAGTCCCAAATGGCTCTGTATGAAAGTGTACTTATTCCTACTTTGATGTATGGCAGTGAAACCTGGGTACTTCAAAAGAAATGTAGGAGTCGTTTGTGTGCTGGAAAAATGTGTTACTTCTGGGAGGTTTGTGGCAAGACACCTTCTGATTGTGTGAGGAATGAAGATCTGTTGCAGTTGTGTAATGTGAAGCAAAATATTGTTCACAAGGTGGAGACTAATATGCTTCGGTGGTTTGGACATGTTGGAAAAATGAGCGATGAAATGCTTACTAAGAAAATCTTTTTAGCCCAAGGGGCAGAAAGGAAAGGCAGAGGAAGGCCAAGGAAGTCGTGGGAGGATCAGATTCAGAAGTGTGCATGAGAAAGAGATTATGAGTATGAAGTATAGAAGGTCTTGTGTACGGCGTGTGATGGATGTCAGTGAAGCCCGAGTTGTACGTCAAGATGGCTGTAAATGGAGAAGTTTGATATGGCAACAGTAAGTAAAAATTATCTGGTAGTTTGTATTTCTTTGTGGAGCTAATCTCTGAATATCAGAGAACAGCTTAGTGACATGTATGTACACTGAAGAGCAATTGAATAAGAGACAGCTGGCGTTATGCAAATGTGGCGCTGTGGGCAGCCCTGTAAACGGAAACAACATGACGTATGCAGCGATCCGACAATATAAGGAGTGATGCGACAGGAATCAGTAAGAGTCGGATGCAGTATGGGCAAGATGAAGGATTTAAGCGCATTTGATCGTGGGCAAATTGTCGGGGCCTGACGAATGGGTCACTCCATCTCGGATGGGATTTTCACAAGCCACTGTGTCAGGGGCGCACTGTGAGTTCATTGAATCAGGTAAAACCATCCATGCAAGGGCCAACTGCCGTGGACAACAGTGTGTGGATGAGCGGGGTCATCGTCGGCTAGCTCGCATTGTAACAGCGGATAGACAGGCCAGAGTGAAAGAAATCACTCGGCAATTTAACGCTGGTGCACAAAAACGTGTAAGCAGCCACACCATCCAGAACCATCTCCTCGCTATGGGGTACAGAAGCCATCGTCCCACGAGGGTACCACTGCTGACTGCACATCACAGGGTGCAAACATTAGCATGGACGCGGGAACATCGCCACTGGGCCCTAGACATGTGGAAAAATGTTGCCTGAACTGATGAGTCGAGATTCACATTGGTACATGCGGATGGCAGGATACGAGTACGGCGCAAATCACATGAAGCGATGTATCCTTCTTGCCAGCAGGGTACTCTTCCAGTTGGTGAGGGTGGCATTCTCGTCTGGGGACTGTTTACGTTGACTGAAATGGGACCCCTGGTACGATATCCTGGATGACCATTTGCTCCTGTTTGTGTGTCTTCAACATCCCACTGGGAACCTCATCCTGCAACAAGACAATGCACCGTGTCATCGCTCCCGAATTGTATCCGAATGGTTGGATTGACACTCCACCGACATGACCTCGCTTCCTTGGCCAGCTAGGTCACCTGACCTCAATCCCATTGAGCACATCTGGGATGCCATCGAGAGAGATGTTCGAGTCTCTGACCCCTCTATTAAATCTTCGTGAACTGTGGGAGCTTGTTCAGGGGTCGTGGATCTGTATCGCTTCCCAATGCTTCCGGTGTCTTGTCGAGTCCATGCCGAGACGAATCGCCACCGTCATCAGGGCAAAAGGTGGTGCTACACGTTATTAGACAGATATCTCTAATTCAATTGCTCTTCAGTGTATATAGTTCTGAAATGTTTTTTTTTTTTTTTTTTTTTTTTTTGCAAAAAACGCAAATTGCACAATTTAAGTTAGGATAGCATATAAAGCAAACAGAATATAAATTCTGAATGTGCTTGTAACACTTACTGGTTATTCATGTATCATTTCTCCAAAAACTTGAAAAATTCATCGCCCTGGAGCGGGAATCGAACCTGCATCTCCATATTTCCGTTTGAGTATGCTAACCGTTACACCACCGAGGACAGTGATGTTCCAAGCAACTGAGACTAAGCAAACTCAGCTTAGGAATCTGAACATCCTCAGATTTTTGCTACTCAAAGTATCCTTTTCCTGATAGCATTTTAACCCATCTTCGATCCAGAAAACAGATGTAGGTCGGAAATCACCAGTACCACAGATAAATCAATGAAGGAAAAAATTTTCCTCATAATACATGGGAAATCAATAGAATATTCAAAGCAAATTAAATTATGAGGAATATTTCTTCCTTCACTGATTTAAGTTAAGATGCTTTTTGCCAGTCGGCCAATTCTGATGTATGGGAAATTTTTCTTTACTGAGGAAACAGGATCAAAATTTTTCCACTGGAAGTATAGGCAGCAAAATCACTAGACTTCCACCTTAACAAGAAGTTTACAATCTTATTGCTGAAGCCTAGGTTACTGCAATCACCACATCAGCGGGGCACACCATTCTGGGAGCCCCCAGATGAAGAAGCAGTCATTAAATATATGTAAAATGTTAGTGGTTTGAAATTTGCCTTAAAGCAACTGCCTCTGTACTTCTATTTATGTGAATGAAAAACTATTACACATTACACTGAACACACATTCGTAGAAGTTTTTGAATGTCATTATGTTATGCACTTCTGGAAAAAGTGGCATTTGAATGTTAGCAAAGTAAGTTTCCATTTACAGTTGTTGGTCTGCTATACCCTTCAAGGGCAAAGTCCATTCTCCCTTCCTTTCCAGATGTGCATTGCCATTTGGCTACAGAGTGTGCATTGTCATTCCTGGAGCTCTGTGGTGCTAAACTTTTCCAAACACAGTGTGACACAAGTGCACAGTGCTGGGGAGTCTCTTACCTTACTGTCTGTGTAGTACTGGTAATATTAATTTTAATATTTTATAATGCATTAATTTTAATCACATATGTACGTTGATCAAAAAAAAAAGTTTACAAGCTACATTATTCAAGATGTTGATATTGCTGAAACCTCAATGCTGCAGATATGCAGAGGGTAAGTCGAAAGGGATATAAAGTGGTAGTCATTGCTGTGAACAGCAAACATCATTGCATGTCATCATTCTGTCTTTAATTGGAACGCCTAAGAGTTGCCACAACCGGCTAATCAGGGAACTTTTGCTTTACGAGTTTGAACTCTGCCATAACGCTGCTCAAGCAACACAAAACATTTGTCATGTGAAAGGGGAAGGTTCTGTGGACCACAGCACCTCAACCAGATGGTTCAAGAAATTTTGCTCAGGTGACAGAAACCTTGATGATCAGCCAAGGACAGGTAGGCTGTGAACCGTGGATTTGGAGGCCGTGTGCCAAGCCGTAGAGGCAAATCTGACAACCAGCACTAAGAGATTATCAGGCAAGCTGAGCGTATCACAGATGACCATAGCTCATCACCTTCAGGACCTTGGCAAGGTCTACAGAAGCTGCCGCATTGTTTCTCACAAACTGACGCCAGCTGAAGCAAACCGCCAAGTGGAATTATGCACGAAACTCCAAAAAAAAACCTGTGCGATGTACATTTCACCAAGAGAATTTTTACATGCGATGAAAAGTGGTCTATTTCCGTAATCTTAACACACAACAGCAGTGGTTCAGCTCGGGCCAGTTACCTGAACCTGTTGCCAAACGTGGGTGCTTCGAGCACAAGTTGATGCTCTGTGTCTGGTGGAATTTTGAGGGGATAATCCGCTATGAATTCGTTCCAGATGGTCGGCCATCAGTGCCATCCTCTACTCTGAACAGCTGGAGTGGATGTATGCCATTTTGGAGGAGAAGTACCCAGCACTGGTGAACAAAAAGAGCTCTCTCCTACAGCAGGACAATGCTTGGCCTCATACAGTGCGAACAACCTGAGCAAAACTCCAGGAACTTGAGGGCATCGAACTGATGCCACACCCAGCATGTAGTCTGGACCTTGCCCTGTCAGATTATTACTTGTTCTGGTCCATGGCCCACTTCCTTCGCGGGAGGCGCTTCAACAACTAGGAGGAGGTGGCAGCTGAGGTGAAGGAGTTCTTCGCCTCGAAGGACAAGAACTGGTACCACCACAGAATCGAAGAACTGGCAGACAGATGGCAAAAGACGGTGCAATACGATGGCCTATACTTTGAATGCTAGTCAGCTGTTGTCATAAAGGTACGTATGAAGATATGAAGTGATCCAAATATTGCAAAACTTTTGACTCACCCTCTGTATTTAGCAGATGGCTTAAGTGTGCAGTGTCATGTGAGTTTTTTTTTATTCTTTCTTTCTTTTCTATTTTTGGAAATGGAAATACAACCTAAGCACTGCAGGATGACACTTTTGAACATGACAACCCATTTGAAAAACTGGTCTCCCATCGAAGTGAGAAACTTTTTGTGGGCAACAGACGTGCCCGCAGATGCCAACTGGTGTTGTTCATGCTCCTTAATGACAGAGGTCAACACTGCACACATCAAGTAACTCATTCAAGAGGACAGACAGGTTATTTTGTGATGTGCGACATCCAACCTAGAATTATCCAATGGCAAAGTGAACCATATCATAGTGCATGTATTACAGTTAGTGCTCTCCGTAAATTTTTTTTTCACCTGAGCAGCAATAAATTTCAGCTGGATGATACATTTAACAACCCCTTCCTCAGTCGAGTAAAAAAAGGATGTTTGCTTAATATTATTATTATACTTATTAAACATACATGGTTCATTCACTTTTTCAATCACAGAAATCCAAGACTTTTCCAGGACATACGATCCAAACATTCCTACTTAAAATATAGTGAAATCATAGGTCTGTTCAACCTGTAAACTACAACAGACAATTCCCTGCAGGCTTGAGCAAACTTAATACAGAATGCTTAAAAAGGTTTCTGCTGAAGCTAATACAGTAAGAAACTTAGAGTCACAGATAAATACTGAAATACCAAAACTATCACTGAAAATGCAACCAGGCTTAATTTCTACAAAACTTACGTACATTATGCTGTACTGATTTTGAGAAAATTTTATTTCTACTTTGGCTTTAGGTTAATTATTGAAGCAAATTATAGAGTTAGAAAAAAAAACAACATAAAACTCAAAAATATATAGGTATAAAATCTATAGTTACAATATAAATGTGTCATTACTCTTGAAATGCTTTCATATAACAATCAATCAATATATAAACCAAATATTATTCATATTTAATTATTTTGAAATAATGCTTACATTGGAAATTTAAGGACAAGGAAAAATTAATTATTTGGAACTTTTTAAAAGGAACAAAAGAACTATTATTTCTTAAACAGATATTCATGGGAGCAAGAATTTGTGTTAAGTTTTATTTTGGGAAGGAATTTTCAACATAATATATACTTCTAATACTGATGCTCTGGCTATGTTTTAAATTTTTACTTACCAGCAAATGAAGGGTGCACAAAAATTTCCCAAAATGAAGCAAAAGAGAAATAATGAGAACTCCTTAAATCCAAGGGCTTTGTGTAGAGCAGAATATATCAGTGATCAAGGCAATTTAATTGGAAATGATTAGAAAACTTATTATAGAAGATGGAAACTGATTCGTTAGCTCAGAAAATGCTAAGAAACGTCAATATTTAAGTTTCTGATATTAGAAACCAATCTGATTTTATAGTAAATTTTTACATTAATCACTCATTAGCAAAGTTCAGTAAAAGTCAAAAATAAGCCACAACTAAAACCACGGTTTTGAAAATATCCTTCACACTCTCCTAATCTGTTGCTTCTAAACAAGTGTGCTCTATTGGTTCATTTTAATGCACATATTTTCACAGTTAACAGAATATAAATTGAAGGAAACATGATATAACTCTATGCCTTCTAGCACAAGAATTTTACATAGTGGAAAAGTTAAAAATACCCAAAAAGTATTCTTCATGACAAAGTATTCTTCATGGCTTAGGAAAAAGAGCTTTCAAATATGTCTCCCAGAGGCAGAGATAGCAAGAAAAAAGTTTTGACCTTTACGCTCTCTAGTGGGAAAGTTGTGCATTATTTAAAGAAAATAATGCTCCCTATCTTTATTGTAGCAAATGGCATACAAACAGAAATTTTGCAATAGGATTTTTAGAAGCAAAGATACAGCTGCAAACAGAAGTACACAAATACCACCTAGCAATAAAACTGTGAACTATAAAACTCCTCAAATACAAACCTAAAATGTTCCACAAAGTAAATGGTATCTGGTGTTAAAAGAATTTTTTAAATCACACATTTAGAAGCAGAGATATTGAGAAAAACACATTAAGCATTTGCAACCCCTAGTGGCAAAATTTTGCATTATTTGGGGAAGGAAATACAAAACGTTTTCATAGTTAGTAGTATCTGACCAAAAAAGCATCTTTCCAATCAGTTTTTTACTCCGGCAGATATTGTTGTAAATGAAAATGTGAACTTACACCTTCTGGTGGCACACTTGTGCATTAAGGAAAATTTGGAATTTTATAGTAGTGCAGAATTGTCCTGGATATCTAGGTAGAGTTCATTCATGGTTTTTCCCAAAATGACTAAGGGGCCCAAACCAAAAACCACAAAGAACGGACCCATACCATCATGTCTCCGCCAAACTTCATTGTTGAAATGATACAGTCTAGGAGGTACATTTCTCTCAGCATCTACCCCATGCAGGAACAACCATCAGACTAGTAGACTGTGTACCATGACCCATCAGACTAGTAGTAATTAGGTGAAAAGACAATAGAGTTAAAGCAACAACCGTGAAGGCTAGTGTGTCTAAAAAGAATAAAAAGTTGTACAAGGAGGAGTAGTTTGAGCAGGGATAAACCAGAATTCATATAAAAATTAAGATGGAAGAAAGTGGAAGATTTTGTTTTAGATAGGGGTTCATTATCACTCAAACTATGATTGTACCATGACCCATCCCATCAGACTATTAGACTGTGTACCATGACCCATCAGACTAGTAGACTGTGTACCATGAGCCATCATGATACACAGTCTACTAGTCTGATGACCTGACTCTTACCGTGCACTTCGGCATGAATGAGGAGTCCCCTGCGCAGCGCTTTATAAGCCCCAAGGATTGCCATTGCAGTGCGGGCCTTGGACGTGCGAGCATGTAGAATCACACGAAACTTTAAACATTTGCATTTCTGCCATTGCTATTTGCCGAGTTGCGCCTTAATAACACATTTCTTTTCTTGGGTGCGGATTCTTATGACAATGAGTGTGGTTGGGTCTGTAACATGATGCTTACATAGGACCTAATTTGTATCAATAGGAGAATGTCCAGATATTAATGATAGGACAGTGCAATTTCCTTGTTTAGCGCACACAATGAGTGAAATTAATCATAGTTTTACATGTCAAGTATGTAAAACTTTCATTGAGTTTGTAGAGTGAGGATCACAGATACTAATTTCATTGAGACTGTAGAGTGAGGATCACAGATACACCCATTAAGAAATATGACAGATGAATTCTGAAGTTTACACATTTACAAAACAAATATGGAGGCTCTTTAGAAGTCAAAAGCCTAAGTAGTTGCTTAGTCTGCTCACTAGTGATCCCACCTTAGCATGTGGCTGCATGAAACTAAACTTGTCTTCAGTCTTTGAACAGGACACCATTTAAAATGTCACCAAAATAATACCTTCTAGAGAAATGACAGTATCCCATTGAGATTTCAAGGTCTACAACAATGCAGAAAGTGCACGATTTTTCATAAAATAAACTATGCCCACTTTCTTTCCTGTTTGGGGGAGGGGTGCTTATGACCCCCATGAACAACTCTTTAGGCTACAAGCAGTTGCATACAATGCACTGTAAGGTAGGTGGGTTGGTAGTTGTGTGTGTGTGTGTGTGCACGCCTTTTCTATTAATGGTCTACTTACATGTGCTGTGAGCCTCTGAAGCTATTTTACCACTCACACACCTATTCATCAGAATATAATTTGATTTGCCATAGTGAATCACAAAAGTAACTAAGTTTTCAGTTTGTGATAGCATATTTTAAAAATATTAATGAAAGACTATGATTATTTTAACCATTGCATTTCCATGTACTGATTACCTGAACAACCAGTAATAACCACATGATGTGATGGCACATCAGGTAAGGCCTTCAATGATTGATATAATATCTTAACAAAAAACCTGTTTAAAGTATCATTCTCACACATATAAACAATACTTATCATACATATACTGCATATGTGCATATACAAGAAGGAAGCAAACTTACTTATATGCATCTATGCACTCCAATGATACAAGTTTTGGAATGACCAGGAACCCATTCTGCTCATAAAATGACCTTTGCCGGTCAGTCAATTTCCTATTATTAACTGTGTAACGAAACTTCTTTTGGCGTGACGAGCTTTGAGTATCAACATGTGCACTGTTATATGCAACTGCCTAAAAGACATTTCTTGATGTAGCAGTGGATACAAAAAGTACAGACATAACTATAAACAAACTGCTTTTTCAAAATCTTAAGTATGTGTGAGCATCTACAACTTTAAATATCCATGCAAAAAAAATGCTATATTTGCAAAAAAAAAAAGTTAAAACAGTGTGAACTTATTTAAAAATACAGTTCATGAGGATCACATAAGAATTATTAACTACTCATTAAAACAATGGGTACTCACTTACCCTTACAAGTTTGAAAGCAAAAATATTGAAAGAAGTTTGACACAGAATAAGAAAAATGAATGCGATGCATTCCAAGAAAAATGCAATAATTCTGACCTCAAATTATGGGTAGGTGGAAATATTATCTTTCTTAACATGTACCATAAATAGGACACTTTTGTGGAAGGTATTGAATGAATATGGTGTTACTGGAAATCTACTTAATAGTGTAAAAGTCATGTATGCTGGCAGTAGAGCTTGTGTACGAGTGAATGGTGTTTTATCAAAATGGATTTCCATTGGTGCAGGAGTAAGGCAAGGTTGTGTAATGTCACCATGGCTGTTTAATACACTGCCGGATAATTGCTAAGGATGGATGACAATAGCAACTATAAAATGGAAGGCAGGAAAATGTGGAAATTAGCATAAGTGTGGGATACAGTATTTTCTATTGGTGCAGGAGTCAGGCAAGGTTGTGTAATGTCACCATGGCTGTTTAATACACTGCCGGACAATTGCTAAGGACGGATGACAATAGCAACTATAAAATGGAAGGCAGGAAAATGTGGAAATTAGCATAAGTGTGGGATACAGTAAGACGTGTTGTGCGTATGCAAATTTTGGATTGCCGAACTTGTTTGTGACGTCATAGCGCTGATAAGAGATATAAAGGATTTGACGCGTATTGACCTTTGTTGTTCAAACGCAAAGTTGAAAGGGAAAGAATCAATTGAGGAACTTGCAATTTTCAGTATGTCTTCCCGCCATCACCTAGATGATTTTACGTGTGGCCGTATTATTGGCAAGATTGAAGAAGGGCGAAAAATAACAGATTTTGCCAGAGAGTTCGACGTCAGCCACAGTGTTGTTTCAAGGCTTTGGAAATTATTTCAAACAAATGGAGAGTGTAGCAAACGTCACAGGGAAGGTCGTGTTTGCAGTACGACACCTGCAGAAGATCGGTACATAGTGCTATCAACAAAAAGACACCGGCGCAGCACAGCTAGTGAGGTAGCAAATCAGTTTATGGCTACTACTGGCAAGCAGATCTCCCGAAAAACTGTCGCCAGACGTTTGCACGAAGGAGGATTATATGTCCGCCGTCCTGTTGTGTGCATCCCATTGTCCAGACGTCACCGTACCGCCCATTTGCAATGGTGCCATCAACATCGCAATTGGACTGATAACGACTGGTCTGCTGTCCTCTTCTCAGATGAGAGTAGATACAGTCTATCGTCTGATTGTCGACGACAACTTATAATGAATAAGGCTTTTAACTAAGCTAATTGCTAAGCTAATTATCGTGAATATAGCTTTCACTACCACTACAGCTAAGCTAAGCTTCTACTCAGCTAATATTATGATGAATTCAATGCTTGTACTAAGCTTCTAATCGTGAATTCAAATGGTTGTTGTTACTAGTTAATTAAGATCATGAATAAAGTCTCCTGCTAGTAGTGTAGTAATAGCAATGAACAAACTTATAACTGGTAGTAATGTTGTAGTAGTAATTAAGATGAATAAAGTTTTTATGCTGGTTGTTACTAATAACACTAAATGAAATAAACCTAACAGCCAGACAGAGGTCTGACAGTAACTATGAACTGAGAAAAACGTACTTACAACAAATTCTTTATTATTGACTTCTCGCTCTCACATAAACGAACTCTCTTTATACAGCACCAAACGCTCTCCCTACACACATCAACAAAAAGCTCTCTCTATACAACAATAAACGCTCTTTTTTGCATCGTTGAACGCGCCTATTTATACTGGCTACCACCACGTCATGACTTACACTCATTGCCAGATCTCATTCAGCGGGTGAAATAACATCTCGTTCAGTAAGAAGATAATTTACATAGTAAAATAAAATAACCAGAGATAGTAAAATCAAAAGGAAAGTGAATCGAGAGTATACGTTACATCATCTCCCCCTTAATTTCTTTTTTTTTTTTTTTTTTTTTTTTCCAAAAAACCTATCAATTTTGGAGTGTAAGTCTTACACTTCGTTGATTGACGTTTCGACCTCTTTTTTGTTTTGTTGTTTGGTGGCAGCAGTATTTACAATATCAAACTTGGCATGACAAAATCAAGAAATCTGTATTCGTCTGTGAAACACTTGTATTTTTGAACAAAACAAACCTGCATCGGCATACCTTCCTTTTATTCTGCCTAGCAGGAATCACTTTTTTAATTTCAAATTGCGTTCTCATTATTCGTTGAATACACACCAACTGTATCAGCAGCGAAGATTGCCTGGAGCTGCCTAACAGTAACAATTTTATTATTTTACCCCTAAGCACATAGATATATATAAAAAAAAAATTGGATTAGTAGATGGACATAGAAGAAATATAAAAAAACAACAACACATATATACACAAAAAAGAATGCATAGGCCCACACGAAAAAAAGAAATTCTGACACGCCAACTGGTCGTGCAGGAAAAACAACAAACGGAGAAAGAACCTGTCCACGAGAACTTACTTATCTCGAGGACGCATAAAAAACTCTAGTACGATAACGTTTTCCAGGCCTAATCGGACTGGTAAATTCAGGTAGCGTAGATCTCTTTAAGGACGTGACTGGATCATCGGTAGTCTGTCGTCAAGAAATCCCGGCGGCTGACAGGAACGGTCAGGAATGGCTGAAGTCTGTCGGTCCGTAAATCCCTGCGGCTGATAGGAACGGTCAGGAACGGCTGAAATCCGTCGGTCAGGAACGGCTGAAGTCTGGTGGTCCGGAAATCCCTGCGGCTGACAGGAACGGGCTCCCCCAGGCTTTTGATATGTAGTCCCTTTGTGCTGGGGCCCGCGGTGTCCTTCCAGCATTCTTTGGACGGACGTGGCTCCGGCCACATCGTTTGTTTTCGTTTTCTCCCTCGTGGCATGAGAGTAGCAGCAGGCATCGGCCCTGTTTGCCCTGAGCGTAGGTTCCAGGGGCGAAACCCGGGCGGATGCAAGGATCTCTGCCTTCGTCGCTGTTGCGGCGAAGCAGATTGGGGAGACAAGTTACGTTTTTGGCCAGCTTTTGGTGGTGCTGGACGGTTTGTAACTGGTGTCCGACGTTTAGGAATAGTCACATTGTTCATAACTGATAAATCAGAAATATCCGAAGCCTCTGAGTCGCTGCTGTAATTTAGTGGTCGTGCAGGGCGATGTTTATTTCTGCCTATAGGAATACTTTCTGACGAGGTATTCAAAGAAGTAGGAGCTTGTGTTCGTGCAGAGTTATCGGGAAATGGTGCAGCAATAGTCTTGGCAATGGTTGGAGGGAAAGGAACAATACTAGTATTTGAAGAACTTGATTCGAGCCTTGGTCTCATGGGAGAATCAGGTTGCGTGTTTGGAAACCCGTCTTGAGGAGGGGAGGGTGAAGAAAATATCACGGGAGATTCTTCAAAAATGTTTGTTGGTTCGTCCAAAATTTCTGGAGGTTGATCGTGAGATATAGACTCTTGAGTCTGTGGAACAGAAGGTTGAGTAGGGTTGATTATAAAATCGATATTTCTTTCATGATACTTGCGACACTGAGCAACGCGTACATATTGAAATTGATTGTCAGGTTTTTCAAGAACAATGTTATTTTCAAACACATTTGCCACCCGATATGGACCTTCGTAGCTGGGTGCAAATTTCTTCACTAAAGTATGAGAAACAGAAGACTGGAAGTGCGTTTCCACGAGAGTGAGATCTCCAACGACAAGATCTGGTTCCCTACGCCTAGTATTATAATATCTTGCTTGAGCCGCTTGTGCTCCTAGCATTGCAACACGAGCTTTTTCTGCCATGATTCGTACTGATTGCGGAGTTGGTCGCTGGTTTAGTTCGTCGATAATCCCCGTTAAATTTTCAAAAGGGGTTTTAATTTTGCGACCCAGAAAAAGTTCTGCAGGAGTCATTTTAGTAGATTCGTGAACAGACGAGCGGAGGGCGAACGAAAAAAGCTCAAGGTGGTCATCCCATCGTTCGTGATGATCCATGACAAATGTAGCAATCATTTTCACTAGCGTGCGGTTTACGCATTCCGCAGGATTACTCTGGGGATGATATGGGGAAATGAATTTATGCTTAATGTGTAGTCTCGCACACATTCTTTCAAAAATGTCAGAAATAAATTGAGGACCATTATCCGAAACTACTTTATTAGGTGCACCATATCTAGAGAATACTTCATTAACTAATACATTACAAATAACTTCTGCCATAGCGGCTTTAATGGGAAAAACTTCAACCCATTTAGAAAAATTATCAGTTAATACTAAAACGTAACGAGCTTTGTTTTTAACAGATAAAGGATAAGGTCCCAATAAATCTATTGAAATAATGTCAAAAACATGAGAACTTGAACTAGATTTCAAGTGACCGGCCGGTCTTACATTACGGTAATTATTAATCTGACACAAGTGACATGATTGAACGTATGCGAGCACACTTTGGTACATGCCAGGCCAATAGGCAACATCCCGCAATTTACAACGGGTCTTGCGAATACCTAAATGGCCTGCAAGAGGTTTGTCATGAAATTCGTTTAAAAGAGCCATTCTAAGGGTTCGCGGAATACATGGGCGAAACTCTGCCCTAGTAGTCCTAGATTTTGTATAGTAAAGAAGACCCTTTATGACTTCAAAATGTTGTGACCTTCCAGGAAGAGAAGGATCACTTTGTAGGGGCGAACCCGCAAGCAAAAAATTATATATATCCCCGAAATCTGAATCATTTATTAGTTCTGCCATTATCTGCTCTCTGGATGTTATATCAGCTATTAGAAGTAAAGGCTGACATCCAGGAGTAGTTTCTGTGGGGACCCCACTAATCGGAACGCGAGACAATGCGTCCGGTAATTGATTCTTATGACCTGGCTGATACAAAATTTTGATATTGCTCTCTTGTAACTTCAGAGCCCACTTCATAAGTCTTTGAGATAGGTGCTTAGCAGAATTCAAATACTGAAGGGCAGAATGATCCGTAATTATGTTAACTGTCAATTCGTTAAGATAACATTGAAATTTATCAAGAGCATACACAACAGCAAGACATTCACGTTCCGTAGCTAAATAATTGTGTTCCGCTTTGGCTAAAGTACGAGACGCAAAAGCTATCGGATGCCCAGCTTGTGACAAAACGCAACCAAGACCAACTCCGGATGCGTCAGTATAAATATCAAATTCCTTAGTATGATCCGGGAAAGCCAACACCGGAGGCTGAGTCAACGCAGACTTCAGTGTTTCAAACGCAGCGTTAGCCTCAGGTGTCCAAACAAACTTCTTGTACTTATGTTTCAAAGCATACAATGGCTCACAGATTGTAGCATAAGCGGGGACGAACTGCTGATACCATCCGGTCATTCCCAGAAAGCGTGATAGTTCTTTTGCTGTTTTAGGCCGAGGAAAGTCAACAATAGGCCTAATTTTTTTCATTATCCGTAAATAAGCCGTAGGGAGTGATTTTCAACCCCAGATATACAATCTCGTCCCTCGCTATCTGGCATTTACTAGGTTTTAACGTCAAGCCAGCATTGTATATGAGTTGGAACACCTGTTTGAGCAGAGAAAGGTGCTCATCAAAAGTCTCGGATGTAATAATAATGTCATCCAAATATACATGCACGTGGGGACCCAAAACAGGTCTGAGAACCGTATCCATAAGCTTTTGGAAAGTAGCAGGTGCAGAAGCTAATCCAAAGGGCATACGTAGGTATTCATAAGCCCCAAAAGGAGTCACAAAGCCTGTTTTATCAACAGAGTCCGGATGTACTGCTACCTGCCAATATCCACTCGCCAAATCCAAGGTTGACATCCATTTGGTTGACGACAGGTCATGCAAAATATGTGACATGACAGGTAGTGGATAATTGATCGTTTTTGTGACTTGGTTGAGCTTGCGAAAATCTGTCACAAAACGAAATTCATTGGGTTGTTTCTTTGGAACCAAAAAGGCAGGAGCAGCCCAGGCACTTGTTGATTCCCTTATTATGCCCTGTTTAACCATTTCAGCAATTTGACGTTGCATTTCCTGTTTCTTATGTGGAGCACAGGGGTAAGGTTTCGTCGCTATTGGTTTCGAACTATCAGTGTCAATGACATGATAAACCACCTGTGTGAAACCCGGTTGATCAGAAAATAAACCAGGGCTTTCCTGTAAAAGTAGAGAAAGCTGGTTTCGTTGCCTCTCATTCAATTGGTTACTCAATAACAAACTCGTTATATCTATAGGAACCGTAGGAATCACTTCGACAGGTTCCGGAAAGGAAATCAAATGTTGTACGAAACTCAAAGTTATTTGAAACGTATGAATAAAGTCCATGCCCATTAGACATTTCACAGGTAGTTCGTCTATAAGCAAGAAAGAATGCGTAAAACGAGCCTTTCCCAGCCCTAGAGATAATGTGACAGTTCCTGTGATACAGAAGATTTCGTTATTTGCACCTCGCCTATACTGCGTCGCAGGCTGAACGTGTATTGCAGGAAAATTGTCAGTGCAAAACTTCGTATTTAGGGCTGATATTTCAGAACCAGTGTCAAACTTTGTCTCGACAATAATATCTTCAATTGTCAAGAATACATCAGGCAACTGAGGAGTTTGGACAGTCACTAATACTGTTTTAGGTCAGAATGCTTGGTATCAGGAAGCAGGACCGACCCTTGGTCTGCTTCCTTTGGAAGTTTAAAGGATTCCTGGTTGAATTATCATGCGATCTGAAACCTCGACCCTGCCGGGTATCGGGAAAATTTCCATGATGAGGAAAACTGCGTGAAACCTGCGTCGGGAACTCCGTATGTCTGTTTATATTGTCATATCAATTACTTCTTCCCTCAGCACGGGCAAGAAAAATCATCATTGTCCTGAGCATGAAAACGTTCCGAATGCTGTGGATTGGAACGGGGTCGAGCATACTGTGCATTTGTACGAAATCCCGAAGATTGTTCAGAAACTCGCTGTTGGTTTGCCACTCTTCTGTGTGGTGGAACGTATGAAGCTTGGGTGTGCACTTGTGCATGCTCGCGCTGAAAGTTATTATGCCTATTATGCTGCTGAGAGTTTTCGTAATAAGCCTCGTGGGGTGCCCGAGCATGGTGAGTTGAACCATGTTTGCCATGTCGCTCTTCATACGTTCGTATGAGGAGAAGGCATTCATGAATTGTAGCAGGGTGTCGAACCTCAAGAAAATCTTGTAAAAATGGGTCGAGCTGCTGCAATAGGGTATCCAACATGTCAACATGACTGGCATGTGGATCCCATAAGTTATATAAGCGTGTTGTTTCCAACGCAAATGCAACAGGGCTATCGTTGGGTCCTTGCTGACGAGAAAAAAGTTGTTGTGCAAGGCTAGCTCGACTGAGGCCGAAAGGAAAGACCTCCAAAAATTCTGCACGGAAATTCTCATAATGAGAATCCGGGTTCGACACTCTCCACTGCCGATACCAGGTCTTAGCGGTATCCTTCAAGCAAGTGCCTGCGATTTGTACTTTGCAGTCTTCAGGAACATTGTATAGATCAAAATGATCTTCCAGATCTTCGAGGAACTTTAAGGATCCCTCCAACCCATTGAAATGATTTGTTCCTGCATGTGGCACGAAATGGGCAAGCATTCTGCTTCGCTGAGAGGATTGAACTCCCTCAGGTACGACCCGCGACTCAGAGTAATAGGAAGCTGGTGAATTACGAAATTGTGAAAATGCCTGGGTACGTGTAGATCATTCATATCAAAGTGAGCCCCACAGGCTTCTTGCAGATGGTCGAGATTTATCCCATCACCACCGAAACTTGTCTTAGGGTGAAATATTGAAGTTGTCTCAGGTAGTGAAGACATGGGTAATAATTGTCAAGACCTCGTGTTCGAGAAAAGTTCGGGCGCCAATTATAATGAATAAGGCTTTTAACTAAGCTAATTGCTAAGCTAATTATCGTGAATATAGCTTTCACTACCACTACAGCTAAGCTAAGCTTCTACTCAGCTAATATTATGATGAATTCAATGCTTGTACTAAGCTTCTAATCGTGAATTCAAATGGTTGTTGTTACTAGGTAATTAAGATCATGAATAAAATCTCCTGCTAGTAGTGTAGTAATAGTAATGAACAAACTTATAACTGGTAGTAATGTTGTAGTAGTAATTAAGATGAATAAAGTTTTATGCTGGTTGTTACTAATAACACTAAATGAAATAAACCTAACAGCCAGACAGAGGTCTGACAGTAACTATGAACTGAGAAAAACGTACTTACAACAAATTCTTTATTATTGACTTCTCGCTCTCACATAGACGAACTCTCTTTATACAGCACCAAACGCTCTCCTTCACATAAACCAACGCTCTCTCCGTGCAACAACAAACGCTCTCCCTACACACATCAACAAAAAGCTCTCTCTATACAACAATAAACGCTCTTTTTTTGCATCGTAGAACGCGCCTATTTATACTGGCTACCACCACGTCATGACTTACACTCATTGCCAGATCTCATTCAGCAGGTGAAATAACATCTCGTTCAGTAAGAAAATAATTTACATAGTAAAATAAAATAACCAGAGATAGTAAAAATCAAAAGGAAAGTGAATCGAGAGTATATGTTACAAACTGATCTAGCGTGATAGTGGTACTGCATATTGTCCAGCAAACATACAGGAAAGGGACCGATATCCGACATGTAGTGTCATGGTATGGGCTGGCATCATGATCAATGGCCGTACGTCCCTCTATGTGTTTCCAACTGGGACTATGACTGGCCAACGATACATTAATGATGTTCTGCTACCTCATGTTTGCATGTTCCGTGGTGCTGTCGGTGATAGATTCATTTTCATGGACGACAACGCAACAAGTCATTGAACAGTCGCTGTCCAGGAGTGTCTTGAGAGCGAGGATATTCAACGCCTCGTATGGCCAGCACGTTCTCCAGATCTGAATCCCATTGAAAATGTGTGGGATGCTTTGGGGAGGAGACTTGCTGGTCGCCAAGGCCCTCCAATAAACAAGGACACCCTCATCCGTGCACTGACAGAAGAATGGGATAAATTACCCCAACAGCTGCTTGATAATGTTGTGCAAAGCATGACACAACATGTGGAATCTTGCATCGCTCTCCATGGTGGCCATATCCCGTATTGACATCTTACGCCGGAACGCCTGCGGACGGTAATTGCATTTTTTTCACGTTTACGTATTCTGCACAAAATGGCCTGTTTGTCCCTTGAACACGTTCAAAAGCCTTCTGGATTTCAGAGCACAATAAATTGTCTTTCTTGTAATGTCCTGGCATTCTGACATTATTTTATTTCACTTGGCATCCAACCACACTTACTTTTTTATGCGCTATATAGCCATTTATGATCCGTCCTTAGCAATTGTCCAGCAGTGTATATTTATGGATGCATGCATGCGTGATGCCAAAATAGATAATATTGGTTTATGTCTTAGTGATATTCGTGTGTGTAGATTGTTGTATGCTGATGACACTGTCCTGTTGGCAGAGAGCAAAAGTGAGTTGCAGATTATGTTGTCCCAGATGAACGAAGTTTGCATGAAATTCAAACTGAGTATAAATAAGGGAAAAACCAAAGTTATGGTTTTTGAGAGAGGAACTGGTAGCACTGAATGTAATGTACATGTAAATGGCACACTGAATGTAATGTACGTGTAAATGGCACACTGATTGACCAGGTGAATGAGTCTGTGTATTTAGGAAGCGTGTTTGACAGAGAGAACAAATCGGATCGTGAAATTAGTAGGCGAGTGAATTCTTCTTTGAAAGTCATGGCTGCTCTGGGCGGTTTTCACAGGCATGATGGGTTCTCAAGAGAGTTCCGCATGGCTGTGTATGAAAGTGCAATTGTTCCTACTCTTGATGTATGGCAGTGAAACCTGGGTACTACAGAAGAAACATAGAAGTTGTTTGTGTGCTGGAGAAATGCGTTACTTACGGGGCATTTGTGGCAAGACACGTTCTGATTGTGTGAGGAATGAAGATGTGTTGCAGTTGCGTGATGTGAAGCAAAATGTTGTTAGCAAGGTAGAAACTAATATGCTTTGGTGGTTTGGCTATGTTGAAAGAATGAGTGATGAGAAGCTTACTAAGAAAATCTTTTCCCACATGGCTGTGTATGAAAGTGCAATTGTTCCTACTCTGATGTATGACAGTGAAACCTGGGTACTACAGAAGAAACATAGAAGTTGTTTGTGTGCTGGAGAAATGCGTTACTTACAGGTAATTTGTGGCAAGACATGTTCTGATTGTGTGAGGAATGAAGATGTGTTGCAGTTGCGTGATGTGAAGCAAAATGCTGTTAGCAAGGTAGAAACTAATATGCTTTGGTGGTTTGGCTATGTTGAAAGAATGAGTGATGAGATGCTTACTAAGAAAATCTTTTTGCCCAAGTGGCAGGAAAGAAAGGCAGAGAAAGGCCAAGGAAGTCATGGGAGGATCAGATTCAGGAGTGTCTGCATGAGAAAAAGATTATGAATATGAAGTATAGAAGGTCTTGTGTATGGCGTGTGATGGATGTCAGTGAAGCCCGAGTTGTACGTCAAGATCGCTGTAAATGGAGAAGTTTGATATGGCAACAGTAAGTAAAAATTATCTGGTACCTTGTATTTCTTTTTGGAGCTATCTTCTGAATCTCAGAGAACAGCTTAGTGATATGTATGTATGTATTAACATGTACCACAAACCTCCATCACTAGAGGGCTTACTTCTTTTATTAATAATTTATCAAAAATTTAAATGGTATACCATGCCACTTCTCTTGTCGTGCCCATCGCCTTTTATTCAAAGTCCGTTTCCTGGCTGTTGGACTGGAAAAGAGGAAGCTCTGTTTCCTGGCCACCTCACCCTCTAGTGCTAACATGCCTTGACACTTTTTTTTTTCTTTTAGATTTAGAGATGATGCAATTTCTTTCCTTTTTATTTTGATTTGGGAGGTGATGATAAAAAGGAGATGTAATCTAGGACTGGACAAATATGTTCCATTTTCATAGTCTGGTTTCAGAAGGCCATTTTTTGAGGTAACCTAAAATTTTGGTATATAAGATGTTTTTCTACGGTTTCTATACAAACAATGTGTCGTGAATCCGAATTTGATGGGCTTCACTCTGTATCTGTTGAACATTTTGAATTATGACATTGTCAAAATGGCAGCCTTTTAAATTCATCATTTTACTGTTATATTACAATATTTCATATAATGCTATCGTGTTTGGTATTAAATTAAAGCTCTATTTATGTAGAAAATATACACAGTGGCCACTTTATTATGACCACCTGACAGTTTTAAGAAAATGAGCTATAGCTGTACACTGTTGCTGCCAGAGGGCGAGGCTGGTATAAAAAGGGAAAGCTTAGTGCTTGCGACAGTAGTAGAAGTGACTTTTGGGCGATGAGATGGGTAAAAAACGCGATTTGACGGACTTTCAACGTGGGATGACAGTAGAAGCTCGGAGCCATTGAGCGAGTATCACCGAAACCGCCACATTTGTGAAATGTTCCAGAGCAGCTGTTATTAAAGTGTTTAAAGACTGGACTGTCACCCAAAAACTGGGTCTCTATGTGCAACGTGTGGTCGTCATCGACTAGTGACTGCTCGGGTGGAACAGAGAGTATCTAGACTGGTAACAGACAACAGAAGGGCAACAATGCAGAAAATTACAGATCATCTTAATCAAGGATCTCCTCAAATGATCTCTGCACGCACTGTTCGCCGTACATTGCATCGGATGGGATATGGCAGCCGAAGGCCTGTTCGAACACCTTTGCTGTCTGCAGTTAACAAGGGAAAATGTCTCCAGTTCGCACAGGAGCACAAGGATTGCACAGTCGATTATTGGAAACAAATTATGTGGTCCAATGAATCACGTTTTCAGTTGCACCATGCCGATGGGCGAGTGAGAATTTGGCAGAAACAGCACGAAAGCATGGACCCCAAACGCATTACTACAACCCTTCAAGCTGGTGGAGGCAACGTTATGGTTTGGGGAATGTTTTCCTGCCATGCTTTGGGCCCTTTAATTCGTGTTGATCAATGTCTGACTGGCACATCATATCTAAACATTGTTGCGGACCAAGTGCATCCTGTCATGTGGATGGTTTATCAAAATGGCGATGGCTACTTTCAACAAGATAATGCGTCCTGCCATAGGGCTCATATTGTACAGGATTGGTTTCAGGAACATGCCGGTGAGTTTACTTTGCTTAGGTGGGCCCTCACAATCTCCAGATCTCAACCCCATTGAGAATTTGTGGGATGAAGTTGAACGAGCCATCAGACAGCTGGATCCACAACAATGCAATCTCACACTCCTGGAAAGTGCTATTCATCAAGCATGGTCTCAGATTCCACAAACCACCTATCAACATCTTGTGGAGTCCATGCGACGAAGAATCGACGCAGTATTAATGGCAAAGGGTGGCCCAACGAAGTACTGAGGGGGTGGTCATAATAAAGTGGCCACTCAGTCTATATGCATGCATTTTGATAAAATTACTTTTATGACATCATCAAAATGGCTGCATTCTAAATTCATCATTTTACTGTTTTATTACAATAATTCATGTAGCCCTATCGTGTTTGGTATAAAATTAAAGCTCTATTTATGTAGAAACTATATATGCATGTATTTTCATAAAATTACTTTCATGACGTCATCAAAATGGCTGCCACATAACAACAGTTTAAGATATTTACAAGATGAGTTGATTTCGTGTGAGTAGAATCATTCAGTAATTAAAGCGCCGTCAGTTACATGATAATAAAGTTTAAAAACTTTATTAAGTTAAAAATTAAAAAGGTTAAAAAACACACATTCGATCTTTCGATCCCACATTGGGATCATCATCAGATGCTAAAAGGACACAATAAACCCTGGTGAGGGGTATATATACAGAACAAGGACCTAAAACATGCCAGATACATAAAATACAGTAATAGAATGTATGGTAGTGAACATAATAGAAATCAAATTTACATAATTTTTGTTCATGATGAGTGACATGCACATTGCCAAGAGTGCTGTTTTCATTCTGAATAAGTAATTTTTATGGGTGGGGGATATGTTTCGGTAAAACATCATTACAACATAAAGTACCATATTTAAAAATATGCAAAGTTTCAGCAAAAAGTAAAACAAATTTGTTGGAGGTAGTTAATATGATGCATGCTTCATCCCAATTAAGGTAATAAGTACCCTCAGAAACCAGGCGGGCCAATGATGCAGATGTAGATCCTGTTTGTATGTTATATTCATGCTCCGTGACACGAATTTTTAAGGAACGCTGTGTGGAGCCTATGTATGAAATGGTAGATTCGTTGTCCTCCACGGAGGTTAGTGGGATGCAGTATACCCCACATCGATCAGCAGGAAGAACAGGGTCACGATCTGTTTTGATACTTGAGAAGATATTCACAGTTTTTATGCCAAAGTCGAGATGATGACGTTAACAGAATATTAATATCAGTTCAAAAAACGTTAAATTCCACGTTAATTAATGAACGTTATTACGTGGCATATTACATTAAGTTCATCAGCAGAAATTCGTAGAAGTCCTGTAATTTTTCTTCTGTTCTTCACGTTTTTATTCAAGTTCGCTGAAGTGTATACCGGGGCTTCAGTGTATACCGGGGTGCAACTAGTCAAAAGGAGACTGCAAACCAATCAGGTAACAATGGTATTATTTTAACCCTATCATTCATCTTCTATTAAGAAATAAGTTATGTGTTGTTTATTTCATATTTTAAATAAATGAGCCATTCACCCTCAATACGATACCACCTGAATGAATAAGAGGTTAGGGAGTCCGGATATCGTGGTTTTCAGCGAACTTGAATAAAAACGTGAAGAACAGAAGAAAAAATTACATGACTTCTACAAATTTCTGCTAATGAACTTAATTGATGTTTACAGAAGTTTTTCAGAATTGGGATATGATATGGATCCCACTTATCTCGGCTGTACAAACTCTTGAGGAAGAGTAGTGAATGAAAGTCGCTGATAATTCGCTAAAATGCAAATCATGTAATGGTCAGGGTAGCCAAATGACCGTGCTAGTTCCCTAATGTTACGCAGTTCCAAAGCATGGTCCTGTGGATTGGATGAATGTGTAAAAGCATGTTTAACCAAAAAATGAAGGGATGATAACTTTTGAGATAGGGAATGGGCAGAATCAACTGGAATCAATGAGTGAACAGAAGTCGGTTTCTTATATACTGAATGTTAAATGTCCAAGGTGTCAGGATCACGTTGCAATAGGAAATCCAAAAATGGTATAGAGTGGTCTTGTTCTATCTAGACAGTAAACCTAATTGAATGAAATTGTGTGGACATGGTTTTGGCAAAGTCAGAGAGCTCTTCACGGCTGTGATTCCAAAAGATCAGAATATCGTCGACGCATTGCAAATAAAAAAGTGGACCCAATAGGCATTGGCTAAGAACTAGTTCCTCCAAATGTTGCAGTAGAACTTTGGGGAGAATAGCAGACAACGGTGATCCCATAGTGGCACCACCCTGTTGACAATAAATTATATTGTTGAAACGGAAAAAAGATCGACGATGGACTAGTTTTAATGCAGATAAGATAATTGTGATTTCAGATGCTGAAGCCAGGCCTTGTGAAGTTTATTTTAAAGAAATTAGGTCGTGTACCTGTTCTACAGGCACATTGGGAAATAAAGATATGACATCTAAGGCTGCCATGAAAAAGTCAGTGCCGTTGGGTTGGAAAGAATGTATCCGTTCAAGAGCCTGTGCAGATCCTGATACTAAGTAGGGTGGCTGTGTACTCAGAGGCTTCAGGTATTTAGATAGGGCTTTTTCTAGCATTCGAGTTGGTTTGGGTAAGCGAAAATAAGGGGGCATAAAGGATATCCAAGTTCATGTAATTTCAGTTTTTCAAAAGTTCCGGCACCCAGGGACCAAAAACTGGGTGTAAGTAGTTAGATATAAGTCATACATTTCTTCTGTTGGATGGATTGGGAAACGAATTTCCCTGAAGAAATATTTAAACTAACATGGTTAGGATATAAATCCTTTAATATTTTTCACTGAACACCACGTTATCTTCATTCAGAAAACTTGAAAATTTTCATCGCCTTGGACGGGGATCGAACCCGCACATCCCAATTTCTGGTCGAGCATGCTAGGCATTACACTAACCCAGGACAAGGAAATTCCAAGCAACTGAACATAAATATCTGAGAATCTTCAGATTTGCGTTAGTCAAAGCTATTCCACTAAAATTTCAGAGAATAATGCACAAACATAATATGTGGGGATGATCAGTACTCGACAAATCCTGGGCACCAGGTCATCCAGGTGCCTAAAATTCTGGCTGTGGTGCCTAATTTTCTTCTTACTTGAGGTTTCGTAATTTGCAGTAAATACCGTAATTTCTGTTGTATAATCCATAGATTATCTATTAAAAAGTTATAAATTTAGGTACTGTGGACACTGACAAAGAAAACAAAATTGTGCAGCATTTCAAAAAGTCTGCGAGGTAATGTCAAGAGAGGTGTTGCCATTGGGAAAGTACCAAAAATGCGGTAACAGGGAAAATGTAACGTAACAGCGACATAGAAGATTGCAAAGGAGATTGTAAGAATATACTATATACAGTATACATATATATTTTTTTACTTAGAAGCATTTTGGCAGAAAATATGACACAAGGAAAGCGTTACTATTTGCGCGTGCAGAAGCCTACATGGTGTGAGAATCCGTGACTCTCGGGAATGCAGAGCTATTCCATAGGAATGTCTGAAACACAGGAGAATTGAACAGCGAATGAAGTATAGATGGCAGCACAGTATCAAGAGAAAAACATAAAATTCAGGAATGCAGGGAGGAGCACGTGACCCTTAGCTCTTTCACACAGGTAAAGAGACCCTGTAGGGAATTTGGTGCACATGGTCGGTTTGCAATATATGGTTAGGACAAGTGTTCTGATGACTAAACCTCGGTTGAAGACTAAAGGTTGAAGCTTTTCATCCTCATAGAGGATGAAAAGCTTCAACTGAGGTTTAGTGGAGTATGGTGATCTCAAACATGCCGTGATTTTAAACTTCTTAACAGATTTTAATAGTGAAATACTTTAAACTAGTGATGCAAGTAAACATCGATGGAATGTGATTTTTAATTGATGAAATTTTTTAAACTTCATGTTAAATTACTGGTGCAGTGAGTACAAGGAACATCGATTGAATGGAGTGTTTTATCAACATGTATATAGTGATTTTAACATTAAAAGAACTGTAACCATAGTGCAATAGTGTGTGTGCAATAATGTACATAAAAGAAAATATTAAAACCAAAAAAGTCTCATCTACCAAGGAATTATCATGGGAATATCGCGACATGTGTTGAGAATCGTCAATGAATCCACAAGTAAGAGGAATGACACACCAACAATGTGAATTGCCTCACTGAAGATTAGAGGTACGTAATAGTACTTAATCTGTTAGTGTATAACTATTCCGTAGCATGTAACCATTCTGCGAATCCCATTGCCTAGTTTTGGTGTGTTAATTGTATTAGTTAAGGATTTTTTTTTTTCGGTATTCAGTTGAAACATATTCAAAAATAACAATGCTATGCCCTGTCCGCAATTTCAACAGATTTTTTAGTGTAACAAATGAACTACGGTAATGCTGCAACAGCTAGCGAATTTAGTTCTTTATTAACTTAAAAGTAGCACAAAAGTACTTCAAAATGACAGTTACTTTTTCAATAAGACGATCATTTCTTTCTTACATCTTTGAATTTCTGAGTCGGTCCTGTGATTTGCAGTTTTCTGTCGGAAATTACGATTCACGATTAACATGATAGGTGAGGATTATACGACTGTCATACATGCCAATTACTATGAAATGTCTGTAGTTTCTATGGATTTAGTTGTCTGACTATGGAACTCACTCTTGAAACTGTGGTTTCTATGAATTTTCATTTTGTTTAAAAAAAAAATATTTTGCTATTATTTTATGATATACACAGGGTTCTTAAAGCGGATCAGCGGAATTCTCCATGCTTTTATTTTTATTTTATTTTCTTTGTCATCATTTAGATCGTTCTCAAGACTGATGCAAAACTGAAGATAATTTGGGGGATGGGTCATTTTTCATCTGCGGATGGTATTTCGTGTTTCAAAGCTTTCGAAAACAGTAGTTAAATGGAGTAAAAGAATTTGTCCTAATCGTAATTTTTTTCTCCCAATGTTGCGTTTGTGTCTAGTATTCTTGTTAAATATCATATTATGGCATAAATGTTCACATTTCAGCTTGAAACTGTTGGCAAGAATTTGCGGAAACGGAAGTTAGACGCCGCAAAAATTTCCTCCTAATTTTCAGGCACGAGATTCTTTCACGAATTCGAGAAATTTCGCTTTTTCGTTATTTTGCCCACTCAGAAGATTGATGCACAAGTAAACAAAATTGGGGAAGGGGTAAGGGGTGGTAGATGTTTGTCTGAGGATGGAATTCCATCTTTACGAAACTTTCGAAAATGGAAAGTCGACGAAGTTCAGATTTTTTTCCTAATTGTAATTTCTTTTTTCTCGCAGTGTTGCCTCTGTTTAGTATTTTTAAGTATCATTTTACTGCATAAATTTTTGTATTTCAGCTTGAAAATAGGAGAAAAATTTCCAAAACCGAAGGTCAGATGGATTTCCAGTAATCACTCACCCTTATCCCCCCCCCCCAAATGTTCCCACTCTCCAGTGCTGTTAAATATCCCCCACCCCATAAGTTTTTACATTTAATCTTGATAACGGAAGAAGGAAATTCCGAAAAACGGAAGTGATGAATTTGAAAAATTTGATGCATGGTGTTAAAAAGTATTAATATTCCCAAAGTTACACCATTTATCTAAAATAGTTGAAACTTTGAAATCATGCGCTCATGGTGCTCAGGCTGATCATTGTTATCAGAGAGCATAAAAAACAAAAAAGAAAGAAAAAGCGACAATGAAGAATCAGGGAGAGAAGAGAATTTCAGCAGAAACAAAAATTAAGCAATGGTGTTGTGCAGTTGCAGAGTCAACAAAAGACAAAATGACAGTAGTCCGCATTCTTGCGGTCTGTTTTGATTTTTCACCAGTTAAAATGTTCAGCTTCCCCACTCCCCTTCTTTGGTCTCATCTTGTCTTAAACTGCAATTTTAGAGGCAGTATGATCATATGGTAAGTGGAGGTTTGTTCACTGCATGTTCACTTGCTTGGATTTCCTGTCTGTAAAACATTGTGGAATTCTGAAAGCATCTTACTGATTTTTACTGGTGGAAGTTTTGAACTTAAATCTCGCAATCATTCTCTCACCGGGGAATCAACTTTGTGTTTCGCACACGTTAAGTTTGTTTTATTAGAATCCTTGTTTGTTGTAACGTTTTGTTGGGGCGCATACTTATTTTTTACAAAGAGATGGATCGTTTTGTAAAATAGTGTATATATACCTCGTGATACTAATTATTAGTAACAAGGTTATTGCCAATGTTGGCAGGAGCGGACTGTCCTTTTTTTTTTTTTTTTTAAATATCGTGGTCTGAGACATGTTGCTGTGGATTATGCAAAGGAAAAAATAGCTTTTCTCAGAATTTCGCGATCTACCGATCACATGCCACAGCGGATTATACGTGGGATTTTTGTTTTTTTCACAGCCTTTGCGGATCTCACGAAGCAAATTTTTTTTCTGAATTTTATGGTCTCAGATTATACGAAAAAAAAATATGGTACTTTGAATTAATATGTACAAAATATGACATCTGCAAATAGTATTTTAATAAAATCGAAATCTGAAAATTAAATTTTTTGAGATCATCTACTGAAAGAATGGAAAAAGAAAATTATGAAGCAAATTGAAATTTTATTTTGCAATTAATGGTTTGGGTAAAAAGAAAAAAATGACAACAAATATGGTTTACCACTTTTCAGTTTAGCATCATAACCAAACATGTTTTTGTTCATGCGTTATTGACTTTGTTTCACCGGGTGCCTAAATTTTGGAGCTGGCTCCTAGATCTAGAACATAATTGTTGAGCCCTGGGAATGATGATGGAACAAAAAGTAATATATTGTATTGTTTCACATTTTTTTTTATCCAAACCATTTAATTGCTAAATAAAATTTCATCCATAATTTTATTTTCCTGTTGCTACTGTCAAAAGATTTTAATTTTACATCTTGATTTTATTAAAATTATACAATTCTTCAAAGCTAAATTTTTCACATATAAACTCATAGTACCATCATATTTTCCTTCGCACAGATCCTACGCATAAACCAGAAGAGTGTAAAATATGCAGGCCATGAAATTCAAAAGAAAAAAAAATATTTGTATTATTTGCACCTGCAATGTTGATCCTGAACCTCAATTTCCAAAAAAATGTCTAGTTTTTTCAACATTACTCTATTTTATTAGGTGAAATAACTAAAAATCTGTAGAAAGTATGGACAATTCATGGTACTTGGCATGAAATGTCTCAACTGAAGAGAGAACAACAGCATTAACTAATGCAATTAGATCAGCAAAACTAATGAATGAGATTCGCAAAGTGAACAGTAGCTGCCATAGGTGCAATGGGATTGCTCAGTGGCACCCATAACCCATAGTCTTCTGCAAGAGCAAATAGTACTACCTTTATTGCATCATATTTTCTGCTAAAATGCTTGTAAGAAAAAAATATTTTCCCCTCTTTGCTTGCACTCAATTGCATTACATTTTTTCTGTTAATACATTTTCCTATAGTTTTTCAATTATACCAACTTTCTTGACAATTACCATGAGGATATTTTAGAAATAAATGTGCCACAAAATTTACTGTTTGTTGTTGTTGCTGTTTTAAAGTGATCATCCATAGAATCCAAGTTTATATCTTTTTAACAATTAAACTGTGGATTATAGAACTGAAATTTGTCAGTTGCGCTGGGAGTTAGGAATGGTCCCTCAAGATTTGGAGATATGCTAATCATTGTTCCTTTTTTCGCACAATGGCAAAGGTGATCAGACTAAAAGCAAGAATTATTGTGGTGGTAGCTTGCTGAGTGTGAAAAGTGTTTGGAAAGTTCATTATTGATAAGATATGAGGTCTTTTATCAGAGAAAGCATGGTATGCACAGTGTGGTTTATGTCTGGTAAAGGCTACAACTAACCAAATTTTTGCGTTAAGTATGATGATAAAAAAAAATTGGCCTGTTGGCAAGAAAGTTTTTGCTGCCTTCACAGACTTAGAGAAAGCTTATAACTGAGTGAGTAAACAGGGCATTTCTGTGGAAGGCCTTTAATAAATAAGGTATAATGGAGAATCTGCTTAACAGTGTGAGAGCTATGTATGCTGGCAGTATAGCATGTCAACAAGTGAATAGTTTTTTTTTTTATTTTAATTGCAAATTTTCAGAGAAAGCTTTTCTCCTTCTTCAGGGTGTCTTTTTGTTGTTACTTATTATGGGAATAAGTGACAACAAAAAGACACCCTGAAGAAGGAGAAGAGTTTTCTCCAAAAATTTGCAATTAAAATAAAAAAAAATCCTAGTAAAAATTCCCATAATAGTAGTTTTTGATTAGTAATTGAATTAAGAAACTAGGAAGCCAATCCTCAGCACAAGCTTTATTCAAAGAAGTGAATAGTGTTGTTTGATTGAAATGGTTTTATGTTGGTATGTTGGTGCAATTTTTGTTGTTGTTTTTGGTGGGATGCAGGAATCAGACAAGGTTGTGTAATGTCAACATGGTTGTTTAATATATTTATGGATGTGTGCACATGTGATGCCAAAACAGACAATACTGGCTAAATGGGAGGCAAAATGTTGTAAATGAGGTGGAGACTACTTTTCTTAGGTGGTTTGGCCATGTTGAAAGACTGAGTGATGAGATGTTTACTAAAATATTTTTTTCAACCCAAGTGGCAGGAAAGAAAGGTAGAGGAAGGCCCAGGAAATCTTGGGAGGACCAGATTCAGGAATGTCTGCAAGATTAGGTTCTGACTCTAAATTTTGAAAATCTGGCATCTTTGTGAGTTTTGACTTGTTTGTAACATGTTCAAATGAATGTTGATTTTCACCTGGATATAGCAATTGTGAATCGCCCATTGATATGCACTCAATAACAACTAGCATGTGGTGATTTTGTGTTTCATACCACTTGAATATGACTAGTTTTACTGAATTATACATGGTTTCCGAGAATTATTGGACACATTACAAAATTATGTACAAAAAATCTATGAGCATTGTCTGTCTTTCTATGCCACATTACTAGCTCGGTTTCTATATTTTTGTTTTGCAGAATTGTTATTTCCAGAATCCGATAGATGGCACTAGGTGTGGCCTGATGAGGAATGTATGAGAAATGCGCAATCAGTAGTCATGTCATCCGTACAGCAGAAGGCGATGTATGTGTTATGGCTTGTGGAATTAAAGTCTGTCATTAAAGTTAAAAGACGGTACCGTTTAGAGTATGGTTTGTAATCATCCATCAACAAATTCAATTAAGCTGTGGGTGAAACAGTTTAAGGAAACTGGCAATGTGGAACATTGTGGAGAAGCCGGTAGGTCTAGTGTTAGTGGTGAGATGGTTGACCAAGTTAATGAAAGTTTCCGACGAAGCCCAGGAAATCCATTTGTAAAGCAAGCAGAGAACTGTACATTCCGAAATCGACAGTTCACGATATCTTGCACAAGAAATTAGTTTCATGCTTATAAAACTCAAATAGTGCAAAAGATGCATGTAAATGATCACACTCTGTGATACGATTTCGCTGTGGATATGCTGAATCGAGTTCAAAACGACGAAAACTTTTTCAGTACTGTAATTTTTAGTGATGAATCCACATTTCATGTATCAGGTATTGTGAATCGTCACAACTGTAGGATATGGGGCAGTGAACCACCTCATGCTGCTATTAAACTGGAACGTGATTCTCCAAAAGTTAATGTGTGGTGCGCCCTATCAAAAAGAGAAGTAATTGGCACTTTCTTCTTCTGCGAAAAAACCATAAATGGTGACATTTACTTGGATATGCTAGAAAATTTCACTATACCCAGATCAAAAGATATGACACCTCCGCAATTGGTCAATTTGTGTATGTAAGAGCCTAAATGAGCATTTCCCCAATACATGGATTGGGCGTGGTGATCCCATTCCGTGGCCTCCTCGTTCTCCAGATCTAACTCCACTGGATTCATTCATGTGAAGATCGTGTCTATCAGACGCCTTGTACTGATTTGCAGGAACTGAAGCAGTGTATCACACCTGCTATTAATTCCATAACTCCTCAGATGCTTGCCAATACATGGCATGAAATCAAGTATCGCTTGGATGTACTACAAGTAAGCAAGGAATCTCACATCGAAATTTATTAACTTGTGTAGTTACATTGTAAGTTAGTACAGTCAGTTTCTTTCAATCTGTTTAATGTTTTCTTTTATATAATTTTGTAATGATGTTTTCTTTTATATAATTTTTTTCTCAGACACCCTGTATACTTGCATCATATTTTATTTCAAACCAAAAAAAAAAAAAGCAACAGAAACTCACCAAATTATAAGAATAACTTCTTATAAAGACACTATATGTTTGTAAAAGAATTTTCAGTAGTTTTCAAAGTTTAAAGACAGCCATTTGTTTTCCGAACTAGAAAATCAGTTACTTTTAATGAAGTACATACACTATATTGACAAAAGTCACTGGACACCTATACTTAGGGCAAAGCTATCCTGGCAATGGGGCTAATGCTACGGGTCCTTATAACTCCCAGTTACAAGTATTACTCCGCACTAATGGTGTGTAATTAATCTTCACTCGGAAGTTTTGCGAGGGAGCCCACGGTGACAGCCCACAAGCCCTCAGGGCTGATCAGAGACTGACCCCTCATTTTAGCACCATGTCCCCAGTAACCCCGCCCGCGCCCTCATTGCAGACCGGTAGACAAGCGATTTATTTCTCTCTCTCTATTTACCTTCTTTTTCTTTTTTTTTTTTAAATGTTACAGAACGTGTAGCTTTTTTTTTCTTTTAAAATGAAATTATCTTTGCTAAACACGGGAAGTGGCCTAATTTTGATTTCACATATTTTTTCTATTTTTTTAATTTTTTTTTTTTTATATTTCATTTATGTACTTACTGCTTGAAGATTACCAACTGTGGGATTTAATTAAAAGTATTTTTACCATGTCATCAGTTATGCGTAAAATTTTGTTCTTTCCAAAATTTTGCATTGATTAGATTTTTTTTCATAACAGATACCCGTTAAATGTGTATGCATTTTTAACTAACCTATGTTGCCATAAGTACTGGACAAGAGCTGGTGTCTGTGATTAATGATATTTTAGGGTTAACTGTAAACTGCCACACAAGAACACTGCCACACATCTTTCAGCAACTTGGAAAATTGCCACATGTTTTTCATTGAGGGGCCGGGCACAAAATGCTGTTCTTCTGAGGAACACTTTGAATGTGTAGCAGTTTTCCAAGTTTCCGAATTATGTGTGGTAGTTTTCTAAGGTGCCTAAGGATGGGAAGGAACTCTTTTGTCTGTCTGATTTTTTTTTTTTATTGGAGGTTTAACGAGCACCGTTGGGCTATAAGCAGTCGCTCGTCCCTAATTTAGGTTCACTGGTTCCAGGGAAGGGAGAGCCAGTGTCGTAAGACAAACACAACATCCATGCCTCACCAGGATTCGAACCCGGACCCCCTTTGGAATGAATGATCAGAAGCCATCGCTTAAATAATTTGTTGTGATTTAGCTTGTGAATACTGAAAACTCCTGATCAGACCAGAAATTCTTTATATTTCATATTTTAAGGTTTAAGCACCTACCTACCACTCCCCCCCCCTCACCCCCATAAGTTTCCTCGGTTTGCACATGCCCGCAGATAATTTGTTTAGCTGTAGTTTATATACCTTGAAAGATATCGTAAATAAATTAAATACGAAATTTTATGTGTGTCAGATAACGAGTCTTGGGAGACGTAGCCGCGGAGCAAACCAAAACACAATTTTTATACGGCCCTTTAAAATTTTTGTGTTCAGCTCTCCGGTGGCCACTTCTCCGCTTTGTCTTTGACCAGGAAATCATGGAAATGTCTAAATTTCTTACTGAAAATGAAATATTAAAAAAAAATTTATGAACAACAGTTGCTCAAGTAGTGGGGAATATAGCCACACAAAGTTTGTTTATGCAGAACAATTTTATGGCACTGAAATTCCAATGTGTCCAGTTCTCCGGTGGCCACTTCTCCGTACCTGAGCTCATCATCTTCATTAACAGCCGACATAACTTTGATTGCTGTTGGAATTTCATTCCGGAAAAAGAAACCGTGTACTTTCTGACGAACTGCGGTTAAAGTAAATTCGTCGTACCGTTCCAGCAGTGTTTGGGTTTTAGCCCTTAACGGGCGTTTTTTATCCCTGGAGTAGAAAACGCACCGGTGCGTCTAAATTCAACCTTCATTCTCGCAATGCTGCAACTTGAAACACCAATAAGTTCTGCCGTAAGAATTATTTCATTTTCCGATTTATTCGGCGAATGTTTTTCCATCAATTTAGTGAAAACATTCATAACGATCGCCTTAGCAGAGCTTCGTAATGGTTTCCCAGCTTTATGCAGATGAAATACACTCAAGTGACCAGCAGATTCCATTGGAGAAACCCGAAAAGACAGAAGAGTGTTAAAACAATCAAGAAGGAGAAACGCGAAATGCCCTCAGATCGGAAATACTTATCTCGCCTCTCCCTTCCGCTAAAGACCCCCATACCCCTACAGCAATAAATGTCCCCTGGGTTGACGTCTTAACTCTGACCCAAATGCTGTGACAGAGAACCATAAGTGATGTCACCCAAGCATCTGTATTTTTCAGAAATGCCGCTGAAACTGAGATCTTAATTTTTTAAATGCACATACACACAACGTATTGAGCATCTGTGTCCTTTTTAAGTGCCAGTTGAAGCTGAAGTATGAGCTTTTAGACTAGAACTATTTTATGCAGTGGAAGCATACACTCTGTAGCCTTCCTTCCATTGCCAGGTTAAGTTTGCCCCGAGTATAGAAGAGAAACACAACATTGCATTTATTGACATACATTAGTACGGTATCGGTCCACCTTTGGCTTTAATGCAGGCACTGACCCTTTGAGACATGCTTTCGATAAGGTTTTAGAACACAGCGATATGCGCTTCCATTCAGTACATAAACTGTTGCTTAGTAGTAGGCCTTGGTTCCAAACTTCTTCTGCGGTGTTCTACTTCATCCCATAAGTGCTCTATGGAATTAAAATCAGGGCTCTGTGCTGGCCAGTCCACACATGAAACGGAATTCTCCAAACTTGACCGCAGAAATATTATACTGTGATAAATAGCATTCCCCTGGCTGCTGCCATACCCACACACGGCGATCAGACCGATGGATCGTGTATCTGGATTCATCAGTCCATTGGACTCGTTTCCATTGATTTACGGTCAACAATAAATGTTCTTTACACCTTGCTAAACGACGAGTACCATTCTGAGCGGAGATGAAAGGCTTATGAGCAGCCACGTGACCACAGTAACCCATGGAATGAAGTTCTCCGCGAATGGTACGTGCACGTACAGAAGTTCCAGCATTTTTACTCACCTGTACACTGAGGTCTTGTGCAGTAGGCCTACTCCGTGGATTAGCTGTAATGACTCTCCTGAGGCTTCGACGTCCTCTATTACTGATTTTCTTTGGTCTGCCAGTACGTTTTGCTGCTTCAGGCACGCCATGTGTCTTCCACTTATTCAGTACATCCAAAACAGTTGACTTGGGTATGTTTAAATGCCTCTCGGTTTTTCCTATGGACAACCCACTAATGTACCACCCAACAATCTTTCCTTTCTCAAAGTCAAATCTCTCCCGCCGTGACATCTTCACTCAACCTCACAGTGCAATATGATCGCAGTCAGCAGCAGGCTTGTTTTTATACTGTTTGCAGCTGTACTGAGCATCTTAACAATGCAGCGAATCCGTTCATTTGCTTTTGAAGGGGTGTCCGGTGACTTTTGTCAATATAGTGTATATCTAAAATAGGAAATCAATTACTTTTAATACTTCCAATTATTGCAGTCAAATTAAAGTTCAAACTCACCTACAATATTTCCCCACATTCTTCTTCATAGTACAATTGAAGAGAATGTCCACTAATATGCCTTGTGTCTTTGGCAGCTGATTGCTTAGTGATGGGTCATAATTTCAACTGTCAGGCCAATCAATGCTTATACACATCATGTCATTTGTGGTTTCAGTCAAGAGGTGGAAACAAAGACAGGTTTTCCCACGATTCATGTAGCTAAAGCTTCTTTCACATGGTGAGATACTGGGAGAAAAGCAAAACATTTCACCCAATAAAAGGATTCTGGTCATGTCTTTTGGCTTCGTTTTAAGAAGGTATGCATACACAGTGAAAGGGCATGTTGATGTAGTTGTACTCATACTCCTTACGTTCAACTTGAAAACTGACTATTCCAATTGAGCCAGTTTGATTTCCTCCTCATTGAGAACTGTGCTAAAATTTTTACATACAAGTAATTGAGCAATTTCTTCATTCCCATAAGTCGACAATGACTGATCACTGTTAATTGGCCAAACGTGAAAATTAAAAACTTGGATGTGTGACAATCGTCTACGACATTCTCGTGTTTTGGCCTCACTTACAGCATGACTTAAATCAATTCCCCGACACAGTCTCTTCTGTATTTCCCACTATCGGGCTCACAATAGAACTTGAATCTCATTTCTCATTGCCTTTTCTGGATTTTTGCATATCCAGTGATCCAGAAACTAATTTACTGTCTTTTTCTGTTTATCGCAAGCCAGCTGATTGCAATAGACTTATTCCGTTTAACTCTTCACATCCAATCATCCAATTCCACAAAAGTTTTCTGCCATCAACTTTCTTATTAGAAGAGCCTTCACACACTCTTCAAGTGAAAGTCATTTACAGTCCGAGATAAAGTTAATTTTCAAGTTGGTGGACGAACATGGATATCCAAGAACTTTGGGCAACAGAATATACCACAGAATAATAAATGATAGATCCACAAGTCTGAAGCAAGACCCAAAGCCTAACAAATGATTTGCGGGAGCATTAGATCAGCACCCACACATCACTAGCGTACTATCACGTATGTGCTCAAAACATAATATATAGTTTGGTACCCGATCAAGGAATCTTATATCATTTATTAAAAAAAAATCGGGCAACAACTGGCATAATGAGAAAATGGGGAGTGTTTAACATTCTAATGTTGGACTTTTCAACAGGTGATTCCCCCGAGGCTGTTTCAGCAGGGCACAGCACCCTGCCCTTTTTTGAAATGTTAAAATCTTCCCTGTCCCATTTTTGGACAGTAAAAATGCCAGCTGCCCTTCCCCAATTTTTACCCTGCCCTTAATCTTGTATTGCTCTTGTTGTTCCGTGACTTGCCAGGCCCACGATCGCAGCATCAGTCACAAAAGAATGCGTGCAATTGTTTTGCTCGAAGACAATAAATACACGCAAACCTTACGGTTAATGAGATTGTGTGGAAATTGCAATTTTTTTTTTTTTTTTTGTTTGGGGGTTTAACAACCACCATGAGCAACTCAAAGGGCTATAAGCAGTCGCCCATCCTTAATTTAAGGCCACTGGTTTCAACAAAAGATAAAAATTAGTGGTCACCACTAGCCATGTGGCAACTGGATAAAACAGAATGACCGGTAGGAAAAGTTGCTTTACTCGCTAAGCTCCAAAATTTGCCTCTTGCAACTGTCTGGTGGTCAAATTATTTTTTCTTTACTAAAGGATTTATTTGCATTTTTCAAAACCCTCCTATAAATTAGCAAGATCATTTTCTATCATCCAACTCACATGTGGGGAAAAGCAATGCTCTGATCAGTAAATAAGTGGATGCAATCTATTTATAGATTCACTCTTTCAGAAAGGGGAGGCGGTTGTTTTCCCCACTGTAGTTTGGGCAGGAAGTAACAATGGACATCTGAGCTTCAGCTGGAACTCTGATGTCACAAACCAATATCAGCAGCTCACATTTTATTAAGTTTTCCGAAAATGCATGATTTCCTATTGATTAGTCACTTCCTGCTTATCATCAGACAAAAAAGAGCAATTTCATTATTTTTGTTAAGAAAAGAATACAAGTTTAAAATGGGAACTTTAGCTTTTCATTGCTGTCTTTTGTTCCCTGTCAAGTCGCATTTTTTGAACATTAATTTTGATATAAGCAAAATAAAATATTTTTGCTCTGCTCTTAATACAGCAAGAAAAAAAAATGTTACTACAGATTGGGAAAACACGCTTTAGGTGAAATCCAATGTCAAAAATCGATACTGCATTGTACACTTTGCCGTGATAATTTTATGAAATCACAGAAATGGCAGGTTCCATCATGGACAGATTAAGTACTGATTTTAAAATTGAATTTGGCTTTAAAAAAGAGAGATCACAAAATGTTTACTATAATGATTGGTTGGTTTTGAAGTGACTGTTAGAAATAGGAAAACGCGCATTTTGTTATAAAAAACTCTCAGAAAATATCGAATCTATCTTTTTCACTAATCACGAATCATTAAGAACAAGGTATATGATCAAAAAAACAAAAAAATATATGCAGCTTGGTAAAAACAATTCGAAATTCTGAAAATCATGGTACATTATCTGTGCTTAAAACAATCATTTTTGGACTGCAATAAAATTGAATAGAAGTTTGTTTCCGTAAATAGTTCAAAAGAAATGATTAATTAATGGTTTTATCTCGGTTACCAGTGAATTCAACTCCAGTTAGAAAATAAGGGCAATTTGTTGCCCATCAAATTAAATGCTGAATTAATTTTTTTTTTCACTTTAAAGCAGCAAAATGCTGGATGGAAGCAAGAACAGTCATTTTTTTATTTCAATCATTTGGTTCAAATAAATTATTTTCAAATAATTTTACTGTATGTTTTCATGTATTTAATAATCCATTGATTATCTATGATTAGGCAACTAAAAAGATTGTTACATTCTTCAGGTAATGGGAAAAGTAGATTTTATTCTTATTGAGTAAATGAATGTTGTTAACAAAACCATTTAAATAAAATGAAGTTATTTTAAATTTACATTCTTTGGTTTTCATGCAAAAATATATTAAATAGAAAAAAAAATATATATACATATTACAAAAACCATAGAGCTCGTTATTGAAATATTCCTACTTCACTGTGTGTAATGGTAGTATGTTTAGGATCTGATGAGAACAGGGTCAGAGGTTTATTCTAGGGGTCTAAAACTATGACCTCACACATACATAAAATGTCCCTTTTTGAAAAAACTGTGCCTTTTTTTTTCAGATCTTGCACACATAATGAGCCCTTTTTTTTATACAAATGTGCCCTTTCTCAGCAAATTACCCTGCACTTTTCAATTTCTAGGATGAACACTAAATATGTTAGCAATTACGTAGGGTCCACAAAGAGAAGCTTGGGTATTCTTGCAGAGGAACACAAATATGATATCCGAACCAACCGCAATAATATGGTATTGTTTAGGAATGTTGTAAATGGGACATTACAAGCAGACCAGGCGAATATCAGACTGTTTGGAACTCTAGCGTACGTACACTCAGTACATTTTGTTGAAAGCCTGTACATTGAAGCCCTGGAGGACAGATGTTGTAATGACAATACACTGGTGGACATATCCCAAAATTTGGAAAAATCATGTAGCTAATTTGAACTTTAAATTATAGCATTTATAAACAACTTGTGAATTTGACAATCGCCTTTAATATTGTAACAAAATCTCTGTATTACTATGTGAATGTTTTGATGTTGGAAATAACACGAGTGTGTTTTTTCAATCAAATTTATGTGATTACGATGTTAACAATCACAATCTTGTGACACTTGAGATCTTCACCCATGGTGCATTGCTGTACCCATATAAATTTGCACGAGTGTCACATAATCCCTCTGTTCCACCTGATGACTGGGTGAATGCATCCCCGAAAGCACTAGTGGGGTTTTTAATTGTAAACATTCTTCATCTTTTAACATTAAATATCGTACATAAATGATGTTATTATTTATGCATCCTTTAGTGAATTTGAAACCTGAATGGAATAACAGGAAAGATCATGTGCTTACTCAAAATGTACAAAAAGGAACTGCTGCTGACCCTATGTTAGACTGCATGGAAGTAGAAGCATGCATTATTCATAATGATCTTCAGAATGAAGAGCAACCTAGTGAAAGAGGATTCAGTGGACATGGGCAAATCAAATGTAAGAAATTAGAACAAGAAACCTTGCATTCATATGTTGCTAAAAAGATGACCTCTGTTAACAAGAAAAAAATTGACAATTCCTTAATGAACTTTTTACTAAAGATTTTCAGCCATTTTCGATTGTTGAGGATGTTGGTTTTAGGTCATTTGTTTCTACTTTGAATTCAGAGTATGCTCTCTACCAGACAGAAAAATTAGAACAAAATCAATGCTGCCATCAATTTAAGAAAAACTAGATAATCGTGTTGAAATTGTTTTGCAAGGTGTGAAATCTGTCACAATAATAACAGACTGCTGGACGTCGATTACTAATAAAATTCTTCTGAGCGTTACTGCACACTATATTGTTGATACTTTTACAGTTAAATCTGTTTTATTAAAATGTGATTCTTTTGATGACATTCATACAAGCGAAAAGTTAGCCAGTTCACTAAAATGTATGGTTTCTGAGTGGGGTGTCAACCAGAAAATTATATTAGCAGTATCTGACAATGATAAAATGCATGATCACAAATCATTTGAAATGGAAACATTGTAGTTGTTTTGCTCATATGTTTAATTTAATTGTTATGGAAAGCCTCAAAGTAGTTGATCAATTGTTGGAAGAAATTAAAAGCATTGTGTCATTTTTTAAAAGAAGCTCAACAGCTGCTTTGAAATTTCAAGAATGCCAGCAAAACAGTGGTATGAGCAGCATTCCTAAGAAATTGATTCAAAGTGTAGCCACAAGGTGGAGTTCAACTTTTTATATGCTGAACAGGTTCACTGAATTGGAGAATGCTGTGAAAACCTCAACTGCTCTGCTAGAAACTGATGTTCCGTCTCTCACCACAGAAGAATAGAAAATGCAAAGAATTGGTAGAGATCTTGAAATCATTTGAAAATATTATGAAATCTTTAAGCACCAAAAATATGTAACATCATCTTTAGTGATAATTGTATCAAAAGGGTTGGAGTGTGTATGGTGAGCTACTGAAAAGAGATTTTATGTTGAGACTAAATCTGTGTTATCAAAAATTAATGAGCAAATTGGCAAACAACGTGACAATATAGCCGAAAGTAATACGCTTTTGATAGCCACATTTTTGGATCCGTGATTCAAGGATATCATATTTGAATCAAATATCAAGCAACATGGTTACTGGTACAATAAATTCTGGAAGAGAAGAAAAGTATATCCATCACCAATAACTAATAATTTGGATGGCGAGTTGTCAGTGTGCGGTGCATTTGATGCAAAAGCCTCTACATTCAAGCCATCAAGGAACAAGAGATTCTAAGGCAATTATTGAAGTGTAACAGTATTTGGATGAGGATTTATTGCCTACAGACAAAAATCCAATGCAGTGGTGGCAAAAAAACTGCTATTTGTATCCCCACTTAAGTGAATTAGTCAAGCAAAAAATTTGCAGTGACCATGACTTCAGTTCTATGCGAACAAATTTTTTCTAAGGCAGGACAGATTTTAGGCCAAAGACGCTCTCGACTGTCGGCGGAGAAAGTGGAGTTGTTGTTGTTTCTTAATAGCAATGACTCCTATTTTAACTCTTAAGTTCCTGGTATTTGTAAGTTATTTTTATTTTCATCTGTACATAAATTTCCATTACTATTGTAGCAAAATAAATATTTCTCATTACTTAAGTAGATATGATTATTTTTTTCATTACTTAAGTAGATACGATTACTTTTTTAATTACTTAAGTAGATACGATTACTTTTTTAATTACTTAAGTAGATACAAACAGTTTTCCTAGCATTGAATACAAAGATATGGAAAATGGATTGCGGGATTAAATTCGTATTCCCTCTCTGTGTAGAACAGTGTTAGCATTTTCCAACAGTCTCTCTGTTCTCCAGGAACGGTTGTTCAAAATCACAGGTTAAATAACTGTTACTGGGTCAGTAACAAGTAATCACTGTTATCGTAAAACGGCACACTTCCTCATCCTTACTTTCCAGTAGGCCTAGTGTTCTTTAAACTTTCCAAATTTAGACATGCATCTTTCAGAGCACTGCTAATGTTAAATAAAATGAATTGATCTGCTTGGAATTTCTTTGAAACATCTGCCAGGGTTTCAAGAGCATGGAGCCAGTAGTGCACAATGTTCAACAAATCGAACACTATGAATTTCTTTTAAGTAGGCTCTTGCTTTTGTTGATTTTCTACTATCTTTTCCAGCAAAAACATTTTCCAAATGCGTGTCTATCATCACTAAATTCTTCTGCAAGGCTACTACAGCACGTTGTTGGCTGGATAACTATCGTATTTGAGATACGCTAACCATCTGCAGGGAAGAAACTTCCAAAAAAATTACTTAAACGGCAGTAAGCTGTTTGCATTGCTTTGGGAGTTGACTGTGAAACTTGATCACACCTTTGAAGATCGATTCAAAAACTCCTTTAATGTACTTATTTTTTACCACATCCATAACAGCAACCTCAAGATTGTGGGCAATGTAGTGGATAGCTACAATGTGTGGGATATCTTTCTTCAATAGAGCAGTGACACCACCATAACGCCCCATGTTTACGGATGCACCATCTAGATTAATCCCAACAAGTTTTTTCATTCTTTGTCCTCATTTAGATGAACTTCATCCAGAGTTTGTGTTAGAGCACTGAGGATTCCTGGTGCATCAGCACATGCTCTAACTCCACCAAATCAAAAACTTTAGTGACAGGATTACAAGATGAAACATATTGAACATAAACTATGTCCTCTTCAATAGTGCTGCAGTCTAAGCTGCCAATACACAGAAAAATTTTACTTTTCCCAGTACTTCACTGAGTTGACCTCTCAGTACTTGTGCAATATGATGAACAAGCATATGCCCACCTTTGTCATTAAATAGTTGGCACCACATAGAACTCCATTCTTAATTTAGAGTTTACACAATTTTTCAAATTTGTAAGAGCCAATTCCTGTTTAGCACAAACATATGATGTGTTAAAAAGAAGTCTTTTTTTTTTTCTGCTCCTCGGTAAAACTCAATAAACATTTATTGAAGAGTATCTTTGGGATTGTCTATGGCCAGTTTCACCTGCATGCACAAAGCATTTTTTTTTTTATGTGCCCTTCCAGAATAGTTTATATGACATCATCCACAACTCCAGGCACTTTGAAGTAGGAATTTGATCCATCAACAATATTAAGAAAATTATGGCACACTGTACACCACATTTCGGTCTGATCCTCACTGCAGCCAAGCCAGATGTATTCTTTTTTCCACTCATCCAAAACCAAATGTTTCCGATGTTTTTCATATGCGCATTTTCTTTTATTGCTTTCAGATGAAAATTCTTTCTTTATACAATTACTATCTCTCTTGTTTTGCAATCCAGTTGAAGAGCCAGTATCGGCATTTCCCGGGGAAAATATCTGATATACTATATATATATAAATATCTGATATATATATATGTATTAGTATTAGATACTATCAAAAATCCATGTGGCATGCCTACTGTATGACACACGTGTTCAGCAACCTTTGAAAAAAAAAATGTGCTCACCTATCAACATGTGGACGCACACTGGTGTCTTGAATAAGTCCTGCGGTCCCTCTTTTGTTCACGATGAATCAAGTGCCAATGGATGGGAGGGAGAGCGGATCTGAGCTGCTTTGGTGCTGTTTCAGAAGCTCAAGCCTGCTAACTGGTTCTGTTAAGGATGTCACCGTCGCTCTACGTCAGCTGTGACTTTGGTCTCTTGCCACAGTTAGTAAATAACTACTTGACTTTTATTTAATCCTCTTTCCTCATGTGGCTTTCAATGTTGAACGGAAAACATTTGCAGTACAGTGCAGCTCTGGTTACTCACTTTTGGCTGACAGCCGGCCCAATCAGGTCAATGCTGAATATAAATTTTCTTACATGCATGCATGGCCGAGCATGTAGCAAAAAATAATACATGCCTGATTGGAATTTTCATGTGCCCTGGACATGTCGGGCAATAGATTTTTGAACCCTGACACACACTCACATATATGGCAAAAATCTTACTAAAACAAGAGGTACAAAACCAAGTTCATTCAAAAAGTACTTACCTTTATAGGGTTTTGTATACCAAACACATGCAAGGTTGGAGATGAATGTGGGTTGATATGATGAAATATAACTTTCATTCGCTCATCTGCCATTTTTTATAATTTTCTAAGGAAAGAAAAACATGCATCAATTTAACAAATTAGAAAACATTTTCTGCTAGAATTCTGTAACAAATCTTCACCATCTGTTTATAGATAGAAATGAACACTTTAAATTAAAGTAAGTTATTGAAATAGCCAGAAAAATTACCAGCATTATGTTTTGATTGCAGAGATGCCAACCTGTCTCAGATATTTTCAGTAGTACTTGTACAAATTTTCAGTAGTTTTGGCCATTTTTCAGTAGTCATACCAAAAAGAATAATTTTAACAGAGGAAAACAACTCATTTAATTTAATTAGCATGTTTTTACTTACTTATTCATTTATATACATGAAAATCTATATCAAAATATTCCAAATTTTTTACATGGAAAATAATATACACCATGACTGATACATTTTTTTTTTACACAACACAAAATTGATTAAACAGCTTTCTTTAGTAATTTCGCTGTACGGTGTTTTGCAGATTTGAGTTCCTCAGCAGAAAATCTTTTTTTCATAACACACTTGCCCAGAGGAGAACATATTCATTTTTGCAATAAGAAGTGCTTCTACACAGTTTCTAAACCTAAATTAGGTTGGAAATGGGCTTGATTGTTTCGCACTAAACTAAAATATCTCTTACTCACAGCATTTGAGTGTGGAACTACAAGTATTGCAAACATTACTTTCGAGAGAATAGTATACTTAACCGCTCCATTACAGCTTCTTAATTTTGAGATTTCTGACCAAGTGACATCTATTCTATCTGTTACTGCTATGGTCTCTAATTTGTCAGCTTGATAACAAGGAATTCTGCTTCCAGTATATCAAGTTCATTTTCAGTTATTATAAATGGAAGGCGTCTGACTATGTGTAATACAGAAGTAAATGATGTTATGGATCTAAGTGAAGGATCTACTACTTCTGCATGTTTTAAGAATTCATCATAGATCAGTATTTTTTCTTGAATATAAGAACATTCTTCAATGTGAAATTTTCCGACAGATGTATAGAACTTAGAAAGTTGATTTTCATTTAAAATGATTTTGCTTTAAAACATTCTTGTTTTTTACTGCAATTACCAGTTGTGTTGTTTCTGATTTTTCTTTTTTGAAAAACTGTTATTTGAAAAATTAAGCTCAACATCACCATCTGCTACGACAGTAGGCTTCCCAAACCCTTTCGATGCCATGACAATTTTATCCATCATGCTGAAAGAACTTTCAGTTTGAGGACCATGGATAGCCTTCACTATTTTAGATAAAAAGTAGTGTAACTTGGAGAAAATGAATGCTTTTGAATATCATGCATCAATTCTTACAAATTTTTCAGCTTCGTCACTTTCGTTTTCGAACTTTCCCTCCTTTATCAAGTTGAAATACAAACCTTTTTTGGGGGAATATGTAAGAACACAGGATACACATTCGGAACATCGTTGGGGAAAAAAATTACAGTTACGGGAGAAACCTTTGCTACGTCCGATTTCCGTTTTCGGACATTTCCCTTCCATATTCAAGGTGAAATTCAAATATTTACGAAATAAAATGAAATTTAACAATACTAGGCAGAGGAAACATCGCGTGAAAAATAAAATTACGATTATCCGAAAGTTTTGAAAGACGAAATTTCCGTTTTCGAAAGTTTCAGGCGGAAAGCATCCTTCACCACTACCAATTGCCCCAAAGTTTCTGTTCAGTTATGCATCGATCTCAAGGAAAACCCAAATTACGCCGAAAAAGCAGAAATTCCTCGAAGCCGAAGATTACACGGGAATTTTTGCGCCGTCGAATTTCCGTTTTCGGAGATTTTTCCTCCATTTTCAAAGTAAAAAACAAAGATTTGTGGAATAAAATTATGTATAACAACAATACTGGACAGAGGCAACATCGCAGGAAAACGAAATTATGATTACGGAAGAAATCTTTATTTCGTTCACTTCCGTTTTTGAAAGGCGAAATGCTGTCCCGATGCGTATTTTTACGCGTTGGTAAAATTCTTGGATGGGTAGTTTTACACGTTTCTCGATGTGTGTTTTTGCGCATTGGTGTGTATTTTACGCGCTTCACGACGTGTATTTCTAGCGTCGCGAAAAATTCCCGATGCATATTTTTACGCGTTGGTAAAATTTCGATGCGTACTAGACGCGTAATTACGCATTTTGGCGAACTCTGCAACGAAATCCAAGCATACTTTTTTGCAACGCAAGAAAAAACTTTAAAATACTAATTACTGACATGAATGGTCGACGCACGATTTAAAAAAAAAATTCCGATGCCAGGCAATGACACTCACGTTCTGCACCAAACGATTTTCAACAGCTTGTCGCTGCACTGCGAAAGAGCTTCAGGCCGAACTCCGCCCACATCCACCAAAGCCAGCTACCAAGGTTAATAGATATCTCTTTAGGTTGAGCCACTTCGGAAACGAGCTGCTATTGGCTGGCGAAATGACGTCGCGCCGGGAACAAAGCAGCGAGAGGTAAAGAGGCGAGCCTAAGAGCCATCGCTGCTACGGGTTACACTTTAGCAAGGAATGTAAATAAACGCGATGGAAAAGGTTTTCAAATACTAATAATTTCTAACTTCAAAGATTAACATATTTATCAGTGATCTGTTATTTCCTCTTTCATGAATTAATTAATTTTGAAAACACAACAACAAAACAAAAATAACAGCTTCTGTATAAAGAAATATGAGGGCATTGCAGTAAACAAACATATTGCTGAACTTCGTAATTCCGTAGTTCGCAGGAAGTTATTTTATTGTCAGCGCGAAAGTAAATTCTTAAAAATCCGAACTTTTTAAAGTCTAGTCTTTTGATTATGATTATCAGCGCATGAGGTAGTCCCGTTAACAGGCTAAACAAACAAGAAGTAAATATGTTATTCATCATTTCATTTTTGCAAAATAAATCTTGTTTACAGAATTCCACTTAGTAGCCTTCAAATACAAACAAAAATTCGCAAGAAATGTTCGTTTTTAAATTTATTTTAATAGGTGCCACAAAAAGCTATCAAAAATTATATAATATTATTGCAATGGCGGGCAGAATTTAAATGAAAACAAAAATAAAACTTATAGTGTGCCACGGTCCATCCCTGCCTAAATCTTCCTCCCAACCTAGGCTAGCTCAAATGCACAGAAAGGGACTGCCTTAAGTTAAGTTAACATGATATTAAGTTACTGACAGCACACAAAAAACAACATAATTTTTTTAACTGAATTGTTTAACTTAGATTTAGTATCTCAAATTTAATAGAAGATAGCATTTACCTTGATAACAGATTCCAGCTTTTTCTGCCACACCCTGTACTTGGCAACAAACATTCTGTTACTTTGATGAAGCCTGCCATTTGCGTGCCTTTCTACTCTGGGCTTCTGCAGCTTTCCGAGCCTTAGCTTTCATGTTAAGGTATCTCAAGCGTATGAATGTTCTTGTTCTCACATACAGTTTGATTAATTCTAGTGGAGTATCAGGAATTTTTTTACTTATAACATTACAGAGCTTCTTTACAATATTTTTATCAGGTGACAGAAAATGTTGCCCATGAAATGAGGTAAAGATCAGCTCAAATTGACTGATTTTGCTTAACCAGTCATCAGAAGGCATAAGGAGACCTCCTCGTGACAATGCTCCTATCCAACACGAAGATGGGGCATCGCCGGGAACAGCAGGTAATTGCCCAGTGGGAGTGCCTAAGGTTTTATCATATTTTTGCCCATGATGCGCAAGATAGCCAGCAATGTATTTAAAACCTTCAACAGAGTAATCACTCCAGTAACACATGCTAAAGGAGGATCAAGATTAATAGGATCATCAATCACAATGCCCCACATTTCAGTGATACCTTCAACCATGGAAAGTGGTTCTGACATATCTGGCAAAATACTACCCAATAGCTGAAATGTTAAGAAGGAACCATTGTTGCCAACATCTGAAGCAACTGAAGAAGCACTAGATAAAAGAATATCCGATATGTTGCTACCCAGTAATAAGAGGCGAATGCGGCACTTCACTTCTGAAGGTAACGGGTTATCGTAAAAGTGACCAATTCCTCGGATCCATGAGAAAAAAATTTCAAGACAGTCCTGATTCAAGCGTGACGTCAATATATATTTGATGTTCAAGGGTTTAAGGTCACCAAAGAGTCCCACAGTGACTGTATAGATGTTAAAAAACCTTTCTGAAAAGGCAAAAGAACTTTCGTAGTACCAACCCTCATCTCTTGACAACAAGCAAACAGTTTCTTTAAAGTGTTTTCTTGAATAGCATGATGAATACCAAATCCACATGCATTGGGTCTGTCATCAGAAGGCTTCCTAGAATTGAAAACGTCAAATGAATTGTTTATTAACTGAATAAATTCAGCAATGGACTCTTCATTTGGCATTAAATAACGTGTGGCTTGTGCTGTATGGTTGGAAAACAGCTCGACTGCCATACGTACTTGTTGACCCTCTCTGCCTTTCACTGTGAGATGATGTGATGTTAATTTTGGACAAATTTTAATTTCACCACAATCCAAAGATAACAACTGCTCAATAGTGGCTTTTGTGATGACCTTGTTACTTGGCAAGGTTACTCCCGCATCAAGAAAGTGATTTCTGAGCAACTTATATAGATGGGATACATCTGCAAATACCCAAACCCGTTTCTGGTGGTCTGATGGATTCGGAAAGCTTGTGTTTGTGTGTGACATACTGAGTTCCTTCCACACTGCACGATTCTTTGGCCCAAGGTCAGACACTACAGCAACAACATTATATTTAATATCCTGTAAGAATGATATTATTTTTCTGAGTAATGATGCTGTCATTGAAACATCAAAATCGTAATATATCGGCTGCTTCCAGCTAGAAAAGATTCCTCGCACCATAACCACCTGAACATTGCTGTAGGGTCCAAAAATATGATCTTCTTCCTGGTCAAATGAAATCCGGCTTTCGACATTCATTTCGTCAAATGAAATTACACATACGCGTTCTACATCATTAAATCTTTCACCCTGAGTTTGCATTAACTGCAGAACATCGTGCAAAATACCAGGATGACAACGGAATGAACGAGTGGTCCATCGTCGCAGGGTTGAAAGCCCAGGCAAAGGAAACCCTATCTTCAATCGCAAGAAGTTGTAGGATTTGACAGATATGGCCCGCAATGTAATCGCTTTACATATGTCATCCTTTACCCATTTCACACTTTTTTTGTTATACAGCAAACAACGAATCTGGTTTTCTGTGAATATTTTACGTAAAACTTTACCCACGTCAGCTGCCACTTTTGAAGCTGAGTTATTCAGACATTCACGCAGATCCCTTTGAGTAGATGCACGTTTGTTATTAAGGCACTTATTTTGCACTCTTAATTTGGTGCACTCAACACTTAATCTCTTATTTCCAATGACTTTATCTTCGTCTTCAGAAGTTGAACATCAGCTGAAGATGGTGACGTAATATCAGTTGACACAGATTTATCAATTTTTTTTTTTTTGGAGACACATTGTGAAAGGTTTCCAATGCTCGTTTTCTTACTTCATGTCCATGTAATTAATCTATCTGCTGCAGGACTAACATTCAGAACGCTAGGAACGGAGGATGACAATTCATGAGGATTAGCAGTTGTAATATGCTTATGGCTAATTTGACCTGGAAGATTGACTATAGGTACAGCATCTTCTTTCTGCCAGGAAATCCAAGTAATTCTGATTTTAAGTCACGAACATAACTGTCAACAGTAAAATGTTCCGAGCAAATTCTTGCGTTTTTTACTTTAAAATTATCCTTTCGTTTACATTTCAGTACCCAGAGTTTTTCCAAATCAGGATTTGCAGGAAAACAATGATAAATAATATCTGTACCTCCAGTCTTCCTACTGTAGGATAAACATCCTGCTATTGCACATCCAGGCATATTGTGTTACACTGATATAAAATAATAATATGCACAACTGATGTTGAGAAATAGCTACTAGTTATGAAGTATATTTACCAAATTCTAAGAACGAGTTTGAGTTTGCACTACCAAGCCAAAGATGCCGTGCGTGCGCCATGTTTTCGCGGCGTTTGCTCCCGGTGTCACGTCATGCGCAGATCCGAGAAAACGGAGACTGCAACTGCACATTGTAATGGCGCCCCCTGCGAGCTACGCTCAACATCCCCAGAATGTTGCATGCTGGGGAGGGAGGGTTTTCACTTAGAGTGACTCGCAAGCAAGACGAATGACGGATCGTCAAGTAGCCGCTGTTGCGTTGGGAAGGGGAACAAGCAAAATAAAAATTAATAACTTCCATTAATTTTCCGTAGAAAAATCACGGTTTTACGTATTCCGTAGTACAAGAGCTTTTTCTGTAGGAACTACGGAGATTCCGTAGTTGTTGGCATGCTCTGTGCTTGTAACAACTATTTCCAAGATGAACTAACAAAACTTGAAAACTGAATTATTCAAGAGTATGTGAATCACACTTAAATCTCTTGCCTTTGTCAAAAAATATACTAGATGTTGCACCACTGCTTTCTGAGCAACTTTGTTTCTTTATAGCTGATACATCAGACCAAATTCATTAATGATGGCCAGCACCCATTCTGAGGGCAGGCAAGTAGGTCGCAATTACCAGTTCCATTACATATGGAATGCTGTGGAAATTATTTAAGATCAATCAATAAACAAATTAATGGTACCTCAGCATCACCACTTCCTGTTTAAATATTTTTCAACACAAGTGTAACTGTAGTATTTGTGTTGAGACACTAATTAATAAAATTTCCCAATTTTTCCTAGCCTGCAGCAATTTAATATAGCCTATACCTATTTAAATGTAGTGTAACAAAAAAAAAAAAAACTATTACTTCCATTACTGAAGCAATAGACATAGTATGGTTTCTAAGAAAGAAACTGTCAAAGATTTTATACCATTCTTACAAATTTTATTGTGATAGCTAAATTCAAAACTGTATAAAACTTTCTTTGCTTTTAGTAAGAAGAAAACTCCAAATGGGCCAATTTTTTTCAAGACATAAACAAAATAATTACGGAAAATTATAAACAAAATAATTATGCACTTGCTCAAACATCTACTATGGTTTTTTACTTCTAAGAAAATAAGTTAATTAAATAATGCAAATTTTCAGAGAAAACTCTTCTCCTTCCTCAGGCAGTCTCTTGTTGTCTCTCTTTTCCTGTCACTATCATGGTTACAGTTATTTTTTACCAAATCTTGCCAGATGCTGGACAGGGGCAAACCTCTGCAGTCATTGATGATGGAAGTCTGATTTTTCTCAATTTCAATTCCTTCTTTTAATTTTCTTTTTTGATAGTTGCCCTGGAAACTGCTGACTTTTAATGAATTCCAGTTCATGTTGTGTTCGGTTTCTGTAAAATGTCTATCCAATCCTGTCTTGTTCAAGCAATTTTTTTATAGCTGCTTTATGTTCTGCTATTTGAGTTTCTAGTCTGCGACCTGTCTCACCTATGTAGGATAGTCCACAATTACATTTTACCTCGTAGACCATGCCTTGCATTTTAAAAATATCTTCTTCTCTTTGAACTATCTTTGGGAAATAGTTTTTTACTTTGTTTTCTAAACTTGGAGCTAGCCTTATGTGATACTTCTTACTAATAATCTTTAAAAATTCAAATAAACCTTGGTGATAAGTAATTTTTCTAGAGAATTTTATTTGCTGCTGTTGTGTGTTCATCTTACCTGAAGAATTTAGAAGATTTTCAACTTCATTCTCAGGTTAATTATTTTCTGTATGGATAATAACTGTACTAATAATTCTATGTGGCCAGTCAGGATAGTTATTTTCTTCTTTGTGTGCTTTCTTCATTTCTGCTGTAGATACCACTTTATTTATTTTCCCTAAAAACTGACTGGCCACATTTTTCTTAATAGAATATGGATGATAGGAATTGAAACCCAATAATTTATTCGTATTTAACGGTTTCTTATACAGTTTTGTAAGGAATTTTCCAGCTTCATAATAGATTGTAATATCTAAAAAGTTAATCTTACTGTCTTTTTGAAGTTCCAAAGTGAACTTAAGGGAATCATCTAATTCATTGAATGTGTCTAGAATTTTTTCTGGAAAAGCTTTTTCTGCACTATCTATTATAAATAAAATATCATCCATGTACCAACTACACTGACGGAAAAAAAAATCCCAACACCAAGAAGAGGTTGTGTTAGATAAACGACAGTTGGTAGGCGGTGAGAGTACATCTGTAAGATGACGTCTATGTAAATTTCGCGCTCGGCGCATACGTGTGGCGCTAGTAGCGACCCTCGGAACATGCAAAGCAAGTTTGCTGTAAATACGCGCTGTAACGTTCGTGAGCGTTAGTTATCGTTGAGATTTGACGTAGGGTGTTGATGTTAGTCAAGAATGCCTTTAAGAAGACGAAGAAGCCATTATCAACAGCTCACGGAGTTTGAACGAGATCGTGTAAATAGGGCTACGAGAAGGTGGATTTTCGTTCCGCAATATTGCAGAACGACTTGGCAGGAATGTAGCCACTGTGCATGATTGTTGGCAGCGGTGGTCAAGGGAAGGTACTGCCTCAAGAAGACCGGTTCTGGCCGGCCACGTCGCACTACTGAGAGGGAAGACCGCCGTGTACGGCGTATGGCCGTAGCGCATCGTACCGCGTCTGCAATTCGAGCTGCAGTTGCCACCACAGTGACACAACGAACTGTTACAAATCGTTTACTTGAAGGACAGCTCCGAGCGAGACGCCCTGTAGCGTGCATTCCACTTTCTCCAAACCACTGCCGTTTGCGACGTCAGTGGTGTCAAGCTAGAGCTCATTGGAGGATGGAGTGGAGATCTGTTGTGTTTTCTGATGAAAGCCGGTTCTGCCTGGGTGCCAGTGATGGCCGTGTGTTGGTTAGAAGGAGGCCAGGTGAGCGCCTGCAACCAACCTGTCTGCGGCCGAGACACACTGGATCTACACCTGGAGTTATGGTCTGGGGAGCAATTTTTTATGACAGCAGGAGCACTCTCGTGGTTATCCCATGCACCCTGACGGCACAGTTGTACGTCGGTCTGGTGATTCAACCTATTGTGCTGCCATTTATGAACAGCATTCCTGGGGGTGTTTTCCAACAGGATAACGCTCACCCGCATACCGCTGTTGTAACCCAACATGCTCTACAGAGTGTTGACATGTTGCCGTGGCCTGCTAGATCACCAGATCTTTCACCAATCGAGCACCTATGGGACATCATTGGACAACAACTCCAGCGTCACCCCCAACCAGCATTAACCGTCCCTGTATTGACCGACCAAGTGCAACAGGCATGGAACTCCATCCCACAAACTGACATCCAGCACCTGTACGACACAATGCATGAACGTTTGCGTGCTTGTATTCAACATTCTGGCGGTTACACCGGTTATTAATGTACCAGCATTTCACATTTAAAATGGCTCTTCTTGCGCTTACAATAAGCTGTGATCTTGAAACCTTAATCGATTAAATATGTTACCTATACAAATGTATTGCCGCCATTTCATTCCTCTACAACTATTTTTTCGTGGTGTTGGGATTTTTTTCCGTCAGTGTATAAAGGCAAAAATATGTAGGTTGTATTAAGCTTCAAGTTTTCCCACATGATAATTAGCTAAGAGTGGAGAGAGTGGTGAGGCCATAGCAAGTTCAGATTTTTGAATGAAAAACTTCTTTTCAAATTGAAAGTAGTTGTTCTGCAAAGAGAAGAATAAGCATTTCAGAAATGCCAACAATGTGTTTCTATCCTTGTTATGAAAGACTATTAGGTCTGCCAGATCTTCTGCTATAAACTCTATAAGTTGATCTATATTTATGTGGGCATACATAGAAACTATGTCTAAACTACACATGACAGGTGATTCTAATGGAGGAAGAAGTTCTAACTTTTCTTTTAGTTCCACTGAATTTTTAATCAAGGATGGTGACTTTTTTAACAGTTTCTGAAGGTATGGCCTTTGAAAGTAATTCAGATTTGAAAGAGTTCAGCTTTTTGAGTCAATTATTGGTCTACTTGGTTGGCATTCCTTATGTAATTTGATTATTCCATAGATTTGAGGTAATCTAAACTGTAATTTTGAGAACTATTTATAATTTTTTGGAAGCTGGATTTAGTTCTTTTGAACTGAAATAAGCTTAGAGATTTTTTTAATCATAGCTAGTAAATGGGTTTTCTTTTACTTCTTCATATACTGACTTTTTAGCTTTTCTTCCATTTTTTCCTTAGAATTCTTCTTTTCCAAAACAGTTATCAATTTACTTTTGTATGTTTTCAAAGCAACTACACTTCCATTTTTTCTGAAATCTGTAATTGCTCTTAACTGGCTGTTTTCAAAATTTTATTGAGGCTTCTTTTCTTGTTTCAAGCATTTTGTAAGGCTATTGTGGTAATTATTTCTGAGGAGGTCAGTTTTAATTTGATCTTTTTTTTTCTAAAATGCTACAGATACTTTCCAATTCAATTACCAGTTTTTTTTGTATTTTATTTTTTCCATGGACAGATTGAAAATTTTTACTACCTTTATTTATCACATGTAATAATTCTTGGTTAACACCTGTAGCAGTACTGTCCTGTACATGACTAAGAACTGCTGCTTTATTTTTCTTACTAGAATTGCATTTCTTAAAAAAAATTTCTTCTTTAAGATTCAGTTTTTTTATGAATTTTTTATTTTTGTTTCTTATTCCAACTTTTAGCCATTCCTCCAAATCTGCTTTTACTGCATCACTCAAGATTCCAGAAAAATAATTTTCATTTTCTACTTTTAGTTTCTGATGGAAAATGATCTTGAAGAAATTGAAAATATAGGAACTAAAATAATTTTAGTGAAAATTTATGAAGCAAAAGAAGTAAGAGAGTGCAGAACTGATGTTTATTTAATTTCTTTCAAATGGAATAAGCATTTCTGCTGTAGCTGAAATGGATTTTTCCATACTGCAGTTCAAGAATTTGCACTGTAAGGCCCAAAAAGTATTAAATCAAATGTAGATCACATATCATCCATACATATATACATAAAAGTAACCCATTTTTATACACATACATTCAATTTTGACTTTTTATCCCACATTTAAATAATACATTCATAAGAATACAAAAGAAATAAAAAAACAAAAAAAACAATGAAATTTGATTTGAAATTAGGCACAAAGTACATTAAATTATATAAATTGTAAAAAAAATATAATAAAGAGAAATTTAATAATACTTTCATGAAATTACAACAGAAAAATTTAATAGTTTTGTTGATTTCATGCTGAATGGGATGAAGCTTAAATCTGAAAGTCAAGGGTGGGGTTTGCATGAAAAAGGATGTTTGGCTCAATAGAACATTTTCTACACAAGTCTTTTTTTTTTTTTTTTTTTTTTTTTCATGAAGTTGCCATAACACATACACACACAATACGGCTGGTCAAAACTTAAGGAGCAACTATATTTTGAACAGTTAAAATCCGAATGATTTTGCAGCTATAAGTAGTATTGACGGTACGTAATAGTGACAATAAAATGAAATGCATGACATCACGAATCATGATCAAAACAGAAGTGTTACAAAGTAGGTACAGGTTCACCAGCAGTGGTGGCCCATGACCAAAATTGCTGGGGAGGCAAACTACTTTTCAGCCTAGATTCAAATAAATTTATTCAATTTAATGTCATTTTTTTCACATTATAATTTTTTTATTTACTTCCTCATGTTGCAAAGTATAAAATAAGTAACGTGACCTGTGAAAAGATTTATAAAGATTTTACCGGAGATGCACGTTTTACATGACTTTGTGACCAACACAAAACCTGTTTATGTAAGATTCCAGCCCTTCGCCTAAATATATTTTTCTCAGTTTGAATTGCCCTCTTGGACTATTTGGGAGCTGTTAAGCCAGTTTCAATATGAAATACATTGCTTCGAAATAGTTTTGTATTAAAGAGATCAACAGAAGATAAAAGGCAAGACTGAACTATACATCTTTTTCATCTCAAATGAAATTCTATATACACCTCTACCTTCACTGACACCAAAAGAAAAGTCTTGAAAACTTCTGCACACAGCGTTTACCTATACAGCAAGAGAGAAAGTTTACCTTACGCTTATATTGTCTTGTTTATGAGGTCTATCTTTCTGTTTGGTGAAGTGATTTATTATATGGTCATACCATGTCTGTTCTGCTTCCATCCTCTTCACAAGCGCCTTCTCGATGGACAGAATTGATAAACTTGACAACCTTTCTTGCCCAATGGAGTTTCTCTTGTAGTTTGTTATCCTCTTCACGCACAAGAAACTGCGTTCCACAGAGGCCGATGTTGCAGGAATTGTTACTATGAGGGAAAGAAGTCTGAACAACTCTGGCAGTGCCTGTGTTAGATTATTATTGTATATGGCAGATAGAAGTTCTGTTGTACTTTTGGCATTGTTCCACAGATCTCTGTATGAATACAGAACCTGCAACTCACTATGCAGTTTGGTGCTGTCAAAGTATTTTTCATAAGTTTGAAGCAGAGCTTTAAAACAATGTTCAGAAAAAATTCTAGAATGAGCTTCAATGCAGTGTACATTGACCAGCTGAAGAAATTTTAATTTCTCAATGTCAGAAAACCGGCATTTTAACTGAGTTGTAACATTGTCTATTACCTCATAAATACAGTCTTCTGTATTGCACGGTGGCTGGAATAATATTGCTTCCTTTAAATCTTTTATTTGGAGAACCAACCTCACTGCACATGTCACACACATTATGATAGAGATCATCAAACTGTCTCTGATCTCGAAAGTACAACAATTTTTCACATAAGCCAGTAATTCGTTTGTTACAGAATGTAACATCGGAACTATTTGATTGCAGTACAGAGAAAGTAACCTCAGTTAAATCAAATATTTTTTTATATGAGAAGAGAAGAAAAACGAAATTAAAATTTTGAAGCCACCGTTTCAGTCCTGCTGCTTTGTGAATTGTCTCATCATCATAGCTGGAATCATCCTCAATTTTTTCAAATACTTCAATTAGCAGCAACCTGTGGTCAGCTATGGTAGACACTGACCAAGATTTGAAGTTCCACCTGGTCTGTGATACACGAGGTGGTCTGGGTCCACCAACAGATTCTAGTAAATGAACACGCTTTGTCGATTTGGAAAAGAATGCACAAATTGTATTTAAATTTGCAAAAAAAAAAAAAGTGATTCTTTCAACACTGACGCTGCTTTGCTCAAAACTAAGTTCAGCCTGTGTGCGTAGCAATGAACAAATAATGTTTGAGGGGCATCACACTTCACTTTTGCTTGCAATCCATTCAGCTCTGATGCCATCACTGCTGCGCCATCATATGTCTGTGCAACTAGTTTTTCTTTGTAGCTAAATCTTTCCAGCTCACGATCCACTAATTCTTTAAGCGAAGTAGCACACCGATCAGAACTTACGTCAAAAAATCCCAAAAATCTTTCTACTAGTACTCCCATCTTTAACGAATTGAACTATAATTGATACTTGTGCATGGGAGCTAATGTCTGTTGCTTCATCAATCTGCCAAGAAAAAAAACTGGGCATTTTCAATATCTGCATTGATTTCATTCCTAATTATATGAGCAACTGATTCGATTAAATCATTCTGTATTGTTTTTGAAGTTCCTGAAAATGTTGTACTATTTTCCATAAACACCCGCAATGTTTCGTCACTCTTGGAGAATAAATCAATCATCTCAAGGTAATTTCCCTTATTTTTAGAGACTTCGCTCTCATCGTGTCCATGAAATGGGAGCTCTTGCCAGGCCACTAGTGTTGTAATATCAATCAACTTCTTCATTACATCACGATTCTTTTTTACTTTTTCATTATGACGTAAGTCACTTGTTCTCTTCGCTTCATTGAGAGAGTATAGTCTATCCTTGTTTTGCCTAGAAACTCTAATTTACCAAGCCAGAATATGATCTTTACACTTTTTGTGCTTGTCCAAGGCACGTGGTAAGTTTTTCATATCATTGAAGCCTTTCTCTTGCCAGACTTCTGCCACTCACAGGAAACAGCAAACATGGCCAACAATATAGTTTGTTCATTGATTCAATACCAGTTAGCCATTGTTCTTTTCTGTACCAGTCAATATTAAAACATCTGTTTGAAGTTTTGCCTTTTGAAGTCATCTTTTTCATTTCAAGTGTAGGCCTACCATCATTTTTAATTTGATTCTTTTCTTCAAAATCTCTCCTACTGAAAGGCTTTTCTAGTAAGCTCTCCACCATACTAGATATCTTTGAAGCAGAGGCCATGGTCTGAAAAACAACTCTTCATAAAACATAAATAAAATTAGTTACACAAACATTAGTGTGGAAAAAAGCAACTAAGAAGAAGGCACTATGTAATGCCACTCGTAGCTGTCAGAATGAGGAGTTAACTACAGGAAAGCAGCTGTTCCCGTGAGGCAAGATAACATCTGCCTCACAGGAAGTCCACGGTGTGCGTGCGCTCTGTGTGTTTGCCGTTCCACCGCCTACCTTTCGGATGTACTGATTCAGTGGAAGTAAACAAGTTTGCCGGCAAAATCTATGGGAGGCATTTCGCTTCCTGCCTCACGGACAGAGATCACAAGCTGAGGACATTTCGTAACTACGCGCTACCATTTGTTTTCCAAAAGCGTCAATTTAAAAAACCAAATGAACGCATGGACGACATTTAATTCAAAAGAGTTAACTAGCATAAACCTTTGCTCTCCTATATCCAAAAGTACTGAATGAACGGTGAAAATATACTGAATGAACAAAACGAATAATTCTAACTAAGAGTGTTGAAATTCTGAGAAGGCACTGCCTCTCTTGCCTCCTCCCAAAATCTGCCACTGTTCACCAGTCATCACACTCTTCTATCAGCACTGCATAAACAGCATAAACAGACTACAGGGGGGGGGGGGGGGTCCTTAGTAAGGGATATGTCCACCTTGCACTACACTGCATGTTTGGCACCAGTTCACCAGGCTTAGGTAGCACCAAGTGGTTTAGGAGGTCTTGGAGTATACTGTCCCACTGCAGAGCCCTGATAAGCACTATCTATATACTGTATTAATTCTATAACGTTTTTTACTGTAAGACCAGTTGTGAGAGAACGGCTCAACGTAAACATATGGTTAAGATATCAAAATAAGGGTCTTATTATTATGTAGATGTGTCAGTCGAAGAGAAAAATGAGATTGGGGCAATGGTTTGGGTGTTGTAGGGTGGCAAAGTTCCCATGTAAAGTCAATGGGAGAAGCGTGCGGTTGACATCTGATCGCCTGCGGTTGACTTACACGCTGTTGACGGCGGAGGTACGGAGGGACTCGGATAGTCCAAAGTCTCTCTCTCAGCGAACCGTTGTGCAAAACAACGCTAGCAGGAATTTGTTTGAAAGTTCTTATTGGAACAGCGAACACTCAAAGACCTGATTGTGTTGTGCCATTGGACTGTGTGATGTATATATACAAATTAACATTCATTCGATCCAGTATATTCACGTAGGTAAGACGTTTCCCATTATGTAAAGATGTTAATAAACATCTCATATGAGTTTATTCCTTTCAAAAAAATAAAATTATCATTGATTCCGACGGGTTTCTTCGTCTACAGGGGAGGGGGACTATTCGTCGATTCCGACGGGTGTCATTTACCGAGCTCGAATCCCAGTGAGGCATAATTAGATCTGGTTTATTCACGTATGTAAGATGTTTCCCATTATGTAAAGATATAAATAAATGTTTCATATGAGTTTATTCTTAAAAAACAAAAAAAAACAAAAACTTATTGTGTTTCGTCTACCGGGTTCGAATCCTGGTGAGGCATGGATGTCGTGTTTGTCTTACGGCACTGGATCTCTCCCTTCCCTGAAACCAGTGCCCCTAAATTAGGGACGGGCGACTGCTTATAGCCCAAATGTTTGCTTATGTTCATTCGTTCGTGAAGGGTCCGGATTCGAAACCCAGTGAGGCATGGATGCTATGTTTGTCTTACGCCACTGGCTCTTTTCCTTCCCTGGAAGCACTCCCCTGAATTAGGGATGGGCGACTGCTTATAGCCCATTGAATTGCTCACGGTGGTCAATAAATCTTCAGTCACAAAAAAAAAAAAAAGAAAAAAAGTCACGAACTTGGACTATTGTCTTTACTGAAGTGGTTGAATGAATTTGTCAATCAAATAAAGTTGGCATTTGTTGTTTCACATCAGTTTATTTAAAAAAAAGCAAAAAATCTTACTGTCGATTCAGACGGGTTTCGTCTAGTAATGGTTTCTATTGGGGGGATTCCTTTGGGCTATTTCTGAAGTGTTACATGCTGGTGGTTTGTTTATATTTCCTATTGTGACTTTCCCTGTGCCACTACATAAAACAGTTCCCCAATGAAATGAAAAAAAAAAAAAAAAAGCGAGTAGAATAATAACAGACTTTCAAAAAGTCAAATAACATCCTTTGTTTGTTTAGAGAGTCTTTAATTATATGCACTTAAACCAGGGGTAGGAACGATAAAAAAAAAAAAAAATTCAGGACACAATTTTTCTTAAATTTCAGGATATATTTTGGTGGACCTGGCAGGTAAATTAAATCAAATATTGGTACAAAGGCAGAAATGTTATTCTTTTACTGAAAAGCTATCTAAATTATTGCCCAGTTGTTAGCAGGAATTTTTTCACTTTTAAGGCTAACAACACCCCTAAAGTTTCAGTGGCTAGGTGTAGCCTAAATTCTGTCTGACTCTTACGGACAATGCTAAAAATTATTTCCACAGTTGCATTACTATGTGGCACAACAAGAATAGCATGTATCAGGTGTTGTAAAACTTCATACTTTTTCGCACCATTGCACCAGTCATTTTCAAAATGTTTGGCCATGTGGTATCAATTGCAGGACTATTTGAAACACCTTCTTCCAATTCATCAATTTGATATAAGGCAAACTCCAATTCCAACTTGCCCAGATCACTGTCACTAACAACAGCAGCTGGGAAAATATTTGCCAAGTACATTACTGAAGAAAAGGAAGCTCCTTCATCCTAATTCCTATATCAACAACTTCATGCAGCAGAAATTCACTTTTCAGTCAGAATTTCTTCAAGATATAGTCATATTTAACACTTAACAACAACACAGGGCAGTCGGAATATCGCGGGAAGAAAAAAAAATTATGATTACAAGAGAAATCTTTGCTCCGACTGTCTTCCGTTTAGGGAAACTTTTCCCTCCATTTTTAAGCTGAAATGTAAGTATTTATGGAATAAATGGATATTTTAAGAAAAATACTGGGCAGAAGGAACATCGGGAGAAATCTTAACTCCAACTAACTTCCGTTTTCGGAAGATGGAATTCCGTCCTCAAATGCCCCCCCCCCAGTTTTATGCTCATTTTGTGCATCGATCACGAGAAAGCCCCAAATGATAACGACTGACGTAATCTCGGGACCTGGCGCCGTGCATTCTTTCTACTTAGCTTTCAAACAAGCAAAACAAACTCCTCCTCAGAAAGAAAGAAAAAAATTAATAAGAAAGAAAGAAACAGAAAGCTGCGCCACGAACTTTGTTCAGAGGCTTCGGGCAGACGTAATACTGGCCCGAAGCCGTGCTTGCTTTTCACTTAGCTTTCGAACAAGCAAAACACATTCTTCCTCCTCAGGAAAAAAAAAAAGATGTTATCCTGGCCCGGCGCCGTGCTTTCTTTCCACAATTAGTTTTCAAACAAGCAAAACACATTCCTCCTCAGAAAGAAAGAAAGAAAAAAAAAGGAAGGTGGAGAAGAAAAGAAACAAAGAGGTGCGTCACGAACTTGATCCAGCGGCATCGGTCCGGCGCTATCCCGGGCCAACGCAATACCGAGCCACAGCGATAGAAGCGTGGCGGGCCAACATAATCCTGGGCCACGGCGAAAGAAGCACGCCGGGCCAACGTAATCCCAGCCTGGTCCCCGTGCTTTCTTTCCACTTAGCTTTCAAAGAAGCAAAACAAATTCTTTCTCCTCAGAAAAAAAGAAAGAAGGAAAGAGAAACAAAGAGCTGCCTCACGAACTTTATTCACAGGCTTCGACGTAATCCCGGGCCACGGCGAAAGAAACACACGGGGCCGACATAATCCTGGGTCATGGCGAAAGAAGCATGGTGGGCCTACATAATCTTGGCCCGGTGCCGTGCTTTTTTTTTTTTTTTTGCACTCTTTCAAACAAGCAAAACAAATTCCTCCTCCTAAGAAAAAAAGAAGTAACAAAGAGCTGTATTACGAACTTTGTTCAGGGTTTTACATTAATTAATTACAAAACCAGTAAAACTTTCTTAATAACAGCAAAAATCTGAATATCCGTAATTTTTCATTAGTCATCGGTAATTACGTAATCCCAGAGAAATCCGTAATAATTACGGAGATTCCGTAATGGGCATTTCTGTGCGTCCTCCATAAGAAGCGGCTTCACGGCAGCTTAGATTCTCGAACGATTTCACAAACGCGGGAAAGCGCTCGCGTACGTCGCAAATTGCATGAATAAGAGTTCTTGTCAACAACGTCACAACGATAGAGTACTTTCTCTCTCTCTCTCTCTCTCTCTTTTTCTCGTTCTATTTTTTATTTTTATTTTTATTTACGCAGTACTTGTAAACGCTAGATGATGAATCACTATACATAGTCTGCCATTTATTCTTAAAATTTCAGGATTACACTCAAATTTTCAGGATATAGAACAAAAATAAGGACATTTCAGAACAAAAAAAAAAAAAAAAATCAGGAACTTCAGGAATTTTAGAACAACTTCGACCCCTGTTAAACCGACTTTCTAAACTTGCTTGCATTTAAGAAACAGTGATATCACACTTTCATAAACCCAATAGTGTCCTTCATTGGTTTGGGTTGTCTTTAGTACCCAGTTTAATAAATTGAAAAATAAAACAACTGAATGGAAGAAATAACAAGGTAATCAATATTTCACATATAATACACATAATATTCATTCAGTCCAATTTTGATTTATGTTTGACTCAAACATATTTCTTTACTTTTTAAAATATGTCTTTTACTTACATTTTAGATCAATGATATCTTATTTAGTAACAAGGAACTGTATACCAACTATATTTATGAATAAACTAGTAAAACTAAAGTAGTCATCCAAATTTATTGGTGTAAAATAGAAATAAAAGTTTCCAAGCTCTTGCACATCAACCAGATGGCATTTTCAAGGAAGGTAGAAAGCAAACTGAATAACAGAATGCTTCAATAATTTGAATGCAGTATCACAGCGTTCAGATTGTTGAAGTGTTCTATTATTCAGTTTGCAGTCTACCTTCCTTGATAAAGCCATCCAGTTGATGTGCAAAAGCTTGGAAAGTTTGATTTTTATTTTACACCAATAAATTCGGATAACTAGTATAGTTTTACTTTTTTAAATTCACTTGCATCATTTGGGATTATTTAACCCACATTTGTAGCAGCTTTCTTTCAAAACATTACAGAAAGAAAGCATGGATGATACACTTCTTTGTATAATAACACAGACCATTGACTGCTAAAAATCAGACACTTTGCATTACTGCTGATTAATAGACCTACACATAGTCTAACATATGACAATTACACTCAGATGGCACATTTTATGGTTCAATACAGAGACCAAAAATTCAGCATATGTTTCAGACTTTCTGCAGTGTAATTCTTGTATACAGCAGCTTTCTTTTCGTTAATATACAACAAAAGTAGAAAAATATGCATCACCAGTACGAAGCTGGAAATTAAACACACCCATTAAAGACAACTATGCATAAGAGTGTTGGATCATCTAATTGAAGATACTGAGCTGCTAATTATCACTTTCACAGTAAACACGGTATGATGAATGATGAGCAATCCCAGCAATATGCAACTGTGCTGGCTGGCTTCTACATATTTCCTAATGCTCATGTAGACACCATTTTCAATCACTATCTCATCACCAAATGAAACATCTATAGACTAAATACTCTTTATATGCACATGACAACTTCTGCTTGGGCCATGCAATCAGCATTTAACTAACCAGAGTGAGCAGCAGCAGCAATGAATAGAAATGTAAACTGCCACACTTCCTAAAATGACTTTTTATTATCAAACGAGCTCTTTTTAACTATCAAAAAGGCTGTATTTACTAGCATATTTGTTGAGCTTTGTTACCAGGATAGGAAATTAGCAGGTGCAAGGTGCAAAATGCAACCGTAATTTTTTGTTCTGCAACAAGTATTTTGAGGGTGGGTGCAAATTCATGGACTGTACACATTTAGAAGAAATTGAAGATCTTGGTTAGTTCAGTTTCCAGGTGAGCATCTTCTAAACAATTACAAAATTTAATGCTTGCTTACAATTACAAATAATTTCAGATATACATAAAAACAATGAATGACACTACTTACATAAGTAACTTGCAGCCCATTGTTCAGCTTCTTACTTTACATTTCAGGCACATAGAATTTTCTTAATTATCTTCTTGCTCGATGAGAGGATAGATGCCTCATTATAATTCTTATGCAGTAATATTAAGCTGAAAATAACTAGTGGTCCCACATTTTTACTATCGTAAATTTACTCAACTTCAAAATGCAGTAATATCTGATGAATTCAACTTTAAAAACGTAAGTACAACAATACAATTCACAATCAAATGAGCCTCTTTGATATTCGGTGGAGTAGTGGCTGAAAAAAAAAAAACTGTATGTACAACAATACAATTCACAATCAATTGAACCACTTTGATATCCGGCGGATATCAACACTTTGATATCCGGCGGATATCAAAGAGGTTCAATTGATTGTGAATTGTATTATTGTGCATACGTTTTTAAAGTTGAATTCATCAGATATTACTGCATTTTGAAGTTGAGTAAATTTACGATAGTAAAAATATGGGACAACTAGTTATTTTCAGCTTAATATTACTGCGTAAGAATTATAATGAGGCATCTATCCTTTTGTCCAGCAAGAAGATAATAAAGAAAATTCTATGTGCCTGAAATGTAAAGTAAGAAGTTGAACAATGGGCTGCTTACTTATGTAAGTAGTGTCATTGTTTTTATGTATTTAACTATATTGAGCACGTTGCTATCGAGGTATTTGCATGACTTTTTGAGCTCAAGCTGTACATTGAAGTTTGTAAATTTCAGATATTTTGGTGGGTATTAGTGAAACCCACCAAAATATCTGAAATTTACAAACTTCAATGGGTATTAGTGAAACGGGATGTAAGGTCAGGTGATGCATAACATCATAGCCTCTCCTTGACAAATGTCAACCCCGCATTCTCGTGGTACATCCTGTTCCCACTAAAGGGGCTCTGACGACCGCCAATAGCGGTATAACTATACCATCAGGATTAGAGGAAATGCTATCCCACACTCACCAACCCGCTTGGCCAGCGTGGTGAGTTATGGCTAAACCCCTCCAAAATGACTCCACAACTTAAATCTTGGCCCTCAGTCTCCGGCAGCTGGAATGTACCTGGCCAAGGCAGCGGCCACTGCGACATGAAGGTAGAGGGTGCTAAGAATCCCCGGAGGACCGGACTAGGCTGCCATCTGATGCTGACCTTGGCTACGTATAATGGATACTCCCTATCTTCTGATTCAAGGCTTCTTGAAGTGGAAGAGGAACTACAAAGGATCAAATGGGACATCGTCGGGCTAAGTGAGGTAAGGAGAAAAGGAGAAGATCTCATTGAACTGAAAAGTGGACATCTATTCTACTATCGTGGGACTGATACTGGCAGAACTAGTGGTGTTGGATTTATAATAAACAAGAAACTGAAGGATAAAGTTGTAGAAGTTGAAAGTTCCTCTGACAGAGCTGCACGACTCGTTATCCAACTCTCGAGAAGATACCAGGCTCAGATTATTCAAACTTATGCACCCACCACAAGTCATCCTGAAGAAGAAATTGAAAAATTTTATGAGGAAATTCGTCATCTAAATAATAAAGGTAAGCAGCACTTAAAGATAATTATGGGAGATTTCAATTCAAAAGTAGGGCAAGGACAACAGAATGAAACTTCAGTAGGTAAATTCGGTCACGGGAACAGAAACCAGCGTGGAAATACTCTCGTAGAGTTTGCAGAGGCAGAAGGGTTTTTCATCTTGAACTCCTTTTTCAAGAAAAAGCCACACAGAAAATGGACATGGAGACATCCAAATGGGATGACAAGTGAAATTGATTTTATTATGTGTAACAAAAAATTCGTCATAGAAGACTGCAGTGTGCTAAACAAGTTCAACACAGGAAGTGACCATATATTGGTGAGATGTAAGATGCACCTCAACACTAAACTCAAACGTAGCAAGCTCATAAGACAAACAAAATGTATTGACATAACCAACCTTAAAAAAACACCATAAAACCTTCAAGTTGGAACTGAAGAACAGATTCTCAGCTTTAGAAGGCCTAACATCGGAAGAAGTGGATATTTCTGAAGTTAACAGAAAAGTAACCAAAGCTCTTATGGAAACAGCAACAAAATTAGCTGGGTCTAAGAACAAATTGCATGTGAACAAATTATCAGGAAAAACCAAAACGTTGTTGCAAAAAAGAAGAGAGATGAGGACAACTGAAGAAGATGTGACTTCCAAAGTGGAATATATAGAGCTATGCAAGACAGTACGAAAAAGTATCACTGAAGACGTAAGGAAATTCAACTGTGAACTAGTAAGGAAAGCAATTGAAAACAACCAAAGCCTAAAGATAGCAAAGGGACATCTCAGTAAGGGAAGAAAACAGATTATGGCACTCAGAAAAGAAGATCGTTCTGTAACAAGAAATAGAGGCGAAATTTTGACAAGAGTAAAAGATTTCTACTCCAAATTATATGAAAGGGATGATACATGTACTCCAGATATCATGAAAGGTACCAGTACCAGAGTTCTTCCAGTCCTCCCAGCAGAAGTTACACATGCAATCAAGAACATGAAGCGGGGGAAAGCTCCAGGAGAAGATGGAATTACTGTAGACATCATACAAGAAGCAAGTGGAGAAATCGAAACAGTACTCGCCCAAATTTTCACTCGATGCCTTAATGAAGGGAAGATTCCTGAGGATTGGAACAACGCTACAATGATCTTGCTACATAAAAAGATGACATTGAGGATCTCAGGAACTACAGACCTATCAGCCTCCTATCAGTGGTTTATAAAATCTTCACTAAAGTTCTTTCACACCGCTTAAAGGTGACACTGGACATGGCTCAACCGAGAGAACAAGCTGGATTCAGGAGTGGCTACAGCACAATAGATCATATCCACGTACTGAGAGAACTAATTGAAAGAACGAGGGAATATGAACTTCCATTGTGCATGGCTTTTATCGATTATGAAAAAGCTTTGATTCGGTGAAACCATCAACAGTTACAATGGCTCTGAAATCCTGCGGTATTGAAGATGCGTACATTAATATTATTCATAACATCTATGAAAATGCAAGTGCAAAGATTCGGCTGTTTGAAAATACAACACACATAAAAATTGGAAAAGGAGTGAGACAAGGTAACACCATATCTACGAAGCTCTTTAATGCCACATTGGAAAATGTCTTTCAATCACTTAACTGGGAAAACAAAGGGATAAAGATTAATGGAGATTATCTAACCCACCTTCGTTTTGCTGATGACATAGTCATTTTTGCAACTACCCCATCAGAGCTGCAGAGTATGATCCAGGAGCTTGCTGACAAGAGTAAAGAAGTGGGATTAAAAGTGAACTTTCAGAAGACAAAAGTGATGTTCAATGCTTTTACAAGAAATGAAGATTTATCGATTGATGGAGAAAAGCTGGAGATAACAGACACGTACGTTTATCTTGGACAGCAGATATCAAGTGAGGGTCACATTGATGAAGAAATTAATCAGCGTACAAAACTTGCCTGGAGAGCTTTTGGAAGAAACAGTATAATTTTCAAGAGCAATATGCCATTATGTCTTAAAAGAAAAGTGTTTGATCAATGCATCCTTCCAGTGCTTACGTATGGTGCAGAGACGTGGACCTTAACTAAAAGAGACATACAAAGGCTGCAGACAACTCAAAGAAACATGGACAGGTGCATGCTTGGTGTAACCAGGAGAGATAAGAAGAGGAACTCGTGGATCCGAAAAATGACAAGAGTGGAAGACATCATGATCAGAGTTAAATCCCTGAAATGGCAATGGGCTGGACATACTGCCAGAAGGACAGACCATCGATGGACAGCCGAGATTTTAGATTGGATTCCAAGGGACAGGAAAAGACCCAGAAGAAGACCACATGGAAGATGGGTGGATGAAATTCGAAAGTATGCAGGAGTGACATGGAGGAGACTGGCACAAGACAGACCGTTGTGGAGGAAACTTGGGGAGACCTTCATCCAGCAGTGGATTGATAATGGTTGACGATGATGATGATTAGTGAAACATTCATTAATCTTCCTAAATCTCTCAAATCTTATGTGCATACAGTACCTTTGGGGTTATGTTGGACCCTCAGGTAAAATATGTAACACTTAGATAATCACTAAAGGTTTTGTGCTTCATACTAGATAAATAAAAGTCATGAAATGGTGTTAACAAAATACAAGTCAACAGTTACCAAAGCTCCAAGATCTGACCCCAAATGACATAAGAAGGTTAATGAATCTTTGATTTGTGACACAAATGCATAGAAAGATGTCTGGAAAAATATAACTTTTGGTAACTATAGCTTGGTTGTAATTTTTGACCTATGGAGGACTAAGCATGTTGACTTCTGTGACTCACGTAGTGTAGCTGATGAACTCAGGAAATGAGGTTAAAGATTTTCCGTTCCTCCATTTTTTAAACTGACAAAAATGTGGAACTGGAGAAATATGTAAATTTATGCATGCAGTTTATTTTAAGTGCAAGAAGCTGAATATGGTGCACCTCAATCTCCAAATTATGAAAATACACAATTTCAAATTTAGTTAGACTGTGTGGTATTTATTATGCATGTGATAAATGAAATAAAGCACATTTTACTGGTAAAATAAGAGTTTTAAACTGCAGTTTACAGTGGGTTTTAATAAAATGTGGTTTAGGAATCTACAAAAATTACCCCCCTGCACAAAATGTTTTATTCGCCTTAAATCGAATTTCAAACATATAAGAGGATTCTCCAAATAGCCCATATTTATTATTTAATTCTTTAATTCATAATTTCTTTTAAATGCATGTGAGCATACCTGTTATATGCTTTTCATTTGAGAAACAGGTTCTATGTGCGGTACTGTAAGATTAGCGCCTAGAATTTTAGCTACAGGTGTGATTTTGCACATGCCAATTTTTTCTAATTTCCCACACTATTTCTGGTTATGTAGCCATACTATAAATTTAAAAATCGAATTCACGGATGTTTCATTGAATTTCAGAGAGTCATAATTTTCTTTTTTGACATTTTGGATGATCTGCTATTGGAACTATTAAGCTAATATCTACACTGAACAATTATTTAAGAAATAATACATGACCTAAAATTCATGTCTGGTTACAATCAGATAGTTACAGTACATCCCATTAAGAGTATCAGACAGTTGTAATCATGTAACTTGTTATGAATTAAATCTAAATATAACATGAAGGAAAATATTCTCTATGATTCTAAAAAATCTTGCATCACTAGACAGAACTTGCATAGTTTAATAACATCAACATTAACTAGATTATAGTTATTCCTGAATCAAAATTGAGCATCACTGTGATTACCTAATTTTTTAACATGGTATGTGGCCTTAAAATACAAAAAAATTACATTTTCTCTCACTTAATTATTTCCATTTTTTAAAAGCATTTCCTTGATCTGGTTACAGGACATGAAAATACACATTTACCATGTCATTTTCCCACAGTTTACTTGATCAATACAATTTTCTTCCTCATATATTTATCATGCATTTAAGAAAATGCTGTGTTTCAAAATATTGTAATTATTTTACCGTTGCTTTTCTCCTTCCGTCTATAACATTAATAATAATCAGTGCAAAAGTATATGACTAGTTAGTTAGAAAGCTAGTTCCTCACCCTAAAGGTTGATTTCATGACCTGTGACAAGTGTTGCTTATACAACATTTCCAGTGAATATGAAACAAGGATAGACAAAACCCCGAAATTTTGGGGCACCAGCTCCTTTTTTATACATGAGACTGATAAAGGGGGAAAAAAGCTGAATTTTTAATTGAGTGTAAAATCAAAATGTGCAGCAAGAATGTGGACTACTTTCCATTTATCTTTTGTTGACTTTGCAGCTGTAGAGCATTAATTGCTTGATTTTTTTATCTTCTGATATCTTTCTCTCCCCATTTCTTCATTGTTGCTTTTTTTCTTTTCTGTTTTTTAAAGCTCTTTGATGACAATAATTTAATTTGTCATGCTCAAAGAACTTTTAGCCTGAGGACCACGAGTGCATGACATCAAGATTTAACTACTTTAGACAAATGGTGTAACTTTGAGAATATGAATACTTTTGAACACTATGCATCAATACTCACAATTTTTCTAACTTCGTCACTTCTGTTTCTGTTTTTGGAAAATTTCCGCTCCTTTACTAGCCTTAAATGCAAATACTTATGAAGGGGGGGGTTAATTAACAACAACACAGAAGAGAAGGACACTGCGGGAAAAAAACCTGTGGTTATGGGAGAAATCTTTGGTCCGTTCAATTTACATTGTGGGGAATCCCCCCCCTTTTCAAGCTAAAATACAAATATTTATGGAATAAAATGACATTTAACAACAAAACTAGGCATACAGAACATCGCAAGAAAAAATCACGATTACGTAAAAAAATCTTCACTCCGTCGACCTTCCGTGTTCGAAAGTTTCATTAAGATGGGATTCCATTCTCCGACGAACCACCCCCAACCATCCAAGAAATTTCTGTTCAACTGTGCACTAATATTGTGAAGGACCAAAACAATAACGCAAAAGGCAGAATTCCTCAAACTTGCAAAAGAATCTCATGCCTGAAGGTTACAAAGAAATTTTTGCACTATCTAATTTCCATTTTTGCATATTGTTGCCAACAGTTTCAAGCTGAAATACAAGCATTTATGCAATAAAATGATACTTAACAACAGTACAGGGCAGAGGCAAACATTGCAAGAGAAAAATTACGATTACGTGAAATTTTTTTCATTAACTTCCATTTTCAAAAGTTTTGAAAGATGAAATACTGTCCTTAGATGGAAAACAACACTTCCCTAACCACCCCCCCCCCCCAAAATTTCTCTTCAGTTTTGCATCGATCTTGACAATGGTCTAAATGATGACAAACAAAAATTAAAAAAATCGTGAATTCGCGGAAGAATCTCGTGTATATATTTTTTCAGGAGCTAGCATACCTTTTTATGATATACAAGAAGAAAACCTAAATTGATCTGTGAACTAAATTACACATATGCAGTACTGACCTTCAACCAAAATTTAGATATTGTTCAATAATTCAGTGCAAATGGATATTTCAAAATGGTGGCTTGGCATTATCAAAGAATATTCTGAAGAACACAGAGATTTCAAAATTCAGTTTTTTCATCCACCAGGGCCAGGAACATCATTTTCTTTGTCAACAAATGACCAAACATGAGTTCCACAGGCCAACATTTTAAGTCCTCACACCACTGCAATTAACCACTGCTGCTGGAAGAGGACAAAACATTATCCCAAAACTGTCTTTGTCTTTGATGCAATTGCTAGTAGGCCATTTAAAACATATATGAAAGAATGTGCTAATTTGCTCTCCCATAATTTTATTTTTCATATTAACTTTATGCTATGTTGTATAAACAGGTGAACTACTTCTATGGTGGGCATATACATTTTTGTAGACTGAAATGGATCAATTCGTATTATCATTATTTCGGAAACTATTGTGAAACACAAAACAAAACTTTGAGTATATTTAGATATGCAATAGAAGATAGTCCTCAGAAAAAATAAGGTGTTTATCTGCTACCCCTTTTGATTTATTGTATCCCAAAACCGGAAATTTCTGCAATGTTGCAGTTATAAAATACTTTCTGATTAAAAAAGGGAAACATAACACAAGTTGAAATATGCTTTAACATAGTTAGCAACATATGAGGATTGCCTGAAAAAATATTAACTTCGTGTTTAAGTACCCTTTTGGTATAAAAATGCTGCTGAAAAGTTGCAAAATTGGCACTGTTACCTTGAACTTTGACTCCTACAACCTGACGAAATATTAGGCTATGGAAATGAGGTTATTACATATGAATGCACAGGTTATTACCTGTATTTAGCCACCCATTAAGTGTCATTATCTCCACAATTACTCAATTTGTGTTAATTAATGATAACCCTTATTTTTAGCTCATTGGGGGGGGGGGGATAGAGGACCCATATCTCTGGTTGGGAAATTAAATCCCCAACTTTGTTTTCAGAGTACTTTTATGTTGTACTGTAACATATAAAAAAATGAGGAAACTCAAAAACCCTACAACTACAATTCTTTTTCAAAATCTGGTGATTTCATGTGGAATGACCCTAAAAGGAGTGGGGATGATGGGCTATCACAATGGGTGTTAGTGTTTCCTTCAAGATTTCAAAAAGAGGGTAGGGTCTACCAATGACTATGGCCTCCAAGTTCAATGACCTATGAATAACTGTAGTTAGTGTTAGCTTAATTAATTAAAAACAGTTTGTTTGGTCTGGTGGCACTTTTATTTATTAATTTTTTGTTTAAGGAAATAACGTTACAGACAGAAATGAAGCTAAAAGGAAGTTAACGATTATTATTCACAAGCAACAGCACAATTATTTGTTCGTTCCAAAAAATCCAGACCAAAGAATACGAGAAAGTGGGCCATTACTCGAGTGGTCAACCGGTACATGTGCTGGTGGGCTAATCCGCCCCTGATGAGACATACCACCCATGCCTCACCTGAGACTTGAACCTGGGCACACTCCAATGAATGGTCAGAAGCAAGTGCTTAAACAACTGTGCCACTTGGGACGATTGCAATGGACTTTTCTAACACAGTGTTTTTCAAACGATGTTGCAGCAGTCCTGAGTTCTGTTAAGTGAAATTCAGGGTTCCATGGAAACCTATTGTAAAGATTTAATATTAATGCATAGTAATTTTTAAACTTAAAATACTTTTCATTTGTGTTTGGTGAAGATACCCATGGGCTGTCAGCAAAAAAGCTATGTTTTGTGTACCAAAGTCAGATGTCCAACAAGAACTTCTTATTAGATATTTGGTATTAATGGCAATAGACCTCAGCATACCAGATAAATCAAAAATGATTTATCTGATAGGTAAATTTTTTTTTCATGGATGTCAACCACAGTAGAATATGCTTGTAGATCAGTGTTGCACAAATTATGTAAATCTGAAGCTGCAAGAACAGATCATGAATATTTTGTATTGAGAATGATGAAAAGTTAGCATTATCTCAAACATTACAGTTTTACATCTCTTCTGAAAATCAAAAAATAATTTGAACTGTTGACCAATGCTTTTTATAAAAAAAATAGCAGGCTTGAAGAAGAAATTTCCGATGCCATTACAGACCATCTCCATAATTTATACACAACTAGCTTTACTACCCGGCTTTGCCCAGGATTTAGGCTTATTAAGTTCACATTCCCTTATATGTCACTGAAAAAATTGGGGTGAAAACATTGATGCTTGCAAGAAAGAAAAAAGCTGATTTCACAAATTCGGTCATTACAAATTATTTATTCATAGTGTGATTATTTCAGCACTTGGCCGTACACAACATTTTTGGTTTCTCCTTCATTGGTGACAATACATAATTTTGTTGGATCCTTTGCTCTTGAGATTCCAACATACAGCTGTCCATATGAGAAGCATCAAATGCATCACATGCTTTCAGTTTCAGACGTTTTTGAGGGGTGAATCTCTGGACAAAAAAGTTAAAAACCTATCTTTGCAAATATTTCATGAAACTGGCTGAAATTTTAATGAACACCATTAAATCATTAATGGGAAAATGACCTTCAAATTTTGCCTGAATCGGTAAATAACTTTTGAAATTAGCCGTTTCTGCGTATATACACTGATGGAAAAAAAATCCCAACACCAAGAAGGGGTTGTGTTAGATAAACGACAGTTGGTAGACAGTGAGAGTACATCTGTAAGATGACGTCTATGCAAATTTCGCGCTCGGCGCATACGTGTGGCGCTAGTAGCGCCCTCAGAACATGCAAAGCAGGTTTGCTGTAAATACGCGCTGTAACGTTCGTGAGCGTTAGTTATCGTTGAGATTCGACGTAGTGTGTTGATGTTAGTCAAGAATGCCTTTAAGAAGACGAAGAAGCCATTATCAACAGCTCACGGAGTTTGAACGAGGTCGTGTAATAGGGCTACGAGAAGGTGGATTTTTGTTCCGCAATATTGCAGAACGGCTTGGCAGAAATGTAGCCACTGTGCATGATTGTTGGCAGCGGTGGTCAAGGTAAGGTACTGCCTCAAGAAGACAGGGTTCCGGCCAGCCATGTGACACTACTGAGAGGGAAGATCGCCGTGTACGGCGTATGGCCGTGGCGCATCGTACCGCGTCTGTGGCAGCAATTCGAACTGCAGTTGCCACCACAGTGACACAACGAACTGTTACAAATTGGTTACTTGAAGGGAAGCTCTGAGCCAGACACCCTGTAGCGTGCATTCCACTTACTCCAAACCACTGCCGTTTGCGACGTCAGTGGTGTCAAGCTAGAGCTCATTGGAGGATGGAGTGGAGATCTGTTGTGTTTTCTGATGAAAGCCGGTTCTGCCTGGGTGCCAGTGATGGCTGTGTGTTGGTTAGAAGGATGCCAGGTGAGTGCCTGCAACCAACCTGTCTGCGGCCGAGACACACTGGACCTACCCCTGGAGTAATGGTCTGGGGAGCAGTTTCCTATGACAGCAGGAGCACTCTCGTGGTTATCCCATGCACCCTGACGGCACAGTTGTACGTCGGTCTAGTGATTCAACCTGTTGTGCTGCCATTCATGAACAGCATTCCAGGGGGTGTTTTCCAACAGGATAACGCTCGCCCGCATACCGCTGTTGTAACCCAACATGCTCTACAGAGTGTCGACATAATGCCGTGGCCTGCTAGATCACCAGATCTTTCACCAATCGAGCACGTATGGGACATCATTGGACGACAACTCCAGCGTCACCCCCAACCAGCATTAACCGTCCCTGTATTGACCAACCAAGTGCAACAGGCATGGAACTCCATCCCACAAACTGACATCCAGCACCTGTACGACACAATGCCTGAACGTTTGCATGCTTGCATTCAACATTCTGGCGGTTACACCGGTTATTAATGTACCAGCATTTCACATTTAAAATGGCTCTTCTCGCGCTTACATTATGCTGTGATTTTGAAACCTTAATCGATTAAATATGTTACCTATACAAATGTATTGCCGCCATTTCATTCCTCTACAACTACTTTTTCGTGGTGTTGGGATTTTTTTTTCCGTCAGTGTATTTCTGTTTACCAATGAATTAAAAATTCCATGCCTATTTTAAAAAGTTTTGACTGGATTTCGGTGAAATTTTGAGGGACTTCTCTTATTACCAATTCATGGTGTTAATACAAATTTCAGCCCGTTTCATTAAAATTTCGCAAAGTTCATTTTTGCATTTTTTTTTATGCACAGTTCTCAAAGAATAGAAACACCTGTGGATGTGCAACGGCGCTGAATGCAATTACGTGCTCTCAGATAACAATAAGAAAGCAAACGACGCTGACTTCATTGATTAGCTTATTAATTAATTCATAACTTGCGAACGGAACAATGTGGAGATCTTAAAATAGTTGTGTTGACCTAGAAATTCCAGTATTAATAAGCTATGCAAATTTCACGATGTCACAGTTTGGTGTTTGAGAGTTTTTACTGCTTCAGATAAACAGATGTTTTGTGTTTTATATATAAGATTCTTAGCAATTATGTTCCATCCACATATGCTAGTATTAAAGGTTGGATTCAAAATCTATTAACTGTAACAGAAAAACCATTTACGTTTTCTCTGCTAGATCATGTAAACCTAATAAAAATCACTTCAGATGGTTAGTTAAAACAAATATTAAAAAAAAAATATATATATATACATATCATCATTGTCAACCATTATCAATCCACTGCTGGACGAAGGTCTCCCCAAGTTTCCTCCACAACGGTCTGTCTTGTGCCAGTCTCCTCCATGTCACTCCCGCATACTTTCGAATTTCATCCACCCATCTTCCATGTGGTCTTCTTTCTGGATATATATATATATATATATATATTACATTTTGGAGTGCTTAACCTGATTAACATTTAGCTTTATAAAAGCGGAAAAAGCATTTAGTTTTATAAAAGAGAAAAAAGCGAGAAAAAAGCAAGTCCAGAATACATACTGTTTCATGATCAGGGCTTGAAAAATATCTGAAAATTTACATGCCCAGCTGGGCATGTGTAGAAATTATTTACCTGCCCAGGTAGTAAAAGCTGGATGCCCAGGAAAATTTATATTTTAAGATAACAAATCAGAACCCTCAGTTTTTTAAGTTAAAAAATATAATGAACTTTTCTGTTTTACACATGTTTTGTATGTCAAATGCACGAAAGCATGAATCTCAAGTTTTTGGCCGCCCCGGTGGCGCAGTTGGCTAAGTGATAGCCTCTGATCATTCGTCCGAAAGGGGTCCGGGTTCGAATCCCGGTGAGGCATGGATGTTGTGTTTGTCTTACGGCACTGGCTCTCTCCCTTCCCTGGAACCAGTGACCCTAAATTAGGGACGGGCAACTGCTTATAGCCCACTGAGTTGCTCGCGGTGGTCGTTAAACTTTCAATAAAAAAAAAAAAAAATCTCAAGTTTTTTAAAGATGATGATGCTGAAATTGGCATGAAATGGTATGATGATGAAATTAGTATTTGAGAAATTTAGTGATTCTGCCACATTCTTTCCATTAAGTTTTCGCCCTTTGTCACTGAAACCGGAGGCTAGTTCCATCAGAGGCATGCATCCTGTCACTGACTATAAACAACATTTGGAGCAAAACTACATATGGTTCCAATTTCTGGACCTAAAGTATAATAAATCAAAGAAGTGATGATATTCTTCTGCCGTTGGCACTGAGTAACAATAATACAACTTCCGGTGATAAGCAGTGAAATGAAACACAACATGCATCGACTGTCTTTTTTTTTTTCTTGTAGTAAGAAATTCTATTTCAAACTATTTTATTTTTGAATTTAGTTGCCTGGACCAGACAACTGAATTTTTTATTTACCTTTCCAGGCCAATAATTTAGATGCCCCTGGCATGGTATTTTTCAAGCCCCGATTATCATGTATACAAAACTCAGTTTAAAATTAACATAATCTCATGTCTCATACGTGTGAATCAAGCTTTCAATTATATTAAACCAAAAACACAAAGAATCTACCAAGGACAGAAGAAAATATCTTCTTTACATTCTAAACTGATGACAAAATTACCATTCTTTTTGAATTCTATTTTCTGTTTACACAAAATGCTATTTTCTTTTTATTTTGTACACTAAAAATATTAATCTCATGACCTTGTTTAGTATGTTTTGTATTATTTCCTTTATTCTTACTACTTTTTTAGCTCTATATGTCTGCATGTGTGAATTCTTTTAAGACTCTTTATTTCCACAATCAAGATAAGAAAAAAAATGCTGTTCCAACAGCCTCTGATATTAAGTACTGGAAAAAATTTAAAACACAAATATATAAAAACACATATTTTTGAAGCATATACAGCATGCGAACTTCATTATAACTCAGTGGCATGGCCAGAAATTTCTTAAGGGAGGGGGGGGTCCATGGGTTTGGTTGATTGGCGAAAGCCCCATATATACAGCTTTGAATTCATACTAAATCTCTCCTCAAGGGGGGGGTCCGGACCCAAGGACCCCCCTATGTTATAACTGGGCAGATAAAAATGGGCTATTTTTAGCATATAACAATCATTATGTTAGGTTAAAACTAGTCAGTCATAGACTATTTAACAATTAACTGAAGGAAAATAATACTTGTTAATTGAAAACTATCACTAGCAAAATGATATGAGTAAGATCTGCAATAAGCAAAACATTTAACGAATGAATGCAAAAATGAAAGTAACTGCCAAAAGTTTGAAATTTTACCTCTTACATGTTACGTCCGATATATGAGACCATTCTTGTTTGCTTTGTGTACATCATGATGGCTGTTTTTGGTTTTTCAACTCTCTGGGGTTGAAGTTAAGATGTCTCTTGCAGCAAAATAGGTATTAGTGACTGAAAGGAGGTGAAGGGAGGGGAGCAGGGCTGGGGGTCTAACAGGGCTGTAGCCTAGGGACCCTCCATTACTGAGGACCCAGGAGGCATACCACTACACCACAAATAATACACAGCAGAGAGAGAGAGAGAGAGAGAGAGAGAGAGAGGTTTATAAAGTTTTAGTTTTAGTTTTGTTTCATATGCAGACCTGCCAACCTCTCAGAACCAAAAAACGTAACACTCAAACAGAAAAATCATAACATGATATGTGCTGATAATTTTTTAAGCCTATTTCAGCTATATAAATTATCGATGGTGTAAGGTGTAGCTATATAAATTCTTGATAGTTGCAGATGTAAGGAAGGAGAGGTTGCTTCGAATAAACATACACTTGTCCACATTCCAGCACCGACCAATCAGCAGCTTTAAGTATGATGAAGAGTCAAAAATACGAATCAGTCTCGAACATTATACGAAACGAGTCGGCATTCATTCACTGGTGGCTGATTGCACTTGACTTACTTTATTTCCATTGGGAAACCAGAGGCAGGGGAATTTGTTAAGAGAAATTGGAAACCTCTCCGAGAAAAGAAATCTTTTAAAGGTAGAAAAACAGATTGCACGTAAATTTTCTCCTACTTCTGTCTGAAAAGGAGGAAAACGTGACTTTAAAAAAAAATTGGATTTTTGGCGTCAAAATCATATTATCGTACTGCATCATGATTTATCATACTAAATATGATAAAATCATAACAGTTGGCAGGTCTGCATACGATTCCACTAAATCACAAACAGGGACTAGAAGATGAACAGATTTCAAGGCAGTGACTCACTAAAGGTAAATGTTTCATGTTGCGGTATACAGCAGGGTAGGTGAGACAGTTTCAGCTTTCTCACTACCATCCCACCTACAGCTCCCAACTTGCACTTCAAACCATCAATGGACAAAGCCCACTGTGGCTTTGCATCGCATAACAAAAAGATGCACATGCAATACATATTTTAAATCATTAAAAAATCCAAGACAAAAACTAAGAATATTAAGCTTTTAAATCATGTTCTTGTAAGAACAGTAGAAAATACAGTGACTTGTATGAAAACTGTGCAGATGATTTATTAGTTTTTTTTTTTTTTTTTTTTTTTTTTTTTTTTGATTGAAGGTTTAACGACCACCGTGAGCAACTCAATGGGCTATAAGCAGTCGCCCGTCCCTAATTTAGGGTCACTGGTTCCAGGGAAGGGAGAGAGCCAGTGCCGTAAGACAAACACAACATCCATGTCTCACTGGGATTTGAACCCGGACCCCTTTCAGACGAATGATCAGAGGCCATCGCTTAGACCACTGCGCTACCGGGGCGACTATTAGTTTAAAGAATACACCAGAGTAGTTGAATGTAGACATATGTGTGTACGCAGATAGTTTCCAAATTATTAGCAGATTTTGCAGATAGTTTTTGCTTATGTATTGAAAAATATAAAAATGTTATATACAGCTGTCAAAAATGCTGTTCTTGGGTTATTTACTTGGTGTGGGATAGTAAGAGGTGTTACATGGTGATTGATATTTCGTTTTTTCCACAGTGATACTTTTACAATCAAGGTGCACTTGCTTTTTGCTGCCACCAGTCTAGATTGGGGTAAGGTCTAGACGCCTTATCCAGATCCACTTTATTAGACAGAGGCGTGGTGAAGGATATCCAAGCTGGTGTTGAAAATGAGCTGAAGATATTTAACAAACAATAACAAGATTTATTACCCACTTAGGGTAGGATGAAGGCTGGTTTTACATGCTGGCAAAAGAACATCGATAATCGACAAACAGAGCTTGAGCTGAACATATAGATATATGGTGCTTCCCTGATAGCACTGTGCTACTTCACAAGAGTTCAGTGGTGATAAGTTCTGGTTTCAGTTCATACGGCAAACACAAAAATATATAGAACACATGTCAGCTATAATAACTTTCCAACTCATGCAGACAATTATGCAGCAGTTCTGAAACTAGATGTGAGATTGTCAGATCTTTGGTTGATGGGTCTAGACCGCAGCCTTTTCCCTTGTAAAAGATAGATATTTTTGATTAACCTCAGTTTACCAGTAGCTAACTCGACCGCAGCCGAGCGCTGTTCATACATCAAAATCATCCTACGCAGTGACCTGACGTCGTACTCCTGTGGAAGCTATGAAAGATGAGAGCCCACCAAAAGTCTAACTTCCAGAGTCCTACCAAACTTTCGTGAGCTTTAGAGAGTGCTCAGCCAATCACAACGATGCATTCTACCCCCTTTGCTGGGCATCTTTCACTCTCCACGTCCTAAGCTCTTCCGGTTACATAAGCCAGGTGGCTCCTCCCTTGCTATTGCTTGCTCTCTCTCAAAGAATTTCACGATCAAAGTTCTGAGAATTCATGGGCTTGTCCTGATCTTGTGAAACGGTCACTAAAATGGCAGTCCTTCTCCCCTCCTTGCCTTTCACTTCAAAATGGCGTCCCATTGCTGATTTTTCCCACATATATTTTTTTAACAGTTCCCATATTCCTGTGCAACACTGGCATTTTCCATTTCTGTTTTTTTTAACAATTTTCACATTATCACACAAGCAATTATAACACTGAAGCCTTTACTCAGATTAATAAACTTAATTTAATTTTAACTTGAAGAGCTTTTAATTTTTTTAACATCTTCTGAGTTCTTCAGTTTTTACAGATGTTTCTGGTCTCTAGATTTTATCAAAGCCTGTTCTCAATGTATAGGAACTGTATCAAAAGTTTCGTTTACACAGAATTTAAATTTTATTGCCAGGTTTCTCTTGCAGGTGTCCATTATTAAATTAAAATATTTTCCTTATGTATTTTGTTAAGTCTATTATTTTTGAATTAAGTTGCTGAAAACATTATTTATAAATTTGAAGGTTCATTAATAGAGCTGTTTTTCTGGATATAAAAGTTTTCTTTAGTTTCTTGTTCTTATGAGGTTCATAGTTCAATATTTTGCCATAAAGGTCCATTTCACACACACTGCTGCACATTGAGTTGTAATGTACTTATTTTGTCCTTATTGGAATCTGTAATGTTCTAATAATTATTTATTATTTCATTAATTTTTCTTTAAATTACCTTATTCTAAGAAATAGCAATAAAATATCCATTTATTGATGTACAAATATTACTGAAGCATAAGCTTTCAACACCAACGAGTGTCTTCTTCAGATTTATGCATGGTTCAACAGAGCAAGAGAGATAAATAAACAATAGAAAACATTTTTAAAAAAGTTATAATTTTTTTTACATTAAAAAATATTTTTTAAAATTTTTTTATTGTTTATTTATCTCTCTTGCCGTGCTGAACCATGCATAATTCTGAAGAAGACATAACGGCGTTGGTGCTGAAAGCTTACGCTTCAATAATATTTGTACACGAATAAATCAATATTTCATGGTTATTTCTTACTGATTTTTTGGCATAATCTACCCGAACCTTCGTTTTATGTGTTACCTTATTCTATTGTTATCGTGGTTTGCTCTTCGCAGGTTTCCAGCAAGTTTTCTGTTTCAATAGTTGTGTACGCAGATCATCATCATCATCATCATCATTGTCAACCATTATCAATACACTGCTGGACGAAGGTCTCCCCAAGTTTCCTCCACAACGGTCTGCCTTGTGCCCGTCTCTTCCATGTCACTCCCACATACTTTCGAATTTCATCCACCCATCTCCCATGTGGTCTTCTTCTGGGTCTTTTCCTGTCACTTGGAGTCCAATCTAAAATTTCGGCTGTCCATCGATGGTCTGTCCTTCTGGCAGTATGTCCAGCCCATTGCCATTTCAGGGATTTAACTCTGATCATGATGTCTTCCACTCTTGTCATTTTTCGGATCCACGAGTTCCTCTTCTTATCTCTCCTGGTTACACCAAGTATGCACCTCTCCATGCTTCTTTGAGTTGTCTGCAGCCTTTGTATGTCTCTTTTAGTTAAGGTCCACGTCACTGCACCATACGTAAGCACTGGAAGGATGCATTGATCAAACACTTTTCTTTTAAGACATAATGGCATATTGCTCTTGAAAATTATGCTGTTTCTTCCAAAAGCTCTCCAGGCAGGTTTTGTACGCCGATTAATTTCTTCATCAATGTGACCTTCACTTGATATCTGCTGTCCAAGATAAACGTACATGTCTGTTATCTCCAGCTTTTCTCCATCAATCGATGAATCTTCATTTCGTGTAAAAGCATTGAACATCACTTTTGTCTTCTGAAAGTTCATTTTTAATCCCACTTCTTTACTCTTGTCAGCAAGTTCCTGGATCATACTCTGCAGCTCTGATGGGGTAGTTGCAAAAATGACTATGTCATCAGCAAAACGAAGGTGGGTTAGATAATCTCCATTAATCTTTATCCCTTTGTTTTCCCAGTTCAGTGATTGAAAGACATTTTCCAATGTGGCATTAAAGAGCTTTGGGGATATGGTGTCACCTTGTCTCACTCCCTTTCCAATTTTTGTTTGTTGTATTTTCAAACAGCCGAATCTTTGCACTTGAATTTTCATAGATGTTATTAATAATATTAATGTATGCATCTTCTGCTGATGGTTTCACCGAATCAAAGGCTTTTTCATAATCGATAAAAGCCATGCACAATGGAAGTTCATATTCCCTCGCTCTTTCAATTAGTTCTCTCAGTACGTGGATATGATCTATAGTGCTGTAGCCACTCCTGAATCCAGCTTGTTCTCTCGGTTGAGCCATGTCCAGTGTTACCTTCAAACGGTGTGAAAGAACTTTAGTGAAGATTTTATAAACCACTGATAGGAGGCTAATAGGTCTGTAGTTTCTGAGATCCTCAATGTCACCCTTTTTATGTAGCAGGATCATTGTAGCATTGTTCCAATCCTCAGGAATCTTCCCTTCATTAAGGCATCGAGTGAAAATTTGGGCGAGTACTTTTTCGATTTCTCCACTTGCTTCTTGTATGATGTCTACAGTAATTCCATCTTCTCCTGGAGCTTTTCCCCACTTCATGTTCTTGATTGCATGTGCAACTTCTGCTGGGAGATCAGGAAGAACTCTGGTACCTTTCATGATGTCTGGAGTACATGTATCATCCCTTTCATATAATTTGGAGTAGAAATCTTTTACTCTTGTCAAAATTTCACCTCTATTTCTGGTTACAGAACCATCTTCTTTTCTCAGTGCCATAATCTGTTTTCTTCCCTTACTGAGATGTCCCTTTGCTATCTTTAGGCTTTGGTTGTTTCCAATTGCTTTCCTCACAAGTTCACAATTGAATTTCCTTATGTCTTCAGTGATACTTTTTTGTACTGTCTTGCATAGCTCTATATATTCCACTTTGGAAGTCACATCTTCTTTAGTTGTCCTCATCTCTCTTCTTTTTTGTATCAACATTTTGGTTTTTCCTGATAATTTGTTCACATGCAACTTGTTCTTAGACCCAGCTAATTTTGTTGCTGTTTCCATAAGAGCTTTGGTTACTTTTCTGTTAACTTCAGAAATATCCACTTCTTCCGATGTTAGGCCTTCTAAAGCAGAGAATCTGTTTTTCAGTTCTAACTTGAAGGTATTATGGTGTTTTTTAAGGTTGGTTATGTCAATACATTTTGTTTGTCTTATGAGCTTGCCACGTTCGAGTTTAGTGTTGAGGTGCATCTTACATCTCACCCATCTATGGTCACTACCTGTGTTAAACTTGTTTAGCACACTGCAGTCTTCTATGAAGAATTTTTTGTTACACATAATAAAATCAATTTCACTTGTCGTCCCATTTGGATGTCTCCATGTCCATTTCCTGTGTGGCTTTTTCTTGAAAAAGGAGTTCATGATGAAAAACTCTGCTGCCTCTGCAAACTCAACGAGAGTATTTCCACACTGGTTTCTGTTGCCGTGACCGAATTTACCTACTGAAGTTTCATTCTGTTGCCGTTGCCCTATTTTTGCATTGAAATCTCCCATAATTATCTTTAAGTGCTGCTTACCTTTATTATTTAGATGACGAATTTCCTCATAAAATTCTTCAATTTCTTCTTCAGGATGACTTGTGGTGGGTGCATAAGTTTGAATTATCTGAGCCTGGTATCTTCTCGAGAGTTGGATAACAAGTCGTGCAGCTCTGTCAGAAGAACTTTTAACTTCTACAACTTTATCCTTCAGTTTCTTGTTTATTATAAATCCAACACCACTAGTTCTTCCAGTATCTGTCCCACGATAGTAGAAGAGATGTCCACTTTTCAGTTCAATGAGATCTTCTCCTTTTCTCTTTACCTCACTTAGCCCGACGATGTCCCACTTGATCCTTTGTGGTTCCTCTTAAAATTCAAGAAGCCTTGAATCAGAAGATAGGGAGCGTCCATTATACGTAGCCAAAGTCAGCATCAGATGGCAGCCTAGTCCGGTCCTCCGGGGATTCTTAGCACCCTCTGCCTTCATGTCGCACTGGCCGCTGTCTTGGCCAGGTACATTCCAGCTGCCGGAGACTGAGGGCCAACATTTAAGTTGTGGAGTCATTTTGGAGAAGTTTGGCCATAGCTCACCACGCTGGCCAAGCGGGTTGGTGAGTGTATGCAGATACATTTTGGTAAATGTGTACTTGAGCATTCTAAATTATTTTGTCGGAAAAAATTAACTCTGTGGGAAAAATGCGACATACAATTTTTTAAGCATGCAAAATAATGAGGAAAGGTGCAAAAACTTTAAAAAATTGTATGTCATACTTTTCCCACGTAGTTAAATTTTTCCAACTAAATAATTTAGGACGCTAAAGTACACATTTACCTTTATTTTTATACAACTCTGGAATGCACTACTATTATCACAGGGGCAATGCTATAGTTTCATGTTTTAACGGACTTCATAATGATTCTCCGTCATAAGTTCTTTGATCACACTCAGATGTTTTAGCCCAGTGGCCCACTCAGAGGTCTTAGCCTAGAGGCCCACTAAGGCCTTAATCAGACATTGGAGGGAATAAAAAAACAGCATTTCTCAGGAAATGTATGTTTGACAAGCATGGGGTAGAGAAGCAGTAAATGAGCAATTGAAACATTCTTAACTTCAGGCAAATTGACCTATCTATAAGCAAAGCCATCAGGTGTCATTAACCACAGGTAACTCGTGTTTTGTTTGGTTTTTCTCATGAAAGAGGAAGACTGGGTTAATGCCACTTATTTTGTTTGCTGATAACCGTGCTGATTTTTGATATATGTGGTTTTTCCAAAAATCACTGTTCATTAATGGGAGAATATTAGGAAGTTCAAGGGATCTATAAAAACTTCAGTTTGCGCGGAAATTCGTATCATGCGAGCTCGTTAAATGTAGTTTCGACTATGTTTTAACTTTGCACATAAAATAGGGAACTCAAGTTTGGTGTTTCTTTCAAGCATACCTCCAGAAAGGCCTCACCCCTCCCCAGGAAAATGTTGGTACACAGAGTGAAATCAGTCATGAAAATCTGCATTTAGCACTGGCAGAAAATTTTCATTTGGCCCATGAAAACTAGCTTACTTCAATACCTATAAGCTTAACGTTTGCAATTGACGAAACAAAATCCGTAAACTCATTTTTTTTTTTTTTTTTTTTTTTTTTTTTTTTTGAGGTTTAACGACCACCGTGAGCAACTCAATGGGCTATAAGCAGTCGCCCGTCCCTAATTTAGAGTCACTGGTTCCAGGGAAGGGAGAGAGCCAGTGCCGTAAGACAAACACAACATCCATGCCTCACCGGGATTCGAACCCGGACCCCTTCCGACGAATGATCAGAGGCCAACGCCTTAGACCACTGCGCCACCGGGGCGGCAAACTCATTTTAGGCGGCCCCAGTGGTGCAGTGGTCTAAGCGATGGCCGCTGATCATTCGTCCGAAAGGGGTCCGGGTTCGAATCCCTGTGAGGCATGGATGTTGTGTTTGTCTTACGGCACAGGCTTTCTCACTTCCCTGGAACCGGTGACCCCCAAATTAGGGACGGGTGACTGCTTATGGTCCATTGAGTTGCTCATGGTTGTCGTTAAACCTCCAATAAAAAAAAAAAACTAATTTTAGTCATCAAACAATGAGTTAATTCAATTAGAATTGTGTTACCAAACATGGTATGTTATAATGTTTTGTAAAAAACGAATACATAACTAATGACACTGCAATGCACAGGAAGGAGATTTATCAGTTGTGACAGGTACGAAAACATGGTGCCTAGAATGTTGGTATACACAGTATGTTTGAACTTAAGTTCATATAATTCTGCAATTAAATACATATTAATGCCCAAAACATTAAAATAAATGTTTAAAACCTTGCAGGAGAGTGATCAAATACGTATAGCAAGGAAACGGTACATTATCACACTTACGAAATACTAGATGATACACTCGAAACCTAGTCATCCACTCTCTCCGACATCAAAGGTAAACAAACTCAATGCTAGTGAGGTTATTGCCACATGTTATAGGAAAATTGCGCTCCTTATCTCCTGTTTTTCAGGATACGTAATTTACGTCACAGGAAACAAGAGATCGCGCGACGCCCAATCGTGAAGCCGCAATACGATTCAGAATCACATGTCAGGAAAGAGATGAGTAACAGAATAAATCAATGGCTCTGGGTTGAAAGAAGGATCATCACTCCCACTATTTAAATCCTTTTCTTAAAATGAAAAAATACGAGCGTCTCGATACATGGCCAATATTAAATTGATTAAAAAAATCAATTTTGTGAAATAGAAATCAGCATTTGCAAAAGTGTTTAGACAGCCCCGGTAGCGCAGGTATAGCGTCTAAAAGGAGAAGTGTGCCGTGCGAACTCAAAAACTGCGTTCGAAATATGTCCCACGCCGCAACGCGGCGCTGCGGACGGTGTCTGTGTCAGAGAATGTGTGTAGCGATGTGCATGTAACCCAAACAACGGGGGTTGAATTAGGATGTAAGTGTACGATTTTCTTAAGTGTGCGATTATGTTTTTTTTTTTTTTTTTTTTTTAAGTTTAACGACCACCGTGAGCAACTCAATGGGCTATAAGCAGTCGCCCGTCCCTAATTTAGGGTCACTGGTTCCAGGGAAAGGAGAGAACCAGTGCCGTAAGACAAACACAACATCCATGCCTCACCGGGATTCGAACCCGGACACCTTACGGACGAATGATCAGAGGCCATCGCTTAGACCACTGCGCCAAAGGGGTGGCGTGCGATTATGGAAACACCTTTTACGGTTCAGTGAAATGTCTTAAGTCTGCCATAGAGTGCAGCGTCGTCGTCAATTTAATTTACAATAGAATTCTACATGATTTAAATTGATATGCAACCTCCTCGAAGAATGCCTACTAAAACGATAACAAATGGCGTGGATGTGCCAAGTAAAGACGTGCTGTTTGGAAAATTTAAATATATCACTCAGTAGCGGCTAGTGGTAAGCTGAGATGGAGGGCCTGCATTCAAATTTTGTAGATATCACTTCGAAAGCTAAGTTACTGAACCTGCTGATGCTGTCCCTTTAATAATAATTTATATATGTACTCGTAGAAATTAATATTTAGTTATAATATTTAGCAACTGATAGGGAAATTCTAGAGATAACCGATACCTGAATTAGGGAACAGATATCAAGGAGTGGCCATATTTATGAAGAAAATAATCGGCGTATAAAACTTGGTTTGATGCATTATTTCTTAAAAGAAAAGTGTTTGGCATATTTTGTAGTCACAAATCATTTTAATGTGAACTTCGGAATCATAGTGCTATCCAGTATTTTCGTGTATATTTCTTCATTGTTTACCTTGTGGAGAGGTACCCATGCATACAGCATACACCGGTACTGGGTACTGGCCTCCCGGTAATAAATAAGGGCGTCTTCCTCTCCCTTCCTACTTCGCTTCTGTGTCACTTCGTATTGGGCGCTTTAGCCTAAATCTCCTAGTTTCCTATTTCTAAGGGTTGTTTAAGACCTGGGGTCAGACACTCCCTAAAATCCTCTACATATGATCATTTGATAATCACCCACGCATACACCATTGCACGTCAAAGAAATTAGTTCCACATACATTCCATGCAGGACCCTTATCCTAACTATCTTAACATGATGCTAACGATCCTAACATGACGCTCATTAATCAGTGCATCCTTCCAGTTGTTACGCATAGAGCAGAGACATGGACCTCAACTAAAACAGATATACCGAGGTTGCAGACAACAGAAAAAAAGGATTGAGAGATGCATGTTTGATGTAACCAGGAACAGGAAAGATACAAAGAGGAACTCGTGGATCGGGAAAATTACAAGGATGGAAGACAGCAATGATCAGAATCCCTGAAATTGCAATGGGATGGACATATTTCTAGAAGAAAGAGCCAGCGAGAAATGTTAAACTGGATAGCAAGGGACATAAAAAAAAGGACCCAGAAGATGATGTGGGAGATGGGTGGATGAAATTCGGGAGCAAGAAGAAAACTGGCTCTAAACAGACTTTTGTGGAAGAAACTTGGAGACTGTTATCCAGCAGTGGATTGAGATAGTGGTTGTAAATAATATATAAATGTAGATACTGTAAGAGCAACACACACTCAGTTAAGGGAACCAGTTTTAAAGATTAAAAAAATGCGTGTGCCAGTGACAGCGGACACGCACCCAACGTCATATACGCATTTTCAGGTGTCAATTATGACCCCTAGTAGAAATATAATAAATATTTTTCTTCTGATACGCTCCCTTTGGAATTTTGACTTACAGGCATTCTCTTTAATAAATACGAATTGCAAACATATTCCCAGTTTTAATTTTCAAGCTATGATTACAATTTAGTGTAGAACAATTTGTTTTCAAAATTTACCAACTTCGTAAATTTTCTAAACAATTGTGTTTGATTAAATGTTGTGTTTAAAGTAATAAAGTATAAAGCACTACCTCAACTGAAATGTTCAGCTTATTTCTTTTGGGGGGGGGGGTGTATGCATATGCAGCAGAAAAGTGAAATATGGCCAATGGAGCAACTTCAATGTTTTTTGATGAATAGAAATGTACATGAGTTTAAAAGCGAACATTTTGGCTGTGCCTGGTAAGTGAAAATATTAATTTTGTGCAAGTATTTCGCTGCAGAAATTAGTCATTTTTTTTTATTTTTCAATTTATTCATTACTGAACTTTATTCTTAATCGCAATTTGTTCACATGTCCATTTTGACCAGAAGTAAAACTTTTTGGCAAAAATCTCAGCAACTGAGCATTTGTTGTTAGCAAACACGAATAATCTCCAGTTGTTAGAATTATCATGTTGAATAAAAGTAGGAACAAACCAAAAGTTGAAGGCCCGGAGATGTATTTGCAGCCAACGAAAGACTGCATTGTAGCTACGTCACTCGCAAATAACTCCGAGGACCACTTATATCTGCTGTACCAGCGAGAGCTGCAGCCCCCAGGGACGTTTTATTCAAAGGAAATGAACTGATGTGGGAATAGGCAGAGTTTCCCATATAAGTTGGTTTCAATAGCAGTCAGAGCAGCGCGCAAGCGTTCTTTTCGCTCCCAGTGGCGTTGTGCAGGGAAAACTTCCAGCAGAGTTCAGTAAACTTCTCTCTTGATGTGGCATGAAAAAAAACTGCTTTGGATTATTGCAGGAGCCACTCCTGCTGTATATACAAAAATTGCAAGTTTTTTTGTATGGGACATTATATTGAATGCTTAAGTGTCAGCGTCGGCGATGTTGGCCAGTGACCATCAGGTACAGTGGCATAACTGTGCTGTGTTTCAAAATTTGGGGGGGGGGGGTCTGATCACATAATGTATATACGCCAGCGATGTTGGTAACCATGCTTAATCGACATCACTGTTTTATTAAGTACACATTATACACGTGTTTGCATTCTATGAAAAATTACAATCTTATATTATTAAATAATTTAGTTGGTTCACATAAAAAGTTCATATCATTATATTCCCGAAACATTTGGGGGATCATTTACATTGGGGATCCCAGACTCTATGAAAATCTGGGGGTCCTGATCCCCCAGTGGTTAGGCCTATGATCAGGTATAAGTAATACCGTGGTTCAACAAATTTAAAAATTTAATGCTGCCACTCAGATACAGAGCCCTCCTTAAAAACAATTTAGGGACAGCGGGCAAAACTTTCTGTTTGAAGTAAATACGTAGGGGCATGTAAATATAAAGTGCTTCCATGTATCTACTCTTCAAACAGTTATACAGAAACAGCTGATATATAGCATAGAAGGGGAAGTGTGCCGAGCACCCAGCGTATGTATATATTAGCGTGGATATAACAGATATATATAAACGTTGGGTAAGCTTTTCGTATTATTAAGAGGCTTAACAAAAATTATTTTTGTCTGTTACTGACTGGTTTAAAAAACGGTGTGTACCACCTTATTTAAGCACACGCATTTATAATGACATTCATCTCTGACTGAAGCATAATTTTGGTCATAATGCATGCATCAGAAAATATTTACCAGTAATTGTTCAGAAAAAAACGAAAAAAAAAAAGGGCTGATTTAGAGGGATTTTTTTTATACCGTTAGATAAATTTTACTATTAAATGAAGAAATATTGTGGGGGAGAAAATAATTGACCAAGACATTTATTTGTTCTTAATTTCTGAAATTGGAATTATTGCAGTCTCATACTGATATCCCCTCAGTAAATCCAGAAAGGTTTGTCGTCCCAGTAAGGTGCGCGCAGTTGACACATTGTGCACAATGTAAACATGTAACATCGTTGTGTAATGCCCCTAATAGTTGGGAATAGGTAATACAGATATAATTTACACCAACTGAAACAAATGTTGAAGCACATGGGGAAAAACTGACCTCTGACGTGGACCGGTGTGGAATATTGAACTCTCATCAGCACGGGGACCAAAAGCTTGCTGATGAAAGTTAATTATAAATGGCTTTAGGAATTTCCATACAGAAGCCACGTGTAGTTTGTAAGAAAGCAATGTTTTAATCTTACATTGCTTGTAGCATTATTTATTACAATATTACTAAACCTCAGCACATTGGTTAAGCTTTATTCAATTTATACAGTGAGGCAAAAGTAAGCATCCCATTTTAAATGGTTTTTTTTCGTTTTTATTTTTTATAAAGTAGAAGCTTGATTAATTCATTGTGGGCTGTTATATGTCAAAGGCTAGTGCAGCAGTTGTTGAAATTTTTTATCAAAAACCGTTTCTCAATTGTATAGCGACAGAGAAATTTATCAGCAACAGAACTTGGGAGGGGGGATTTAAAAAGTAACATTACACAAAAAATAAATAACACACAACTTGATTTTCAGGCATCTTAGAAAATGCAATTGAATCAAAGAGCAAGAATTTGTGAATGCAACTATTAGATGTTTTCACACACAATTAAATTTCCAGAAATAAATTTTATGCCTGTTTAGTTTATTTTTTTATTACTTTTACACCACTTTGTAAAGAGTAAATTAGTCACACTTAATCACTCATGGCATTTTACAAGTTTTCTTCAAAATACTGAATTTTGTAATATGTAATTCCATCATGCAAGCCCTAGTTAGCAATGCTGAAAATGCCAAAGCTAAATGTTGATTGAAAAAAAAAGTGTGTTTATATCAGATTACCACCAGTGGTTTTGGGATTTGAACATTAAAAATAAAAAAAGATGAAGGGGTGGGGCAGCTTGCTAAAGAATCCGACAGTTCTAAACATTTTTAATGAAAAATATTAACTCTGCAATATTATTACCACCACACATGTTCCTTAAAATCTTTTTGTATATTAATATCTTATCTGCTGAACTATTCAGTTACTTGGTGGGAGGGGAAGGGGATTAATTTTTTAAAAATAAATACATTTAAAGAAATGAATTTTGAATCTCTAAATAACTTACCAGTTTTTGTAACTTTCTTTTCCAAGTTTGTTAACAACCTGGACATTTCTTGACCTCATTATAGGCTGGAAAAATTCTTAATGAGTTTGGGTTAAGTTTCTAGGATCACTTATTTGCATATGCATTAGGCTTACTGTCTGCTATGTGCATACATATCATATTTAATGAAGGAAAAGTTAACTAGCCACTGCTACATACTCCCAAAATTATCCATTCTTTTTAATACAGTCATATGCTTATATATGGTAATATATAGTAGATCAGTAAACACAGCAGTGGCTGCTCTGCTTGCTACGAGTTGAACATTGGTAATGTGACTAAGTTCAAGCCCCTGGGTTTGAATGACGGAACCTGTTCTGTTGCAAAGTTCTTATTAGCTGTTAAGGTAGTTTTGAGGAAGCGCGTTGAGGGTTTGAGCTGCAGCATTACTGTGGAGTCGGTATATATTTACTGACTCCACAGTAATTATAAGTGATAGCTATTGACTGACTCCACATATATTTTCTCTCTCCACAGTAATAAAAAACCTGTCTCTCACTTGCTTCCTCATAAAAAGAACCTCAACACCCAAATCCAGGAACATCATATTTATTTGCAACGTCTCAGCTTAAGGTACTTCATTTTTTCTCTATTATCATTGTGAATCTTATTAAGTCCCTTTATATAGAAATGAAACCGAGTCAGTAAATAAAATTTTGCAATCTTACATGTCACATCTTTACTGTGTTCTGCACAACCAATGAATTTAATTTTCTTTATCATCAAGATAGCTAGAATATCAACGATACTATCTCTGTGTAGTTTTTCGGTGCTGAAATAATGTGTAACAATACCTTCCAGTTGACTGACAAGAACTAGGAGTTCCTTTGATGGATATAATAAGCCACCTTTATCAAATTCTCGTATCAGTGTTCCAGAAAACCTGGCCTTTTCTTCAATACTGCATGTTAAAAACATTTTGGTGCAATCTTTGCATTTAGTTATTGCAACACATTTCCTAGCTACATAACCTGCAACATAAACTAGCAACTGGTTATGGGAATTATGTGGGAAAAGGGAAGCACAATCAGAATATGCAGCACTATTCAAGGTATCTTTCACATTATCTAGCATTTCATCACTTAAAAGTTCATTTAAATTTAACAAAACATTAGGTTTGCAACTGATGGTGTCACTTGGCCCAATAAGGGAATTGATGATTTCTGTTGTGCAGCTAGTACCACACTTTACAGGCTTGGCCAGATTATTAAAATTTAAACATTGAATGGTCACTAAAATTCTGCTGCAGTGGGGTGGTCATTGCAGCCTGACAGTTGCCGAATAATGCCAAAAATGTTTTCTATTGAGTCTTGACTCAAGCGCGATGTCATTACATACTTGTAGTTCAAGGTTTCTGTTAGATATTTTAGTAGAGAGATAGTACTACTTATAGTGACTCGTAATCCTGCAGCTGTGCTAGCACTTAAAAACCCAATCTTCTTATCTCCTGCAAAAGCTTCCCATTTATCTAAATATAACAGAAAATCATTAAGTACTTTGCATCCCTCAGAATCTATGCGGAGACTACTTGATGGACTCCTAGAGGTCATTACAGTTATTAATTCCATCATCAACTTTATGAAAAATGCAGTTGCATTAGTGCTTCCAAACTGTATTTCAATATGATGCTTATAGAGAAAAAGGCCTTTTAATACTTCGTTGCTAAAAAGCTGCAAAGCATAGCCTGCCCTCATTTTCTCAAAGTTATTCGGGTGAATATGAACGCGTGTAATTTTTGGCATGGCTTTTAGAGTAGTTATGTCAGAGTCCTTCCTCCATGCTGCTTCAACATGCTCTGGTCTTGCTTCTCCTTCGGGCAGAAGAAAACCTCTGGTAACAAATGCGTTCCGTACACATTTTATTAAGTGAGGAAAATCTGATATGAAATGTAAACTTCTAGAACAATCTGTAGGATGCATAATGCTGTATTTAGTTCCAGAACAATCTGCTGATATACCAAATGTCTTCCACATATTCCTGTTCCAAGAAGCCCCATCACACGTAATGAAATCAACAAACAGACCTGCATTTTCAGTGAGAATAACAGCTTCAATAATTAATTTTGCAAGCAAAGTTCCACTTATATTGTTATTTGTGGCAAAAACACCAATTATTTGGGTCCAATCTCCATTTAATGGCTGAAACACCATTACCAGTCCGTGATTACATGGGGTATGCTTAACAGTTTCTGAAGTGTATGGCCCAATATCAACAAACCCTAATATTTCACCAGATGATTTTGCTTGCAGTTTTTCTGTAAGCTTCACTTCATCTATTAATATACCACCATGTCTTGCAAAAGGCTCCATTTCACTTGTTTTCTTTGAAATAGTTTCAAACGTCAGTGCATTGAATCCAAAACCACTGTTGTAATTTGAAATATACTTTCTAATAGTTGTTCTATTAGGTAGGATCATGATTTTGTGTTTCCGTATGTGCTCGTACAATTTTGGACTTTTTATGTGCATTAGTAAGCATTCAAGTAACCATTCCTTGGTATATGACACACCTCTTGCAGATTTCCTTTTTGCTGCCTTATAACAATGAATAACCATTTGCTGCTGCTTAATGGGTAATTCAGCTATTTTTTCATTAATGGAAAGTTCTGTAAAATTCTTATTTTTGTTTTGGATTTTTTATGTAATCAGAGAGCGAAATAACTCGTTTCTTCAGCCTGTTGATTTTCCGAACTTTATTCTGATACTTATTTTTAAATGTAGCCTTTTTTCTATGATAAGCTATTTTGTGCAAAAGTAAGCGCCGCAGATACTTACATTTGAGGCAAGTCGCTGTTGTTCCTTTCCTTACACATTTTTTGCTGTACAAATTATTCTCAAAAATAACTCCACTTTCAAGGTACTTCCTGTTATTTTCAAATTCTGAAATGGAGCCTGCACCATGACATATTGTTAGCCTATCAGTGTCTCGAATAATGGATTCTAATTCATCTTTAGAAGTAATATTAGAAACTGTGTTCATTTTTAATCCACGTAAATACACTTCACAAGTAAACTCTGGTTCACTTTCGGTTACAACAACCAGTTTTTCAGTTGTCAATGAATTTGACAATTCACATTTGAATGAATGAACATGGAAAATTATGCACTTTGAATTATTAGCAGGTATTTGCTTACCCCAAAATTCTGAAGGAAGGTTGATATTCAGAAGGCAGTTCAGTGTAACTCTATGGGAAGTAAATTCCAAGCTATTTAAATTACCATCAGGCTTATCATCGGTTTCCCTAACTTTCCTCTTTTATGCCAGAGGTTTTGATAAATAATGGGGAAGGTTTGGAAATATTGTTGGAATTGCATCTGGTGTCAAGATGGGCCGATCTCTGGGTATTAACACAGTCTCCTCGTTTATTTTATGCACAAAATTTCGAACCACAAATCTCTCATCAAAGTGCAGTTCACATACAGCACTACATTTCTCTAAGTTTTTATCTGCACGGGGAATCAATTTTTGCCATTGCTGTAAAAGTTTATCATTTTTGGGTATTCCAAAAAGCGACAGCTTACTGTTTTGTACTGAGTATTGCAACCTGGCACAAAACAATGGTTATTTCTCTTCCGCATAATGAACTAAGTATAACTTATATACAATATTTAGGTAATCCATATTCCTTCTAAAACCTAAAACATAACACGTCTTCGTCTAAATCGCCGCTCTTTTCACAGTAAGCAACACGAATTTAGTTTCCCGCTTCGCTCACATTAAGAAAGAGGGAAGGGAAGGCGATCGCAGCGCCATCTACGAAGGAGACAAATTTCGGTATCCACGCCAATCATTACGCATGCTAGGTGCTCGGCACTCTTTACCTTCTAGACGCTATAGCGCAGGGGTCTAAGTGATGGCTTATGACCATTTTTCCGGGAGAGATCCAGGTTCGACACACCTTTACGGTCTCACTATAACGGTATCCCCTGTCTGTAAGTAGAAAAGAGAAGTGCGACGACCAAGTTGTCCCCAAGAAAAAAAAACGTGAGAAAAAAAAAGAGGAAACATATTCATATTTTCTTCCGGATTTAAGTGCGAGTCACAGCAATGTTGCCGTGACTTGCAGTTTCAATTTAGGCTTCTCACCTTTTTTTCTAATCTTTCTCTGGAAATAATGGATGTGTTTCAGTATTTTAAGTGCACGATAGTTAGCTAGTAACCTTTTGCATTTACTTTATCTCTAAATATTAAGTTGAGGAACTCAGTTTTTACTAGAACCTTATGTCATTCACCAGACTGTGTATGGTTCTAAAGGGAAGGTTTCTGGTTAAACCTAAATATAGTTTGTGAACTCGTGTTTCTTTTCCCAGACTTTTCATCCTCGAGATTTGTAATTGTCTCAACTCTAAATTATATGAAGAGGGCGTTTCTTTCTCTCATATTTAATTTTACTTATTTTTCTCCCGTTGAGTAGCTATTACGAACTAATAATACTGCGGGAAAAACTTCCGAAATTAAAAGTTTTGCTCTCTGCAATTTCTGTTAAAAATAAGCAAATGACCACATTAAAATTATTTTTGACATTACTTAGAGATACGAATTTTATGCAAATAGATCACGGAGTTTGCAAGCAACTGAAGCCGAAATATATTTTACACGCAGGACAAGCGACGTTACCCTTCAGTTATTTCATATCCCCCAAAATTACGATAATGATGTTTTCTTTAGTCGTAAGTTAAAAGGCGCAATATCTAATTTATACCCATTGAAAAAAATTAATACGCAGTATTAAAGCAACGTAAAATTACGTTGCTCACATTTTCACCGTACAAGCTCTGCGATCAAAATGTCGGCAGCTGCTGCCACTCATTTACACAAGAACTTCCAGTCTATGTATCTTAAAGGTCTTTGCTTATAGCCAAGGAGGTTATATTACTGGAGACACCTCTGGCACTGTAGCCATAGGTCACAGCTAATTTGTGGTGTGACGTCACAAACAGGCAAAAATGAACTAAATTATACTGTTGATGAAACAGTAAGCATGTGTATCATTGATAAAGATTATTGAATTACTCATTTTATCTGTTTATTATTTTTTTTATTGGAGGTTTAACGACCACCGTGAGCAACTCAATGGGCTATAAGCAGTCGCCCGTCCCTAATTTAGGGTCACTGGTTCCAGGGAAGGGAGAGAGCCAGTGCCGTAAGACAAACACAACATCCATGCCTCACCGGGATTCGAACCCGGACCCCTTTCGGACGAATGATCAGAGGCCATCGCTTAGACCACTGCGCCACCGGGGCTGCAACTCTGTTTATACGCTTAGAAGCTTTTGTTACATTGGTTTCCAAGCAGCTTCTTTTCTGCGGCTGCGTCGTGCCTGCTCATGACGTCATTTCTAAAAATTGACAAGAGGATTCTGAAAATTCGTGACAAAAGGATTCTGAAAATTTGTCCAAGATACACACAAGGAGATTCGAATCTGATATGTGGCAATGCCCTCATTAATGGAGCAACACCATTTTGTGTGAAGCCTATAGACCGTACGCATTGACGTCACGAAACCGCGGTTACGTCACTTTTTCGTCTGCTGCTTTCTTGCCGAACAACTGGTGCACAAGTGAGGTCAAAGATGCATTACATGGGCTACGTAAGTGGGTTATCTGACGATCAAAAATAGCTTTATTATGATAAATTAAAGTTATTGGGAAATTGTGGTGACCCATATGTAATTCCATACTAGTTTTTCCTGAACAATATTGAGGTCTTGCCACGAATAGAACACGGCGATACTGTTAATTATTTTGTTTTTTGCACCAACGCCTTCCCTCCTGAGCAAATGAAATCGTGCAAATCATTCATAAAGAAAGGTTAATTCCTGTCTAAAGATATTCATAGAGTTTTTGTAGATAACGCATCAGTAAATTTATGAGCATACCTGTTACAAAATGTAAACTACACACTCTAATGTTCCTTCGTTTCCGGTCATCAATGTCAACTCAGCTGATACGTGATAACCACAAATTTTTTTTTTTTTTTTTTTTTTAGTTGGAGGTTTAACGACCACCGTGAGCAACTCAATGGGCTATAAGCAGTCGCCCGTCCCTAATTTAGGGTCACTGGTTCCAGGGAAGGGAGAGAGCCAGTGCCGTAAGACAAACACAACATCCATGCCTGACCGGGATTCGAACCCGGACCCCTTACGGACGAATGATCAGAGGCCAGCGCCTTAGACCACTGCGCCACCGGGGCGGCCCACAAATTTTGGCGCTTCTGAAGAATATTTTTATAATTCTGATCCCACATCGTTCACTCAGATGGTAAACATAATAGGAGTTATCCCACTTCGGTTACCGCAGCCGAAAATAGCACATAACACCAGCTTTCTTAACGATTCATAATGCCAATCCAAGCAGTGTTTGTACACCAGTTGATCATCAGGGTGTCTGCTAGGTAGGTTTACCTTGCTGTGACGTCATATGCATATGGTCTATAACCGCGAGCGGAGCAAGGAGTTTAGAATCATGGAGCTTGTATTAGGTGGAGACACCACAGGCTCTGCCACCATTCACAGCTAATCTGCGGCGTGACGTCACAAGCAGGCAAAACCAAAGTGTCTGGTTGAAAAGATAAATGTGAGTTTGCTACATTCGTGTTGTGCAATCGCAATATGAAATAAGGATTACACTAAATTCCGTAGGTATGTAAAAGACACGAGACTGCTGTCATTGAAATAAAAATAAGATAATGTGTAATATATCATCATCATCATCATCATTGTCAACCATTATCAATCCACTGCTGGACGAAGGTCTCCCCAAGTTTCCTCCACAACGGTCTGTCTTGTGCCAGTCTCCTCCATGTCACTCCCGCATATTTACGAATTTCATCCACCCATCTCCCATGTGGTCTTTTTCTGGGTCTTTTCCTGTCCCTTGGAATCCAATCTAAAATTTCGGCTGTCCATCGATGATCTATCCTTCTGGCAGTATGTCCAGCCCATTACCATTTCAGGGATTTAAATCTGATCATGATGTCTTCCACTCTTGTCATTTTTCGGATCCACGAGTTCCTCTTCTTATCTCTCCTGGTTATACCAAGCATGCACCTCTGCATGCTTCTTTGAGTTGTATGCAGCCTTTGTATGTCTCTTTTAGTTAAGGTCCACGTCACTGCACCATACGTAAGCACTGGAAGGATGCATTGATCAAACACTTTTCTTTTAAGACATAATGGCATATTGCTCTTGAAAATTATGCTGTTTCTTCCAAAAGCTCTCCAGGCAAGTTTTGTACGCCGATTAATTTCTTCATCAATGTGACCCTCACTTGATATCTGCTGTCCAAGATAAACATACGTATCTGTTATCTCCAGTTTTTCTCCATCAATCGATAAATCTTCATTTCTTGTAAAAGCATTGAACATCACTTTTGTCTTCTGAAAGTTCATTTTTAATCCCACTTCTTTACTCTTGTCAGCAAGTTCCTGGATCATACTCTGCAGCTCTGATGGGGTAGTTGCAAAAATGACTACGTCATCAGCAAAACGAAGGTGGGTTAGATAATCTCCATTAATCTTTATCCCTTTGTTTTCCCAGTTCAGTGATTGAAAGACATTTTCCAATGTGGCATTAAAGAGCTTCGGAGATATGGTGTCACCTTGTCTCACTCCCTTTCCAATTTTTATGTGTGTTGTATTTTCAAACAGCCGAATCTTTGCACTTGCATTTTCATAGATGTTATTAATAATATTAATGTATGCATCTTCAATACCGCAGGATTTCAGAGCCGTGGTAACTGCTGATGGTTTCACAGAATCAAAGGCTTTTTCATAATCGATAAAAGACATGCACAATGGAAGTTCATATTCCCTCGCTCTTTCAATTAGTTCTCTCAGTACGTGGATATGATCTATTGTGCTGTAGCCACTCCTGAATCCAGCTTGTTCTCTCGGTTGAGCCATGTCCAGTGTTACCTTCAAGCGGTGTGAAAGAACTTTAGTGAAGATTTTATAAACCACTGATAGGAGGCTGATAGGTCTGTAGTTCCTGAGATCCTCAATGTCACCTTTTTTATGTAGCAGGATCATTGTAGCATTGTTCCAATCCTCAGGAATCTTCCCTTCATTAAGGCATCGAGTGAAAATTTGGGCGAGTACTGTTTCAATTTCTCCACTTGCTTCTTGTATGATGTCTATAGTAATTCCATCTTCTCCTGGAGCTTTCCCCCGCTTCATGTTCTTGATTGCATGAGCAACTTCTGCTGGGAGGACTGGAAGAACTCTGGTACCTTTCATGATGTCTGGAGTACATGTATCATCCCTTTCATATAGTTTGGAGTAGAAATCTTTCACTCTTGTCAAAATTTCGCCTCTATTTCTTGTTATAGAACCATCTTCTTTTCTCAGAGCCATAATCTGTTTTCTTCCCTTACTGAGATGTCCCTTTGCTATCTTTAGGCTTTGGTTGTTTTCAATTGCTTTCCTCACTAGCTCACAGTTGAATTTCCTTACGTCTTCAGTGATACTTTTTCGTGCTGTCTTGCATAGCTCTATATATTCCACTTTGGAAGTCACATCTTCTTTAGTTGTCCTCATCTCTCTTCTTTTTTGCATCAACATTTTGGTTTTTCCTGATAATTTGTTTACATGCAACTTGTTCTTAGACCCAGCTAATTTTGTTGCTGTTTCCATAAGAGCTTTGGTTACTTTTCTGTTAACTTCAGAAATATCCACTTCTTCCGATGTTAGGCCTTCTAAAGCAGAGAATCTGTTCTTCAGTTCCAACTTGAAAGTATTATGGTGTTTTTTAAGGTTGGTTATGTCAATACATTTTGTTTGTCTTATGAGCTTGCCACGTTCCAGTTTAGTGTTGAGGTGCATCTTACATCTCACCAATCTATGGTCACTACCTGTGTTGAACTTGTTTAGCACACTGCAGTCTTCGATGACGAATTTTTTGTTACACATAATAAAATCAATTTCACTTGTCGTCCCAATTGGATGTCTCCATGTCCATTTCCTGTGTGGCTTTTTCTTGAAAAAGGAATTCAAGATGAAAAATCCTTCTGCCTCTGCAAACTCAACGAGAGTATTTCCACGCTGGTTTCTGTTGCCGTGACCGAATTTACCTACTGAAGTTTCATTCTGTTGCCGGTGCCCTATTTTTGCATTGAAATCTCCCATAATTATCTTCAAGTGCTGCTTACCTTTATTATTTAGATGACGAATTTCCTCATAAAATTCTTCAATTTCTTCTTCAGGATGACTTGTGGTGGGTGCATAAGTTTGAATAATCTGAGCCTGGTATCTTCTCGATAGTTGGATAACGAGTCGTGCAGCTCTGTCAGAGGAACTTTCAACTTCTACCACTTTATCCTTCAGTTTCTTGTTTATTATAAATCCAACACCACTAGTTCTGCCAGTATCTGTCCCACGATAATAGAAGAGATGTCCACTTTTTAGTTCAATGAGATCTTCTCCTTTTCTCCTTACCTCACTCAGCCCGACGATGTCCCACTTGATCCTTTGTAGTTCCTCTTCCAATTCAAGAAGCCTTGAATCAGAAGATAGGGAGCGTCCGTTGTAGGTAGCCAAGGTCAGCATCAAATGGCAGCCTCGTCCGGTCCTCCGGGGATTCTTAGCACCCTCTGCCTTCATGTCGCACTGGCCGCTGCCTTGGCCAGGTACATTCCAGCTGCCGGAGACTGAGGGCCAAGATTTAAGTTGTAGATTCATTTTGGAGGTGTTTGGCCATAACTCACCACGCTGGCCAAGCGGGTTGGTGAGTGTGGGATAGCATTTCCTCTGATCCCGATGGTATAGTTATACCGCTATTTGCGGTCGTCAGAGCCCCTTTAGTGGGAAAAGGATGCACCACGAGAAGGCGGGGGTGACATTTGTCAAGGAGAGGCTGTGATGTTACGCATCACCTGACCTTACATCCCGTAATATATATATATACATATAAATATTTAGCACGATGATCGTTCATTGCGACTTCTCTTCTAAAGCACTTCACCATATAAATGGGTGATTTTAAAGTCTTTGAAATCGGACACTTTCAGAACTTGTGTAAACTGTTAATAGTTTCGTTCTTAATTTAGTTATTCAGAGATGAAGAAATATTCTTCTCATAATACGTGTTAAATACGTCATGATAACTAACACAGCAATCGGACATCGCCGAATTTGACTGTAATTACTGTTTCACACGTGAATTAAATCATATCAGAAAACTTGAAAATTTTGCCGCCGTGGAGCGGGAATCGAATCCCGCATCTCCTGATTTACGTTCGAGCGCGCTATCCGAAATCAAACCAGACGTTAAAAAACATATTAAATTGAAATCAAATGTATACACCAGTTGCATATCTAAAGTTACAGCACATAATTTATTTTACTTCTAGGCTGTGCTACCAGGAGGGAAAACATTTAAAATTGAACTTGGTTTTACATATAACCAGAAAACAAATTTCCCACGAGAAGTGATATATGCAAGAATTCAGCTGTCTAATTTGTGAGATAAAACACCATACTATAAGTTGCAAATTAAAATCACTTTATTTACAATTTAAAGTAGGTTAAAAAAACTGACTAGCGCTTTCGGGGATCCCGTTATCCTCATCTACGGGTCCAAAGCACCACAAGGACACGATAGAGGCAGTCATTCTATACAGATAACCCCCCCCCCCATACACCACGTCACCAACATTTTAGTGATGCCAACATTTAAACCGAAAAAGGCGTACAAGTTATTAACAGCTGATATTACACTAAGTATAAGAAATTACAAATGACACTAGGCAAGAAGTGCAGATTAGCCATTGGACAAAGTCTCTGTCGAGGCAACCAATCTACGCCAATGTCCCGGTACATATGCGGGCAAGTCCAAATTACAACATCTGTCACCGTAAGCAAGAATAAACAGGCTTTCGGAAAGGAAAACAGTACTTTTATTGAGATTTCTTTTCAGAATTTTCACATTTTCTCAACCTGGTGAGTAACCGCCCTGTGTGACAGCTAACGTAAAGGCAGTTTGAGTATTGCCAACTCGAAGCGTGTACTGGTGTTCTCTCAGGCGGGTATTTAAGCACCTTACAGTAGAACCTATATAACAATTCTCAGTAACATTCGGGTCTCCATGGATAAGAGGGATGCAGTATACCCCATGTTTCCTGAGGGTAGGAGTTCTGTCCTAGTCATTCCTGACCATATCAAAGATATTTCTGGTGCATAATCCAAAAGAGATGTCATGTCGCTGACAGATTTTTCTGAGTGTGGAGACTATAGGAGGGAGGTAATCTAATTTACCTACAAATATAGTTGTCCGAATTTCCCTAGACAAAGTGGTGAAGTTCAGTCTAGTAGATCTTCTTAACAACTTCTAAAAAAATTGTTCCGGGTAGCCGAATTTGCGAGCCAAAGACAAGGTTCTTGAAAGTTCTTCACGTCTTGCTCTGCCTGATGTAGAATGTGTATAAGCACGTTTAATCAAGAAGCGAAAAGCTGCAGATTTATGTTCTGGGGGCTGAGATGAGTTGAACGGTATAATATAGGGGGTGAAAGTGGGTTTTCTATAAACAGAGTATTTGAACTGTTGAGTATTTAGGTTTCTACATAACAAGAAATCAAGGAAGGGTAACTTCCCATTTTGTTCAACTACTTTGGTGAATTTTATTGTAGGATACCGTGATGATAAGCAAGAAATGAGATCATCAAGTTGGTGAATTGAATGTGGCCAGAAGACCAGCATATCGTCCCCATGCCTAAGGATTAATGAGGGTTGAAACGGATAATCACGCAAGACCTTGTCTTCCAGAAACTGCAAAAATATTTCTGCCAGCACCGGAGAGAGTGGGGAACCCATGGGTGCACCCTCTTTTTGTTGATAGATTATGTCCTCATATTTAAAATATGATCTTTTGGCCACTAATTTCAGAGCTGTGAGAATAGCATGTACTTCTAAATATGGAATAGAGTCTTCTTGCAACCTGTCAGCAGTTCCATACAGGCTTTGGAACGTATTAAAGGCTTTGAGCCACCACAAACTGGATTTATCGTACACCCGCATGCTTTCGAATTTCATCCACCCATCTCCCACGTGGTCTTCTTTTGGGTGTTTTCCTGTCTCTTGGAATCCAGTCTAAAATTTCGGTTGTCCATCGATGGTCCGTTCTGTTGGCAATATATCCAGCCCATTACCATTTCAGGGATTTTACTCTGATTATAATGTCTTCCACTCTTATCATTTTCCTTACCCACGGGTTTCTCATCTTATCTTGCTTAGTTATATATACTGTATATGTGTGCGTGTTCATCGAGAAGCTGTAATATGTTTATCATCGTACATGACTAAACTTTTTTTTACCGGTAATGCAGACTTTTGTGTAAATTGACAGAGAGAGAGGAAGCTGACCTTGATTTATTCGTAGCGTCATCTGAACTAGAGTTTTGCAGAATTTTTTTCTTCAGTTTTATATGAGACAGTAGTGTTTTATGGAAAATCGCAATTTATCGGAAATAGAAAAAAATGTTGCCAAATATATTTATTTCATGTAAAAATGAATAAAAATTGAAATACATTCTCGTACAAGGGGGCGGCAAATCTGGGCTTGCACCAGGTCGGCAAATGCCCTTGTCGTGCCCCTGATCAAAAACATCCAAATGCTAAGTGAACTAACAGTGAACTTAATGTCAAATGACCTATCATTAATTTATTATTGTACATTTTATTGATTATTTTATTTAGTGGTTTTGTAAAATAATTATAATTATTTGGTTTTCTTGTAAAGGGTAATTCTGGCTATGATATTTTTTTTATTGTAGGTGAACTGTGGTGGAATTTAATGTTATGTTTTTTTGGATATATAATAACTATATCCTGTATGGGTACATATGCTCATTACGAATTGTGGGTCCACTCTGGAGTGATATGTATAATTTTTTTTTATATTAGGAGCTGCGTTTGGGATGTTCTTTTTTTTTTGTGAAAACGTGGAGTTTATATTTATGCCACATATGTATACACAAAAGTGTTGAATCGTTTTTATAAAGCTGTTTTCTTTATTTATATTTATTATTTATTGTAAGTATAGCAGTGGACATAAACAGATTTGATTCTATGTTCGTAGATACTGAATGAAATTTTAAACGTAATGAAAAATAAGTGACCTGCTATGACACCTATCAAGCTGATGTGATGTGAGCATAAGAATGACCTTTGTATGGAGAATATATGTGCATGCATGTTTATTATTTGTTTTGCATTTCTTTATTTTCCCTTTATTCTGGTTGAATAAAGTTTGAATGATTTAATACAGCAGCGAGAATTCAAAAATATGACCTCTTAATAGCGACCTTTCACTTACTGTGAAATTTAAAGTAAGGTAATATATTCGACTTCAAAAACTTAAATTAGTGAGATTACTGAAAATATTAAATTATCTGCACATATCAGGCAAGTAATTCTATTCTTTCAGCACCTAACCTTCTGTGAAAAAATTGCATTCCGATTTCTGTTTCGTAACGTCTCCGAGTTTAGATTCCCGAAATGCTGGTTTTTTCTTTCTTTTTTTTTTAATCTTTTTAGAAATCTTGTGAAATTAAGAAGAAAAAAACATTCTTATTTACACAGTTGATTAAACAGTGAGGTTGTATAATTGATAATCATTAAAACCCTCACTTTATCTATCTAAACGCCTCGTAGCTTCTGTATTTCCCGTAGTTTCAAAGCAGCTCTTTGCCTGCTTCTGACGTCACAAGCAGCGCGGGCGGTGACTTATGGTGGCCAATCCTGCGTGGATAGGAGTGGTGTCTCCATCTAATATAAGCTCGATGGTTAGAATAATACTTCTGAGTCTCTTAACCGTGAAGCTGCCAGGTGTGGGAATTTGACGTTGTTTACATAACACCTATGTAATTTCAATGGATGTATTTTGGAATTTCCGCGGATTTTGATTACAGAAACTGTGTTAGTATTAAACTGGAATGAATTATGTTTCATAGACGAGTAAAGTTTTCAACTTTAATGTTATATTTGGTTTTGAATGCGCACTAATGTTCGTGTATTTCAATTCAAAACAAAAATGGGAAGGGGCTTCAAAATAATTAAGAATTTTATGAATTTAGCATTTTCCACATATCGGAAGCAAGTTATGATGCGAAATTCGAAACATTTGCGACGAAAGAAAGCGATTCGGTCAACACACATTGTATTGCAATAGCATTAGAAACCATCAGCTTTCCCACACTTTGACGGCTGTCGCTCGCTGTTATAGAATTCACGCAAAGTGGTACCGCTCTATTAACAAGGGCATCTCCAGATATCGTATTCCAACCTCCTTGGAGCGGAGGCTATTCAAGTGTGGGAAAACTAATGGTTTCTAAGTCTAGTGCAATGCATTTTATATTGGCCGAATCGCATTCTTTCGTCGAAAATATTTCCAATTTTGCATCGTAACTTGCTGCCGATGTGTGAAAAATGCTAGATTTACAAAATTCTTAATCATGTTGAGGCACCTTCCAATTTCCATTTCAAATTGAAGTTCATGAAATGTTAGCAGTTGTATAAGCGCTGACTTATGACCTTTTGTCCAATCCAAGTGGATTCGGGTTCGAATCCAGTGGGGCATGGATGTTGTGTTTGTCTTACCGCACTGGTTCTCTTCCTTCCCTGGAACCAGTGTTCCTAAAATAGGAACGGGAGACCGCTTATAGCCCATTGAGTTTCTCACGGTGGTCGTTAAATCCTCAAGGAAAAAAGAAAAAAAATTAAAAGAAAAAAACGTTACTGCAAGTTCAAAACAAAATACAATGTTAAAATTGAAAACCTCAATCGTTTATGAAGTATAATTCATTCCGGTTTGATACTAACACGATTTCTGCGACCAAAAACAACGCGTTACACAAATACACGCAGCGGAAACTGCATCACGAGTATCATGTGAACAACATTCAGATTCCCACACTTTATCACTTCACGGTTAGGAGACCTGGGGCATCTCCAGAAGTATTATTCTAAACTCTTTGCAGTAGCGGCTTTTACCAATGGGATTCTGGGGTCCATTACCACCCGAAGATTAGAAGCCAACATTTTTTTAATAATGATATGATATGGAAAGTCTCTGAATGCAGTGAAACCTCCATTAGTGGACACTTCCGAACAATGGTAACCTCGGAGCAACGGGGAGTTTTTGGTTGGTGCTGAACAGCTTCCGTAGGATAAACATTAATTTCCAAACAACGAAACCTCTTAACAGCGGTCAACGGACACCCCAGTCAGCCCAGGAGAATTAACAAACACCTAGTTCCTTGGATTCTACGTAGTTGCTTTGGTACTTCGGCAAAAGGCATAAGATAGGGACAAAGAATATTTATTGCTAAAAGCATAATGGGTTGGATTACGGCTGGTACAGTGGTATGCTTAATGAAGAGGAAAGAGTAAAAATTTTAGTTCTACGTGAGGCGAGCTGCAGCTTCCATGTATATTTCAATCGCCCCCGGGGACTGAGAGGGTGGTTGATGGGGCCTGGAGTTTTGCCTGTTAAGGGAGATATTTCTTGGTTTGGTCCCTGTGGGCTCTGTTCCTGTTTCACGGCGCGCGGCCAGGTGACTGTGCAAGTACGCTTTACTGTCTAACTTTTTCATTTCCTATAGGATACCCTAACACAGGTGTTCCCAAACATTTTGAGACCGCGCCGCCCTTCACATGTCACATTTTTTGTGAGACGCCCCTGTACCCAAAATTAAAAAAAAAATGCCCAAATTAGAGTTTGTGGTATTTTAAAAAAAAAGAAAATAGTCATTTACGTTACTAGTTTGTATTCAGGCAGATTACACACTGAGGAGGTTCTTCGTTCTTAAGAACTGTGCACGTCCAATCGAAATCCAAGTACGTGTCATCGTAATTTCTGGAAGTTCTCCTTCTTTCCTGTTTAGATTTTAGAACTACTTGCAACTTCTTCTACATCACGTTTTCATTTAAAAATTTCTCCATTATCATAAACCAACGCACATTCACATAGAAATAACTACATTCACAGTTATTAAAACACAACAGCTTAGTTCTAACCAATGTTTATACACGCTACATGCTGTATGTATCGAATGAAGACTGCGTAGTAAACTAAGCACCCAACAATCAAAAAATATCTGAGAAGAAGTTAAGGTCCGGCGAAACGTAACTAGGGCCGACATATCCTGGGATACAAGATGCAGTGCACAGAAACCAACATACAGGCTGATGCCGGAGCAGACTGCACATGTGTGTTTGTGTTGTTTTGTTAACTTCAATTCTGGCAAGGAACAGTCAGCCGAGCTACTCACAGCACGTGACTGTTACCTTCTCGGTAACATAAAATCGGATATGTTAGTTTTGTTGCGCCAGTTGCGCCAGTTGCTTTAGTAAAGGCTTTTGCTTGCTCTTCAGTTTTTTAGAAACATTTTCAGAAATGCCAAACACTACGGATTGTCAGCATTTTGTACGTATTCTTAGGCCTAACTATAATATCTGCTAAAATTTAATTTAAATAGTAATATTAATTGTTATTGCATATTTGTTTCACCAAAATAAGGGACGGGCGGGATATCAGAAATCAACAACAACAAAAAAAACTGCTCTAAGCAAATAATCATGAGGCCGAAGGAAACAATCGTGAATCAAAGAAAAGCTCCACTGCCGTTGTCCCCTAACGCCTTTTTCTCCTGAATGTTTGCTTTCTGGCGAAGCACATAAGCTCCCATCTTGTATGGACGCTGTTGTCGCCTGTTTTACGTTATCTCAACGAGAGTTGACGTTCTTCACGCGAAGCTTTATATTCTTTGCAACAATGCAGAGGCAGAACGTTAGCGCTTGACCTTGCCTGGCTCAGTCCATTTTCAGACTGCAGGGGGAGCGAGATCCGCACGACGTCATGCCAAGTTTTCAAAGAGCATTACAGGCCGGAACTAAGATGAACTGAGCGCTTTGACAACAAGAAAAATCAACTGTTCTCTTTTTCCTTTAACATTCTTTCTTACAATTAATTCTTTAAAATATGTAGACGTCTCAAAAATTTGCATGTTGCGTTTCAATATAAATTTATAAGCTTTAATTTTTCCTTATAGTCGCGACCCCCGGAACAAGACCGGTGACGCCTTGGGGCATCGCGACGTACAGATTGGGAACCTCTTCCCTAACCCTAATCTCCTAGCTTGCTATTTGTAAGGATTGTTTAACACCTGATGTTAGAAACTGCTTTTTTTAAATCCTATACATCGTAAATTATTTATTTAATTATTATATTAAATTTTATTCAGCAGGCAGCGTTTGTAAAAAACACTAAAACGTTTTCTTTATTGTGCATAAGCTCATACATTTATTCTGCTTTTGTACAAATGCAACGGCCTAGCAATGTTAACTATGGTCTAACCTCCGAGCAACGGCCAGCTCCTAACAACGGTAACGTCCTAACGACGGTTACTTTTTCTCGGTCCGAGAAGTTATTCGTAGGTTTCACTGTACTATAACCTCTGAGTCTTCCTTCACTTCGTTTAACTTTCTGTCTTTCCCCTATTTCTGTCTTGCAGCGTCGTTGTATGCTCAAAGTGAGTGTGGTTTCCCGATGTTGTGTTAAAAGGGGCGCATGCCATTTATGCTGAGCATTGTGTGACGTTGTTTGTAAGGCACTAATCAAGGGTCTTTCGTGCTCTAGAAGTCTGCATAAGCACTCATGCGAAAAATGCCTTGGTGGGGATGATTTCGGCGGTCCCCGGAGGGAGCTGGATATTAGCAAAGCGCACCTTGTTCCTCTGACGTAGCTGTGGGCGAGATTATAGGAAAGCCCATGAGTTTACCCTAGTGCTATGAGTATAACTGAAACGTATCAAAACAGTACGGATTCTTATGAGAAATATTTGTTCCGAAACACTTAAGCAGAATATTTCTTATTAAAAGGATTAATTTACACTTTACTGAACGAAATGTTATACAATAACTAAATATACTAAATCTATGACAAGAAAATTAATTGAACTAAATGTTGCTAATGTTTTTATAATGCACGCACGAAACACGAAAATAAAAACCAGTAAAAAAAAAAAAAAAGAAATTCTTGAAAGAGCTAAGAATTTATTCCATTATTTTGTCAACATAGCCTATTATATTAATGCGGATTTCTTTGAAGTTTAAAACAAAGAGCTTTCCGTAACGACTTGAAATTAAATTTTCACATAGGTGATTCCTGAATAGAACGATTTTCCCCTTCAGAAATCGTATATGATTCTGTAGAAAGAGCTCTGATTATATATCTTTAGGTGCCCATTTTTCATACGTCTTTCTTTCAGTAAGTATTAGTGAGCGAACCCATCAATTAGCATCTCTTTACCAAGACAACGTAACTGGACTTTCAGCCTAGAAATGAAAAGTTACGCGTGCTGATCTTAGACGAGTTATGAAAGAAGCATGCGATACTATTGTTGTACACGCCAAAGACAGGTTTTCATGCAGTGATCACTTAATTGCTGCTAAACTAGCTGACGTGAATTCGTTTAAAGAATATGTGTACCATTTCCGTCAAGAGGAATTAAATACCGCAGTTAAATACTATGCAGTTTTAGAAAAAAATAAACTAAAAACGGAGACAAAAATATTTTGTATGGGTACAAAGATCTAAGTAGTATAACGTCAGCAACATCACTTTTCATTAGCGCCCAGAGCTTAGTTTTCAGGAGGGGGCAAACACAAATTGTAAATACGAATAACATGTACAAACTCCATATGCAAATTTTCACTATGCCTTCTTGTTATCTAGCCGTTTTTACTATCTCCCAACACCTAAATTTAATTGGAAAACACAAGACTAAAACTACATACCAAAGATGGATAAATAAAATCAGACAGCATGTTAGAAGAACAATAAGGAAGCTTCTTTGTCGTTCTTTTGATTCTTTTGGAACTCATATCAATTGCGCTACGAAAAAAAAACAAAAAAAAAAAAAAAAACCAGTGGGCACACAACTGGTCATCAAGAATGAAAACATATAATCAGGATAAATTTCTGGGAAAATTTTCGAGAGATCTTTGTTTAACCGTGAATAACCGCAGCAGAGGAAGATATATTTTCCATTTTTCCGCCTTTCATACTTTTCCGTACTGTACGTATGTAGGCAGTTAGTTCACCATGCGATAGCAAATTTCATTATTACTATTCACTATAAATTTCTGCTTTTTTAATGAAAATCCTCAACGTTTTCCCAAATTTTACTGCTTACACACGAATCCAGAATCTTTACAGAAAAAATTAGCAAACAGAATTAGTATTATCGCAAAAAGCTGTGTAGTACCTTCCAAGAACAGAAAGGTCATGTCCAATTTCCAGGGGAGGACAGATGCCCCTCTTACCCCCTATATTGTCGCATATGTCACTTTTGAATTCTTTTGAGCAAAATAATGTAAAAAAAAAAAATCAGTGAAACAAACAAACTCCTAGAAATTCACACATGACATCTGTGACGAATCTGCCAGCAGGACGCACACGACATAAAGGCAGATAGCAGTCAGAACGAACGTCCACGTAGCTCAATTGGTACAGTGACTTATTCCGGAATGAGGGGACCCGGGTTCGAGCCCCGGCGTGGACAAAGATGACGAAGAAATTTACTTCGTTATAATGGCGCCCGAACTTTCCGGATGACCCGGCCGTTCAAAATCTTGCATTGGTGCGATGTTCTTTCCACACCGCGAGATAGGAAAAATAAGAGAATCCCTTCTCCAGCGCTTCAAAAAATAAAAGTGTGTGATGCTGCATTCCACACACTAGATTGACTGGGAGTTCTCAAGTGCACGTTCTACAGCGGATGGCTGCCTGCAACGATTCATGGTCACGACTGACCCGTGGGCCATGCCCCCGGCCCTCCTTAGGGGGGGAGATGTGACGTACCTGTCAGCAGAACGCACACGACATAAAGGCAGATAGCAGTCAGAACGAACGTCCGCGTAGCTCAATTGGTAGAGTGACTTATTCCGGAATAAGGGGACCCTGGTTCGAGCCCCGGCGTGGACAAAAATGACGGAGAAATTTACTTCGTTATACATCTGAATTTGAAAGGTGTTTCTCCGCTCTGAAACGTGTGAAAACTTGAAGAAAGCAATCAGTGAAGAACAGGTCAATTCTCTATCGATACATACATATACATATCACTAAGATGTTCTCTGAGATTCAGAGGTTAGCTCCAAAAAGAAATACAAACTTCCAGATATTTTTACTTATTGTTGTCGTATCAAACTTCTCCATTTACATCGATCTTGACATACAACTCGTGCTTCACTGATATCCATTACACGCCGTACACAAGATCTTTTATACTTCATACTCATAACCTTTTTCTCATGCAGACACTCCTGAATCTGATCCACCCATGTCTTCCTTGGCCTTCCTCTGCCTTTCCTTCCTGCCACTTGGGCTGAAAAGATTTTCTTAGTAAGCATTTCATCACTCATTCTTTCAACATGGCCAAACCACCGCAGCATATTGGTCTCCACCTTGCTAACAACATTTTGCTTCACATCACGCAACTGCAATACATCTTCATTTCTCACACATTAATATCGTGTCTTGCCACAAACCCCACGTAAGTAACGCATTTCTCCAGCACACAAACGACTCCTATGTTTCTTCTGCAGTACCCAGGTTTCACTGCCATACATCAGAGTAGGAACAGTTAAAGTTTCATACACAGCCATGCGGGACTCTCTAGAGAACCCACCATTCCTGTGAAAACCTCCCAGAGCAGCTATGACTTTCAAAGAAGAATTCAGTCGCCTACTGATTTCACCATCCAATTTGTTCTCTCTGTCAAACATGCTTCCTAAATACACAAACTCACTCACCTGGTCAATCACAGTGCCATTTATACTTACATTACATTCAGTGCTACCCATTCCTCTCTCAAACATCATAACTTTGGTTTTTCCCTTATTTATACTCAGTTTGAATTTCATGCAAACTTCGTGCATCCGAGTCAACATACTCTGCAACTCACTTTTGCTCTCTGCCAACAGGACAGTGTCATCAGCATACAGCAATCTGCACACACGGATATCACCAAGACATAAACCACTATTATCTATTTTGGCATCACGCATGCATGCATCCATAAATATATTAAACAGCCATGGGGTCATTACGCAACCTTGTCTAACTCCTGCACCAATGGAAAACCATTTTGATAAAACACCATTCACTCGTACACAAGCTCTACTACCAGCATACATGACTTTTACACTATTAAGTAGATTCCCAGTAACAACATATTCATTCAATACCTTCCACAAAAGTGTCCTATTCACTCGATCGTAAGCTTTCTCTAAATCTATGAAGGAAGTAAAAACTTTCTTCCCAACAGCCAGATACTTTTCAGTCATCGTGCGAAATGCAAAAATCTGGTTAGTGCAGCCTGTACCAGGCATAAAACCACTCTGAACATCCCACACTTTCAATGATGTAAGACCTCGTACTTTTTCAATTACAACCTTACCAAACACTTTCCCTGGCATACTCAGTAGGCTAATACCACGATAGTTCTTGCATTCAGTCAGATCACCTTTTCCCTTATCTAATGGAACAATGATAGCATCCTTCCAATCCCGAGGGACCATTCCTAACTCCCAGCACAACTGGCAAATTTCAGTTAACCAGTCAATTATAGAGTCACCACCATATTTCAACATCTCTGCAATTATGCCATCAACTACCGGAGCCTTACCATTCTGAAGAGATTTTAGAGCTTTACACACTTCTCTTGAGATCCCTCCTGTGCTTTCATCCCTCATTGTGACATCATCTGCGTCTGCTTCAGAATCATCTTTGCTTACCTGATCTAATAACTCACAGAAGTATTCACCCCATCTGTCACTTAACTCATTTGGCTCCCATATCATTTCCCCAATCTCATTCTTCACACAACTTACAACTTTGTTTCCCCTATTTTTCCTGAGTCTCATGTACTTCCAGAAGGACTTCCTATCTTTTCAAAAAGCCAGTTCATGCCTTTACACTTTCTCTTTCCTATCTTTCGCCTTACTGTGGCGAACCAGCTTAACAGCTTCACGCTTCTTACAGCGATATTCATCCACAGAGACTCTACCTTGCAACATCCCCAAATAGGCTTCCTTCTTTCTCTTTACTGCCTCTTCAATCTCACTATTCCACCAAGCATCACCTCTATTGTTACCCACTATTATGGTGCCACAGACCTCTTTAGCAACAGTGACAACACAGTTCTTAAAACATTCCCACTTCATTTTCTACATCCCTCTCACCAGACTTCAGATCCTTCAGTCGTTCTCTGAGTAAGTCAGAATACCGCTGATGATCTTCAAGGAGCTTATCAACCTTTATTTCCCACACTTTGACGACCGTCTCTCGCGGTTATAGGCTTCACGCAAAGTGGTACTGCTCCGTTAACGAGGGCATCTCCAGATGTCTTATTCTAACCTCCTTGGTCTACGCCACATTCGCGTTTCCCACGCTTCGGCAAGATATCACACGATTGGCTTGCTTAATGTCGCTTAAATCACATGCTCCCCTTATTATTTTGAGCAGTATATAGTTTATCCAAAAATAAAGAACTTTGCAATCCAACCACAATCAAATAAATTCAGAGAATGTATTTTTTTATATATTTCAAGAAAGTTCAGTTTTCTTTCAGCCCCTCGTTTTTCATATTTTGTATTTTATTGTTTTTACCTTTTGGAGAAGAAAAGTTATTCATTAGTGACGTAAGTTAATAAAGAGAGCGAAAAAAGAAAAAAATTGCGTCTGTATCTGTGGAAAATTTGAGTTTGTAGTATAACAACGAGCCCCCCCCGCCCCGATGGCCCTTTAGCCTCCCTGGATTTGGATCCTAGCTACGGCCCTGAGCCTTCCCTCGAACTTTTCACTAACTACGGTAATGCTGTAAAGCCTAGTCGCTCGTCCTTAATTTGGAGTCAGTGCTAACAATGATGGGAGAGAGCTAATGCTACAAAACAAACATTCCAACCATTCATACTTCAACAGGAACTTGAGCACGGGTCTATCCAAGGAAGCAGTGGCAGCTCTAATGCATTTTAACAGGTAGGGTTATCAAAAAAAATATCGTATATGACAAATATATTAGATAGAGGTCCTATAAATTGTTTTTAATAACAACCGCAAGAATGCTAATTCTCAGTGATTTCCATGAAATTTGAAAACACAAGGTACAAGATTTTTCGAACACTTCAAATTAAAATACCGGGTGCGCCATATAAAAGAGGCCCCGTGGCCAGACGTTGTTAGGCGGGCCGCGAGTGGCCGAGTGGGTAACGTTCGTGACTGCCACGGGAAGAGCATCAGGTTCGATCCCAGGCAGGTACGAACGCTGGATCCACTAAATACCCGCCGTGCGTCGGATAGGCACGTTAAGCCGTCGGACCCCGGGTACTGGCACCCCGGTAATAAACAGTGGCGTCTTCCTCCCCCTTTCTACTTAGCTTCCGTGTCACTTTCCTACCGGGCGCTATAGCCCAAATTTCCTAGTTTCCTATTTCTAAGGGTTGTTTAAGACCTGTGGTCAGACACTCCCTTCCTAAAATCCTCTTCATATGATCATGATCATGACGTTGTTATGCTGGTTAAAGTTGTTTGGCGGGTTTCTAGTTAAAACCGCTTTGCTCCACTTCTAACCGGTTTCTGCGTGTACAGCTGCAAAAGAATTCTCCGGAGTGGTTAGTCACAGCCAGAGCAGTGTAGGTACGCGGTCATAAGTGTAAGTGAAGAGAGAACAAAGGCAACGGAAATGGTTTTAAGTACCGAACCGCGGGTTTTTATTGTGGAACAGTATTTCAGAAATAGCTCATACAAGGTTTTAAATGAGTTCTTAACAGAAAATTTTCCACGTTGTGCAGCACCGGCGAAATTAGTGGTACAGAAGTTAATGCGGAAATTTCGTGAAACCGGCACGGTGTGCAACAGGAAAAGAAACAAACCCAAGACAATTCGTACGGACGACAGTATCAAGGATGTGTGCACAATGTTGTTACAAAGCCCTCGGAAGACGATTCGCCGATTATCGTCTTCAAAGGGAATATCTGCCACGTCATGCCAACGCACACTTAAGGTGGATTTGCATTTTCAGCAGCACAAAGTTATGGCGCTCCAAGAGCTTGAAACTCCTGATTATGCAATACGGATGCAATATTGTAAGTGGTTTCAGGAGACCATTGTCAGCGGTGAAATGGACCCAACACTTTATTACATGACAGATGAAGCATGGTTTCATGTGTCCGGGTGTGTCAATGTGCAAAACAGCAGGATTTGGACTGACACGAATCCCAGACGCACAATGGAAACTTCTCTGTACGACCAAAAGATAGGCGTTTGGTGACTCCTCTGAAGGACCAAAAGATAGGCTGTGTCTGCGAAAAGGATAGTCAGCCCATTCTTTTTCACTGACACCCTCAACTCGGAGCATTATGTTCAGCAACTGTTCAACCCATTTGTTGCCGCACTTAAAAAAGAAGAGCGAACATATGCTTTCTTTCAGCAGCACGGTGCAACGACGCATACTGCGCGGAACAGTTTACGTGCTGTGTACGAAGTGTTTGGGGAAGACAAAACTGTATCGAAGGGAAAAAAAACCGGGTGCGTCCCAGATCACCCGATTTCTTCACCTGTGACTTTTATCTGTGGGGAGCATTGAAAGGGAAAGTGTACGCAACTAACCCGCTCACCCTTGGTGAATTAAAAGTGAACATTACGGATGCCATAGCCCAGATTACTGCCGATGAGTTGTGGCGCGTTACGAATAACATGTTCCGTCGTGTCCAGCTGTGTCTTCATGTCGGAGGACAGCACTTTCAGCAATTGTTGTAAACGCAGGTAAATTACTCCTGTTTTCTGTCATTTCAACTATTCTTCACCATGCATAGTAACATTGCCTGACTTTTGTCGTTCATTATACTCGGACTACCTTTTTATGGCACAACCTGTAGATACGAATTAAAAGGAGGAAACAAGAGAAGGTGCATCAACATTTCATCGAAAGTTCGCTGAAAAGCAGGAAAAGCGGCCAGTTCATCAGCAATTCAAAATTACTAGAAGAAGTGAATGGCACGGTGAGTGTGTGGTCTGGAGTATTGGATAATATGAGAGGACAGGCTGGTGTAGGTGTGATTTTAAGTGAAAAGATGAAGAACAACTTGATTCACTATAGTTGCATAAGTGAGAGAATTCTCTGGATTCGTTTGTAAGTGAAACTTCAAAGAATTGTAATTGTTGTAGTTTATGCTCCTTGTGACTCGGAACCTTCTGATAAGAAAGAAGATTTCTGGAATGAGCTAAAAGCTGTTCTGAGCCAGTTTGGTGCTAAAGAAAAAGTTATAATAGCAGGGGATTTCAATGCTAGAGTAGGTGTGCAGAATGCCATTTCTGACAATGTTCTGGGTAACTTTAATGATCCTTGTGTGAATGCTAATAGTGAAAGATTAATTGAACTCTGCATTGAGAATGGTTTGTGTGTATCTAATACATTTTTCAACCACAAGTATATACACACATATACTTGGGAAAATCGTACTCTTGGTCAAAAGAGTGTGGTAGATTTTGTTGTCTACGATCAGCGTTTGAAACACTTAGTTGTTGACACCCGTGTGATGAGAGGTGCGGATGTTGGTTCTGATCATTACTTGGTAGTGTCACGAGTGAAACTTAATGTTGGTTGGAGGAAAAGGAATAGGAAGAGACCCAGGATAGAAAGAAAAAGCTGATGGCTTTCCAGGCTATTGCAGTGCATTTTGTGTTGGCCGAATCTCCTTCTTTCGTCGCAAATGTTTCCAATTTCGCATCGTAACTTGCTGCCAATGCGTGAGAAAATGTTTAATTTATAAATCCTTAGTTATTTTGAGGCTTCTTCCCATATTTATTTTAAACCAAAATACACGAACGTTAGTGCGAATTTTAAACAAAACATAACTTTAAAATTGAAAGCTTCACTCGTATAAGAAGTATAATTCCTTCCGGTTTTATATTAACACGTTCTGCAACCAAAAACCACGCCTATTTCAAAATACACGCAGTTGAAATTACATGGGTGTAATGTAAACAACGTCAAATTCCCACCGATTGCGGCTTCACGGTTAAGATACTCAGGGCATCTCCAGAAGTATTATTGTAACCTCCTTGGCGTAGACAGCCGAATCATGCATATCCTTATTCAAATTAACGCCTGTGACGTCGGAATGCACAAATCACAGATTGTAATAAAAGCGAAGGTTTTCCAGGAGGTCCTTTATTCTGCCGCGTTTGTCTTGACATTTCGTTTCTTGAAGTCTTAGGTTCGAACGATGTCACAGCAGCATGATTTACTGGAATCAACGGCGTGGAGAGCTGTTGGCAGTCTGGAAGCAGGTCTGGCACAGCGAATGGTAGCAGAAGCCATTGAAGTGTCACGAAATACCATTTCCCGATTATTGACACGATTCCAGAATACGGGAGGTGTTCGAAGAAGGCAAGTTCAAGACTGTCCACGAGCAACTACAGCAAGGGACGACCGTTATATATTGTTAACAGCCCGTCGGAACAGGCGGAAAGATGCTACTCAGCTTTAGCGAGAGATTCTCGTGCCAACAGGATGCAAGTTATCTACTCAAACTGTCCGTAATCGTCTTCACCTTGGTACCCTTAATGCACGTAGTCCAATGGCGTGTGTGTCACTTTAACAGCATGACACCGTATGGCTCGTGGAAACTGGGCTGCGGAGCATGGTGGTTGGGGTCATAACGAGTGGAATCAAATTCCATTCTCTGACGAGTTGAGATTCGGCGTAGAGTCTGACAAGCGACGAGTTCCTATTTTTTCGAGTTTCCTCATGCGCTATCCATATGCAGGGAATCGTTCTTTCCTTTCTTGGAGCGACTGACCATTTTCAGGTCTACCTTCCGCCGATTCCCATTAGCAAATGCCTTTTCCCCTTCTTTCTTCTTTTATCTCCGTCACGTGTCTTGTTTTAGAGTCCGAGACTACACACCAGAGCTTTGGAACCCAACATTCCATTAAAAGAGGACAAATTTATGGATATCTGCGATCTTCCGCTCCATTTCCAGTTAACCTCACGGAAAGTGGCGGGTAATGGCGTCAATTCGTGTTGTACTAGCTCTCAACCAAGTAATTTAGTGTAGCTGCCACGTATGACACGGAATTAGGGCAATTTATGATCCCAGTGTTCCCTCCGAAACAGAGCAACCAACCAGAGCAAGATGTCTCCTTATTTCTTTCCTTTTTCCAAATGATCGAAACTTTCACTGCCCTTTTCATTTTTGCCCTGGTAACAGCCCTCAATCAATTAATTCTTAACTAATTCGGGCCGTCAGCCACGCTCATTTGATTCAAAAATTAATGGGGTTTAGATCGCAATAATATTTTCTCAACTGCAGCTATCGAAGAAAAAATATGCCTTTTTATTTGAGATGCGATTTAATAAAAGTAATTTTTGTTAAGAAATCCAAAGATATGAAGATTCAAGCTTTTTACTATCTATTGAATGCATAAGCATTTAAAACTAGCTAATCGTAATCAGGGGCGGATTAGGATGATCAAACCAGGCCGGGAACTTTAGTTTTGTGGTCAATTACAAAAACACACGGACCATACACGGAAATATCTTTTCTCACGAAAAAACAATCTGTTAGATCCTGGATGAAAAGGAACTGTCAAAACATACATTTTAAAATGAACTCAGTCGTAAACAAATGTTAACAACAATTTAACGGGAAAAGAATTTTCTAAATACGATCTTGATTGAATGTAGGCTGCATCAAAACACTTTCAAAATGTGCGTTTGTATCAGACAACTTTTTTCTTTGAAAAATTTGGTTTTGATAAAATCAGACGTCTCTTGAAGACCCCAGTTCCAATTTAATCACCATGAAGGTTATTCTGAGAGTTCAAATTGCACATATGCCACATAGCAATTTTCCTGCGCAATTAACTTTTGCGTTTATTTGGTTACCGATCACCTACTGCCTGATCAGGTACCAAATAAATACTTATTGGTAACTTTATTTATAGTATTGGTACCTCCTCCTTCAGTAGACCCATTAGTTTGACACATATGAACCCGTTCTGTGGTAAATCGTTGTTGCTGGTAACGACTAGCTGACGACCATTATCCTGTACCGTCCAAATGCGGACTCCACAGGGTAAGGAGAACTCTCTCAATTGTTTTTTGGTGACGGCGTTGCGAGTAATCCTGCCTGGATCCGACATTCCTCCATCCGGACAGGATCGGTCTGTGGACCTGCAGTGCGCTGCTACCCCCGTTGCCGGCACTTCCCACCTCTCCTTTATGACCCGGGTGTGCGTGCCATTTGGGCAGGGGCTAGAAATTTTTTTTCTCTCTGCCCCTGACTGGGAGAATAATTGCTGGCGCGAACTGTTTGGGGCATCTGCCCTTTATTCAAACAAACAGGTTACAAACATTGTTACTTACACTGAGGAACCCATCTTCGCTTAGGAAACAAGTCCTTTGCTCAATTGGCCCTCTCACATTGAAATATTTACAGTATTTACATTACCACAGGACTAGGGTAGGTTCTGTGGTGGCGACTCTGGGCTCGAGTCATCTGTTTCCCTTCTTCGGTTCTTCATTCCTCTTCTTTTCTTCTTTCTTCTTTCTTCTTCGTTCTTCTTCGGTCACCCCTCTATTAGGTAGACCACCCTGTTCCTCTTTGAGGTACTTGACCATCTCGATGAGCCCCTGTCTCGCTCTTGGGTATGCGAGCAGGATCGAGAGGTCCCTCGTCTTTGCCAATTCTGGCACTAACGTTGCTCTCTTCCCTGCCAGAGAAGCACATTCTAGAATCATGTGTGCGACATCTGCAGTCTGGGCACCACACATGCACACTCGCTCCCTAACCGCAAATCTGCGGAAGTACTCCGGCGACACTCCGTGCCCGGTTAGTACTTGGTTGAGGAAGCCATTACTCTCAATGCGCCTTATCGAGATCCGGGGGAAGATACGGTATGTCCTTCTACCCGTATCCCCTTCATCCCATCTCTGCTGCCACTCCACCAATGTGGCTGATTTTAGTTGCGTCCGCACGCTTTGCAGCGGCCTTCGCATCTGAAAATCTATCTCCTCTTTACCAGTAGCTTCCTTCGCTAGCTGGTCTGCCCGTTCATTTCCAACCGTACCGACATGTTGTTGCTGGTAAGATAAAAGGAGTGACACAGATTTCGGAATATCCCTGCCGGAGAAACGCTTATACACTATCTACCAACAAGCAATTGGACACCCCTGCAATCGACGATATCTGCGGTCCTGATACACGTCACGGCCGCCGCTGTTAAATATCGTGTGGGAAACAACAACGCAACCAGTCGCATGCAAGATGCCACGCAGTTCGGAGCTCTCTGATTTCGAGAAAGGTGTGTAACGTACCAGGAGATGTGACGTACCTGCCAGCAGGACGCACACGACATAAAGGCAGATAGGAATCAGAATACATGTCCGCGTAGCTTAATTGGTAGAGCAACTTATTCCGGAATGAGTGGACCCGGGTTCGAACCCCGGCACGGATAAAAATGACGGAGAAATTCACTTCGTTATAATGGCGCCCGAACTACCCGGATGACCCGACCGTTCAAAATCTCGCATTGGTGTGATGTTCTTTCCACACCGCGAGATAGGAAAAATAGGAGAATCCCTTCTCCAGCACTTCGAAAAAAAAAAAAATAAATAAGGGGGAGATGATGTAACGTACCAGGAGATGTGACGTACCTGCCAGAAGGACGCACACGACATAAAGGCAGATAGGAACCAGAATAAATGTCCGCGTAGCTCAATTGGTAGAGCAACTTATTCCGGAATAAGCGGCCTCGGGTTCGAATCCCGGCGTAGACCAAAAATGACGGAGAAATTTACTTCGTTATAATGGCGCCCGAACTATCCGGATGACCCGACCGTTCACAATCTCGCAATGGTGTGATGTTATTTCCACACCGCGAGATAGGAAAAATAAGTGCAGCACTTCGAAAAAAAAAAATAAAAAATAAGGGGGAGATGATGTAACGTACCAGCAGATGTGACGTACCTGCCAGCAGGACGCACACGACATAAAGGCAGATAGGAATCAGAATACATGTCCGCGTAGCTTAATTGGTAGAGCAACTTATTCCGGAATGAGTGGACCCGGGTTCGAACCCCGGCGCGGATAAAAATGACGGAGAAATTCACTTCGTTATAATGGCGCCCGAACTACCCGGATGACCCGACCGTTCAAAATCTCGCATTGGTGTGATGTTCTTTCCACACCGCGAGATAGGAAAAATAAGAGAATCCCTTCTCCAGCACTTCGAAAAAAAAAAAAAAAAAAATAAGGGGGAGATGATGTAACGTACCAGGAGATGTGACGTACCTGCCAGAAGGACGCACACGACATAAAGGCAGATAGGAATCAGAATAATCGTCCGCGTAGCTTAATTGGTAGAGCAACTTGTTCCGGAATGAGTGGACCCGGGTTCGAACCCCGGCGCGGATAAAAATGACGGAGAAATTCACTTCGTTATAGGTGTAATCGTCGGGTATCACAGAAATGGCCGATCCATACGTGACATATCCAGCGAGTTGAAGTACCAAAAATCAACAGTGGCCTACGTGATTGGCAAGTGGAAGATGAGAGGCGACTGTCGGAATGTGCCCCGACCCGGCAGACCCACAAAACTGGGAGTTAGAGACCCTACGGGTGCTGGCCAGAAATATTCGGAAGAACCGCACCAAATCGATGGGCCACATTCGCGAGGAGTTTCAACAGGCATCCGGAAGTGTTCTTTTGATGAATACCATCCGTAAGGAAGCCCATCTGCTTGGTTATCATGGACGTGCTGCCGCCCACAAGTCTTTGATCACCAAGTCCAATAGCGCTGCTCGGCTAACGTGGTGCAAAGAACGTCGACAGTGGACCGTTGAACAGTGGAAACAGGTTCTCTGGAGCGACGAATCAAGGTTCACCCTCTACCGTTCGGATGGCAGGATCTGGGTTTGGCGTCTGCCTGGAGAACGCCTCCTGTCGGATTGTATTGTGCAACTGTGAAGTTCGGCGGCGGTAGAATTATGCTATGGGGGTGTTTTTCCTGGTATGGCACGGGGCTCTTGGTCGCAATTCCTGGTAGACTCGACGCCGAGACCTACTGCACCATTTTGGATGACCATGCGCTTCCTACGTAGTGGCAGTTTTACGGGGTGGACCCATGTTACTTTCAGGATGACAATGCCACCTGTCATGCTGCGAGGTCCACCATGGCTTGGTATGGTGACAATGGGGTTAATCGAATGGACTGGCCTGCGCAGAGCCCGGACTTTAATCCTATCGAGCACTTCTGGGACAAGTTGGACCGTCGACTTAAGAGGTGCCCCCACCGTCCGAAATCGGTTAAGGAATTGACCTGTCTTCTCCAAGCCGAGTGGAAGAAAATACCGCTAGCCGTCGTACAACGCCTGGTTGAGAGTATACCCCGGAGGGTCACAGCTGTAATCGCCGCTCGTGGAGGCTCCACCAACTATTGAAGGTGAATAAACTTTGTTTTCTTTGCTATCACAGGTGTCCAATTACTTGTTGGTAGATAGTGTATATGTGTATGGAGAACGGTGTGGGAATGATGGGCCATCACAATGGGTGCTAATTTTCTATGGGTACTGGGTGGTCTACCAATTACTCTGAGCTCCAAGTCCCACGAACGACGTCTAACTGTAGTTAGCTTTTGTTTAATTAATTAAAAACAGTGTACTTGGCCCAACTGCAACTTTCCCGTTGATGTCTAAAGAGTTTTGCTATATCTTTCCAGAGCAAACACTCAAATTGTAGATAGAAGGGAACGCTTTTTTCTTAAGGAAGTAACTTTTCACACAGGTATAAAGTACAAACAGAGTTACTTATTACTATTCATAAATAATAAAATAATATTTTTTGTTAAAAAATTTCAGACAAAAAGATTGCGAAAAAATCGGCCATTGCTCGCGTGGTCCACCGGAAAATGTCCCGGTGTCCCGATGGGCCAATGCACCCCTGATCGTAATGAGTACGGAGAGATGGACGGCCATGAAGTGTACGATTGCAACAGTTTATCATCAAAATAGAGGGGACAAACTTGTCTACGAACTGTTTTGCTGTGTGTTAAACAAGCTTCTGTATAAACATTTCACTGTTTTAAAACTTCCAATTACCAAATTCATACCTTGACGAGCATGATCTCGAATCAGCTGATTTAGGGGCTTTTCCTCTCACTCAGATACAGGGTGACCCACAAAGGACTCCCTGATTTTAAATTGAAATAACTCGGAAATGGAGATCGATAGAAGAATAAAACAAGTGGTATGTTTATTTGAAAAGCCGTAAAAATCTGATACAGAAGTTTCAAAATTACTTACAAATGTTGCCGAAAGGTGGCGCTGTACGCTGTAGTCGAAGTGCGATCCTATAAATAATGCTGTGAAGCACAGAGCGATCAGTCTTCGGACAGTTTCGCTGTCGAAACGTGAAAGGAGGTTAACGTACTGAAGTAAGTGGATGAAGTCATGTATTCCGTGGAGCAACGTGTTTTTCTGGTACTCGAGTATCAGGGACTTTGTGGTTTATGCAAGATGGGGCCCAATCACACCGTACTCCGGCGGTTTTTGCCTTTCTTGAGGAATACTTCGGGAATATAGTCATTGCTTTGAACTATTCCACATTTACTGGAACAGGCATGGATTGGCCTCCATACTCACCCGATTTTACCCCCTGCGACTACTTTTTGTGGGGAACATTGAAGGACACTGTTTTACAGAACAATTCTGCAACACTGGACGAGCTTGAGGAGTTGATCGGTGAGGCATGTGCGTCCATTTCCGTTGACACACTACAGAGGGTGACTGAAAATTTCATTCTTCGTTTGCGCCATCTCTGTGCTGCGAAAGGTGCACATTTTGAATCGATTGTCATATGATTGCAACGACTGCTTGCAAAGGACAGTTTATAGACTATTTCTCGGACGCCTTACTGCGCCACCTGTCGGCAACATTTGTAAGTAATTTTGAAACTTCTGTATCAGATTTTTACGGCTTTCAAAATAAACATACCACTTGTTTCATTCTTCTATCGATCTCCGTTTCCGAGTTACTTCATTTTAAAATCAGGGAGTCCTTTGATACCCTGTAGATACCTAGTACTTCAAGCCCGCCCTGGCGGCCCACAAGCTACGGCCTTGCTTTACAGTTGCTCTTTGCGGTTGTTAAACCCTGAAACAACAAGAAGAACAACAAAAAAGTGGGCGAACAAGACGAAATTCTCGAGAGCACAGAGTATGAATTTCCGTTAAAATGCACAAATATAAATATTGGATGCTCCTCTAACAAAAGCCACCCAACTTTGAAACATTTTCTTCAAGAAAAAAAATCTTCTTCGAAACGCTGTGCTACCGGAACGGCTAAATGTCTCCGCCCCGGTGGCACAATGTTCCAAGCCCCTGACCATTCTTCCGAGATGGGTCTAGGTTCGAAACCCGGTGAAGCATGGATGTTGGGTTTGCCTTACGGCACTGGCTTTCTCTCACTTCCTTGGAACCAATGACCCTCAATTAGAGACAGACGACTGCTTATAGCCATCGGGTTGCTCACAGGGGTTGTCGTACCCCAAAATAATAATAAAAATTAAATAATGTCACAAATAACGTAAACATTTTAAACAATATTCATTTGCTTGATGGACAGAGCTTGTTTTCATTTTCCCTTGTTCAGTAGCAAGGAGCTAAAGAAATGATCAACCATAACACAAAATCACCTAGTGAAGCAATCGCAGCAACGAATATTTCGCTTTGTCGCTTCAAGAAAAATTACTTCATACGCGAAAATGGACTAGGTAACAACAAAAAGTAACCGAGAACCTTGGAATAATAAGTCATTTGCATAAAAACATGCTGGTAGTCTTCAACATTCCTGCGATCATTAGGTTTAGACCAGAGCACATTTTGATTAAGTATTTTATACGCAGGTCCGATTCCAAATAATTTTCTCCGAGACGGAAATGAAAATTTTCGAATGGAAGGGCAAATCCTTTTGAAATGCACTTCTACAAGAAAGCCTGTCGACACAAAGAAAAGATGCACTTCGGAAGAATAGTCAGCTTTAGAGATCGTTGTTAAGGGACAATTTTAGTATTGTGAACAAGCTCAGGAATGACACAAAAATATTATGCTGCACCGTCGGAAAAGCTCGCATTAATGATACACAGCCTCAAGGGTTCAGGTCAAGGAGGTTAGAAAAAGAGTTTTGGAGATGCCCTGGGTCTTTTTTAACTGTGAAGCCACAAAGTGTGTAATTTCGATGTTGTTTACAATACCTAACGGAGTCTCGTGTAGTTTCAGCTGCGTAATATTTTTGAATTGTCTCGTTTTCGGTTGCAGAAACCATGTTAATACCAAATTGGTAAGCGTTACGCTCCATAGGGGAGTGAAGTTTACAATTTTAACGTTTGTTTTGTTTTGAACTTTCACTACCGTTTCATGAATTTCAATTTAAAATATAAATGGGAAGGTGCCTCAAAATACAGAGGGTGAGTCGAAAGTTTTGCAGTATTTGCATAAATGCATGTACTGCGGCAGAGCATCACCTTGTGCCCTTCGAGCACAAGGTGATGCTCTGCGTCTGGGGAATTTCGAGGGGATAATCTATTACGAATTTGTTCCAGACGGTCGGAACATCAACGCCAACTTCTACTTTGAACAGCTGGAGCGGGTGTATGCCGTTTTAGAGGAGAAGTACCCGGCATTGGTGAACAGAAAGCGCGCTCTCCTACAGCAGGACAACGCTCGGCCTCATACCGCGCAAACGATCCGGGCAGAACTCCAGGAACTTGAGGACATCGAACTAATGCCACACCCAACATATAGTCTGGACCTTGCCCCGTCGGATTATTACTTGTTCCGGTCGATGTTCCTCTTCCTTCGCGGACGGTACTTCAACAACCAGGAGGAGGTGGCAGCTGGGGTGCTCACGATCAGCCGTGGTGAGCACCTTCATAAAGTGGTCCAAGGAGAGTCAAAGACGGTAAGACTTGTGGGGTAATCACGATCAGCCGTGGTTAGCACCTTCATAAAGTGGTCCGAGGAGGGTCTAAGACGGTAAGACTTGTGGGGTGCTGACGATCAGCCGTGGTTAGCACATTCATAAAGTGGTCCGAGGAGGGTCTAAGACGGTAAGGCTTGTGGAGTGCTGACGATCAGCCGTGGTGAGCACCTTCATAAAGTGGTCCAAGGAGGGTCAAAGACGGTAAGACTTGTGGGGTGCTGACGATCATCCGTGGTTAGCACCTTCATAAAGTGGTCCGAGGAGGGTCTAACACGGTAAGACTTGTGGGGTAATCACGATCAGCCCTGGTTAGCACCTTCATAAAGTGGTCCGAGGACGGACTAAGACGGTAAGACTTGTGGGGTAATCACGATCAGCCGTAGTTAGCACCTTCATAAAGTGGTCCGAGGAGGGTCTAAGACGGTAAGACTTGTGGGGTGCTGACGATCAGCCGTGGTTAGCTCCTTCATAAAGTAGTCCGAGGACGGTCTAAGACGGTAAGACTTGTGGGGTAATCACGATCAGCCGTGGTTAGCACCTTCATAAAGTGGTCCGAGGAGGGTCTAAGACGGTAAGACTTGTGGGGTGCTGACGATCAGCCGTGGTTAGCACCTTAATAAAGTGGTCCGAGGAGGGTCTAAGACGGTAAGACTTGTGGGGTAATCACGATCAGCCGTGGTTAGCGCCTTCATAAAGTGGTCCGAGGACGGTCTAAGACGGTAAGACTTGTGGGGTAATCACCATCAGCCGTGGTTAGCACCCTCATAAAGTGGTCCGAGGAGGGTCTAAGACGGTAAGACTTGTGGGGTAATCACGATCCGCCGTGGTTAGCACCCTCAGAAAGTGGTCCGAGGAGGGAGAAATCACGAACCGCCTGCAAGGTGTGTGAGCCGACCACGACTCAATGATGTTAGAGTTAGAGAAGGCTATCGACGTAATACCTCAGAGGTCACGCACATGTCAAAACGGCAAAGTTGCAGGTACAAAATTCGTCTGTGTAGCTTAATTGGGAAAGCGTTCGGCTCCGGAGCAGATGGATTCGATTTCCAGCCACCGGAAAATGGCTTTTACGCTATGTTGGCGTCTGAACGTAAAATGAATTTCCTGGCCGTTGGGTTTTTCGGAAAATGAGTGTTCGTCCCACACGTCGTCTGGAATCACTGGGAATTCCTTCTTGTGCAGTGACCTCCTTCAAGCGTGGTTTGTCGCTGGCCCGGAAACTTATGATTCTGTCCCACACCTTTCTGAAGGGGGATATATATGTGACGTACCTACCTCAGAGGTGACCCAGATGTCAAGACGGCAAAGTTGCAACGACAAACCTCGTCGGTGTAGTTGAATTGGGAAAGCTTTCGACTTCGGAGAAGAAGGATGCAGGTTTGATTTCTGCCACCGTCAAATGAATTTTACGTTATATGTACTAGCCAACTGAAGGGACACTGTGGTGCAACACGCCGATAATTTGAATATTGGCGACGGGAGTAATGTGTCACAACACGCAGTACATCGAACCATGCTAAAAATGGGATTGCGTAGCCACAGGAAGCTCCTAGTGCTCATGTTTACCTTGGTTAACAGTTAATAATTCATATGTAGAAAACTATGACATCTATAATCTACCTAAACATCACTGCAGAGCAGTTATCCTTTCATGACAAAGATATCATCCTTTAGTAGTGCCTTTTTTCAGCAGTATAATGCGCCATGCCACACTGCCTGGATTGTCCGAGAACGGTTTGCGGAAGATAAGGAAGCCTTCAAGTATTATTGCCCTGCCCTTTGAATTCTTCAGACATAAATCCAATGTAGCATATGTGGTTTGGGGTGGAACAAAAAATCCATTTGCTGTTCTAACATGAACACATTCATAATGATTTACTTCTATGACCTCATTTTCAACGGAACTGCTTTATGTTTACAAATGCCAGGAGTTCGGTTTATTGTTCCGTAGTTAAATGCACTTCGTATTATAAGATCAAGATATTTCACAATGTTGAACGCGATAAACTCTCATTTCTATGAATATATACACTATATTGACAAAAGTTATCGGACACCCCTTCAAAAGCAAATGAACGGATCGGCTGCGCTGTTAAGATGCGCAGTACAGCTGCAAAAGGTATAAAAACAAGCCTGTACTTGGCCGTGATCATATCGCACTGTGAGGTTGAGAGAAAATGTCACAGTGGGAGAAAACTGACTTGGAGAAAGGAAAGTTTGTTGGGTGTTATATTAGTGGGTTGTCCATAAGAGAAACAGAGAGACGTTTAAACATTCACAAGTCAACTGTTTTGGATGTACTGAAAAAGTGGACGAAACATGGCGTGCCTGAAGCAGCAAAACGTACCGGCGGACCAAAGAAAATCAGTGATAGAGGACCGTCGAAGCCTCAGGAGAGTCGTTACAGCTAATCGACGGAGTACTGCACAAGACCTCAGTGTACAGCTTAATAAAAATGCTGGAACCTCGGTAAGTACACGTACCATTCGCAGATAACTTCATTCCATGGGTTACTGTGGTCGCGCGGCTGCTCATAAGCCTTTCATCTCCACTCGGAACGCTATTCGTCGTTCAGCATGGTTAAAAGGACATTTATCGTGGACCGTAAATCAATTGAGACAAATCCTGTGGACTGATTAATCCAGATACACGATCCACCAGTCTGATGGCCGTGTGTGGGTATGGCGGCAGCGGGGTTAACGCTATTTACCACAGTGTACTGGTCCTACGGTCAAGTTTGGAGCTGACAGTGTACTTGTGTGGGATTGTTTTCGTGGTATGGCCCCGGCCCATTGTTTATCGTGGACAAACCTGTTAATCAGCACGTCTGCCTCGACATTCTGGACAATTATGCCCTACCAACTCTGTGGCAATACTATGGAACCAAGCCTTGTTGGTACCAGCAGAATAATGCACGGAGCCATAAAGCATGGACTGTTACGGCGTGGTTTGACGATAATTTCGAATCGTGTGCTGACTGGTCAGCACAGAGGACTGATTTTAACCCCATAGAGCACCAATGGGATGAATTAGAGCCCCGCATAAGAAGCTTGGAACCAAGGCCTACTACTAAGTAACAGTTAGCGACAGCATTATGTACTGAATGGAAGCGTATACCTATCGCTGTGTTTCAAAACCTTGTCGAAAGCATGTCTCTAAGGATCAGTGCATGCATTAAGGCCAAAAATGGACCGACACCGTACTAATGTATGTCAATAAATGTTATGTTGTGTTTCTCTTCTACGTGTCCGGCGACTTTTGTCAATATAGTGTACATACCAGAAACAGAAAACTCGAGCCACTTGGAGGTCACTGGTTAGGAATATAATGATTACACAGAACTTATTTCCCATTCTGAAGTGTTGCGAATAGAAATTAGTGAAGGGCTGTTTTAATACTTCAGAACTTGGTATGTGATTTTTTGACATAATCAAAAATGTTAGAGGTCAATATTTGTATTGCTTAAAATTACATCAAGTCGATATTTTATCAACTTAAAATTTCATGAGGCCAGCATTTGTTTTAATCTTCAGCATTTCAAAATGTCCGTTTTCGGAAAATATATTATCTCTAAATCCAAAATTCCTATTGAATAATAAGGGAAATTGAGAAACACAAAAGGGCGATTTTTAAAAAGTTGAATTACGTCTAAGGTCGATTTTTGATTCTTTCGTTTTCTCTATACGGCAGAATTCGCTTTAAAAAACTTGAAGTAGAATTCTTTTTCATAAGTTTTCATTGCAGGTCAACTTTCGATGTCGTTAAAAACGCGGAAATACAATACAATATCTTCATCAATTTTTCTATTAATCGAAGAAACATTTGTGAGCCACAGCTATAGGATCTTCGGTCGTTTCCAGAAAAATGACCGTATTATCCACATATAGATGGAGGGTATCAACATCGTTACGTGTCTCACTGCTTCCTGCAACTATTGATCCGCATGAAAATCCGAAACTTCAACTCTTAACAGGCATTAAAACACTGTAATGGAGTTAGTTTTTTTAACAAACTTGTCTTGAGCACGTTATCTGAGACTTAATCGAAACGTTCCTATTAAAGCCTCTCAGAATACTTGCCCTTTTAAAAATTCACATCAACGCGCTGTCAAATCTTGTGATTTTGTTCTATTCCTTGAAAAATCTCGTAACATATATTTCCGATTACATAGAATTTTACCAAAATGACGATTTTATCATATCTTCTGTGTGCGTGTGTGTGTATAATAGCATTCGAACCTCACGCTACTTGTTTAGAGTTCAACTTAGATGTCTATTGATGTCTTAGAAAAACAGTTTTCACTTCTAACTCCTACATTTTCTTTACCACCTTTAAAAATAGAAGACATTGCATTTTTTTCGGCATACAAAGCCAAAATTCGCAGATTTTATCTCAATTAAAATTATGTGTGTTGTGAAAATAAATTCCGAACCAAACAAGAAGGGAAAGAAAATAATTAAAATTTAATTGAATGGGAAATTGCAGGGGAAATAGTTTCAAAGAACCGTAGATTAAATTTGCTAAATTTATACACTGAGTGATCGCTGAATTGAGTCATCCCTTGTCGAAAGTGGATGGGCCCGTCGACCACGCGATTTCCGAGAGAAAAGCGATTAATCGACCGACGTAGCGTTAAGCGTGAGTGGAGTAGTAAGTTGTAAAATTCGAAGGCTGATGGGTAAACGGAAGGATTTATCGGACTTTGAGAAATGGCAGATTGTGAAAGCTCGGAGAGCGAGCGCCTTGATTTCCCAAATGGCTCAACTGACGGGTTGTTCGCGAGCCTCTACAGGTAAAGTGCATTAGGACTGGCTTGAAAATGATCAAACAACGACCAGGAGGCAAAACTGCAGAGGACAGAGGAAGGTTGATGTGAGAGGTGAGCGCCAGGTCCAATGACTCGTACAAGTCAACAGACTCAGCACTGTTCAACGTTGACTACTCAACACAACAGAAGGTCAACCCGGAACAGTATCTGTCATAACCACGCGTCGCACGTTCGCACGTATGGAATATAACAGCAGGCGACCCCGACAACATCCTCTCCTAACCGCTGTTCATCTGCACAAAAGACTCGCCGGATGCAAAGATCATGCAAGGTGGATCTCGGATGACTCGAAAAACGTGTGCCGGTTTGACGAGTCGCGTTTTCTACCCCACTCCGTGGATGGCCGTGTACCTACTTGACTCAAACAACATGAGGTACTCGATCCATGAATCGATGCCTCTTTCCAGTCCAGGAACTGCTGTAGGCATATACACAGTCGAGTCACATTATTGTGACCACCTCCTACTTTTGAAGTCAACAGCCCGTACCGTACCCAATGAAAGAAAGCACGTGTCGTGAGCTGGCTTAGAAGGTATATAAGGTGTGCTGTAGGCAATCTGAGAACATATCAATCGTTGCTGTCATGAATAAAAGGAGATAATTTTTCAGATTTGCAAAAAGGGATGATTATCGGCTTTTGGGCCAAGGGTGGCAGTATTTTGAAACAGCGCAGTTTGTGAACTGTTCGCGTACTGCTGTGGTTAAAGTGTATCATGATTGTATAAATGGCACCATTGCGAATAAGCGATGTGAAAACTGCGGAGCACAACGTGCCACTGATGTGAGAGGTGAACGTCGGTTTCGATGGTGCGTGAGGGTCGATCAACAAGATACAGTGGAGTAACTCACTGGCCGAATGAACCAGGGGGGTACCGGAAGTGTGTTTAAAACGACAGTTCAGCGAACCCTGCTGCGTATGGGGCTCTGATGCAGACGGATGGTCACTGCACCTATGTTAACGAAGGTGCTTAGGCAGAAAAGGCTTACATTTGCACGGCAGTATCGGAATTTGAGCTCTCCTGATTGGCAAAGGATTGCCTTCTCCGATGAGTCACGTTTTCTGCTTCATCGAACGGATGGACGTTGGCGTATAAGGCAAAAAACATCGCAGAACAAACACTCTTTAACCATTGCTGGCAGAACACAAGCTGGTGAGGGAATTTTTTCGTGGCATTCTCTGGGTCTACTCATACCTGTGGAAGGCACTATGGACCGAATTCGTTATGAATCCATCCTTGCAGACCACGTACACCCATACATACTGACTGTCTTTCCTGGGGCGAATGATGGGATCTTCCAGAACGACAATGCGACATGTCACACAGCTAAAAATATCAGAGAGTGATTGGAAGAGCACGATGAACACTTCAGAGTACTTCCCTAGCCCCATAATTCTCCAGACGTAAACCCAATTGAGCATCTGTGGGACCACTTCGATCGTGTTGTACGCTCTATGGGTCCTCCCCCCCAGGAGCTGTCAGATGCACTTCAGTCAGCAGGGCTCCACATATCTGTGAACATCTTCCAGCACCTTACTGAGTCCCTCCTAGCCCGTCTAGCTGCTGTCCGCGCTGCACACGGCGGTTACTCTGGATATTAGCTAGTGGTCACAATAATATGACTCGACCGTGTATTTCTAGTTCCTTAAACATTACTGGTAACAGTAATTACCGAGAGACAAATCTTCACGAAGAAATGATGTTTGATTATCTATCTACACATATATAATTTCCTTTGAACGTCTGAACGTTTGAACATTTGTCTCATTTTGTTGCGAACCGCTTTGCTTTGTTGTCATAACATCGAAGACCGATTTTTTACAGCTGCTAGTGTTACGTCATCTCATCGAAACCCAGGCTGACGAGAAAGACAGGCTACGGTACGAAATAGTCACGTGCACAACTTAGTTGTGTCTGTCGCGAAGTCAATCGGTTGACCAGCCATTACATCGTTGTTTCTCAGTGATTTGTATTTAGTGAGTGAGTGTTCCGTTTATTCTCATTTGGATATACGTATAGTTTTGTGAGGTAGGTATTTTTATAATTCTAAGATAAGGTTAATTCTTAGTAAACGTTTTATTTAGTTTTAGCAATAAGTTAGCGATAATTATAGGTTTAATGAGTAGATCTTAGTTTCACACATGTTGAAATCTGTTCATGTCTCATGAATAGTGAAGTATAAAGAAGTGAGTTATTCTGTGGTGTTTAATTCTTTTTTCAAGTAGACAAATGGAATAATTAATATGTTTTGCCAATGCGGATTCACATAGAGCTTGAATATTACCAGAAATCAGGGTAACGTTTTAGGAAATTAGCCTTTGTAATTTGTATAACATTTGCATCTCTTCAACAATCGTTAGCTCTTTCTTTACGGAATTAATGCTTGAATTGTTGCATTGTAAAGTGGGTCTGAATTAAAGAAGACAATATTTTAATGTCGTAACTTAATGTCAACTGTGATATAGCATTTGTCTGATTGAATTTACTAAAGCTGTCTGAACAGTGTGGACAGATTATGTTAAAAAAACTGCATGGTCAACTTTATTCTAACTGTACAAAACATAGGGAACTACTTTCGCTTAAAAATTTCATATCTAGTTCTTCGCTTGTATTAAAAGGTATAATTATTTTTACAGGAATTGACATGCCGCGGTGTTGCAGTGTTAGTGGCTGCAAGTCAAATTATAGAAGTCAAAAGGAGACTGTTACAATTTTTGCCATACCGAAGTCAGAAACCCAGAGAAGCTAATGGCTTCGTAGTATTCCAACAGATTTGAGTGGCTTAAAAAATCAAGTGGTATGTATAAAACATTTCGATGAGTTCTGTGTCATCAGAACTGATAAGTTGATTGTTGATGGTGAATATAAAGAGTTTCCTAGGAAACTGCCAAAGTTGAAAGAAGGATCACTTCCAACAGTTTTTCCCAATTTGCTAAAGTACTTGAGTTCCATTCCAAGCTCTTCAAGACGCCTTGCAGACGTGGAAAGCGATAACCTCGAACAGGCCATCAAGGAAAGCCTTGTAGTACATAAAAAGTATTTGGAAGAAAAGAGTATTAAAGGTATGGGTGATGTAATGTCATATTTTGCAAAGAATGAAAACAATTTTCGACAAGAATGGGCTTTAGTAAGTAATGAAACTAAAGTAATCATTTGTTTTATTGATCTTCATAATGAGTCACCTGCTGTGTTAGGCTCCATTGTGATAGCTACTGATCTCCGTTTCGAGGTTTATATTGACAAAACAAAAAATCAACAAGAGTAAGTTATCAAAAAAAAAAATTTAAATTCAGTAACTGTTATCAAAGAACTCATGCAGTATGTTGAAGAACATTTGAAAGACCCTAATGTGCATAGTTACATTGAATCAGCCACAACTTTGTGAGAGCTAGAATTGTCTAAATGTCCAGAATCAGCTCAGCCAATATTTTTTATAGAGCAGTTAAAATTATCATTAGTCCCAAAAAATAATAGGAAATATTCTAATAGTACCATGGTTCTTGCAACATCACTATATATTTTTTCTTCTTCAGCATATAATATTTTATATAAATACAATGCTTTGTATCTTCCACACCCCCGGAACTTGCAGAAACTAATTGGTCACTTTTCACTAAATAGCTGTAATCTTCGTGGCAGTATGGTGTATTTGAAAAGTAAAATTCAGGGTCTGTGGGAACATGAGTTCATAGTAAATTTGTTACTTGATGAAATTTATATGGAACCACATCTGAGTTTTAAAGGTGGCTCTCTTTTTGGAATGAGCCAGTCAGACACTGCTAAACTTGCAAAAACTGCACAAGTTTTTATATCTTCAGTGTTGTCCAAGTATAAGGATGTTGCGAGCATAATCCCTGCGAACAATCTCACATCTGAACAACTGAAAGATATGATAATGAGTGTAATAACAGAAGTTGAAAAACTTGGATTTCAAGTAATATGTCTGATATCTGACAATAACTCTGTTAACCGCAAAGCATTTGAGTTATTCACTTAACAGAAGATTTTGCAACCTAGTGTTCCACACCCTTTGAATGATACAAGATTGTTATTTTTTTGTGTTTGACTCTGTGCATATTATTAAATGTATTCGAAATATATGGATTGGGAAAAAAGATGAAAAGTGTATTATTTTTCCAGATTTTGAAAATGATGGTAATATTTTAAAAGCCTGTTACAAGCATTTAGAACTGTTATAGTATGATATGGAGAAAAATGCTCTTATTAAGTATGGTCATTTGCTTTCTAGTAAAGTTCTGTACCCTTCAAACATTCAAAAGCAATATGTAAAGCTGGCTCTCAGGGTGATCAATGAAAAAAATATTGCAGCTTTAAAATGTATAAGTAGCCATTATCCAAAAGTATTTGTTGGTTACGAAGAAACTTGCAAATTTCTTGATATTTTTACCAAATGGTGGAAAATTGTTAATGTTCAGAGTGCCTTTGAAAGCATCAGATTTAATGATCCACACAGAGAACCAGTGAGAACTGAAAATTCTCTACAAATAGAATGTTTGAGCAAAATGTCATTGTGGTTGAAAAAATGGAGAACTTCAGTTCCTGTCACAAATGCACTATCATCTCAAACATTCCAGTCACTCATAACTACAAATGATGCTTTCATACAGTTTGTTCCATACTTATTGGAGAAGTATAAAATAGATTACCTTCTGCTTGGTAAGTTCCAAAATGATAATTTAGGAAGCAGATTTGGTTACTACAGGCAACTTAGTGGTGCCAATTACTATATTAGCTATGTGCAGCTGCTGGAAAGTGAAAGAAAGTTGCGTTTCAAAAATGCAGTGTTTTTATCTATTAAAGATACCAAAGTACCCTTACAAACCTTAATACTATGTGAATATCGTCATTCTCATTCTGTAAACTTAACAATGTTTAATGATGTTATTAATAGTGAATTTAATTTTGAAAATGTACCAGCACTTATGATTCCAGTGCTTACTTACATTGCTGGATTCACTGTTCGAAAAGAGTTAAGGAAGTAAAAATGTGACTTTTGTTGTTCTTGGTTATTAACTGACAAAGAAGTTGATCTGGCTGAACAACCATATCAGCTAATAGAGGAACTGGACAGGGGTAAGTTGATTTTGCCCACAGAATGTGTTGTTTTGACAGTTGCTGTGGCATGGTACACTTTACAAAATATTGTTAAAATGCATGAAAACCAGTTCCTGAGTGCACAGCATCAACTTTCTGTCTTATACAAAATCTGCTGCATACATTTAAACAGACAAAGTTATGATTTCAGATTTCCTTGTTCATTTTCTGTTGAATGTTTGTGTTTGAGTAGCTTGAAAACTAAATTGGAAAACATGACTCTCCTCAGCTGCAAAATACTCTTGAACAACTTAGTAAAAGCCAAAAATGATAACCGAAATGATTTGAAATCACGTGAAAGAAAAATTAAGAAGTTGAAAGGCTGAACACTTAGTTTTGTGTGCCTCTCCTTAGTGCATAGTGTGCACAGAGTAAGTCATGAGATAGGAAAAAGAGTTCAAACTTATCAAATATTTTGTATGCATGTAAAGTGTATAGCCAGGTTGGTTAAAGCATTGACATGTATTTTTCTTCTGTAGTAAATGAAGATAACATTTATGAAAGTTATCTTTGAAACTAGAAAGTAAAGATCTGTCATATTTAGTTTCATTTGAAACTTGTATACTAGGGAGCAGTACTTCGGTTAGCGTCTCGTAACATTTTCGATCTTTTTCCGCTTCATCACATGTTATTCACATAGTGATGCTGAGTGGTGGTGGCGGCATTATGTACTGGAGATTTGTATTTAATTTTTGATCGTGTCTTTTTTTTTTTTTTTTAAGTTGGAACTAATACTGTTTGTGAAGTGGTTACCTGTCTTACACAATGTGCCTGTGATATACCTTTTTTGTATTCTCCTACCCCAAAATATGTATCTTTATTTGTCAAGCCATTTCACAGAAAAATGGACCATAGGTCCTCATTTAATAGCAATTGTGATTTCATCAGTCAAAAATCATTTGAAAATCTATGGACTATTTCCTTTCTGTGGAAGATGATGCTGTACTCCTTCGCGTTATGGAGTCTGGCTAGTCTCTCAACGACACCATACCCGTACGAGTTCCATGTGATTTATTCCCAGATGAATCAATGTTAGCAGTAATATTGTAGCATTTTGTTTACGTTTCAACACTGTACTAAAAAATTCCAGGAAATTTTTCTTATTTTTTATTCATACTTGCTCCTATGACTTCATTGCCACAAAAATTTGATAAAAACACCTGTGAGAAGGTAACTGAAGAGTTACTGTGTGTGTGTGTGTGTGTGTGTGTGTGTGTGTGTGTGTGTGTGTGCCAGAGCTGAGTTCGGGCTCAATTTTAAGAGCCTGAGCCCGAAAACTGTGATTAATCTGTATAGGCATTAAAAAAGTCTCTTCCAGACTTCCACTCTTTCCTACCCGTGCAATTAACCGACGTCTTTCTCAACTGTAGAGTCAGGAAAGGATGTCTATCTATTTCTATAGTTCCTTTAAACATTAATTTCTTCCTGAAATGTTTCGGTGGGGTGGGGGGATATCAGAAAAAATCGGGAGGCACAACAATCTAAGTCGTACGTTGATCAATAGAAGAATTCTCTTTAACAACTAGAAAGTGTAAAAAAAGCCTCGTGTGCTAAATCATATAAAATCACATTAAAAGAATTTAATTTTACTATAATGAGCAAATTTGGCTTCTAGTAAAGAATGTTAGTAAAATGTATAAATTCCCTAGTGGGAGGAAAAACTACTAACCAATTCTGCTTAATTCCTTTAGATTTCTTTAGAAATGTATGGAAAATAATTTTTTATACTGTTGAAACCTAATCCAAAAAGTGATAAAAATATTTTTTATAAAAAAGTAAATCACAGTTAGGTATGAACATTACAAAAGGAGATTTTAGGTTAAAGAAAATAATGGACACAACTCATACATAAAATATTCAAATGGTAACACATAGTGGAGGATCTAAAGCTGAGATAATTTTGTTGTAGCTTGTGATGATTCAAACCATTTGAACCAGATGTCTTAATTTCTGCCATTGGTTAGCAAGAATTCTTTATTTTGCTGTGTGTATGTTTAACTTTGTTGCAGATGCTGTCACTTGGAAAGTTGGGGGGGGGATTCTGAAGCTCAATACCGTTGCAGCTTGTGATGACTTCCTTCTTTCAAACTATTTGAAACAGACATTTGAGGTACATTTATGTAAAAAAATGGACCCATTTGTTTATTTTTAATAGTATTTTTTACTTCATTCCGCTTGAAGATACAAGACAAATTGATAGTCCATAGGTAAGTTGATACTTTTTCCCAATGTAGTATTTATGCTAATTTTTAAAACAAACTAAAAATTTAATTTCTGAATTGCAGCAAAGGGCTTTAATAATATGAGGGTGGATCAAAAAGTTAGTTACACTGTTGAATAAAAAAAACAAGCAAAGATATACTCAGGGGATGTATGTTGGTTTAAAGGTACAACATTAATTCATTTTTCGACATAGTCACCTAAAGACTGTAAACATTTATCGGAACGTGCGATTAACTTTCCCATACCTATACAGAAAAAGTCCAGTTTGGTGCAACTAGTTAAGGACCACACTTTTCACAGCCTCATCGGTTGGGAATCGTTGTCCACTAAAGTCCTGTTTCATTTTACCGAACAAATGGTAGCCGCATGGGGATAAGTTGGGGCTGTAAGGTGGATGTTGCCACACCTCCGACTTGAATGACTGCAGCAGTTCCCTTTGTTTTCCGTGCTGTGTAGCGTTGTTGGGCAGCAGAGTGACACCTTCGCTCAACTTACCCCGGCATCTGTCCTTAATTGAATTTCGCAAATTTAATAGTGTTTGGCAATATGAGTCACTACTGATGGTCGTCTCTTTTGACAGAAATTCTGTGTAAACAACAGATTCTCAGTCGCCATGACCTCTCCCGCAGACAGAGACAGTTGGACTTTTCACGTCTTCCTTGTTGGAAAGGTGACATGTTTCCATTCCATGGACGATCGTTTAATTTCAGTTACGTAACAGTAAATATGTGATTTCAGATTGCTTATAGAGATATATTTCCCACATATAATAAGAAGAAATATTTTTCCCCATTGTTTACCTGAATAACTGGGAATTTGCTAAGCATCGACCTAACTCTAAATAGCTGAGCTACGATGAAGCAGGGATCACTTTGACTGGCGAAAATCTGAGATTATTCAGATTAAATCACTCGGATGTTTGGGACTTCCTCATCCTGGATGGTGTAACGGTAGCATGTTCGAATGGAAATCGGGAAATGCAGGTTCGCTTCCTGCTCCACGGCGATGAATTTTTCAAATTTTCTGGTATGAAAGAGTTAGTCATAGAGCTAAATCTGCAATTTCAGATTGCTTATTGGCTCATCATGCAATTAAATTTCTGTTAATGGTGAGCAAGAATTCTGTTTACTGAGCTATAGTTTGAATTAAATTCTAGTATGGAAATAGTTTTTTCAATTTTTGGCTTACCTAACAGTGTTCAATTATAGTAATTGTAAATTTACAAATGCAAATGAAAGGAAAATTTAATAGTGACAAAAGTGAATAATTTTATGAAAAAAGGTTCTTGCATTAATTTTTCACAAAACAATGAGAACATTTTTTGTGACAGTGTCCTTCATTCAACTTTTTTTTCAATTACCAAGAAAAATAGCTTGTGCCAGAATGTGTTGTTACATAATTTTAAAGTGTTGAAATATATACAGATAAGGATTAATTTTTTTCTTCCCCCTAGTAGAAATAAGTAAAATAAACTCTAGTGCACAGACAGATGATTTGTCTCAAAAGGGATCCTAAGCATTTTGTTTTTAAGAAGGAATTATTTCCAAATTATGTACTTTTAGTGTACAGAAGCATTGTCCTAGAAATAACCCCATTAAACAAAATACATGCAATAATATCAAAAAATTAATTTTTTCCAGAACAAGAAAAAAATATAACTTTTTTTAATTTAGTAAGGAACGTTTTAGCCAGATATATATATATATGAGGGAACACTTTTTCTTCGACCTCAATATGATTTCGCTTGACGTTTTCCGTTTGCTATTAATATTCTGTACGCTATTTATTAAACGAATTTGCTTTTCATTGTTGCTAGAAAATCATGAAGGCAAAAAGAAAAAAAATGAACTACACGGACAACGAAGAAAATATAGTTAATTTCATTAAATCGAGCAACAAAACTTTCGAATATGTCTCTTGATACGACTTTGCTAAAGGAACGGCTAAGCGCGAAAATCCACACTACACGGAAAACGAAAAAAAAAAAATGAATTCAGTAGTATTAAACGATTAAGTTCAGTAGAACTCACATTTTAATAATGCTCCTTTTAAACGTTTTATTCTCTAATAGTTTGAAATTAATATGCAATGATTAGATGTGCCACCTTATATTCGCTGCGTGTTGGAAAAAATAGCTCTCTACTCGATCACCGTTTGCTCTCGGCAGCCCAAGCAGAGGCAACAGCACTAAGTTGGTCACGTGATCTCGTCGATGCCCTTTCGCACCGAAGCCTGTCTTTCTCGTCAGCCTCGATCGAAACCATTCTGACATGATGTCAGAGATGGGTTACGCCACACGATCAGCTCTATAGAAACAGGAAAGCGTTACGTCAGGAATTTTGGTTCCACTTTGTCGCTCATGAACGGCATACAGAATTTTTCATTTAGAATCCTATCGTATGAAATTTAATTTTAAGATTTCTCTCGCGAACCTAAACTGATTATTTTAGATTATCAAACCAGTTTCTTTTCTCATTTTAGTCTAAAAATTGAGAGTTCCAGTCACAGACGGATTTAGGGCTTTGCCGCCACCTAGGTCCAGACAGATTTGCCGGTCCCCAGTCCTCCTTAAAGTAAAGAAGTTGATGGCTACAATTTCATGTAACTAATTCGGACACGATCCAGGAGTAAAACGAAATGTTAGGGGAGGTGGGAGAAGAATGTAGGCCATCCAAAACTAAGTGCAAATAAAAATCATGATTCAAAGCTTAACTGTGGTGAAACTACACTGGTGGCCACCTAAAATGCAACACCAAGAAGGACACGAGATAGCAAAGCCAGATTTACTGGACACATAACAACAGATACAAAGATGAAACGATTGAGCTCACAGGCCCGTGCGACTTGCGGAACACGCAGACATTAATAGTTCATATGGCTCCCATGGCTGGAAATAACGGCCGCTACACGCCGCGGCATCGAACGAAAGAGGCTTTGGATGTGGGTTTGGGGTATTTCGTTCCAGGCTGCTTCCACACGTTGCCACAGTTCATCAAGCGTAGCCGCGGGTGGTGCTTGCAGGGCCACTCGGTTGCCGATCAGCGACCAGACATGTTCGATGAGCAACATATCGGGAGAACAGGTGGGCCACGGCAGCAGTGACACCTGGTGGGCCGTAAAAAATTGTGCACGATGCGTGCTACGCGCGGGCGCGCATTGTCCTGTTGAAACGTGGCCGCTGGCAGGTCCTACAGGTAAGGGATGACTACAGGCTCCAAAACGTCGGAGATGGTGCGGTGGCTGTTGAGTGTACCGGCGATGCGTACTAGAGGGGTGCGTGTGTCATATTCAATTGCGCCCCAAACCATAACCCCAGGCGACGGACCGCTATGGCGATGCATAATGCAGGCGTAATACAGTCTCTCGCCGCGGTGCCTCCACACGTGGATGCGACCATCGTGGTGTTGCAGGCAGAAGCGGGAATCGTCAGAGAAGACAATGTCGTGCCATTCCGTAGTCCAGGTGCGGCGTCCAACGGCCCACTGCCGCTGCAATTGCCGGTGGTGTAACGTCAATGGTTATCGGAGCAATGGGCGCCGTGAGACAAGTCCCCCTCCGACAGACGACGTCGAACGATACGTGCTGACATAGGTTGCTGCGCAACACACCCAAATTCCTGAGCTAACGTTCGTGATGTGGCGGTGCGAGCCGTCAGTGCCCGCCGCACAACATGCCTGTCCTCTCGCTCGGTGGTGTGCCGCGGCTGCGTCAATCGCTCACGTCGGTCCGTGCGTCCCTCCTGCACCCACCGAATCCATACTCGCCTCACTGTGGCTGGATGTCGTCCCACACGGGCGCCGATGTCTCGGTACGATAAACCGCTGTCGTGATAAGCCACTATTCATCCTCTGTCGAACTCCGAAACGTGCTGGAATGACTGCCGTATTCTGCGACGAGGCATCAGGAAGCTTCCCACACACAGGTCCAGCAGCACAACACACTTCCACTACTTACACCCCGCCTTCTGTGCTTCCTTCTTATAGTGCTTCTCGGTGGCGTGCCGGGTGCACATGATTTGCATATGCCCTGCAATGCTAATCGTTTGCATGTCCTCTCGCGGGAGACGCATGCTGCGAATTTCAGGCCAATCGGGTGCTTCCTTCTTGGTGTTGCATTTTGGGTGGCCAGTAGTGTATAAACAAGAATTTTTCTTATAACAATTAATGAAAAAAATTGTCTATCGTTGACAAAAAAATTCCTTACTTTGGACTGCCACTATCAATTCCTAAATATTTGTGATTAATCAGTTGCTTTGGTAGATGTTTGTTTCTTCTTCTTTTCCTTCTTTCTCCTTTTTTCCGTTTTTTAACAATTTTTAATGTTCTGATACCTGGCAGCGCAATTCAGTCCTTATCGTGCTACCTACTATTGTATTCATTCTGAGGTGAGATGGGATAGTTTCATGGGGACATCCTTCAAATGTCCCCCTCTAAAGTCTAAAGCGATCTTCCTTTATCTAAACCAAAAAACTTTTATCGGGTTCCAAAGAGCAACGTTAACACCTGACTGGTTCCATCCACCACCCGTTCGTATTCATTTCAGTTCTTAAGTATAGTGAAACAGATATGTTTGTCAAGTCGAAAAGAAAGGGAACTACGGGAATTTGGAGACAAAATCTCGTATACAGCAGTTTTCAGACTAAATGTTAGCTTCCACCTTTATTTTAATTTAAATTTTTTCTTTCACTTTTTTATGGGCTTTAACAAATTATTAATTTTTACTACCACTAAAATTTGCCACCCCAGGCCCAAGCCTAGTCGGCCTATTGGGGAAATACGTCTCTGGTTCCAATACAATAAGTAACAGTGTATTTTTAGTATTTCATGCGTATACTGAAGAAATATGATTTGAAACTTTCTTTTTCCTGAAACCACGAAATTCTCAGAATATAATTTTTTTTTTCGCAGAATATAAACATGTATTCTTTTATTTACGTTTATAGAAGAAACGGAATAGAAACAAAATACTGTTTATGCTTCTGATTATGAAGTACCATAACATTTTAACATTTGTAATATTTTATTCTAAGTCACTGAAAATGCTTTACTGTTTTAACACTTTTCTGCTACCTGGCAACAGCAGGAGCAAGTGAACGTAGTTGCTTGCCATCTGCGTGTTTCTTTTTTCTTACAGTAAATGGAACAACGCGATTTAGGGCAGTATGCATTTTTTGAGGGAGTTTTGAAGGACGGAAATCACTGACAAGCCTTTCTTACTAACGATTTAATACAAAAAAAAAATGCCGAGGAATATTGCGACTGCCTGCTGTTATTTGTTTTCGATATTTCATCAGCTGTCTATAGAAACATTTGATGTGCGGCCAACGAACACTTGGAAAATGTAAGCGCTTGCCTGTTTTAAGTTTTAATTGTTGAATCAATGACACAACCAATATGCTTTTTTTAGCGCGTCTTTTGCAAAAAAAACCCCACGTGCTTATGTTATCGGTTTGTCCGTCCGTCTGCCCATCCGACTATAGACACAATATCTCTGCAACTGATTTGAAAAATCCTTTTGCATTAGAAAGCTTGAATTGTGCGAATGATGATCCTTATTTCGTTTTTTCTTACGATGCACAATTTCGCCGCTAGAGGGGGTAAATGCAGATGATATCAAATTCAAAATACATTTTATTCCATATATTTGCTTCTAAACATCCAATTAAAAAAAATATTTTTTGCCTTTCTATTCCATTCATGTCGAAGACTACACTGGCGTGCAAAAATTAAGGACGAGACGGTTTTTCGAATGTAACGTCGTGCAGAAGTGCTCCACATCGACTCAAATCATACCATAGGATCCCCAAGATGTAAAAATATGGGACAAGTGAGCAAAACCGTTCAAACAAGGAATCGAAAGGATACAAAGGCACTTTATTGAAAAGGTAGCTTCGAGCACAACTGGACAGAAGACAGAAACGTCCACGTGAAAGGCGGCTGTCAAGAAAAATCCAGTCTTTAGTAGGAGATATGATCACCCCTGACTGCATTGCAGGATTTAAGCCTGTCCATGCTGAGGACGAGATTGTCAAGGAGCTGTTGAGGCATCGCGGCCCATTTCTCTTGTAGCGCTAATCGCAGCTGCGGAATCGTTGCTGGCGGCTGGTGATGTGGTGACAAGGTCCCACACGTGTTCGATTGGATTTAGGTCCGGGGACCTTGCTGGCCAATCCATGCGTTAAACATCTTTACTCTCCAACAGCTCTGTGGCAGCCACTGTACGACGAGGTGTAGCGTTGTCGTCCATTAAGAGGAACTCAGGACCCACAGCACCTCCAAACAGACGCACGTGATGCAGGAGAACCTCGGTACAATAGCGGACACCAGTGACTGAACCTCCTTGGAAGATGTGGAGGTTAGTACGGCTACCAAGCATGAAACCGCCCCAAACGAGAACTCCGCCACCTCCAAACCGGTCCCTTTCGATTATGTTGGAGGTGTGATTGCGTGTTCCCTGCTCTCTCCAGATGTGTGTACGTCCAGAATCGCTCATCAGACTAAATCGGCTCTCATCCGTAAAGAGAACTCGACCCCATTGCTGATGTGTCCAGTTCTTGGCACCACAGAAACCGCCGTCTCCGATGAGCAGGCGTTAATGGCACACACCGTACTGGTCGTCGTGCAAATAGACCACCTTTGTGCAGCCTCCTGGCTACGGTAAAACGCGATAACGGACGTCCAGTTGTCAGTTGCATGTGCCTTGCGATTTCTCCCGCTGTCTGCCGTCTGTATCTTCTCGCCTGTAGGACAATATACCGGTCGTCCGCCGCAGTGGTTGTTCGTGGACGACCACTCCTTAACTCTCGGACAGCTGTTCCTGTCGTTAGAAATGCTCTCCAAGCTCGTGAAACGATGCTGTGAGCGATACCGAACTCCTAGGCTACACTAGTCACACTTCAACCTTTTTCCAACTTCCCAATGACGCGACCTCGGGTAAAGTCCTCCAGATGTCGTCTACTGGATTGCCTGTTGGCCATAACACATGGTGGCAGCAACTCGACGTCGTTCAAACCGATGTACACCGTGCAAAAGCTTTCACCGAATTGCTGAGCGTACACCACCCGTGTGCTTTATATCCTTCCGACACTCCCCCCCCCCCCCATGTCATGCTGCATATATGCGCATGCCCTACCGTACCAGACCCTAGTCTATCTCCTGAGTGGTTTTTCGGTCCGTTCTGCCTGCTCGTTCCGCTGTTATGCTAATTTCTCCTCTTCGTCCTTAATTTTTGCACACCAGTGTATTTTGGGTATAGTCACTTTTTCAAGTTACGTAAATTGCGTTTCCCGCGATATCTCTGCTTCTAAAGCTCGGATTTAAAAAACATTCCGCAGCGGATACAGCTCCTGATGGGAAATATTTTCCATATAAATTAAAAATTTTGCTATAAAACGCTTTGGCCACCAGGGGTGTAAGTTTTTATTTTTGCGTCTGATGTATTTGCAGCAAAATATGAGTTTCGTAAATCTCGATTAAAAAAATTCTTCCGTGGACCGATACTACTCACGTCGACAAACCTTATTGGAATAGTTTCTTCTTAAAAGAATTCATGGTTTTTCCGCCAGGGGGCGTAGATGTCTATCTTATTTTTGTCAAATCTCTGCTTCTAATGGTCCAATTTGAAAAATTTCTTCTTTGTTGGATAAAGTTTCAAGTGCGGCATGTTTGTATTATAATTTCAAAATTTTCAAGTAATTCATTGAATTTCCGCTAGGCGGAGTATAGGTAAATTGCACTTTCCTCGGTATCTCTGCTTCTAAAGATCCCATTTTAAAAATTCGTCCTGCTCCTGATACAGCTCCTGGTGGGAAATGTTTTGTTGTAATTTCTTATTTTTTGTAAAATATTGTTTGGCCACCAGGTGGCATAAGCGTTAATTTCTGCTTCGTAGCGTAGGTATTTTCAGCAAAATCTGAGCTTATAAAAGCTTGATTAAAAAAATTCTTTCGTGGGCCGATAACGCTCATGTCGCTAAACATTTGAGAATATTTTATTCTTAAAATATCCATGTCTTTTCCGCCAGGGGCGTAGATGTATATCTTATTTCTGTCAATATCTCGGTCTCTAAAAGTCGGATTTGAAAAATTCCTTTGTCAGAAAGCGTTTCCGGAGGAAAATGTTTTTCGTACAAGTTCAAAAAATTTAAAGTAATGCATAGACTTTCAGCTAGGGGGCGTAAAGGTAGATTGCGTTTTCCTCGATATCTCTGCTTCTAAAACTCCGATCTGAAAAATTCTTGATCCATCTCGTTGAGGTACTGTGATCCACGGAACCTTCCCGTTTCGCATGCCTAATGTTACGGCCGAGTTCAAACTCGTAAAGCAAAAGTTCCCTAACTAGCTGGTTGCGGCTGTTCATCTCTAAGGCGTCCCAACCACAGACAGAACGACAACATGCAATGCTGTGAACAGCAAGGACTACCACTTTATATCCCTTTCGACAGACTGTAGTGCGCGGACTTGAAGTAGTTTAAAAACGTGGTATACCCGCCGTAGCACACGCGTTTAGGCAAATATTGCAAAACTTTCGACCCACCCTCTGTAAACCGCGCATTACCAACAACGCATGCGTAATAAAAAGGTGTAGCCGGTTGCTATGGTTACTACAAAGAGTACCGTTTTTTCGAGACTCGGGCCAATATCTTTTTTTTTTTTTTTTGATTGGAGGTTTGACGACCACCGTGAGCAACTCAATGGGCTATAAGCAGTCGCCCGTCCCTAATTTAGGGTCACTGGTTCCAGGGAAGGGAGAGAGCCAGTGCCGTAAGACAAACACAACATCCATGCCTCACCGGGATTCGAACCCGGACCCCTTACTGACGAATGATCAGAGGCCAGCGCCTTAGACCACTGCGCCACCGGGGCTGCAGGGCCAATATCGAAAGCAGTATTGGATATTTTTTATAAAAACATTCCCAGTTGTTCTGGGATAAGGGGCCACTGGTGGCCTAGTGGTCAACGTTCGTGACTGCCACGAAGAAGACCTCGGGTTCGATCCCAGGCGCGTAAGAACGTTCGAGCTACTAAATATCCTCCGTGCGTCGGATGGGCACGTTAAGCCGTCGGGCCCAGGGGGTAATAAATAAGGGCGTCTTCCTTACCTCCTTCTACTACGGTTCCGTGTCACTTTCCTATCGGGCACTCTAGCCCAAATCTCCTAGTTTCCTATTTCTAAGACCTGGGGTCAGACACTCCTTTCCTAAAATCCTCTACATATGATCTGTTCTGAGACAAGCTATGTACATAGTAGGCACATATGAATGCCAAAAATAGAGTTTTGGTGTAAATGGGATCTCCTGCTGTGAGTGGAATCAAAATTTATACAGGCATTTTACGATCACCATAAAAAATATTACAACAAAATTTAGTTTGTTAGAATTATAAGAATCAAAGGCACGCTAAACGCTACAGAAATAGTGCATGGAAAAACAGAGTAAATAGTATTCCAGTAATATCATATACGCGTACATTGCTTCAAGAATCACTACAATTTCTGTACTTCATTTTACGAAGCATTGTACTCTTCAAGAAGAGTAGAAACCATTCAATAGTACGCTTTCAAGGATTTACAGAATTCTTCCGCTAGTAATGCAAACATTTTTTGCTAAGCGTATTTTGAAAATATGAGAGAATGTGCGTCAAATTTGAAATCTCTTTTTAAGGAAACATGGAAATGGCACACACCTATGACTATTGATAATTCTCTATACTAAAGTTTTAAAAATTAGATTGTAAAATTGTGAAGACGTTAAGAAAAATAATTGCTGAGTTTTTTAAAATCCTTTTTTTTTTTTTTTTTTGAAAATTCAGTAAAAACTTCCCTTCTTCCTGTCTCTTCTTTTCAAATAATCCGTGTGGGTTTTACTGTGATTTTGTTGACGTATTGTGAACGAAGTGTCACTCTTTCATCATTAACAACAGAATCTGTTGATAATAATAACAAACACAGACTAAAAAATGTTGAATATATTCCGAGAGCATGAATGTTTGTTTGTAGCCTGAGATTTGCTATCTAATCGCAGCACGATACCGTTTGCTTGGAATGATTCCATCCTGAATCATATGATCATGTATGACTCGTGTCACAAATTAGTGAGCAAAGGTTTGCCTATATTGTAAAGAAGATTAAATTTTATTTATTTATTTACTTTGGTCTGATAAGTGGCACATCTACAAATGTTGTATCACGTAATGCAAATTACCCTATCAGAAAAAAAGTAGCACTGACATTTCTAGATTATCACGCGTTTCTCGCGGCATTGTGTCGCTATCAAGACTAGCTGCATTCAGAACAAAGGGGAATCAAGGTTGCAGAACCGGGAAAGCAGGAAGGGCGTTGCACTCCCACAATGGTCATGTTAGGGGCGTAAATTCATGCTCTGAGGGCGTAGAATATAGAAATGTGCAGACGTATTAATAAATTTACCGAAAATTATAACTAAGAAAGTAAGTTATATACTTTAATAACTTCTTTTTCGAAAACTTTAGTTAGCGGCATACAGCATTCCGTGCAGCTAATTACTTTACGGAGTAACCTAGTACTATACCCTGCAAATTAATTGGCACAAGCTATTTTATTCTCAGAATTGTAATGTGATCGCCAGTTGATGTTCGAAACCCACGTAAACCGGTTTTATCAGCTGTGAGGTGGTGTGACTGTTAGAACTTGATAGTAAGAATGTGGTTTGACCGGTTTTAAACAGGAAATAGGCACTTCAGCTTCAGTTGTGAGCTTTCGTGTGTGACAGGTGGATGTTAGCTTTTGCTCTCTGTGAGTACGTGCTGCTTTCGTGTATTGAAAAATGGATATTTCCCCCAAGGAAGCGTGCAAAAATAATTGCTCTCAAGGATCACACTTCTATGACAGTGAGAGATCTCGCTACTGCAGTTGGTGTAGGCATATCAAGTGTACCAAGACTGCTTACGTGATACAATGCATCTGAATTATTGTCTCCAAAAAGGAGAGGTAAATGTGGAAGAAAACGAAAAACAACTCCACGAACCGATAAATATCTAATCAGAAATAGTAAAATGAATAAAAAAACAAGCACCGACCTTCAAAGAGATTTATTGGCTAGTGGTTGTGATGTTAGTGATTCAGCTGTGCGCCGTAGGCTTCTGGAAGTTGGCCGGAAAGCAAGAAGACCAACGAAAAAACAATATTTGAATGCGAAAATGAAGATAAAACGTTTAAATAATGGACTGCTGACGACTGGAAAAAGGTAATTTTAGGTGGTGAAACTCATTTATTTGTGCAGGGTTACCAAGCAAATGTCGTTAGACGAAGCAACTGTGAACCATTAAGACCTGAGCATGTCAAACAAACTGTAAAACACCCTCTGAAACAGATGTTTTGGGGTTTTTTCACATCAAATGGCACTGGAAGCTTAGTTCCTGTTCAAGGTATGATGAATTCAGTCAAGTACGTAGAAATATTACAACGTAGGATTGTTCCATTCTTGCAAACTTTTGATGGGACATTTCAACATGACTTGGCCCCATGTCACAATTCCAAATTGGTCAAGAATTTCATGCTGGAAAATCAAATTCATTTGCTTGATTGGCCTGGAAATTCACCAGACTTAAATCCCATAAAAAACTTGTGGAATATTTTGGAGCGACGTTTAGGTAAAATGGACTGTACAACCAAATAACGCATGATAACGAATGCTATAAAAGTGTGGTTCTACTATTATGAAGTCAAAAATATGTGCACTCAATTAGTGGAGTCAATGACAAAACGAATTCAAGAGGTCATTTCTGCTAAAGGAGGACGTACTTCATACTAATACAGGTATTTATCAGTGTATATCAAGGCATAGAATGCTATAAAGGTATAGTTTTGGAAAAAAAGAGTGAGTTTTTACTTTGTCCCAATTAATTTTTTTTTTTTTTTTTTTTTTGATTGGAGGTTTAACGACCACCGTGAGCAACTCAATGGGCTATAAGCAGTCGCCCGTCCCTAATTTAGGGTCACTGGTTCCAGAGAAGGGAGAGAGCTTGTGCCGTAAGACAAAACAACATCTATGCCTCACCGGGATTCGAACGCGGACCCCTTACGGACAAATGATCAGAGGCCAACGCCTTAGACCACTGCGCCACCGGGGCGGCCCCAATTAATTTGCACAGTATAGTATGAGTGAACTCCTCATACAGAGTAGTCCCGGACTGCGCGTGTACGGCAAAGTACGTGTATCGCATACCCACGGTGATTGTTCAGTTACGTTACGACATTATCTCCCCTCAGAGGGAAATTGGTTTCGTCCATGTACGTCACGCGGTCGCTGAGGTAATTCCGGGTATTGTGAGCAACTTAAGCAGTGTTCGGCGATTGATGAAAAATGGCGTTTTGACGTAGGACTACGTCTATCCGCGGATAGTATGGGGCGACTTACGGCCGACCGACTGTGACAAAAACAGGTCCCAATTAAAATCATTATAGCGTTAAAAACACGTGCCGCACGCTAATCATGTTAGCATATTCGTAAACAGCATGGAGTCCAATCCGCATGCGGCGCAATACATCGTGCGCGCGACGCTCCCCTCCCTCCCTGTGCGCGGGGGAGATGATGCGATGTTTTTGGGTGTGCCTCAACGTTTGACTCAGTCTATCTCGGCAACCGTGAACGCAGCACGACCGCGCGTGGTATCGTTTTAAAACTCTCAACGAGATCTATTCAAATGTATGAAGAACATTTCGCAGTGCATTTTAAAAATTGCCATCTTGTGAACCGGTAAACAACTTTTGACAAAATCACGGTTTATCTGAACAACCGTGAGTGTAAAACGACTGTGCGTGGCATCGTTTGAAAGCTCTCGACGAGATCTATTCAAATATATAAAGAACATATCTCAGTGGCTTAAACTAAAATTTTTAAAAATTGTTTTCGTGTGAACGGGTCAACATTTTCGACAATGCCGCGGAATTCGCAGAATGAACGCAAGCAAAAGTGAAGAAAATGAAAACGAGAGGCGAGAACAATTGATGAGGAATATAAGAAGACTGCAGCTCAATGAACTAGAGAGCATCGAAAACTCTTGAAAGCAACCGCCGCCAAACCAAAACCCAACACACCGATCGAACCCGTACCCGGCCCATCTCTAACTCTGCTTTGTGTTCGCAATGTATCCAGCATTATTTGTAAAAATTATGTAAGCTTACTTTTCATATCATAGACCTGTGTTGGCTGTAACAAATTAAATAAACGCTTTGAAACCGTACTCGACTAGCTCATTTCAACTCTCCGATCTGCAAGTCGTTGTCCTATGTTCCGAACTGACGGCTCAATCAGAACTGAGCTTACCTGTATTTTTTTTTTTAGCAGCGCGTTCACATTAAGTTTTGCGTTTGTTTGGGCAGATGTACAACAGAAACGCATGTGATGTTGAAGCAAGTTAATGGAGAAAACAACACAACCTGTCGCGGTTACAAACATTTGATTGGCATCCACGCTTCAGAGAAGGCAGACAAGAGGTCGAAGACGACGAACGAGGCGGGCGGCCAGTAACAGCTCGTACGGGTGAAAACATTTCGAAGGTTGCGGCCATCGTACGCGCCTACAGACAACAGACGATCGAGTAAATAGCAGAGGGCTCCTGGGATATCGGAAACTACGTGTCAACGAGTACTAACAGATGATCTGAAGATGCACCGGGTGTGTCAACACATCGTCCCACGCATGTTAACCCTTTAACGACCATAATGCTTAAAACGCCCGTACATACAAACGTTCGTAGCCGCCCAAAATGCCTGTATAGAGTGAGTCAGATTTCTTTTCCTTACCTGTGCTTCAAATTTTCTGGACCTATGAGGATCAGCAGGAGTCACCCTCAGTCACTATTGTTTTTATTAAACAAAGAAGTGAACCAAGAGAGTGTCTCGGGCATTATGTCATTTAGAGTGATACAATACTTTTGGGGGTCATGGTCGTTAAAGGGTTAGCTGAAGATCAGTTGGCCATACGGATGGAAATGGCAGGAGATCTCGTAACCGCCGCCGACCAAGAACCACAATTTCTTAGAAGAATCATAATGGGGGATGAAAAATGATGCTTCTTCCACTCGCAGATTAAGAGGGCACCAGCTACGTGGAAATCGCCATCGGCTTCACGCTAGCAGAAATTCCGCCGAGATTGCAGCAAAGGCAAGATTATTCTAGTGGTCTTCTTCGACATCCAGGGTATTTTTCGTCTTGAATTCATACCTAAAGGACGCACTCTCAACAAGTAGCTCCATCTGGACATTATGCGACATCTACGTGAGTCGATCCGTAAGAAGAGCCCTCAATTGTGGGGCGTTCAATCGTGGGTACCGTTGTGCGACAGTGAACCAGCACGCAGGCCACTCTTCGTTCTTGAGTTTCTCACCACAACAAGAACTGTTGTCCTCCCACACCCACCGTACTCACCTGAACTCGCCTCCCTGCGACTTCTACCACTTTCCTGAGCTGACACGTCGACTTCAGGGTGGTCGGTTTTCGAGCGCAGAAGAAGCGAAAACACTTTGCTGTTTGCACTGAAGGGCATTGCAAATAATGGGTTCCAGAAGTGCTTCGACGAATTCTACAGCCGCTGGCAGAAAAGTGTTGTGGCAAGAGGGGTCTTATTTTGAAGGCGGATGTGCTTCAGCTTTGTAACTCTAACTATCTAAGGACTTTTTCTTTTTTTCTTTTTGGAAGTTTAACGACCACTGTGAGCAACTCAATGGGCTATAAGGAGTCGCCCGTCCCTAATTTAGGGCCACTGGATACAGGGAAGGGAGAGAGCCAGTGCCGTAAGACAAACACAACATCCATGCCTCACCGTGATTCGAACCCGGACCCATCGCAGACGAATGATCAGAAGCCATCGCTTAGACCACTGCGCCACCGGGCCGGCCGTAAAGACTTAATCTTTTTAATCTTTTTTCTTAATTCACAGTCAGGGAACTTTTGGATCCTACCTCGTATGTACGAAAGGAATTGGCCGAAAGAGGAGAGAGAAACAAGAGAGGCACATACACTCACGGACAATGAAATTTGTGCATCAAGAAGGAAGCATCAGATTGAACTGAAATTTTATAGAAGTAATGATACATGATGAAAAAAACAGAGCTGCAGGAGAATTACAGAGGGATATGTAGGATGCAGTCCGGTCATCTTCAATAGCGCGTCGCACCGCCTCGTGCAGCGGCACATAATGCAATACGGTCCGGCATGGAGGCGAACAGACTCCTAATGTTGTCCTGAGGCAGACTAGCCCACACGTGGTGGACGGTGTGCTCCAAATACCGGATGGTGCGGCACGGCGGAAGTTGGCGTTTCAACTGGTCCCACACATGCTTGATATGGGACATGTGCGGGGAGCGGGAAGACAATGGAAGTCTCTGGACATGACGTAAGCAGTACAAGACAACCCGATCCGTGTGCGGGCGGGCATTATCCTGTCGGTATAGCGCGCCTGGAATCCCGGCCAGGAATGGGAGCTCGTGGGGCCGTAGTATCTCATTCACCTACCGTTAGCCTGTCAATGATCCACGTACCACTACTAGAGCTGATCGGCTATCGTAGGCAATGGTTCCTCAGACCATAATGCTTGCAGTGGGGGAGATGTGGCAGTCGATGGGGAGGTTGGGATTGTGCTGTTGACCCGGGGACCTCCATAGCCGGACACGATGATCATGTGTCTCCAAAGCAAAGCGGCACTCATCGCTAAACACCGTACTTTGCCAGTCTGTGATATTCCACGTTGCTGGCACCACAGCAAAAAGAGTCGGCGATGTTCCGGTGTTAATGGCAGCATGCATGAGGGGAGCTGGGATCGCAGATTCACTTCCCCGAGGCGCAGTGAAATGGTTCGTGGGCACACAGAAACCATTACATCTGCCTGTATAGTGGGCCAGATCCCCGTGGGATCCGTTCGTGCCTGGAGCATGATCCGTCGATCCTCTCTATCGATGGTCCTCCTGATCACACGCGGAGCCTCTCCGCAGTGTGGCAGTGTCGTCACGTGTCCACTGCTCCCAACACAATCGGGTGGTATGGTCAGAACGATCCACGTGGCGGGCTATACAACGCGCCGACTACCCTGCGGGTTTCAGCCCGATGATCAGGCCTCTCTCAAAGTCCGTAAGTTACGTAAATCGACGTATCTGCACTGTTAAAAATTTCAGCTCAACGTTTCACCCAGAAATGGTTAAAGTACGTAAGGAAGATGAGTGTTACACCCAACTTGGGTGAAACCGACAGGTCCCATAATGCGATTGTGTGCGATTGTGCCTGATGGTTCAAACAGGCACCGCAATGTGGTTCAACGGAATCAAGGCTCCGATCAAGGGTAGCCTGGCCAAATCACACTGCAGGCGATCGCGCTCTCCTTACTGTGTGGCGGTGGCGTTGCTGTCGCGGGTGCTGATCAAGGAGGTTAGAAGTAAGAGGAGGTGGAAACAGCCCCTCTCCCTGTGCTTCTGGAGTGACGCCACTTTTTATCAGCTGACTACGCCAATGCGCCCAACCTAAGAATCTCCTGTATATCTCTATGGGGAAATCGCGATTTTGAACGGTTTTTTCGGACCCTTACTTTACCCATACAGGCATAAAAAAAAATTGTGGCTGAAATATTCATTCCCATAATAAAAAATTTCCAAAAAAACCCAGGAAAATATGTGTTGGTATTTCTTTAAAAAAATTAACAAAATAATGATTTTTTTAGCGGAAGTGCATAGTGCGCATGGTTACTTACTGCCCATGTGCAAGTAACCATGTTTAAAATATAACCAAAAGCCTAATGTTAAGAAATAAGAAGTCCGAAATATTCCTTCTTTCCATCCTTGGTTTGCATGCGCTAAGCAAAACTGCTTAAGCCACAGGAAGTGACGTCACGTTCCAGAACACTCGCAGCGCAGACTCCCACCACCTCAGAGAGAGGACAGAAACAGCTGATCTGTGTTGGCTTCACTCAAAACGGGTCCCTTCACCTCCTCTTCTTCTAACCTCTTTGGTGCTGATAGCTTGCTGGAATGGCGGCGGTCTGGCGAAAGTGAAATTTGCAGGGATTTTATGAGTTCTTAAAAGGTAAGTTTTTTTCCTGTTTCAGTTCATAGGCTTCGAATTCGAACACAATTCATGTTTTCGTTTCGTAACACGCGGAGAAACACTGGAACACATTCATGCATTCGTTTCATAACACGTGGAGGTTATCTTAACAAGTGGACGCGTTCATGTATTCGTTTCTTAAGGCTCTACGAGACCCGCCATCTTGTATTGCTGCCTTCTCTTGTTAACCAACGGGCAAGCGTATTTCACAAATTGCTCGGGCAATTTTGCACATTTTGGAACACCGTTTGTGGTTAACGCAAGATATATGATAAATAAAGAGTTCCCTGGTTTTAGAATTTTTATTGACCTTTCCCTTCATTTTTTATCTGCAGCGAAAGTCGTACCAAGGCGTCTTCCATAATTTTATTAATTAATAAAAAAATACTAAGAGTCCAAAATGAAAATCTGAAACCAGGGAACTCTTTATTTGTCATATATCTTGCGTTAGCCACAAACGGTGTTCCAAAATGTGCAAAATTGCCCGAACAATTTGTGAAATACGCTTGCCCGTTGGTTAACAGGAGAAGGCAGCAATACAAGATGGCGGGTCTCGTAGAGCCTTAACACGTTTATATATCGTCGACTGCATTTTAGACTAGGAGTAGTAAAAAATTTGTTAGATTTTCGCATCTAAACATAGCTGTTTCGTTTTTAATCTATTCTGTGTTTTTTGTGAAAGGGTACTAAAAATGTATTTCAAGGAAAGGATGGTGATGCATGTCAAAATGAAGTTTTAATTAAACCTTTTCATTTTTATGAGCTAATGAATATTTGTTTAGAGAACGGTATTGAATTTGTACTTAATTACTCAAATATGCTTCCATGTGCCTCTGTGTAGCGCACATGGTTACAAACGGAGCTTATTTTTATGTTATAAAGAATACTCTATATTGCTCTTATCATACACTAGATCAGCATTTCTAAAGGCCAATTCAGCCAGTTGTATGCAAGAAATATATTGGGTGCAGAGTAACAGAGACAGGGAATCAGTGCTTCCATATCACAAAAATTCAGTACCCTAGATGTAGTCAAATTGCCCTAAATTCGAAATCAAAATACTCTGTTTTAAACCTGTTTTCAAATTAAAAATATAACCAAGTTTTCTACAATTTTTTTAGCCACATCAGGTACATAGTTCCCAGACTTTACGATAAGTCAGATTTTTTGGGGGAAATTCTCAGAGTGGCTTTTACTAGATTTCTGTAACGACAGTTTCAATTCAGGTTCTTGCAACTAGCTGCTCCTATATTAAATTGTTGCGAGTACTAGTAATTAGCAATACCTAGACATTTCTTTTTGGATAGAGTTGCATGGATGTTCACACCTCTTCCACATTCATATTCAGAAATAGCCACTGTTTCTCTTTCAACATTTACTCATCAACATGTTGGAGTGCACTTTACTCATACTAAAAATAGTCAGCTTTAATCAACTTTAGTTAAAACAATCGCAGAGCTTACTAATGTTATAACACCGAATAATTGCCTGAAACTCGTCTTTGGAAACAAAGAAACAGTTGACCCGTTTTACTACGCAGTCCAAACCTGAATCAGGACAGGTACCAAATTGTATGTCACCGTCATGGAGATGTACTACTGGTTGACGAAGTAGTTGTCACATACCATGTACGATACAAACACAAATTTTCACTTTGTCCAAATGTTCGGTTAAGGGTACTTGCAGAAACCAGAAAACCACATTCTGAAAAAGACTCTCATTACCATAAAATACCCTAAAATCATAAAAAAATAATTTTTATCCCAAGAGGACTACAAATTACTCTAAAAGTGGAAGCACTACAGGGAGTAAGCTATTGGGGCTTATTAAATCCAGAAAGCTTCAAGGTTAAAAAACATTCAAAACGCGCTGTACAGAGACAGTCATGTAGCGAAGAAGTGCATTGTCAGTCACAACTCAAAATCCACATAAGGCATACAAAAATTTTAACATTTTTTTTTTTTTTTGAAAATGCACGTTTAGTACCAGATGTAAATTAAACATGCTGAAATCATAATGTATCTGTATTGAAATGGAATGTATGCAAATATCCAATGCAACATTTTTTTTAAATTGTTGGAGTACACACATCCAAATGTGGCCATCTCTCCCTTCCTCATATCAGAGCTGTGCCTATCAAATAATGAAACAGAAATGTTATTGAGCCTGTCGCGGGCAAGATGGCCAGTTCCTTTGCTTTTCCAGTAATGTTTTTATTACTAAACTTTTGTTCAAATTTCAGGAATGGAGGGGGAAGGAGAGGTTGGAAGTATAGTTTTTTAAGGATTTTTTTTTTAAATTGAACTAATTTTCCAACAACAATATTATTTCTGAACACATATCATTGCCCCTTGGTTTCCATAATTAATGTTTCAAAACCATCTTGATAGCTTATAACGAAGTAAATTTCTCCGTCATTTCTGTCCACGCCAGGATTCGAACCCGGATCCCCTCATTCCGGAAGAAGTCACTCTACCAATTGAGCTACGCGGACGTTTGTTCTGATTGCTATGTGCCTTTATGTCGTGTGCGTCCTGCTGGCAGGTACGTCACAAGCTGTTTACTTTTGGTACTACTGGTTTTGAATTTAATGTTCCAACTCACTTTGAATTTTGTAGCTGTCCGGTTCCAAATGGCAAGAGTAATAGACCAATTTTTTTATTTGCCAGTTGATTCTGTATGTTCAGATTTTTCTGAATGAATCATCTTTTCATTTCTAAGCAATTAAATTAGAGAGCCACAAACCAATATTTCTATTCACTGTTGGATTAATACTTTTCCGATTCAGCCAGTGCTTCCTAATTAGCTTTTCTCTGAATTATGGATCTCTTCTATTTTCAAATGTTAGGCCAACAGATTAAAGGCTGGTTCACACATCTACTATGCTATGTGGAAAAGCCATACAAACTGTCACAGTTTGATTGTACCTCCCCAGTAGAGATAACTTTGGAATGTGACATTTACTTTCCCACAATGTATGTGTGCATATATTTATACACACTGGTCACAAAAAGTTAGGGATATTGTATGAAGTGAAGGATGTATCTGACTCATAACACGTATTACACTCAAATAACACGTATTGAAATAACATCAGTGAATCTGCGGAACACAAGTGACAGTGTGCGTTTACACAACCAATTTAATGTGCAATTTCTGCACATAACAAGTAGTACTGCAATATAGACAAAAGTCTATATTCAGCAAATGTCTATACATCTGGATTTCAGCATTCATTAACACATCACCTATGTGTTGAAAAACTTCTTGACATGTACGAGGTATACTTGCAGTGACATTATTGAAGAGTGTCGGTGCAGCTCGTCTCATATTACAGGCAACACATTACAGAGGTCTGCCAGTGTACTGGGGTATGGAATGCGGTTATCCAAACATTGCTGTACAGAGTCCCAAATGTTCTTAATAGGATTAAGGTCAAGAGACCTCAGAGGTAGTTAAACTAACTATTCAATCTTGTCATTTTTCAGCCAGGGCTGGTCCGAGGGTTTGGCAAGGTAGGCAGCTACTTAGCGCATCACCAAAGGGAAGGGATGCCAAATTAGCCTATGGATTTGTAAATTTTCTTGCATAGTAAAATTATCCGCTAATATACGTACTTGTACTCAGACCGGCCCTGTTTCATCCTCCTGAAGCATGTTCCAGGCATGGTGACTGATTGCATTGTCATCAGAATGAAGCCCAGGTGGTTTTTATTGAGGCTTTTTTGTTTCTTTAAGTTTAATATGGTTCTTCAATAATTTAATATTGATAGAAAAGTTACTTGTGTTACTTATATGATATCCTGAAGTTACCATGAATATATACAAACTAGATGATAGCCCGACAATAATGACGGGGAAAAATAAAATTTATGATACAGAAATTATTGACATTTATTTATTGAGTGTTTGAGTTCCACGTCAATAGATGGCAACGTTTGCTCACAGCTTTCTGAAAATTTCCCTAGCAGTCGGTTATGGAATTCGATATGACAAGGTGTCTGTTATGTGTTTTGTAAAACCTTTAGTCCCCATTTCGTCAACACTTCCTTGTACACAACATTTTTCGTATACACTGACTGTGAACCCTGTATAAATTTACCCTGTTCTTTTCCGTGAACTATTTTTACCTTGACGTCAGATCGTCGTACTCTTGACGTTGCCACATACAGATGGCTAAACACCGGTTCAGGTAGTGAACCAAAATTCCTGATGTAAAGTTTTTCGTAGCTGCTTTGCTGGCGCAGTGGTCTAAGCAATAGCCTCTGATCATTCGTCCGAAAGGGGTCCGGGCTCGAATCCCAGTGAGGCATGGATGTTGTGTTTGTCTTATAGCACTGGCTCTCTCCCTTCCCTGGAACCAGTGACCCTAAATTAGGGACGGGCGACTGCTTATAGCCCACTGAGTTGCTCACAGTGATAGTTAAAACTCCAACCAAAAAAAAAGTTCTTATCTCTAGAGTTGACCATGTGACGTAACGCATCTCTGACGCCCTGTGAGAATGATTTGGATTAGATGACGTCACACCAGCAGCTGCATTCTTTATTGCTATGACAACAAAACAAAGTGATATATGCGTGGACTGTGCGCGTGTAGGTGATGAAGTCACCTACACGAAAAGTTAAGCTGGACGTCACAAACATTTGTTCCTCGGTTGTTGCTATGACGACTTAAAAAGTGGCACGGAGGGGAGGAGGAAGGCTCTAGCAGATTTTCATTAGAGATTTGAGTAGTGTTTTGGACAGCATAAAACATGCACCAGTATGAGTTGCTCTATGTCAAGAAGAAATCCCCTCCCTACTCAACGCCGCTGTTACGTGTGTTAGCACACATGGTATGTATGTGCGCACTTATCTGTGCCTTTCTGACTGTCAAAAAAATAAATAAAAAATAACACAAAAAAATGGTGAATGCCATGAAGACATAGCATCTTCAACAGGTTTCATTAGTGGTTTAGCTCCTATTTTTTTTTTTTAATTTTCATTCCAGTTAATTGTCTGTAACTGCAGCTTGTGCACAGTTCGGTTTTTCACTTTTTACCAGTAACTTGGTTTTCAGCGTTTACTTCCCTTTTTGTTTCTTCTTGCTTGATTCTTAATGTATATAAAGATATACGAAAATTGGTGGTATATCTTAATATAATTTTATGAGCATAATTTAGAAAGTTTCCAGCACTAATAGGGCAAACTTTTGCATGCGAATTTACATTAACAAATAATTGGGCATTCAAAACAGTTGAATTATCTCAAAAATTTGCATACTTTTTTATTTTGATTTTGGCTTTAAATTTTACTCAGGTTTGGTTATTCATGGCTCTAGTTAGGTACTTAGGAAAGTTAGGGATGTTATGCAGAACATAGGTGAGTAGGAATCAAGTGCAACCTAATGTAGTTTTAAAACTTGAGCTTATATTCCTCAGTTCAGTATCTCCCCTTCCCAGCAGATCTCTCTGTTGGGTACAACTGGATCACCCTGTGAAAGTCAACCAACTTGGTGACTTCACCAAGTTGATAAATATAATATTGATGAAATTAAAGGATTAAACCATGCGTAAAATTATAGAATAAATAAGGAACATTTATTCACAACTATTTTATTTTAAGATCTACTATAGTTTTGCTGAGCATTGAGCTCGGCTTCATCAGGACAAAAGGAGCGTAAATATTCAAATCATTGTGACATGATCAGCTATCTGATGATAATGGATTTTGGTGAGTTGTTTCCATGCAATTGAATGAAATGGAGTAGATGTCATGTTGTTGACAAGTCATAAAGAAAAGTCACGGAAACAAGAAATCGGAGCTTTCTACACGTATGTATATCGTGCAGTACATATATGCTGAACAGAGGATTCCTTGCCAAAAAAGCTTGATTTTCACCATCCTGGTGGTGCAGTGGTCTAAGCGTTGGCTTATGACCGTTCATCCAAGTGGGTCTAGGTTCGAATCCCGGTGAGGCATGGATGCTGTGTTTGTCTTACAGCATTAGCTCTCTCTCCTTTCCCTGGAACCAGTAGCCCTAAATTAGGGACGGGCGACAGCTTATAGGCCATTGAGTTGCTCACCATGGTCGGATGGGCCGCGGGTGGCCTAGTGGGCAACGTTCGTGACTGCCGCGGAAAGGACCTCAGGTTCGATTCCAGGCAGGTACGAACGCTCGATCCACTAAATATTCGCCGCGCGTCGGATGGGCACGTTAAGCCGTCGGACCCTGGGTACTGGCCCCCCGGTAATAACTAAGGGCGTCTTCCTTACCCTTTCTACTTCGCTTCTGTGTTACTTTCCTATCGGGCACTCTAGCCCAAATCTCCTAGCTTCCTATTTCTAAGGGTTGTTTAAGACCTGGGGTCAGACACTCCCTTCCTAAAATCCTCTACATGTGACCATGGTCGGTATACCCCTCCACAAATTAAAAAAAAAAAAAAAAGAGCTAGATTTTTTTAAAGAAATTGCAGCACACAGAGGATATAGTCCTTTCATTGTAGACAAAGCTGCCCCAAAACGTAGGAACTCTCAAAAGTTTAAATTTCAAAGTTATTTTCGAATCTATGAACAAGGCACATTTTTATGAATCAAAAGACTGTGTTGAAGACAAATTTCTGTGGAATTTATCAGATCACTTGTGAATGTGGACTTTCATATATACAAAATGTAGGTCAAACCCATAGGGTGTTTAAGTTTTCATGTGAAGGAACACAAGACTTATGTGCGGCACTAAAGAAGTCGTCTATAGCCCAACATTGTCATGAAAATAACCAGAATTATTTTTTTAAATGCTATGCTTATTGATAAACCTGATTTAACTATCGAGCTTAATATATTAGAAGCTTTCCACAGATAGGGCAACTGCTTATGGCTTGTCAACGACATGACATCTACTCAATTTCTTTCAAGCACATGGAAGCAAGTTGCCAAAAGCAGTGATTATCAGAATGCTGATGCCGTCACGACGATTTGAACATTTGCACTCCATTTGTCCTAATGAAGCCAAGCCAAATGCTCAGCGAAACTACAGTAGATCTTAAAATAAACCATCTAATTTGAAGTGGACCAGGAACATCAAACAAAGGTCATCGCTTTTTCCACGTTTATAAGTGAGTCACGGAAAAAATTATCATTGGCCGCCACCGGGAATCGAACACATGAATTCCGATTATTTTAATGAAATGAATACATGAATTCCAGCGCGTAACTGGAAGACCCTGGGTTTGATTCCCGGTGGCGGCCAATGAGAATTTCTCCGTGACTCACTTATAAACGTGGAAAGAGCGGTGACCTTTGTTTGATGTATATAAAATATCTAATTGTGAATAAATATTGCTTATTTATTCTATCTCAACATCACAAGTATTGTAGTCAGAAAACATATTTGGGAATTACTTGGAGCAGAAACATACGATACAAAAGCATTAACCAGAAAAGAAATCGTGTGTTGCTTTGAAAATTAAAAAAAAACAAAACAAAAAAAAAACCCAAAAAAACCAAACTGTTTGGAGTGGGTGTTTGGGATGGGGGTGGGGGTGGAGGTGTTAAAGTTAACTCCCCCTGTTTCTGCTTATGGGGGGGTAAAAACCCTACTCGATCTGGGCAGCATTACGATTCGGTAGAAATTTTGTGTGTAGCTGTTTTTCTATACTCTGCAAAACTCCTAAAGCAGCAACTGCATCAATCTGCCGTACACCTACTTGTAACATGTCAACAGCCCTATTTCCGTTGTCAATGCTTAAATGTCATTTTGACATCTTTTCAAGTTAATCCTGCTCTGAAGAAAATGCATTCAGCAACTTGTAGTTCAAGCAGTGAGACGACCTGTTTTCCACTTCTTGGAGGCTACTTTTATCTTTTATCGGAGCTCGCACACACATCACATGCTGTGTCATCGTGATGCTACGTTACGCTGATAATCTATCTCCAGTAGTCACTAAATATGCATATCACCATGTTTCCCCTTTGAAACCATAATATCCCTAACTTTTTGTAAGCACTGTATATATATATATACACTGCTGGCCAACTAAAATGCAACACAAACAAGGACACGAGATAGCAATACCGGATTTACTGGACACATAACAACAGATATAAAGATGAAACGATTGAGCTTACAGGCCCGTGCGACTTTCGGAACACGCAGACATCAATAGGTCGTGTGGCCCCCGTGGCTGGAAATAACGGCAACTACACGCCGCGGCATCGAACGAAAGAGGTTTTGGATATGGGCTTGAGGTATGTTGGTCCAGGCTGCTTCCACACGTTGCCACAGTTCATCAGGCGTAGCCGCGGGTGCTGCTTGCCGGGCCACTCGGTTGCCGATCAGCGACCAGACGTGTTCGTTGGGCGACATATCGGAAGAATAGGCGGCCACGGCAGCAGTGACACCTGGTGGGCCGTAAAGAATTGTTGCACGATGCATGCGACGTGCGGGCGCGCATCGTCCTGTTGAAACGTGGCCTCTGGCAGGTCCTGCAGGTAAGGGAGGACTACAGGCTCCAAAACGTCGGAGATGTAGCGGTGGCTGTTGAGTGTACCGGCGATGCGTATCAGAGGGGTGCGGGTGTCATATCCAATTGCGCCCCAAGCCATAACGCCAGGCGATGGACCGGTATGGCGTTGCATAATGCAGGCGTCATACAGTCTCTCGCCACGGTACCGCCACACGCGGATCCGACCATCGTGGTGTTGCAGGCAGAAGCGCGATTCGTCGGAGAAGACAATGTCGTGCCATTCCGTAGTCCAGGTGCGGAGTTCAACGGCCCACTGCCGCCGCACTCGCCGGCGGTGCAACGTCAATGGTAATCGGAGCAATGGACGTCGTGCGACAAGTCCCCGCTCCTGCAGGCGACGTCGACACAGGTTGTTGCGCAACACACCCTAATTCCTGCGCTAACGTTCGGGATGTGGCGGTGCGAGCCGTCAATGCCCGCCACACAACATGCCGGTCCTCTTGTTCGGTGGTGTGCCGCGGCAGCGGCAATCTCTCACGTTGGTCCGTCCGTCCCTCCTGCATCCACCGAATCCATACTCGCCTCACTGTGGCTGGTTGTCGTCCCACACGGGCGCCGATGTCTCGGTACGATAAACCGCTGTCGCGATAAGCCACTATTCGTCTTCTGTCGAACTCCGAAACGTGCTGGAATGACTGCCGTATTCTGCGACGAGGCATCTGGAAGCTTCCCACGCACATGTCCAGCAGCACAACACACTTCCACTACTTACACCCCGCCTTCTGTGCACCCTTCTTATAGAACTTCTCGGTGGCGTGCCGGGCGCACAGGATTTGCATATGCCCTGCAATGCCTATCGTTTGCATGTCCTCTCGCGGGCAACGCACGCTGCGAATTTCAGGCCAATCGGATGCTTCCTTCTTAGTGTTGCATTTTGGGTGGCCAGCAGTGTGTATGTACACTATCTACCAACAAGTAATTGGACACCTCTGCAATCGACGATATCTGCGGTCCTGATACACGTCACGGCCGCCGCCGTTAAATATCGTGTGGGAAACAACAACGTAACCAGTCGCATGCAAGATGCCACGCAGTTCGGAGCTCTCTGATTTCGAGAAAGGTGTAATAGTGTTAACAATACGCTCTGTAACAGCACTTGCAGGTCGATCAGGCCTAAGAGCGAGTTCCGCCAACAAAGATTCTTTTTTGAAATCGTAGTGCCATCTAAAAATCGTTGACTTACCCAAACATTTATTTTTGTAAGCTTTTTTCATTAAATCAACTGTTTCTGGAGTCATTTTACCCAAACGACAGCAAAAGTTTATCGCGAAATGCAAATGTACCTTAAACAACTGCGCAATAACAAAACCAGAATCTTCTGCCAGGGCTAATAACTGTTGTCAAAGATACTTTACTTCCTTAATGCAGTTAGTCGTCTGCGTGGTTAATTTTGGCACTGTTGCCAAATAAAAAAATACTCTCAGTTTTTATGGAACAGCCTTTGTATAAATAAAACGGAGTAGTATAATACAGTTAATACTTTCTATGATAATTATATTTCTACTCATTCAATTTAGGTAATCATAAAAAATATAAACACATTTTGAAACAAGGACAAAAGACATGTTTTCCCGGACTTGGCTGCTGATTATGATATACAGAAGACTTGGCCGCTGATTATGATACACAGAAGACTTGGCCGCTGATTATGATACACAGAAGACATGCCGATGATTATGATATACATAATCAAATTAGTATGTAATAAATTAAATGTAATTGATCTGAATATGAACTGTTTTCTCTAAGCTGCAGTGTAAGAAGTTGCGAAAAATTTGAAATGCTCCCTCGCCTGGTTTAAAAGAGTTGCAAAACGAGTGAAAAAAAGCGCTTAAATGGAGAAAATAAGTTTAGAGAAATCTCCTGCAGCAAAAAAAAAAAAAAAAAAAAAAAAAAAAAAAGCAAAGAAAAAGTTCAAAAGTAGTCAAAAGTAGTAAAAATGTCTATATTTCTCGTGAACAACAACAACAGCAAAAATTAAGAACCTTGGCAATAAGTACCAATCACCATCCCCCTTCCTCCTGTACAAAATAATGCCCATTTGTGGGATAATAGTTGTTTGTGGAGTAATATTTGTTTTACGTGATTTATCGTTCAAACTAATACTCCAACATAAACGTCACTGTAAAACACCCTTCTGACTAAAGCGTAAACCTTCTGTAATATAACCCTCTTCACTGTAAAGCTTACTGAATTACTTACTCGAATGCCGGATAGTTTCACGATGTGTACTTAACGAACACGAGCCAACTAATTAAGCACTAAAACCAAAACGGACGGAAGAATGTTAAATGACTCGTACTTATCATAATAAGCTTCAGTCTCTTTATTCGTCAAGAAAATGTAACATGGCAAAACACTCTGCTCAAACAGCTTAGTCATTGAACATATGCATCGAGACACAATCCTCTCTTTCAGCAAAACACAATACCGAGTTGGCTTGACAATTTAACAATTCACAAATATTTGCAGCGTCGGGATCCGAAACATAGTCCAGTCAACGAAGACTGAAAATGGGCAAATATAAGAAATAAATATGAAAGTTTTGAAACTTGGCACACTTGTTTATGGGTATCTAGTGAAGATTATACCAAAAGTCCTGATGGATCAGAGGTGAGCTCTAGCCGCCATCTTGAAAAATAGGTACGTTTTTTCGGTTTTTCGTAAATATCTCGAAACGGTTGGTCCTAGCACAAAAATACTTCGGTACAAAATTGAAGCTAAAAAAATTTCTTACAAAAAAAGGTTGGATTCACTTTTCTTGTATCTCTAACAGTTTCTGAGATAATCGGGTGTCAATGTTGTACTTTTTTGCTGATCGCCACGTTATCACTACGATTTTTCATACAAATAAGATCATAACTTTTGAACCGACGGTTTTTTCGAGAAAGACTTCCTAAACACTATTGTAGAGCATCAAATTCTCTTCAAATGGGTATCTTACTTATTCTATTAACTCTAGCAGGTCGATAGATATAGCTGTATGTTTACATTACAAGCTATCGCTATCTAATGTGACCATTGCAACACAGAGCCGTACACCTACAGTACTTTTATGAATGTTAAATAACAGGTAAATATGATGAAAAATCAAAAATGTAAGCAAAACCGGATTCATTATTGATTTATAATAGACTGATTTATTGATACCATTATTGATTTATTGGATACATGATTGAATGATTAAAAATTGATTGAAATTAAAATTGATGTACATTACATTTGGTTCTCTGAAAACCATATGGTTTTCAGTTCTTTGAGACCCCTTCCACCTATGAGGTATCCAATGCACCCCAAAAATGACATCAATAGGTGAAATCCACCTAGTCTTACCACACAGTTAGACAGCTGCGAGTGAGCTGGAGCTGCTGCGACTATTTCTCTGCTTTTAATGTAGAGTGGCTGGTCGAACGTAACAATTAAGCACTTCTGATTAATCTTGACACACAAGTCAGCAGCAAACCGTAGCGCGGTGTAGATAGTATCATAATCAGTTGGTGGAGAGTTTATGAAAGGAAGAGGAACAACCTTCGTCTTTTCACTGTACATACCTTTCTTTATAGAACGCATAAATCTTTTCCATTCTGGAACCCCAGGGATATTGAGGCATTTCGCATACATCCATTGGGTGTCGTAAGGTTTCGGCTATGCCATTTCCTCTACCGGAACTGCCAGATCTTCCACCATTACATTTTGTGAACCGCCTTCTGTTATTTGGAATACTTCCAGTAGAAGAACTCCAAGTTCTCCACAAGTCTTTGAGCTTGGCATCTTGGCTAATCTTGGTATTTCTGTTCCTCTTTCGACTGAACTTGCTGGGGTAATACATCTAATGCCACCAGTGGCGTATATTCGAGGCCAGCTAGGGTAGCTGCGAAGCCCAGAGAATGCACAAATAAAAGTGAATTAAATATACTCAAATAAAAGTCAGTTATTAACGGTATGATATGTCAATGCTTTTGGTGCGAAAAAAAAACAACACACGAGCGGATTCGCTTCTTTCAATTATGAGAATCAGTCTGGCGAGCGATTATCAACGCCATCAACGTAACGCAGATAGGTCTTCCAGAGACTTCGCTGTTCTGATGCGAAGAGCTTCAATACTATCTCCTGCTTGCGTTTCCATGACAACATGAATGAGCTACGAAGCTCGCGAGTGGCCATCTATTTGGCCAAGGGTTTGCTCCGAAAAACGAAGCCTTCGGACTACCTCAGTCCCTCCATGTTTCCAGCGCGTGTTTCGCGAGAGTTGTTTCAGTTTGTGTGAAGTGTTAATGAATTAAAATCAGTGATATTATATCTTAAATTCGTGGCTTTGTTGGATTCGAACTGCTTTGATAAATTTTGTGAAAGCTTCTCTGAATATCTACGATCAGAACTTAAAGAACGCTATGCTTCAAATTTTGATAGAGCTCGATTAAAAAATGAACTGAAGGTGTTTAATTCCCTTGATGAATACAAAAACAATCAGTAAGAAACACTACTTGTTACATAAAGTTGAATAATTGGACATAGTGTCTGTTGAGGTGAACAAATTAGCAGATCTAATATTAAACTTTCCATCAACAACTGCAACTGCTGGAAGAAGTTTTTCCGTATTAAAAAGAATTAATATATATCTTAGAGCCACACAAGGACATGCACATTCGAGGAACTTGGCTGGTTTGTTAATAGAGAAAAACATTATTTTTAAATATGAAAAAGTACTCGGAAGAAACATTTTTGTGAAAACGTAAAAATTAAGTTAATACAAAAGGAAAGAAGAATGGAAGAAGAATGTTCAAATCCTAATCCTCATAATTATTTGGTATCATGTTAGCAATAGCATGTACCTAACATTTAGAAATTTTTTTTTACTTCTATTACTTAGCAATTAAAAAATAAACTTTGCAATTTTTTAAAAACGGTACTGTATGTGTGTGTGTGTGTGTGGGCGGGGGGGGGGGGGGGGGTTAGATAGTCCAGGTCTCGGACCCAAGATACGCCACTGAATGCCACCCATTGCATGAAAAGTATTTAATTCATTGATCGTGCAGCCATTGATGTCAGCGTTGTCGAACACGAAGTGACTGAATGACCCATTCATGCCACGTTGAGCGTGAAAAATGGCTGAGATTTCCAGCTGTTGAGCTTCATAGTATGATGAAAAGAATCCCAAACTAGATATAAGGTTTACCAAGTTTCTAGAGCTGCATTTCCTGTATAGAAATAGGCCAAGGCTGTTTAATATGGGGAACATGAAAGACCGTGGTCGCACAGCAGAGACGATGGAGTGTGCAATGGAAATGCATTTACTCTTTGTCTTTTCAATGTCTTTTGTCTTCTTTATTGTCACGTCCTCCAGGAAAGTAAGTAGGGTTGTGGGAAAGCAACTACTCGCGTCCTTCGGGTAGTTATCACCAAGAGGGTAGGGGGTTTCATCATACACTTGAGACTGGATATCCTGCCTTATTATTGCCGCCGTAGTTTTCACGATTCTGAGTCGTTCCTTAGTTTGGCTTTTCTTTTAGTTTTCGTGCCATGAATTCAAGATTCTAATTCCTGTGTCAATAAAACAGACGATCGGAACCTTTCTTCCATCTCTTGCTATTATTATACGTTCTCCGTATTTTTGTATAAGTTTGGCTTTTATTTTGTGATCATCGGGGACACGCCCTGTTACTGCGGAACGTAATTCTCAGAGGGCATGGTATAATGGTGGTATAAATGGTATATGTACATATACATATACCATTTACAACACCATTATATCCTTACATGTAATTAAACTATTACATATGGTATGTATAATATTATATAATATTCAGACGGATCTATTGAACAGCTATATTGACCTGCTGGAGTTATAAAATCAGTAAGATACCCATTTTGAAAAGAATTTGATGCTCTACAATAGTGCTTAGGAACCCCTTCTCGAAAAAACAGACGGTTAAGAAGTTACGAGCTTATTTGTATGAAAAACCGTGCTGATAACGTAGCGATCAACGAAAAAATACAACATTGACACCCGATTATCTCAGAAACTATTAGAGATACAAAAAAAAGTGAATAAACTTTTTTTGTTGGAAATTTTGTAAGCTTCAATTTTGAAAATAGTATTTTTGGGCTACGACCAACAGTTTTTGAGATTTTCACGAAAAACCGAAAAAACGTACCTATTTTTCAAGATGGCGGCTAGATCTCACCTCTGATTCGTCAGGATGATATAATCTTCACTAAATACCTATAAACAAGTGTGACAAGTTTCAAGACTTTCATATTTATTTCATCTGAAAACCCTATTTTGACCGGACTAACGGTCTGATATTGAAACATCGCCAACATTCGATAAACAAGTCAGATTCTAGAACAAGGAAGCGTAAACACTCAGTGAGAGCATAGGGGTAACCAATAGGGAGGGGGTGGGGGTCAGGACCCCTCCAGATTTTCAGAGTCGTGGATCCTCAATGTAAAGAACCCCTCCAATTTTTTCTGGAATATAATGATATAATGCACACTTCTTATGATGTGAACCAACTAAATTTAATAATATAAGATTGTAATATTTTGTAGAATGCAAACACGTTTATAATGTGTACTTAATAAAATAGCATATCGATTCCTAATAAGCAAAGTCAGTTCTACAACTTTATAGTTTACATTTCTGCCCTATCTATCATAGTTTTACAGCTGTGGTCGCTAAGTTCCATAATCCGCCAACAGAGGCGGCTATGTCGTGCCCGTTAGATCGCGCCTCAGCAACTGCTTTGCATCTGCGTGTATGTGTGTGTAGGGGGAGGGGCTCCCAAACTCCATCTTATACAGTATGTATAAGATAGAGATCGGACCCCCTCCCCAGATTTTGAAACATGGTTACGCTACTGAGTAAGAGCGTGAATGACTACTCAAGTCACCGTGAATTCGTGAATACCTCAAATCAAATTTCTCGTACAAATCAAATCCCTTAATGTCGCCTCGGAAATGCAGCGGTCTAACCGATGGCTTATGTCCATTCGTTCGAGAAGGATCCGGGATCGAATTCCGGGAAGGTAATAGATGTTGTGTTTGTCTTACGGCACTGGCTCTCTTCCTTCCCTGGAACCAGTGGCCCTAAATTATGGACGAGCGACTGCTTATGGCCCATTGAGTTGCTCACGGTGGTAGTTTACTCTCCAATCCAGAAAAAAAAAATGAAAAATCCCTCTTTACAAAACAGCAATTCTTATCATCTGATCTAGCATACGTCATTTCATTCTGACCAGTCGGTAAGTTGCCAAAAAAAAAAAAAAATAATAATAATAATAAAAAAAAAAATTAGCCGAGAGAGAAAAATGTAGCGTTCAGAGTGGAAACACTGAAGTGAATAAACCCAAATTTGCGTAAGAAAACAGGAACTAAAAAAAATAAGGTTAAATTAGAATATACGTCACACACTTAGCTTGAATTTTGCGCGAGAGAAATTTCAACTGCGCCCATATTGTAAAATATTAGGGAAAATAATGATACTAATTAAAATCGAATGCGTATTTACCAGTTCCTTACGAAACACTTTAGGAATCACTGAAAAAATGCCTGACGAAAAAAGGCCCAAAGAAAACTGCCCACGGAAGGAATGCCTAAATCCTGAATATATGCAAAAAATATATGTTCACAGCAATGTAACAAATAATATTGCTTCATCCTGGTTTGCTTGGTGCACTGTAGCTTTGATTTGGGGAAGGCAAATGAGTTATAGTTTCTGTTAATCCCTTTCACGCGCCTTCAAAATAATTGGACATACGAGGAACTGACTTGCGAAACCTGGCTGTGACGCTGATTCGTTTGGGCTTGTACGTGACATAAAAATAAATTCGATGACGTAGTATCAATCGAGACCATACTGCGCTAATTCTTAACGTCAATGAGTATTTTGAGAAGCGCGGAAGTCACGGAAAGAGATCGAAAATTTATATAAGAGAATCCTAAATTAATATACGTTTAATAAATATGCAAATGATTTCAGTTAGCGTACACTACATACCAGTTGGTAAAATGCCTATCCCAACACCGTCTTAAGGGCCGTGCAGGCGGTGTAGTCGCAACGAGTACCTAAGTGAGGGGTAGGAGCTGAATTTTCCTCTCTTTTTTATGTGAAATGGTAGAGTATGTGTAAAAACAAACAAGTTAGTAAAATCATGCAATGCAGTGATCATGATACGCTTTCCAACATACCAGAAATCTTTACTCAAGTTATTACTCAAGTTATGAGGAATAAATCTCGCTCCTGTGTCCTCAACTTTGACCCCATTTCGATGATATTCAACAGAATCGGTTCAGTATACCACCGGAACAACATACTAAAGTTTTTTTCGCAATAGAAGCATTTTACTCAAGTTATGAGGATAATGACTGGAATAAATCTCGTTCCTATGTCCTGACCTTTGACCCCATTTCGATGATATTCAACAGAACCGGTTCAGTATACCTCCGTAACAACATGTTAAATTTTTGTCGCAATCGAAGAACTTTTACATAAGTTATGACGCATAAGGCATGGAATGAATCCCGCTCCTATGTCCTGACCTTTGACCCAATTTCGCCCATTTTCGACAGGGTTCGTTCCCGGGTGGTCCCCTAACACATACTAAAATTTAATCGAAATAGAACCATTTTTACGTGAGTTATCGTGCGGACGGACGGACAGACAAAGCTGGAGCATATAAGCTTCTGCAACCTACGGTTGGAAAGCGTAAAAAAGGAAAAAAATACCTTGGAAATATTGGAATTCGTGACGATCGATGACTGGATGAATTCAAAAGTCTAGCTGTCACTGGAGCAACAAAAACCATCACAATATACGAGGGGGAATCAAAAAGTAAGGTCAGTGCTCTCGTTAAGTAGACAAGAAGATCTGCAGCAGATTGCTATTTGGGAAGGGGAGGGCACGTGATCTTGAGACGTGGTGGATGCAATCGCTAATCTTCTAACCGCAGCCACACAGCAGTTGTAAGGGCGTAAACATGGCCGCTAGTTTGTCGGAATGCCCCATCGTCGAGCAGCGAAGTGTAGTGAGATTTTTATGGGAGACAATATGAGGAGGACAAGTGCATGAGCCAGAGACATGTGTACAAGTGTATAGAAAAGTTTCAAGCCGGTAGAACGAATGTGTTTGATGAAGCTCTCTCGAGCCATCCGTCGACTTACCGCATAACGGACCATCTGGATCGCATCGATGCGCTCATTAAAGAAGATCGTCGGGTTACTCTGTCTGAGATCGCCCAAAAGGCAAACATTTTAACTACATTCTCAATAGTGCACGACGATCTCGGATATCATAAAGTGTGTGCCAGATGAATGCCACGGCAATTGTCTGATGCGCACAAGGAGCAGCACCTGAAAATTGGCAGAATATTTTTGCAGCGGTATGAGTCAGATTCCATTATTCTGGAGAGGATTGTCACGGGGGACGAAACATGGGTCCATCATTACGACCCCGAGAGCAAATGGCAATGCATGGACTGGAAACATCCGAGCTCCCCATGCAAAAAGATATTCAAAGTTGTCCCTTCGGCACGAAAGTTAATGCTGACTCTCTTTTTTGACATAAAAGGACCCACCGTTGAACACTATGAAGCACTGGGTGACTCAATTGACAGTCGGTCATATTGCGACTTGCTGAAAGACAAACTGAAACCAGCAATTCGCACAAAACGACGGGGAATGTTGTCCAAAAAAGTGCTGTTGTCGCACGACAAAGCTCGTCCACATACGAAATTGGTACCTCAACAAGCAATTACCGAGTTGAAGCTTGATTTGTTACTACATCCTACCTACAGCCCCGATCTGGAGCCCAGCGACTTTCATGTCTTCGGGCCTCTGAAAGATGCTGTGCAAGGCCGCCGTTTTGAAAGTGACGTCCAGGTATAGTAAGTGGTGCATTCGTAGCTGCAGGAACAACCCCGAATTTTTTGTGTAGGAATCCAGAAGCTTGTAGAAAGATATTAATTATGCGTTGATCAACAAGGGGGGGGACTATGTTGAGCAATAAGGCAATTGTTATCTGTACACTGAAGAGCAACTGAATTAGAGATGCCTGCCTAGTAACGTGTAGCATCACCTTTCGCCCTGATGACGGCGGCGATTGATCTCGGCTTGGACTCGACAAGACACCGGAAGCATTGGGAAGCCATACGGATCCACGACCCCTGAACAAGCTCCCACAGTTCACGAAGATTTGATGGAGGGGTTCAGAGCCTCGAACATCTATCTCAGTGGCATCCCAGATGTGTTCGATGGGATTGAGGTCAGGGGACGTAGCTGGCCAAGGATGCGAGGTCATGTCGGTGGAGTGTTCATCCAACCATTCGGATACAATTCGGGAGCGATGGCACGGTGCATTGTCTTGTTTCAGGATGAGGTCCCCAGTGGGATGCTGAAGACGCACAAACGGTAGCAAATGGTCGTCCAGGATATCCCGGTAACGTTGACCTGTGAGGGACGATGTCACACGTACCAGGGGTCCCATTTCTGTCCACGTAAACAGTCCCCAGACGAGAATGCCACCCCCTAGCTTGAAGAGTACCCTGCTGGCAAGAAGGATCCATCGCTTCATGTGGTCTGCGCCATACTCGCATCCTGCCATCCGCATGTACCAACGTAAATCTCGACTCATTAGTCCAGGCAACATTTTTACACATGTCTAGGGTCCAGTGGCGATGTTCCCGAGCCCATGCTAATCTTTGCATCCTGTGATGTGCGGTCAGCAGTGGTACCCTCTTGGAACGATGGCTTCTGTACCCCATAGCGAGGAAATGGTTCCGGATAGTGTGGCTTCTTACACGTTTTTGTGAACCAGCGTTAAATTGCAGTGTGATTTCTTGCATTGTGGCCCGTCTATCCGCTGTTACAATGCGAGCTAGCCGACAATGACCCTACTCATCCACACGCAGTTGGCCTTGGCAGATGGTTTCATCGGATTCGATGTACTCACGGTGCACCCGTGACACAGGCGCCAGTGAAAATCCCAGTGCCTGCACGATTTCCGAGATGGAGTGACCCATTCCTCGGGCCTCGACAATTTGCCCACGATCAAATGCGCTTAGATCCTTCGTCTTACCCGTACTGCGTCCGACTCTTACTGATTCCCGTCGCATCACTCCTTATATTGTCGGATCGCTGCATACGTCATGCCGTTTCCGTTTACAGGGCCGCCCACAGCGCCACAGTTACATAACGCCAGCTGTCTCTAATTCAATTGCTCTTCAGTGTATGCTTCTTAGTTTCTTTAATATATGACAATATTGACCTTACTTTTTGATTTACCCTCGTAGTAATATGCCATCACAATGTAGTATCATACCATCACAATATAAAAATATCGTCATCGAGAAAACGGAATGCACATGGTTGTATTGTTTTCAAGAAAATGGAATGCATATCCATTTGCAGCGTGAAACAGTGTCACGATGGGCACAATGATCTCGTTTCGGCACATTGAGGCATTCATGTTGCCTTGACAATCATACAAGGAAGTACGGCCATTAAAACACACTCCTGCTTAGACCAGAACTGACTGAGGCTGGTAAGGGTAAGCGGACTGCAGATAGTGGCATTCACGCGCCGGATCTTTTCCATGAAGTGTCCTAGTCGAGTATCGGGATTTAGAACGAAACTGGATTCATGCACAAATTATTTCTTCTGTCGGATGGATTGGAAAACGATTTTCCTGAAGAAATATTATACATGGTAGGGATTTAAATCTTTTATATTTTCACTGTACACCATGTAACCCCTCCGTTCAGAAAACTTGAAAATTTTCATCGTCCTGGAGCGAGGATCGAACCCGCACCTCCCGATTTCCGGTCGAGCATGCTAGAAATTACACTACCCAGGACAAGGAAATTCCATACACCACCTACATTCTAAAGATGTGAGAAAAGGTCTCGAGTTGCTATGATGAGGCAGAATCGCTTCGACTAGCGCAAAGCTGAAGATTCTCAGATATTTATGTCCAGTGGTTTGGAATTTCCTTGTCCTGGGTAGTGCAATGCTTAGCATGCTCGACCGGAAATCTGGAGTTTGCGGGTTCGTTCCCCGCTTCAGAACGATGAACATTTTCAAGTTTTCTGAACGGAGCATGGTGTACAGCGAAAATATAAAATAAACTATAGATTCGTCTGCGAAAAGCACATGGTGCGACTCTGTATTCCATGACATGTACTGTTGCACACAGGTACACCTTTAAGGACGGTGAGCTGATATCAATGCTGTACATCTCAGTGGTCTCCTTGCTCTGAATCCGTACTCGTGAAGACGGTTTCGTAACGTGTGAGTACATACTGTGGTACCAAAAACAGCTCGAAGTGATTCCTGCAGTTGGCTGCTAATGATACTAGGCCTTCTCCGAGCACGTACTGTCAGGTAGCGATCTTGCCTCCTAGTATTTATCCTTGGACGATCACTCCTGGATTGACCTTCAACATTTCCATGGTATAGAAATCTTGTGTGTATAGCCGATTTACTACACTTTGCTAAACTCCTAAAGCAGCAGCCATATCGATCTGCAAACACCTGCCTGTAACATGCCAACAGCCCCATTTCTGTTGTCGGCGTCTGGATATTATTTCAGGTTATTCTCACACTGAAAGCAATACATTCAGCAAACTTCTAGACCAAGCGTTGAAACGACCCACTTCTCGCAGGGTGCTTGTATCGGAGCGCGCATGCAGCGTGTTATGTTGCCATGATGCTAATTTACGTGTGCCTTAGCTACCCACACTGATAACTGTTCTCCAGTAGTCGCTAAATTTGCATATCACCACGTTTGCCTATCGAAACCGTAATATCCCTAACTTTTTGTGACTAGTGTATCAAGGCTGCATTTATTCTATGCAGAATGTAATTATGGCTCTCAACTTGCAATGCGGAAGTTTTCCGAACCCGATCCAGAACAATGAAACTGGAAAAGGAATGGGGGAGGGGGGGTTATAAATAAAGAAATGACGAAAATTAATTTTAAATATTATATACAGGGTTAGTACAAATGAGACAGACCGTTTCAACATTTTATAAAACCGAACTGTTTAAAACATTGCACATCACGTTGCACCGTTTTGTAGGGAAACTCTTGAAGTTTGTCACTGCAACTAACAGATGTTCAATGTATGCAACCTTAGTGAAACGGCATATCATCATCATCATCATTGTCAACCATTATCAATCCACTACTGGACGAAGGTCTCCCCAAGTTTCCTCCACAACGGTCTGTCTTGTGCCAGTCTCTTCCATGTCACTCCCGCATACTTTCGAATTTCATCCACCCATTTCCCATGTGGTCTTCTTCCGAGTCTTTTCCTGTCCCTTGGAATCCAATCTAAAATTTCGGCTGTCCATCGATGGTCTGTCCTTCTGGCAGTATGTCCAGCCCATTGCCATTTCAGGGATTTAACTCTGATCATGATGTCTTCCACTCTTGTCATTTTGCGGATCCACGAGTTCCTCTTCTTATCTCTCCTGGTTACACCAAGCATGCACCTTTCCATGCTTCTTTGAGTTGTCTGCAGCCTTTGTATGTCTCTTTTAGTTAAGGTCCACGTCTCTGCACCATACGTAAGCACTGGAAGGATGCATTGATCAAACACTTTTCTTTTAAGACATAATGGCATATTGCTCTTGAAAATTGTACTGTTTCTTCCAAAAGCTCTCCAGGCAAGTTTTGTATGCCGATTAATTTCTTCATCAATGTGACCCTCACTTGATATCTGCTGTCCAAGATAAACGTACGTGTCTGTTATCTCCAGCTTTTCTCCATCAATCGATAAATCTTCATTTCTTGTAAAAGCATTGAACATCACTTTTGTCTTCTGAAAGTTCATTTTTAATCCCACTTCTTTACTCTTGTCAGCAGGTTCCTGGATCATACTCTGCAGCTCTGATGGGTTAGTTGCAAAAATGACTACGTCATCAGCAAAACGAAGGTGGGTAAGATAATCTCTATTAATCTTTATATAAACGCCGAAGTCGAATTCTTGACAAACGCACGTTAACATATCTTCATCAACTCTAGCAGCAGCTGTTGTGATACGTAGTTTCAGATCAGCTGAATCAACAGAAAGGAAGATGACCTTGTCTTGACAGCCTTGTAACAAAAAAGTCACTGGATATTTGATCCGGACTTCGTAATGGTCCACATGTGAGTGACATGGATCCGGACTTCGTAATGGCCAACATGTGAGTGACATGGATCCGGACTTCGTAATGGCCCACATGTGAGTGACATGGATCCGCACTTCGTAATGGCCCACATGTGAGTGACATGGATCCGGACTTCGTAATGGCCCACATGTGAGTGACATGGATCCGGACTTTGTAATGGCCAACATGTGAGTGACATGGATCCGGACTTCGTAATAGCCCACATGTGAGTGACATGGATCCGGACTTCGTCATGGCCAACATGTGAGTGACATGGATCCGGACTTCGTAATGGCCAACATGTGAGTGACATGGATCTGGACTTCGTAATGGCCCACATGTGAGTGACATGGATCCGGACTTCGTAATGGCCCACATGTGAGTGTCATGGATCCGGACTTCGTAATGGCCCACATGTGAGTGACATGGATCTGGACTTCGTAATGGCCCACATGTGGAGTGACATGGATCCGGACTTCGTAATGGCCCACATGTGAGTGACATGGATCCGGACTTTGTAATGGCCCACATGTGAGTGACATGGATCTGGACTTTGTAATGGCCCACATGTGAGTGACATGGATCCGGACTTCGTAATGGCCCACATGTGAGTGACATGGATCCGGAATTCGTAATGGTCCACATGTGAGTGACATGGATCCGGAATTCGTAATGGTCCACATGTGAGTGACATGGATCCGGACTTTGTAATGGCCCACATGTGAGTGACATGGATCCGGACTTCGTAATGGCCCACATGTGAGTGACATGGATCTGGACTTCGTAATGGCCCACATGTGAGTGACATGGATCCGGACTTCGTAATGGCCAACATGTGAGTGACATGGATCCGGACTTCGTCATGGCCAACATGTGAGTGACATGGATCTGGACTTCGTAATGGCCAACATGTAAGTGACATGGATCCGGACTTCGTAATGGCCCACATGTGAGTGTCATGGATCCGGACTTCGTAATGGCCCACATGTGAGTGACATGGATCTGGACTTCGTAATGGCCCACATGTGGAGTGACATGGATCCGGACTTCGTAATGGCCCACATGTGAGTGACATGGATCCGGACTTTGTAATGGTCTACATGTGAGTGACATGGATCCGGACTTCGTAATGGCCCACATGTGAGTGACATGGATCCGGACTTCGTAATGGCCCACATGTGAGTGACATGGATCCGGACTTCGTAATGGTCCACATGTGAGTGACATAGATCCGAACTTCGTAATGGCTCATATGTGAGTGACATGTTGTTGTCTGTTACGCGGCCATTCCAGCTCTGAGTAAAATTTTCATTGAGGTAAGTTCTATCTACCCGATGGCAGTTGGGTGTTGCTCCATCCTGTTGGCAAAAGAAGTTGTCACTGTCTTGGTGCAGTTGAGGCATCCACTAAATGATATCATATCGAGATAAGAACATCACGTTTCAGTGCTTTCTTGGAAAGAAACGGGGAGGAATAACTTCTGGGGAATCCCGCAGATGCTTCACTGTTGCTTTAGGATTTTCAGTACCCCATATGCGAATGATATGTTAGTTAACTTTCCCAATTATGTTGAATGTCGATTCGTCTCTGAAAATTAGATGCCCACTAAGGCCATCTTCAAAACGCTCCTGCATTTCTGTACAGAAATCGCGACGGGCGGTTCTGTCATTGTCACTTAGACTTTGCAATAACTGCAGTTTGTAGGGAGTCATTTTTAGTCGCTTCCTAATTTTTTTCAAAAAGTTGGTTTAGAATTTACAACTCCCGACCAGTCATCTTCCGCCTTGGAAGCACGTGTACGCTCTGCTTGTTCATCACATGCATGTGGTCTCTCTGAAGTTTTACCTTTACAAAAACATCCTGTTGTTTCAGATTCCTTCTGCGAGTCGTAGATGAATTGTCTATTCCTCGGGGATTCTTTGAAATGTGTTCTACGTAGGGCAGTCAAAAAGTTAGTTGCACTCGCATGTAGAAAAAACAAAAAATAAACATTTTAGGAAATGTTTATAGTTACGTAGGAAATAACATAAAAGAGCTATTTTTCGATGTAATCTTCTAGTTTATTTAAACATTTATCGTAGCGTAGCACAAATCTGTTTATCCCTTCTTGAAAATATTGGCGTCCAACTTACAAGTCTCGCGTTCCATTTTTGATGTCTTCATCGGAGTGATATCGCCGCTTCGCAAGGTCATTTTTCATGGAGCCTAACACATGGGAATCACAAAGAGAAAGACCTGGACTGTAGGGAGGGTGTACCTCTCATTTGAATTTGTCAAGGAGGGCCTTCGTGACACGTGCCGAATGTCGTGTCGTGTTGTCATGCAGAAGGACAATGCCTCTTAAGAAATTTCCTGGCAGTCGATCTTTAATGGTCTTTCTCAGCCTCTTAAGGGTCTCACAGTAATAGTGCTGTTTTAACTCTTTCCTTAATTACCAAAATATGTGATAATCAGAAGATTGTAAGGTCTCTTGAGCACTATAAACATAAATAGAGTAGTAATAGATCATATAACAGAAACGATTAGACGTTTGACAAAATCCTTTATTTTCGTGATTTTGCTTAATTAATGATTACTCCGGGCCACCGTGTGATTAGACCATCTCTCATGTCTCAACACCTCGCTCTTATTCATTCTCTTTTCTCGGGCGCGAAGACCACGCACCCTTTCTCAAAATTCCACTCCTTCCTCCGAAAATCTCCCAACCTCTCTCTCTACTACCGTCAGTCGCATTCTGCTTAAGACACGTAATAATCCTTCCTTCAGGAGAAGCGTTCCTCCTATTGTCTCCGTAACTACTTCTCAAAACGCGCCTCCACCACGACCGTCGGAAAAACACTATTTTCCCTGCGTCTCAATGCCCGCTGCCTAATGCCTCCCCCCCCCCCCGAAGGACGGACGTCCTTCCTAATGAGTCGCTTTAAAACTGTAAAAAAGCCTTCTTCTATTGTAGCTATATACACACGAAATCCTGTGTGTTGTCCATCTCCAGGAAGTCAGCCGACAAACTAATCGTTTCCAATGACTTACTGGCTCTACCAAATCGGACTCAAAATTACATTCTTAAGAAGTTTCCCACGATTACTTTTCAATCATTTTAAAACTGCAAGGATTCTTAATTATTTACATATTCATTAAAATTCGACAATTAAAAGATATTTACATTACATTACATTACATAAAATAAATTTTATCGTTCAATCACGCTATTATTAAAGGCTTACATTTGCCACTATTGCAATATAATGCCGCATTACTGCTGGTGAACTTCGGCAGGAATTCATAATGCACAGCACCTTGATTGTCGAAGAAAAGGGTGAGCATAACCTTTCTTGCGGATGGAGCAATTCGGCACTTTCTTTGGAGGCTGGGAATGTGAATGTTTCCATTCACATGAATCATTAATATTCGTGATAGAACCGGTGTTGTGCATTATCAGGAACTCATAATGCACAACACCTTGATTGTCGAAGAAAAGGGTGAGCATAACCTTTCTTGCAGATGGAACAATTCGGCACTTTTTCGGAGGCGAGGAATGTGAATGTTTTCCCTCACATGAAGTCTGCTTCGTTTCTGGTGAGGAGTGATGGACCCAAGTCTCGTCTCCGGTCACGATATGGTCCAAAAATTCATTTCCTTCTCTGTGATAATGATAAAAAAACAACAAAAAAACAAACAAACGAGAGCTGTTTGAAAACGTTGCGCCTCGTGTTGATCTGTGAGTAAGCGAAGCACCCATCGAGAACAAACTTTTCGAAACTCAAGACGTTTGGTGATTATGTGGTACACACACCCATATGCGAAATATCCAATTCATCGGCGATCTCGTACACTGTGATTCGCCTGTTTTCCTTAATGAGGTCCACATTTTTATTTGTGGTCGAAGTTGACGGCTTTCCCTTCCGGTACTCGTCTTCGATATCCGTGCGTCCTTTCTCGAACAATCGTACACCATTTTGCGATCGCCTGCCGCGAAAATGATTTGTCACCCGTACACTTCAATTAATTGGCGTTGAATTTAGTGGGGTTCAACTTTTGGCCCACAAAAAACGGATCACTGCGCGGATTATAACTTTGGACGCTACTTCCAACGGACACGACGTTTTTCTACTTCAACAGACACGACATAACAGACGAACTGTTCCCGCCACGTCGACAAAGTTAACACTGAGGCTTCGAAGAGGAAGTACAAGTGGCGACCCCACATCGTGTCCAAATATCTTTTATTAAAAAAATAAAATAAAATGTGTGAATTAACTTAATGACTGCCCCTCGTAAAACGCCGTTGCACAGTAACAGAATTCGTTTCACTTAATTCAAGCACAAAGAACGCCTTCCACACAGCATTTGCTGCCATCTTGCCTGACTGGACACGTGACAGTGAAAACGTATAATCTTTTAGTGGCATCATCTATATAATAAAATCATTAATATTGGTGACAGAACCGTGCATCGTGAGTGTCAATATCTTACATAGTTTTGATTTTATAAAATTTATGTGTGTGTGCATAAAATATTTGCATTTGTATATGAATCTTGTTTAAAATGGGTTTTGCAAATTAATTTTTTTGTGAAGTTAATAGGCTGTTCCTTTTTATTTATCTCTAACGGGCTATCTTCCTGTGCTACTTATTTCGCGATAACTTAGAAGGAGTTAGGGTTTATTTACTAAAGTAAATTCCTTTTTGGCCCGTATGCAAATGCTTTACAGCAGAAACCTACGTTTTACTGTGTCTATCTGGAAACGACAGAAGGTTACCGTACCTATGCTGGTCCTTGAAAAAGCCATTAGTGCAGTCCTTCCTATCCGTTGCAATATGGTTTTGCGGTGTAATTCGGTGTTTTTTAATTTTTTTATTATAATTTTTGCTGTCATTGTCATAAATGATTTAAAAACAATTTTTGTTTGCTTTTAGTTTTGTATTTATAAAACGCGATTCCCTTGTTCTTTTTTTTTAAATAATGTATTAACAAAATCTTGTTTCAGTTGATTTTCATCACGAAAAACAAATATTTTATTTTCATATTTGGGGGTGGGTGGGTGAGGTCTGTTTTATTTTTAACGACGGGGGTGGAGTATCTTTCCAGGTTCACTGTAAACCGCATCACAGGAAAACTACCACACAGGAAAACCACCACACATCTTTCAGCAACTTGGAAAACTGCCACACCTGAAGATTGCCACACAACTGCCACACGTTTTTCATTAGGAGGTCGGGCACAAGTGGTTGTTCCTCCGAGGAATACTTTGAATGTGTGGCAGTTTTCTAAGGTGCCTAACGACGGGAAGGAGCTCTTTTGTTTGTCTGAATTTTCATGCCGGTTCATACGTGTTTAAGGCAACTGGCCACAAAAGTTCAAGGGTGTGTGTGTAAATATTACCGTTTCTTGGCCTATTTTGAGTATTGAATTGGGAACTCCAAGCAAATTTCGAGAAAACGTTATATGTAAGCAGAATGCAGAATTACAGCATAATTCATTCTGTGTTTAGAAAAGAACTCTGAGGTGTGATTTTTTAACAACTTTTACTTAGGCACTAAATATTTACATAACATGTCAAGTTTGTTATACTTTTCTTTTACTTAATTCATATGCCCTACACCTTCGCCTTTTTAACAACTTTTAATCCGCCGACTTCATATTCATAATGTTTATGAATCAAATCAAGTCAATAGAATTGCGCTTTTACTCTAAAGTCATAGGCACCAGACCTAGGCCTTTTTAACAGTTTTTATTCTATCAGTGCCATATTCACAGTGCCGCCGCGGTGGCGCAGTGGTCAAAGGCGCTGGCCTGTGATCATTCGTCCGTAAGGGGTTCGGGTTCAAATCCCGGTGAGGCATGGATGTTGTGTTTGTCTTACGGCACTGGCTCTCTCCCTTCCCTGGAATCAGTGACCTTAAATTAGGGACGGGCGACTGCTTATAGCCCATTGAGTTGCTCACGGTGGTCGTTAAACCTCCAATAAAAAAAATATTCACAGCGTTTACACATCAAATCAAGTTAATAACATTGCGCTTTTATTTAGGAACGAAGTATTAATTCACAGGCCCTATAGGAATAGGCCCTTTTACCAGTTTTTATTCTATCAATGTCATATTCACAACGTTTACACAGCAGATCAAGTTAATAATATTGCGCTTTTACTTTGTCACGAAATATTATTTCATAGGTCGTAGGCCTAGGCTTTTTTAACAGCAGTTTTTATTCTTCCTATGTGATATTCACAACGTTTTCATATCAAGTCTAGTTAATAGCATTGCTTTTTTACTTAGGCACTAAATATTAATTCTTAGGCCCTCGGCCTTTTAAACAGTTTTTATTCTTCCTGCCACACATTCAAAGTTTTCCTCGGAAGAACAGCAATTTGTGACCTGCTCCTTAATGAAAAACATGTGGCAGTTTTCCTGTGTGGCAGTTTTCCGCCAACCATCGTCCCAATAATTCCTTCTGCAGTAGTTATTAACCCGTTAATGGGACTTTTATTTCCCACTTGGGTTGGATAACTAGAATCTTGAAATGGCGTCGAAGTTTCTCTAATCTGATTGTTATGATGGAGACAACAAAGAGACTTCTACAACTGAATATTCTGTTTTATTCTTGGAAACGAATGGTTTCTAAATTCTCTGTAACATATACGTCCCCTCTGGGAAAAAAAAAAAAAAAAAAAAAAAAAAAAGGAACTGATGAAATCCATGACATTTTTTGAAATATCACTCATGCTAATTATCATAATCTGAGAATAATCGCTGGACAAAGATCTCGCGAAGTTTCTTCCAGAACTTTGCTTAGCCGTTTTTTTCCCTTCTTGATGACATTGAGTGATCTCGGATTTCCTCGTGCGTGAGTTACATGTGTCCAAACAGCGCAAAACTCAATATTTCCTTAAGACTCAAAATTTCCTTGTCGTCCCAACATATAGTCTAATTTTATCTATTTTCTCTATGTAGTTCTTGCGTCTCCTGGTCATGAATTAAATTCATCTGTATCACATTTATGTATGCTATTTACCCCCCCCGAAAATTAAGCTATGGGCGCTCATCATGATGAATCAGGAAACAAAGAGCTAGTCAGTATATGTGCTGAATGCAATATAGCAAGACTTGAATAACCACTTTGTGACGTTTTGTAAAAGAAATCTGACCACTAAACGAAACTCACCAAGGTCAGTTTATTGTACCTCGCAGTAACCTTACGAGAAAAAAAGTACCATGGCGACGAAAACACCCTCAAGCAGAGTTTTTCCCAGGCTGTGTTTCACATTTCCACTACTGTTGCATCTTACTGAGCTCCAAAGACAGAGTAACAGTTTCTCTCAGCTTCTGAGAAGAGAACTAATCAAATGAAAGCCTCTTTCTGTGAAAAGACTTGCAAGAAATGTTTCATTCGCACAACTTCAAGACACCCAACTGATGCACTGCGGCGAGATGGGGGAGCGGGAGGCGGGGAGGGCGCCGACTTCACCAAATTATTGGGGGGTAGGTGTGAAGGGATCAGACGTGGGACGGGGCACATAATTTTATTGCTGAAACTTCGTATGGAACTGGTTAAAGAAATAGGGAAGAATTAAGGGAGCTTTGAATAAATTATTAAGAAGAAAAGCATTTTTTCTCAGTAAATACGCAAAATCTTTAGGAATCATTTTCGTTGCATTTGTTCATAAAACTGGATGACGAGAAAGCAACTATTCAAAAGAACTTGAGACCCCTTACTGTTACAAGGGGCTTCAAGTTCACAGCCCTTGCAATAGCTTCTACGCAGGTATGTTAACAAGAGAATGCGAAAAAAATATCAGTTCAATGAGCGGAATTTTTATATTAATGAGGATAAGGTGTCATGTATTACAGTTGTTTGCACGTAACTTGGCATCGCTCCGAATATAATGAACTAAAGGGGTTCTTCGCGAGAACGGAAAGCTAGAGACCTTTTTCATTTCTTTTTTATAGCACAGTCAAATTTTTTTTTACTATGTGCAAAACATTGTGGCATTATATTGTGTTTTCTATATTCCAGAGTAAATAATTTAAGTAGTTTTGCGTTTTTTGTGCTACAGTTCTTAATCGTTCCTTGGCTATTTGCTTACTTATGTTGTGACATTTCGTATAAATCGGAAAAGTCAGTAGACACTGTCAAACGGCATTTTCATGTTTTGTGTGTGAAATCGTGAGGCATTTCAAAAAGCAGGCTTTAGTTCTTTAAAATAATAAATTTTGTACGATATAATTAACTGTGACGTACTCTAAGTATTTTCTCGTAATTTGTATCGGTAACCAGAACAATCATTTTAATTATGACGTACACATTTGTGTTTCACACACTACAATGAAATAATTTTGGTTTTACGAAAAATACGCGTTTTATTAAAACACCCATAAAGCCTAGTTAATAATATGGAAATTAAAATTTTGATTAATTGAAAGATAATTGATTTTCACAAAAGGGCCTCGAAAACATTTTTTGCGAGGGGCTTCGAGTTTTTCCGGATTGCCACTGGTAACGTGGAACTGCGCACGCGCAACTTAGAAGGAACATTGGATCCGACGTATATTTTAAAACACAATTGTTGCTCATCAGCAAATGAACAAGAAAACAGAAATGTTTTTTTTGAAGAATATTAATATTTAAAAAATAAAATTCACTCTCTGGTCTTATAAAAATATCCAGAGAGAATTTATTTTTAAACGTTTATAAAAAAAATAAGAAATTAGCTGGGTTCTTAAACAAAGAGCAAGAAGGGAAAAAAAGCAGATAAATAAATGCGCTAGAGATTATATGTTTCTGTATTTTTATTTATTTTATTTTTGATAAACATGTCAAACACAATAAGGCGCTGAAAAACTAGTTTCTTTTCGAATGAGCAATGCTGAATACGGGGGAAAAGTTTATTTTGTTACGTAGTGCGATCAAAAAGTTCCGAGACTAGGTACGTAGCGTGCCAACAGATGGCAGTACGCTGATGCGCGAGCAGCGGGTGGCGTCGTTCTGGGAACACCGGGAGCTGTGCTACACGATATTTGGTGACCACAACTGCGATTTCGGTACGGACTGCAAACTAGAGCAGCGAGCGAACATCAAATTTTGCGTCAAACTCGGCAAATCGTGAACGGAGATGCGTGAAATGTTGCGGCAGTCTTATGGCAATGAAGCAATGAGTCGTGCGAGGTGTTTTGAGTGGCACTCGCGCTTCAAGAGCGCGGCAGAACAGCACTGGCAGACGACGTGAGGACAGGGCGACCGTCCACGAGCAAAACCCCCGAAAATGTGGACAAATGTCGACATTTGTGGGGTTGTGCACCGTGAATTCATCCTCCAGGTCCAGACCGTCACCGCCGTTTTTTGCTGCATTGTTCTGCGGCGTCTTAGGAAGAACATTCACCGCAAACTCCCTGAAATGTGGCGCTGGGGCGGTTTCCTGCTCGATCACGACAATGCAGCAGCTCACAGAGCGTTAGCAACAAGCCAGTTTTGCAGCCGCGACAGCATGACTACCCTTTGTCACCCTTCTTACTCGCCGGATTTGGCCCCCTGCAACTTCTTTCTGTTCCCGATGATGAAGCTGAAGTTCATGGACGCCTTTTTGAAACCGTGAACAAAATCCAGCGCGAATCGCAGACGGTACTTGACACGATTCGCAAACAGGCAGCGGTGTATCGCTGCCCAAGGAGACTACTTTGAGGGAGATCATAGCCATACTTAAGTTACGTAAGTACTTTGATGTATATCGGCTTAGTCTCGGAACTTTTTGATCGGACATCTTATTTATTAATTTTTGGAAATAAATCGCCTTGGCCTCATAAGGTGGAACTTGATCCACCTTATGAGGCTAAAGCGCTTATTTAATTAAACAGGACGAAAAATATTGGGTGGGTACCCCCCAGTAAAATTATTGGAGGGGCACGATTCACCTCGTCCCCATAGTCTATTATGGAGCCGTCATAATCACCATCATAATGACGCAGATCAGCAGCCCCAGGGCCTCAACTAGGTTTCTGCAATAGGAAGGGAGGGCTGAAGAGAAATCTCCCATTCACGAATACAGATGCAATTTCTGTTTTGGTTTTTCACTCCTTTTTTTAATTTTACAAAATATGGATACAAATGGGGCGAAAGATAACTGAACTCTCTTGAAATACAAAATAACAAATCACATTGTCTGAATTCGCTTGATGGCGGTTGAATCGCAGGAGCTGCGCATCGGAAAAAAATCGCACCCCACCCTCCGCAAAAAATAACTTCAATGCCCTTTTTCGAAAATCTATTAGCCATCAACTACTGAAGTTTTTAAAATAAAAAAAAATATTTGGACTATATTGCGTGTAACATAAAAGCGGACGTTCTAACTAAAATGAATGCCCTTGTTTTGGAATTTCTCCTCCCAAGTTGTGACGTAGAAAACGCACTTTTTTCACACATGCCATGAGACTTTGGGGTCGTGTTTTTCTGCAGCCCGGGGTATTTGAAATCCGAAATAAGACGCAGACCCAATGTAGGAATTACGTTCTCGATGGCTCAACTACTGTGTTGAACAACCGAGGAAAAACATAATAGTAATGATAACAATTAAAAAAAAATGTCAGAAGTCGGTTTGTAGATAAAAATGTATAATTTTTGAAGCAGCAAAAATACCTCCCGATTTCTTGTAGGAAGTAATTTTCGTTTTTGATGATTGAAATACGCCTGACCAGGCGTTGACGCGATCTCTGGTTAAGGGTACTCGACAATTTGTCTAGTTTTTACAAAGAAATCCGAAAGAGGATGTCGTCTATATGTGTTCTAATGTTTAGTACCTTTTTGCGGACGGTGAATATGTATATCTACACTCAAAAAATTATAAAAATTTGTACCTCTTTAAAAATTCATAGACAGTGCGTCAAAGAATTTTTAAGACTGGCGCTAGATTTCAGCCTACGGTGGCGCCACCAGTGTAATCGCGAATGCGTTATAAACCGTGACCATCTGCTTGCTTTCTGCCAAAAGTACTGCACAGTTGTTAAAGTAACTGAAACGAAACGGCCGTTCATTAGAGAAGTAAAATTGTTTTCATGTTGAATTATTAAGATGGAACAAAGGGCTGTTATTAAATTTAACGCAAAACTTGGTAAAAGTGCCTCGGAAACGTACCAAATGGTGAAACAAGTTTACGGTGAGTTTTGTTTAAGTAGATCAAATGTTTCGTGTAGCACAAACGTTTTTGGACGGAAGAGATACGCTAGAAGATGATAAGCATACCGGAAGACCAAGTTCATCTAGGACACCTGAGATTATTGAAAAAGTGCGTCATTTCGTGGCAAACAATCGATGTGCGTCACTAAGAATAGTGGAAGAGTCTTTAAACATCAACTAAGAAACGATTCAAACCATTCTGCATGAAGATTTGGGCAAAACAAAAGTCTGTGCTAAATTTGTTCCACACACGTTAACCAATGAACAAAAATCAAGGAGAAGTGCACATTGCAGAGATATCATTTCAGCCGCTGAAAATGATCCAAACTTCTTAAAATCGATTGTTGCAGGCGATAAAACATGGTGTTTTCAATATGATCCTAAAACAAAGCGACAAAGTGAGGAATGGAAGTAAAAAAACTCACCACAAGCCAAAAAAAAAAAAAAAAAATAAGAAAAGTTCCATGGAAAATCAAAACAATGCTCATTACATTTTTCGATAGTAATCCACAAATATCACAAATATCAGATATCCACAAAGATTTGTTCCAAGTGGACAAACAATTACTGGTGAGTTTTATTTAAATGTTTTGAGGCGTTTAATGGGCAGAATTCGTTGCATTCGTCCAGAATATCGGGATGAAAACAGTTGGTGTTTGTTCCACGATAATGCACCCAGTCACACCTCACTTCTTGTTCGTAGATTTGTGGCGAAAAATAACGTCTGTGTGTTGAATCATCCACCGTATTCGCCTGATTTAGCACCCTGCGACTTCTTTATTCCCAAAACTTAAAATGACGTTAAAAGGGTGTTATTTTGATGATATTTCAACCATACAAACAGCTTCGACGCGGGCTTTGGAGGCAATTCCGCAAAGTGAACTGGAACAGGCATTCGAATCATAATTAAATCGCTGTAACAAGTGTATTGAAGCCGGAGGGATTTATTTTGAATAACAAACCAAAACAAATTATAATTTCTTGTTTCTATTTCATTTTACAGACCCAGTCTTAAAAATTCTTTTCCACACTGTGTATAAAGGAATTAAAAAAAGTTGTGAAAAAAAAAAAAAAAAAAAAAAAACTCCCCGTCTGGGACTCGAATCCCGGTCTTCCACGCGACAGGCGGGGATACTGACCACTACACAAACGTCTTCCATCCATCACCATTAACATCTATTCTCTTCTCTTTGCCCTTTTTAAAAATGTGAATGTACACAGAAAAATATTTTAAAATTTAAAATTTTGCTTTCATGCTTATTTTTTTATTTATTTTCAGAAACAGGCCTGCAGTTTTCTCACGTTGGACGCACCTGAAAAATGTCAAGAGTGCTAGGTAAACTACAAGATATTAAAATATTTGTATAATTGAACATTTTACAAGCTACCTACATAATTCTTAACGTGCCGCATTACAAATACTTGCATGTCGATGCCTACTTTAATTCGATTATCTGCTGGACAGAATTTTAAGTCGATATAACGCAGAGGCGTAACTAGACATTTCTGCTCTCGGGACAAACCACAAAGTATTACGTCCCCCCTCTTCTGTCTTTCTGTCTTTTGAATATACATATGTTTCTAATTTGACATTGTATATTATATCATCATCATCATCATCATCATTGTCAACCATTATCAATCCACTGCTGGACGAAGGTCTCCCCAAGTTTCCTCCACAACGGTCTGTCTTGTGCCAGTCTCCTCCATGTCACTCCCGCATACTTTCGAATTTCATCCAACCATCTTCCATGTGGTCTTCTTCTGGGTCTTTTCCTGTCCCTTGGAATCCAATCTAAAATTTCGGCTGTCCATCGATGGTCTGTCCTTCTGGCAGTATGTCCAGCTCATTGCCATTTCAGGGATTTAACTCTGATCATGATGTCTTCCACTCTTGTCATTTTTCGGATCCACGTGTTCCTCTTCTTATCTCTCCTGGTTACACCAAGCATGCACCTCTGCATGCTCTTTGAGTTGTCTTCAGCCTTTGTATGTCTCTTTTAGCTAAGGTCCACGTCTCTGCACCGTACGTAAGCACTGGAAGGATGCATTGATCAAACACTTTTCTTTTAAGACATAATGGCATATTGCTCTTGAAAATTATGTACTGTTTCTTCCAAAAGCTCTCCAGGCAAGTTTTGTACGCCGATTAATTTCTTCACCAATGTGACCCTCACTTGATATCTGCTGTCCAAGATAAACGTACGTGTCTGTTATCTCCAGCTTTTCTCCATCAATCGATAAATCTTCACTTCTTGTAAAAGCATTGAACATCACTTTTGTCTTCTGAAAGTTCATTTTTAATCCCACTTCTTTACTCTTGTCAGCAAGTTCCTGCATCATACTCTGTAGCTCTGATGGGGTAGTTGCAAAAATGACTATGTCATCAGAAAAACGAAAGTGGGTTAGATAATCTCCATTAATCTTTATGCCTTTGTTTTCCCAGTTCAGTGATTGAAAGATATTTTCCAATGTGGCATTAAAGAGCTTCGGAGATATGGTGTCACCTTGTCTCACTCCTTTTCCAATTTTTATGTGTGTTGTATTTTCAAATAGCAGAATCTTTGCACTTGCATTTTCCTAGATGTTATTAATAATATTAATGTATGCATCTTCAATACCGCAGGATTTCAGAGCCATTGCAACTGCTGATGGTTTCACCGAATCAAAGGCTTTTTCATAATCGATAAAAGCCATGCACAATGGAAGTTCATATTCCCTCGCTTTTTCAATTAGTTCTCTCAGTACGTGGATATGATCTATTGTGCTGTAGCCACTCCTGAATCCAGCTTGTTCTCTCGGTTGAGCCATGTCCACTGTTACCTTCAAGCGGTGTGAAAGAACTTTAGTGAAGATTTTATAAACTACTGATAGGAGGCTGATAGGTCTGTAGTTCCTGAGATCCTCAATGTCACCTTTTTTATGTAGCAAGATCATTGTAGCGTTGTTCCAATCCTCAGGAATTTTCCCTTCATTAAGGCATCGAGTGAAAATTTGGGCGGGTACTGTTTCGATTTCTCCACTTGCTTCTTGTATGATGTCTACAGTAATTCCATCTTCTCCTGGAGCTTTTATTCGCTTCATGTTCTTGATTGCATGTGCAACTTCTGCTGGAAGGACTGGAAGAACTCTGGTACCTTTCATGATGCTTTTTCCCGTTAGTTCAAGCTAAATTCCGTTACTCCCAAACTAACAAGTTCTTGAATCTGACTGTCCAAGACGGGCATTTTCATCATACATCCTTGCTGAGAACAGTTATGTCACATGCGTCGTTGCTCCCATTTTTTTCTCTGTAGTAGTCTTTCAAATCAGCATGACTACAGAGAAATTTTACTCTTTAATAGGGTGGTTCTATGTCAAAGATGGGATTATCTCACACATCAGAGAATACTTTCTTTCTTTCACGACCCGTTACAGCATGATGGCGACAGACCTGCGCCCACACTAAGTTGGACTCCTTCTGGATTCACCAAGATACGGATGAAACATCGACTGAAATCTATGTTCTCGTGGTAGTGGGAGCACGGTAAACACCAATGAGGCTATAATATGATCGAGTATAGTCCACTGATTGCATCTAGTCTTATTTTCTATTCCTGGAGAGACAAATGACAAAATCTTAAATCATAATAACACAACAAACGCGATAACTTCTTCGAGATTCAGATTCGATTTATTCTTACACTAAATCTCGCTCCTGTGCCCTGACCGTTGACCCCATTTTGATGATATTAAACAGAATTGATTCAGTATACTTCCGGAACAATATACTAAAGTTTGGTCGCAGTAGAAACATTTTTAGTCAAGTTATAAGGATAATGGCTGTGAAATAAATCTCGCTCCTGTGCCCTGACCTTTGACCCCTTTTCGATGATATTAAGCAGAATTGGTTCATTATACCTCTGGAACAACATACTAAAGTTTTGTCGCAATAGAAGCATTTTTAGTCAAGTTATGAGGATAATGGCTGTGGAATAAATCTCGCTCCTGTGTCCTGATCTCTGATCGCGTTTCGATGATATTCAACGGAACCGGTTCAGTGTATCTCGGGAACAACGTGATAAAGTTTTGTTGGAATCGAAGCATGTTTACGTAAGTTATGTCGTATAAGGGCGATGGAATGGATTCCGCTCCTATGTCTTGACCTTTGACCCCATATCGTCCATTTTCAATAGTGTTCGTCCCCAGGTGGTCCCCTACCACATACTAAAATGTCATCGAAATCGAACCATTTTTACGCGAGTTATCGTGCTGACGGACGGACGGGCAGACAGACAGACGGACAAAGCTGGAGCACATACGCTTCTTCAACCTACGGTTGGAAAACGTAAAAAGACTTTATACACAGAAAACCATGATAAAGCATATTTCATAACTTCTCACCATTTATAGTTAGCCGGGAAACCTTTTCCCGCAATTACAGATTTACAGCGGTGTCCCATGGAGTATTTAATCCAAGCATTTTATTCATCAGGTGTTAGAATGCAAAACAAAGATTATATGATTGCCTCTATCAGTTTGCTTTGTTCCTTGGTTCTGGCAAACAAGTTTTTGTAATCGGCTCCCCAGATTTTCTATTGGATTCAGGTCAAGGCCATTCTAGCAGCGTAATATAATTTTCCAGAAACCAGTTTATTCATTCAGCAACAACACGACAAGGATCTTAATCCTGTTGAAATATAAAGGCTTCACTGTCTTGGAAAAGATCACGTGCCAAAAGCTTCAGGTTTGGCTCAAGTATATTAATGATGCATTTTTTGCCATTTAACCTCCTGAGACCTGCGATGAAGTTAAACACTTGATCATGAAAGAAATACGGGATTACGCCATATAATACAAATTTTGAAGATGACAATCCGATTTTTGGCGTAATTTTTGGCGTAAATTTTCGAATTCTTAAATATTACAATTACAGCATCGCGGTCCTGATGTATCACATGTGATACAATCCCCGTAGCCTCCCTTCCCCCTCCTTTCCATGAAGAATGAAACATTATTTTTTCAGTTTACAATGCAGTAAACATCAATTTTCAAACCTGTTTTAAAAAATCAAGTGTTTACAAATTTTGAAGATGACAATCCGATTTTTGGCGTAAATATGACAAGGATGGTAAGTCAGATAATATCCGAAAACTTGAAAATTGTCATCGTCCTGGAGCGGGACTTGAACCCGCGTCTCCCAGAAAACGCCCGGGTATGCTAACCACTACACCACCCAGAACGACCAAGTTTCGTTTTCTGGGAGATGCGGGTTCGAGTCCCGCTCCAGGACGATGAAAATTTTCAAGTTTTCGGATATTATCTGACTTACCATCCTTGTCATATTTACGCCAAAAATCGGATTGTCATCTTCAAAATTTGTAAACACTTGATTTTTTAAAACAGGTTTGAAAATTGATGTTTACTGCATTGTAAACTGAAAAAATAATGTTTCATTCTTCATGAAAAGGAGGGGGAAGGGAGGCTACGGGGATTGTATCACATGTGATACATCAGGACCGCGATGCTGTAATTGTAATATTTAAGAATTCGAAAATTATTAGTTTAATTAATCGATTTTCAAGTTATATTATGCAATATTATAATATACCATAATTTATTTCTCATGGAACAATTTGAAAGAGTTTCTGGAGCCATTGAGACACATGAACACTTTACAGTCTGAGTACCGTACTGTATTTAACTCATTACATTTTGAATTTCGGCATCTCCTTTTGTGGGCGCTGTCTCCAGTCATCTCAGGCATGTGTCTTACATGCTTGTTTCGGGTCTCAATCATGTGGCATAGATATGGGAATAATTCTAGGTTTGGGAAGTGGTTTGTTATCATCTGAGGATTCTTCAGAAAAAATCAATAATATTATAATAAGTGAAAATTTCTAGTAATGATGTTAACACAAATAACGTGAGTTAACATCATTACTTGAAATTTTCTCTTAAATTATATTTATTAAATATTACATAGATTGTAAAAAATATTTAGTAAATACAAGTGTAAACACCCGCTAAAAATAACTCATAAAATTTTTTCCGACAGGAGTGGAAACCATTTTATCACCAGTGATACAAAAATGTTTAAGAAGTTACTACTAGCTAATTTGTTGACGAAATTAAACTAATTTACTTTAAATAACTAACTTATATTTACCAAAATGGAATGTATACACTAAAATAAATATAACTTTTTTAATTAAGTAGTTATAAAACACTTACCAGGACCATGTGAAGACATCGTGTTTTTCTTACAAGACGCTGCTACAACTCACGAAAGTTGATTTGTACTGCCATTTATTGACAATAAGAGAAAATTTAACAAATTATTTTACATAGTTTCACATGTGATACAACCGGTTCTGGAAGATTTTGTGCCATTGGGCGTTTTTAAAAAATTGTGAAACCATTGTATCACATGTGATACACGAGAACCGAGGAGGTTAATCACATAAATACCATTCAGCACATAAATTCTGCCCAAGGGCCGCGGGTAGCCTAGTGGTCAGCGTTCGTGACTGCCATGGAGATAACCTCAGGTTTGATCCTGGGAAGGTATGAACGTTCGGACCACTAAATACTCACCGTGCGTTGGATGGGCACGTTAAGCTGTCGGACAGATTTGCGGGCGGAATTACACGCGAGAAAGTAGTATTAAGGCTTCACATGTTGCAAGTATTTCTTCAGCATCAACGTCTTTAAATCCACTTTTACGGAGTTTTGAACAAACTTTTGATATTAAAAATGACTGCTTATTCTGCGAAAAGGAAGCTACTGTGAATATTAAGCTTCCTCTCAAATACAGAAAAGCGATCAAAACAGGATAGTGATAACAAATATATATATTTTTTATTGAAGGTTTAACGACCACCGTGAGCAACTCAATGGGCATAACGATATCTGTGAGGAAGAATGCAGTCGCCCGTCCCTAATTTAGGGTCACACGTCCCAGGGAAGGAAGAGAACCAGTGCCGTAAGACAAACACAACATCTATACCTCACCGGGATTCGAACCCGGACCCTTCTCGGATGAATGGTCACAAGCCAGTGCTTAGACCACTGCGCCACCGGGGCGGCAGGAATGTTTCTGGGAAGAAGAATATTGTATGTATGACGGATGTTAATCATAAATTGCTGACTGATCAATGGTACAATGAGAGAAAGAAAGATAAAGTTTGTGAACGACGAAGAGTCATTGTAGCAGCAGCAGCAGACATTATTAGAGAGGACATACAGAAAATGATTTACAACAGTAGCAAATATCTGAATACAAAAGATATCAAGGAGAATTGATGAAATGTTGTTCCCGAAATGCTACAAATATTTACAGACATGGTTACAAAAAAAGACGGGGTGATGGCAGCACATCCGGGATTATTCGCAAACGAACTGTAATAAACCGTGCTACAATACCTGCTGTAAGACCTAGATCATTTCTGTCAGCTGTTCAAGTCAGCATTGCGTTGTATTTAAGTTGTAGATGTGGTTCCAAAGATTTAATTCAATTGTTATCATCGATGGGTATGTGTTCTTCATACTACGAAGCAGAGCAATATCAAAATTCTCTAATTAGAGCAGGATTACCTTCTGTGAGTAATGAAGCCTTTATTCAGTACGTGTTTGGTAATGCAGAAGTGAACGTACGTACTTTAGATGGATTAAAGACTTTTCATGCAATGGAAGGAATTCAATGCATTACACCAGCCATCTGTGTTGACAAGAAGGTTGATGTCACGACTACAGTCTGGAAACATTTCTAAACCTCAGGTAAGCATACGGCATCGCCCTTATCCTGAGAAAAGGCTATTCGGCTTACAGGACACAACAGTTCAAAACCTCAGTAACATAAAGATGTCAGATAGTACGCAATAGTTCGAACCTCTACAGAAATGTCGAAACTAAAACCTACTGTAGTCGCCGTAGGTACGGATACAGACCTTATTGTCTTATTAATTGCGCTGGCGCTAGAAGAAACAAAATATTTGTTCTTTTTTATATTTTAAAGCATTGAAAAAGTGATATCTATTTACAGCCATGTACGCAAATGCTTGTTATTTTGTATATGCCATTACAGGGTGATACAACTACCGCACTTTATGGACTTGGGAAACAAAAGGAAGTTAATAAAAATTCTAGAAAAGCAACGGTTTCATTTCTCCACTTGGAAGATTTCTTCAAAAGAAGAAATCTTCCAAATGGAGAAAGCTTCAATTTGGATTTATATGGTTTGAGGAAACACGATAATTTAGATGATGCCAGATACTTTTATTACACAAAAATCAATTGCGTAACTATTACTGAGATCAAACTTGAGAAAATTTCCACCAACAGTAGTAGCAGCTCGACAGCATTTATTGCGGGTATGCCTTCAAGTTCAAACGTGGTCAGGGAACAAACTTGACCCCACCAACTGGGTTGAAGTTAGAGGGTGGAAGACTAAAGCTAATTACGACTACTTTACCAGGGGCACCAAATGAGCTTTTATGTTTAATTTCATGCAACTGTAGGAAAGGATGTGGGATTTTTTGCAGTTGCCGAAAAGTCGGATTCTCATGTTCTCCTGTGTGTGGACGTTGCAGTGGACTGTCATGCACAAACAATATGATATGAGCGACGACACTTATGATAATTCTTTTCATGCACAAACAACCTGATATGAGCGACGACACTTATGATAATTCTTTTCATGCACAAACAACCTGATATGAGCGACGACACTTATGATAATTCTTGTCATGCACAAACAACCTGATATGAGCGACGACACTTATGATAATTCTTGTCATGCACAAACAACCTGATATGAGCGACGACACTTATGATAATCTTGTCACAACTGTGCGATATTCAGAACCACAGAAGCCAATGTAAGACAAAATGTATATCATTTTAAAATTTATAAAGTTGATCATCACCGCTTTTGTTTGCAGCCTTTTCTTTTTTAATTACAGTTTTGTGCAATTTTAATCTCAGTTCATTTAGAAAATTTGAAAATGAAAATGTGTGTGTTTCTTTTTTAAGTATTTTGAAATAGTAAAAACAGCAGCAGTCCATGCAACTAGATTCATACTTTATAACAAATGTATAAAGGAAAAAAATGACATTGCCATATTTCAATTCAGCAATGCGTTTGCGCATAAGAAACGTTAGCCTCAACCCCTCCAGGGAGTTGGGGAGTTCGGTGTGAACCATACATGTAAGAGTCGGTGCCTTTTTTGCAGGTGCGAAACTGAGTTTTTCTTTCTTTTTTAACATATCGTTGGAAATTCTACTCCCCGCAAAATTATTGCATGTTTTACTCGATGTTTTGTCATTTTAGGACTACAATGCATTCGCAGTTTCGGTACAATAGAAGACAAACTATAAAGTATATTAAGACAAATAATACATCGTTGTAAAGGTTATAAAATTTATTACAACTTTTATTCAGAGCCTTTTTCCGAAATTTTGGCTCTGTAAAGCGGTAATTGCAATTAATAAGTAAAATGTCGAGAGAAAAAAGGTGCTATTTTGCAGGTTTTCGAAAATTGCAGTGAAATTATAGGAGATATAGTAAAAATGAATAGAACAAAATTTATAGATCATATCAAGAGGAATAAATTAAAAAACAATTATCGCTGTACGCCAATCATTTCGGGAGTTACGAGTAGATTAGTATTAGACCTAATTTCCCCCTTATGGGGGTGTAGGGGGAAGCAAGCGGGGAGGGTGGGGACTTTTGTGAAAATGCTAAGCCCAATGAGTTCTACCAGCCTGCAAAAATGCAGTTTTTAGCTAATTTGTTTCGGGTCAAGTCCTTTATTTACTGGGCTAACAGCATAATGGTAATGGGAACAAGAACTTAGCGTTACCATTACATGGCAATGGTGAACTGGTCATTAGAATTACATGGTAATTGTAATGACATGTAGTTACCCATTATAATCGTAATGGTTAACTATATGTTGGTAATTAACCAATAACTTATGGATAACAATACAACGTGAATAAACCTACAACCAGTACACCTTTACACCTGGTGTAGGTTATTTGACAATTGTTCCACCCCTTGGACCTCAAATGCGTGTATGTAGGTATTGGAGATTGTACATGTACGACATGAGCAGTTGCCCCGTCTTCGCCGCAAGTAAAGTGATTTGAACGAAATAATACACATGAAGTAAGTACGAACCAGATGTTTATTTCGGTTAGAGAATAGTACAAAAATGAAAGAAAGATCAATGCCGTTGCATGTGATCTTAGTCTTCAACAAAGAACAATTCACTGAAGCACACACACACACACACACACACACACACACAGTCAGGAAATAACAAATTGTGCATTAAACGCCAATGGAAACCACTCTGAGACACTACATCACTTGAAATGGAAGGAATGAAAGTTCTGATTTTGGCACACGTACATTTCTATAAACTATTAGTATGCAATTATTATTCGCAAATTGTGTAATTTCATTACCAAATAATTCCATTGCGTTTGAATGCATTACTAAATAATTGAATTATATCCTTTTCATTGTAATGCATTACAGATTAATTCCATTTCCATGTACAAACCATACTTGGGATTACTTTGTAATGCATTCCTGCCGAACTCTGGTACAGGTTTGAAAAATTTTCCTGCACGACAGGACATATTTAGAGAGAGCCAAGGCAGACTTGGCCCACCCGAAAGTGCTTAATTTTTTTTATGGATTTGGTTAAAACAATAAAAAAATACGACTAATACTAGAAAAGATGCCTTAATTTAATGAAATGCATCAACTGACATTAGAAGAAATGCTTTAATTTTTTGTTCTACTATTTTTCATTAACTTTTATTTTGTTCTGGTGTATTTCAAAAACTTCTATATACGCCCCAGCTGTTCGAGAATTCCGAAAACAATAAGATGTTTTTCCAGGATTTTCCTCGTGTCTTCTAAAGTAGTGCCACGTCATTTCGAAAAAGATTTCTGAAAGTGGCTTGGCTATTATCTAAACACACACGGAACACATTTGTTGCTCTTTTCTTTTTTCGGTATCTTCCATGTGGTGTAAGTTTATTACATAACGAAAGAAAATTACAGCCATCGTAAGGTTTCAAACAATAGTTTCGAGGAAAGAATGCACCGAGGAAAAACATAGAAACTTTTCTTTTTCATTGAATGCTTAATGACCGCCTTGAGCAACTTAATGGGCATTAGTAGCCCGTGCCTAATTGTGAAGCACAGTTTTTACATGCAGCCGTTGTTTCAATAAGTACATCACCTCTAGCCATTCCTTTCCATATACATAGTATCAGATGCACTCAATAAAATGGCGACTTAGAGCATGTGCGCATATAAAACAGTAAATGATGCATTATTTAAGCGGAAAGATTTGCGAAATTAATCCAAGAAATGATGCTTGAGTACTCCTTTCGATTCCAGTGTTTATAACAAACTAGCTGTAAAGCCCGTTGAGAAAAAGAATAAACGGATTCCAGAAATCACTTATTGCTATTTAAGTGTTTATTATTATTTTTGCGGAGTCATCTTAAATAATGAGTGTACATTGAAGCATACTTTTGATGTGCTTCATTGTTCATGCATAGAAATACAAAATACCTAAGCGTTTGCCGGATGATAATCCTCCCTTGGTAAGGGATGTCTACTCCTTTTTGCGTGCTGCCCCCTATTTTTTCGTATTCCTTTTTTTTGTGTGTGTTCTTTTAACATTTATCAATTTAGTCAACAACTTTGGAAAATATCTTTGAACACGATAATTTTTTTAAATATCTCTTCGGAATCTGGAAGTAGTTTTCCTTGTTCTGGCCCATTGACTACTCTAACTGTGACATCATTAAACTGTCGAACTCTTGACAATCCAACACAACGTTTCCATGGCTAAACACTGGTTGAGGAAGGTAGATACCTACTTTCTTGAGTGTTTGATCTTGAGCCTTATTAATGGTCATAGCAAATGGGAGTTTAACAGGAAATTGTCGTCGTTTTAATGCGAATCGGGGGGGGGGGTCTATATTAGTAGGTGCGAGGTCAATTCGTGGAATAAAAACACTTTTACTATATACTGAGCCCGTGAGTACCTCTGCAATGATCAAATAATGAACCTCAATACACAACGAGGTTTTTCCATTGCATAAACTTCGTTGTGTATTGAGGTTTCTCAGGAGCATGATAATTTTAATAGCTCCAATCTTCAACTTCAGTCTGTGAAATGGTATTCTTGATGGAGTTTGCTCATTTTGAAACTCTATAGGATTATACTGTTCAGTATTTTGTTCGCCATCGGCATCAATTGAATCAGAGCTTAAGTATGTTCTTGCTGTCCCTTCTAAGAGATCATGAATATTCTCATTTAATTTGTCAAAAGAGAGTTTTTGGGACACAATGTACACAGTTGTTTGTTTATGATTAAAAAGTGATCCACGTCGTCGCAAGTCTTGCCTTTTAAATAGTAGTAGACTAACTAAATACCCGTTCTTCGATCGTAATGATATTAAAAATATTTTTGTAATACAGGATTTCATACCATACCATAATATAATTTGTACCATAACTTAATACACTAATAATACACGTGTTCGGTTTGTTCTATAAATTCATTATATAATATCGGTAATAAAATGGATTCAAATACATAATGTTTATGGCGTGAATTTCTGCATCTTTATAAGATCCGGAGTGTTGTCATTTGTAACTAAACATTTTTATAGTGATGAACGAATGGAAAAATAAAAATAATATATTGACTTATGTTAGTGCTTCTTTGTAAAATGAACTTTGCTAATAAACAATTTCGTTCGAAACTGTACATTTAAAAGCTAGCAAGTCAGATGTTTTTGGAAGCGTGAGCAAAATTGTGTTGCCATCGCTAATATCTCAAGGGGGAATTTTCTTTTTTTTTCAAATTTCAATTACTAGGAAAATCTACCCGCATATTTCTACTTATTGCAGTCACTTTACCACTTATATGATGTCACCGTTGCTTCGGTGAAAACGGATGTCGGTAATTTGATTTCGACTAAAAAAACCTTGACATTCGATATGTAAAACGATAATACACTGCCGGACAATTGCTAAGGACGGATGAAAATAGCAATGATAGCAACCATAAAATGGAAGGCAGGAAAATGTGGAAATTAGCATAAGTGCGGGATACAGTAAGATGTGTTGTGCGTGTGCAAATTTTAGATTGCCTAACTTGTTCGTGACGTCATAGCGCTGATAAGAGATATAAAGGATTTGACGCGTATTGACCGTTGTTGTTCAAACGCAAAGTTGAAAGGGAAAGAATCAATTGACGAACTTGCAATTTTCAGTATGTCTTCCCGACATCACCTAGATGATTTTACGCGTGGCCGTATTATTGGCAATATTGAAGAAGGGCGAAAAATAACAGATGTTGCCAGGGAGTTCGACGTCAGCCACAGTGTTGTTTCAAGGCTTTGGAAATAATTTCAAACAAATGGAAAGTGTAGCAAACGTCACGGGGGAGGTTGTGTTCGCAGTACGACACCTGCAGGAGATCGGTACATAGTGCTATCAACAAAAAGACACCGGCGCAGCACAGCTAGTGAGGTAGCAAATCAGTTTATGGATGCTATTGGCAAGCGGACCTCCCGAAAACCTGTCGCCAGACGTTTGCATGAAGGAGGACTATACGCCCACCGTCCTGTTGTGTGCATCCCATTGTCCAGACGTCACCGTACCGCCCGTTTGCAATGGTGCCATCAACATCGCAATTGGACTGATAACGACTGGTCTGCTGTCCTCTTCTCAGATGAGAGTAGATACAGTCTATCGTCTGATTGTCGAAGACAACTGATCTGGCGTGATAGTGGTACTGAATATTGTCCAGCAAACATACAGGAAAGGGACCGATATCCGACATGTAGTGTCATTGTATGGGCTGGCATCATGATCAATGGCCGTACGTCCGTCTATGTGCTTCCAACTGGGACTATGACTGGCCAACGATACATTAATGATGTTCTGCTACCTCATGTTCGCATGTTCCGTGGTGCTGTCGATGATAGATTCATTTTCATGGACGACAACGCAACATTTCATCGAACAGTCGCTGTCCAGGAGTGTCTTGAGAGCAAGGATATTCAACGCCTCGTATTGCCAACACGTTTTCCAGATCTGAATCCCATTTAAAATGTGTGGGATGCTTTGGGGAGGAGTCTTGCTGGTCGCCAATACCCTCCAATAAACAAGGACACGCTCATTCGTGCACTGACAGAGGAATGGGATAAATTACCCCAACAGCTGCTTGATAACGTTGTGTAAAGCATGACACGACGTGTGGAATCTTGCATCGCCCTCCATGGTGGCCATATCCCGTATTGACATGTTACGCCAGATCGCCTGCGGACGGTAATTGCATTTTTTTCACGTTTACGTATTCTGCACAAAATGGCCTGTTTGTCCCTTGAACATGTTCCAAAGCCTTCTGGATTTCAGAGCACAATAAATTGTCTTTCTTGTAATGATCTGGCATTCTGACATTATTTTATTTCACTTGGTATGCAACCACACTTACTTTTTTATGCGCTATATAGCCGTTTATGATCCGTCCTTAGCAATTGTCCAGCAGTGTATAAATGCAAAGCATATTATGATAGAGCGCTTTTTACGGGATATTTTTAAAAGTTTTTTTTGTTAAATAAATATAGAACAAATCAAAACACCTTGATATTCGATATGTCAAACGATAGTAAATGTTTAAATGATATAGCGCTTTGTACGTGATGTTTAAGGGTTTTTGTTAAATAAATTCCAAATAAATTTAGAACAAAATATATATTGAGCAGATCAACTCAGGTCATTCAAAACTTAGGGCTCGGCTTCAGTTGCAACAATGGCTCGATCATTGCAAAACGTGCTAGCGTTATCAAAGCTGGGTTATTTAAAAAACCCATTTCGATCCACTTAAATTTATCGTAGGAAGATATCCTTTCTTAGTGCACCTTTATGTTGTAAAAGGAACATTCTTGCCAAATATGAAAGTTCTAAGTTCACTAGTTTCTGAGATTCGGTGATGAGTCAGTGAGGGCTTTCAGTTTTATATGTACAGATAAATAGCTGAGAGGCAACCTCATTCAGATTTAAAACATATTCACGACTTCGAAGTCAGTCCTTCATATCTAGTAGCTTCTTAATCAAATTATTCACTTAGTTAATCAAGTGAAGAAGAAGAAGATAAAAATAAAAATAGAAGTATCCAGAAGGAATCATTCAAGCGATATAAAAATTGGTATGTGAATCGTACAAGCATAGGAAAGGAAATAATTGCAATTCCAGAGCGGTTGAGATATTTATTCGGATAAAACAGCTACAGAGTGGAATAAGTCAGTACGTCGTTGCGCCACCTCTGGCTCGGATACAAGCGGTTACCTGGGGTGGCCTAGACGCATACAGTTCACCGATACAGCCTGAGGTATAGCATACCAGATGGTGTTTAAATTGCGGGTCAGTTCGCCCACATTTTGGGAGGGGCGTAGGTGGCGTCTCATCACGTCCCAGAAATATTCGATAGGTGAAACGTCGGGCGATCGGGATGGCCATGGAAGGGTGTCGACATTACGGAGGCAGACCCTTGGGGACCCATGCCGTGTATGGCCGGGCATTATCCTGTTAAAACATTGTTCGGTGATGCTGCGACAGGAATGGCAACCCAACAGGACGCAGAATGCCGTCGATGTACCGTTCAGCCGTGAGGATGGTACGGAAGACTACCAAGGGTGTCCGGCTATCGTAGAAAATGGTTACCCAGAAAGTTCACTCCCGGTGTGCCAGCCGTGTGCGTTCCACGGTAAAGGCAGGATCCGAGCGCTGGACGGCTCCTCTCCAGACATGTATGCGCTGGTCATCGGCACCAAGTGCAAACCGTGACTCATCACTGAAGACCACACGACGCCACTGGACACCATCCCACATTGATCAGGCCAGACACCACAGCAGTCGGTGCTGGCGATCCTCGCTAGTCAGTGGTAGGCGGCAGAGTGGCCTCCTCGAATGTAGTCCCTGAGCCGTAAGTCGTTTGGCAACGGTTTGGGTGACCACTTCCGTCCCCGTAGACGTCGAGACATGGTTACGACACTTTTGTCTATATTGTGGTACTACTTGTTGTGAGCAGAAATTGCCCATTGAATTGTTTTTGTAAACACACTCTGGCGTTTATGTTACGTGGCTTCACTTCATGCAATATCCCTAACTTTTTGTGACCAGTATATATATATACATACATACATTGCTGAAAAAAAATGTGTACAATCAAACTGTGACAGTTTGTACGGCTTTTCTACACAGCGTAGCTATGTGATCCAGCCTTTAATCTGTTGCCCTTAACAATCTGATAATAGAAGAGATCCATAATTCAGAGAAAGGCTAATTAGGAAGCACTGGCCTAATCGGAAAAGTATTAATCCGACAGTGAATAGAAATATTGGTTTGTGGCTCTCTAATTTAATTGCTTAGAAAAGATTATTCATTCAGAGAAATCTGAAGATACAGACTCAACTAGCAAATACAAAAATTAATCTATTACTCTTGCCATTTGGGAACAAACAGCTACAAAATTCAAAGTGAACATTAAATTCAAAACCAGTAGCACCAAAAGTAAACAGCTATCAAGATGGTTTTGAAGCATTACAGAAACAAAGGAGCAATGATATGTGTTCAAAAATAATATTGTTGAGAGAAAATTAATTCAAATTAGAAAAAAATCCTCATAAAACTATACTTCCAACCAAAGTAGTAGAATGTAAAAGTATGTGCGCACACCGATAGTTTTCAAATTATTAGCAGATTTTGCCAATATGGGCACATTTGGACGTTTGTGGCCTCTAGATTTTATCAAGGCCTGTTTCTCAGTACATAGGAACTGTATCAAAAGTTTCCTTTACACAGAAGGAATTTAAATTTTATTGCCAGGTTCCTCTTGCAGCAACTAGTTATTAAATTAAAATCTTTTCCTTAAGTAATTTGTAAGTCGACAGTAATTTTTTTTTTTATTGGAGGTTTAACGACCACCGTGAGCAACTCAATGGGCCATAAGCAGTCGCCCGTCCATAATTTAGGGTCACTGGTTCCAGGGAAGGAGGAGCCAGTGCTGTAAGACAAACACAACATCCATGCCTCACCGGGATTCGAACCCGGACCCCGTTCGGACGAATGATCAGAGGCCATCGCTAGACTACTGCGCCACCGGGGGCAGCACAGTAATTTTTGAACTAAGCTGTTGAAAATACTATTTTTATAATTTTTAAAGGTTCATTAATGGAACTGTTTTCTGGGTATAAAATGTTTCTTTTAATTCTCTTGTTTTTATGAGGTTCATAATCCAATATTTTGCCATAAAGGTCAATTTCACACACATATTCAATTGTATTTTGCCGTCATCGGAATTTGTAATGTCCTAATAGTTATTTTTTTATTGTTTCTTTAAATTATCTTATATTGTCATCGTGATATGTGGGTTTGCAGCAAGTTTTGTTTCAATGGTTGTGTTCACAGATACATTTTATTTTTATACAACTCTGCTTCCAACTTCTCCCACCCCTGCATTCCTGAAATTTGAACAAAAATTTAGGAAACTGTAACTGGAAAAGCAGAGCAACTAGCCACCTTGCCTGTGACAGGTTCAATAGCATTCCTCTGCTTCATTATTTGATAGGCACAACTCTGATATGTGGAAGGAGGAGATTGGCACATTTGAATGTAAGTGTGTACACCCACAGTCTAACAAAATATTGCATTGGATATTTGTATATATTCCATTTGGATACAGATACATTATGATTTCAGTAAGCTTAATTCACATCTGGTATAAAACGTGCATTTTCAAAAAAAAAAAAAAAAAAAAAAAAGTTAAATTTTTGCGTGCCTTACGTAGACTTTGAAACTTTGAATTGTGACTGACAATTTACCTCTTGGCCACAGGACTCTGTACAGGGGTGGGTTTTGAATTTATTTCAACCTTGAAGCTTTCTGGATTTAATAAGTATCTCTCCAACAGCTTATTCCGTTTGTTACTCTACACACAATATATTTCTTGCAAAAAAACTGGCTGAATGAGCCCTAAGAAATGCTGATCTAATATATGATAACAGTAATATAGAGTATCCTTTATAACTAACATACCAATAAGCTGCATTTGTAACAATGTTTGCTACACAGAGGCACATGGAAGCACATTTGAGTAATTAAGTATAAATTCAATACTCTCTAAACATTTGAAGAATTAGAATTTCTTTTACAACTAGCTGCATTTGTTATTTAAAAAATCTAACCAAATATTCAGTAGCTCATAAAAATGAAAAGGTCTAAAATTTCGTTTCCTTGAAATATATTTTTGTTACTCTTTCACGAAAATACAAAATTAAAAACGAATCAGCTGTGTTTAGATCCGAAAATCTAGCAAATTCTTTACTACTCCTAGTTTAAAATGCAGTCGATGATATATATACCTGTTAAGAAAATACATGAATGTGTTCACGTGTTAAGCCTACCTCCACGTGTTACGAAACGAATACATGAATGTCTTCACGTGTTACGGAAATCTCCACGAGTTACGAAGCGAATACATGAATTGTGTTCGAAATCGAAGCCTATGAATTGAAACAGGAAAAGAACTTACCTTTTTAAGAACGATAAAATCCATCGATTAGGCATGCAGCTCTGGACGATCGAGTTCAACCTTGCCATAACTCACCGTCCGTAGTATAAGTGACGTAACAGCAGGTTAGAGAACGACGCAGCCGCAGACCAGAAGCTGCTTTAAAACCAATGCAATAAAATCTTCGAGTCGTATAAGCAAAAAAAGAAAGGAGGAATTCAATAATCTTTATCAATTATACACAAGCTTACTGTTTTATCAACAGTATAATTTTGTTCTTTTTTGCCTGAATGTAATGTCACGCCAAAGATTAGCTGTGACCTTGCTAACATGACGAAAATGCAACGTTTAGCAAACGTAATGAATGTGACAAAATCGCAACGGTAACGGATGTAACATTTAACAAACGTTTATCAAACGTAGTCTTTGTACGGAAGACCAAATATCAACTTTTGCAACCGAAATGCGACGTCTTTTAAACGTCATGTGCTACTTGTGGTGAGGATGGTACGGAAGACGGCTCTCACAATCGCTCGACCCCCGCTTTCTGTTGATGCCCGTGTGCCACTGGGTTGCGCTCTCCTCGATCTTTGGCGCACTATTTTAATGCGTAGTGTCATGTAAATATCGTGCATTTTCACAGAAATTGAGTGGTGGTTCTTCAGTTCATCCTTATGGCTGTGAGTTTAGTTTTTTCTTAAAGTAGTGTTTTCCAAACTCTGTTTAGGAAAAATATTTGTAGCAGGATTCCAAAATTTTGGTTAACTGGCTCAGTCGTATTTAGTTATTGAACCCAATAACTGGTATGATAAAAAATAAGGTGAATACTATTACCGAGGAAAGAAATTTTATAGTAGAGTTATACAAATTAATTCTCTTAAAAAGAAACTCCTCGGCACGCACACACACACTCATTCCAGCTGCTCTGCTATTGTTGGTGACACCCGTAAAAGTTGTTTTTCGGACTACCCTTTAAGAACCTCATTAAATCATCTTTCACATCTTCCACTGTGTCAAAACATTTACCTTTCATAACTGCCTTAAGTTTCTGGAACAACTAACAGAAACTCAGTGCTTAGTCCGGGTGAATAAGGGGGGGTGAGGAAGAACCGGAATAGATTTTGCAGCCAAAAATTGTATGATAGGATGAGCAGTGTGACTTGGCGCGTTGTCGTGGTGAAGCGTATTCTGCGGACTCTCGCGATGAACTACAGCCGTCAGGAGTTTCAAGATTTCCAAATAACGTGATACATTTACAGTGGAGCTACATTGTAGGAATTCCCAATGCACCATTCCTTCGATATCGAAAAATGACACAAGCAGGACTTAAACGTGTGATCGAGACTCATGTGCTTTCTTGGGTCTTTCAGAAGAAGAAGTTTTCCACTGAGAGATTTGGACCTTTGGTTCAGGACCGGAATCATGGGGACAGGTTTCATCACCCGTTACAATTCTCCTTAAAAAGTTTGTATCTGCTGTTGCACGTTGAAACAACTCAGACGGAATTGTGCCACGATTGCTTCTCTTATCATCGCCCAGAAGACAAGGAACGAACTTGGCACTGACACTCATGTTCAATTTGTCAGTGAGTATAGCTTGAACAGAACCAAACGACATACCAGTCTCTGCTGAAAATTTTCTGAGGGTGATGCGTAGTTATCCCTGATCATAGAGCGAATTTTTAGGACGATGTCGTCGGCTGCCGCCGTTGAGGGTCTTCCATGACGAGATTCATCTTCGATGGAAGAAACGCCATGTTTGAATCTGGAAAACCACTTAAACACCGTCTTTTGGGTCACAGCACTTTCACCATGAAGAGTTGTCGATTTTTCATGCGTTGCTCTCACCGAATAGCCAAGGTGGAAACAGAATTTCATGTTTGCGCGTTGCTCGAACTTCGATAACTCGATAGCGTTGAACAAACGAGAAACACGCATTTGCACTCTTTGTTGTCTGGCGGATTACTGGCATATGCTGCAAAACCGGTTACAGGTCAGGTGAAACATGCGAGAGTTGAGGGCTAATGACCGCTTACATCAGTCCTTTGCTTTCGCTACAAGGACGGCCCCATTCACGTTACGTTTCGATCACCTTTCGTATTTCACCTAATGTTATGCAAATTTCAAACAGCCTGCACTTGCGCTAAATTTATTGATACAGGAGTTGGACATAATAATGCGAACACCTGGGACAAGAAGGTTTTGCCCACCGAGTAGGGTGTGGGACCATCTTTGTCATTCAAAACCACCTGAATCCTCTTTGGAATGGACGTACACAAGTTCTGGATGGTGGTTAGCGGGATGTTGCAGCACTCTTCATGCAGAAACTGCTCCAGTTCCTTGAGAGATGCAAGAAGAGGATAACAGGATCTTTCTCTGGTTTCCAACACTGACCATAGTGGCTCTGGTGATTGGGAAGGCCAAGGAAGGTGTGAAAGTTCTTCGTCATGTTCCTCAAACCATGATTAGCCATTCCGAGCTCTGCGAATTAGGGCGTTATTATCTTAATAGATGGCATCCCTTGCAGGTAACAATGCTTGAGACATTGGATGAACTTAGTCGGCAAAATGGTTTCATATGCCGTGCTAGTCATTCTTCCTTTTAAGGTGATCAGGGGATCTACTGAAAATCACTATATGATGACCCAGAGCATGACAGAACCACCACTATGCTGCACAGTTGGGAGCAGACAGTCTGGGTTTTACGCTTTTGACGTTGTTCTCCACACGCAAACACGTCCTGCGGCTGGGAACAGTGTGAATATGGATTCATCCAACAACATTACACACTTCCATGCATTGGCAGTCCACTTTGTATGCTCCTGGCACTACTGCCGTCGCTGTTGTGCATTCGCTCGGATCACCAGAGGTTTTGCAATAGCAGCTCTGCGATGAATATCTTGTTTATGCAGTTCCATGAGCACTGTTTTCGTTGATACTGGGGTATGGAGATTCAGATTGAGCTCCGCACTAATTTTTAGCGCAGTGGTCTTCTCACAACGGGTAACAATCCTTTTTAATGCTCTCCTGTCTCTATCAGTCAGGGTCGTTTCCCGGCCGCTCTTGTGTTTCTCAGACGAGGTTTTGTCATGAACACGGTATGCTGTCATGACGTTAGACACAGTAGCTCTCGATACCCTCATTAGCATGGTAACTGCTGCCGCGGAGGTACCAACTAGCCTGCCACCAACAATCAGCCTTCTTTCGAAGTCCGTTAGGTCGTTCATTTCGTCATCACACTGAAAGAAATTTTGCAACAAGACACTTTAAATGCACTTAAACAAGACCTTGAGGCTCTAAACAAAGGTATTACAACCAAAAATTGGTGGATACCTTTGCGTATTACGACGTACGCAGCTGCATTAAAAGTCACGTCCCTGAGCATGGTGTTCACATTATTCTGTCCAACCCCTGTATGTAGATACACAACAAAGACAAGACACCAAAACTTATGTAATTTTTTATGAATATTTATTATTTTTATTATGACTGCTAGAAGTTTAGACAAGGAAATAATAAAACAACATATTAGTTTAGGATAGCAAACAGACTTGGGGGTACTTTCTTAACCGTTGAAACATCTGAATTTGCCAATGTCATATTATTCCCCCAGAGAGATTTACAGTAGTTTCAGTCTCTAATCAGTAGGTACAGTAGTAACGGTTTTAGTTGGAAACATTGCAGTCGTTTGGAGATCTGATGCCGCCAAAAACAAAAAAGATGGTGCGTGGTTGCCTGGGCCTCTGTAGCTACTATCGGGACCACGTACCGAAGTTGGCAGAGATCGCGAAGGCTCTATCTAATTTAACAGAGTAAAAGGCCGCAGAGAATGTGATGTCGTCGCCAGAGTTGAATGCAGCATTTAGGATGCTAAAGGAATGTTTATGCACCGCCCCGGTGCTATCTACACCACGATTTGATCGTCCATTTATTTTGTATACGGATGCGAGCTCATTCGTAGTAGTCTGTTGTTTAGCACAACGAAGCGACAGAGAAGAAATCCGACCGGTGGCGTACTCCAGTCGGAAATTGAACAGTACGCAGGCTCGGTTGGCCGCTAGCCATAGTATGGGCCCTCCAGAAGTTCAAGGGATGGATTTGTGGGTATCAGGTCGAAGTGATGTACGATCACAATCACCTCGTTCATCTGACTAGCGCCGTTTCGCAAAGTTCCAAACTACAGAGATGGAGCCTAGCCATCTCTCAGTTCAATCTTAAGATTACTCACATAGTCGGCAAGCTAATTCCCTACGCTGATGCCTTATCGCGTCTGTCATTTGAGGCAAGGAATCAGCGTCCTGATGAGCACAGGAGTATCACTACGCAGGTTGAGACTAAGTGAGGCTCAAAGGTGGTAGTGTTGTGTATATATATATATATATATATATAAAGAAATGAAGCAATTTTCGTAGGTGTGTGTCATCAGTTGATGTGATAAACTGAAAAACAACAACAACTCAAGTAACCATGACTAACTATGCGAAGTAAGGACCCCGCATGCTTCGTCTCAGGGGCACGCGCCAGGATCGAAAATTAATTATTCACGAGTGTATTTTATATTTTGTGTGATCCGCAAAATAACTTTCTTCCGAAGTCATTGTTTGAAAACTGTAAATATCTGGATCAATCCGGATGGCGCCAACGAATCACGTGGAGAACAATATTAACAGAAACACAGCATTCCAGAAAGCGTTTAGCGGCTACATGAAACAAGCCATTAAGATGTTTTCTCGTCGAGCTGGAGAAAGCACAACGGCAGGAGTCGCCAGACTGTCTGGTAATCTATATTCTTTTCATTGTACGGGAACATGTAGCTAATGGATGCATATTGTATCAATGTATCTTTTGTAGGGTCCGATCTTGAGCGACGACGGCTAAGTTGAAAGCGACACGTGGAGATCCCGAAAGGAGATAAGAACGATAGGTGTCCGCGATAGTGAAAGTCAGGCTGAGTGTGGTGATCCGAACTGGGAGGCATTGGAGCAGGAGGAATCGCACCTCACGAGGAAAGAAAAATGCAGAGTCAGGTTGAAGTGCCCGGGACAGTGAACCGCAAAGCATAATGGGTATTCTCCCAATTGGAGGATGAAAAGGGGGGCACGTGATCTAGAGAGAGAGAAAAGGAGTGTAAAGTGAAGGGCGATATAGTTCGGTTGTGTGAAATGAAGTCTCTCGTACAAAAAGTCAAGAGACAGAAAGAGATGGAGAGCGCTTCATGCATGAAGGCTCGGGATGTTTACGACACGTGTTAGTCAGGTGTACGGAGCCACAGTGGATTCCAGTAATGAACGACGCAATGAGGAGCATCGTAGCATGGAGGAGGTGCAGAAAGATCTAAGTAGATTCTCGACTCCCTTAGCTTGATAAGTTAAGCCGATTATAGAAGCGCAGGGTAGAAGTCACGTGTTGAATCATAGAGGCTACAGGTCGTTTTCACGAAGCCGTCGATTGCAATAAATCGGACTCGGAGACAATGAACATTCTTCATTAAACTTGTTAAGTTTTCATTTCTGAGTGATTACTTCAACCGGTGTCGATTGCCTTATTTTTACTTTCCCTCCCTTCCTTGATTAGCAGAAAGCCATAGTAAAGCTGAGGAAGAGAGCGCCTGGGCATTGATTTCAGATACGAGTGTTACGTAAGAACGAACCTCATCATAGTATGCTGTGGGCGGGTATGTACCGAGCAGAGTAAGCTGACGCCCCAGAGCGGTAGCGGGTCACAGAGGCCGGGCGATGACGCTCACTTCTACAACATCCTTATCAATCCAACTAAAGAAAATCCATGATCCCATTGTTGTCGACAAAAACCGTGGTTCTTCTTCAGTTGAACAGACTATTGAACCACGCCTTCATTTCTGAATAGGAATAGCTAGCATATTCGGAAGATTTTGAGGAAAACATTCGAATTTTAAGTGCATCAGAAACTGTGTAAACGTTTCAATTCCAATTTTAACCATATTTCAAGCAGTGATTATTGCGCCCTGTCTTGAGCTGCGCCCGGAACAGTTGCTCCGTCTGCTTCGCCCTAGTTGCGCCTGTGCTTTGGAACACGATTCTTTGTGACACTGGAAGGTTTCATGAGAAAATTTTCTTAAAGCATGTTTCCAATTGGAAAAGCCAAAAGAAATAAAGCAAGGATCTACTTTGGTGGAAAAACTTAAAAGATTTTTATCGTGAGCTTCCTTGCATACTTCACCTTTTTGTTTTCATTGTAAAAATCCACGGATTTGAAGACGAGCTTGATAAATCTGTAATAGCCGGTTTCCGAATCGAAATGAAATGTATAGTATCGGATCTCTGGCCTGTATTGTCCAGCCAGGGCCGCTTGATTACAAATTTCTCCATGATCAATCTTATATCTTATAATTTTAACATGATTGACAATGACATTAAGAAAACCACTGTACATCAATGCAATATTAGCGCAAACACAAGTTAACTTCAACTGATTCTTTCGGTGTGAATATACGGAAGTTATATACCTGGAAAATACAAATCATTACAATCCACTAGCCGCGAACTGTCCGCACCTGCATTAACCAGAACTCAGTGTTTCCAAATGACCCTTCGTTTTGTTCAATTCCCACGTGTGAAACCCGGCATTGGGACTGGAATGTTTTACACCTAGGATCCACCCCATTCACTGCGAGACGAGACGTCAGACTTCCTGGCGGCTATCTCGCCCAGAAGAACGATTACAAGGGGTACTGCAAGTATTTCTCACAAGACTGAAAGAGGATACAACAAAAAAAAGGAAGCACCACGTGTGAAAATAACAATTTTTTTAGGCTTCGTTTCAGAACTCAAAGAGGTTGGATTTCGAACGAGGAGAGCACGCACGACAATGGTTCATGTTGCTTCGAATAGCCTAAATGTTGTAAATTATATGTAAATACTGTAATTATATTTGACCTCAAAAAGGACAAACAAGATATTTGAAACTCGTTTAACCTTGTTACTTGAAACATACGTTCTATACTTACGTTTTCCATAAAGCAAGATTAAATATTTTCATAAAAGAATTTCTCTAAATAATTCTAGTATAGTCCTACGTAATATAGTAGTAATTCTAATAAAGCACGGCAAAGTATTGGGTGGGCTCGGGCCCCACGAGCCCATATAAGTTGGCGCCCATGTCCACGAGGATGTACAAATGCCTAGACGTTTCCTACAAGCGATGTACATGCACGTAACTCAATTCAGGTCTAGCGAAAGAGCTAGAACCATCGATTTCCTGAGGCTGACGGTATTGCCTGTTAGGCAGAAGCCAACCACTCTGCCGCCAGGTGGAGGAGCGGTATCTCAATTCGATGAAAAATGCGGACATTTGTAGTTGTATACGAGTACCGTATTTACTCGAATTTAACGCGCACCTTTTCCCTCCAAAATTGAACCTGTTTATCCGGGTGCGCATTAGAATCGGTGACAAATACATGCATCGGGAGTCTGGCAAATACCATCGGGAGTCTCGCAAGTACCTGACTGTCTAGGATGTCGTCGTTGCGGCGCGCCAGCGGATGGAATTTCCTCTGAGCTTTCTGACTATTGCGATTGCCACCGACAATCTTCATCTTTCCTCATTCTTCTGCATTCGTTGAGAAGCTTCTACGAAAGATACAAAATACCGACAGTCGCTTGCCTCATAGTATTGTTCTCTGAAAGAAACATTGCATTTTGTTACTTGAACGTGTAGTATACTGGCCAGAGATGTTCTCTAAATGGCAGCATTATCCAGCAAAGTTTAAACTGCAGGTGGTTGCTTATGCAGAGAAAAATGGCAATCGCGCTTGTTTTAGGGAGTATGGAGTTTCAGAAGTGAATGTAAGACTTTGGAGGAAGCAAAAGGAAAAGTTGAATCAGTGTGCAAAAACACGAAAGACGTTCTCGGGTACTAAGATGGTTAGATTATCCGAGGTTGACGATCGTCTAAATTATTTCGTGAAGCAACATCGTTCCATCAGGTTTTCCTGTTACTGTAGAAATTCTTCAGGCAAAAGCACGAGAAATATATCGTGAATTTGGATCCAGTGTTAGGTTCACTGCTTCAAGGGGATGGATTTGCCGTTTTATGAAAATAAAAGGATTTTCTCTGACTCGGCGTACTTCAATATGTCAGGGAATGCCATCTGACTTGGAAGAAAAAGCTAGACAGTTTCCCCAAGTACGTCATATCAGTAATAAAGCAAGGGCACCATGTTTTAAGCCAGATTGCGAATGCTGACCAAACACCATTGTATTTTGATATGCCATCAAATCACACTGCAGAAAGTATTGGTGCAAGGCAAGTTAAAGTGGTAACAACAGGAAACGAGAAGCTCAGAATAACAATCATACTTTCCATTACCGCCGATGTGAACAAGCTACTACCGTATGTTATTTTCAAGAAAAAAACATTTCCGAATAAAGAGACTTTTCCCTCTGAAAATTCATGTCAGAGTTCAAACAAATGGCTGGATGACCGAAGAACTGGTAAAGGACTGGCTTCAAAAAGTGTGGTTTCGACGACCAGGTGCGGGGCGACTGCGGCCCATGCTTGTATTGGATTCATTCAAGGGGCATGTAACCAACTCGATGAAAAACCAGGATTGTTGAAACCAGAACTGATCTAGTTGTTGTGCCTGGAGGAATGACTTTCCAAATTCAGCTCCTTGATGTCTGCATAAAGAGGCCTTTTAAAGCAGCAATTCGATCCAGCTATAATGCGTGGCTTCGGGAGACACAGAACTGACAAAAACTGGATGTGTTAAAAAACCTTCACTCTCTGTAGTAGCACAGTGGATTGTAGATGTCTGGTAGTTAATTCCTAATGACTTAGTTAAGCGGTCTTTTCTGAAGTGCGGCATTTTCAATGCGATGGATGACACTGAAGACAACGCTATCTTTGTACAATCCAGCAGTGAAAGTGAAACCACAGCCGACAGCAGCAATGAAAATTCGTGCAGTGAAATATCTGAGGTTGTAAATGGCGTGATGTCTGTGAGCAATGCATAATTTGGAATAATCCGATATTTAAATAAATTCAAGAATTGCCATATTTCGTAAGTTTGTATTTTTTTGAAGTTTTCTTACGTCTTAGTATACGAGTATTAAGAAAAAATACGCATTTTCTCAAGCTGAGAAGTAAGGTGCATGTTAGATTCCAGTAAATACGGTATTATGAGTTCAGAACACAACAGCTACGTGAAGTGTAAGAGCTCTGGAAATGGGAAACATAAAGTTCAGTGTGGGAACACACGGAGTTGTTGAGTTCCGTTACGGGAACCTTTTCACCATAGGTGCCACGGGCGCTGATTTTCATGAGATGTGACGACGTGACTTCTTTCACATTAAATGGCCTCTAAAATAACCAACCGTCGCGTCGTGTATGATAACCTTCGCTTCAGGATTGACCAATAGTGTTCCAACCTTATTTGTTACGATTTTTTCAGGGATTAACGATCACCATGAGCAACTCTTTTGGCTGTAAACAGTCGTCCGCTCCTTATTTAGGACCGCGTTCCAGGGGAGGAATAGAGGCAATGCCATAAGGCAAAGACACCACCCATACCTCATACGGTTCTCTAATTTGAGCTCATCTCGGACGAAAGCTTCAACAAATATTTGTATTCAAGTATTTCTATCAAATATGAGCATTGCACGCCTGTAATCAATTTCTCCCTTGATAACACCAAGCCTCATATTGGTCACTTAAATTTTATAAATTATGACGTAGAGTACTGTAACTTTGTTTTTATAAACTGAGAAATAAAACATAAGCCCAGAAAAAAAAAAGATGGGGAGGGGAGAGAAAAATAGGATATTTCACTAACACAGAAACTCAAGCATTCTCTCAGAAGGTGTCAAGAGAGTAAATATTAGGGGTATGCAAAAGTTTCCGCTGCCTCCATTAGCGGACACTGTAGGGGTCTAACTGGCCGTCTACCAGAGCTCTCACTTCGTACATGAAGCCAAACATGGCTGTCGATAAAGTTCATTTGTGGCACTGTTTGTTATTCATGTTTAATTTAGGAAAAAGTGCGAGTGAAGCGTACGGTTCAATATGTCAGGCGTATGGCGAAACGGTTATGGGTGAGCGGACGTGTCAAGAATGGCTTGCCAGGTTTAAGAAGGGTGATTTAAGCTTGGAAGACAAAGCGATGTGCAGGTAGACTGCAGGAACTCGCAGACGAAGAGCTGGAATCGCTGTTGCCAGAGGATGCCACACAATCGACCACGCAACAGGCCAAACGTTTGAAAGTGGCTCAATCGACGGTTGTACGGCATCTGCAGGCCTTGAGAAAGATCCAGAAGATTGATGAGTTCCGCATACTTTAACGGAGCGTAATATTGGTCAACGATTGAGCATCTGCATGTCGTTGCAGAAGTGGTTTCAAGGGAAGAATTTCTTGTGGAAGGTTGTCACCGGGGAAGAAAAATGCTTCTATTGCGACAACCAAGTACGCAAGCGATCCTGGGTCGACCCAGGCCAGCCATCAAAATCCACTGGAAAACAGGACATCCACGGGAAAAAGGTGCTGTTGTGTATATGGTGGGCTATGCATGGAGTGCTTTACTTCGAACTGTTGAAAGCGGGCGAAACAATTACTGCAGACCGATATAGCGATCATTTGATGAAAATGAACGCCACAATGGAGCAGAAACGCCCATGAACAGGTTAAGGACTCCGTTCAGTCATCCTGTTACACGACAATGCCAGACCACATGTCGGTGCCACCACGAAATCTACCGTTGAATAGTTACGCTGGGAGGTTTTACCGCATCCCGCTTTACTCAGCGAACCTTGCACCGTCAGTTTTTTATTTGTTTCTCTCTATGCAACATGACTTAGCTCAACAGTGGTTTACGACAGTTCCAGAGGTGGAACATTTCGTCACTGCGTTCTTCAGCTCAAAACCTGAGTCCTTCTATCACAGGGGCATTCATTTTTTTTTCGGCCAGCGATTTGTTCTGTCAGTTGTCCATAATAGGTTCTGTACCTCTCGGACGACAGCGCAGACCATGTTTTGCGTCTCTGTCAGGACTCGAGGGCGGGGAGGAGTGTAACAAATGGCATTCCGCATGCAGTTTTTTTGTTTTCTCTTTCCTTTCCCTGTCATCCTAGTTGTCTTTTTTTCCTGATGGGTTGGAAGTGCTTAGATATGGGTGCTCTTCACCTTTTCCCTTTCTTTTTCTGTTTTCTTTTTCTTTTTCTCTCTAAACGCTTCCACCTTAATTCCAGGGATGCTTCTACCCTGGAAGTCCTTCACGTTCGAGAATTGTCGCCCATGTTAGGTTAGTAAAGTAAGTGATTTTTACTTTTTATGTTATGTACGTGTGTGTGTGCCAGCGGGTATGTGTGACGCCGTAATAATGATAGTGTATTGGCTGACTCATATTATGGGTTACGGAGGAATAGTGTGCTGTAGAGCAATTCACTAACTCAGCGGACTGTGAGGATGTCTCGCCGCCGGATCAGTGCACACTACAAGCAATTGAGCGAGCTTGAGAGAGGATGTATAATTGAGGTGAGAAAGGCCGGTTGGTAAAATCGCCGTATCACCAGTCATTTGAGTAGGAAAGGCCCGGAAATGGGATGACGTTGGCGACAATATGTCGAGAAGGGCACAGCCCAGCAGCATGTGGACTGCCGAGGGCAACGACAGGAGACGAGAATCGAGTAGTGTCTTGTTGTCTTCAGTGATGAGTCATGGTTTGCACTTGGCTCCATTGACCAGAGCATACGTGTTTGTAGATGACCCAGCCAGCACACGGATCTTGCCTTTACCGTTGAACGGCATATAGCTGGCACACTGTGAGTTACTGTCTGGGGAGCCATTTGTTACGATAGGCGGACACCCTTAGTAGTTATCTGTACCACCCTCACTGTTCAACGGTAATTCAACGATATTTTACGACATGTTGTGTTGCCATTCCTGTCGCAGCATCACAGAGCAATTTTTTACCAGAATAGGATAATGCCTGGATACGCACCGCACGGCTCTCCAGGCCTGACTCCGTAATGTCGACACCTTTCCATGGCCATCCCGATCGCCCGACATCTCACTGATGGAGCATGTTCAGGACATGATTGGACGCCACGTACGTTCATCCCGGAATGTCGTAAAACTGGCCTGCAATTTGGACACCATCTGGCATTCTATACTGGAGGACAGTATTCGTGAACTGTACGAATCTATGTGACGCCGGGTAACCGCTTGTACCCGAGCCAGAGGTGGCACTACAACAACTGACACGTTCCACTCGTGTAGCTATATTATCCGAATAAATGGTCGAACTGCTCTGGAATTGCAATCATTTTCTTTCCTGTACAATACAATGCAATACAATTATTTATTGCACACATTTAAAATTTACAGTTATATGAAAATGCAATACACCAGGAGGAATCTGAACACATTGGTTGTAAGGCGATTCCCCTTATCAGATGTAAGAAAAAGAATAAAACATATGGCATATATGAAAGCAAGTAAGATGGTTATAACAGAAGCACCACTGTTAGCAGCATGCTTGGAACTACAATTTAATGATAGGGTTGAGATTCGTTATGGAGATCAGGGTGATTTACAATGTAATTTCGCAGAGACAAGGAAAACTTTTTGATATTTTCCAGGGATCTGATGGTCTCTGGGAGATTATTCCATAGGATAATGGCTTTATACAGTATGCTATTTAAACCATAATTAAGTCTAACACACGGCTGACATAATTTGTTGTTAGCAACAGATCTGGTGAAGATAGAATAATCCAGATATTTGATGTCAGATTGAAAAATAGGCAGTTTAAGATGCATTATTTTAAAAAAACATGAAACCTAGTTTCAAGGTAAAAATTTCATGAATTTTTAGAATATTTAGTTTTAGAAATAATGGTTTTGAATGAGACATGCAATCTGTGTTCAGCATATAGCGAACAGATTTCTTCTGTAATTTGAGCAAGCATAACTTATTGTTTGCACTTATATTTGAATACCAAGATTCCAGACAATAGGAGAGATGGGTATAAATAAAAGCATAGTAAAATGTTTTTATGACATTGATAGGGAATAGGTGCTTAATTTTACCAAGCAGGCCAACCTGTAAGGAAACGTTTTTTAAAACAAACTGAACATGCGTATTCCAGTTAAAGAATTCATCAAACCAAACACCAAGATACTGAACTTTGTCCACAATTTTAAGGGGGGATCTTTAATCCTGACTGGAAAGTTATTTATGTCCTCTCTTTTATGAACGTTCCGGAAATATACGGCGTTGGTTTTTAGAATATTAAGTGATAATTTGTTAGAGCATAACCAATGAGATAAATTTGATAGATCATTATTGATCATTATCTGTAACTTATACAAATCATGACATTTTTGAAAAATGACAGTGTCATCAGCGTATAGCAAAGCATGAGTTGATTGCAGGCACAGAGGAAGGTCATTAATATATAACAGGAACAGTAACGGTCCCAATACCGAACCTTGAGGCACTCCACATGAAATATTAAGTAGATCGGAGTTTATTTTATTTACAGTGACATATTGTTTGCGATTAGAGAGGTAGCTCATTAAGAGGAAAAGAATTTTGCCACGAAAACCGCATTTGGGTAATTTATGTAACAGAATGTCGTGATTTACCGTGTCGAAAGCTTTTCGGAAATCAATAAAAACACAAATAGTATAATAACTGTCATCTAGTGCTTCGGAAATGAAGTTTGACAACTTAGCAACAGCCATTTCAGTAGATCTGTTTCTTTGGAAACCGAACTGTTCCAATGAGATCATACCATGGGCGTGTAAAAAATCAACCATTCTGCTGTGAATAGACCTTTCAAAAATGTTACTCAAAACGGGTAACAAAGATATCGGTCTGTAATTACAGGTAGATTCCTTATCTCCTTTTTTAAAAATAGGAATAACCTTAGCGATTTTCAGACTGTCAGGAAACTGACCTGAATAAAAACTCAGATTAATAATATGTGTTATAAGTGGTACTATATATACGTCACACATGCAATTTTTATCTCCATTGGGTGATTCTTTCTGGGTCCTTCTTTTTCCTTTATTTCTTTCTTTTTTTTTTGGAAGGAATGTATATCAACACTAGCTGTAAGTACTGTATGAGGAGAAACAGGACTCTGCAAAAACATCTTTTCGTGTTCTCATCAAGCACATATGCATCTGTAACGTTGTGATAGGTAAAGCTTTTTGACAGCTGCAATCAACAAATCAAAGCGTTGCCGCCGCGGTGGTACGGCGGTACTGTTGTATCGAGATGGACCAGAAACAGGCATAGATGGAGTGTTTTTCTTTCGGCACTGTATCTCTTCCTCCCTGGAAAAAGTGGTACTGAACCTGGGACGGGAGAGTACTTATAGCCGACAGTTCGTGAAACACTAAACAAAAATACAGGCAAAGTGTCCATTGATGTGCTAAAAGAGTATAATGTGCGGTGGAAGAAGGAAGCTCAATGGATCCTTGTGTAGCCCAAGAATCAATTTGTGGAGTAACAGATAATATCTGAGGTGGAGAAAACACAACATCAACATTCGCATACGGATGATTCAGTGAGAATAAACATCCTGTAAGTGTTGGGGCTTCTATTCGAAATGTTTAAGATACACGACCGTGAGGAATGCCATATTCTCCAGTTTGCGTATCTCTTTCCCGTGGCTAGCAGTTTCTGTATATTAAATTTCGATTACATCTTTTCATTGCATTTTCTTTTAAAGAGCTTTGAGTTGATGATTTTGTTTTGTGAAACACTCTCTGTTTGGTGAAACCTAAGCAGAGCAAGACTCATCAACTTTGTTGTTTCTTGTTCTTTAAATCCCCTGAACGTTTAAATCCTTTAAATCATCTGAACATCTATAGCGTAAAACCCGGCGATTCAATTCGAACCTACAACTTCTTTCTCATGAGTTGAATATTCTACCCCTTGAGATAAAACCGACAAAGGCTGCAACTTTTCCGTCTTGACGTGTTCGTCACTTCTGAGGTAGGTTGTACGTCACATATCAACAGAACTTATCAACAGAACTAAAAAAAGTGATGGCTGAATTTAATTGAACTAGTTCTGTTCTTAAACAGAATAACTATACTAGTGATCCAAATTTCTAGGCGTAGAATAGAAATCAAAGTTTCCAAACTTTCGCACATCAACCAGATGGCTTTTTCAAGAAAGGTAGGCAGCAAACTGCAAACTGAATAATAGAACGCTTCAACAATTTAAACGCGGTCACTTGACTTGCCAATAAACGAACACATGCGAACGGAATTAGGCATTCAAAAACTCGAGGCGTAATGCTCGTTTAGCACATGGAATCATGAAATAAAAACAAAAAGGATTCACTACTTGAAGAACCGGTTCCATACCCGTGGCAGTTCCAGCGTGACTCTATCACCGACCAAATGAAGTAGCATGGCGAAGTTCAGTCAACTGATTATTTTAGCAAGGCTGAACTGCGCCATAGCGCATTTTAGTCAACTGATCATGGCCCTTTCTTCAACTGATCATGGCCCTTTCTTCAACTGATCATTTTAGTCAACTGATCATGGCCCTTTCTTCAACTGATCATTTTAGTCAACTGGTCATGGCCCTTTCTTCAACTCGTCATTTTAGTCAACTGATCATGGCCCTTTCTTCAACTGATCATTTTAGTCCACTGATCATGGCCCTTTCTTCAACTGATCATTTTAGTCAACTGATCATGTCCCTTTCTTCAACTGATCATTTTAGTCAACTGATCATGGCCCTTCCTTCAACTGATCCTTTTCTTGAGTCAGAAGAATTAGCCACAATGAATGGCGTTCTTCTGGTGAATATGCTACCAAGCTCTACATCAAAAAGACGCAAAATCTTCGAAAGAAAACTTTGTGGCAAACGGTTTTTTAATGTGAGCATTTGCAAGGATTTCGAACTAGACACAATTGTAGAATATAACATTACATATAGAGTTTTTTACAGGTGACTGCATGATGGCTGAAAAGAGAAGTGCGGAAGACTACAGATTACAGTTAGAGTTTTCATACAATGCTGTATGGGGATTCTATTTCTACTCTCAAAAATTTCCATCAGTCTCTTTAGGTATGGCCTATTGACTTTTTCTCGCACTGCCTAGATCAGGAACTTTCCCTAATAATTATGTATGGTTCTTCCTGATGTTATGACGAATCAGTTTTAGGAAGAAACTGCTCACTGCTGATGTGATGAACAAGTCCATTCAGACAATGGTGATGATAGTAATTCAGTTATAATATCCGGAAAGGTACCCATTAATTTTTAAAAGGGCTTAGAGTATGCTTTTGCTGACATAATTTATTTTGCATATATGAGAGTGTTAATTTTGTGTTAACATTATGTATATCCCAGCAAAAAATAAGTGCTGGGAAAACCGCTGGCCACCAGCTGGCAGTGATGGGTCACTGCTGGCTGAAATCTGCCGCTAACGGCCCGGTAGCGGTCCGCTGGTGGCAGCGCTATCAGTTGGCGAGCCATTGATGGCCCTGCAGCATCGCCGTGAATTGTGGGCCCTCAAGCAAGTGCCACTAGTGGCCCGTTGCTGGCAACCGATGCAACCCCAACAGCAGGTGGAAGCAACAGGACTGCGCATGCGCAGAAGCAACACTTGCTGTGTCTCTCATGGTACCAGTTAGTTGAAGGCGACGCTATCGCCATCGTGTTATTTTAGCGGATGTTAAGAAAAAAAAAGCCATACGTAGAGAGGCGAATTAATATCCTAATGAAATTCCACGTCGACGAAGATATGAGATTAAGCCATGAAATACTAGATTACAGTTATGAAGTACACCCACTCCATTCCCATGAAAAACAATTCATGGAATGGAGTGGGTGAATAACAAGAAATTTCTTGAAACCGCTTGAAACAAATGTCCTGGAAAAACATTAAAAAAAGTTTGTAAAAAAAAAAAAAGAATTATACGCGTACAAAATTTATTAATTATTTGAAAGAAAAAAAGCAACGCTATGTGGATATAATGTACTATTCCATGGGTTGAATACACAATTCTTGGAGGAATTCGCTTCAAAAAATAACGAGAAGTAAAATAAAATATCTTTCCTCTTTAAAACAAATGTAGCTTCGGACAACGGAAAGGAAAGATACAACGTTAAAAATGTAACAGAATGTGACATGAACGTGGGTAAATATACATATATTAATTCAATAATCGCCTTTCAAGAGGGCAAGGACAGTACAAAACTTTGGAAAGCCACTTTAAGTTGGTACACTCCTTGAAAATGAGTGAAGTTCCTTTAAGGTAAAAAAAACTATCGTTGCGTTGAAAAAATAAATTTATGAATTATGTGAAACTGACTTTTATGAGAAATACCTCGCAATATTGTAAATTGAAAGAGAACAATTCGATTACACATTCCGCACGAAAGAGACAGCTTCAAGAAGACTCTCGTGCGTGGCAAATTAGTCCGGTCGGTAGAGAGCTCACCTCCCACGCCGGCAGCCCTGCTTCGTTTCCACATAGATCTAAACGGGCATTTTTCCGGTTTGTTGAGAAAATTTTCTTAGCTCAGTGCTATAAATCAGAAGTTTCGTAAGGCGGAAAAGAAAACGTTGTAGCTTTGGAAAACTACAGATATCCTTGATTTTTTTATGGCTACTACTGGGAAATTGGCGGACAAGATTCGGCAAGCCATCAGTTATTTCACGTGGTTGCCGGCTGCCACTACCAGCAAACTAGCGGACCACATTAGGCTAGCCATCATTTCTGGCAAGTGCTTGCAGGGCCGCTGAAGCGCCACTTGTGGCAGTTACTGCCTGTGGTGGATAACTGATGGCCCTGTCGTGGCATATGACAACTGATGGGGGTGCCAACTATTGGCCTGAACTGCTGGCCCTTCTGTTGGCCGCCCGGACATTTTATTGACGGTTCGTCAGCGGCAACATAGTGCTGGGTCATTACTGGCAGTGCTGGCTGCCAGCAATGGCCCAGTGCTGGCCCAGCAGGACTGTTTTTGCTGGGATGCTAATGACGCATTTGTATGAGGTCATTTATGAAACACGCTCTTGCGTTATGAAACTTAAATAACTTTAGCTTTAGGTCATATTGTAGCCTTCTCTGCACAGCTCGTTTGGACCGGGTCGAAACTTGCAATATTGCGAGGATTCATTTGAAAAGAAAAATGTGACCTAAAACGCAAAGTCGAAAATTTTCACGATTTTTTCCGTGTATGTGCCTAGTGGAATCGTTATGAAGAAAGTATGTAAGAAAATTCGAAGGTGTGTTATTAGCCCCTTTATTTTTTTAGTTGGATGAGCAACAGCTGTGAGATAACCTTTCCTCTCTGTTGCAGTAAGTGAAAAATAAATATATGCTCACAGCTCTGAGAGCGTTTTTCCGATAATTCATGCTCTAGTTGGGAATTATTTCTAACTGTTGGTCGAGCCAATTCGACTCCTGTCACAATTATCTTGTAAACGGACCTAACACGCACCAAGAATTTCTTTCCACATGGTTTCTACACAATCAAATACTTGGTTTCTACACAACGATATATCATTATTAAGTTAAAACCCAGTAGTTCAATTAGAAAAGATCATTTCTAGACTCGTTTCCGATATAATGAAATAAAGGCTGAAATCAGAAATCGGAAAACATTAAAGCAGACTTCTTCGTACGCAAAAAAAAGTTATTAAATATAGTTACTGCTTTTCCATTGAAGAAAATATCAATTTAAAAATAACACATTGTTTAGCTGCAGAAGCGAAAACCTTTCAGTAATGTCAGGTCATGATAACTAAAGCTCCTATTAAGGTGCTAAAATTTTGTGTTTGCGTTCGTGTGAGTTTCATGCATTTTTGACACCTTTTGAGACGTTATACCCAAACAACAGAACTGCATTATACAGGTTTGACATTTTTTCTTGCATGACAGCGGTGTATTTAAATTGATGCCAAGGGGCCTTGGCACACCCGAAAGTGTTTCATTTTTTTAATTTTGTCTTTTGTTAAAATACGACTTACACTAGAAAAGATGACTCAATGTAATGAAAATTCATCAACTTACATTAAAAAGAAAATGCTTTAATTTTTTGTTCTATTTTTTCATTAACTTTTATTTTGTTCTGGTAGATTTCAAAAACTTCCATTTTGTCGACCTACCGAGAAAAAAAACAACAACTGTACACTACTGCTGTTCTAGAATTCGTGAAAATAAAGAAAATGATTTTCCAGGATTTTCTGAAAGTGTCGCAGTTAATGTTTAAATACACAAGAATCACCTTTGTTGCTCTTCTTTTTTTTTCAGTATCACGTAATATTTAGCTTCATTAGATTCAGCCGACATAACTCTAGAGAAAGAACAATTACAGTCATCGTAAGGTCTTAAAAATAGCTTCAAGAAAAGAATGCACTAAGGAAAAGCTAAAGGAGTTTCTTAACACCGAAACTCATTTTCCTTTTTGATTGAAGGTTTAACGACCAACGTGAGCAACTCAAAAGGCTATAAGTAGTCGTCCGTCCCTAATTTAGGGCCACTGAATCCAGAGAAGGGAGAGAGGCACTTCTGCAAGGCAAACACAACAGTCATGCTTCACCGAGATTCGAGATCAGACCCTTCTTGGAAGGAACGACCGTAAGCCAGCACTCACACAACTACGCCACCCGGGCGGGCGGCTGCACCGAACTGAGTGTAAGATTACATGTAACTCAAACTTTTCGGGAAAGTTTCTCCAAGATGGTCATTCCACTTACCAGCTTCTCTCAATCTTTTAATTAAATTTAGCTGGAAATGTGTGAAACAATTATTTGGTGTATTTTATCTTCCACAAGTTCTTAAAATTCGTTAAGCAATGATAAATTTAAATATTTTACGTAGATGGTTCATGATTCAAAATTTGAAAATCACAGTTTTTACCTGCAACCATTATTTCAATAAGTAACTATTATTTCATTACCTCTAACTATTCCTTTCCAAAAGACATAGAAATAGTATCTGATGAGTACATCTGATATAAGGTGTACTCAATGAAACGGCGACTCAGAGCATGTGTGTGTGTATAGAAAAATAAACGATGCAATATTTAAACGGAAGGACTTGCGAAATTCATCCAAGAAATGATGCTTGCATACTCCTTTTGCGTTCAGTGTTTAAGACAAATGAGTAGTTGAGAGGCAACCTCATTCAGATTTAAAATACACTGCCGGAAAGTGAAAAAAGAACACCAAGAAGGAATTGGCGTACGATCATGAAATTTACATATATTAATGGGGTCGAGTTTACGTAGGTGTGATGTTAATTTCGGGACCAACCGGTGAGCGCTTACGCCACAGCACGGCATAATATGCAAATTATCGTCGGTGGTATTTAAGGAGTACGGCGAAGTGAATGTAATCAGTCGTCGGCGTACGGACACGTGCGAAGGCCCCGAGGAAGACGGTGTACTTACGTATTTTCGGTCTCGTGCAGTAGTGAAGAGCAAAGTACGTGGGAGAAAGCCTTCTCATAATTTAGCTGCATGGAGTTGAGTTGCTTCATCACTAAGTAATTCTCATATAGTTTGTGGTCGTCAAGGATTTGACTGTGAGTTATTTTTATTTCTTGTTCTTTAAACTTGAAGTTAGAAGCTTTATTTTTGTTTTCCGGTTCCAGGCCAACCGGGGCTCTGTGCCTCCGGAATGGCGAACTTTTTGAACCGACCTGAAACCATTCAGGTTACTCATAATGGGAAGTACCCCAATGCCAATATTCTTAAGGAATTAGTCGACAAACTTGACTATCCGGAACATTTGCACACAGTCCAGCTACTTAACAATGGACTTTTCACAGTGCGTTTCCAAACTGCTGCACAAGCACTGCACTACCTTGAGCACCACTTGACAGCCTACAAGGACGTTGCGGTGAACATTTCGTCAGTAGATGACGGCATTCGTACCGTCTATGTCAAACTCGTGCCCATTGACATCCCTAATGAGAAGATCTCTGCGGCACTTACTGGATATGGGGAGATTGTCACCCCCATTCAGAATGAGCGGCACACACTCAAAGGTCTGGAACATGTTTATACAGGCACAAGAATTGTTCGCCTGCTTATGACAAAGCCAGTACCCAATTTGCTTCAAGTGGGCCGTTGGAAGGCCATGGTTACATATGCTAGCGTGATACGCACATGCCGTAGATGCGGTAATGCTGGCCACATTGCTCCTCAGTGCCCGTCCCGAGCTTGCCTCAACTGTAGTACGGTGGGACACTTACAGATCTCGTGTGAGCAAGCCTGCTCCAAGTGCGGTGCGGATTCTCACACCAAATCCAGATGCATCCAGTCATCCTTCGCAGATGTTGTAGCTAGGCCTTCAACAGCTCCCCTTGTTTTCAATGAGGAGTTTCCAGAGCTACCCTCCACCAGTACTATTGTTGTTCCCGGGGACTCTGGTGTTCCTGATGCAGTTGTTACCATGGACCCGGAACATGTTGCTTCTTTGAAATTACCGGTTGTCATACCTGTCGATCCGTCTTCCGAGAATATCGTGACTTCTGTTAATCAAGAGACCTTGGTTGTTGACAGCCGCGTCGATCCTGGAGCTTCTCCTGCTGTTTCACCAGTGCAAGATCTAGAGGTTCTTGAAATGCCATCTACAGAGATCAACTCACTGCCTCTTGCCGTTGAATCGGCTGTTGTTATTAAGTCTGAGCCTCCCATGGACGCCGACGTATGTACCGAGGTCCATGTGCCTCATTCACCTGATTCTTCTGACGCCCAAGTCGGACTTGTTACCACTGTTGCATTTACAGAGGTTATTTCGGATGATGACAACATTTACTTAGATTCCGTTGATGATGTTGCTTTCACCTGTCCTGTCGGAACTGTCTCCCTCCCTTCCACCTCCGGGGACAAGGTTGTACCAGTCATCCATTCCAGCAGGCCGCCGGGACGTGTTCCTGTTACCATCTACAATGTTACTCCTACCAGAGACTCTCGTCCTGCTCACCATTCCTTCCGTCAACAACGAAAGTCCTCTCCGTCATCGGAGGGCAGGACTCGCGGCAGCCGTTCGGCAAGTGTTCATCCAGGCCGTCGGGAAAGATCTCCCGTCCAACTGGAGGAAGGGGAACTTCACCCAAGTAGCCGCCGACGGAACCGTCGCCGGAATCACAACCGTTCCACCTCTGGAGATTGGCATCGTCAGTTCTAAGTGCCGGTCCACGTTTCTAAAACGGGTGGGCTAATTTGAATCTACCCTCCTTACTGACCTTTGTTTTGTGTATTTTTGTATTTCAATTATCTGCATAACCTTCAACCTTAAAGTTTCAACATTAAATATTCAGGGACTTCGGTCCCGGTCAGTAAGGCGTTGGCTCATCGGCTGCATTATGACCCAGGATATTGATATTCTGTGTGTCCAGGAAACATTTGTTCACAATTTTAGGCATGTTTCGGATTTTCGTCATTACACTAATGCCCCGTGCTGGTTTAGTCTTTCTCCGAATAGTCACAGGGGCGTCGGAATTATTTTCAACCCTAACTTCAAGGGTCGACAACTGAAATTTCAATATGATGACGAGGGTCGAGTGGCTGCTGTCAGCTTCGCCCTCGCTAAGTTTACAATTCGCGTTATTTCAGCCTATGCGCCATTGGAACCCGCCCAACGGTGTAGATTCCTCAGGAGTCTTCCTTTATTTTTTGGGGGTGGTGAAGACTTCCTCATTTGGGGGGGGGGTGACTATAATCTTGTAACGGAGCCTCTTGATAAACAAGGGGGTACCTGGCAGAGGGACTCGTCCCGGGCTGTCTTCTCCGGGTTCATGTCGGGGGCGGAGCTGGTGGACGCCTGGCGTTCTGCTCACCCTGGGGTCTTCGACTGGACTTGGACGGATGGCTCGGTTCGGGCCCGCCTGGACAGGATTCTTGTGGAGGGCCCTGGGGATTGTGACCTTGTGTCTTTTGTTCATTGTGATGTTAATTCTGTGTTTCTCCGTGTGAGTGACCATCGTGCCGTTTCTGGTGAGATCGTTCTAACAGGGGCCCGGACACGAACTCAGGGCCCGTGGAGGATGAATCTGAATCTTCTGGAAGATGACGACATCCTTCAGTGCCTTGAGAAGTTGCTTCGGGGTGAAATTCAGTCTGAGACACATCACACTGGTGAGTGGTGGGAGGGGGTTAAACTTAAAGTGAGCCGCCCCGGTGGCGCAGTGGTCTAAGCGATGGCCTCTGATCATTCGTCCGAACGGGGTCCGGGTTCGAATCCCGGTGAGGCATGGATGTTGTGTTTGTCTTACGGCACTGGCTCTCTCCCTTCCCTGGAACCAGTGACCCTAAATTAGGGACGGGCGACTGCTTATAGCCCATTGAGTTGCTCACGGTGGTCGTTAAACCTCCAACCAAAAAAAAAAAAAAAAAAAAAAAAAACTTAAAGTGAAGTCTTATTTACAACTTCAGGGGAAAATTTCGGCTCGTCAGCGGCTTTTAGAGCGAACTCGCCTTGTCTGTATGTTGCGTGCATGCAAAGCCGGGCAGCAAATGGGAGCGCAGAATGCTGGTATGATTGCTGAACTTCAAGCTCAGTTGACAGATTTATATTGTAAAACCGGCCAAAGATGCACACAGGACTCTATTTCACAAAATTTAAAAAACGAGATTTCACTTGCAAGTTTTTTTGCGAAATCTCGCAGAAACAAAATTATTTCCCAGGTAATTCCTTGCTTACAGCATGAGTCACGCTTCGTGACCTCTCAACCAGAAATTCACTATTTGGTTTTCTCGCATTTCAGAGACCTGTTTGCATCTGATGAAGTGCAGCAGTCGTCCGTCGATTCTTGGGTCACGTCACGTGACCCAACTCGACGCCGCGGCTTCTGTGCTTACATCGGGCCCTGTCCGTATTTTTGAGGTGAGGCAAGCCATTGCCGGCTTGCGTAATGGTCGCAGTCCGGGTACTGATGGCATCCGGGTTGAATTTTACAAACGTTCTGTTGATTTGCTTGCTGAACCTCTATGTGATGTTTTTAATCATGTTCTGTCAACTGGGCAGTTAACCACAACGATGCGGCTTGGTCAGATCGTTTTGGTTAACAAGCGGCCTGATGGTCCTGGTCGTCATTTGGGAGAGTGGAGACCAATCACTCTTCTCAATTACGATTATAAGATTTTGGCTAAAGTCCTTGCTAACCGACTGATTAGGGTTATTTCTGGCCCAGTAGGCGTGTGCCAGGTTTCTGGAATCTCGGGGAGGAGAATTTTTCAAAATTTAGTCCTCGTGCGGGACGGTATTCACTACCTCGACCGCAAGAGGTTGAAGTGCTGTATCCTTTCTTTGGATCAGAGCAAAGCCTTTGACAGGGTCTCTCACAAGTACCTTGTGACCCTGCTGGAGGCTTGTAACTTTAGCCAAGATTTTGTACACATGGTGAAGGTCTTATATACTGATATCTTTAGTTTTATCCGAGTCAACGGTCAGCCTACGGACAGCTTTCCCATCCGGAGAGGGGTGTTGCGTGGTGTCGCGCGTTTAATGGTTTCTAATGTGGCCTACATCCTGAAAAGCGATTCTCATCCTAGCTTTAACTTGGCGTTCATCGGGATTAGAGGAAATGCTATCCCACACTCACCAACCCGCTTGGCCAGCGTGTTGAGTTATGGCCAAACCCCTCCAAAATGACTCTACAACTTAAATCTTGGCCCTCAGTCTCCGGCAGCTGGAATGTACCTGGCCAAGGCAGCGGCCTGTGCGACATGAAGGCAGAGGGTGCTAAGAATCCCCGGAGGACTGGACTAGGCTGCCATATGATGCTGACCTTGGCGACGTATAATGGACGCTCCCTATCTTCTGATTCAAGGCTTCTTGAATTGAAAGAGGAACTACAAAGGATCAAGTGGGACATCGTCGGGCTAAGTGAGGTAAGGAGAGAAGGAGAAGATCTCATTGAACTGAAAAGTGGACATCTCTTCTACTATCGTGGGACAGATACTGGAAGAACTAGTGGTGTTGGATTTATAATAAACAAGAAACTGAAGGATAAAGTTGTAGAAGTTGAAAGTTCCTCTAACAGGGCAGCACGACTCGTTATCCAACTCTCGAGAAGATACCAGGCTCAGATAATTCAAACTTATGCACCCACCACAGGTCATCCTGAAGAAGAAATTGAAGAATTTTATGAGGAAATTCGTCATCTAAATAATAAAGGAAAGCAGCATTTGAAGATAATTATGGGAGATTTCAATGCAAAAATAGGGCAACGGCAACAGAATGAAACGTCAGTAGGTAAATTCGGTAACGGCCACAGAAACCAGCGTGGAAATACTCTCGTTGAGTTTGCAGAGGCAGAAGGGTTTTTCATCTTGAACTCCTTTTTCAAGAAAAAGCCACACAGGAAATGGACATGGAGACATCCAAATGGAACGACCAGTGAAAATGATTTTATTATGTGTAACAAAAAATTCATTATAGAAGACTGCAGTGTGCTAAACAAGTTCTACACAGGTAGTGACCATAGATTGGTGAGATGAAGGATGCATCTCAACACTAAACTTGAACGTGGCAAGCTCATAAGACAAACAAAATGTATTGACATAACCAACCTTAAAAAACACCCTAATACCTTCAAGTTGGAACTGAAGAACAGATTCTCCGCTTTAGAAGGCCTAACATCGGAAGAAGTGGATATTTCTGAAGTTAACAGAAAAGTAGCCAAAGCTCTTATGGAAACAGCAACAAAATTAGCTGGGTCTAAGAACAAGTTGCATGTGAACAAATTATCAGGAAAAACCAAAATGTTGATGAAAAAAAGAAGAGAAATGAGGACAACTAAAGAAGATGTGACTTCCAAAGTGGAATATATAGAGCTATGCAAGACAGTACGAAAAAGTATCACTGAAGACGTAAGGAAATTCAACTGTGAACTAGTGAGAAAAGCAATTGAAAACAACCAAAGCCTAAAAATAGCAAAGGGACATCTCAGTAAGGGAAGAAAACAGATTATGGCACTGAGAAAAGAAGATGGTTCTGTAACCAGAAATAGAGGTGAAATTTTGACAAGAGTAAAAGATTTCTACTCCAAATTATATGAAAGGGATGATACATGTACTCCAGACATCATGAAAGGTACCAGAGTTCTTCCTGATCTCCCAGCAGAAGTTGCACATGCAATCAAGAACATGAAGCGAGGAAAAGCTCCAGGAGAAGATGGAATTAATGTAGACATCATACAAGAAGCAAGTGGAGAAATCGAAACAGTACTCGTCCAAATTTTCACTCGATGCCTTAATAAAGGGAAGATTCCTGAGGATTGTAACAATGCTACAATGATCCTGCTACATAAAAAAGGTGACATTGAGGATCTCAGGAACTACAGACCTATCAGCCTCCTATCAGTGGTTTATAAAATCTTCACTAAAGTTCTTTCACACCGCTTGAAGGTAACCCTAGACATGGCTCAACCGAGAGAACAAGCTGGATTCAGGAGTGGCTACAGCACAATAGATCATATCCACGTACTGAGAGAACTAATTGAAAGAGCAAGGGAATATGAACTTCCATTGTGCATGGCTTTTATCGATTATGAAACAGCCTTTGATTCGGTGAAACCATCAGCCGTTACAATGGCTTTGAAATCCTGTGGTATTGAAGATCCATACATTAATATTATTAATAACATCTAGGAAAATGCAAGTGCATAGATTCGGCTGTTTGAAAATACAACACACATAAAAATTGGAAAGGGAGTGAGGCAAGGTGACACCATATCTCCGAAGCTTTTTAATGCTACATTGGAGGGTGTCTTTCAATCACTGAACTGGGAAAACAAAAGGATAAAGATTAATGGAGATTATCTAACCCACCTTTGTTTTGCTGATGACGTAGTCATTTTTGCAACTACCCCATCAGATCTGCAGAGTATGGTCCAGGAACTTGCTGACAAGGGTAAAGAAGTGGGATTAAAAATGAACTTTCAGAACACAAAAGTGATGTTCAATGCTTTTTCAAGAAATGAAGATTTATCGATTGATATAGAAAAGCTGGAGATAACGGACACGTACGTTTATCTTGGACAGCAGATATCAAGTGAGGGTCACATTGATGAAGAAATTAATCAGCGTACAAAACTTGCCTGGAGAGCTTTTGGAAGAAACAGCATAATTTTCAAGAGCAATATGCCATTATGTCTTAAAAGAAAAGTGTTTGATCAATGCATCCTTCCAGTGCTTACGTATGGTGCAGAGACGTGGACCTTAACTAAAAGAGACATTCAAAGGCTGCAGACAACTCAAAGCAGCATGGAGCGGTGCATGCTTGGTTTAACCAGGAGAGATAAGAAGAGGAACTCGCGTATCCGAAAAATGACAAGAGTGGAAGACATCATGATCAGAGTTAAATCTCTGAAATGGCAATGGGCTGGACATTCTGCCAGAAGGACAGACCATCGATGGACAGCTGAAATTTTAGATTGGATTCCAAGGGACAGGAAAAGACCCAGAAGAAGACCACATGGGAGATGGGTGGATGAAATTCGAAAGTATGCTGGAGCGACATGGAGGAGACTAGCACAAGACAGACCGTTGTGGAGGAAACTTGGGGAGACCTTCGTCCAGCAGTGGATTGATAATGGTTGTTGACAATGATGATGATGATGATGATGATATGTGTGTGTGTGTGTGTGTGTGTGTGTGTGTGTGTGTGTGTGTGTGTGTGTGTGTGTGTGTTTCACCTCGATGATGATAGTGCCTTGGCTGACCCATTATATGGGTTTCAGCCGAACAGTGTAGAGCCTTGTGCTGTACCCCAGTTCACTAACTGAGAAGAAGCTGCAATGCCTGGACATGGAAGACGTGTACGATTTCAGCAGTTATCGGACTTTGAGCGAGGCCGTCTAGTCGGACTCCGCGAGGCCGGGTGTTTGTATCATCGTATTGCGGAGCGAATTGGACGGGAAGTATCGGTGGTGGTACAATGGTGGCGTAGGTGGTCCTAGGAACATTCCCACACGAGAAGACGTGGAACCGGGAGTCACAGACGGACTGATGAGCGGATCGATCGACGCATAAGAAGAGCGGCGTTGTCAAGCAGAACAACCACTGCGACGCAAATCCGAGCTGCCGTTGTACCTGAGGTGACTGTGCGAACAATCCGCAACCGTCTACTGGATGTAGGACTACGTGCACGTGTGCCTCTGGCATGTGTACCTCTGACTCCAGCCCACCGTCAGGAACGGCTGCAGTGGTGTCGCCAACGTCTGCACTGGAGAACGCAATGGCGATCTGTCGTGTTCAGCGATGAAAGCAGATTCTGCTTGAGAGCCTCCGATGGCCGTATGCGTGTTCGCAGACGCACAGGGGAGCGTCTCCATACTTCTTGCATCCGCCAGCGACACAAAGGGCCTACATCTGGTATCCTGGTGTGTGGAGCGGTCAGCTGTCACTCCCGTACACAACTAGTGTTTGTACCGGGTACGTTAAACAGCACCTCGTACATCAACAACATCATTTAGCCCGTTGTTGTGCCATTTGTAAGGTCGGTCCATCGTGGTGTTTTCCAGCAAGATAATGCACGCCCACACACGGCACGTGCAACGCAACATGCACTTCAGGGTGTGAGACAACTTCCATGGCCTGCACGTTCACCGGATTTGTCCCGCAATGTGCACGTGTGGGATTTTATGGTACAGCGACTTATCCGGTCTCCACGGCCAGCAATGACCATCCCCGATTTACGCGTCCAGGTTGAGGATGCTTGGAGCTCAATACCCCAAACTTACATCCAACATCTGTACGACAGACGCCATGCCAGAAATACACTGTGTGACGCAGTTCATGGCGGTTCAACCTCGTGCTAAACATGTTACATGGAAATGTTATTTTTCAGTTTACCAGCAAATACAGCTGTATTTTGCCATTATGTTTTGATCACGTTATCCTCTGTATTCCTTTATTATGCTGTATAAATTTTGTTGGTATCAGACGTTTCCTTCTTGGTGTTTTTTTTTCAGTTTCCGCCAGTGTATATTTCGAAATTAATCCTGTATGCTTGTATGAATCTACGTAGTAGCTTCTGAATCAAATCCGCCACTCACTTAATCAATTGACAAAGATGACATAAAATACATTCTTTGAACCCCCCCCCCAAAAAAAAAAGAAACAAAAAAACCTAAGCACCTAGAAGGAATCATCCAATCGAGATGAAAATAACTGCAATTCCAGAGCAGTTGGGCCATTTTTTACGCTTTCCAACAGTAGGTTGAAGAAGCGTATATGCTCCAGCTTTGTCCGTCCGTCCGTCTGTCCGCACAATAACTCGCGTAAAAATCATTCGTTTTCTATGAAATTTTAGTACGTGGTAGGGAAACACCTGGGGACAAACCCTATTGAAAATGGGGTTAATAGGGTCAAAATTCACGACATAGGAACGGGATTAATTCCATTGCCCTTATGCGTAATTACTTGCGTAAATATCGTTCGATTTCAGTGAAATTTTAGTATGTGGTAAGGGACCACATAAGGACGAACTCTATTAAAAATATGGGGTTAATGGGGTTAAAGGTCACGACATAGGTACGGGATTAATTCCATTGCCCTTATGCGTAATTACTTGCGTAAATATTGTTCGATTTCAGTGAAATTTTAGTATGTGGTAAGGGACCACATAAGGACGAACTCTATTAAAAATGGGGTTAATGGGGTTAAAGGTCACGACATAGGAACGGGATAAATTCCAATGCCCTTATGCGTCATTACTTGCGTAAACATTGTTCGATTTCAGTGAAATTTTAGTATGTGGTAAGGGACCACATAAGGACGAACCCTATTGAAAATGGACGAACTGGGGTCAAAGCTAACGACATAGGAGAGGGATCTATTCCACTGCCCTTATGCGTCAAAACTTGCGTGAATATGGTTCGATTTCGGTGAAATTTCAGTATATGATAGGGGATTGCATGGGAACGAACCCTGGTGAAAATGGGTGAAACGGGGTCAAAGGTAAGGACATCGGAGCGGGATCCATTCCGTTGACGTTATGCGCCATAACTTGTAAAAATGGTTCGATCTCGATGAAATTTCAGTATGTGATAGGGGATCACCTTCACCTGGGAACGAACCCTATTGAAAATGGGTGAAATAGGGTCAAAGGTCAGGACATCGGAGAGGGATCCATTCCGTTGCCCTTATGCGCCATAACTTGTAAAAATGGTTCGATTTCGATGAAATTTCAGTATATGATAGGGAATCACCTGGGGACGAACCCTGTTGAAAATGGGTGAAATAGGGTCAAAGGTCAGGACGTCGGAGCGGGATCCATTCCGTTGCCCTTATGCGACATAATTTGTAAAAATGGTTCGATTTCGATGAAATTTCAGTTTATGATAGGGATCACTGGGGACGAACCGGTTTGAAAATGGGTGAAATAGGGTCAAAGGTCGTTCAGGACAGCGGAGCGGGATCCATTCCGTTGCCCTTATGCGCCATAACTTGAGAAAAAATGCTTCGATTTCGGTGAAATGTCAGTATATGATAGGGGATCAACTGGGGACGAACCCAATTGAAAATGGGTGAAATGGGGTCAAAGGTCAGGACATCGGAGCTGGATCCATTCCAATGCCCTTATGCGCCGTAACTCACGTAAAAATGTTTCGATTTCGATGAAATGTCAGTATATGATAGGGGATCAACTGGGGACGAACCCTATTGAAAATGAGTGAAATGGGGTAAAAGGTCAGGACATTGGAGAGGGATCCATTCCGTTGCCCTTATGCGTAATAACTTTAATAAAAATGGGTTCGATTTCGATGAAATTTTAGTATGTGCTAGGGAACCTTCCGGGCCCTACTGAAAATGGGTGAACTGGGGTCAAAAGTCTGGACATAGGAGCGGGATTCATTCCATTGTCCTTGTGCGTCATAACTTACGTAAAGATGCTTCGATTACGACTAAACGTTTTCGTGTTGTTCCGGAGGTATACTGAACCAATTCTGTTTAATATCATCGAAATGGGGTCAAAGGTCAAGGCACAGGAGCGAGATGTATTCCACAGCCATTATCCTCATAAATTGAGTAATGATTTCTGGTATGTTGGAAAGCGTATCATAATCAATGCATTGCATGATTTTACTAACTTGTTTCTCATAAAACAGTTACACGAGTGGAAGAAGTCAGTACGTTGTAGCGCTGGCTGTGTCCCGGATACATGCAGTTACCCGCCGTCGTATAGACTCGTACAGTTCACGGTCTGAAGTATAGAATGTTAGATGGTGTCCAAATTACGGGCCAGTTCGCCGACATTTCGGGATGGGCTTAGCTGGTGTCCCATCCTGTTCCAAACATGTTCGATCTATGGAAGGTCGGGCGATCATGCTGGCCATGGAAGGGTGTTGATATTACGGAGGCAGGCCCTGGGGGAGCCGTGCCATGTGTGACCGAGCATTATCCTGTTAAAACAATTGTTCGGTGATGCTGCGGCAGAGATGGCAACACAACAGAATTTCGTCGACGTACCATTGAGCAGTGAGGGTGGTACGAAGGACTACCGAGGGTGTCCGGCTATCGCAGGTAATCGCTCTTCAGAGTGTTAACTCCCTGTGTGCCAGCTATGTGTCGTTCCACGGTAAAGGCAGGATCCGCACAGTGGACGGCTGGTCGCCAGACACATATGCGCTGGTCATCGGCGCCAAGTGTAAACCGTGACTCATCACTGAAGACAACACAACACCGCTAGATACTATTGGGCTGGTGCCAGAAGGCCATTTTTGAGGTAACCTACAATTTTGGTATATAAGATGTTTTTCGACGGTTTCTATACGAACAATGTGTCCTGAATCCCAATCTGATGGGTTTTACTCTGTATCTGTCGAGTGTTTTAGATTATGACGTCATCAAAATGGCCGCCTTCTAAATTAATCATTTTACTGTTATATTAAAATAATTCATGCAGTGCTATCGTGTTTGATATCAAATTAAAGCTCTATGTATGTAGAAACTGTATATGCGTGTATTTTGATAAAATTACTTTTATGACGTCCTCAAAATTGCCGCCATATAACAACAATTTAAGATATTCACAGTACAGGTACCTTATTGCTTATTATTTTTTCATCTATTTTCAGGAATACCAGAGTTGTGCTTGAATTACCAAGGTGAAACAGTTTGTGTTTAAGACAATAAAAGAAATATCAAGTGCATTAATGGTAGTTTGAAATACTTTGGTCGTTCCGCTTCTGTTAACGATGGAAGAAGGCGGAGTGTGTTTTCTTAGGTGTTCCATTACAGACGCCCATAATACACTGCCGGACAATTGCTAAGGACGGATGACAATAGCAACGATAGCAACGATAAAATGGAAGGCAGGAAAATGTGGAAATTAGCACAAGTGCGGGATACAGTAAGACGTGTTGTGCGTATGCAAATTTTGGATTGCCGAACTTGTTCGTGACGTCATAGCGCTGATAAGAGATATAAAGGATTTGACGCGTATTGACCGTTGTTGTTCAAACGCAAAGTTGAAAGGGAAAGAATCAATTGACGAACTTGCAATTTTCAGTATGTCTTCCCGACATCACCTAGATGATTTTACGCGTGGCCGTATTATTGGCAAGATTGAAGAAGGGCGAAAAATAACAGATGTTGCCAGGGAGTTCGACGTCAGCCACAGTGTTGTTTCAAGGCTTTGGAAATCATTTCAAACAAATGGAGAGTGTAGCAAACGTCACGGGGGAGGTCGTGTTCGCAGTACGACACCTGCAGAAGATCACTACATAGTGCTATCAACAAAATGACACCGGCGCAGCACAGCTAGTGAGGTAGCACATCAGTTTATGGCTGCTACTGGCAAGCGGATCTCCCGAAAAACTGTCGCCAGACGTTTGCATGAAGAAGGACTATACGCCCGCCATCCTGTTGTCTGCATCCCATTGTCCAGACGTCACCGTACGGCCTGTTTGCAATGGTGCCATCAACATCGCAATTGGACTGATAACGACTGGTCTTCTGTCCTCTTCTCAGATGAGAGTAGATACAGTCTATCGTCTGATTGTCGACGACAACTGATCTGGCGTGATAGTGGTACTGCATATTGTCCAGCAAACATACAGGAAAGGGACCGATATCCGACATGTAGTGTCATGGTATGGGCTGGCATCATGATCAATGGCCGTGCGTCCCTCTATGTGCTTCCAACTGGGACTATGAGTGGCCAAGGATACATTAATGATGTTCTGCTACCTCATGTTCGCATGTTCCGTGGTGCTGTCGGTGATAAGATTCATTTTCATGGACGACAACGCAACATGTCATCGAACAGTCGCTGTCCAGGAGTGTCTTGAGAGCGAGAATATTCAACGCCTCGTATGGCCAGCACATTCTCCAGATCTAAATCCCATTGAAAATGTGTGGGATGCTTTGGGGAGGAGTCTTGCTGGTCGCCAATGCCCTCCAATAAACAAGGACACCCTCATCCGCTCACTGACAGAGGAATGGGATAAATTACCCCAACAGCTGCTTGATAATGTTGTGCAAAGCATGACACGACGTGTGGAATCTTGCATCGCCCTCCATGGTGGCCATATCCCGTATTGACATCTTACGCCGGAATGCCTGCGGACGGCAATTGATTTTTTTCACGTTTACGTATTCTGCACAAAATGGCCTGCTTGTCCTTTGAACACGTTCCAAAGCCTTCTGGATTTCAGAGTACAATAAATTGTCTTTCTTGTAATGTCCTGGCATTCTGACATTATTTTATTTCACTTGGCATCCAACCACACTTACTTTTTTATGCGCTATATAGCCGTTTATGATCCGTCCTTAGCAATTGTCCAGCAGTGTATTACGTCAGGTGAAACTCGCATTCGTACCATTGTAGAATCGAGTAAAAAACGTGGTGGCAATATACATGTTCAACTTCAAAATAAATTCGAAAACAATAAGAACCTCAAACTAAAATGCCACAATATTGTGTGTCCTCGTATACAAATAAGGTTTTCATTTCCAGGGAGATAAAAAAATATTCGAGTTGCAGTGCCACGAGTACAGCGCCAGTTGCTAAACGAATATGTAGAAGTCAATCCGGCAGCTTTTCTTCCCGAAAAAACCGTATGTTTTGTGGAAAAGACTGCATAATCAAGAAGGACAGCAAGAATCCTAGCAGATGATGGCGTCCAGTCGTACGAAGGACTGTACAGATGTTGCTGGTACTAGAACCTTTAAAGATGCTATCAAGGAAAAGTGCGCCGAGCAGAGTGATGGATGGTCAAATGAAGTTAGTCTTCGTCTACAAGGAGAATTGCCAGATTTACATGCAGCAGATGGAAGAGATACCACAGGGAGTGTATGTACAAATTTGTGGGTCCCAGGAATGTACTATTTGTCAAGCGAGAAACGTTTGAAGTAAAAGAAGATGTGGCTTATGATCAAGTTGTTAACATGGTGTTCCAAGATAAAGAAAAGATCTGGTCATCTGTGGAACTTGAGAAGTCATATAACGATGCGGGTGGCACAATACTAAACCGTAACTCATTAATACACTGCTGGACAATTGCTAAGGACGGATCATAAACGGCTATATAGCGCATAAAAAAGTAAGTGTGGTTGGATGCCAAGTGAAATAAAATAATGTCAGAAGGCCAGGACATTACAAGAAAGACAATTTATTGTGCTCTGAAATCCAGAAAGCTTTGGAATGTGTTCAAGGGACAAACAGGCCATTTTGTGCAGAATACGTAAACGTGAAAAAAATGCAATTACCGTCCGCAGGCGTTCCGGCGTAAGATGTCAATACGGGATATGGCCACCATGGAGGGCGATGCAAGATTCCACACGTCGTGTCATGCTTTGCACAACATTATTAAGCAGCTGTTGAGGTAATTTATTCCATTCCTCTGTCAGTGCACGGATGAGGGTGTCCTTGTTTATTGGAGGGCATTGGAGACCAGCAAGACTCCTCCCCAAAGCATCCCACACATTTTCAATGGGATTCAAATCTGGAGAACGTGCTGGCCATACGAGGCGTTGAATATCCTCGCTCTCAAGACACTCCTGGACAGCGACTGTTAATGTATTGTTGGCCAGTCATAGTCCCAGTTGGAAGCACATAGAGGGACGTACGGCCATTGATCATGATGTCAGCCCATACCATGACACTACATGTCGGATATCGGTCCCTTTCCTGTATGTTTGCTGGACAATATGCAGTACCACTATCACGCCAGATCAGTTATCGTCGACAATCAGACGATAGACTGTATCTACTCTCATCTGAGAAGAGGACAGCAGACCAGTCGTTATCAGTCCAATTGCGATGTTGATGGCACCATTGCAAACGGGCGGTACGGTGACGTCTGGACAATGGGATGCACACAACAGGACGGCGGGCGTATAGTCCTCCTTCATGCAAACGTCTGGCGACAGGTTTTCGGGAGGTCCGCTTGCCAGTAGCATCCATAAACTGATTTGCTACCTCACTAGCTGTGCTGCGCCGGTGTCGTTTTGTTGATAGCACTATGTACCGATCTTCTGCAGGTGTCGTTCTGCGAACACGACCTCCCCCGTGACGTTTGCTACACTCTCCATTTGTTTGAAATGATTTCCAAAGCCTTGAAACAACACTGTGGCTGACGTCGAACTCCCTGGCAACATCTGTTATTTTTCGCCCTTCTTCAATCTTGCCAATAATACGGCCACGCGTAAAATCATCTAGATGATGTCGGGAAGAAATATTGAAACTTGCAAGTTCGTCAATTGATTCTTTCCCTTTCAAATTTGCGTTTGAACAACAACGGTCAATACGCGTCAAATCCTTTATATCTCTTATCAGCGCTATGACGTCACGAACAAGTTCGGCAACCCAAAATTTGCATACGCACAACACGTCTTACTGTATCCCGCACTTATGCTAATTTCCACATTTTCCTGCCTTCCATTTTATGGTTGCTAACGTTGCTATTGTCATCCGTCCTTAGCAATTGTCCGGCAGTGTATCTAAGCTAAGTATGGAATTTAATGGTGAGCCGTTAACAATATTCTGTAAGGGATATGAAAACTTGATCATGTTTCGAAAGTCGGGCATAAAGTTACTGCACCTTCAAGAAAGCGATGATGACCAACATTCCATTCAAGTAGTAGCAAATATGATCAAGACGGAAACACGAGGACTTTCAGTGAATAGAAATAAATACCAAACTAGAATTGACCGCTGTGCAGATGCTAGAAAAGTTAGGCTAACTCTTTGGAAGCTTCGTACCTAAGTTACTAGCGAAAAACCTTCGCAGACACCGTCGTTACCATATACACTGGCGTGCAAAAATTAAGGACGAGGCGGTTTTTCGAATGTAACGTCGGGCAGAAGTGCTCCACATCGATTAAAATCATACCATAAGATCCCCAAGATGTAAGAATAAGGGACAAGTGAGCAAAACCGTCCAAACAATGAATCCGAAGCATACAAAGGCACTTTATTGAAAAGGTAGCTTCGAGCACAACTGGACAGAAGACAGAAACGTCCATGTGACAGGCGGCTTCCAAGAAAAATACAGTCTTTAGTAGGGGATATGATCAGCCCTGACTCCTCGGCCACACTAGTCACACTTTGACCTTCTTCCAACTTCCCAGTGACGTGACCTCAGGTAAAGTCATTCAGATGTCGTCTACTGGATTGCCTGTTGGCTATATCACACGGTGGTAGCAATTGGACGTCGTTCAGATCAGATCAGATCATATGTAGAGGATTTTAGGGAGGGAGTGTCTGACCCCAGGTCTTAAACAACCCTTAGAAACAGGAAACTAGGAGATTTGGGATAGAGTGCCTAATAGGAAAGTGACACGGAAGTGAGGTAGAGAGGGGGAGGAAGACGCCCTTATTTATTACCGGGGGCCAGTACCCGTGGTCCGACGGCTTAGCGTGCCCTGGACGTCGTTCAAACCGATGTACACCGTGCAATAGCTTTCACCGAATTGATGAGCGTACACCGCCCTTATGCTTTATAACCTTCCGACCCTCTTCCCCTCCTACGTCATGCTGCATATATGCGCATGCCCTACTGTACCGGACCCCAGTCTATCTCCTGAGTGGTCTTTCGGTCCGTTCTGCCTGCTCGTTCCGCCGTTGTGCTAATTTCTCCTTTTCGTTCTTAATTTTTGCACACCAGTGTATTATGATAGGAAACATTTTAACCAGCCAAGTACAGAACAGATGCACTCAGATACAAGTAAGCATTGGCAATGCATTGGGAGACAAAAAAATGATAGAACGACTCTATGATTTTGGAGTCAGTTGTTCGTATAAAGGGTTACTATAATGAAGTAAATTTCTCCGTCATTTTTATCCACGCCGGGGCTCGAACCCGGGTCCCCTCATTCCGGAATAAGTCACTCTACCAAGTGAGCTACTTCGTTCTGACTGCTATCTGCCTTTATGTCGTGTGCGTCCTGCTGGCAGGTACGTCACATCTCCCCCCCCCCCCCCAGAAAGAGGGCTGGGGGCATGGCTCAACGGGTCAGCCGTGACCATGAATCGTCTCAGGCAGCCATCCACTGTAGAACGTGCACTTGAGAACTCCCAGTCAATCTGGTGTGTGGAATGCAACGTCACACACATTTATTTTTTGAAGCGCTGGAAAAGGGATTCTCTTATTTTTCCTCTCTCGCGGTGTGGAAAGAACATCACACCATTGCGAGATTGTGAACGGCCGGGTCATCCAGAAAGTTCAGGCGCCATTATAACGAAGTAAATTTCTCCGTCATCTTTGTCCACGCCGGGGCTTGAACCCGGGTCCCCTCATTCCGGAATAAGTCACTCTACTAATTGAGCTACGTGGACGTTCGTTCTGACTGCTATCTGCCTTTATGTCGTGTGCGTCCTGCTGGCAGGTACGTCACAGTACCTTCGTTTCAAAGGATCTTCAGCATCATATACTGTCATGGAAAGGACTGTGGATCCAATCGCTAATTCATCTTAGGTCTCGTTAAAATTTTAGCTGCCAATTATGACGCCAATATAGCTTTCCCAAAATGGACTAGTTTCTACCCATTCTCTTGCCATGATACATTGGTTTCCATAAATTAAGCAGCAAATGAAAAAATCGTGATAACTCAAAACGTATGCAACCGATTAAGATGAAATTTGGTGGTAAGCTTTATCAGACCAAATGCAACAAAAAGACGTAAGACCATGTGATACAAAGCATTAGAATTTTGTATGAGTGATGCAAATATGAAAATACAGAAACATAGGTATCAAGATGAAATAGGAAAAGGTACTTTAATATGGAGTGTGGTTACCCTGAACAGCGATACACGCCCCATGCTGTTAATTATGGTGTCGAGTAGCTGCGTCTATTGCTCGAGCAAAACAGTGCGGAGCCCATGCAGGGTTCCGGGAGGAGGATGGAGGCCAGCAACGCGCCGCCTGAAAGCATCCCATACATGCTCAATGGGATTCAGATCGGTAGAGCGTGCTGGCCACTCTATAGGGACTATAGTATCCTTTTCCAGGTGCTGATGCACGAAGCGAGCTGTGTGAGGGCAGACGTTATCCGCCTGCAGTAAAAATGTATCGCCAATCACGGCCACATAAGGAAAAACAATAGAGTTCAGGATGTCGTCTCTATACCTTTGAGCATTTAGGTTTCCATGTTGCAAAACATAGAGATCGGTACGGCCGCCTAACGATATGTATACCCACACCGGAACATTACCACCACCATAGATGTCCCTTTCCTGGATATCAGAAGGAAGATAGCGAGTACCGGCCTCTCTCCAGATGTAAACTCGGCGAGAATCACTTTGTAAACATTATTGCGGCTTATCAGTGAACAGAACGGACCTCCACTGATTTTAAGTCCAGTTCATATGCTTCGTGCCCAATTGAAAGGTTCCCTCCGGTGGCGTGTGGTGAGAGTCACGCACAATACGGGTCGCCGAGCATACAGTCCTGCTGCATGTAATCTTCTGCGTACCGTCGAAGCTGATACCGTCCCTGTGATGGCTTCCACCAGCACAGATCTGAGATGTGTCGGTGTTAGAGGTCTTGTTCCGCGGTGCCGAAAGCGCAAATACCGGTCATTCGCAGAGGTCCTCCCCCTTTGTCTACCTTCGCTGTACCTTCGAGAAGCTGCACCCGTGCCTTAGAACTGCTGCCACATCCTTCTGACCCTAGAACGATAGACGCTGAGCCATCTTGCGAGGTCCGCCTGTCGTTGCCTTGCTTCGAGTCGGAATATCGCTCTGTAGCGTAAACCCGCTGGTAAATGACGTCTCGAAGCCACATTAACAAAATCGTTCTCTCGCAATCTTGTCGTTCACCACCGCACATGAATTGGCGACTCCCTCCGAAACAGTTGATTTTAAGCTCTTGTGCATTTACATAAAGCGCTGCCAGCGCCACTCATTTGCCTTCCGTACATCGATGCTGTATGCCTACGCCCGTAACATATGCAAATTTCGTGCAATTTGAACTATATTTCGCCCAATTATCACCATTTTCCGGTTTGTTGCTTAATTTATGGAAACCCGTGTAGTTGCCCAAAACCAATCAACAGTTTGCTTTAATTCCAACACAAACCGGTCAATTCCCAGGCGCGATATGGCGGACATGAAATATTCCGACTTTAATGTGGAGGTAGAGATATTCCAAGGTGCAAAACAACCAAAAATGGCCACTAAATTCTCAAAAAAAAAAAAAAAAAAAAAAAAAACAACAAACAAACAAAAAACAAAAACAAAACAAGAAAACAGTAGTGCCATTAAATGTCTTTGTTCAAACAGCTGTTTCACTAAAGCGTTCACACGACTTGGACTTTAAGTTCTTAATGAAGATTGTAAACCCACCAAACACGCCTGAGTTTAGTGGATTCAATACAAATATTGCAAGAGAAGAAGGAGCAGAAATGAAATCACCCGCAAAAGTCATGCATTTGCCCCTCATAGATCTGAAACCTTTTGCTCCCTCAACTGTTATGACAGCTTTGGTGGAAGCAAAACGTTTAACTAAAGAAACTGGGCAGATAAACACTGTATTCACGGTGATTATGGTTGGATGAAGAATGACGAATCAAAATCCCTTTCACCAATTCATATACCAAACAGAAGTCATCGCTCTTTCAACGTCGATCAGTGAGTCACGGAAAAATTTTCATCGGCCGCCACCCGGTGGCGGCCGATAAGAATTTTTGAGAATTTTTCGTTGCTCACTTATCAACGTGGAAAGAGCGATGATTTCTGTTTGGCTCACTTAACAACGTGGAAATGCGATGACTTCATTTTTTGAGAATTATTCGTTGTCCACTTATCAACGTGGAAAGAGCGATGATTTCTGTTTGGCTCACTTATCAACGTGGAAATGCGATGACTTCATTTTTTGATATTTTTTTCGTAGCTCACTTATCAACGTGGAAAGAGCGATGATTTCTGTTTGGCTCACTTATCAACGCGGAAATGCGATGACTTCATTTTTTGAGAATTTTTCGTTGCTCACTTATCAACGTGGAAAGAGCGATGATTTCTGTTTGGCTCACTTAACAACGTGGAAATGCGATGACTTCATTTTTTGAGAATTATTCGTTGTTCACTTATCAACGTGGAAAGAGCGATGATTTCTGTTTGGCTCACTTATCAACGTGGAAATGCGATGACTTCATTTTTTGATATTTTTTTCGCAGCTCACTTATCAACGTGGAAAGAGCGATGATTTCTGTTTGGCTCACTTATCAACGCGGAAATGCGATGACTTCATTTTTTGAGATTTTTTCGTGGCTCACTTATCAACGTGGAAAGAGCGATGATTTCTGTTTGGCTAACTTATCAACGTGGAAATGCAATGACTTCATTTTTTGAGATTTTTTTCGTGGCTCACTTATCAACGTGGAAAGAGCGATGATTTCTGTTTGGCTAACTTATCAACGTGGAAATGCAATGACTTCATTTTTTGAGATTTTTTTCGTGGCTCACTTATCAACGTGGAAAGAGCGATGATTTCTGTTTGGCTCACTTAACAACGTGGAAATGCGATGACTTCATTTTTTGAGAATTATTCGTTGTCCACTTATCAACGTGGAAAGAGCGATGATTTCTGTTTGGCTCACTTAACAACGTGGAAATGCGATGACTTCATTTTTTGAGAATTATTCGTTGTCCACTTATCAACGTGGAAAGAGCGATGATTTCTGTTTGGCTCACTTATCAACGTGGAAATGCGATGACTTCATTTTTTGATATTTTTTTCGTAGCTCACTTATCAACGTGGAAAGAGCGATGATTTCTGTTTGGCTCACTTATCAACGCGGAAATGCGATGACTTCATTTTTTGAGAATTTTTCGTTGCTCACTTATCAACGTGGAAAGAGCGATGATTTCTGTTTGGCTCACTTAACAACGTGGAAATGCGATGACTTCATTTTTTGAGAATTATTCGTTGTTCACTTATCAACGTGGAAAGAGCGATGATTTCTGTTTGGCTCACTTATCAACGTGGAAATGCGATGACTTCATTTTTTTGATATTTTTTTCGCAGCTCACTTATCAACGTGGAAAGAGCGATGATTTCTGTTTGGCTCACTTATCAACGCGGAAATGCGATGACTTCATTTTTTGAGATTTTTTTCGTGGCTCACTTATCAACGTGGAAAGAGCGATGATTTCTGTTTGGCTAACTTATCAACGTGGAAATGCAATGACTTCATTTTTTGAGATTTTTTTCGTGGCTCACTTATCAACGTGGAAAGAGCGATGATTTCTGTTTGGCTAACTTATCAACGTGGAAATGCAATGACTTCATTTTTTGAGATTTTTTTCGTGGCTCACTTATCAACGTGGAAAGAGCGATGATTTCTGTTTGGCTCACTTAACAACGTGGAAATGCGATGACTTCATTTTTTGAGAATTATTCGTTGTCCACTTATCAACGTGGAAAGAGCGATGATTTCTGTTTGGCTCACTTATCAACGTGGAAATGCGATGACTTCATTTTTTGATATTTTTTTCGTAGCTCACTTATCAACGTGGAAAGAGCGATGATTTCTGTTTGGCTCACTTATCAACGCGGAAATGCGATGACTTCATTTTTTGAGAATTTTTCGTTGCTCACTTATCAACGTGGAAAGAGCGATGATTTCTGTTTGGCTCACTTAACAACGTGGAAATGCGATGACTTCATTTTTTGAGAATTATTCGTTGTTCACTTATCAACGTGGAAAGAGCGATGATTTCTGTTTGGCTCACTTATCAACGTGGAAATGCGATGACTTCATTTTTTGATATTTTTTTCGCAGCTCACTTATCAACGTGGAAAGAGCGATGATTTCTGTTTGGCTCACTTATCAACGCGGAAATGCGATGACTTCATTTTTTGAGATTTTTTTCGTGGCTCACTTATCAACGTGGAAAGAGCGATGATTTCTGTTTGGCTAACTTATCAACGTGGAAATGCAATGACTTCATTTTTTGAGATTTTTTTCGTGGCTCACTTATCAACGTGGAAAGAGCGATGATTTCTGTTTGGCTAACTTATCAACGTGGAAATGCAATGACTTCATTTTTTGAGATTTTTTTCGTGGCTCACTTATCAACGTGAAAAGAGCAACGACCTTTGTTTGGTGTTCCTATTCCATGTCGAGTGTATGAATTAATTCATATACTAACAGGAACTGCCTTAGCACCAAATTTATATATTAATCCTGTAAAGCCAGTTGTGAGAGAACGGCTCAACGTAAACATATGGTTGAGACATCAAAATAAAGGTCTTATTATGTAGATGTGCCAGTTGAAGAGAAAAATGAGATTGAGGCAGTAGTTCGGGAGTTGTAAGGCGTCAAAGTTCCCATGTAAAGTCTATGGGAGAAGGGTGTGCTTGACATCCGATCGCCTGCGGTTGACTCACGCGCTGTTGAAGGCGAATGTATGGAGGGACTCAGATAGTCCAAATTTCGAAGTCTCTCTTCTCAGCGAACCGTTGTGCAAAACAACGCTAGCAGGAATTTGTTTGAAAGTTCTTATCGGAACAGCGAACATTCGAAGAACTGATTGTGTTGTGCCATTGGACTGTGTGTTGTATATATACAATTTAACATTCATTCGATCCAGTTTATTCACGTAGGTAAGACGTTTCCCGTTATGTAAAGATATAAATAAACTTTTCATATGAGTTTATTCTTTTCAAAAAATAAAATAAAACTAATCGTCGATTCCGACGGGTTTTGTCTACCGGGAAAAAAATAACTATTCCTCGATTCCGACGGGTTTCGTCTACCGGGTTCGAATCCCGGTGAGGCATGGATGTTGTGTTTGTCTTATGGCATTGGCTCTCTCCCTTCCCTGAAACCAGTGACCCGAAATTAGGGACCCGAGTCTGCTTATATCCCAAGCGTTGGCACATCATTCGTTCTTCAAGGGTCCGGGTTCGAATCCCGGTGAGACATGAATGTTGTGTTTGTCTTACGCCACTGGTTCTCTTCCTTCCCTGGAACCAGTGACCCTAAATTAGGGACGGGCAACTGCTTATAGCCCATTCAGTTGCTCACGGTGGTCGTTAAACCTTCACTCACAGAAAAAAAAATTACGAATCTATTGTCTTTACTGAAGTGGTTGAATGAATTTCTCAATCAAATAAAGTTTACATTTATTATTTCATATGAGTCTGTTATTTTCAAAAAAAAAAAAAAAAAAAAAAAACTTACCGTCGATTCCGACGGGTTTTGTCTAGTTATATTTTAAAGGTAATAAGTTGCATGTATGACAGTGAAAGGAATTGTAATAGACGTTGTAAATGCCAAATCAGCAATCTCTCATGTACACCATTTCGTACTCGTACAGGAAGTGAAGAATGTGAAAATTCATATACTAAAACGATTATGGAGACTGAAGATGATAGTGATGATTTGACAACCTAACTGACTATAACCCATCAAGGAAGGGTGATGGGAATGGATATGGTGGATCTCTCTGCAGCCACCTCCCCGTGGTGAGACCTGGTTATTGATTGTCCAATAAGACTACAATTGGCTGAGAGCTGCACATAAGGATGTATACACTGAGTGGCCACTTTATTATGACCACCTGACAATTTTAAGCAAATGAGCTATGGCTACATGCTGTTGACGCCACAGGGCGAGGCTAGTATAAAAGGGAAAGCTTAGTGCTTGCGACAGTAGTAGAAGTGATCTTTGGGTGACGAGATGGGTAAAAAATGCGATTTGACGGACTTTCAACGTGGGATGATTGTGGGAGCTCGGAGCCATGGAGCGAGTATCACCGAAACCGCCGCATTCGTGAAATGTTCCAGAGCAGCTGTTGTTAAAGTGTTTAAAGACTGGACTGTCAGCCAAAAAACTGGGTCTCTACTTGCAACGTGTGGTCTTCGTCGGCTAGTGACTGCTCGGGCGGAACGGATAGTGTCCAGACTGGTAACAGACAACAGAAGGGCAACAGTGCAGTAAATTACAGACCATCTTAATCAAGGATCCAATCAAATGATCTCTACACGCACTCTTCGCCGTACACTGCATCGGATGGGATATGGCAGCCGAAGGCTTGTTCGAACACCTTTGCTGTCTGCAGTTAGCAAGAGAAAACATCTCCAGTTCGCACAGGAGCACAAGGATTGGACAGTCGATAATTTAAAACAAATTATGTGGTCCGATGAATCACGTTTTCAGTTGCACCATGCCGATGGCCAAGTGAGAATTTGGCAGAAACAGCACGAAAGCATGGACCCCAAATGCATTGCTACAACCCTTCAAGCTGGTGGAGGCAACGTTATTGTTTGGGGAATGTTTTCATGGTATGCTTTGGGCCCTTTAATTCGTGTTGGTCAACGTCTGACTGGCACATCATACCTAAACCTCGTTGCGGATCAAGTGCATCCTCTCATGTGCATGGTTTATTCCAATGGTGATGGCTACTTTCAACAAGATAATGCGTCCTGCCATAGTGCTCGTATTGCATAGGATTGGTTTCAGGAAACATGACGGTGAGTTTACTTTGCTTAGGTGGCCCCCAAAATCTTCAGATCTCAACCCCATTGAGAATTTGTGGGTGGAAGTTGAACGAGCCATCAGACAGCTGGATTCATAACCCTGCAATCTCACACTCCTGGAAAGTGCTATTCATCAAGCATGGTCTTAGATTCCACAAACCACCTATCAACATCTCGTGGAGTCCATGCCACGAGGAATCGACGCAGTATTAAAGGCAAAAGGTGGCCTAACGAAGTACTGAGGGGGTGGTCATAATAAAGTGGCCACTTAGTGTATATCTACATGTTTACTTCAAATTATTACTCAAGGTTAATGCTAACACTGCTAACTCTGCCGCTGTTACAAGATGGCCATTTTGATGACGTCATAAAAGCAATTTTAGCAAAATACATGCATATATAGTTTCTACATAAATAGAGCTTTAAGTTGATATCAAACACGATAGCACTACATGAAATATTGTAATATAATAGTAAAATGATGAATTTATTGATAGAAGGCGGCCATCTTGATGACGTCATATTTCAAAGCGCTCAACAGATATAAAGCGAAAACTCTATCAAATTCGGATTCAGAACACTGTTATAAGAAGAGAAACCGTCGAAAAACATCTTATATACCGAAATTTTAGGTGTTCTTGCTTCGGCACCAGACTATATCACACGTTGATCGGGCGTGGCCCCACTGCATCCGATGCGGGAGATGTTCGCTCGTCAGTGGCGGGCGGTGGAGTGGCCTCCTCGAATGTAGTTTCCGTTCCGTAAGTCGTTGGGCAAAGGTACGATGGTTACTTCCATACCCGAAGACGACGCAACGCGGCCACAGATGGTTGAGAGCAACGAATTTGGTTCTGTTCTTGCGGTTCTCACATTTTCTCGATCCTCTCTTTCTGTCGTTGCCCTCGACCGACCAATGTCCGCGTGCCGCTAGGTTGCATCCTCCTCGGCCCATTGGCGCCAACATCGTTCGATTCGATTTCCCCATTGTTCCGACCCAAATGCATAGCGATACGGCGATTTGATCAACCGGCCTCTCTCAGCCAAATCATGCATCCCTCAAACTCGCTCAACTGCTCCTATCGTTCACGGATCCAACGTCGAGCCAGCCTCACAGTCCGCGGAGGTTAATGCAACCGCAATCCGCTGTCACAATTGTCCCTGCGTGAGAGCTTTGCTCTTGATATACCTTCCTCGATGCACGGTTCCCATACGCTGTGCTCGTCAATATTTCATCATTGGTCGTTATTTTTTAATCATTTACATATTCGACCCTGAGGTACTTGCATGAGGAATTTCATCAGGATCAAACAATTTTCTCCAGGTGCTTTTTTTTTTTGTTGCAAAGAATGTATATGTTACTGGCAAAGTATGAAAACCAGGCATTCTAGAGAATGCCTAGGCAATGTATACAATGCTTAGCGTTTTTAGGCAAAGTATGAAATTGTTAATATTTCAAACATTTCCTAAGGAATTCTCTGCAATGCCTAAACAGAAACCGGCAAAGTATAAAATACTCTCGCTAATGATGGTTCTACACTGCTGGCCACACAAAATGCAACACCAAGAAGGAAGCATCCGATTGGGCTGAAATTTGCAGCATGCGTCTCCCGCGAGAGGATATGCAAACGATTAGCATTGTAGGGCATATGCAAATCATGTGCACTCGGCACGCCACCGAGAAGCACTATAAGAAGGGCGCTCAGAAGGCGGTGTGTAAGTAGTGGAAGTGTGTTGTGCTGCCGGACCTGTGCGTGGGAAGCTTCCTGATGCCTCGTCACAGAATACGGCAGTCATTCCAGCACTTTTCGGAGTACGACAGAAAACGAATATTGGCTTATCGCGACAGCGGTTTGTCGCACCGAGACATCGGTGCACTTGGGGGACGACATCGAGCCACAGTGAGGCGAGTATAGATTCGGTGGGTTCAGGAGGGACGGATGGACCAACGTGAGCGATTGCCGCAGCCGCGGCACACCACCGAGCGAGAGGAACGGCATGTTGTGCGGCGGGCATTGACGGCTCGCACCGCCACATCACGAACATTAGCGCAGGAATTAGGGTGTGTTGCGCAACATCCTGTATCAGCACGTACCGTTCGACGTCGTCTGCAGGAGCGGGGACTTGACGCACGGCGCCCATTGCTCCGATTACCATTGACGTTACACCACCGGCGAGTGCGAGGGCAGTGGGCCGTTGAACGCCGCACCTGGACTACGGAATGGCACGATATTGTCTTCTCCAACGAATCCCGCTTCTGCCTGCAACACCACGATGGTCGGATCCGCGTGTGGAGGCAAGTAGTATAAAAGGCCGGGTTCTGGCGCAAGGATGCATCCTTCTAGAGAAGGATGGGGGGCGTGGCCTGACGCCGAAGGATGAGGGGCGTGGCGTATGCCCGAAGGATATGGGGGCGTGGCAGATGACGCTAGTGTGTTGGATCGATGTGCTGCCCCCTAGCGGTGCTTCTTGGAACTTTATTATTATGTTAGATCTTTGTTTTTGAGTGATGGCAACGACCGAGTGGGGGAAAGGAAATGTGCTGCCCCTAGCGGTGCTTCTTGGAACTTTATTATTATGTTAGATCTTTGTTTTTGAGTGATGGCAACGACCGAGTCGGGAAAGGAGATGTGCTGCCCCCTAGCGGTGATTCTTGGAACTTTTAATGGACCTTTGAGAGATGGCAACGACCGAGTCGGGAAAGGAGATGTGCTGCCCCTAGCGGTGATTCTTGGAACTTTTAATGGACCTTTGAGTGATGGCAACGACCGAGTCGGGGAAAGGAGATGTGCTGCCCCCTAGCGGTGCTTCTTGGAACTTTTAATGGACCTTTGAGAGATGGCAACGACCGAGTCGGGGAAAGGAGATGTGCTGCCCCATAGCGGTGCTTCTTGGAACTTTTAATGGATGTTAGAGGGATGGCAACGACCGAGTAGGAGAAAGGGGTGGATATAGGGGGATGTCAACTCGATGTGCTGCCCCCTAGCGGTGCTTCTTGGAACTTTTAATGGATCTTTGAGAGATGGCAACGACCGAGTGGGGGAAAGGGGGTGTACGTTGCCCCCTAGCAGTGCTTCTTGGAACTTTCGATGTATCTTTGAGAGATGGCAACGACCGAGTGGGGGAAAGGGGATGTGTACGTTGCCCCCCTAGCAGTGCTTTTTCGAACTTTTCTCGGGAGATTTATTGGACGTTGACAAATTTTGGGGAAGTCTTTCCAATATTTATTTATTTTTTTATTTTCTCGGGAGATTTACTGGACTTTGTCAAATTTTTGAAGGAAGTTTTTTTGTCGTTTCCAATTTTTTTTACTCGTATTTTTTTGTCCTATTTTTTCTCTCTAATTTATTTTATTAAATTTATATTTTCAGGAATTCCCTGAGGTATTATAATTTTTATAGACGTTGCATTATTTTTTTAATTTTCTCGGGAGATTTATTAGACGTCAAATTTTTGAAGGAAGTCTTTCCAATATGTTTTTTTATTAAATTTATATTTTCAGGAATTCCCTGAGGTGTTATAATTTTTATAGATGTTGCATTATTTTTTTAATTCTTATATTTGTCCTCCCTCCAATTTTAATTTAGACGAGGAAAGGCTTTGTTTGAAAAGATTTCGTTCCCGTTGATTCATGTTCCGCCATTTTAGTTTCACCACGTTGTCATTTTGTGAGCCATGTGTTTTGGGATGAGTCACCATTTTCTCTTTGCCTCAGAAAATTTTGTATGACACGTGTTTTGGGATGAGTTATTATGATGAGTGACGCATTCGTGATAGCAGACATGACGTCAGCCAACGTCGTTTTCTCCTCAGCGGGGTCGGCTTTTTTTTTCTCGGGAGATTTACTGGACTTTGTCAAATATTTGAAGGAAGTTTTTTTCAATCGAAGCATTTCCTCAAATTTGTTTTATTAAATTTATATTTTTAGAACGGAGAACTCCGTGAGGTGTTATAATTTTTATAGACGTTGCATTATTTTTTTCATTCTTATATTTTTCTTCCCTACAATTTTAATTTAGACGAGGAAAGGCTTTGTTTGAAAAGATTTCGTTCCTGTTGATTCATGTTCCGCTATTTTTTGTGAGCCATGTGTTTTGGGATGAGTCATCATTTTCTCTTTGACTCAGAAAATTTTGTATGACACGTGTTTTGGGATGAGTGACTATGCCGGATGACGCATGTCGTGATAGCAGACATGACATCAGCCAACGCCATTTCCTCCGCGGGGTCGGCGGTTGACGTCATTTGAGATTCTGTAGACACATTAAGTTCCAAGACTGATTTTTTTCAATAACTTGATCATTTTGCAACGAATTTATTCCTTATTTTTTCCTCATAATTTCCCATTTTATGTTCATAATTTTTCAACGTAACGATTTTTTTATTTTCTTTGAGGAGACTTCACGCATTTTCAACCGACATACCAACATAAAAACGTTTTCCAAAGTTTTGTGCTGCAGACATAATCTTAAAACACGATTGTTTATTAACGTATTTACGTGTTCATGACATTTTCTGTTACATTTTTTTAACGTTGTACCTTTTTCCAATGTACAAAGCCACAATTTTTTATGCATAGTTAAAATATTTTATTTTTTTATTTTTTCGTATTTCTTCATGATTAATCAGTGAAATGTACCTTTTAACGCATTATCTTAATCTTTTTGTTCTAAATGCTTGCGTACTCCTTAAACTTCTTGATGTACCAACATTATTTTATTTTCTAACTTTTCAAACTAAGAACTACTTTTATCGAGGCTTTATTTTTTCTGATTCAAACAAGCAAACGTTTCTTCATTATTATTTCCGTTACCTATACAAACAACTTTTCTTACTTGCTTTTAATGTATGACTTAATCTGGTTTTCTATATAGCTGTTTCATGTTTGTGCAAGACATATACAGATCTATAGCAACTAGCTATACATAACATTCGTTCGTAACAGTATCTTTTTTTTTTTTCCAGATTTAAACCAACACACGCTTCTTAACGACTTGATATCGGTTTTCTGTTTTCTGAGGAACTTTTCTTTTTCCTTCTTTCAATTTTATTCCAGATCATGAGACGAGGAAATGCTTCTTTAGAAACGATTTCGTTCCTGTTCGCAGTAATTATTGGATTTTGACAAATTTTTTGTGAAACGACTTCATGCTAATTCTGAGTCTTTCGCCTTTACAATATTATTTTCTCGTAATTTTTTCGTGTGTTCAAGAACTCTACAGGTCTTTCACAGTTAAAATTCTGGTAAAACTATATTTTCTTACTTTATTTAGCATATCATTATAGCTTCCCAATTTTCGCTATTTTACTTCATCTTTTTTGAAATTTAGTAAAACTTTTCAGTATGTCAATAATTTATTTCTTACTTGGCCAAACTTAAGACACCTTTTATTTAGACTATTTTTTTTTCATTTCATTTCAGCAAAATGATTATTTTAGATGTTGCAAATCATCAGGTTTTTTTGTTTCCTTATATATCATATTTTCCAACTTGCTTTTAAAGTATTTCTCAAAGCTTGCATGTATGTCAAATACGCATTTTTTTAATCCTTCCCTAGTTTGCTATACTTTTTCGTGGACTGCCCCAACAGGAAAGCATTCATTGTCAAGGCATGAAATCTAAAACCTTTTGTCTTACGATAAAATTTGTATTCTTTGGGCCATGTTTCCTGTATATTGTTCTGTCTCGTCCGAAAAAAACATTCATTCTGGAGGCAAAGCGAGTAATTCCGTTCTTCCACTAAACATCATTTTTTTACGTTTTACTAACTCACCACCCCCATAGCGAAAATAAAGAAATACTTACTCTGTTCTTTACATATCGACTCAATCTATTTCTTTTCGAAATGCTGATCATGACATTTCAACTAAAATTTCATACTTTCACCAAAAATCATATTCTTTAAACGAGCTATTTTTTACACAATTATTTCATGTATAACTAAATTTTTGTTACAAATTTTGAAGATGACAATCCGTTTTTTGGCGTAAATGTGACAAGGATGGTAAGTCAGATAATATCCGAAAACTTGAAAATTTTCATCGTCCTGGAGCGGGACTCGAACCCGCGTTTCCCAGAAAAACGCCTAGGTATGCTAACCACTACACCACCCAGAACGACCAAGTTTCAAGTTTCCGATCAATTTGAATTTAACCATCACAGGATTCGCTAGTCGAAGCAACCGGCATTCATGTTTAGCGAATCTGGAGGTTAATAATCCTATCCCGTGATTGCCCGGAGAAGCAGATAAATCATGAAAGAAATACGGGATTACGCCATATAATACAAATTTTGAAGATGACAATCCGTTTTTTGGCGTAAATGTGACAAGGATGGTAAGTCAGATAATATCCGAAAACTTGAAAATTTTCATCGTCCTGGAGCGGGACTCGAACTTCTTTCATGATTTATCTGCTTCTCCGGGCAATCACGGGATAGGATTATTAACCTCCAGATTCGCTAAACATGAATGCCGGTTGCTTCGACTAGCGAATCCTGTGATGGTTAAATTCAAATTGATCGGAAACTTGAAACTTGGTCGTTCTGGGTGGTGTAGTGGTTAGCATACCTAGGCGTTTTCTGGGAGACGCGGGTTCGAGTCCCGCTCCAGGACGATGAAAATTTTCAAGTTTTCGGATATTATCTGACTTACCATCCTTGTCACATTTACGCCAAAAAACGGATTGTCATCTTCAAAATTTGTATTATATGGCGTAATCCCGTATTTCTTTCATGATTTATCTGCTTCTCCGGGCAATCACGGGATAGGATTATTAACCTCCAGATTCGCTAAACATGAATGCCGGTTGCTTCGACTAGCGAATCCTGTGATGGTTAAATTCAAATTGATCGGAAACTTGAAACTTGGTCGTTCTGGGTGGTGTAGTGGTTAGCATACCTAGGCGTTTTCTGGGAGACGCGGGTTCGAGTCCCGCTCCAGGACGATGAAAAATTTTCAAGTTTTCGGATATTATCTGACTTACCATCCTTGTCACATTTACGCCAAAAAACGGATTGTCATCTTCAAAATTTGTATTATATGGCGTAATCCCGTATTTCTTTCATAAATTTTTGTTGTTTACTCACCTCATAAAAGTCAATAAGAACTCCCCTAATCTCATTCCTTTCCCTCATTTAGTTCGCTTAAATTGAGATGTTTCAAAATTTCGCGTATATTTCATTCCCTTAATGTCCAGTTCTCCCGTGTCTGCCCCTTCATTTTTAACTTCTGTGCATGATGCATTTTATCTTTAGACGTTTAGTTTCATTGACTTTTTCTTTCGTTTTAATTAGGTTTTCATTATCGTATTTTTTATTCATTGTCTCAGCAGAAAAATCTTTCATTCTGAAGACATAGCGACTAAGTCCGTACTTCCTCTAAACATTTTTTTCACATTTTACTAATTGTTCAGAGAAACAGTTGTTTCCAAACTCCCATAGTGAAAATATCGTATTCCCCTTATAGTACTTATTATATTTTTCCTTCTGTTCAGTGTTGTATGATTCTTCAAACTTTGGTTTATTTTTATGAAACTTCTTTTTTTTCTTAGTTTTTTTCTGATTCAAACTTTCAATCTTTTCCTATCGATGTAATTACTCTTATTTTCCCATTCGACTTTACTTTTGAACAGAAATGTATCTAAAATATTCAGATGTATTTTAGTCTACAAGGCCGATTCTTCCCTGTTTCAAATAAAGTCATTGTAGGATTTTAGTGTAAATGCTCCTAAATCTTTAGAACTTACTTTTCATAGTTAGATACAAATTCCTCGAGGTTTACATGAAAGAAGAGTATTTTTACGCTCTCTCCAGTGTGTGAGCTTTCCCCAAGAAATTAACTTTGAATTCCCCCTTGTTTCTGTTGGAAACTGACAATCTCCTGCAACTGTTTTCACGCGTCTCTTGCTTACAGGAAAACCTCATATGGCATGAAATCACTTTGCTTGGGAGATTAAACTAAATTCTGGTTTTGAACTTTGAATGCAAACTCAAGCTCGCAAAAGCATAGTTTTCTGAGCAAATGTAAACTGTCTAAGATGACAAAAATCTAAAACTGCTGACTCAATGGGACAGAGCGTTTGAACTTTGCCGTTAATTCACCATTTAAGAGATCCGTCGTGAACCACTAGAAGGGAAGTAAGCTGACCCTGATTTAGTCCACTGTTTCCAAGGAAGGTAGAAAGCTAGTGTCGTAATTCAAAAGCTCTTAACTCAAGCCTCCCCAGGATTCAGTTTCGGACGAACGAATACTCAGATGTCCATGCTTAGACATTGAAAAATTGCTTCAGACAAATATTTTCTTGCTTAAAGTGCTTCAATTCAGAATTTGTACTATTTAAGATTTTCCTTAGTCAATATTTTTTCTATCTTAAAAACTTCTAAAGGGTTGATTTTGAAAAAAACGAGTTCTCATAAAAATGTAAAATTTCCTCAGATTGTATGAGGAACCAAAAAAAAAAAAAATTGATGAAGCTTGGACGTTAACCATTCCAACCATTTCTTTCTCTTCATGTTTCATTCCATAAACTTTCTTCAAATTCCTATATGTCCAAGAATTTTGTTAAATGTCCAAGTTCGACTCCCCTAGAAATTTTCTGAAAATGATATTCTGGAATTTTTTTAAAAGAGAAACTAAGAATCCCTTCACTGAAACAAGAAATTCATATTCAAAGCATTACATCCCTCTTTCTACTTCAAATACTCTATTTGTAAATCTAAGGAAGTTTTTTTTAATATTCATATATTTTTCCTCTAACTTTAGAAGATATTGTCGCAAAATGTATGTACATATTACGATAGTAAAATATCTTACTACTTACTGCTTGATGTTCAATTCACTTCACACCGTCTTAAGGAAAGTCGTTCATTTTCTCATAACACATAGACATGTTATTTTTCTTTCCATTCACTTCAAAGACTCAATTGAGATCAACCTAATGGAGTCCTTTGAGAAAAACGTTCATAGGAAAGCATAAATTTGCCTAAAAACTACATTAAAAATAAACAAATGTTGAAAGTTCCTGTACAAGAAGGAAATTCTGTTGTAACTTCTAAACGAAAAAAGACAAATTCTAAGAAAATATGTAAAAATGTTCGTTGGTTCCATAATAAAAAAATTAGTTGAAGAAAAGTGTCATTCTTTTTTTTCGGAACAGTTCATTCTTTCCTAGGGTTAAAAATGGAACACTTCATTTTTCTTAGTAGACAATTTTGAGAAAACACATTTCATTAAAAGCAGGGAAATTCCCATAGAATAACATGGGAAAACTAGTATGCATAAAAAGACTGTTTCGAAACGAGTAAAAATCTGTTGAAGTTCGTTTTCAAAAAAGTTGGAAATGGAATGAAGTAAAAACAGTCACAGCAAGTTCCTGAAAGTTGAAAATTGGATGTACTAAAAATGTCTAAGGAAAGAAATTTTTATAAAACACAGACTGTTTAGTTTTTCCAGGCTAGGGGGTCTTCAGTGAGAGCGCTTCTTTTTTCAACTCAAAGAATAAAGCGAGTCAGTTTGAAACATTTCAAACTCCCCGAAATTAAGCTGTGTACTCTGGTTTCGACTCAATACTGTAAAGCATTGCTCTCAGACCAGTCGGAATTCCGCCCCGATTGGTTGCCTAATGGAAAACATCAGACCCCTTTCCAATAACAATCCCCAAATATCCTTAAGAAAAGTCTAGCAAAAAAGCACTAGTTCACCATTAAAACAATTGGATTCATTCTGTTACTGTTTTAAACATTTCAAAAAAAGAAGTTTACATTCTCACTTTTACTTTAAAAATCTTGAAAGCTTAAATTTTGACCCATTTAAAAAAATTCACTTAAAATTTAATTTAAAAAAATAATAATTACTCTTTAAATTTATGTCTTAAAACTAAAAAATATTTACGCTTAATATTTCAATAAATAATAAATATTCACAAACTCACCTTCTACCTTGCCCATTTAAAAAAAATAATTCTGAATTTATATAATCGAAATCATTACTTCTCCAAATAGTTCTTTTCCCCTGATTGTGGAGAAGAACTCTTCTGAAATCTTCACTTTTCCACATGTGTTCATAAAAGCTTGATCTACTTCCTTAGGATTCAACAAGGCCACAGCGTTCTGGAAACTTGAAATCGCTTTCCTGTTCCACTCAGTGGTTAGGCATGGAGGATGCATCTCAATAGGTGGAAGTACTTCCGAAATGCATTCGCGACATCTACATACCTTCAGGATGCTCTCCCCGATTAAATTTTTTAAACATTCAATTAAATTGTGTCTAAGTTCACACTCCTCAATCGATGTACTTTGAAACTTTCGGGATTCTCCGAGTACGATTTTCTGGAATTCTGAACCCATTAACAATTCCTGGATGCTGTCCCACACGCCATCCAAAATAATTTGGTTTCTTAAACTGCTTTCTGGTTAATGCAACTCCTGTTGTTTAGTGAAAAATCCGGAACCAGAATTTGAAAGACTTGAAGACTTCTTACTTTATTCAAACTTAGAACAGAACTAAAATTCGCTCAGCGTTTCCTTTGCATACTGTAACCAACACATGACCCTCATCACCACGTGGTGATTGATGTGTCACGATGCGTCAGCACACTAACTGCACGATGACTGTTTCCTTATCTGGTCATCTCGCAACGAACATGCTATTGATTCTAATCAGGCAAAGCTAACTTCAGCTTGAGAGATAAACGAAAGGATTTCATTATAACTTTCATATCTTGAGAGAATAAACTAAAAAAATCTTCATAGAGTGCATAATAAGAGTAAAGAAATTCTTCAAGGCTGAATTTCCACTAAAATGATGGTGGTATACGGAAAGCGTGAGAATTTAATCAGACACCTTCAAAGAATTCATCTTGGAATTAACGCTGCTTTTGAAAAACGAGTGAACTATGAAATTCTTTATTCTCCACACAAGAAAATTTCAGATTTCGAAATCTCGCCGTCCTGACCCACTTTTTCCTGAGTGAAATTTAACACAGGGTGGAAATCTCCACTTACGCATTCCTTTGAGTGGGGAATAGCTCTCATGAAAGGGGTCAACGGCTCCAAACAACATTGATTAAAACTGGAGAGAGGAAACATATATGAATTAAAAAATAATGCATAAGCAGGATTCCCAAAAACATAAAAAAATATAAGTTTTATATAAAAAAGAAATTCCAGGAAAAATATTGGTGGGGCGAAAGATTTCCCATTCTTCCATTCCCACAAAAAATTTAACGAAGTCTAATAAATCTCTCGAAAAAAAAAATTAAACAAATACTTGAACTGACAAAAGAGAACGACACGTGACGTCAACCTATCCCGCCGCTAGTAGTAGGAGATACACTGTTCCCCCTCTGACATCATTTTTTTCTATGCGAACAGAAATTTACTTGAACAACCGTCTTAGAAAATGCCCCTTCCACGTTTTTTCTTCCCAGCCATGCAAAAACAATCAGATTGCCTTTTCCCACCAAAAGTTCTAGCAAGAAAGAGCAGGAGACGCCGGAACGAAACCCGAAGGAGCTCCCTCCCTGTCTCGCCCCCTTGTTATTCGGCTCCTTCGGGCTACGTTCCGGCGTCTCCTGCTCTTTCTTGCTAGAACTTTTGGTGGGAAAAGGCAATCTGATTGTTTTTGCATGGCTGGGAAGAAAAAACGTGGAAGGGGCATTTTCTAAGACGGTTGTTCAAGTAAATTTCTGTTCGCATAGAAAAAATGATGTCAGAGGGGGAACAGTGTATCTCCTACTACTAGCCGCGGGATAGGTTGACGTCACGTGTCGTTCTCTTTTGTCAGTTCAAGTATTTGTTTAATTTTTTTTTCGAGAGATTTATTAGACTTCGTTAATTTTTTTGTGGGAATGGAAGAATGGGAAATCTTTCGCCCCACCAATATTTTTCCTGGAATTTCTTTTTTATATAAAACTTATATTTTTTTATGTTTTTGGGAATCCTGCTTATGCATTATTTTTTTAATTCATATATTTTTCCTCTCTCCAGTTTTAATCAATGTCGTTTGGAACCGTTGACCCCTTTCATGAGAGCTATTCCCCACTCAAAGGAATGCGTAAGTGGAGATTTCCACCCTGTGTTAAATTTCACTCAGGAAAAAGTGGGTCAGGACGGCGAGATTTCGAAATCTGAAATTTTCTTGTGTGGAGAATAAAGAATTTCATAGTTCACTCGTTTTTCAAAAGCAGCGTTAATTCCAAGATGAATTCTTTGAAGGTGTCTGATTAAATTCTCACGCTTTCCGTATACCACCATCATTTTAGTGGAAATTCAGCCTTGAAGAATTTCTTTACTCTTATTATGCACTCTATGAAGATTTTTTAGTTTATTCTCTCAAGATATGAAAGTTATAATGAAATCCTTTCGTTTATCTCTCAAGCTGAAGTTAGCTTTGCCTGATTAGAATCAATAGCATGTTCGTTGCGAGATGAACAGATAAGGAAACAGTCATCGTGCAGTTAGTGTGCTGACGCATCGTGACACATCAATCACCACGTGGTGATAAGGGTCATGTGTTGGTTACAGTATGCAAAGGAAACGCTGAGCGAATTTTAGTTCTGTTCTAAGTTTGAATAAAGTAAGAAGTCTTCAAGTCTTTCAAATTCTGGTTCCGGATTTTTCACTTAACAACAGGAGTTGCATTAACCAGAAAGCAGTTTAAGAAACCAAATTATTTTGGATGGCGTGTGGGACAGCATCCAGGAATTGTTAATGGGTTCAGAATTCCAGAAAATCGTACTCGGAGAATCCCGAAAGTTTCAAAGTACATCGATTGAGGAGTGCGAACTTAGACACAATTTAATTGAATGTTTAAAAAATTTAATCGGGGAGAGCATCCTGAAGGTATGTAGATGTCGCGAATGCATTTCGGAAGTACTTCCACCTATTGAGATGCATCCTCCATGCCTAACCACTGAGTGGAACAGGAAAGCGATTTCAAGTTTCCAGAACGCTGTGGCCTTGTTGAATCCTAAGGAAGTAGATCAAGCTTTTATGAACACATGTGGAAAAGTGAAGATTTCAGAAGAGTTCTTCTCCACAATCAGGGGAAAAGAACTATTTGGAGAAGTAATGATTTCGATTATATAAATTCAGAATTATTTTTTTTAAATGGGCAAGGTAGAAGGTGAGTTTGTGAATATTTATTATTTATTGAAATATTAAGCGTAAATATTTTTTAGTTTTAAGACATAAATTTAAAGAGTAATTATTATTTTTTTAAATTAAATTTTAAGTGAATTTTTTTTTAAATGGGTCAAAATTTAAGCTTTCAAGATTTTTAAAGTAAAAGTGAGAATGTAAACTTCTTTTTTGAAATGTTTAAAACAGTAACAGAATGAATCCAATTGTTTTAATGGTGAACTAGTGCTTTTTGCTAGACTTTTCTTAAGGATATTTGGGGATTGTTATTGGAAAGGGGTCTGATGTTTTCCATTAGGCAACCAATCGGGGCGGAATTCCGACTGGTCTGAGAGCAATGCTTTACAGTATTGAGTCGAAACCAGAGTACACAGCTTAATTTCGGGGAGTTTGAAATGTTTCAAACTGACTCGCTTTATTCTTTGAGTTGAAAAAAGAAGCGCTCTCACTGAAGACCCCCTAGCCTGGAAAAACTAAACAGTCTGTGTTTTATAAAAATTTCTTTCCTTAGACATTTTTAGTACATCCAATTTTCAACTTTCAGGAACTTGCTGTGACTGTTTTTACTTCATTCCATTTCCAACTTTTTTGAAAACGAACTTCAACAGATTTTTACTCGTTTCGAAACAGTCTTTTTATGCATACTAGTTTTCCCATGTTATTCTATGGGAATTTCCCTGCTTTTAATGAAATGTGTTTTCTCAAAATTGTCTACTAAGAAAAATGAAGTGTTCCATTTTTAACCCTAGGAAAGAATGAACTGTTCCGAAAAAAGAATGACACTTTTCTTCAACTAATTTTTTTAATATGGAACCAACGAACATTTTTACATATTTTCTTAGAATTTGTCTTTTTTCGTTTAGAAGTTACAACAGAATTTCCTTCTTGTACAGGAACTTTCAACATTTGTTTATTTTTAATGTAGTTTTTAGGCAAATTTATGCTTTCCTATGAAAGTTTTTCTCAAAGGACTCCATTAGGTTGATCTCAATTGAGTCTTTGAAGTGAATGGAAATAAAAATAACATGTCTATGTGTTATGAGAAAATGAACGAATTTCCTTATGACGGTGTGAAGTGAATTGAACATCAAGCAGTAAGTAGTAAGATATTTTACTATCGTAATATGTACATACATTTTGGGACAATATCTTCTAAAGTTAGAGGGAAAAATATATGAATATTAAAAAAAAAAAAACTTCCTTAGATTTACAAATAGAGTATTTGAAGTAGAAAGAGGGATGTAATGCTTTGAATATGAATTTCTTGTTTCAGTGAAGGGATTCTTAGTTTCTCTTTTAAAAAAATTCCAGAATATCATTTTCAGAAAATTTCTGGGGAGTCGAACTTGGACATTTAACAAAATTCTTGGACATATAGGAATTTGAAGAAAGTTTATGGAATGAAACATGAAGAGAAAGAAATGGTTGGAATGGTTAACGTCCAAGCTTCATCAATTTTTTTTTTTGGTTCCTCATACAATCTGAGGAAATTTTACATTTTTATGAGAACTCGTTTTTTCAAAATCAACCCTTTAGAAGTTTTTAAGATAGAAAAAATATTGACTAAGGAAAATCTTAAATAGTACAAATTCTGAATTGAAGCACTTTAAGTAAGAAAATATTTGTCTGAAGCAATTTTTCAATGTCTAAGCATGGACATCTGAGTATTCGTTCGTCCGAAACTGAATCCTGGGGAGGCTTGAGTTAAGAGCTTTTGAATTACGACACTAGCTTTCTACCTTCCTTGGAAACAGTGGACTAAATCAGGGTCAGCTTACTTCCCTTCTAGTGGTTCACGACGGATCTCTTAAATGGTGAATTAACGGCAGAAATTCAAACGCTCTGTCCCATTGAGTCAGCAGTTTTAGATTTTTGTCATCTTAGACAGTTTAAAATTGCTCAGAAAACTATGCTTTTGCGAGCTTGAGTTTGCATTCAAAGTTCAAAACCAGAATTTAGTTTAATCTCCCAAGCAAAGTGATTTCATGCCATATGAGGTTTTCCTGTAAGCAAGAGACGCGTGAAAACAGTTGCAGGAGATTGTCAGTTTCCGACAGAAACAAGGGGGAATTCAAAGTTAATTTCTTGGGGAAAGCTCACACACTGGAGAGAGCGTAAAAACACTCTTCTTTCATGTAAACCTCGAGGAATTTGTATCTAACTATGAAAAGTAAGTTCTAAATATTTAGGAGCATTTGCACTAAAATCCTACAATGACTTTATTTGAAACAGGAAAGAATCGGCCTTGTAGACTAAAATACATCTGAAGATTTTAGATACATTTCTGTTCAAAAGTAAAGTCGAATGGGAAAATAAGAGTAATTACATCGATAGGAAAAGTTTGAAAGTTTGAATCAGAAAAAAACTAAGAAAAAAAGAAGTTTCATAAAAATAAACCAAAGTTTGAAGAATCATACAACACTGAACAGAAGGAAAAATATAATAAGTACTATAAGGGGAATACGATATTTTCACTATGGGAGTTTGGAAACAACTGCTTTTCTGAACAATTAGTAAAATGTGAAAAAAAAATGTTTAGAGGAAGTACGGACTTAGTCGCTATGTCTTCAGAATGAAAGATTTTTCTGCTGAGACAATGAATAAAAATACGATAATGAAAACCTAATTAAAACGAAAGAAAAGGTCAATGAAACTAAACGTCTAAAGATAAAATGCCTCATGCACAGAGGTTAAAAATGAAGGGGCAGACACGGGAGAACTGGACATTCAGGGAATGAAATATACGCGAAATTTTGAAAGATCTCAATTTAAGCGAACTAAATGAGGGAAAGGAATGAGATTAGGGGAGTTCTTATTGACTTTTATGAGGTGAGTAAACAACAAAAATTTAGTTATACATGAAATAATTGTGTAAAAAATAGCTCGTTTAAGAATATGATTTTTGGTGAAAGTATGAAATTTTAGTTGAAATGTCATGATCAGCATTTCGAAAAGAAATAGATTGAGTCGATATGTAAAGAACAGAGTAAGTATTTCTTTATTTTCGCTATGGGGGTGGTGAGTTAGTAAAACGTAAAAAAATGATGTTTAGTGGAAGAACGGAATTACTCGCTTTGCCTCCAGAATGAATGTTTTTTTCGGACGAGACAGAACAATATACAGAAAACATGTCCCAAAGAATACAAATTTTATCGTAAGACAAAAAGTTTTAGATTTCATGCCTTGACAATGAATGCTTTCCTGTTGGGGCAGTCCACGAAAAAGTATAGCAAACTAGGGAAGGATTAAAAAAATGCGTATTTGACATACATGCAAGCTTTGAGAAATACTTTAAAAGCAAGTTGGAAAATATGATATATAAGGAAACAAAAGAACCTGATGATTTGCAACATCTAAAATAATCATTTTGCTCAAATGAAATGAAAAAAAAAATAGTCTAAATAAAAGGTGTCTTAAGTTTGGCCAAGTAAGAAATAAATTATTGACATACTGAAAAGTTTTACTAAATTTAAAAAAAGATGAAGTAAAATAGCGAAAATTGGGAAGCTATAATGATATGCTAAATAAAGTAAGAAAATATAGTTTTACCAGAATTTTAACTGTGAAAGACCTGTAGAGTTCTTGAACACACGAAAAAATTACGAGAAAATAATATTGTAAAGGCGAAAGACTCAGAATTAGCATGAAGTCGTTTCACAAAAAATTTGTCAAAATCCAATAATTACTGCGAACAGGAACGAAATCGTTTCTAAAGAAGCATTTCCTCGTCTCATGATCTGGAATAAAATTGAATGAAGGAAAAAGAAAAGTTCCTCAGAACAGAAAACCGATATCAAGTCGTTAAGAAGCGTGTGTTGGTTTAAATCTGGAAAAAAAAAAAAGATACTGTTACGAACGAATGTTATGTATAGCTAGTTGCTATAGATCTGTATATTTCTTGCACAAACATGAAACAGCTATATAGAAAACCAGATTAAGTCATACATTAAAAGCAAGTAAGAAAAGTTGTTTGTATAGGTAACGGAAATAATAATGAAGAAACGTTTGCTTGTTTGAATCAGAAAAAATAAAGCCTCGGTGAAAGTAGTTCTTAGTTTGAAAAGTTAGAAAATAAAATAATGTTGGTACATCAAGAAGTTTAAGGAGTACGCAAGCATTTAGAACAAAAAGATTAAGATAATGCGTTAAAAGGTACATTTCACTGATTAATCATGAAGAAATACGAAAAAATAAAAAAATAAAATATTTTAACTATGCATAAAAAATTGTGGCTTTGTACATTGGAAAAAGGTACAACGTTAAAAAAATGTAACAGAAAATGTCATGAACACGTAAATACGTTAATAAACAATCGTGTTTTAAGATTATGTCTGCAGCACAAAACTTTGGAAAACGTTTTTATGTTGGTATGTCGGTTGAAAATGCTTGAAGTCTCCTCAAAGAAAATAAAAAAATCGTTACGTTGAAAAATTATGAACATAAAATGGGAAATTATGAGGAAAAAATAAGGAATAAATTCGTTGCAAAATGATCAAGTTATTGAAAAAAAAATCAGTCTTGGAACCTAATGTGTCTACAGAATCTCAAATGACGTCCACCGCCGACCCCGCGGAGGAAATGGCGTTGGCTGATGTCATGTCTGCTATCACGACATGCGTCATCCGGCATAGTCACTCATCCCAAAACACGTGTCATACAAAATTTTCTGAGTCAAAGAGAAAATGATGACTCATCCCAAAACACATGGCTCACAAAAAATAGCGGAACATGAATCAACAGGAACGAAATCTTTTCAAACAAAGCCTTTCCTCGTCTAAATTAAAATTGTAGGGAAGAAAAATATAAGAATGAAAAAAATAATGCAACGTCTATAAAAATTATAACACCTCACGGAGTTCTCCGTTCTAAAAATATAAATTTAATAAAACAAATTTGAGGAAATGCTTCGATTGAAAAAACTTCCTTCAAAAATTTGACAAAGTCCAGTAAATCTCCCGAGAAAAAAAAAAAGCCGACCCCGCTGAGGAGAAAACGACGTTGGCTGATGTCATGTCTGCTATCACGAATGCGTCACTCATCATAATGACTCATCCCAAAACACGTGTCATACAAAATTTTCTGAGGCAAAGAGAAAATGGTGACTCATCCCAAAACACATGGCTCACAAAATGACAACGTGGTGAAACTAAAATGGCGGAACATGAATCAACGGGAACGAAATCTTTTCAAACAAAGCCTTTCCTCGTCTAAATTAAAATTGGAGGGAGGACAAATATAAGAATTAAAAAACTAATGCAACATCTATAAAAATTATAACACCTCAGGGAATTCCTGAAAATATAAATTTAATAAAAAAAAACATATTGGAAAGACTTCTTTCAAAAATTTGACAAAGTCTAATAAATCTCCCGAGAAAATTAAAAAAATAATGCAACGTCTATAAAAATTATAATACCTCAGGGAATTCCTGAAAATATAAATTTAATAAAATAAATTAGAGAGAAAAAATAGGACAAAAATATACGAGTAAAAAAAAATTGGAAACGACAAAAAAACTTCCTTCAAAAAATTTGACAAAGTCCAGTAAATCTCCCGAGAAAATAAAAAAATAAATAAATATTGGAAAGACTTCCCCAAAATTTGTCAACGTCCAATAAATCTCCCGAGAAAAGTTCGAAAAAGCACTGCTAGGGGGGCAACGTACACATCCTCTTTCTCCCACTCGGTCGTTGCCATCTCTCAAAGATACATCGAAAGTTCCAAGAAGCACCGCTAGGGGGCAGCACATCGAGTTGACATCCCCCTATATCCACCCCCTTTCTCCCACTCGGTCGTTGCCATCCCTCTAACATCCATTAAAAGTTCCAAGAAGCACCGCTATGGGGCAGCACATCTCCTTTCCCCGACTCGGTCGTTGCCATCTGTCAAAGGTCCATTAAAAGTTTCAAGAAGCACCGCTAGGGGGCAGCACATCTCCTTTCCCCGACTCGGTCGTTGCCATCTCTCAAAGGTCCATTAAAAGTTCCAAGAATCACCGCTAGGGGGCAGCACATCTCCTTTCCCGACTCGGTCGTTGCCATCTCTCAAAGGTCCATTAAAAGTTCCAAGAAGCACCACTAGGGGGCAGCACATCGAGTTGACATCCCCCTATATCCACCCCCTTTTGTCCCACTCGGTCGTTGCCATCCCTCTAACATCCATTAAAAGTTCCAAGAAGCACCGCTATGGGGCAGCACATCTCCTTTCCCCGACTCGGTCGTTGCCATCTCTCAAAGGTCCATTAAAAGTTCCAAGAAGCACCGCTAGGGGGCAGCACATCTCCTTTCCCCGACTCGGTCGTTGCCATTACTCAAAGGTCCATTAAAAGTTCCAAGAATCACCGCTAGGGGGCAGCACATCTCCTTTCCCGACTCGGTCATTGCCATCTCTCAAAGGTCCATTAAAAGTTCCAAGAATCACCGCTAGGGGCAGCACATCTCCTTTCCCGACTCGGTCGTTGCCATCACTCAAAAACAAAGATCTAACATAATAATAAAGTTCCAAGAAGCACCGCTAGGGGCATCACATTTCCTTTCCCCCACTCGGTCGTTGCCATTACTCAAAAACAAAGATCTAACATAATAATAAAGTTCCAAGAAGCACCGCTAGGGGGCAGCACATCGATCCAACACACTAGCGTCATCTGCCATGCCCCACATCCTTCGGGCATATGCCACGCGCCCCATCCTTCGGCGTCAGGCCACGCCCCCATCCTTCTCTAGAAGGATGCATCCTTGCGCCAGAACCCGGCCTTTTATACTACTGAGGCACCGCGGCGAGAGACTGTATGACGCCTGCATTATGCTTCACCATACCGGTCCGTCGCCTGGCGTTACGGTTTGGAGCGCAATTGGATATGACATCTGCACCCCTCTGGTTTACATCGCCGGTACACTCAATAGCCACCGCTACATCTCCGACGTTTTGGAGCTTGTAGTCCTCCCTTACCTGCAGGATCTGCCAACGGCCACGTTTCAAAAGGACAATGCGCGCCAGCACGTGGCACGCATCGTGCAACAATTCTTCAAGGCCCACCATGTGTCACTGCTGCTGTGGCACGCCTGTTATCCCAATATGTCGCCCATCGAACACGTCTGGTCGCTGATCGGCAACCGAGTGGCCCGGCAAGCACCACCCGCGGCTACGCCTGAGGAACTGTGGCAACGTGTGGAAGAAGGCTGGACCAATATACCCCAAGCCCACGTCCAAAGCCTCTTTCGTTCGATGCCGCGGCGTGTGGCGGCCTTTATTGCCTGCCATGGGAGCCACACGAACTATTGATGTCTGCGTGTTCCGCAAGTAGCGCGGGTCTGTAAGCTCAATAGTTTCATCTTTGTATCTGTATTTAAGTGTCCAGTAAATCTGGCTTTGCTATCTCGTGTCCTTCTTGGTGTTGCATTTTGGGAGGCCAGCATGCAATATGACGTGGCAAGGCACGTGACTTTCAACGCTCGTGTAAGACGGATAATTCGCCATTCTTTTGATACTTTGCCTAAATAGCATAAGTCATTCTATAGAATGCCTAGGTAAAGTATATGTAATATTTGACAATCTCATACTTTGCCTAAAAACGCTAGGCATTCTATACGTTGTCTAGGCATTCTATAGAATGCCTGGTTTTCATACCTTGCCGGTAACATATATATACTTATATATGAACACTATTTCTAAATGTTACAAGCACAAAATAAAATCACACAAGAGCTTGCGGAAATTTGAATAGCTAGGAACGTTCAGTAGAAAGCCACTGCACATGGAAAATATCGAGTCGTGCGCACAGGAGTCACATGGTAGCACTTAAACGGATAAAAGAAAAAAAGGCAAGCTAGGGTATACGTGTTTGAAGAAAAATCTAGACGCGAAGGTATAAAGGTACGAACGTGTAATTTACGTTATGTAACACAGACATCTTCATGTAGGTGATTCCATGCGGAGAAAAAATTTTGGGAATCCGGAAGAAGGCCCTCGAGTGAGTGATGATTCCAGAGTGTTTCGAATAGCGCATAGTGTGGGTATCCAGGCTCTGGACAGCGTTTTAAACCAATGGAATGTGTTCCAGACGCATAGTAGTACTTCGCCCGCCCTTGCTCTAATACGACGCATGAAGACAGATTTTTAGTGTTAACAGCAAAACGCAATTGTGGCAAGTTGCTCAGCTTGCGAGTCGCCCCCTTTCCAGCACAGGAATGCGGATATCGCGACAAACTGTGGCATGACGTCTGCAACATATAGGGCCGGAAAGCCTATAAAACCCAAACTGTATGCCGGAAGGTGTGCAGCCTGCATCCCTCTATCCAGAGCTCAATGTAGCGCACGGTGCATCCCTCTATCCAGAGCTCAATGTATCCAGAGCTCAATGTAGCGCACATCCATCAATGTGTGATCCTTAATGTGTCAGTCGTGTCGTATCCACGGAGATTGGACGCCTCATCACCAAGGCAATGTACTCTTCACAGATGAAAATCATTTCAGTGTGTCCTCCGATTTAAGACATCAGTTGATCAAGCATGTGTTAGAATTTGGACTTAGTAGAGGCAGCCCAGCCGCTGGCGATTGTTTATTGTTAGTGGGTGACGCAAGAACTGCAACCGCTGTGCGCTGATGGTTTTATTTCTGGTGAGGGGAGAAGGAAACGAAGTGTGTGCAAGAAACGACGCGTATTTGCGAAGTGAGAATTGATTAATGAGTGTTATGTGATTTACTGTACAAACGTTTATGTGGAAGTGAGTGTCTCCATGTATCTTTCGAGTGCATTTGTGCATAAAAGAATAAATGGCACCTAGAAATATCATCCTCGTCGCCACTTATTTTGTAGGATTGACTCCTAAAAAAGGTAAGATTTGCATTAGCAAATAGATATTCGAAACAGCGTGATAGTAGTACTGGATACCAGCGCGAGAATGTGCAGGAAAGGGACGGATACGGTGGTGCCGGGGGGATGGTGTGGGGCGGCATCACGATTAATGGACGCACCGACCTACAAGTGCTGGAAAATGGGACTATGACGGGAGAACGATATCGGAAGTTCTTTTACGTGTTCGATTATTCCGTGGAGCTGTAGGTGAAGACTTTCTGTTCATGGTGAAAATGTGACTGTGACGGGCGAACGATACTGCAACGAAGACTTTCAACTTCGATTATTCCGTGGTGCTATAGGTAAATACTTTCTGTTCATGGTGAAAAAATTATTGTGACGGGCGAACTATACTGCAACGAAGTACTTCAACTTCGATTATTCCGTGGTGCTGTAGGCGAAGACTTTCTGTTCATGGGTGAAAATGTGGCTGTGACAGGCGAACTATACTGCAACGAAGTTCTTCAACTTCGATTATTCCGTGGTGCTGTAGGCGAAGACTTTCTGTTCATGGGTGAAAATGTGACTGTGACGGGCGAACTATACTGCAACGAAGACCTCCAACTTCGGTTATTCCGTGGTTCTGTAGGCAAAGACTTTCTGTTCATGGGTGAAAAAATGACTGTGACGGGCGAACCATAATGCAACGAAGTTATTCAACTTCGATTATTCCGTGGTGCTGTAGGCGAAGACTTTCTGTTCATGTAAGACAACGCGACAGCTCATCATACGAAAGCAGTGGAGACACTTCTGGAGACGGAGATACTCATCGCGTCGACTGACCAGCAGCTCCCCAAACCCCATCGAACATGTCTGGGAAGCAATGGGATACACTGATGCTCGAAAATCACTATCCAGGAAACAAGCAGCGCTTGGAGGGAGGAGTGGGCCAATTTTCTTTAGGAACTCTTGGATCACTTGGTGCTCAGCATGCGACGATGTTGTGAGAGCTGCATCACAGTTCGGGGTGGACATATTCCTTACTGAAATGTCTCTCTGCCTGGTTATCTATAAGCACTGTACATCCATTCACCAACTATGTCTTTCGGAAATTTGTACCTTTTGCGTAAACACTGATTACAATGTAATTTGTGGGTCATTTATAAACAATTTTTTGTCTTTTCATGTGTTCGTATGATGTCAATATACACTGAAGAGCAATTGAATTAGAGATAATTGTCTAGTAACGTGTAGCACCACCTTTCGCCCTGATGACGACGGCGATTCGTCTCGGCATGGACTCGACAAGACACCGGAAGCGTTGGGATACCATACGGATCCACGACCCCTGAACATGCTCTCACAGTTCACGAAGATTTGATGGAGGGCGGGGAAGGGGGCGGGGGAGATGGGTTCGGAGCCTCGGACATCTCTATCGATGGCATACCAGATGTGCTCGATGGGATTGAAGTCAGGTGACCTAGCTGGCCAAGGAAGCGAGGACACGTCGGTGGAGTGTTTATCCAACCATTCGGATACAATTCGGGAGCGATGGCACGGTGCATTGTCTTGTTGCAGGATGATGCCCCTAGTGGAATGTTGAAGACGCACTAACGGGAACAAATGGTCGTCCAGGATATCCCAGTAACGTTGACCTGTGAGGGACGATGTCACGCGTACCAGGGATCCCATTTCAATCCACGTAAACACTCCTCAGACGAGAATGCCACCTCCACCAGCTTGAAGAGTACCCTGCTGGCAAGAAGGATCCATCGCTTCATGTGGTTTGCGCCGTACTCGTATCCCTCCATCTGCGTGTACCAACGTGAATCGCGACTCATCAGTCCAGGCAACATTTTCCCACATGTCTAGGGTCCAGTGGCAGTGCTCCCGCGCTCATGCTAATCTTTGCACCCTGTGATGTGCGGTCAGCAGCGGTACCCTACTGGGAGGACGATGGCTTCTGTACCCCATAGCTAGGAGATGGTTCTGGATGGTGTGGCTGCTTACACGTTTTTGTGTACCAGCGTTAAATTGCCGAGTGATTTCTTGCACTGTGGCCCGTCTATCCGCTGTTACAATGCGAGCTAGCCGACGATGACTCCGCTCATCCACACGCTGTTGTCCACGGCAGTTGGCCCTTGCAGGGATGGTTTTACCGCATTCGATGTACTCACGGTGCACCCGTGACACAATGGCTCGTAAAAATACCAGTGCCTGCACGACTTCCGAGATGGAGTGACCCATTCGTCGGGCCCCGACAATTTGCCCACGATAAAATGTGCTTAGATCCTTCGTCTTAACCGTACTGCGTCTGACTCTTACTGATTCCCGTCGCATCACTCCTTATATTGTCGGATCGCTGCATACGTCATGTCGTTACCGCTTACAGGGCCGCCCACATTCCCACATTTGCATAACGCCAGCTGTCTCTAATTCAATTACTCTTCAGTGTACACTCACGGACAAGCAAATTTGCGCACCAAGAACATGCTACAACCTCGAAACTTTGCAAATAGCTAGAGTGAGTGCTGGTATGCAAATGATACACGTTTGGTGCAAGAGCGCATGACCCCACACCCTGTGGTGGTGTTGCAAGCACGAACCGGAAGCTTTATAAACCGACGTGTAGTATCGAAAAGCACCGGCCGACGCAAGCAAGAGTACAGAAGGACAAGAATGCTGGGTAGGTGCCAGAGACGTCGATTTTCGTAACCTACGGAAAACCGTAGGGTGGTCAGCGCGCAGTATAGCCCGCCGTATAGCCCGCCGTGAGGATCCTTCTGACCATACCGTCTGACTGTGTTGGGAGCAGTGGGCACGGGACGGAACTGTCACACGGAGGAGCGGCTTCGTACGGACCAGGAGGACCACCGGAAGAGAGGATCGACGGATCGTGCGGAAGGCACGAACGGATCCAACGGGGACCCGGTGCACAATACAAGCAGATGTAGCGGCCCCTCTGCGCACACGAACCATTTCCCGACGCCGCGCGGAAAAGAATCTGCGATCCAAGCGCCCCTTACGTGTGCTGCCATTAACACCAGAATATCGTTGGCTCCGTGTGCAGTGGTGCCAGGCCAGAGTGACGTGGAACGCCACAGACTGGTGACGTGTGGTGTTTAGTGATGAGTGCCGCTTCGTTTTGCGGACAGCTGATCATTGTGTCCGGATGTGTAGATGTGGCGCTCGATAGAGAGGTTGGGGTTGTCCTGGGTCAACGGCACAATCCCAAAATTCCTAATGGAGCACCACATCTACCCCACTGCAGGCAATATGGTCTGGGAAGCTATTGCCTACGATAGCCGATCAGCTCTAGTAGTGGTACGTGGACCATTGACGGGCCAGCGGTATGTGGATGAGATCCTACGGCCCCACGGGCTCCCATTCCTGGCCGAGATTCCAGATGCGCTATACCATAAAATTTAATGCCCGTCCGCACACGACTACGGTTGCCATGACTGCCTACGTAATGTCCAGACACTTCTATGACCTTCCTGCTCCTTGAACATGTCCCCCATCGAGCATGTGCAGGACCATTTGAAACGCCGGCTGCCGCTGTGCCACACTATCCGGGATTTGGAGCACACTGTCCAACATGTGTGGGCCATTCTGCCGCAGGACAACATCAGGAGTCTATTCACCTCCATATATTGCCGCAAGAGGCGTTGCGACGCGTTATTGAAGATGACCGGAGTGCGTGCCACACATACCTCTATAATTGCACTGCAGCTTTGTTTTGGCCATCATGTGTATCATTCGTCTGTATCATTACGTCCATAAAATTTCAGTTCAATCCAATGCCTCCTTCTTGGTACGCAAATTTTATTGTCCGTGAGTGTAATTATTTCTCCATTTCTCTGCGGTGATGCATTGTTTTTCTTTTAATGTACAAATATATTCCGTCCTTAGGTTTCGGGCACTAGTGTATATTCACACAAATCAACTGACGTCACATATATATAACTACATTTCGGCCTGACTTGTAGTTGGAATTTTAACTCAACCCTCGGAGCTCATTTACACTGCTGGCCCCCCAAAATGCAACACCAAGAAGGACACGAGATAGCAAAGCCAGATTTACTGGACACGTAACAAGAGATACAAAGATGAAACGATTGAGCTTACAGGCCCGTGCGACTTGCGGAACACGCAGACATCAATCGTTCTTGGGGCCCCCATGGCTGGCAATAACGGCCACTACACGCCGCGGCATCGAACGAAAGAGGCTTTGGATGTGGGCTTGGGGTATATCGGTGCAGGCTGCTTCCACACGTTGCCACAGTTCATCAGGCGTAGCCGCGGGTGGTGCTTGCCGGGCCACTCGGTTGCCGATTAGCGACCAGACGTGTTCGATGGGCGAAATATCGGGAGAACAGGCGGGACACGGCAGCAGTGACACCTGGTGAGCATTGAAGAATCAGCACGTGGCACGATGCGTGCCACGTGCTGGCGCGCATTGTCCTGTTGAAACGTGGCCGCTGGTAGGTCCTGCAGCTAAGGGAGGACTATAGGCTACAAAACGTCGGAGATGTAGCGGTGGCTGTTGAGTGTACCAGCGATGCATACCAGAGGTGTGCGGGTGTAATATCCAATTGTACCCCACACCATAACGCCAGGCGACGGACCGGTGTGGCGATGCGTAATGCAGGCGTCATACAGTCTCCCGCCGCGGTACCGCCACACGCGGATCCGACCGTCGTGGTGTTGCAGGCAGAAGCGGGATTCGTCGGAGAAGAAAATGTCGTGCCATTCCGTAGTCCAGGTGCGGCATTCAACGGCTCACTGCCGCCGCACTCGCCGGTGGTGTAACGTCAATGGTAATCGGAGCAATGGGCACCATGCGACAAGTCCCGGCTCCTGCAGACGACGTCGAACGGTACGTGTTGACACAGGTTGTTGCGCAACACACCCTAATTCCTGCGCTAACTTTCGTGATGTGGCGGTGCGAGACGTCAATTCCCGCCGCACAACATGCCGTTCGTCTCGTTCAGTGATGTGTCCCGGTTGCGGCAATCGCTCACGTCGGTCCGTCCTGCACCCACCGAATCCATACTCACCTCACTGTGGCTGGATGTTGTCCCACACGGGCTCCGATGTCTCGATAAGCTACTATTCATCCTCTGTCGAACTCCGAAACGCGCTGGAATGACTGCCGTATTCTGCGACGAGGCACCAGGAAGCTGCCCGCACACAGGTCCGGCAGCACAACACACTTCCACTACTTACACACCGCCTTCTGTGCACCGTTCTTATAGTGCTTCTCGGTGGCGTGCTGGGCGCACATGATTTTCATATGCCCTGCAATGCTAACCGTTTGCATGTCCTCTCGCGGGCGACGAATGCTGCGAATTTCAGGCCAATCGGATGCTTCCTTCTTGGTGCTGCATTTTGGGTTACCAGCTGTGTATAAACACTTTTTTATGTCTTTTCATATGTTCGTCCGCTGGCAATATAATTATTTCTCCATCTGGCCACGGTCATGTATTGTTTTTCTTATACAGGTAAAAATGTAGTCCGTCCTTAGGATTTAGACACCCGTCACACACGCAAACACACTGGTGTAGAAGTGTCTAAATCAAATCTGTATATATATGTATACATAATTGAGTCACATTATGGTGACCACCTCCTCCTTTTGACGTCAACAGCGCGTAGCCAATGAAAGAAGGTACGTGTCGTGAGCTGGCTTGGAGGGTATATAAGGTGTGCTGTAGGTATTCTAGAAACATATCACTCGTTGGTGTCATGGATAAAAGGAGCGATTTATCAGATTTGCAGAAAGGGATGATAATCGGATTTTGGGCGAAGACTGGCAGTACTTCTGAAATAGCGCAGTTTGTGAACTGTTCGCGTGATGCTGTGGTTAAAGCGTATCGTGATTGGAGAAATGGCACCATTGAGAATAAGCGATGTGGAAACTGCGGAGCACCAGGTGCTATTAATGTGATAGGTAAACGTCGGATGGGAAAGTACGTGTGGGTCGATCGGCACGCTACAGTAGAGCAACTCACTGGCCGAATGAACCAGGGGGCTACCGGATTGTGTCTAAAATGACAGTTCAGCGAACCCTGCTGCGTATAGGGCTCCGATGCAGACGGATGGTCACTGCACCTATGCTAACGAAGATGCATCGGCAGAAAAAGGCTTCCATTTGAACTGCAGTATCGGATTGGACCTCTGCTGATTGGCAAAGGATTGCCTTCTTCGATGAGTCACGTTTTCTGCTTCATCGAACCGATGGACGTTGGCGTATAAGGCGAGGAACATGGGAGAACAAACACTCTTCAACCATTGCTGGATGAACACAAGCTGGTAGCGGCAGCGTTATGGTCTGGGGAATGTTTTCATGGCATTCTCTGGATCCTCGCATACTTGTGGAAAGAACTGTGGACTGAATTCGTTATGAATCCATCCTTGCATATCACGATCACACCCATACATGCTGATTGTGTTCCCCGGGGGATGGGAACTTCCAGGACGACAATGCGACGTGTCACACGGCTAGAAATGTCCGAGAGTGGCTGGAAGAGCTCGATGAAGACTTCAAAGTACTTCCCTGTGCATATAATTCCTCAGACTTAAACCCAATTGAGCATCTGTGGGACCACCTCGATCGTGTTGTTCGCCCTATGGATTTTCCAACACGCACACTCCAGCAGCTGTGAGATGCCTTGCAGTTAGCATAGCTCCACATACCCGTGAACAGCTTCCAGCAACTTATTGAGTGATTCCCAGCCCGTCTAGCTGCTGTCCGCGCTGCACGCAGCGGTTACTCTTGATATTAGCTAGTGGTCACAATAATGCGACTCGACCGTGTATATACGTATATAGAAAGCGAGGTCCGTGCTTTCTCTCTCTATGTATATTTCGGTCTGGCTTGCATTTGGGGTTGCAATTTATCCCACAGGTGCTCCGCGGGGTTGAAATCAGAGCTTTGTGTAGGTAAATAATTTGCTTTCACACCCATCATACCAAGCCTTTTCTGCACGGACTTTCTAGAAGGGGGCATTATCTTGTTGGTAAAGGAAAAGGTATTCACCGAACTGTTGTCATAATGCAAAATGTTGGGAATACAAAATTTTTGAAAATGATATCCCGCAGCATTAAGACTCACGCACAGTGGAAATAGAAGGCCCAGCTTAAACCACAAAAAACACACCCAGAGCATGATGTCACATCCACCAAATTTCACAGTCTGCAAAACACGTTCAGGCAGTGTTGTTTCATCAGCTTTCACTTGGCGTCCTCAACACCCGGACTCCTCCGTCGAGCTACCGTATGGTAAAGCATGCTTCATCATTCAAGGCAACGCCTTTCCACTGCTCCACAGTCCACTGGCGCAGGTCTTTACACAACTCCAACCGACACTTGTCGTTGATCTGGCTGATTCCTCTCGTGTGGGCTGCTCATCCATAGAAACCTATTCCCCTCAGCTCCCGACAAACAGTTGTTAGTGCTGGCGTTGCTTTCAGATTCATTTTAGAACTCGGTGGTGAGTGTTGCAATCGAGGACACGCGATTTAGTCGCACCATCCGCTTTAGCACTCAGAGGTCCCGCTGTATCACTTTACGTGGCTTACCAGGTCGTGATGGTCTTATTGGTACCCCTAGACGTTTCTACTTAGCAATAACATCCCTTACAGTTGATCGTGGAACCTGCAGAAGTGCAGCCCTATCTCGAACTAAATTGCTGCTAAGATGACATCATATGACTGTGTCACGTTGAAAGTCACTGAGCTCTGCCATATGGTGCATTCTGCTCTTCATACTCGTCTATGATACTTGTCAAGCCACATGCGACTTTTTAAGCCGTGGGAAATGCTATTCCAGACATATTAGGAATTCAAATCCACTGCTTAAAAGAAGTGTTCGAATAATTTTAATCATATACACTCTAATCTCGATAACTCGAACTTCGATAAGATGAAAAATTTGATAATTCGAAAAAAGTAGAATTCCCTGCACATGTCCTATATGCTCATAATTCTTTCACGATAACCCGAATTGATTTGCTCTTCCTTCGGATTTGACTTAACGGCAGTCGACTTCAGCTGAGGCGTATTTAGAGGGGAGGGGCCCAAGGGGACTTGTCGCCCTCGAAGGAGTTTCATTTTTTGTTAAAACGCGACTTACATTAGAAATAATGCTTTAATTTAATAAAAATGCATGAACTTACATCAGAAAACCATGATTTAATTTTTTTCTTTTTGTTTTTCGTGAACTTTTATTTTGTCGTGATGGATTTCTAAAACTTACACTTTTTGTCGCACCCACCTGAAAAAATTCTATATACGTTCCTGGACTATAGTACATTAATTGTATGCATGTACGCACACTAGACGATTTGCGAGAGCACATTTAAATTAAGTTTCAGGTCGGAGCTCATTGATGATCGGCAGAGTAGTGTCAATTGGCACGTTGTTGTGCTGAAACAGCCATCCACTGGTCTTCTCCTGCCTCTTGCGATGAGCCCTCAGGAGTTTCTGGATTTCCAAGTAGAGTGCAACATTAACAGTTGAGCCACATTGTAAGAATTCTCATTGCACTAATCCATCGATATCGAAAAATAACAGTATTCTAGACTCATTCAATGAATTAGATGATTCCCTTAAGTTCACTATTGAACTTCAAAAAGAAAGAAGAATTAACTTCTTAGATATTACTATCTATTACGAAGATGAAAAAATTCCTCTCTAGTTGGTATAAAAAACCAATAGATACTAATAGACTACTGGATTTCAATTCCTATCATCCAGTTTCTATTAAGAAAAATGTAGCAAGTCAGTTTTTAGAAAAAAATAATAAAATAGTTTATACTGCAGATAAAAAAGAAGCCTATAAAGAAGAACTTAAAGTCATACTTGCAGAGAATAACTATCCTAAAGAAGAAATTGAGAAGCTTCTGAATTTTAATGGTACGAAGAACCCGCAAAAGCAACAAGTAAAATTCACTAGAAAAATTTCTTATCACAAAGGTTTATTTGAGTCTTTAAAGAGAATTAGTAAGAAGTACAATATTAGGCTAGCTCCAAGTTTAGAGAACAAAGTTAAAATTTTTTTCCCTAAATAGTTCAAAGAGAAGAAGATATTTTAAAAATGCAAGGAGTAGTCTATGAAGTAAATTGTAGTTGTGGACTATCTTACATAAGTGAAACAGATCGCAGACTAGAAACTCGTATAGCTGAGCATAAAGCAGCTATAAAAAATTGTTCCAACAAGACTGGATTAGATAGGCATGTTAGAGAAACTGGGCACAGCATGGATTGGAATTCCCTTAAAGTCATCAGTTTCCAAAGCAATTTTCAAAAAAGAAAGCTGAAAGAAGGAATAGAAATTGAGAAAAATCCAAATTCCATCATCAATGACTGCAAAGGATTTTCCCTGCCTGACATCTGACAGGATTTGTTGAAAAATAACCTAAACCGTCAAGGTTAACCGTAACCGTGATAGTGACAGGAAAAAGTGACAACAGCAAGACAGCCTGAAGAAGGAGAAGAGTTTTCTCCGAAAATTTGCTATTTAAATGAAAAAATTTCCTAGTAAAATTCCCATAATAGTTGCTTTAGATTAGTAAACAAATAGGACTTTAACGTGTGATCGAGATTCACGTGATTTCTTGGGTCTTGAAGAGGAAGAGGTTTTCCACTGAGAGATTTTGATTTTTGCTTCAGGGTCGTAATCATAGACGCAGGTTTTATCACTCATCACAACTATCCGTAAAAGGTTTTCATTTGCTGTTGCACATTGAAACAACTCTGACGAAATTTGCCACGATTGCTTTTGTGGTCGTCGTACAGAAGAGGAATTTGGCACTGACACGTTTCATGCTCAATTTGTCAGTGAGGATGGCTTGAGCAGAACCAAACGACAGACCAGACACTGGTCAGTACTCCGTGATGATAACTCGAATCTCCATGAAGTTGTCTTCGTTTACCGCCATTGATGGTGATCCACGACGAGATTCATCTTCAATGGAAGAAACGCCATCTTTAAGTTTGGAAAACCCCTTAAACACTATGTTTTGGGTCATAGCACTTTCATCCTAAACAATTGTTAGTTTTCCATGCGTTTCTCTCCCCGATTAGCCAAGGTGGAAACAGAATTTCATATCTGCGCGTTGCTCGAACTTTGATATCCCGATAGCGTTGAACAAAAGAGAAACAGGCGTCTACACTCTTTGCTGTCTAAACTGTAAAGATTACTAGCATTTTCTGAAAAACTGGTTTCAGGCCAGGTGACACGTGCGAGGGTTGAGGGTTAATGGCCGCTTACATCAGACACTTCCCTATTGCTTCTGCAGCAAGGGCGACTCCATTCACCTTACGTCTTGATCACCTATCGTATTTCATCTAACATTATTCAAATTTCAAATTTATTAGTATTAAAAACATTCACAAATATGTACACTAGTATTGTATCTGGGGTCCGAGACCTGGGCTATAATCTCACCCGTCTCCCCACAGTACTGTTTTTTTTTAAATTGGAAGTTTAATTTTTAATTGTTAAGTAACAGAAGTAACTTTTTTTCTAAATTTTAGGTACGTGCTATTGCTAACATGACCCCAAATAGTTTTGATGATTAGGATTTGAACACTTATTGGTACATGAACTCCATTCTTCTTTCCTTTTGTGCGAACTTGAGTGTAACGTTTTCACAAAAATGTTTCTTCCGAGTACTTTTTCATATTTAAAAAGAATGTTTTTCTCTATTGAAAAATCAGCCAAGTTGCTCGAATGTGCATGTCCTTGTGTGGCTCTAAGATAAACACTGGCGGAAAGTGAAAAAGGACACCAAGAAGGAATTGGCGGACGATCATGAAATTTACATATGTTAATGGGGTCGAGTTTACGTAGGTGTGATGCTAATTTCGGGACGAACCGGTGAGCGCTTACGCCACAGCACTGCATAATATGCAAATTATCGTCGGTGGTATTTAAGGAGTACGGCGAAGTGAATGTAAACAGTCGTCGGCGTACGGACACGTGCGAAGACCCTGAAGAAGCTGCAATGCCTGGACATGGAAGACGTGTACGATTTCAGCAGTTATCGGACTTTGAGCGAGGTCGTCTAGTCGGACTTCGCGAGGCAGGGTGGTCGTATCGTCGTATTGCGGAGCGAATTGGACGGGAAGTATCGGTGGTGGTACGATGGTGTCGTAGATGGTCCGAGGAACATTCCCACACGAGAAGACGTGAAACCGGGAGTCACAGACGGACTGATGAGCGGACCGATCGACGCTTAAGAAGAGCGGCGTTGTCAAGCAGAATATCCACTGCGACGCAAATCCGAGCTGCCGTTGCCCCTGAGGTGACAGTGCGAACAATCCGCAACCGTCTACTGGATGCAGGACTACATGCACGTGTGCCTCTGGCATGTGTACCTCTGACTCCAGCCCACCGTCAGGAACGGCTGCAGTGGTGTCGCCATCGTCTACACTGGAGAACGCAATGGCGATCGGTCGTGTTCAGCGATGAAAGCAGATTCTGCTTGGGAGCCTCCGATGGCCGTATGCGTGTTCGCAGACGCACAGGGGAGCGTCTCCACCCTTCTTGCATCTGCCAGCGACACACAGTGCCGATACCTGGTCTCCTTATGTGGGGAGCGATCCGTTATCACTCCCGTACACAACTAGTGTTTGTACTGGGTACGTTAAACTGCACCTCGTACATCAACATCATTCAGCCTGTTGTTGTGCCATTTGTAAGGTCGGTGCATCGTGGTGTTTTCCAGTAAGATAACACACGCCCACACACGGTACGTGCAACGCAACATGCACTTCAGGGTGTGAGACAACTTCCATGGCCTGCACGTTCACCGGATTTGTCCCCCATTGAGCACGTGTGGGATTTTATGGGGCAACGACTTATCCGGTCTCTATGGCCAGCCACGACCATTCCCGATGTACGCGTCTAGGTTGAGGATGCTTGGAACTGAATACCCCAAACTTACATCCAACATCTGTACGACAGACTCCATGCCAGAATTGCACAGTGTGACGCAGTTCATGGCAGTTCAACCTTGTACTAACCATGTTACATGGAAATGTTATTTTTCAGTTTACCAGCAAATACAGCTGTATTTTGCCATAATGTTTTGATCACGTTATCCTCTGTATTCCGTTATTATGCTGTATAAATTTCGTTGGTATCAGACGTCTCCTTCTTGGTGTTCTTTTTTCTCTTTCCGGCAGTGTATATTGATTCTTTTTAATACGGAAGAACTTCCTTCGGCAGTTGCAGTTGTTGATGAACAGTTTAATATTAGATCTGCTAATTTGTACACCTCAATAAACACTATGTCAAATTATTCAACTTTATGTAACAAGTAATGTCTCTTACTGATTTGTTTTGCATTCATCAAAAGAATACAACATCTTCAGTTCATTGTGTAATCGAGCTGTATCAGAATTTGAAGCATAGAGTTCTTTAAGATCTGATAGCAGATGTTCAGGGAAGCTTTCACAAAATTTATCAAAACAGTTCGAATCCAACAAAGCCACGAATTTAAGATATAATATCACTGATTTTAATTAATTGACACTTCACACAAACTGAAACAACTCTCGCGAAACACGCGCTGGAAACATGGAGGGGCTCAGATAGCCCGGAGTCTTCGTTTTTTCGGAGCGAACCCTTGCTCAAAGCAACGGAACACTCACCTCTGTAGCTCATTCATGTTGTCATGGAAACGCTAGCCGAAGATAGTATTGCTAGCGAAGGCTCTCGAAGACCTTGCGTTATGCCGTTGATCATCGCTCGCCAGACTGGTTCTCATAATCGAAAGGAGCGAATCCGCTCGTGTTTTTTTCGCACTGAAAGCATCGAGATATCTTAATACCGTTGATAATTTACTTTTATTTGTGTGTATTTAGTTGGCTTTTATTTGTGCATTCTCTGGGCTTCGCAGCTAGCCTAGATAGCCTTGAATATAAGCCACTGATGTAGACATACAACAATAAAAGGACACAAAAAATTCTGTGATTTCTTATGAATATTTATTATTTTCATTATGAATATAGGACTGCTAGAAGTTTACACAAGGAAATAATAAAACAATATATTAGTTTAAGATAGCAAAAAAGACTTGGGGGTACTTTCTTAACCGTTGATACATCTGAATGTGCCAATATCATATTATTCCCCCAGAGAGAGGTACAGTATTTTTAGTCTCTAATCAGTAGGTACAGTAGTAACGGTTTCAGTTGGAAACTACAGTGGGAAATGAAAAATTCTGGGTCACTGAAGGAAAATATTGAGGACTGATATCAGGGAGTAATACTTTACTTATTCCGAAAATCATAAAATAATGTCATACATCGATTGCAATCATTATTTGTTATGCTTAATATTTCTTCTGCAAATTTTAAAATAACATCATGCATCAATAAGAGTAATAACTATTTATATATATTTACAGAACATTTTCTCTTAAAAACATATCAAATAGTTTAAAATAATCGACTACTTAACAAAAATTTGCACGTCTGAGCATATATTTCCTGAAGAGAAAGTCTGTAATAATGATTGGCAAAAATATTTATTACATATGTACACGTAAACAATGGAAGAAGGTATTGGCATTTTAGCTGTGAGCCGTTATCCAGTATTTGTTCGAGAAATACCACCTTTGTCGAAAATGCCAACGGAATTTAAGGATGTAAGGGATCTTACAAACAGTCACTGACTAGGTTTACCGATGGCTTTAACCATTAAATTGAGGCCTAGGTATTCTCTACCTGCAACTCGATTAAACTTGCTCCCGTTGCTGCTGGAAGTTGTTGCACTGTCCGAGAAGTTGCCCATAGTTCCAGGAATGACAGGGGCGCCTTCAGACCGTGGAGATGATAAACCTGTGACGATGTCATAAAGGCCCCTGACAAAGAGCATCATGTGCCTGCTGGTGCCTTCTCGCATCTTCGGCCACTTGGCTCCCACCGGGCAGAGAACACCCTTAATTCCCAGGCACTGATGCGTCAGAGAGGCAACTAGTCTCCTCAGAAGATCATCTGCAACATTGCTTGGGTTTGGAACAAGGCGTCCAAGGAATCGTATCAAATACTCCGTTGTAAATCGAGTGCCCTATAAGAAAAAAAAAGGTAACTTTCAATTATATTTAAAACAAGAATGATTGTAATATTGAGTGCAATGAATAACGTCTTTTTGCAAAAATTCTGAAATTTGTAATGATTCAAAATTGGATGAATTTTAGATCACGGGAAAGAGATTTATACTTTCGGTTGAAGACGGTAGATGGCACCACGTTTTTATTTTGTGTGGCGTATCCTGTCGTAGCTTTGGCTGGTGACGTGCCGGCCACTCTGGCGGCGCCCGCCGGCATCCTGATCCGTTCGCTCAGTTCACCTTTCGGGGGCGGGGGGCATTAATGGCCACCCTGAGTAACTCAGTGGGATACAAGGAGTCTCCAACTAATTTTTCAGGGAAGGGTCTGAGCCAGTGCCTTAACCCTTTAACGACCATAACGCCCAAAACGCACGTACATAGAAACCACCATAGCCACCCAAAACGCCTGTCTAGAGTGAGTCAGATTTCCTAACCTTACCCGTTCATCAGCTGCAGCCACCTTCAGTCCCTATTGTTGTTACAAAAGAAAAAAGTGAACCAACAGACAGTTTCGGGCGTTATGCTATTTAGAGTGATACAAGATTTTTGGGTCATGGTCGTTAAAGGGTTAAGACAAGTACACAGGCCATGCCTCACACGGAATTGGAACCCAAACCTATCTCAGACGGATGATTAGAAGCCAACGCTTTGTACCACTCGACCATCGTGGCAGTGGAATAGTCTTATAGCGTGCATGGTCAGTAAAGTCGAATAACGCGAATTAACGTATCGAATGGATGTTCGGACGAAAGTGTTTAGTTTTGTTCGGATTTCCGTGAAGTTGAACTCCACTTCAGCGGTCGCTAATTGTTCTTTATGTGGGTTTGAGTCTGAGTATTCACATAATGTTCAGAACGATTGTCAGTTTTGTGTATGCAGCCCATCTGTCACGATAACCGACTCAGGAGTCACATGCCGTTTTGTTGTGGAAATCAGCATTACAACAGACCGGAGATTTCCCGGGCACACATGTACTCCAAGCCATGGGATCCCATAGCTTAGTTTTCAAGAGGGGGCTAACAGAAATTATATCTATAAGTAGCATGTACAAGCACCATCTGCAGGTTTTGACTGAATCTTCTTTTTATGTAACCCCTCTTACGACACTCTCAATACATAAATTTAATTGGAAACCAGAAGTCCCAAAAACTACATACAAAAAAGGTGGATAAATAAAATTAGGCGGAATATTAGTACAATAAGAAAATTTCATGGTCCATCTTTTTCTTCTTTTGGCCACTTTTGTTGCATGCGCCACGAAAGAGCAGAGATCACTTAAGTGGTCATTAAGAATGGAGAAATATTCTCAAGGCAAATTACCGAGAAAAATTTCGAAAGGTCTTTGTCCAGTTGTGAATAGCTGCTGCAGAGGATACATTTTTCATTTTCTCGCCTTGCCTACTTTTCCATACTGTACGTATGTAAGCTATTCTCCAATATGAAATGGGAAATCTCATTATCACTTTCTACTGTGAATTTCCGTTTTTTTTTCTACTGGGGATTCGAAACGTACACCCATCCTGATGTTCTACAGAAAAACTAACAATCAGAATCTGGGGTATCCAGAAAATTTCTATAGTACCTTCCAAGAACAGAAAAGGGCATGATCCCATTTCAAGGGTAGGTCAAATGCCCCTTGTTGCCTCATCCCGCCTCCCGATATGAACGCTCATGTTACAAGCTACTTTGAGTCCTTTTCAATGGTACCCAGGAGCCATGAAGACTCCACAAGCCGGCCACTTTTGATATTCCTATTTTCTAATTTTGCGCAGTAACAGAGAAAGAGAGAATGGACATGGTCGTCAAACCTAACTAGGAACACGTTCCTGTGATTTAAAGTTTACGCCCATAATCCATTTCCTAGCCCTTTCCAACACATACATTTAGCATAGCTTGAACTCATAAAGATTACTTCAGGCCATTCAGTGCAATTAAGCGGTGATATCATACTTGCATTCAGGTGAGTAAGTTCTAATAAGCTTCCGAATTCTTTAACGTAGGAGTGAAATAAGCTTATAATAAAGAATATATGCGTCTTTCATTTTAAGTGCTACGAGAAATTATTATTTCACGCTTGTTTAGGTTATAAAAACAAATGATAATTATGCGTGCATGCAGTTATAATCATTACACGCGCATGAACTACAAAATAGAAATACTGTAAATACCGTATATTGTCAAAGTAATTTTACACTCATGCAAAATATTACTCCTGAGCAGACATTTATTTCCTTCTGTATGATATGAATCCGGAATGTGCCTAAAATATCTTTCGACAAGATAAAGGAATTTATTAGTATCTGATACAGATGAAGATAGAGAGAGGGAGAGAGGGAGATAGCGACCCGTTTACATCTTGCAATGCTACAATTTTTTCCTGCACCTGGTGGTATTTTTATGGATGTCGATGCCACAGAACATCGTGCATGTATTGTGCAATAATGTGTTGATGATCACGGGAGGACTTTCGTGACCTCCCAAATCTCCACAGTCTCCTTCTATCAACTCTATTGAAAATGTTTACGATATGCTGTGAAAATCTGTCCGTCGTCGATGTCCGCTTTCTTCAATACTGACATAGTTGCGAGATATTTCGATATATGAATGGATATTTTTGGACCAAAAAGAACTCAAAAAACCCATAGAATCTATGCCTCATCACATACTTGCTGTCAGTGGCAACAAAGGTGGCCCTATTTGACACTAAATGTGGGTTTGTATTATTTTTGCCAGTGGGCATATGTTACGAACGAGAATTTTTCCATAAAAACTGCAAAAGTGTGGATGCTATGTTCAGAGGCACAAATGCATAGTTTTTTTTGTAGAGGTAAAGCAAAATTACTCGTAAAAAATTAGAATACGAAACAGGAAAATTGTTATTTTTCAGTGAAAGGAACAGTTTTCCTGTTTTTAACTTCGAAATAGATGAAAACGCTACTTTTGCCGATGTGAAGTACTTTTGAACATTTCTCAGATGGGCCACCTGTAGATATTTGCTTACAGGTGACCCAATTGGTACGTATTTGTGTGAGAGTTCATTTACTTAGAAATGAACTGCAATTTACCCGCGCTCGAGCAAACTGTACCATTACAGTTGAACGAAAAGTATTTCCAGTCAGACAATGAATATAAATCTGAAGGACAGTTATTTGACCACTTTTATATTAGTTTCAGGAATAATGTGCGAGAAAAATCGTTCGACTGTTTGTTAAATACCGAACTTGAAGCTCAGAATCAATTGCTGTCAAATTAAGGACTAATATCGTAAGGGAACTAATGTTTTCTACTGGCAACCGAACCAAAATCAAATACCAAAATTAAGGGTAAAACTAAACTAAATTTCCCAATTTTTGGAAAACATCACTGGAAAAAATTGCTGAATGGTGCCGCCAATTTCAGCAAATATAACGAAGCAAATTTCATGCAAATCATGCACGTTGCCGCGTTATTAAATTTGTAGGATAACTGTGTGACACAAAATAACCAATCGAATGCGTAACTAAAACTGTTCTTCCCTACTTCAAACTCAAAGCTTTGTTTCTGAGTTATTTTAACTTGTCAAATTAAATATCTTGTGTTACTACTTCCATATTTAAAACTTTCTAAATACAACAGAATCCTTAGGTTGAATGACCAACTGGAACCCTCAGCTGAGGGCTAATCCCCCACACTGATGTACTTACCTGATTAAAAAGACAAAAAGAAATATTAAGAATGACTCAAGTGTGGGATATGGTGGACCTACCACACTTGAGAAGGACGGTCCACCACGGAATCGACCTGGACTTTCTAAACGGCGTATGAGAAAGAGATCTCTGCTGAGTGAATGTAAGATTGGTGTATGGAATACTAGAGGTATAAATGGCAAGATGAGGGAGGTGATTGAGGAGATGAATAAGTATAGACTGGATGTGCTGTGTATAAGTGAAACCAAAAAGAAGGAAATTGGGGTAGAAGAAGTGAATGGCACAGTGAGTGTGTGGTCTGGAGTATTGGATAATATGAGAGGACAGGCTGGTGTAGGTGTGATTTTAAGTGAAAAGATGAAGAACAACTTGATTCCCAATAGTTGCATAAGTGAGAGAATTCTCTGGATTCGTTTGAAAGTGAAACTTCAGAGAATTGTAATTGTTGTAGTGTATGCTCCTTGTGACTCGGAACCTTCTGATAAGAAAGAAGATTTCTGGAATGAGCAAAAAGCTGTTTTGAGCCAGTTTGTTGCTAAAGAAAAAGTTATAATAGCAGGGGACTTCAATGCTAGAGAAGGTGTGCAGAATGCAATTTCTGACAATGTTCTGGGTAAGTTTAATGATCCTTGTGTGAATGTTAATGGTGAAAGATTAATTGAACTCTGCATTGAGAATGATTTGTGTGTATCTAATACATTTTTCAACCACAAGTATATACACACATATACTTGGGAAAATCGTACTCTTTTTCAAAAGAGTGTGATAGATTTTGTTGTTTACGATCAGCGTTTGAAACACTTAGTTGTTGACACCCGTGTGATGATAGGTGCGGATGTTGGTTCTGATCATTACTTGGTAGTGTCACGAGTGAAACTTAATGTTGGTTGGAGGAAAAGGAATAAGAAGAGACCCAGGATAGAAAGAATAAAGGTTGATAGGTTCCTTGAAGATCATCAGCGGTATTCTGACTTACTCAGAGAACGACTGAAGAAGCTGAAATCTGGTGAGAGGGATGTAGAAAAGAAGTGGGAATGCTTTAAGAACTGTGTTGTCACTGCTGCTGTAGAGGTCTGTGGCACCACAATAGTGGGTAACAATAGAGGTGATGCTTGGTAGATTGATGAGGCAGTAAAGAAAAAGAAGGAAGCCTATTTGGGGATGTTGAAAGGTAGAGTCTCTGTAGATGAATATCGCTTTAAGAAGCGTGAAGCTGCTAAGCTTGTTCGCCACAGTAAGGCAAAAGATAGCAAAGAGAAAGTGGAAAGGCATGAACTGGCTTTTTGGAAAGATTGGAAGTACACAAGATTCAGGAAAAATAGGGGAAACAAAGTTGTAAGTTGTGTGAAGAATGAGATTAGGGAAATGATATGGGAGCCCAATGAGTTGAGTGACAGATGGGGCGAATACTTCTGTGAGTTATTAGATCAGGAGAGCAAAAATGATTCTGAGACAGATGCAGATGATGTCACAATGAGGGATGAAAGCACAGGAGGGATATCAAGAGAAGAAGTGTGTAAAGCTCTAAAATCTCTTCAGAATGGTAAGGCTCCAGGAGTTGATGGCATAACTGCAGAGATGTTGAAGTATGGTGGTGACTATAATTGACTGGTTAACTGAAATTTGCCAGTTGTGCTGGGAGTTAGGAATGGTCCATCGGGATTGGAAGGATGCTATCATTGTTCCCTTGTATAAGGGAAAAGGCGATCAGACTGAATGCAAGAACTATCGTGGTATTAGCCTACTGAGTGTGTCAGGGAAAGTGTTTGGCAAGGTTGTTATTGAAAAAGTACGGGGTCTTACATCAGAGAAGGTGTGGGATGTTCAGAGTGGTTTTATGCCTGGTAAAGGCTGCACTAACCAGATTTTTGCATTACGCATGATGATTGAAAAGTATCTGGCTGTTGGGAAGAAAGTTTTTACTGCCTTCATAGATTTAGAGAAAGCTTACGACCGAGTCAATAGGACACTTTTGTGGAAGGTATTGAATGAATATGGTGTTACTGGGAATCTACATAATAGTGTAAAAGCCTTGTATGCTGATAGTAGAGCTTGTGTACGAGTGAATGGTGTTTTATCAAAATGGTTTTCCATTGGTGCAGGAGTTAGACAAGGTTTTGTAATGTCACCATGGCTGTTTAATATATTTATGGACGCATGCATGCGTGAAGCCAAAATAGATAATAGTGGTTTATGTCTTGGTGATATCCGTGTGTGCAGATTGCTGTATGCTGATGACACTGTCCTGTTGGCAGAGAGCAAAAGTGAGTTGCAGAGTATGTTGACTCGGATGCACGAAGTTTGCATGAAATTCAAACTGAGTATAAATAAGAGAAAAACCAAAGTTATGGTGTTTGAGAGAGAAACGGGTAGCACTGAATGTAATGTAAGTATAAATGGCACTGTGATTGACCAGGTGAGTGAGTTTGTGTATTTAGGAAGCATGTTTGACAGAGAGAGCAAGTTGGATGGTGAAATCAGTAGGCGAGTGAATTCTTCTTTGAAAGTCATAGCTGCTCTGGGAGGTTTTCATAGGAATGATGGGTTCTCTAGAGAGTCCCGCATGGCTGTGTACGAAACAGTAATTGTTCCTACTCTGATGTATGGCAGTGAAACCTGGGTACTGCAGAAGAAACATAGGGGTCGTTTGTGTGCTGGAGAAATGCGTTACTTACGTGGGGTTTGTGGCAAGACACGATCTGATTGTGTGAGGAATGAAGATGTATTGCAGTTGTGTGATGTAAAGCAAAATGTTGTTAGCAAGGTGGAGACCAATATGCTTCAGTGGTTTGGCCATATTGAAAGAATGAGTGATGAAATGCTTACTAAGAAAATATTTTCAGCCCAAGTGGCAGGAATTAAAGGCAGAGGAAGGCCGAGGAAGACATGGGTGGATCAGATTCAGGAGTGTCTGCATGAGAAAAAGGTTATGGGTATCAAGTACAAAAGATCTTGTGTACGGCGTGTAAAGGATATCAGTGAAGCACGAGTTGTATGTCAAGATCGCTGTAAATGGCGAAGTTTGATACGACAACAATAAGTAAAAATATCTGGAAGTTTGTATTTCTTTTTGGAGCTAACCTCTGAATCTCAGAGAACAGCTTAGTGATATGTAATATAATGTAACTTACTCTGTCTAATTTAACTAAGGCATCAACCGGCTTCTCAGCTCTGATTACGATATAAGTCATATCTTGCTTACTCACAATAGGTTCCTGCAAAGACATAAACAATGTTTAAAGAAAACAGGTAGGAATGTTTAAAGAAAATAGGTATGAATTTACGCATTGTTTTTACTGAATATTTAAATTTAAAGCATGCGTCATCAAACGATAATTGTTACAAATAAATGAAATTCATTTTAATGAAAATCTGCTAAAAGTATATTGACATTAGAACTTAAGTTAGTGGATGTTGTTTTTCGCATGCTTCTTGACAATTCTACAGTACTTTCATGCGGCCGGAATGAGCATGTACCTGAATCACATTTTTTTTCTAACGCAACAGTGTTTTGATGCCATTTTGCCAACTTATTTCACCGTAATTACTTTTTTCAGTCTTTTTAATCCCTGACAAAGTGATTTTTTGACACAATATGCAAGCAGGCAAACTGCGATTTAAAAGTTTGCAGATTAAGTTTTTGTGTTATATATTGCAAAATAAACCTTTTTTCACTACAAGGCAAATTTGAAGAAAATCTCGCAGTTGCATCTGCCTGATGCTTAGTTTAATACTGTACTAGAGGAATAATGGTCTCTATGGAACTACCAATGGTTTGGCATGCGTTGTTAAAAGATAGAAGCACATCGCGGCACACCGCATAATTGCCTGATAAAAACTCACGCAATACTGCTCGTGCTGCCACCCACGTTGAATTCAAAAATCATCTTTATTTCCTAAGTGTTCTAATTCTCTGTATTTTATGTCTACATTGCCTTGAGAAAGCATCCAAGTGGAGTGTGAAAGCTTGGCGAATCTTTATACAAATTTACACCACGAAAATAAACTGACTTACTATGCAATAAGTGTTCCTTGTGTACTAGAGGAATCATGCATCACATGATTGTGTGCTCAGCTCCCTCATTCTTCTACCTTCAATTTTGTATTTCAGATTTTGGGTTAAAGAGACGGAAGAAAAAAGAACAGATTGCACTCTAACGTTGTGTGCTATTGTTCTGAACCTGTGAGAATTCTGTGGTGCTTTGATCTAGTTTCTGTTCATCGGAAGGCTGTAGCTACCATCTGTAGCTACCTGTAGCTACCATCAAGGATAATTCTATATCTCATAAGCCTTAAAATACTCGAAAAGATTGGAATTCAAAGAAGAAAATACGACCGAAGAATCATGTAGAACTCCTTTCAAATCATTGTTGTTAAATTGAACATCGGTTTGTAGTTAAGTAGCACCCATTCATAATTTGGAACAAATAAAAACATTTTCTTCGAAGTGGACGGGCCGACTGCAAAAACCAGAGACACTTTGTCGCATTCCATGCAGAAATGATGGAAAATTTGAAGTAAGGAACACAGAAGGAAACGGGTCACGGTTAACAGGTCGATAATTTCTTGCGGGTCAAACGGGTCGGGTCAAGGTGTTTCGGACCCGATTTTGACTCTTTATTTTCTTTCCATGATTCCGCGTGCAAAACGAGCATAACGCCTCGTGTCTTTGAATACCTGATTACGTTCGCATCTCTTCGTTATTGTCAAATCAAGTCACCGCGTTCAAATTGTTGAAGCGTTCTATTATTTAGTTTGCAGTCTGCTGTCTACCTTCCTTGAAAAAGCCATCTGGTTGATGTGCGAAAACTTGGAAATTTTGATTTCTGTTCTACACCAAGAAATTTCGGATATTTAGTATAGTTATACTATTTAAATACAGTTGGTGTATAATTCCTTTTTATTTAATCAGTGTTTGCAATATCTGAGCGCATGTGGAACACCTTTAAACTATTTCGACGCTCCAATGGGATCGTCCCTTTCAACCGTCCTCGCAAAAGCAATACTTCGCTCAATTAAGCAGAATGTATATTCACCAACATCACTCCAAAGCCTACCACCTGGCTAAGATATGCGGAGGATGCGTTCTTCATTTGGCTTCACGGAAAGCAGTCCATCCAGCTTTTTCTAGATAAAATCAATGATATTCACCCTACTATTAATTTCACTATGGAGCTCGAAGACAATATCCCGTTTTGCCTTATCTGGATGATTTACTGAGTAAATTACCTGAAAATCGCCTTCGCACACAGGTCTATTATAAACCCACATCTGTACCTAACCTGATGCTCCGCAGCTTGTTCTTCCCTGCTGACTACAAGACAGCTTTATTTCGTTCTCGAATCCGAAGAGCCTTTGCAGTCTCCTCAGATGTTTCTTCTAGGCAATGCGAATTGAGAAACGTCGTCGAGTTGGCCACTGAGGCAGGATACGCCCCGAATCTGGTACATCGCTACCATCGAGAAAACCCGAACCAGTCGTACTGATGTTTGTATGCCGCAGCTACGCTACCTGGGCTCAATTCCCTATATACCAAATGTTTCCTATCAGCACAAGAATGTGCTGAAGAAGATGAACCTCGGTGTTGGCATCAGGTCTCCGACGTCTTTATATACCATGCTTAAAGGAAACTCTGACAAGATCCCACCTTCCAATAAAGCAGGTGTTTATGCCATTCCTCTATTATATCCGGACTGCTACAAACGATGCTACATTGGAATGACTAAACGTTCATCAAGAATTAGGGTCAACGAACATAAAAGGGACATAAAAAATGGCAAAGAAACCACGTCCCTATCCAGAGAAGTCAAGTTCAAGTCCGTTGCTCCTATGTAGGATGACGTGAAGAAATTAGCTTCCTACTCCACTCCAAAATCTACTGCCATTCGCGAAATTTTGGAGATAATAACAAACAGCGAGTCGTGCAATGATAGCGTCTCACGGGAGTTGCCACGAACTTGGAACCATTTCTTCAAATAGTGATTACCTCTTTATTTTCCTTCCATGATTCCGCGTGTTAAACGAGTATAACGCATCCTGTCTTTGAATAACTGATTACGTTCGCATCTCTTCGTTACTGTCAAGTCAAGTCAACGCGTTCAAATTGTTCACGCATTCTATTATTCAGTTCGCAGTTTGCTGTCTACCTTCCTTGAAAAAGCCGTGCAAAAGCTTGGAAATTTTGATTTCTTTTCTACACCAAGAAATTTCGGATATCTGGTATAGTTATACTATTTAAGTACAGTTGGTGTATATTTAATACAACAAGTTCTATTTAATACAACACGTTACCTAATTCAAAAATGTTGACCTCAGCACCATTAAAATTAAGTGAAACAGGCTTAACATCTCTGCTGTAGGACTTTTTGTCTCTCGTAAATGTGTTTGAAAACATGTGTAACGCAGTTAGTTTATATGAAGGACGGCAGTTTTAACACTTTCTATACGTGAGTAAATTATTATACATTCCCGTAATGCATTTGTATGATTTCTATATAACCTACAACACTTACTGCAAAGAGACTTTTTAAACGCCCGAAGTGTGTATATACATACTGTATACATGCACTGTATATACAGAAATCACACATAATATATATAGAAATCATACATAATATATATATATATATATATATATATATATATATATATATATATATATATATATATATATCATCATCATCATCATTGTCAACCATTATCAATCCACTGCTGGACGAAGGTCTCCCCAAGTTTCCTCCACAACGGTCTGTCTTGTGCCAGTCTCCTCCATGTCACCCCTGCATACTTTCGAATTTCATCCACCCATCTCCCATGTGGTCTTCTTCTGGGTCTTTTCCTGTCCCTTGGAATCCAATCTAAAATTTCGGCTGTCCATCGATGATCTGTCCTTCTGGCAGTATGTCCAGCCCATTGCCATTTCAGGGATTTAACTCTGATCATGATGTCTTCCACTCTTGTCATTTTGCGGATCCACGAGTTCCTCTTCTTATCTCTCCTGGTTACATCAAGCATGCACCTGTCCATGCTTCTTTGAGTTGTCTGCAGCCTTTGTATGTCTCTTTTAGTTAAGGTCCACGTCTCTGCACCATACGTAAGCACTGGAAGGATGCATTGATCAAACACTTTTCTTTTAAGACATAATGGCATATTGCTCTTGAAAATTATGCTGTTTCTTCCAAAAGCTCTCCAGGCAAGTTTTGTACGCCGATTAATTTCTTCATCAATGTGACCCTCACTTGATATCTGCTGTCCAAGATAAACGTACGTGTCTGTTATCTCCAGCTTTCCTCCATCAATCGATAAATCTTCATTTCTTGTAAAAGCATTTAACATCACTTTTGTCTTCTGAAAGTTCATTTTTAATCCCGCTTCTTTACTCTTGTCAGCAAGTTCCTGGATCATACTCTGCAGCTCTGATGGGGTAGTTGCAAAAATGACTACGTCATCAGCAAAACGTAGGTGGGTTAGATAATCTCCATTAATCTTTATCCCCTTGTTTTCCCAGCTCAGCGACTGAAAAACACCCTCCAATGTGGCATCAAAGAGCTTCGGAGATATGGTGTCACCTTGTCTCACTCCCTTTCCAATTTTTACGTGTGTTGTATTTTCAAACAGCCTAATCTTTGCACTTGCATTTTCATAGATGTTATTAATAATATTAATGTATGCATCTTCAATACCGCAGGTTTTCAGAGCCATTGTAACTGCTGATGGTTTCACCGAATCAAAGGCTTTTTCATAATCGATAAAAGCCATGCACAATGGAAGTTCATATTCCCTCGCTCTTTCAATTAGTTCTCTCAGCACATGGATATGATCTATTGTGCTGTAGCCACTCCTGAATCCAGCTTGTTCTCTCGGTTGAGCCATGTCCAGTGTTACCTTCAAGCGGTGTGACAGAACTTTAGTGAAGATTTTATAAACTACTGATAGGAGGCTGATAGGTCTGTAGTTTCCGAGATCCTCAATGTCACCTTTCTTATGTAGCAGGATCATTGTAGCAGTGTTCCAATCTTCAGGAATCTTTCCTTCATTAAGGCATCGAGTGAAAATTTGGGCGAGTACTGTTTCGATTTCTCCACTTGCTTCTTGTATGATGTCTACAGCAATTCCATCTTCTCCTGGAGCTTTTCCCCGCTTCATGTTCTTGATCGCATGTGCAACTTCTCCTGGAAGGACTGGAGGAACTCTGGTACTGGTATCTTTAATGATGTCTGGAGTGCATGTATCATCCCTTTCATATAATTTGGAGTAGAAATCTTTCACTCTTGTCAAAATTTCGCCTCTATTTCTTGTTACAGAACCATCTTCTTTTCTCAGTGCCATAATCTGTTTTCTTCCCTTACTGAGATGTCGCTTTGCTATCTTTAGGCTTTGGTTGTTTTCAATTGCTTTCCTCACTAGTTCACAGTTGAATTTTCTTACGTCTTCAGTGATACTTTTTCTTTCTGTCTTGCATAGCTCTATATATTCCACTTTGGATGTCACATCTTCTTTAGTTGTCCTCATCTCTCTTCTTTTTTGCATCAACATTTTAGTTTTTCCTGATAATTTATTTACATGCAACTTGTTCTTAGACCCAGCTAATTTTGTTGCTGTTTGCATAAGAGCTTTGGTTACTTTTCTGTTAACTTCAGAGATGTCCACTTCTTCCGATGTTAGGCCTTCTAAAGCAAAGAACCTGTTCTTCAGTTCCAACTTGAAGGTATTATGGTGTTTTTTAAGGTTGGTTATGTCAATAGATTTTGTTTGTCTTATGAGCTTGCCACGTTCAAGTTTAGTGTTGAGGTGCATCTTACATCTCACCAATCTATGGTCACTACCTGTGTTGAACTTGTTTAGCACACTGCAGTCTTCTACGACGAAATTTTTGTTACACATAATAAAATCAATTTCACTTGTCGTCCCATTTGGATGTCTCCATGTCCATTTCCTGCGTGGCTTTTTCTTGAAGAAGGAGTTCAAGATGAAAAACTCTTCTGCCTCTGCAAACTCAACGAGAGTATTTCCACGCTGGTTTCTGTTGCCGTGACCGAATTTACCTACTGAAGTTTCATTCGGTTGCCGTTGCCCTATTTTTGCATTGAAATCTCCCATAATTATCTTCAAGTGCTGCTTACTTTTATTATTTAGATGACAAATTTCCTCATAAAATTCTTCAATTTCTTCTTCAGGATGACTTGTGGTGGGTGCATAAGTTTGAATAATCTGAGCCTGGTATCTTTTCGAGAGTTGGATAACAAGTCGTGCAGCTCTGTCAGAGGAACTTTCAACTTCTACAACTTTATCCTTCAGTTTCTTGTTTATTATAAATCCAACACCACTAGTTCTGCCAGTATCTGTCCCACGATAGTAGAAGTGATGTCCACTTTTCAGTTCGATGAGATCTTCTCCTTTTCTCCTTACCTCACTTAGCCCCACGATGTCCCACTTGATCCTTTGTAGTTCCTCTTCCAATTCAAGAAGCCTTGAATCAGAAGATAGGGAGCGTCCATTGTACGTAGATATATATATATATATATACGTACGTTTATCTTGGACAGCAGATATCAAGTGAGGGTCACATTGGTGAAGAAATTAATCGGCATACAAAACTTGCCTGGAGACCTTTTGGAAGAAACAGCATAATTTTCAAGAGCAATATGCCATTATGTCTTAAAAGAAAAGTGTTTTATCAATGCATCCTTCCAGTGCTTACGTATGGTACAGAGACGTGGACCTTAGCTAAAAGAGACATACAAAGGCTGCAGACAACTCAAAGAAGCATGGAGAGGTGCATGCTTGGTGTAACCAGGAGAGATAAGAAGAGGAACACGTGGATACGAAAAATGACAAGAGTGGAAGACATCATGATCAGAGTTAAATCCCTGAAATGGCAATGGGCTGGACATACTGCCAGAAGAACAGACCATCGATGGACAGCCGAAATTTTAGATTGGATTCTAAGGGACAGGAAAAGACCCAGAAGAAGACCACATGGAAGATGGGTGGATGAAATTCGAAAGTATGCGGGAGTGACATGGAGGAGACTGGCACAAGACAGACCGTTGTGGAGGAAACTTGGGGAGACCTTCGTCCAGCAGTGGATTGATAATGGTTGACAATGATGATGATGATGATATATATTCACACCGTTTCACACCGTTTGAAGGTAACACTGGACATGGCTCAACCGAGAGAACAAGCTGGATCCAGGAGTGGCTACAGCACAACAGATCATATCCACGTACTTCGAGAACTAATTGAAAGAGCGAGGGAATATGAACTTCCATTATGCATGGCTTTTATCGATTATGAAAAAGCCTTTGATTCGGTGAAACCATCAGCAGTTACAATGGCTCTGAAATCCTGCGGTATTGAAGATGCATACGTTAATATTATACATAACATCTGTAAAAATGCAAGTGCAAAGATTCGGCTGTTTGAAAATACAACACATATAAAAATTGGAAAGGGAGTGAGACAAAGTGACACCATATCTCCGAAGCTCTTTAATGCCACATTGGAAAATGTTTTTCAGTCACTGAACTGGGAAAACAAAGGGATAAAGATTAATGGAGATTATCTAACCCACCTTCGTTTTGCTGATGACGTAGTCATTTTTGCAACTACCCCATCAGAGCTGCAGAGTATGATCCAGGAACTTGCTGATAAAAGTAAAGAAGTGGGATTGAAAATGAACTTTCAGAAGACAAAAGTGATGTTCAATGCTTTTACAAGAAATGAAGATTTATCGATTGATGGAGAAAAGCTAGAAATAACAGGCACGTACGTTTACCTTGGACAGCAGATACCAAGTGAAGGTCACATTGATGAAGAAATTAATCGGCGTACAAAACTTGCCTGGAGAGCTTTTAGAAGAAACAGCATAATTTTCAAGAGCAATATGCCATTATGTCTTAAAAAAGTGTTTGGTCAATGCATCCTTCCAGTGCTTACGTATGGTGCAGAGACGTGGACCTTAACTAAAAGAGACATACAAAGGCTGCAGACAACTCAAAAAGCATGGAGAGGTGCATGCTTGGTGTAACCAGGAGAGATAAGAAAAGGAACTCGTGGATCCGAAAAATGACAAGAGTGGAAGACATCATGATCAGAGTTAAATCCCTGAAATGGCAATAAGCTGGACATTTGCCAGGACAGACCATCGATGGACAGCCGAAATTTTAGATTGGATTCTAAGGGACAGGAAAAGACCCAGAAGAAAACCACATGGGAGATGGTGGATGAAATTCGGAAGGTATGCGGGAGTGACATGGAGGAGACTGGCACAAGACAGACCGTTGTGGAGGAAACTTGGGGAGACCTTCGTCCAGCAGTGGACTGATAATGGTTGACAATGATGATATATATATATATATATGTATATAGGTGGCACCATATCTCCCAAGCTCTTTATTGCCACACTGCAAAATGTCTTTCAATCATTGAACTTTGAAGACAAAGGAGTAAAGGTTAATGAAGATTACTTACCTCACGTACGTTATACTGATGATGTAGTCATCCTTGCAACTACCCCTTCAGAGCTGCAGAGTGTGTACTTGTTTACAAGAATAAAGAAGTGGGATTAAAAATGAACTTCATGAAGACAAAAACGATATACAATGCTTTTAGAAGAAACGAAGATTTATCGATTGATGGAGAAAAGCTTGAGGCAACCGATACCTACATTTATCTTGGGCAGTAGCTATCAAGTGAAGATCACATTGATGAAAAAATTATTCGGCGTATAAAGCTTGGATGGAGGGCTTTTGGAAGAAACAGTACAATTTTTAAGAGCAGTATGCCATTATGTCTTAAAAGAAAAGTGTTTAATCAATGCATCCTGCCAGTGCTTACGTATGGAGCAGAGGCATGGACTTTAACTAAAAAAGACATACAAAGACTGCAGACAACCCATAGAAGCATGGACAGAAGCATGCTTATTGTAGCCAGGAAAGATAAGAAGAAGAACTTGTGGATAAGGAAAATGACAGAATTGGATGGCATCATGACCAGAGTGAAATAACTTAAAATGGCAATTAGCTAGACATGTTTTGCCAGAAGAACGGACCACCGATGGATAACCGAAACTTTAGACTGGATTCCGAGGGACAGGAAAAAACCCAGAAGAAGACCCCATGGGAGATGGATGATTGAAATTCGAAAGTATGCTGGAGTGACATGGAGGAGACCGGCTCAAGGCAGACAGTTGTGGAAGAAACTTCGGGAGACCTTCATCCAGCAGTGGATTGATAATGGTTGAAAATGATGATATAAATTTCACTATTTTAATTTTTTCACAACTTAGAACTGTATTTCCCTTGTTCATTATTTCTGTGTAACTTCAAGAATGATTTCTTAGCTTTCCTACATTGTGCCCCTTACCCTTGTGCCCCTTACTCTGGTCTCTTCACACTTTCTACAGCAATATTCAGCTTCAATAACTACCTTGCAATCTCCCCACTTAATGCTTCCTTGTTTCATCTCACTATTCCACAAAGCATCATATTTAATAATACCCACTTCTGTCAATTTGGCGGAAACAGCACGAAAGCATGGACCCCAAATGCATTGCTACAACCCTTCAAGCTGGTGGAGGCAACGTTACGGTTTGGGGAATGTTTTCCTGGCATGCTTTGGGCCCTTTAATTCGTGTTGATCAACGTCTGACTGGCACATCATATCTAAACATCGTTGCGGACCAAGTGCATCCTGTCATGTGGATGGTTTATCCCAATGGCGATGGCTACTTTCAACAAGATAATGCGTCCTGCCATAGAGCTCGTATTGTACAGGATTGGTTTCAGGAACATGCCGGTGAGTTTACCTTTCTTAGGTGGCCCCCACAATCTCCATATCTCAACTCCATTGAAAATTTGCAAGATGAAGTTGAAGGAACCGTCAGATAGCTGGATCCACAACCCTGCAATCTCACACTCCTGGAAAGCTCTATTCATCAAGCATGGTCTCAAATCCTACAAACCGCCTATCAACATCTCGGGAAGTCCATGCCACGAAGAATCAACGCAGTATTAAAGGCAAAAGGTGGACCAACGAAGTACTGAGGGGGTGGTCATAATAAAGTGGCCACTCAGTGCGTAAAGCGATAGACATCCTTGCCAGCTGTCAGAGCTGTTTTCGGCATGAAAATGACAAGTAATAACGATTTAAGCGATTTTCAACGCGGTGTCATAGTTGGCGCTCGTGAGATGGGCCATAATATTTCGGAGGTAGAAACGAAGTTCGGATTTTCACGGACGACCATTGCAAAGGTGTTCCGTGACTACAAGAATTCCGGCAATACCTCCAACCTACGACACCTGTGTGGCCGAAAAAAGACATTGGGTAAACGTGACCATCGTCGGCTATCAAGAATCGTTTCACGCGATAGGCGTGAAACACTCTCGCAGGTATAATCGGAATTCAAAGCTGGAGCCTCAACAAGCATCAGCGTCCGGACTGTGCAACGTACCCTGCACGATATGGGTTTTGGGAGCCGACGCCCAACTCGAGTCCCCTTGATGGGTGCACGACACAGAGCTATGCGCCTCGCTTGGACACGGCAACACCGCCACTGGACATTTGATGACGAAACAAGTAGCCTGGTCAGACGAGTCGCGTTTCCAACTGCTTCGGGCAGATGGAAGGATTCGTGTGTGGCGCAAACCCCATGAAACCATGGATCTCGCCTGTCAACAGGGAACTGTACCGGCTGGTGGTATGCCGTTATGGTATGGGGTGTGTCTAGCTGGACTTCACTTGTTCCAACACGACAATGCACCTCCACACAAGTGTCGGGACACCACATTATGGTTAGAGAGCATTCATCTGAGTTTGGGGTGTTGTCATTTCCACACAAGTCCCCAGATCTGAACGTGACAGAACACATTTGATATGCCATGCAACGCTCTATCGAACACAGGAATCCGAGACCTCGGAATACACCCGAATTGTGGAACGCTCTGCAGGAAGTATGGTGTGTATTGCCTACAGCATATTTCCAGAAGCTAGTGGAGTCCATGCCCCGTCGTATTTCTGCAGTCCTGCGCTCCCTTGGGGGACCTACCAATCATTTGACTGGTGTACCAGTTTTTCTGATATGACTATGTGTAACTATAAATTGAGTTTCGAATTTATAGTTTAAAGCAGATTTCCCAGGGGTCGGGTCCAATTACGTAGCTTCAGGGTTGGGTCCGGGTTCAAAATTCTTGGCTATTTTCCAACTCTGTTAAGAAAAGCAGTGGTAATGTAAATACCCAAGAAACAGAACAGGGATCTTCAACCTTTTATGAATGGCGAGCCACATGACAAAATGAAATGGGACTGGTGGGCCACATATCCAAGTGGAATAGGCTGGTGGGCCACATATCCAAGTGGAATTGGCTGGTGGGCCACATAGCCAAGTGGAATTAGCTGGTAGGCCACATAGCCAAGTGGAATTGACTGGTGGGCCACATGTGAAAATGGAATACGACTGGAGGTCACATGACAAAAAAAAAAATAGGACGGGCTGGCCTTATGTAAAAGAAAAGAAAAATTGCATGCATTTATTTTTAATATCGGTCATTCCAGAGAGGTTTTGAACTATAAAACTTAATTTTCGAATAAAAGAGCGATGTAGTTAACACCATACGTATGTTACACAGAAGTCCAAAATACAACCTTTGAAAAAAAAAAGGAGCAACTCGAGAAAAACGTTCGATCTTGATGAAACTCCGCGCACAAATACATCAGGGCCGAACATGCAAATATTTAAAAAATAGCGATCGATGACTAAAAAATGGCCTGCCACAGCACATGGAAACCGCGTATCGAGTAATGTATATCAAAAGCAAAGCTCGCGCGCATGGACAATTGTGACAGCTGATTGCGGATGCAATAACCAACACGGAATCTGAGCCTGTCTCGACGTCGGATCCGTGCACAATAGGATCACTTGAGCGAGTCTGAGAGAGGCCGTATAATTGGGTTGAGAGACGCTGGTTCGTCAAGTTGCCGTATCACCAGACGCTTGAGTTGGAGCGACGCGGCAATCGGAGGATGTTGGCGTCAATGGTTCGAGGAGTGCACAACCCAGCGGCGGGTGGACAGTGGGCGGCCGAGGGCAACGACAGAACGTAACCATCGAGCGATTATGAGAGAAGCGCAAACAGACCCGAATTCGTCGCTGTCAACCATTTTTGGCCATGTTGCGTTGTCTGCATGTACGGAAGTGGCCGCGACAATCCAGACCGTTTCCTCAGAACTTACGGCACGGGGACTATAATCGAGGAGGCTATTCCGCCGCCTACCACGGACAAACGAGCATAGCTGGCACCGGTTGGGCCCGATCAACGTGGTATAGTGTCCAGTGGCGTCGTGTTGTCTTTAGTGATGAGTTAGGATATTCTCTTGGCGCCGAAGGCGAGCGCATACGTGTTTGGTGACAAGCTAGCTAGCGCACGGATCCTGCCTTTGCAGTGGAACAGCACGCGGCAACTGTCTGGGAAGCCATATCCTACGATAGCCGGGCACCCTTTGTACCTCCGAACCTCTATCATTTCTCAACTGTACGTTGACGACATTCTACGACCTGTTCTGTTGCCATTCCTGTCGCAGTATGACCAAACGTTTTCCTATAATTCTAATTCCCGGCCACACACGGCGCGGCTGCCCCAGGGCCTTCCACCGTAATGTCGACACTCTTCCATGGCCAGCCCGATCGCACAACCTTTCACCGATCGAACATGTTGGGAACATGATGGGACGTCACCTACGTCCATCCATGCTGTCAGCGAACTGTCCTTCAATTTGGACACCATCTGGCATGCTATACCTCGAGACAGTATCAGTAAACTGTACATGCGTCTATGACCCTCCGGGTAAACGCTTGTATCCGAGCTAGAGGTGGCGCTACAAGGTACCGACTTGTTCTACTCGTGTAGCTGTTTTATCCGAATTAATGCCCAATTGCTCTGGAATTATAATCATGTCATTTCCTGTACATGCACATTACACAAAGTAATTTTCATCTCGACGGGATGATTTCTTCTGGGTGCTCCGGTTTTTGCTTTTGTTTTTGTTTATGAAAAGAGTGTAGTTACCTGAGAGATGTGCCTACGTTTTCAACACTCTTTAAAAATTGAAATATATAATTTATCACAATATACTTCCTTGCAGATTTTGGAATTTATAGTCCATGGACAACCTATTGGAATAAACGTCTTAAAAAGCTGAATAGGTATCTAAAATAAATACTCTGAAATCTGGGGGCATACATGTGAAACAATATAGACATGTGCAATTTAATAATCAAGGGGAAATCGATATTGATATAAAACGAAAAATTACAAGAAAATGATTTAATGCAGGAGAAGTACAATTGTTTTTACACTGCTGGCCATCCAATATGCAACACCAAGAAGGAAGCATCCGATTGGCCTGAAATTCGCAGCATGCGTTGCCCGCGAGAGGACATGCAAACGATTAGCATTGCAGGGCATATGCAAATCATGTGCGCCCGGCACGCCCCTCCAAGAAGCACTATAAGAAGGGTGCACAGAAGGCGGGGTGTAAGTAGTGGAAGTGTTTTGTGTTGCCGGACCTGTGCGTGGGAAGCTTCCTGATGTCTCGTCGCAGAATACGGCAGTCATTCCGGCACGTTTCGGAGTAAAACAGAGGATAAATAGTGGCTTATCGCGACAGCGGTTTTTCGTACCGAGACATCGGCGCCCGTGTGGGACGACATCCAACCACAGTGAGGCGAGTATGGATTCGGTGCCTGCAGAAGGAACAGACGGATCGACGCGAGCGATTGCCGCAGCCGCGGCACACCACCAAACGAGAGGACCAGCATGTTGTGCGGCGGGCATTGACGGCTCGCACTGCCACATCACGAACGTTAGCGCAGGAATTAAGGTGTGTTGCGCAACAACCTGTGTCAGCACGTACCGTTCGACGTCGTCTGCAGGAGCGGGGACGTCGCACGGCGCCCATTGCTCCGATTACCATTGACGTTACACCACCTGCGAGTGCGGTGGCAGTAGGCCGTTGAACACCGCACCTGGACTACGGAACGGCACTACATTGTGTTCTCTGACGAATCCCGCTTCGTCCTACAACACCACGATGGTCGGATCCGCGTTTGGCGGCACCGCGGCGGGAGACTGTATGACGCCTGCATTATGCATCGCCATACCGGTCCATCGCCTGGCATTATGGTTTGGGGCGCAATTGGATATGACACCCGCACCCCTCTGGTACGCATCGCCGGTACACTCAACAGCCACCGGTACATCTCCGACGTTTTGGAGCCTGTAGTCCTCCCTTACCTGCAGGACCTGCCGGCGGCCACGTTTCAACAGGATAATGCACGCCCGCACGTGGCACGCATCGTGCAATAATTCTTCACGGCCCACTAGGTGTCACGATATGTCGCCCATCGAACACGTCTGGTCGCTGATCGGCAACCGAGTGACCCGGCAAGCACCACCCGCGGCTACGCTTGATGAACTGTGGCAACGTGTGGAAGCAGCCTAGACCGACATACCCCAAGCCGACATCCAAAGCCTCCTTTCGTTCGATGCCGCGGCGTGTAGCGGCCGTTATTGCCAGCCATGAGGGCCACACGGACTATAGATGTCTGCGTGTTCCGAAAGTCGCACGGGCCTGAAAGCTCAATTGTTTCATCTTTGTATCTGTTATTATGTCTCCAGTAAATCTGGCTTTGCTATCTCGTGTCCTTCTTGGTGTTGCATTTTGGGTAGCCAGCAGTGTATTATACTTTTTTTTTCTGTTTTGACTATTTCGTAATTTCTTATGCAGAAAAGGATTCACGGGCCATTAAAAATAGATCCGGGGGCCATTAATGGCCCGCGGGACACGGGTTAAAAAACTCTGCAGTAGAAAACTTATGAGAAAACAGAACATGGTGAGTTGCCTCGTAATAAAAAAAAATGATATTATTGAGGGAGAAATTCCTCGGTCACAGCGGCAGTGTAAGTCACAAAACTCCTTAAAGGTCAGCCGCAAAAGCTGAGACTGAAACACCAGGGAATGTTTGTATAATGAGAAAAGAGAAAACAACCACGTTGCCTTGTGTGGCATATGAAATGGCAAAAATAGGTACTGCTTCAATAGCTTTGAAGATTAGATGAAATTAACTTGAAATTTCTTAAAGACATTACTCAATAACTGTTACGAAATTCACTCCGCTAGTGCCTTTTTTTACGCTTTTTTTTTTTGATTGGAGGTTTAACGACCACCGTGAGCAACTCAATGGGCTATAAGCAGTCGCCCGTCCCTAATTTAGGGTCACTGGTTCCAGGGAAGGGAGAGAGCCAGTGCCGTAAGACAAACACAACATCCATGCCGCACCGGGATTCCAACCCGGACCCCTTACGGACGAATGATCAGAGGCCAGCGCCTTAGACCACTGCACCACCGGGGCGGCTTTTTTTTTTTTTTTACGCTTTCCAACCGTAGGTTGAAGAAGCGCATATGCTCCAGCTTTGTCCGCCCGTCCACACGATGACTCACGTGAAAATGGTTCGATTTTGACGAAATTTTAGTATGTGGTAGGGGACCACCTGGGGACGAACCCTGTTGAAAATGGGCGTAGCAGGATCAAAAGTCAGGATATAGGAGCGGGATCCATTCCATTGCTCTTATGCGTCATAACTTGCGTAAAAATTATTCGATTTCGATGAAATTGTAGTAAGTGGTAGGGAACCACCTGAACACGAGCTCTATTGAAAATGGGCGGAATGGGGTCAAAGGTCAGCACATAAAAGCGGGATCCATTCCATTGCCTTTATGCGTCATAACATGCGTAAATATGGTTCGATTTCGATGAAAGTTTAGTATGTGGCAGGGAACCACATGGGCACGAACCCTGTTGAAAATAGGCGAAATGGGATCACAGGTCAGGCAGGGCATAAGAGCGGGATATATTCCATTGCCCTTATGCGTCATGACTTGCGTAAAAATGGTTCGATTTCAGTGAAATTTTAGTATGTGGTAGGGAACCACTGGGGACAAACCCTATTGAAAATGGGCGAAATGGGGTCAAAGGTGAGGACACTGGAGTGGGATCCATTTCATTGCCCTTGTGCATCATAACTTACCTAAAATGCTTGGATTGGGACAAAACTTTATCATGTTGTTCCGGAGGTATAGTGAACCGGTTCTGTTGAATATCAACGAAATGGGGTCATAGGTCATTGCACAAAAGCCAGATTTATTCCACAGCCCTTATTCTCATAACTTGCGTAAACTGCTTCCATTGCAACAAAACGTTATCATGTTGTTCCGGAGGTATAGTGAACCGGTTCTGTTGAATATCATCGAAATGGGGTCAAAGGTTAGGACACAGGAGCGAGATTTATTCCACAGCCATTATCCACATAACTTGAGTAATAATTTCTGGTATGTTGGAAAGCGTATCATAATCAATACATTGCATGATTTTACTAACTTGTTTATCTAACTAGGGACTGCGTCTCTTGGCTGGCTACGCTCGTTTCCAGAGTAGCGGTCGGGCCCTGCAGTCCTATCTCCAAGTACATCACATGAAATAGAAACTGGAAAATTCATATAAATTTCAATTTTTATTCTAATCAAATAAGGCTTGTTATTCCGAAGTTTCAGAGTTCTTTTACTGTCGTTAATTTTTGGAAGGTCGGACTTTTGTTGTTTGAACTTAAAGCACTTACTAAATTTACCACTAAGGAAAACAAAAGCCGTACAAGAAGCATTTCCGTAAACTGTTATGCCAAACCGTTAAGGTGGACGTCAAGTAATTTTGCTTCCTATACTTCCAATGGAAATTTTTTATACACATTTCCTTCACAATCACTGTGTTCCCAAGTATGAAAATTTGAACATCGATTAAAATAACTTCATATTATAACTTATAATACTTAATGTTTTCTAAAACATAACCATAATTATATTAAAAATCAATAGCGTTTCCTTTGGTGGTGTTGGAACCAAAAAAAAGATAGCACGACCTGTACTTTGATGACGTCAGTAGACAAACAAATGTTGGATTGCATAATTATGGTTATGTTTTAGAAAATATTAAGTATTCCAAGTTATAAAATGAAGCTATTTTAATCGATGTTCACATTTTCATCCTTGGGAACGCAGTAATTGTGAAGAAAATGTGTACAGACAGTTTTTCATTGGAGGTATAGGAAGCAAAATTACTTGACGTCCACCCTAAACAACTGAGATAGCTTTGCCAACAAAACATATGCATAAAAAATTCTTTGATTCACCATGGCAGCAGGTCACGGGACAAGAACTTTCCTATGTGGTTTTCGTGGAGACAGACAAGCCGTTCGTTTCTTTCTTTTGCGTCTTTAAAAATGCTTAAAAATCAGAAAATGACTTTTTCATGAATTTGATTTTGTAAAAAAAGGGATGATAGTTGTAAGTTTATGCTGTAATAATTGCAATGCGTTATGATATATAGTTTGCCATATATCCGTTTTTTTCAAATGGATCCCATCGCGAAATAGAGAATTTTGTGAAATTTAGAAATTTTAATTTCCGGTAAAAAATATCGAAATTCAAAAAAAGGGCGACGAGGTGCAAAAATTCGGTCATGGCACTACATGCCTTCAAAGTTTCGTGGTTCTGTTGCTGTTAGTGTGTTCGGAACGTGACCTGATAGCCTTTTTTGCTTACCTTAAGTTTGAAATACTATAGCTCTTGAAGTATCTCCAGAATCGAGAAACGGTTTACTTCAGCGTGTTCTTCAGACAATTCTCTACATAAGATATAAATTTCATATTTTTGTGTTCAATACGCTTTGCGCTGCGAGCTAGGAAAGCAAGAGTGTCGCGAAATTTCTAAAAGGGCGGCAGTCACTTTTTTTTTGAATAGAGAGAGATGCATGTTGATGGCAGGCATCGCATGTACAGGTAGCCATTTGGAACTTTGAGCTCATCTAGAATAGTGGAAACAGAGCAAGAGCTGCTGATGGGAGTCAAATGGTTTGGTTAGTTCTTTGTTGGGATACATCGATGGTTTCAAGTATGATATGACTCACGGCCTCCTACGCACTGAAAACACTTTTAAGCAGGCAGGTGTACTAAGCATTCTTTTAGGTTTCTCTTTTCTTCCTAGTGGCAATGACTCAGTAGGGTAATAGGACATTAGGAAAATGTACAAATACAACTCCACGAACATTCAAGAGATTTACGGTATTTCTCATGTTTGCAAATAAGTCAGGTTTATACCCTACTGCGGCTATTCAGCAAGAGTTCAAACGAAGTGTTCACCGTATCCATATACCAACGTCCGCCCAGGATCATTAATTTAGTTCTCCGTAAGATACGAAGTTGGCAATGAGTGTATTGTCTTTTTATACTGCCAGCATTATGTTGCAATTCAGTCCGGTAGTTATCCTGGCCGGGTCGCCACAGAACTCGTTTAGCAGGTGTATAAAAGCTAGATTCAACGAATCTAGCTTTTATACAAGGAATCCATAAGTGAATTCATAACAGAAACTCTTATCCGTGAAATAGTAAATACGGCGTTTTTTCGGCTCTGTTTTATTCCTCTTAACTGTCATATCTATTGAGATATTAATTCACGTGGTGCTTAATCTTTTCGAACGGCACTCGACAGAACCAGGATTTTGAACATATTCCCCTTTCAGGCTGTCATCTGGACATTAATCCCGAAGTGACATCGTTTCAAGTGCTAGTATAATGACTTAGAAAGACAAACATGTTGGGTTGTCGGAAAAGTCATGACGTATTTTAGCCATGTTTTGCAAAGGTCATTTATTGATAGAAAGAACAAATATCAATCAATTATATAATGCCCGTTTTGTTTGATAACCTTTTGCCATCTTTCAGTGAGCTGCAGAATGCCTCGTTCATAGAAGGACCTATCTTTCGTGGCGAAAAACTATACAAGGTGCTGATTTACAGCCTCATCTGAATTGAACGTTATACCACGCAAGGACTGTTGCAGAGAGCGAAACAAGTGGAAGTCTGGCGGCGAAAGGTCAGACGAGAGTGTGCTGGGAGTGGCAACACAGCCCACTCAAGCTCCAATAATTTTTGGTGGGTGATCAAACTTGTGTGTGGTCTCGCGTTGTCGTGATGGAACACAACACCTTTACGATGAACGAGCTCTGGACGTTTCTGGATGATGGATTCGTTCAAACTATCCAATTGTCGACAGTACGCATTCGAATTGATTGATTGGTTCCGTGGTACGAGCTCGAAAAACACGACACCTTTAAAATTCCACCACACTGAGACCAGAACCTTCCGCTGATGAATGTCTGCTTTGGATGTCGTTTGAGGCAAAGCAGCACGCCGAGACCAAGACCGTTTGCGTAGCACATTGTTGAAGACAATTCACTTTTCGTCACCAGATATCAGTCGCTTCAAAAAAGGATCGTTTCCCTCACGTTTAATGAGCATATCGCAGATGTTTATACGCGCCGTCAATTGAGCTTCTTTGAGTTCGGGAGGAACCCACACATCGAGCTTGCTTGCGTATCCCAGCTTCTTCAGGTGGTCGTGAACACTTGAATGATGGATGTGCAATGTGTCTGCAATATCTCGTGCCGTGTAACGTGTGTTTGACTCGATCAATGTCTTGATTTGGTCGTCAACATCCTCGGTGGGCCTCCCGGACCGAGGAGCATCGTGGAGGTCAAAACCACCAGCACGGAATTTTGCGAACCACCGCTGGCACTGACGTTCTTGTAGAGCATTATCACCGTACACTTTACGCAACTTTTCACAAGCTTGAAGCGCGTTCTTCCACTTACGGAAGTAAAACAGTAAAATATGGCGAAAATGCGCAGTTTGGTCTTCCATCTTCAACTTGATGTCAAATCTCCGCAAATCAACCAAATCGCTCACTATTCCTTTTAGACTGCAGCTAGAATTTGCACCTGTTGAATGCCATAGCGATAATAGAGCTGCGTATGCCTCTAGTACTTCCAAACCGCCCACCCGCCATCGGGTGCTAAAATACGTCATGACTTTTCCGACAACCCAATATTTGGGAGCAAGCTTCACAGTGCAAAGCGATGAATGAATTGAATGACAAATATTATTCAAAATTTCTAGCTGAGTGAAAAACCTTGTGCTCGTAGAGGTGGTTTGACTACCTTTTAATGAAAGTAAGCACTTAGCTTTTTCCTCAGAGAATTTACATTACCAACATTACATGAATTTCAATTCAGGGACACCATATCAGTTCTATTTGCCCTTAGAAAAAAGGGAGATGAAAACAAACAATTGTTTGAGTAGTTTAAGATACGTCGTCATTAAATAGTAAACTGTTACTGAACAGATTTCCAAAGATGTTTAAAACGAGTTTCCTTTAAATCTTTTGCGCTATAAGTTATCACTGATTGAATAATAATAGGACAGGCTTGTACAAAGCAACATTTCATTAGATGTCACTTACTGGACAACCATAATACCACATGAAGTTTTTTTAATTTGCAAAGTAATGTATCATCAGATCCTATTTTCTGCAGTCTTCGTTCAATATATAAAGTTTTGCATTTCAAAGAAACATGCTATTCGGTTCAATTTTTTCAAAACCCCCTCTCATGGTATTAAAATGCATTTTCGTTTCAAAGTATTGCTCCGTAGTTTATAATTTGCCGAAGGTTTCATTTTACATTTTAAATCACATTTTTACATGTGTACATTTCAAATCAAAGTATTCAACGTTCATGTGAAATAATTTCGCGTTTCAATGCAGCATGTCATGAGATGTATAATGTAGAAGTCTTTTCGTACTTCTACGTTAATTTAAAACATCACTATACTAAGAAATAGTTCCTAAAATTAAACCTTAACGGCCAGACGAAACATGTAAACAACAGAAATCAAACTTACGGGAAAAGAGGCTTTATTCAGGATGTAGCAAACATATCGTAGTATAGCATATTGCACTAAACTCTCCACACACCACACAACTCTTAACACAACGCTCTTTTCACAACGCTCCTTTCAATAATCAGTTTACAACCCAATTCTCGCCCAGCAACAGATTAGTCGTCCTTTTTATCTCTCGTTCTTATCAAAACTCAGGCATACGTCACGTTCATTCAACCTCAATTGTGTTGCCAAACGTATTCGTTGGAGAGAAAGATATTACGTTAAGAGTGAAGAATAACTGAGAATAAACTCAAGATTTACATAGGGAAAGAAACTAAAAAGGAAAGTTAATTTAAAATATACGTCACAGATGTCATTTTCAGAATAATAATAAAAATTGAAATATTTTGCATTTTAAGGAATCGCCTATTTGGAAGTCACCAGCGATGGTTTTAGCAATTTGGCGACTCCAGGCAAAGAGGCACATTGCCTGAAGTCGCAAAATTGCACATTTGGAGCCCCCTAATATTATTTTTTGACAGAAAACCGTGCATGATTTTTTACCGTTAAAATATCAGTTTTCAGTTAGAATAACAGTTACATATTTTAAGCTCAATGATAGGTGACTCAAATAAAAAAAATACTTATAAATTATCAAATGGCCTGATTTACTTTAGATTATAGTCGAAAATGTGGAAATTGCAGTCCTGTTAAATTAGCATATCTGAACGTTCTGCTTTTCACTCAAACAAGGAACCTTTATCCATCATTTCGTTTATTGACTACACATTTACCCTTTGTTATTTTTATTTTACTTTGTAAAACTTACAGTAACTATCAGCTGGTCTTCACCGCAATGCAGAGGAAAGGGAAAAGCTGTTTTCACATAGCTTCGCTTAATGGTATCTAAAAAATTTAACAACTGGTAGCAGGGGAGAAGGAAAGGAGTGTACTCTGACTGCTCATCCTTTTTGATATATCATATATTTCATTGTTTTTCAAAAAAACATACAGATTAACACTTGGATGATGATAAAAAATGCACCTATGATTAAAATCTGCGACTCCTCTAAATAGAGAAACTTGAGAACTTCCTTTCTCGTTTATGCTAAAGACCAGTCCCAGAAATCACAAACAAAATTGTATTCGTACAATATTGAAGTACGTTTGCTATTCAAAGCAAATGTCATTGATTCACTTAATGAATTACGAGAGTATTGTAGTCAAATTGTTTGATTTGCAGAGTGATGTATCATTGAGTATTAATTCTTTTTTAATACAAAGAAAGCTCTTAATTTCAAAGAGCATTGTGAGCATCCTAACTTTATTATTATATTCTTTTCAACATTATTAAAAGAATGGTACTTCAAAGCAGTCTGATGTTGGATATAATTTTCAACAGACTCACGAAATATTAAAATAGGGTTCCTTAGTAATGTGCGAATAATGTGATTAACAGATTTGCTATCAAAATAAAATGGCACCAAAAATTGCCTTTTGCACAGATTTCGTAGGGTCCCATTTCATAACTTAGATTTCCATTCCACGTAAGTGATCATTCACTAATATTAGCAAAAGTTTACTGTCAAAACAGCAAATGGTGTCACCATTTATCAAATAACACTAGTAGAATATTAAAACAGGCTCGCATATGAATGCAACCATTTATTCGATACTGTCGGGCACCGCTGAGTTAAGTCCGCCACTAGGCCTTACTGATTCCGAATCTCACAAACGGCCGCGACGTAGGTTCTTTTTAACCCAGTCGAGTTGAACTCGATCGCTTAAATGATGGAACGTGTAGTCGGCAATTACTCAATATCTAAAACAAAGAGTGACTCCAATAATCAATCCTTTGTTAAGCGTAACAAAATTTAATAGATGAGAAACAAACTCCGTTCGAATAGCTGTCTCCAAGCGCCAACAGGTTTTCAGATGGCGAACACTTTACTATCTCGAAAATATTCCGGAAGACTCTCCGCCACGTTTAACTTGAGTCTTTCCGTCCAATAACAGTCGATCTCTGACCGCCGAAAAACCCTGACTATTTCGTCAGCCAAAACGTAAATTCCCGAGGGGACTAACCGACACTCCCGGCTCGAACACGCCGTTCGTCAAGGAAAAATCCCGGTCCTCGTATATATCGGACCACTCACCATCCGACCACTTCGAAGGCAAAACACCAGAAGCATCCTGAGCAGATCCGATCATATATAGAAAACTTTAGGGAGTGCCTAACCCCAGGCTTTAAACAGCGCTTAGAAACAGGAAGTAAGGAGATTTGGGCTAGAGTGACCGATAGGAAAGTGACACGGAAGCGAGGTAAAAAGGGGTAGGAAGATGCCCTTATTTACGATAAGGCTATGAAAGGGAGCGAACGTGTCTCTCTCTTTTATAGTCTTATCCTTCGTTCCCCCTTCCTCATTTTTGGAATCCTGTTTCCGTGGAGTTCGCCGGTCTCTGGGAGCGATGCCCTTGCTCCTACCCAGTCGTCTAGGTCAAGGTCAACGGAGGCCGCTAGGCACATGCCTGGCTCGGCATTTCCTAATACGGCGTACAAACGCAACCCGCCACGTGTCTTCCACCTGGCCTGGTGGTCAACGCTCGTGACTGCGACGGAGAAGACCTCGGGTTCGATCCCAGGCAGGTGCGAACGCTCGAACCACTAAATATCCGCCGTGCGTCGGATGGGCACGTTAAGCCGTCGAGTCCCGGGTACTGGCCCCCGGTAATAAATAACGGCGTCTTCCTTCCCCTTTCTACCTCGCTTCCGTTTCGCTTTCTTATCGGGCACTCTAGCTCAAATCTCCTAGCTTCCTATTTCTAAGGGTTGTTTAAGACCTGGGGCCAGACACTCCCTTCCTAAAATCCTCTTCATATGATCTGATCTTCCACCTGCGTTGGAATTTGCATTACCTTACACTCGAAATAATAAATTGATATAGAAAAGGTTGTTACATAAAAATAATTATTGTGAGCTTGAGTCCGTCATCTTACAGATACCATTTTTGAATAAAGTAGGAAAGAATTTACGTGCAATCTGAATACAATAGCGCAGTTTAAAGATGTGATATTATGAAGAGGAAAATAAGGAAATTCGTGGAACTGGTATAACAAGGAAAATCATTAGAAAGCTTGATATGAATTTCAGATAGGGAGTAATTCTTACCTTTAAGTGCTCCATCCAACTCCAAAGCAAACCAGTGAGAAAAATAATATCCTTTTCTCTTTTCAAACGTTCCCATGCAGATGTACGATTATTTAATTCTTTCTAAAATTTGCAAAGAGAAAAAGTAAATTAAAATGAGTTCCACAGAAATATACGATTATTTAATTTTTCTGAAATTCGCAAAGAAAAAGAAACGATTAAAATCAGTCTCATAGAGATACACGATTATTTAAATCTTTTTGAAACTCGTAAGGAAAAAGAATTGATTAAAAACAGTCACATGCGACCATTTAAATCTTAAATTTGCAAAGAGGAAGAGTTAATTAAACTTAGCCTGACATGTACTGTGTATATAATTATAAAATATCATAGCGGACAGCAATGATCACTCCAGCATCTAATCGATATGCGGCGTGTTCATTTTCTTTGTGCTGTACTGGATACTCTACGAAATAAAATTAATTTTAACTAACTGGTTTTAAGCTTCAGGTTGAAAATTCCATGGATCCAAAAATTATAAATTTTGAAATGCACAAAATAAAACACAACAGAAAAAATCTGCTCCAAATAAATCCTTAATGCCACTTATTAGTTATCAGTTTTCTGAGTTTCACTACGGATTCATAAACATTTGCGAAGAAATGTTATGAACTGGCCCATTCCCATAAGTGATTACAAAAATCCTGAATAAAAGATACAAAATAAATAAATAAATATACTGAAAGTTTTCAAAATTTCGAGAAGTTCCGTAAAGACTAAGTATAAGAAAAAAAAATATTTCTAGAGAGCAAAGTAACAGTACTATTTAAGTTTCTTCAGTGCGTAGCTTCCGAGATCTGCAAAACTGAATCCCTCAATGGGCTTTAAATGTCCCTTAAACAGATCAGATCATATGTAGAGGATTTTAGGAAGGGAGTGTCTGACCTCAGGTCTTAAACAACCCTTAGAAATAGGAAGCTAGGAGATTTGGGCTAGAGTACCCGATAGGAAAGTGACACGGAAGCGAGGTAGAAAGGGGAGGAAGACGCCCTTATTAATTACCGAGGGGCCAGTATCCGGGGCCCGACGGCTTAACGTGCCCTTCTGACGCACGGCGGATATTTTGTGGTTCGAGCGTAGACGAACCACTAAAATGCCTGGGATCGAACCCGAGGTCTTCTCCGCGGCAGTCACGAACGTTGACCACTAGGCCACCCGTGGTCCTAACCCATTAAACAATACCTAGGGATTAAAATTTACAACGAACTTCAGTCTACAAGAACATTCTCGAACTTCTTAATTTATAAATATTGACCAATTTGAGATAACCTCATGGATATTATGACCTGCTACTGCGAGAAGACACTTTCACCTGTAACAGAAATTCTTGAAGTATTTAACAGATTTTTGGAGGCAAATAATTTTGGCATATGTATAAAAATCCTTTTACCTCAATAATTTGAAGAGATTCATGAACTAGAGTATTCAAGTGCATGGCCAAGTCTAAATAAGAACGCAATAATGTTGCGTGTGTTTTTCACGTTTATAGTGAATGCCAATTGGTTTACAACTCTTCCCTTTTATCTATCCGTACGGCGTTTCCAGCAGCTGAAACGCGTTCACTCAGCCGAGCGCTGTTTCCACTGCTAGAAGCATTTTTGAAGTCATCTCGTGAAACAGCGAACAGGTGCTCCGTTGCGTTCTGTTGTATCTCCTTCATATCTTGAAATCTTTTTCCTTTCAAGTGGTATTTGATGTTTAGGAAGAGAAAAAAGTCTGAGGGAGTGAGATCTGGCGAATAATGTGGCTGTCGGAACTGTTCAATGCGGCTCCCAGCAAGAAACTTCTCCACAAGTTGCGCTGCATGGGCAAGAGTTGCCACTCGCCTCTTTCATACAATGTTTTCTTTTGCGACGAAGTGCGTTCCTCAACCGCTGCTAAATTTGACAGTAGTTCTCCTTGTTGGTTGTCTGACCCCATGGAGCGTATTTATGATGCACAATTTCTTCATGATTGAAAAAAAAACCAGTCAGCATCGTCTGTCGTGTTTTTTGGGGTATGGGAGATTTGGGGTCTTCCACTTGGAAGACTGGGTTTCTTTTTCGGGGTCATACCCCTAAATCCACGATTAATCACCAGTTATGATAGTTTTTAAAAAGTTTTCGTCATTTCCGATGCACTCAAATGGGTCACTAGCGGCTGAAACACGGGCCTGTTTTTGCTCAGCGGGCAGCAATTTCGGCACAAATTTGGCTGAGACGCGTTTCATACCTAAATCGTCCGTAATAATCGACTGAACAGAACCGAAACTAATGCTGAAGTCTTCAAATAACTAACAAATAGCGATTCGGCGATTTTCCCGTTGTGCGCACAAGTTCGATATTGTTTTCACTTTTGCTGTTTGCGGGCCCCTTCATTATTTTCAACACTTTCAACACCATCTTAAAAACGTTGATGCCACTCATAAACTTCTGCACAACTCATACAATTCTCGAAATACACTATCTGTAACTTTAAGTACGCATCTTTGCAAATTTTGCGAAGTTTTTGGCAAAATCTGATGCAAATTCTTTGATCAATTTTTTCCGACATGGGGATTACCTTACATAGGGACCTTAAATGGAACCATCATGTTGACTCTCTTCTTCTCAAACTGTCTAAAAATATTGGAGTTATTAGCCCGATATATACAAACCTAACCTACAAAACACTACTTCATTTGTATTATATCATGTTCCAGACTCATATTAATTATGCTATTTTATCATGGGGACAGACAACTAAATTATTTTCAAAAACTTTTAAATTCTTCAAAACAAATATATAAGATTAACTGACTTAAAATTTGATAGAAATTCACAACTAACACTATGTAATACTACAAGAGTTTTCCCAAATAAATATAATATTCTAACAATTAACCAATTATATTACTACAATATTGGGAAAATTATGTACAAGCGCATTAAGAATAATTTACATTCCGATATTATACATAGTACACCCCAGATGCACACGCATTACACACGCACTAAATCACATATTTGGCCTATTCTTCCGAAAACGGAAGCCATGAAACAAAGTTTAAGCTACATTAGCCCACATTATTGGAACTCATTACCCATGGAGCTAACTTCCTTAAATAACTTTAACCTTTTAAAAAAAAACATTAAAAACTTTATAATGAATTGCGGCACCTCCACTTGGTGATCACAGTGGATGGAAACTATGTTTCATATGATGACTTTTGTATCGAGATATCATCTACTTTTGTTGTTGTTGTTGTTTGATTCTCCTAATGATACTTTTATCGTTTGTAATTTAAAACTATGGCCCTAATTGTAAAATTGATCTAGAGAGCATGGGACCTTGTCAGCCCTGGCTGGCTTTCCCCACCCCCTGCTTCCTGGATGGGCATCGTTTCAACTGCTTTATCTGTAGTACTGTTCTTTTGTTTTTCGCTCAGCAAAGTAAAATGAATTGAATTGAATTGAATTGAAATGTAAAGAACAGTTCCACACACGTAAGAACAAAGCACTGCTATAAAATATCCGCCCGAGCAGGGGAGACTTGACTCGCGGCGCATGCGTAGTAGGTTTCAAAGTCAACCGCCTCCTGCTGTGTCGCCCGATTGAGAACTTATGCAACCAGTCTGGATACATTTTTATCACACCTCGTATATTTATTTAAAAGGACGTGCTAACATGTTACAAGAGTAGCTGTTTTCGTTCAAACAAATTGGTTTGGATATGCTTGCGTTCTAAGACTTGCTGGTCTAATTTAAGATAATACCATTTGCTATGGAGAATGTTGCCAGCGATCGCACGGGTAACGAATTTGGTCGTACTATATTATTGGGTAAGAGGAACAAAGATGTTTTTTCATTTACTTGGTGTTTTATTTCAATATATATTATTAGCGAGAACATATTCCCACGTTCAGTTAGATGTTCAATTCCCCTTTCAAAGAAAGTGGTGCCCTTGAAGTGAAAAAAAAAGAAACATATGAAACGACGTTTCGACCTTTATGTAATCTTTCATGGTTTCATCTGCTATATGATTCTACAGTGACCGAAACAAATGGAAATCTGTTGGTGATAAGTCTGGTTGATATGGCGGGCAAAGCAAAAGTTCCCTGCCAAGTTCTTCCAATTTGTAATGTGTTGCGATAGGCATATGCAGTTTAGTGCTGACGTGATGGAAGACACCACCTTTCTGATTCACCAAACTGAATACTTAGACTTCAAGGACTCATTTACTCTGTCAAGTTGATGAAAGTGAAGACTCACTATTATCGTTTGGATAAGTGCCAACATCTCATGACGGATAATTCCTTTACAATTTCTACAAACGCAGAACATGCATCTGATTTGGGTAAAATCAGCTTTTGGAGTCATTCATGAAACTTTTACACTTTTTTTTCGGTGAAAAAGATTTGGCTCGTTGAATATTTTTGTGTGGCCCCCATTTGACATCTCCCGTCACTTTTCGATTCAAGAACCGATTGGCTTTGCATCAAGCTTGCACGGTTTGGTTTTCTATCACGCTTGCTTATTGTCACTTTATCAATTCGATTATTACTGATGTAGTATCCATTGAACCAGTTTTCAGACCACACTAATAACCTGAATTAACCTCATGGGAGCTATTCGAAAAAGTGAAAGTCCATCGTCAATATTCTCGTAGATTTGATGAGGATCGAACTCAATTCGTCAATATTTCTTATAGCATATTTCCAAAGTGCGTTCAGAACGGGTTTATCCTGGAGCGCCATATCACCCAAACGAAACCTCGCGAACCAATCTCAGCATGTTCGTTCACTTATAGCGTTAGACCGGGGCCGCCGGGACTCCTCCTCTCTATCTTTACGGGTCTGGCCACCGGATTAAAAACTTGCTTGTGACGTCACGCTAAGCGACGTGCATGTCCACGGGTAGTTGAAGACATCATCGTGAAAATATTCATTATTTGCTTCAAATTATTTAAATTCCTTTTGACTGATGATTGTGAGCAATTACTCATGTACACAATGTAAAATTTGTGTTGAAAAAATTAGCGGCAAAGTAGGTTGAAGAGCTGAATGTGGTAAATGGATAATGTTCAAAACGTAATCAAATTAAATTTGAACTGGGACTAAAGTGCGCTTCTGTATTTTTAAATATATTTTTAAATAACTACTCAAAGTTGAAAAATGACCGCTTAAATAACAGGTCAGGGAAAAGAAAATATTCTATGTTTGCAGCAGCTACTTAATGAATCTGGTATTCCTGTGTGCCTCAACGACAATGGGAATATCTCCAGATTTTGGAAAAGACATTTGATAGTCATTATTAAAGCGAAATTAAGTCCTAGTTCCAGTCTAACTACCTTAAACCCCATAAAAATAAATATATTTCAATTTTTATTTCGTATATTTTCAATCTTTATTTTTGTATATTTTCAATCTTCATTTCATGTGTTGGACAAAATTATCAAGCATGCATGATATAACACATGCTCATTAACCGTGGGGGCAAAATCAGTACAAGGTGAGTTTATTTTTCACTTATTTATTTCTTCTGTGTGTACATTGTGAGAGTAACACATTCTTAGTATAAATTTAGTCTCGTTGATAGTCTCAAAACTTTTTTATTTGTATCTGTATGCCCTGCATTATTATGCAGATAAATAGTAAAATTAAATCTCTAATTCCTTCAATTTCAAAAAGTAGCATTTTTAGATTTTTTTTGTCACTTTCTTTTCCAAATATGTTCTCAGTATTAATTTAGTATATAATTGGCCTCTCCTATTTATTTCTGTATGTACTGCAACATTAATATGGTGCAGCATTATTATAACATTTCTTTCTGTGAATTACCTTTTCAAACACATATTCGATATATTAATTTTGGAACACTTTGCCTCTTCAGATTTATTATTTTTTGGATGAAAGAAATGTTACTTGACGAGAAAAAGTTAGGGTGTAAAACCGCAATTTCGGAGGCTGTTTTGTTAAATTTTCGCCGGTTTGTCTTTTACAGATGCAAATTGCAATGTAACGGTATGTCAACGTACTAATAGATTGTGTTTCAGTTATTTTCTGCTTCTGTTTAGAACTGCAACAGAGTTTTTTGGTACAACAGTTTACACTCCTACAGAACAGAGAAAACGTAATTCCTGAGAACGGTAAAAAAAAGGAAATTTCTTTCTTTCTGGAATAATCCAATAATAATCGTCACTGTCACTGTATGATTTAAAATCCGATTTAACAAGATCACATCAAAGGTTTATTAAATTAAAAATATTATTTACAAGTTAAAATCTACTAGAACTTTTGTGTCAATAGAAATCTACTAGATCTTTCAGTGTCGATTATTATCGGACTATTCGAGTGATGCACGACATCTAATTCTGAGTTCTTTCTCGTTTTTGTTTTCTTTTTTTTTAAATTTCGGTATAACTATTATTATAAAGTAATATATCATAAAATAATATGCAGAAAACTAAAATATAGACCTTATTAAGCTGTTCATCCAAGCATTAAGTACGACTGAATGCCCAGAAACGTACAGTGCTGTACCTTTTCGGTGCGTTACTCCGTCGCTTAGCGTGACGTCACAAAAACGATGGCCAAGCCCGTAAAGAGAGAAGGGGTGAGTTCCGGGAGCCACGGTTAGACCCAGCACATACACTCAATAGACAAAACATTAGAGGTACCTATCTAATAGCGTGTTGGTCGTCCTCAAGTGCAAATAACAGCCTGTACACGCGGATAAATCGACTCAACCAAATGCAGGAGGGTTTCCCGAGGGAAAGTCGGCTGTGACTTCTGCAGCATTGTCCACAACTCCGTCCGAGATGTCAGTCCAGGATACATGGCTCTGATGCTCCCCTCCACGACATCCCAGAGAGCTTTCACAGGGTTTGAATCAGGGGGAACTTGGGGGCCACTGGATGCTTCTAAACTCAGATGAGTGTTCCTCGAGACATGCCTGGGTGGTTGCACTCCGGAGCGGTGGCGATTGTCCTGCTGGAACAGGCCATCGGCGGCAGGATGCCTGAAGGCCATGAAAGCGTATGCTGGTCGTGTGCAGCAGTTAAAGACCTCTCCAGACACACTAAGGAATAAAATGTGTCCCTTGAGAAGGCTCCCGAAACCATCATCGAGCCACCTCCGTCCAGAACAGAGCCGACATGGCACGACGGAGCTATGACCCCATGCTATCGACGCCACATCCGCACCCTCCCGTCAGCTGAAAACGGGATTCATCTGACCACACGACACGGTGCCACTCAGCAGAGGTCCAGTTTTGATGTTCCCCGCAACAGGCGTGCCGTAATGTCCGATTACGAGCAGTCATCAATAGCACACGAGTAGTGCGTCGGCTCCCGTACCCCAGGGTATGCAGAGTGTGCGCTGTACCGTATACTCGCTGATGCTGTTTGTACCTCCAACATTTAACCTGGATGTGATTTGCGCCGCCGTTGCCAAACGGTCTGTCAGTACGAAACTGGATTGTCTACGTCGACCCGAGTCATCAATGGTGTGTGGTCTGCCACCGCTTGCTCTCTAGGCGCTGGTACATTCGTCTGGGACATACTCGCGGTACACCCTTGATACGGTTGCCCTCGGGGACCTTAGGACCACTTGGGCGATAGAATGACCCATCTGTCTTGCGCTGACAATGTCTCCCCGATTAAAGTGTCACAGATCACCGCGTTTACCCATGTTCGTTGATTGCGTTACACTATTGGGAAGCCCTGCTGTCCGTCTATTTATCGCCTGCGTTTGGTTTGGGCCTTTCCTCTATGCGTGGGGGATGCCCATGTCAACTGCCCATCACTCATACCTCCAACGTTTTGTCTACTAAGTGTATTTTCGTACGTGCCTCGGCGGCCGTACGTTTTCTTTTATTAAAAGCAAAATCAAAACCACCGCCCCAGTGGCGTAGTAGTCCAAACGCTGTCTTCTGACCATTCGTGCGAATTAGGCCTGGGTTCGAGTCCTAGTGAGGCATGGATGTTGTGTTTGTCTTACGGCACTGGCACTCTCCCTTTCTTGAAACTATTGGGTTGTCGGAAAAGTCATGACGTATTTAGCCATGTTTTGCAAAGGTCATTTATTGATAGAAAGAACAAAGATCAATCAATAATATAATGCCCGTTTTGTTCGAAAACATTTTGCCATCTTTCAGTGAGCTGCAGAATGCCTCGTTCATAGAAGGACCTGTCTTTCGTGGCGAAAAACTGTACAAGATGCTGATTTACAGCCTCATTTGAATTGAACGTTATACCACGTAAGGACTGTCAAAGAGAGCGAAACAAGTGGAAGTCTGACGGCACAAGCTCAGGCGAGTATAATGGGTGTGGCAACACATACCACCCAAGCTCCAATAATTTTTGGCAGGTGATTAAACTTGTGTGTGGTCGCTCGTTGTCGTAATGGAACACACCACCTTTTCGATGAACGAGCTCTGCACGTTTCTGGAAGATGGATTCGTTCAAACTGTCCCATTGCCGACAGTACACATTCGAATTGATTGTTCGGTTCTGTGATAGAAGCTAGAAAAACAAGACACCTTTAAAATTCCACCTCACTGAGACCAGAACCTTCCACTGATGAATGTCTGCTTTGGATGTCGTTTGAGGCGAAGCAGCACGTTGGGACCAATACTGTTTGCGCAGCACATTGTTGTACACAATCCACTTTTCGTCACCAGTAATTAGTGGCTTCAAAAAAGGACCGTTTTCCTCTCGTTTAATGAGCATATCGCAGATGTTTATACGCGCCGTCAATTGAGCTTCTTTGAGTTCATTAGGAACCCACACATCGTGCTTGCTTACGTATTCCAGCTTCTTCAGGTGGTCGTGAACGCTTGAATGATGGATGTGCAATGTGTCTGCAATCTCTCGTGTCGTGTAACGTGGGTTTGACTCTATCAATGCCTTGACTTGGTCGTCATCAACCTCCGTGGGCCTCCCGGACCGAGGAGCATTGTTGAAGTCAAATTCACCATCACGGAATTTTGAGAACGACCGCTGGCACTGACGTTCTTGTAAAGCATTATCACCGTACACTTTACGCAACTTTTCACAAGCTGGACGCGCGTTCTTCCCTTTACGGAAGTAAAACAGTAAAATATGGCGAAAATGCACAGTTTGGTCTTCCATCTTCAACTTGATGTCAAATCTCCGCAAATCAACTAAATGGCTCACTATTTCTTTTAGACTGCAGCTAGAACTGGCACCTGTCGAATGCCATAGCGGTAACAGAGCTGCATGCCTGTAGTACTTCCAAAACCGCCCAACCGCCATCGGGTGCCAAAATACGTCATGACTTTCCGACAACCCAATAGTAACTCTAAATTAGGGATGGGCTGTTGCTTATGGTCTTAATGACCACCGTGTGCAACTCAGGGTGGTCGTTAAAACCTCAAACAAACAAACAAAAACAAAATGAACAGTGACAGATGTTCACTTCATCTGCACTCATGTTAAAACGTCAAAAGACACACACAGATCGGGTTGCAACTACAAAAGCTGCTGTCTTTATTGCAAAGAAGAACTTGGCGACTATCTACATGGTATTGTCACCTGCTTTATGCTTTGGAAGCATAATATAAAGCTTCCTTGCCAGGTCACCCTAAACGGCGGAAACTTGTCGCTTACCAAATACTACTACTACTGCGTTAAAACACTTTTGAGCGTTTAGCCAATTCTCAACAGGGTAGAAGGTTGAAAAGTAAGATTTTGTTACTAAGCCGATGGCATTATCTTGTTTTTTTTTCGGGAGGCAACGATAGCCATGAGAAACTCGTGGGGATATATACATATACCTGTCCCTAACTTGGGGTCACTGCTACTTGGAAGGAAGAGAATCAGTGGAGTAAGGCAAGCGCAGTACCCACGCATCTACGGGACCCGAATTCTGGCGCATCTCTGAAGAATAGTCAATGGACAGTGCTTGAGACCACTCTGCCACAGAGACAACCTCATCGTATTTTAATGAAAGCATCGATAAACCTCACTGGAGAATCAAGTACATCCTAGTGACTGTGACGTACCTGCACACGACATAAAGGCAGATAGGAATCAGAATACATGTCTGCGTAGCTCAGTTGGTAGAGCGACTTGTTCCGGAATAAGCGTACTCGGGTTCGAATCCCGGCGTAGACCAAATGACGGAGAAATTTACTTCGTTATAATGGCGCCCGAACTACCCGGATGACCCGACCGTTCAAAATCTCGCATTGGTGTGATGTTATTTCCACACCGCGAGATAGGAAAAATCAGAGAATCCCTTCTCCAGTGCTTCGAAAAATAAATGTGTGTGACGTTGCATTCCACACACCAGATTGACTGGGAGTTCTCAAGTGCACGTTCTTCAGTGGTTGTCTGCCTGCAGCGATTCATGGTCACGGCTGATCCGTGGGCCATGCCCCCGGCCCTCTTTCGGGGGGGGGGAGATGTGACGTACCTGCACACGACATAAAGGCAGATAGGAATCAGAATACATGTCTGCGTAGCTCAGTTGGTAGAACGACTTGTTCCGGAATAAGCGTACTCGGGTTCGAATCCCGGCGTAGACCAAATGACGGAGAAATTTACTTCGTTATATGACCAATGTAACTTTTCTTTAGTCACTTGAAGAAATTCATTTCAAGTAATTTATGGAAGCCAATGAAGAAGACATGCTTCATGACATCACCCTGATGTTCACACTGAAGTGCCAAAAGTCATGGGATACGTACCTAGTATCGTGTAGGACGTTTTCAAGCCCTACGAAGTGCAGCAACTCGACGTGACATCGATTCAACAAATGGCCAGAATATTTCTGGAGAGATGGTGAGACAAGCCCTCTGAATAGCCGCCCACAGTTCCCTCGTATTTGTAGGTGATAACTAGTGTGAATATGAACCTTACCACCAAGTCTCATAAATGCTTTATTGGAATCATATCGGGTGAACGTGGTGGCGATATCATCCGTATGAACTGTCCAGAATGCTCCTGAAACCAATTTTGGACAACTTGGGCCCAATGACATGGTGCATTGTCCGCGTGGAAAAGTCCATCGTTGTTGGGATACATGAAGTCCACGAATGGTCTCCCAGCAGAGCAACAAAGCGATTACCGGTTAAAGACTTGTTTACGAGGACTACAGGACCCAAACCGTTCAACGTAAACACACCTCACACATGTATGCAACTACCACCAGCTTGCACAGTGTCATGTTGACAGCTTAGGTCCATGGTCTCTTGGGGTCTGCGCCGGACCCAAACCCAACTATCAGCTCGTAACAACTGAAAGCGTGACTCATAGGACCACGCCACATGGTGCCAGTCTTTCGGGGTCCAATTACCGTGTTCACGATCCCAGATGAGGCGCTGTGTCCGATGTCGTGGTGTTAACAAAGGCACTCTAGTGGGCCTTCTGCTCCCTCACCCCGTGGACACTAATTTACGGTGCACTGACCTGATGGATATGTCTCTGGTACGTCCTGCATTGAATGTGGATGTTATTTGAGCCAGTGTCGCTTGTCTGTTAGCATGGACAATCCTGGTCAGATGACGCTGGTCCAGACATTCACCATCCATGGTCAGCCCCTGCGCTGTCCATGGTGGGTGGTAATGGCTTCAATGAGGTATTCTCGGTACACACGTGACACAGTACATCAAGGAATGTTGAATGTTCGCAAAACTTCTGAAATTGGATGCCCCATCCATCTGGATCGCACTACCATGCCTTGTTCAAACTCCGATAATTCATGTCGGCTTGCCGTAATCCTACTGGCGGTTGTTCAGCCTGACTCACGAGATTGCACCTCGCAACTGATAAAAATCGTAGCGTGCGTAAAAGCCTTTATATGATGATAGCGCCAGTTAAAGATTTGCATATTGTTATCTCAATACTTTTGGCAGTTCAGTGTATTACTTGGTCCAAACTGTGGTGAGCAATACAATGTTAACGTAGCAATATTATAGTATTAAAATCTTTGAGAGTACTGCACAAAATTCTTTAAGGAAATCCTACACCTGCAAAAATCAGCATGTCGTCGGAAGAACAAACCAGGACATTGAAAATATACTGTAGTAACAACAAGGACGTTGACAAATATCAAATTAAATAATTTTTGTAGTTAATGGCGCAGAATGATTATCACTCAGAAAGTTGTTGATCAGTATCTGGATTTGTGCCAAAATTTGTCTTCTCGACCATTTTGCGATCAAAAGAGGTGAATTTTTTTTTTTTTTTAGGTTGGAGGTTTAACGATCTCAGTGGGCTATAAACAGTCGGCTGTCCCTAATTTAGGGCCACTGGTTCAAGGAAACAAGTCAGAGAGCGCCGTCAGACAAACACAACATCCATGCTTCACCGGGATTCGAACCCGGACCCATCTCGGACGAATGATCATAAGCTATCGTTTGGACCACTGTGTCACCGGGATTCGAACCCGAACCCATCTCGGACGTAGTATCATAAGCTATCACTTAGACCACTGTGCCACCGGGACGGTGGTAGTGAGTTCAAACATTGAGAAAGAAATTTCAAGAAACGCAGTGGGTGAATAAAAATTCGTAAATACCTGGTATTGATTTCTCCTCGGATTGGCTTCCATTTCGTCTCCATTATAGATATGGCTCTTTGCATTTAAGAGAACTTCACCTTCTAGATGCATGTTCAAAATGTGAACGGCGTCTAAGATCTTCTAGCCAAAAGGATTATTTACATAGCGCACATAAAGGGCCTTCAGAAAGTGATAAAAGCACAAGACACCGATCGAAAGGAGATGAGTAAAATATACGTACATTTACAGTAATCTTTGTTAAAGCAACTAGTGCAAGTAGGTGAAGAGGACATGTTGACTCAACTGTAGCTGTAGTTTTAAAGAACTTAGATTTTGTAATTCAGACATACGGAATAGAATATACTAAAGTAATAACATGATAAGTGGGCTATTCGTTTATCTTCAATGCAGAAGAAATACACTGGTATGCAAAAATTAAGGACGAAGAGGAGAAATTAGCATAACAGCGGAACGAGCAGGCAGAACGGACCGAAAGACCACTCAGGAAATAGACTAGTGTCCAGTACTGTAGGGCATGCGCATATATGCAGCATGACGTGGGGGGGTCGGAAGGGTATAAAGCACACGGGCGGTGTACGCTCAGCAATTCGGCGAAAGCTATTGCACGGTGTACATCGGTTTGAACGACATCCAGTTGCTGCCACCGTGTTATATGGCCAACAAGCAATCCAGTAGACGACATCTGGATGACTTTACCCGAGGTCGCGTCATTGGGAAGTTGGAAGAAGGTCGAATTGTGACTAGTGTGGCCGAAAAGTTCGGGATCGCTCACAGCATCGTTTCACGAGCTTGGAGAGCATTTCAAACGAAAGGAACAGCTGTCCGAGAGTTTAGCAGTGGTCGTCCACGAGCAACCACGGCGGCAGACAGACCGGCATATTGTTCTACAGGCGAGAAGAGACAGACGGCAGACAGCGGGATAAATCGCAAGGCACATGCAACAGACAACTGGACGTCCGTTATCGCGTTTTACCGTGGCCAGCAGGCTGCACAAAGGTGGTCTATTTGCACGACGACCAGTACAGTGTGTGCCATTAACGCCTGCTCATCGGAGACTGCGGTTTCTGTGGTGCCAGGAATACAAGAACTGGACACATCAGCAATGGGGTCGAGTTCTCTTTACGGATGAGAGGCGATTTAGTCTGACGAGCGATTCTGGACGTATATACATCTGGAGAGAGCAGGGAACACGCAATCACACCTCCAACATCATTGAAAGGGACTGGTTTGGAGGTTGCGGAGTTCTCGTTTGGGCGGTATCATGCTCGATAGCCGTACCGACCTCCATATCTTCCAATGAGGTTCAGTCACTAGTGTCCGCTATGGTACCGATGTTCTCCTGCCTCACGTGCGTCTGTTTAGAGGTGCTGTGGGTCCTGAGCTCCTCTTTATGGGCGACAACGTTACACCTCATCGTACAGTGGATGCCGAAGAGCTGTTGAAGAGTAAAGATATTCAACGCATGGAGTGGCCCGCAAGGTCCCCGGACCTAAATCCAATCGAACATGTGTGGGACCTTCTCGCGGGACGCTTGGCAGCACGTCACCAGACGCCAGCAACGATTCTGCAGCTACGATTGGTGCTACAAGAGGAATGGGCACCGATACCTCAACAGCTCCTTGACAACTTCGTCCTCAGCATGGACAGACGTTGTAAATCCTGCAACGCAGTCAGGGGTGATCACATCCTCTACTAAAGACTGGATTTTTCTTGGCAGTCGCCTATCACATGGAGGTTTCTGTCTTCTGTCCAGCTGTGCTCGAAGCTACCTTTTCAATAAAGTGCCTTTGTATCCTTTGTATTTCTTGTTTGGACGGTTTTGTTTACTTATCCCATATTCTTACATCTTGGGAATCTTATGGTATGATTTGAGTCGATGTGGAGCACTTCTGCACGACGTTACATTCGAAAAACCGTCTCGTTCTTAATTTTTGCACGCCAGTGTACTAATATTAAGTGTACCACAAATAAAGATTTCTACAAAACTCGCTAAGCAGGAATTACAAAGCACAACAAATAATTAACAAAATAAATGGCGCTCTTCCTGTTTTGGGTGGTACCGACCACCATGAGCAACTGTAAGGGCTATAAGCAGTCGGTTATCCCTAATGTGGAGGTACTGGCTCCAGGGAGTGTGGGTGAAATCCAGTGCCCAAGACAAGCACAACATCCACACCTCATATGAAACTCGAACGCGATGTCACCCGGACGAAGCGCCAGCGCTTAGGGGACTGCGCCACTGGGACGGCAAACTCTGATGTGAGACAAATTAATTAACTTTAATTTGCTGCGTAATAATTTTTCTGAAACATCTTTTATTCACTGCTCGAATTTTGATGTCAATAATTTGTTTACGCTTGATTTAAAAAAAAATATATTTGTATTGAATTTTCAGAAACCAAAATAGAAATTGTATAGAAAAATAAAGAAATGTAAATACTATTTGTAATAAAAAAAGAAATTCATAAATTTTTGAATTTCTTGTTTTACTATTCTTGTGATTTTGCACGATTTTTGATAATTAAATTTGTAGCTGTTCCATTCAAGACCTCAATATTTCAATTTTAGCTGTCCGGTAATTATATTTTAGTAAATACCCTGATAATACATTTATAAAGCACTAACATATAATAATGAAACTTTTTTTTAATCTTACATATTATGTTTTAACTGAAAAATCATATTGATGAATGAAACCTATAACTGAATCTACTGAACTGTGTTTCGTATATTTCTTATTTAACCTTTCTTTCTGAGTCCCTATTCTTATGAAAATTATGTTGCTTCTCCGTTATATTTTCTTTCTAAACGGCACATCGACTTCTCTGAAACCTCTTATACTTTTTGGCAACGACTGACAATGAGGCAAAGGTAAATAAAAGCCACGAGTGTAAAGGTGGTACGACGAAAGATGATTTACTGTTCGAATCTGCACCACATGACATCTTGATGATCTGTATGTTGAATAGGTTTTATCTATACGAGTTCGACTTTCCTGATGGGACTTATAAACATCAAAATCTATAAAAGCTTAATAAAACATCATTCTCTTCAAAAAACTAAAAAAAAAATTTTTTTAACTAACGCTGCTGTCGTATAAAGGCTTCGACGAACACCATGATTTTTATCAGTTGCGAGGTGTAATCTCCTGAGTAAGGTTCAACAACCATCAGTAGGATTATGGCAAGCCGACGTGAATTATGTAATCTCCTGAGTAAGGTTCAACAACCTCCAGTAGAATTATAGCAAGCCGACGTGAATTATGTAATCTCTTGAGTAAGGTGTAATCTCTTGAGTAAGGTGTAATCTCCTGAGTAAGGTTCAACAACCTCCAGTAGGATTATGGCAAGCCGACGTGAATTATGTAATCTCCTGAGTAAGGTTCAACAACCTCCAGTAGGATTATCGCAAGCCGACGTGAATTATGTAATCTCCTGAGTAAGGTGTAATCTCCTGAGTAAGGTTCAACAACCTCCAGTAGGATTATGGCAAGCCGACGTGAATTATGTAACCTCCTGAGTAAGGTTCAACAACCTCCAGTAGGATTATCGCAAGCCGACGTGAATTATGTAATCTCCTGAGTAAGGTGTAATCTCCTGAGTAAGGTTCAACAACCTCCAGTAGGATTATGGCAAGCCGACGTGAATTATGTAATCTCTTGAGTAAGGTGTAATCTCCTGAGTAAGGTTCAACAACCTCCAGTAGGATTATGGCAAGCCGACGTGAATTATGTAACCTCCTGAGTAAGGTTCAACAACCTCCAGTAGGATTATCGCAAGCCGACGTGAATTATGTAGTCTCCTGAGTAAGGTGTAATCTCCTGAGTAAGGTTCAACAACCTCCAGTAGGATTATGGCAAGCCGACGTGAATTATGTAATCTCCAGAGTAAGGTTCAACAACCTCCAGTAGGATTATGGCAAGCCGACGTGAATTATGTAATCTCCTGAGTAAGGTGTAATCCTCTGAGTAAGGTTCAACAACCTCCAGTAGGGTTTTGGCAAGCCGACGTGAATTATGTAATCTCCTGAGTAAGGTTCAACAACCTCCAGTAGGATTATGGCAAGCCGACGGAAATTATGTAATCTCCTGAGTAAGGTTCAACAACCTCCAGTAGGATTATGGCAAGCCGACGTGAATTATGTAACCTCCTGAGTAAGGTTCTATAACTTCCAGTAGGATTATCGCAAGCCGACGTGAATTATGTAATCTCCTTAGTAAGGTTCAACAACCTCCAGTAGGATTATGGCAAGCCGACGTGAATTATGTAATCTCCTGAGTAAGGTGTAATCTCCTGAGTAAGGTTCAACAACCTCTAGTAGGATTATGGCAAGCCGACGTGAATTATGTAATCTCCTGAATAAGGTGTAATCTCCTGAGTAAGGTTCAACAACCTCCAGTAGGATTATGGCAAGCCGACGTGAATTATGTAATCTCCTGAATAAGGTGTAATCTCCTGAATAAGGTGTAATCTCCTGAGTAAGGTTCAACAACCTCCAGTAGGATTATGGCAAGCCGACGTGAATTATGTAATCTCCTGAGTAAGGTGTAATCTCCTGAGTAAGGTTCAACAACCTCCAGTAGGGTTATGGCAAGCCGACGTGAATTATGTAATCTCCAGAGTAAGGTTCAACAACCTCCAGTAGGATTATGGCAAGCCGACGTGAATTATGTAATCTCCTGAGTAAGGCGTAATCTCCTGAGTAAGGTTCAACAGCCTCCAGTAGGGTTTTGGCAAGCCGACGTGAATTATGTAATCTCCTGAGTAAGGTTCAACAACCTCCAGTAGGGTTATGGCAAGCCGACGTGAATTATGTAATCTCCTTAGTAAAGTGTAATCTCCCGAGTAAGGTTCAACAACCTCCAGTAGGGCTATGGCAAGCCGACGTGAATTATATAATCTCCTGAGTAAGGTTCAACAACCTCCAGTAGGGTTTTGGCAAGCCGACGTGAATTATGTAATCTCCTGAGTAAGGGGTAATCTCCTGAGTAAGGTTCAAGAACCTCCAGTAGGATTATGGCAAGCCGACGTGAAATACGTAATCTCCTGAGTAAGGTGTAATCTCCTGAGTAAGGTTCAACAACCTCCAGTAGGATTATGGCAAGCCGACGTGAATTATGTAATCTCCTGAGTAAGGTGTAATCTCCTGAGTAAGGTTCAAGAACCTCCAGTAGGTTATGGCAAGCCGACGTGAATTATGTAATCTCCTGAGTAAGGTGTAATCTCCTGAGTAAGGTTCAACAACCTCCAGTAGGATTATGGCAAGCCGACGTGAATTATGTAATCTCCTGAGTAAGGTTCAACAACCTCCAGTAGGGTTATCGCAAGCCGACGTGAATTATGTAATCTCCTGAGTAAGGTGTAATCTCCTGAGTAAGGTTCAACAACCTCCAGTAGGGTTTTGGCAAGCCGACGTGAATTATGTAATCTCCTGAGTAAGGTGTAATCTCCTGAGTAAGGTTCAACTACCTCCAGTAGGTTTATGGCAAGCCGACGTGAATTATGTAATCTCCTGAGTAAAGTTCAACAACCTGCAGTAGGGTTATGGCAAGCCGACGTGAATTATGTAATCTCCTGAGTAAGGTTCAACAACCTCCAGTAGGGTTATGGCAAGCCGACGTGAATTATGTAATCTCCTGAGTAAGGTTCAACAACCTCCAGTAGGGTTATGGCAAGCCTACGTGAATTATGTAATCTCCTGAGTAAGGTTCAACAACATCCAGTAGGATTATGGCAAGCCGACGTGAATTATCCGAGTTTGAACGTTTCATGGTTGTGGGAGTCAGACAGATGGGATATTGAATTTCCGATGTTGTGCAATATTCAATATTCCTCGATCCACGGTCACGTGTGTATCACGAATACCTCATCAAAGGCGTTACCATCCACCCTTTACACCGCAGTAACCCATCTGAATGACTGGGAACAGCGGGGTCTGACCAGGATTGCCCATGCTAACAGACAAGTGACACTGGCTCAAATAACATCCACATTCAATGCAGGAGGTACAAAAGACATATCCATCAGGTCAGTGCAGCGTAATTAATGGACCCAAGCTGTGAACATGGTAATTGGACACTGGAAGACTGGCAACATATCGCGTGGTACGATGAGTCACGCTACCAATTGTTACGAGCTGATGGTAGGGCCCTGACCCCATCAGACTATAGACCAATTGTTATGAGCTGATGCTGTGGCCCTGACCCCATGAGGCCATAGACCCAAGGTGTCAACAAGGCATTATGTGAACACGGTAATTGGACCTGGAAGACTGGCAACATGTGGCGAGGTCCGATGAGTCACGCTACCAGTTGCTACCAGCTGATGGTAGGGTTCGGGTGTGGCGCAGACCCATGATACCATGGACCCAAGCTGTCAACAAGGCATTGTTTGAACACGGTAATTGGACCCTGGAAAACTGGCAACATGTGGCGTGGTCCGGTGAGTCACACTACCAGGTGTTACGAGCTGATTGTACGGTTCGGGTGTGGCGCAGACCCCTTGAGACCATGGACCCAAGCTGTCAACAGGCATTGTGTGGACACCGTAATTGGACCCTGGAAGACTGGCAACATGTGGCGTGGTCCTATGAGTCACGCTACTAGTTATTACGAGCTGATGGTAGGTTTCGGGTGTGGCGCAGACCCCATGAGATCATGGACCCAAACTGTCAACAAGTCATTGTTTGAACACGGTAATTGAACCCTGGAAGACTGGCAACATGTGACGTGGTCCGATGAGTCACACTACCAGTTGTTACGAGCTGATTGTAGGGTTCGGGTGTGGCGCAGACCCCTTGAGACCATGGACCCAAGCTGTCAACAAGGCATTGTGTGGACACGGTAATTGGACCCTGGAAGACTGGCAACATGTGGCGTGGTCCGATGAGTCACACTACCAGTTGTTACGAGCTGATTGTAGGGTTCGGGTGTGGCGCAGACCCCATGAGACCATGGACCCAAACTGTCAATAAGGCATTGTTTGAACACGGTAATTGAACCCTGGAAGACTGGCAACATGTGGCGTGGTCCGATGAGTCATGCTACTAGTTATTACGAGCTGATGGTAGGGTTCGGGTGTGGCGCAGACCCCATGAGGCCATGGACCGAAGCTGTCAACAAGGCACTCTGCTGGCTGGTGGTGGTTTCCTGCATGTGTGGGGTGTCTTTACGTGACGCAGTGTCGGACCTCTGGTCCTTGTAAATATGTCAATAACCGGTAATCGGTTTGTTGCTCTACTGGGTGATCATTTACAACCCTTCGTGGAAATCATGTACCGCAACAAAGATGGGATTTTCCACGCGGACAATGCACCATGTCATCGGGCCAAGTTGCCCAAAATTGGTTCGAGGAGCATTCTGGACAGTTCCGGCGGATGGTGTGGACATCACGTTTGCCTGACATGAACCCAATAGAGCACTTATGGGACGTTATGGAAAGGTCCATTCGCACCCAAGATAGTGCAGCTACAAATACCAGAGAATTGTGTGAGGGTATTCAGACGGCACGGCACAACATCTCTCCAGAAGTCACCCGGCAACTTGTGGAATCGATGCCGCGTCGAGTTGCTGCACTTCGTCGGACTAGAGGAGGTCCTACACGATACTAGGTGCCTATCGCATGACTTTTGGCACTTCAGTGTATTGTCACTGCTGCAAAAAAATATTATTCCGATACTCTTTAAGTGCCCGATGGGTTACTTTTCTACAACGTTGTGAGTCATACTTTAGGGTAAAATTAATAATTCCAAAGAATTTTATTAAATTATTTTAATTAATTTTTTTTAAATTTCTATTAAAATTGCTTAATTTAGACAATTTAAAATAAAAGAGTGTTACATGGGGAGTCAGCTGTTAAGAATACGATTTTTTTTCTAAGAAAAGAAGTGCCTTAACGGGTAATGTCATTCGAAACGCTTTCAAACGTTCAGTGTGAATAATACGAATAGTAACACTGAATACATGTGGTTTATTTTCTAAGATTACGGAGTGTCGGTGAAAGATACATTTTGCTTTATTATTTTTTCCCCATTTTTGTTTGTTTCGGAGTTTAACGAGCACAGTGTGCATCGAGGGTCATAGGCAGTAGTATGTCTCTGGTTTTGGGCCACTGGTTACAAGGAGGAGAAATGGCCAGGTTCCTGGGTGGGCGCGGTGGCCGTGCTTTTCATTATTTGATTGGGTCCGAAACCAGCTCCAGCGATTGGCAGGAAGCCAGCGCGCCTCTGACCTCTCTGGTAAGGAACCAAGGAATAGACTCCGGGCATTTTTATTGAAACGTGTGGTGAGTTCAGCAGAAATGCGCACCGCAGCCTTTTCAGTCAGCCTACATGGCTGTATAATTTTTTTCTGTTGATTTCCCTCCTTGCAGTGAAATTTTAATATACGGACAAGTGAGCTTTGATGACGTAAATTTAAAAATTGAGGTCTTGACAAAGAACTTACCATTCTCTTCACAAGAGAACTTTTCGGATTCATGGAACGTTCTACTGCGTGAACCGACTGTTTAGTCTCATCACGTAACAAAAATTTTCGCTTAATACACGAATATATTTTTAATTTATTTAAGAAAAAACTAAAAGCATATCTTATGAAATAATTTTGATATGATAGGTAATAAATGGTGAATTAGACGGTGACATTGGAGCTGGTATGGGACGCAATGACCAAAATAGAGAGTAAAGCCATAAGATACAGTTATCAAGATTAATCGAGAAGAGTAAAACTGATAAAGTGTGAATTACTATGACTAATTGTGGGAGCCGAAATCGATGCCTGGTGTTTATCTAATTATAATGAAGGTTATTGATGTCTAGAACAAACTGATATGTATGTTTATAATGAACTAATTGTTATTTTTCTTTATACATCAAACTGCCATATATGTGCTGGCTTGTCTTTTCGTTGAGCTTTTTTTATTCTTTTCTTTTGATTAGGGAGAGGAGGGCTATGTCAGGTCTTATGACATTTTCCCTCCCTTTCCTGGTTGGTACAGTATTTGTACAGTGTTACAATGAAATTATGATGCGTAATATAATGTGGCAACTGAAAAATAAATAATTGAAATAAATTAATATGCTTGCATATAAAAAATAGAAATCACTATTTTAGCCTACATGGTCATCTAAAAAATTCATGCTTCTCTTACCATCAAACCACGAAAAGTGCTTTAGCAACGCTAAGCCTAGAAGAAAAGTGCCTTAGTGCTGCTAAACCGAACTAAGGCCTGTCTTATATCATTGGCTTCTAGGCAGAAACAATGCCTTTGCGTAAAGCACTTCAATTTGATAAATATACAGTATATTTTGCTCCAAAATACATATTACGAACCTGGAACTGCTTCATCTTGTTTTGGAAATCATTTCCTTGTAACAAATGATCAGCAAGGAGTGCTTTCACTACATCTGTCGGCGTTACTTTGTCCTCTATCCTCAAAGTGTCGTCACCGTTTGTACTCGACCCATCGAAGGAGCTCAGTTCCATCTGGTTGTTCAGTTCCTGGTAGCATGTATTATTTCCCAAATACATCCTAGACGGTTCCTCCATCAGCATAGAGTCTATGCTGTCGTCGCTCGTTTCAAAATCGCCATCGTCATAATCGTTGTAGTCGTCAAGATAGGTGTCACGATCTTCGCACATAGCCCTGTCCGCCGAGAGAGATCCGGTGCTTCTTCCGTCTGGTGGTAAGCGTCCTTGCAGGTCGGGTGTGTAGGCATAGTCACTGGAACTACTCTGATCACACCTTGAATCGCACGAATCTAAGTAGTAGGCTGCACCCCTGCTAGGGGGCCCTGGCTTCTTAACTGGCTCTAAAGCTTTTATATCCTCGTTTTTATCAGGTGACGTACTAGCAGTTCCTTCTGATGGACAGTCAAGATCCAACATTGTGAGGCTTGACGATGGCCGCCAGTGGCTGTCTTCGCTGGACGTTGCAGAGATGAAAAAGTTAGCAAAACTCACAGGACTGTCCAGGTCGTAGCAAATGGGCTGCAGAACTGGCGACCTCAGGTGACAGTTTGCCAGGCGGAGAAGACGTTCGCAGATTATGTACAATATCTGGAAAGATATATTTCCACTTTATTAGTATCAAACAAACGGAACATCATAGTTTTGCAAATTAACGCAATACAATGCAAAAAATATTCATCAAAACTTTCATTTACTTTACAACAGTCAGGTTTTCTTCTTACACTGAGCTTTTCTGAACTAAAATGAGGTAGGTATCACGATTATCGTTTACAATGTTGGACGATATCAGTGTAATGAACGTAACTTTATTATGCCACGGATAAAAATAATTAGCTAAATGAAGCTCGCTACGTACTTTCCTACATGAGTTCACTTTATAGAATCTCATCGATATTCTGTTGATCATGTTTTAAAGAGCAACTTGACAGCTTGTTATCTACTATGGTGTTGATTTTCAGTAATGGACTGCTCTTTTGTTTGGAAAACCGAAAGCGAGCTGTCCTACTTTCAGCCAGCGCTGGTTTATTGCACTGGAGAACCACTCACGTCCTGTAAGCTTGAAAACTCCATCGACAGTTAAACTGCACATTTTAATTTTCACTGTTCCCTTTTGTGTCAGTTGCCGTTTAATTGATGCCATATTAGAAGAAAAATTAGTTTCAGCATGTATAGAAAACAAATATGGTTACAAGCAGAAGAAAGCTACGTAAGGTATAACAGTAAGCTCATTGTGTGCGATGTTTTGTAATGATAAGTAGAAATCTCTGTGCGGTTTCTACACGATGATAATGCATAACATCACCAGCGCGAATACTTTGAAGATATATGCCGGTAAAAAGACCGTTTTTGATGCATAGGTTTTTTATTGGAACATGAATTTCCTAAAAAAAAAAAAAACACAAAAAAACCCCGCTGATCTTGGAATTTTGTTACAGTAAATCACAATGGTTATTTTAACGAGAAGATAAATACAGATATAACTTGTAATACGAAAGCTTTTTTTTCTGGTGAAAAATAAACCCTGTACAAGTTACAATGTGCCCATGACAGGAGTTTGCACATATTTTTATGGATTTAAGAACCCCCAATTAGCATCTAACGCAATATGTAGTCTTCCATCTCTAATCTGAGCAACTGGTTTCAAAGAAATGAGATCAAACACAACAGGAAGCCAGAAGACCAAGCACAGCAGTAAATCAGAAGAACAAACACTTTGCACTGGAATCCGAACCTAGACTTAGCTGTACGGGAAGAAAGAAACTATCACCTTCCACCACAAGGGTCTGACCACCCAGGTTCCATTGAGCCTGGCGGATGGTTTCGAGCCAGGAGGGTAGCGCATCACGTCGTGATGCGCTGCATTGAACATTTGTACATCCACGAGGATGTACGAATGCCCAGACGTTTTCTACAAGCCATGTACATGCACTTAACTCAATTCAGGTCTACCGAAAGAATTAGAATCATCGATTTTCTGAGGCTGACGGTATTGCCTGTTAAGCACACTGTAAAAAAAATTCTGAAATTCACGAGCCACTTTTCGTGATTTTGTTTGTGAATTAACGAAACATATATCTGATACGGGATGTAAGGTCAGGTGATGCGTAACATCACAGCCTCTCCTTGACAAATGTCAACCCCGCCTTCTCGTGGTGCATCCTGTTCCCACTAAAGGGGCTCTGACGACCGCCCATAGCGGTATAACTATACCATCGGGATTAGAGGAAATTCTATCCCACACTCACCAACCCGCTTGGCCAGCGTGGTGAGTTATGGCCAAACCCCTCCAAAATGATTCCACAACTTAAATCTTGGCCCTCAGTCTCCGGCAGCTGGAATGTACCTGGCCAAGGCAGCGGCCAGTGCGACATGAAGGCAGAGGGTGCTAAGAATCCCCGGAGGACCGGACTAGGCTGCCATCTGATGCTGACCTTGGCTACTTACAATGGACGCTGCCTATCTTCTGATTCAAGGCTTCTTGAATTGGAAGAGGAACTACAAAGGATCAAGTGGGACATCGTGGGGCTAAGTGAGGTAAGGAGAAAAGGAGAAGATCTCATCGAACTGAAAAGTGGACATCTCTTCTACTATCGTGGGACAGATACTGGCAGAACTAGTGGTGTTGGATTTATAATAAACAAGAAACTGAAGGATAAAGTTGTAGAAGTTGAAAGTTCCTCTGACAGAGCTGCACGACTTGTTATCCAACTCTCGAAAAGATACCAGGCTCAGATTATTCAAACTTATGCACCCACCACAAGTCATCCTGAAGAAGAAATTGAAGAATTTTATGAGGAAATTTGTCATCTAAATAATAAAGGTAAGCAGCACTTGAAAATAATTATGGGAGATTTCAATGCAAAAATAGGGCAACGGCAACAGAATGAAACTTCAGTAGGTAAATTCGGTAATGGCAACAGAAACCAGCGTGGAAATACTCTCGTTGAGTTTGCAGAGGCAGAAGGGTTTTTCATCTTGAACTCCTTCTTCAAGAAAAAGCCTCACAGGAAATGGACATGGAGACATCCAAATGGGACGACAAGTGAAATTGATTTTATTATGTGTAACAAAAAATTCGTCATAGAAGACTGCAGTGTGCTAAACAAGTTCAACACAGGTAGTGACCATAGACTGGTGAGATGTAAGATGCACCTCAACACTAAACTTGAACGTGGCAAGCTCATAAGACAAACAAAATCTATTGACATAACCAACCTTAAAAAACACCATAATACCTTCAAGTTAGAACTGAAGAACAGGTTCTCTGCTTTAGAAGGCCTAACATCGGAAGAAGTGGACATCTCTGAAGTTAACAGAAAAGTAACCAAAGCTCTTATGGAAACAGCAACAAAATTAGCTGGGTCTAAGAACAAGTTGCATGTGAACAAATTATCAGGAAAAACCAAAATGTTGATGTAAAAAAGAAGAGAGATGAGGACAACTAAAGAAGATGTGACTTCCAAAGTGGAATATATAGAGCTATGCAAGACAGTAAGAAAAAGTATCACTGAAGACGTAAGGAAATTCAACTGTGAACTAGTGAGGAAAGCAATTGAAAACAACCAAAGCCTAAAGATAGCAAAGGGACACCTCAGTAAGGGAAGAAAACAGATTATGGCACTGAGAAAAGAAGATGGTTCTGTAACAAGAAATAGAGGCAGAAATTTTTACAAGAGTGAAAGATTTCTACTCCAAATTATATGAAAGGGATGATATATGCACTCCAGACATCATGAAAGATACCAGTACCAGAGTTCCTCCAGTCCTTCCAGCAGAAGTTGCACATGCAATCAAGAACATGAAGCGAGGAAAAGCTTTAGGAGAAGATGGAATTACTGTAGACATCATACAAGAAGCAAGTGGAGAAATCGAAACACTACTCGCCCAAATTTTCACTCGATGCCTTAATGAAGGAAAGATTCCTGAGGATTGGAACACCGCTACAATGATCCTGCTACATAAGAAAGGTGACATTGAGGATCTCGGAAACTACAGACCTATCAGCCTCCTATCAGTAGTTTATAAAATCTTCACTAAAGTTCTTTCACACCGCTTGAAGGTAACACTGGACATTGCTCAACCGAGAGAACAAGCTGGATTCAGGAGTGGCTACAGCACAATAGATCATATCCACGTGTTGAGAGAACTAATTGAAAGAGCGAGGGAATATGAACTTCCATTGTGCATGGCTTTTATCGATTATGAAAAAGCCTTTGATTCGGTGAAACCATCAGCAGTTACCACGGCTCTGAAATCCTGCGGTATTGAAGATGCATACATTAATATTATTAATAACATCTATGAAAATGCAAGTGCAAAGATTAGGCTGTTTGAAAATACAACACACGTAAAAATTGGAAAGGGAGTGAGACAAGGTGACACCATATCTCCGAAGCTCTTTAATGCCACATTGGAGGGTGTTTTTCAGTCGCTGAGCTGGGAAAACAAGGGGATAAAGATTAATGGAGATTATCTAACCCACCTTCGTTTTGCTGATGACGTAGTTATTTTTGCAACTACCCCATCAGAGCTGCAGAGTATGATCCAGGAACTTGCTGACAAGAGTAAAGAAGTGGGATTAAAAATGAACTTTCAGAAGACAAAAGTGATGTTCAATGCTTTTACTAGAAATGAAGATTTATCGATTGATGGAGAAAAGCTGGAGATAACAGACACGTACGTTTATCTTGGACAGCAGATATCAAGTGAGGGTCACATTGATGAAGAAATTAATCGGCGTACAAAACTTGCCTGGAGAGCTTTTGGAAGAAACAGCATAATTTTCAAGAGCAATATGCCATTATGTCTTAAAAGAAAAGTGTTTGATCAATGCATCCTTCCAGTGCTTACGTATGGTGCAGAGACGTGGACCTTAACTAAAAGAGACATACAAAGGCTGCAGACAACTCAAAAAAGCATGGAGAGGTGCATGCTTGGTGTAACCAGGAGAGATAAGAAGAGGAACTCGTGGATCCGAAAAATGACAAGAGTGGAAGACATCATGATCAGAGTTAAATCCCTGAAATGGCAATGGGCTGGACATACTGCCAGAAGGACAGATTATCGATGGACAGCCGAAATTTTAGATTGGATTCCAAGGGACAGGAAAAGACCCAGAAGAAGACCACATGGGAGATGGGTGGATGAAATTCGAAAGTATGCAGGGGTAACATGGAGGAGACTGGCACAAGACAGACCGTTGTGGAGGAAACTTGGGGAGACCTTCGTCCAGCAGTGGATTGATAATGGTTGACAATGATGATGATGATGATATCTGATACAACCTTTTCCGTGAAATGACAGAAAGAAACCTGAATTTCACGGATTTTTCGTACCAAGGGAAAATTCTGAATTTTCAGAAACCTTTTCGCAGTTTCTTTCTTATATTGACGCTAAAGTAACGTTTTATAGATATGTTAACGGAAAATTCTGAATTTTCAGAAACCTTTCCGCAGTTTCTTTCTTATATTGACAGTAAACTACCGTTTTAGAGGTATGTTAACTGAAAATTCTGAATTTTCAGAAACCTTTCCGCAGTTTCTTTCTTATATTGACGGCAAATTACCGTTTTATAGATGTGTTAACGGAAAAGTTTGAATTTACAGAAAACTTTCCGTAGTTTCTTTCTTACATTGACAGTAAACTACCGTTTCAGAGATGTGTTAACGGAAAATTCCGAAATTTCAGAAACCTTTCCGCATTTTCTTTCTTATATTGACGGTAAATTACCGTTTTAGAGATGTGTTAACGGAAAATTCTGAATTTTCAGAAACCTCCGCATTTTCTTTCTTATATTGACGGTAAATTACCGTTTTAGAGATGTGTTAACGGAAAATTCTGAATTTTCAGAAACCTTTCCGTAGTTCCTTTCGTATATTAACGGAAAATCTCCGTCCTCACTTTTCCATATTCGTATACGGTAATAGGAGCGACTGGTGAGAATACTTGAGGTTTGATTAAATTTTAAATTTCAATTGTCTGTCGAATTTTGAAGTTCCGTAACGAGATCGGATATTGTGGATAGCACATCGCATGAATTTTGTTTATTGTAGCACAGGATATTTCTTATCCTTTCCCCTATTTTGTGCACCAGCTATTTATTATGTATTGTGTTACTGTAAGAAACCGAGCACTTAACTTATTGCACAGATGGTTATACGGTGTCTGTGTATCAGTCTTTGGACAACGTAAGACAAACGCTATTATAGCTATCAAGAGTAAATTTTATATTTAATTTCTTTTCTGAAATAATACTGTAAAAAGTACATTTTACCTTTTTTAAAGATAACTGAAAGTCATTGTCAGTTTAAAAAAATATGTTGTAAAGCATTTTTTTGCTTCGAAAAATCACGATGAAAAATGCTTAATTCGTTAAAAGTCGTCCTACAGAAAGAAAAAAAGAAAAAAAAACCTATTCAGAAAAATAATAAGCTTCAACAGAAAATAAAGTGACTAAATCACTCACATTAATGACGAAAATAAAATTCATCGTCGCGGAATTCATTTTGTAATGTACGTGAATCGGGTTGCCGAGCGTTTCTGGCTCAGTTGTTAAAGGTGAAAGTTACCTCTTGAGCCAGCTCAAACGACCGGAGTTCGATCTTGACCTCATCGGAAGGATTATCTGGGGTAAATGCTGTACAGGCTAGTCGATTTTGCGGAATTTCAATTTAAATAAGGGAAAACCTGAAATGGACTTTCCTGAAATAAACGGAATTTCTGACTACGGAAAATCTGAAAATACGGGTTAAAATAAACGGGTACTTTTAAAAACGGAAATTTCTGAAGAACACGTATACCTACCGGCAACTTTGCTACACGTTATTTACAGAAATTTTCCGTGAATTCACACCACTTATTTTTTACAGTGCATAAGCCAACCAGTCTGACGCCAGATGGAGGAGGGTTATCTCCATTCGATGAATAATGCGAACATTTGTCGTTGTATTTATGAATTCAGAACACAGCAGCTATATGAAGTACACTATATTGACAAAAGTCACCGGACACCTAGAAGAGAAACACAACATAGCATTTATTGTCATATATTAGTACGGTGTCGGTCTGCTTTTGACCTTAATGCATGCACTAACCCTTCGAGACATGCTTTTGCCAAGGTTTTGGAACTCAGCGATAGGTATGTGCTTCCATTCAGTACATAATGCTACAGCTGACTGTTGCTTAGTAGTAGGCCTTGGTTTCAAATTTTTTATGCGGCGCTCTAATTCATCCCATAGGTGCTCTATGGGTTTACGATTACGGCTGTGTGCTGGCCAGTCCATACACGATACCGAATTATTGTCAAACCACGTCTTAACAGTCCTTGCTTTACAGCTTGGTGCATTATCCTGCTGGTACCAACAAGGCTCGGTTCCATAGTATTGCCACAGAGTTGGTAGATCATAACTGTTCAGAATATCGAGGTAGACGTGCTGGTTAACAGGTTTGTTCACGATAACCAATGGGCCGGGACAATACCACGAAAAACACCCCCACACTATTACACTGCCAGCTCCAAACTTAAACGTAGGAACATTAAACTGTGGTGAATAACGTTTCCCCGGCTGCCGCCATACCCACACACGGCCATCAGACTGATGGATCGTGCATCTGGATTCATCAGTCCATAGGACTCATTTCCATTGATCTACGGTCCACGATAAATGCTCTTTGCACCGTGCTAGACAACGAGTAACATTCCGAGTGGAGATGAAAAGCTTATGAGCAGTCGCACGACCACGGTAACCCATGGAATGAAGTTCTCTGGGAATGGTACGTGTACATACCGAGGTTCCAGCATTTTTACTCACCTGTACACTGAGGTCTTGTGCAGAGTACTCCATCGATTAGCTGTAACGATTCTCCTGAGGCTTCGACGTCTTCTATCACAGATTTTCTTTGATTTGCCGGTACGTTTTGCTGCTTCAGGCACGCCACGTGACTTCCACTTATTCGGTACATCCAAAACAGTTGACTTGGGTAAGTTTTAACGCCTCTCGGTTTCTCTTATGGACAACCCACTAATATAACACCCAACAATCTTTCCTCTCTCAAAGTCAGTTCTCTTTCGCCGCGACATTTTCACTCAACCTCACAGTGCGATATGATCATGGTCAGCTGAAGGCTTGTTTTTATATCGTTTGCAGCTGTACCGCCCATCTGAATAATGCAGCGGATCCGTTCATTTGGTTTTGAAGGTGTGTCCGGTGATTTTTGTCAATATAGAGCTTTGCAAATGGAAAGCATAAAGCTCAGTATGGGAACACAGGGAGTTGTTGAGTTCATTTAAAGGAACTTGTTCACCAAAAGTGTCATAGACGCTGATTTTAATGGATTGTGATGATGTGTCTGCTTTCACATTAAATAGCGTCTAAAATAACCAACCGTCGCCTTGCGTATGATAACCTTTATTTCAGGACTGACCATATTGTTCCAAATTTATTTTTTACGAATTTTATTCAGGGATTAGGGACCACCACGAGCAACCCTTTGGGCTATAAACAATCGTCCGTTCCTTATTTAGGTCCGTGTTCCAGGGAAGGAATAGAGGCAATGCCACAAGGCAAACACATCACCCATGCCTCTTACGGTACTCTAACCCGGGCTCATCTCAGACGAAAGCTTCCGCATAATATTTGTATTCAAGTATTTCTATTAAATATGAACATTACAGGCCCGTACCCCATTTCCCCCTTTCTAAAACGAAGTCTCATATCGGTCACTTAAGTTTTGTAAGTCATGACGTAGAGTACTGTAACTTTTTTTTATAAACTGAGAAATAAAGCATAAGCCCCCCCCCCCAAAAAAAAAGGTGGGAGAGGGGAGAGAAAATAGGATATTTCACTAGCTCAGAAACTTAAGCATTCTCTCAGAAGGTGTCAAGAGAGTAAATACATTAACACGGTGTATAATGAGAAAGAGGTAGAGGAACTTCTTCCGGTGTAGAACAGGTCTTATGGATACGGTCAGAGCCCATTTAAGTGGGGGACAAGGGGCCTGCAAACCCGGGCCCCACATTCCAGCATTATGCAGAATGCTTGAAGAATTGACAGAGTTCTAAATTTTTTTTTTGCAGATAGCACAGCGAAAACTATAAGAAACTGCCTTGCGAATTTTTTTTTTTTTTCATTTCTTTCCCCTTTTTTAGGAGTCCGCAAAAAAGTATAGTCGCCCGCAGCCCATCTTCAGTTCTTTGTGATGCATTACAGATGTTTTGTACACATCTGCAATTGGAGGAAATTTATCCAGATGTCATGATTCAAACGAATCACGATATCTGGATCACATTATTTTTCACTACTTTGGTATAATTTCAACAAGCTGAATACTTCCCCTCCTGGTGTCCGTTTTTTAACTGTGCAGTTTTACATTTCCTTGCTAACATTGATTCGTCGAAGAATCATGGGATGCACACTTCAATATGGCAGGGATATTTTTATGACTTCCTCATAATATTTTGGGAATGCTTTCTCCTGGGTATTTTTATTTCGCCACCCCTAGTCAAATCCTAGGCGTGCCACTATTACCGGGGCCCCAAACACTGCCCAGCCCCAGACCCGCTGTCTCCTTAAATGGGCACTGGATACAAAAATATTTTCTTTATTATTGGCAATTGTGATGCATTTCTTCATCTTGCATGTTTGTAAATAATAATCAAAGATAATCTGTATAGCACCTGGTTTGTCCCTAATAATCAAAGAGCACGAAATAGCATGAAATTGAAGAAAACAGTTCTTCCTCTCGTGATGTTGTAAATGCTTAGTAAATACAACTCTCAAAACTTTTGGTGCCAATCAACACAAAAAGGACTGTACAGTGAATTATATTATTATTACTGCTTATAGGTTATAATTAACGAGGAGGAAAAAGCTGTTAAATTGCGATTGATGCATTTAATAACCTTGAGAGACCGATTAAAGCCAGCTCGTACGGCCATTGTGCTGATTATTTTACAACTTCTGAAAGTTAGAAATCGATTTAGAGATTCAATACTGATATCAGCCAATAAAAGGTTTACAACTGAAAATTGGTACAAATGAATTCCTTCTTTAGAAGGCAGATTGCAATGCATTTTAAGCATGCTTTCTAGCAACAGAAAAACTTCTTTATTTTGATAGAAAAAATTTTCCAATTTATGAATTTCATGCGTTGTTACATTTTATGCGAAATAAAAGAAAAAAAAACTTACTTTAGGAATATATTTGAGATTTCTTGCCTCCAGTCCGTGTATCAATCTCTTTTGTCTGGATAAATGCTGATTCAGAGTGAACGGAGTTCCTTTGGATATTCTATAAATTGGAAATATAGCACAATATTAGAAGCTAAGTTTTGCGAAGTCGAAAAAACAGAAAAAAAAAAAAAAGGAAACAATGGTATTTTACATATGTATCATCACTGCTTAATAAAAGAAAGCAGATCAAATAAGAATAAAAAAACTGGCTGTGCTAAGCACATATTGAAATTAAATCTGCGCTCTAAAAACAATTTGTCCACCGAAATAGGTGAGGAAATTTGATATTACTACTTCCCCCCCCCCTAAATGCTGCTTACCGCAAAACAGGTCGATGTTTCAAAAAATGATTGACATGACAAAAATGTGCACGACTGTTACGCGTATTCTACGGTGTAAGCCATTTCACATAACTGAAAATAACATATATTTATAATTGACAAAACACTTATCTGCACATTAAGCAAAAGCTTGTTTCTAGTCAGAACTGAGTCTCTACCCTGAGCACACTTTTGCACGGATAATGTTGTATAAAGGTGTCGCATTGAATTCACGAAGACCATCGACTTGAACTTCATTTAAGCTGTGCTGATAGGTTTGTTTGAACTTATAGGACCGTGTGATGAAAATTTTCATTGCTACTTGTGCCCAAAGGTTGCCCAGTGGTGTGTGTGTGAATGATAATCTCAGGTGCCCGCCAGCTTGTGCTGGACGTTTCATTGCTACTTGTGTCCAAAGGTTGCCCAGTGGTGTGGGTGAATGATAATCTCAGGTGCCCGCCAGCCTGTGCTGGACTTTTCATTGTTACTTGTGTCCAAAGGTTGCCCAGTGGTGTGGGTAAATGATAATCTCAGGTGCCCACCAGCCAGTGCTGGACTTTTCATTGGTACTTGTGTCCAAAGGTTGCTCAGTGGTGTGTGTAAATGATAATCTCAGGTGCCCGCCAGCCTGTGCTGGACTTTTCATTGCTACTTGTGTCCAAAGGTTGTCCAGTGGTGTGTGTAAAGGATAATCTCAGGTGCCCGCCAGCCTGTGCTGGACGTTTCATTGTTACTTGTGTCCAAAGGTTGCCCAGTGGTGTGTGTGAATGGTAATCTCAGGTGCCCGCCAGACTGTGCTGGACGTTTCATTGCTACTTGTGTCCAAAGGTTGCCCAGTGGTGTGTGTGAATGATAATCTCAGGTGCCCGCCAGCTTGTGCTGAACGTTTCGTTGCTACTTGTGTCCAAAGGTTGCCCAGTGGTGTGTGTGAATGATAATCTCAGGTGCCCGCCAGCCTGTGCAGGACTTTTCCTCATTGTTACTTCTGTCCAAAGGTTTCCCAGTGGTGTGGGTGAATGATAATCTCAGGTGCCCGCCAGCCAGTGCTGGACTTTTCATTGCTACTTGTGTCCAAAGGTTGCCCAGTGGTGTGTGTGAATGATAATCTCAAGTGCCTGCCAGCATATGCTGGACTTTTCATCGCTACTTGTGTCCAAAGGTTGTCCAGTGGTGTGTGTGAATGATAATAGCAGGTGCCCGCCAGCCTGTGCTGGACTCCTGAAAGAGATGGCAGTAATAACTTTGTTTTATAGTTAGTTTTTTGTTCCTTCCTTGGAGCCAGTAATATTAAACTAGGAGTGAGATGCTGAGATGCACATACTATGCCAGAAAAAATGTCTTACTGTTTTTGTAATTTTTTCCTACCGATTTTTAATGGATACTACAATTATTTCCTATCTGAGTTTCCTTTTTGTTTCGCTTACAGTGATTAAAAATTCGGACTTGCTTCTATGCCATTTTTTCAATATATTAAATTCGTAATATAATTCATTGGTGCTATTTAACATGAAACGCTCCTGAACGCTTACAAAAAAAAGAAGACATCATAGACTATGCAAAGAATGCGTAGTCACTTCGCCTTCCTTTTTTCTGTCAAGAAGCTCTTTAACTTTATCCTCAATTTTCTGTCAATAGAATTCCACAAACGTCAACTTTTTAATTTTTAACTCTGCTGTTCTACCCCCTTCTACTCATGATTTCTTTGATTTATCTCTACTGGGATTTCAAAAAAGGTATCTTCAGTCTCTCAGCTTGCTCATGACGATCTCTCCTGGAAACTCATTACCGACATTTCACCAAATCTTTCTCCTACCTCACCGAATAAAGCAAAACTTAGTCTACTTCAGAGTACATTTTGCTACATCTTTCCTGCTGTTATTGACTCAAGTGGTCGGATACCAGTTTCCGCTTCAATTTTGCTCGCGATAACCTTAACTCAACAGTTTTATTTTATTTGGTGGGTTTAACGGCCACCGTGAATAACTCAATGGGCTATGAGTAGTCTCCGGTCCCTAATTTAGAGCCACTGGCTCCAAGAGAGAGAGAGAGAGAGAGAGAGAGAGAGAGAGAGAGAGAGAGAGAGAGAGAGAGAGAGAGAGAGAGAGACAGAGACTAATTGTAAGTCTAGAAAATGCAGTTGACATAGCTCCAGTCCTAGTATTATAAATATGTTCCTTGAGCCTTGTCCCCAAGGAACGCTTAGTGCATCCTATGTATAGAGAGTCTTGTTCTTCTGGATCAGAAACTTTTAAGGGAATACATTATACTACAAACTTATGTTCAAGTTCAACAGGGTCCCGATCAGTTTTAATCAATGATATAATATTTCTAGTTTTGATGCCAAAGTCCAAATTATGCTGTTTATGAGCATTTTCAGGATATTCGTGACTTATAGAACAAAATTCATGGATTCATAACCTTGCAGGGTATGTCTACATACATGTATGTATGTAGACACATACCCAACATGTTAAAAACTTTAACATGAAGGGTATGTGTCTACCAGGGTTGAATATTCGGGATGTGCTAGGTGTGCGGCGCACACCCACATGGAGTCGCAATTTATTTAACCTATACTAACGGTATTGCACTTTCAGATTTATTTATAAAACATTCTTCAGAATTTGTCCTAAGACATCGAGTGGTGGTTAAATTTAATTCCCCTACACAATGTTCTCATTTATAGGGGAATGTTCATTCAGCAAACGTATGTGCTAAGATCGTTAGGGGTGCGATTTCTCGACAAAGCATCCGACGTGCTCAAGTAACTGTGGTTTAAGCGCTCCCTAGATGGCGTTGCAGGTCTGTGTTTCAAATATTACAGCTGATTTCTCAGGGTGTGCTAGTTGAATAGAGCACCGCTTGCAATCTGACGATGCTCAAGCAGCTGTGGTGCAAGGGCTCCCTAGATGACGCTGCTGGTGACGTTTTTATTTCCCTGTGGTTTCAAACATTGCAGTGAATCTCTCAGGGTGTGGTAACCAAATAGAGCACCGCTTGCAATCCCATGGAGGAACGAAATTCGACGTTGTGATACGTGTTGCTGTCACATTATGTTTTTGGATAACAAAGCTCACCACAGTTTCTCTTAAGGCTTCGCGTGGTAGCTAAAATGAATTCTCTTATACATTGTTTTCGTAATATGGAGAAGGTTCTTTGCTTCGTCGAGTAAACAAAACATAGTAAGTAATATTCGCATCCGTAGGTGTGCTGCGTAGCCAGCGGACACCCGAGGCGTGTAAAGCAACTGTGATACAAAGCTCTCTAGATGGCAGATTGGCTGCAGGTCCCTTTTTTACCTCCTTGCGGTTTCGACGAAGAGTCTAAAAACTTCCCATGGTGTATGTGTCTAAACAAAGCACTGCTGGTCATATGTTTGCGTTTGGAATCGCGTGGAATCACAAATACAATTCAACGTTTTGCCAGGAAATGCAGTTTTTCTGTCTTTTCGTCGTAGTGCGAATCGATGTGTTTATGAGCATAGATTTAAGAAAAAGAATTTTAATTTTTGTTATTCATATAGGATGGGATAAAAAATCATTGTTTTCTTAATGAAACGACCGCTAAATAATAAATAAAAAAAATGCTTTCTTGTAATCAAAATCAATTCTTGAAATTTTCAGCTCGGGATACATAAAATTTCTGCATTTTGTTTTTACCGTAATAGCGCACACCCAACCTAAATGGGCACGCGACACCACTGGTGTCTATATATGTTTTTAGTCGTGTTTGACGACAGTATTTCACGTGTCACAAGTTCTGTTACTTAGGAGAAGAAAATTCAATACTTCTTACACCCGAAACGTGTCTTTCATCTGGTAAACCCTAATAACATCTGGTAAACCCTACCTCAGTTCAAGAGGTTTTAAATCGTCTAAGCGATTATGCAATTCTCGAAACATTTTAAAAGTGCCCTCAAAATTCGCCGAGATGTTATCTTTTTCACAAGGTAAAGGACAAGCTTAGTAAAGGTTTTTTAGTGACTTGCTGAGTAACAATGGAAAAGAACGTTGCTATTAAACTGCAAATTTGAACAGAAACAACGATGTTTCATGAAACATCATGATCATGTTGAACATTTGAAATATGTGACATCACTGCATTAAAACATTCTTTATCATTCTCTTTTATTTCATCTTTCTCATAAAACAGTACTCTTGTCTGCACAAAGTTCAGGTGGTACAGTATCATTCAGTAACCCGACAGCCAGTAGATCCATTTTTACGTTCGGGCGCTAATGTGAAAACACAAATTTGTCCGTGACGAAGATCAGCGTTCCCTTACTCCGAAGTAAGTTGCTCTCCTAACTAAGCTACACGGACGGAATGCATCGCTACAGATTTGTCGTCTTGACACGTGCTTTACCTCTGTAGTACGTCACAATGGCTTTGTGAAGCTGTTGAAAAGTTGAAGGGGTTTAACGCTGTAAAATTAGTCATTGATGTTTTTGAAACATCAACGCTGAAACAACATTTTCTGAACAGAAGAGCCCCTCCGCCTGTAAAAAATATGCACAGAAAGTTTTTACGCAGAAAGCGGCATCCCATAACAAAGTTATCGTATTGTTACGAATTTTTATAATTTCACAAACACCCTAAAACAAAACATAAATAATAAAGTAACGAATTCCTAAAACACACTTTTTGGGTGTGTGCAAAAATTCTACCCGTTTTGGTAATAGATGCAAATTCCCAGAGTAGTTACTTCACAGATGACGCTGCGATGCCGTATTTTCGGCCAAGAAAGCATTGAGCAGTAGAGCATATAGAGGCACTAGGTTTGTCCAAGTAAGTCATTCGTAACGGAAATCACGGACGGTGTAACATGGCATACGATAAGAAGCACATTAGACATTGTTTATTGTACGAGTTCGATAAAGGCAGCACTGCAGCCGCGTCTTGCCGTGACATCTGTCAAGTGTATGGGGAGGATGCAGTTGATGATAGCACATGTTGCCGTTGGTTTCGGAAATTCCGGGACGGAGACAGAAGCTGTAAAGATCAACCACGTCCTGGACTTCCATCCGTGGTTTCTGTAGAGGATGTGGGGCAAGCCTTAGAAAATGACCCACATCCAACAGTTTAGGAATTAGCGGAAACGTTGTCGGTACACAGAACAACAGTCGAAAGACGGATGCATGCGCTTGGATTCATCACCAACTTCGAAAACTGGGTTCCGCACCAGCTTTCTGCAAAGCAACGAGAGCAGAGAATCCGCACCTGTGTTTCTTTGCTCTCTCGTCACAGAAATAAACCGTTTTTGGGGCGAATTGTAACTGGTGATGAGAAACGAGTACTGTGCTTCTTTCCTTTCTCGTCACAGAAATGAACCGTTTTTGGGACGAATTGTAACTGGTGATGAGAAACGGGTACTGTACCGTAATGTAAAGCGTCCACGGACTATGTCCCAAGGTACGGAGCCTGCTGCATCTACCTGAAAAGGAGGACTCCATCCCGAAAAAGTTTTCTTGAGTGTCTAGTATGATGTCCAGGGAATAATCCACTGGGAGGTGTTGGCACCTAACAGAGCGATAAATGCTGACCTCTATTGCCAACAGTTGGACAGATTGCGAGAACAACTGACATCGAAGCGGCCAGTACTTCTCAATCGCAAAAGCGTGATCCCTCATCATCAAAACGCTCTCACTCGGAAAAAATTACTGGACTTTGGTTGGGAAGTGTTACCTAACCCGGCGTATTCCCCTGACCTGACACCGACGGGCTACCACCTTTTTCGATCATTACAGAACGCCTCCGCTCTTTAAACCTTCAATGATGTTTAAACCTACATGATTTTTTGACTCTAAAACACAGGAGTTTTTCCTGCGTGGGATTTACTTACGGGTGTCGTTCACTTGATAGAAAGGTCACTTGACCGAAAATCACTTAGCCGAAAATCACTTGATCGAAAGGTACATTTCATCGAAGGGTCTCTTGACCAAAAAGTTCATTTTACCGAAAGGTCACTTCACCTAAAAGTTCATTTCATCGAAAGGACATTTGATCGAAAAGTTCATTTCACCGAAGGATTACTTTACCTAAAAGTTCATTACATCGAAAGATCATTTCACCGAATGGTCAGTTTATCGAAAACTTAGAATTTTGTTGTTAGAGATCTGTTGGAGTGTGGTGCGGGTTTTTGAAAAACTGGCCACCTAAACATTATTGGATGGTATAAAAAATATACTTTTAATTTCTATGAAACACCTCCTCATGAGTAGGTTTTTCGAAATATAACATTGATTATAAAGCCTAGATCTGTGGTTTTTTTGTCAAATTTTAATCCTCCGAGCTCTTGTTCATAAGGGTAACATAGCAAATCAAGTAAATAATGTTCATTTTTTCTGAACTACAAAACATTAGTTTTTTGACCGTAGGCCTAGATACAGGCCATTTTAACAGATTTTAACCTTACTCGTATTCATAAGCATTACATAAAATGTAAAGTAACTTTTTATGTAAACATTATGAACATAAGCACGCACTGTTAAAATTTGTTAAAAAGGCCTAAGCCGAGGCCCTAGGGCCCTAAAATTGATTCCTTTGCCTGAAAAAAAGTGCAACATTATTAACTTGGCTTTTTATGTAAACCTTATGAACATGAGTTCGCACGATTAAAATTGGGTAAAAAGGCCTAAGCCAAGGCCTAGGAATCTAAAACTGATTCTTTTTGCATTACAAAATGTGCAACATTATTAATTTTACTTTTTATGTAAACCTTACGAACATGAGCACTGAACATGACTTTTATGTAAACTTTATGAACATGATTAAAATTTGCTAACAAGGCCTAAGCCGAAAGGCATGTTTAAAAAAAAAAAAAGATTTGTCTTAAAACAAAATTTTTGCGTTCTCTGTGACACGAAGAAATCAAAAATGGAATTTGAATATGATCCCCTAACGTTTAGGTGGTCTGTCTGCCGAACTTGCTTTATGCTTCAACTGATCCTGTAATGAAATCCGAAGTTATCGATAAACTGACCCTTCGGTGAAATGACCTTTCGATGAAATGAATTTTTAGGTAAAGAGACTTTTCGGTGAAGTGAACTTTTCGATCGAGTGACCCTTCGGTGAAATGAACTTTTCGATCAAGTGATCTTTCGGTGAAGCAATCTTTTCGATGAAGTGATTTTCGATCAAGTGACCCTTCGGTGAAGTAAACGTCGGGCAAATGAACGAGACCCTTTACTTACTCATAGACAGATGGTAAGAGGTCATACAGATTGATGGCAATTATGTGAAATCCTAGGTACGTTATTTGTTCTGTTCCCCTCCTTTCTTTGTAGCCTACAAAAACGGGTATAACTTATGCAGACACCCAATATATCACAACTTCTTCCGTGAAGGCGTCTCTTCGTTTCAGTAAAGAAGTTTTCTTTCTCCACGTCCAAAGAGGCAGATACGATTCTCCATTAAGTTTCCCTCCACCATTTACTTAATAAACACCACTTACGGAGATCATGGCTTCTTCTTTCCGCGCTAAGTTTCCCTCCACCATTTACTTAATAAACACCACTTACGGAGATCATGGCTTCTTCTTTCCGCGCATTCTTAATTCTTTTTCATAAGTGCCATATTTATTTTGGGAATAATCAGCATGTCACATAAAAAGGTGTTTGACCGGACTAGGAAAACAACTTTACAGGACAAATAAAAAATGTGTCAAAAACAAAACTATTTATATTCTTTCAAGTCAAGTGTTTAGAATGGTTTACGGTTTTGTCTAAAAACGGATTTGCACGATATTTAGTTTTCATGAGACAGATGTCTCAGCAGTAGAAATATGACCGTTACTTTTTATCTATAGGAAAGCAAATTAATTTTCCAAGATAATGGAACTATAAAGCAAATATTACTATAACAATCTTACTTACACATTTGTGAACACAGTGAAGAGAGGAAGAATAAATTGAGCAAACTGTTGCACACAGCTAATTTGGCTTCGTGTCTGTATGGCACATGGCCTATAATACATGAAAGAATTAAATGTGTAGCTGAAAAGAAAAAAACTCAAAAATCATTGTGATAAATAACGTTCTTTAGAATATAGTTTTGCAAATATTATATCACTTCAAGACAGAAGCTTTTATTATCATAAAACAAACTGATAAGTAAAAGAGTGATAAAACATGTTTTTAAAAACACACCGCGATGTTTAAAAATGAAATACTTATTATTGGCTCTTTTGCGAGTCAGCTCTTTCTTAAATCGATTTATGCATTGATTGGGATCAGTGACTACTTCACCTGGAGAGATTATCACTCATCACTTAATGTGATAAAGAAGTATTCATTCAACAGAATAGCTTTTATAAACAAAATCATTTTGTACAGTTCCTGACTATGAATGCAAAAAAATGTCCTTCTTTAGGTGTTGTTTGCAAAAATATGAATTTTTTTATTCAAATTAACTGCTCGACTTCGAAATTACTCCAACTAGGTAGAAAGAGAACAGAACATAAGGTGGGTAATATATGATTTAACTTCCAAAGCAGGACATCAGTTTGACAGGATATGAGACAGAATCACGTGACAGCAGTCACGTGTATGACAAACACGTGGTGCACAGCTCTCAGACACACGATGCGGCATTGAGTGTTATTGCTCGCCCTCACTGGGGTACCTGAGTCTAAGCAAACTTTACCCGGGCCCATAATTCGGCGGCATCCCTGGAAGACCCATTAGAGGCTTGGAAGTGGCGTTCAATGTGGTCCTGTAAATGCTGGCTGGGTGATAGGTCCGGAGATCTTGCTGGCTGTAGAAGCTTCTGGACCTCTTTAAGACACACTCGGAAGATGTTAGTGTCGCATGGCCGAGTGTTGTCTCCATGGAAAACACCCTCTACACAGAAATGACAAAATAAAATTACGAGCTATAAAATGTTATACACGTATTGCCGGTTGTCACAGTGCCTGTTATGCGTATCAGAGATGACCTGGTATCGTAACTAACGACACCCCACACAATGATACCTGATTGGCAAGTAGTACGGAAAACAGCTGGACCCTACCTGTGGCCACATCTTTGACAGTTGCGAAAAGGACGATCGTTGGCACCGTAGCAGAATCGGGACTCGTCGATGAACACCACATGGAGCCACTCCTGTTGCCACAAAACTCTGCTATGACACCACTCCAAACCAATTCAGCGATGCGCTACTGTCAATGACATTGGGCACACTGATTGCCGGAAGCGAAGACGTACCTCCGCCAATCTTCTGTTCACCGTCCGAGTAGTGACGAAGATGTCCATAATCACCGCTACGGATCGTTGAATGCACTGTGCAGTAGCTTGTTACTAAGAAGTTTCCTGGCGGGGAATAAGCCGATCAATGCGTGCTAACGTCCACCTGACTACATCGGTCCCTCTATAGCGACTGGGGTTGCGTTCTTGCAACCGCTGTCGCCAACAAAGTCCAACTGTTCTGGTATCCCGATGCATATAAGCCGCGACTTGACGAATTGAACAACCAGATTCACGTACGCCTAGGCGTCTAGCCAGGGATACACTGTTAAAAATTTTGCGGTAGGTTGCACCAAAAAGTGGGGCTACACCAGCTGCATAACTTTCTGAGAATAGATACATCATTGTGTTTTGCACACAACACCCAAATAACGTGGTTCAACTTTTCACCACGTTATGGTACAAAGCTGCACGCAAGGTTACCCCATGCTGTTGGGTTTATTTTGCACCACAGAATGGTGTATCTTTCCTAAGAAAGTGGTGCAGATGGTGTAGCACCTCCTTTTGGTGCAACCTACTAACAGATTACTAACAACTGACAACATATTAGTGACGAGGTCTACGAGGCATACTAACAGATTGGCGACGAGACCTACGAGGCATACTAACAAATTGGTGACGAGGTCTACAAGGCATCTTCGGTCCTCGGTTGTGTTGAAGCAGCCCTCAACACTCCGTTGATATATTACGTACAATCTGGGGACATGGTGCGGCTTGGGAGACCACTGCTTGCTTTTTTCTCTCACACATCTGATGCGACTGATTGCATGGTCGAATGATTTGCATATTTCATCTTCCTGAACACATCTACCAATTTGTAAGTCGATACGCCGACTCCTTCTGAGTGTGACAATTTCTATGTCCAGCAGTGCATGTAAGCAGCTAGAAGTTTGTACCATTCGTCCGAGAAGGGTCCGGGTTCGAATCCTGGTGAGGCATTGATGTTGTGTTTGTCTTACGGCACTGGCTCTCTCCTTTCCCTGGAACCACTGACCCTAAATTAGGTACGGGCGACTGCTTATAGCTAATTGAGTTGCTCACGGTGGTCGTTAAACCTTCAATAAAAAAAATTGATTTTTGATCAATTACAATACTCTGTTCTAGCGGTGTTAGCAAATTTAACCTTCCCAAAGGGAAAATTGCTCAACATTCTAAGTCTGGATGACTTTTGAACTGAAAATGAAATAATTTCAGGTTCATTTCCACAGATTAAACATTTTGTTCCGTTCCGAGTTGTAGATTCACCAAATCATCAAAGTAATAGAGATTTGGAGATGTCATAAATGGAAAGCGCACTACTTAACGGCAGCAGGTGTGAAACCCAAGTTTGCTAATATGAAAACACAAATTTGCCGGTAGCGGAGGTCGAACACGTATCCTTTGGCTTCGGAACCGAATGTTTTCCCAATTAAGCTGCACCGACACGGGGTTTTCACTTCTACTTGCCGTCTTGGCATCTGTGTCCTCTCTGCCTAATGTCACATATCTGTGTCCTCTCTGCCGAATGTCACATATCTGTGTCCTCTCTGCAGAATGCCTTGAGAAATGCGGTGGCACAAAATCGCAGGTATTGGGACTGCCGCAAACCATGCATTAATAACTCACTGTAGAAGAAGGAATTCTCACTAATTCCAGACTATGTGTGGAAGGAACGACACACATTCTTTGAAAAATCCAACAGCCACTAGATCCCTTTTGACGTTGGGATGGCAATGTGAAAACCCGAATTTGCTGGTGGCGGAACTCGAAACAGCATCCTTCTGCTCCGGAGCCGAATGCTTTCCCAATTGAGCTACACCAATGAAGTGTTTCATTGCTACTTGCCGTCTTGACATGTGCGTCACTTCTGTAGTACGACACACGCGTTCTAACGAAGATGTAATTCAAGTTCGAAGTGCAGTATAAAATCGCTGTTTGACGGACAGAAAAGCGAAATTTCGTAATGGCATTTCAGAAGTGAATCCACATTTATTTCCAAAACCTATACAGATGAACACCCAGTTATGTAATCTTTTCCTAAACTTTACGAGTTTAAGAAAATCGCAAGCTATCTTAAAATCATGACTTGCTACCAGAACTTAGTAATATCCTATTTACTGTAATACTGTATGTCAGAAGTGGTTTTAAACATTCCGTGGGGGCAAGTGCGTCATGGATTTGATGCATACTGTTTTCCAATATTGATGACAGAAATAATTTATTTTTAAGGGATAACATATTTAACAAGCTGTTTTAAAGCTATAGGATCGGGAAAATTAAGCGAAATGAAGATTCTTAAGAGCGCGGAAAACTTATTCATTGAAAAATACAAAGGATTTTCGCAAACCGATACTAATGTACACTAGACAGCAAATTTTGTTGACACGTTAAAATATCTGATCGTTTTCTTTCCTTTTAGAATCATATCTAATTGTAACGAGTTCATACAAATAACGCAGAACAGGAGATATCAGAAAATACGTCAGTTCTTGAATCAGCGTTATTTCTATCGTAGTGGAGCTTCGTCTTTGAAATGCGTCTCAAGCGAACATAGTAAGACTGGTTTGTCTAGGAACATGATGTCTACAGTGTCAATAGGCTTAAATCCTCGCTACGAGGATATAGTTAAAATATAATTCCGTGTTTGCAGATGAAAAGGTGAATATGTATCTAATATTTGGTATGAGTACTATTATTAAATTCATATACACTGAAGTGCCAAAAGTCATGGGATACGTACCTAGTATTGTGTTTAGGATCACCTCTAGCCCGGCGAAGTGCAACAACTCGACGCGACATCGATTCCACAAGTGGCCGGAACAGTTCTGGAGACATGTTGAGAAGCGACCGGAACACTTCTTGAGAGATTAACAGCCACCCACAGTTCCTTGGTATTTGTAGGTGCAGGATTTTGTGTGCGAACGGACCTTTCCACCACGTCTCATACGTGCTCTATTGAGTTCATGTCGAGCGAACGTGGTGGCCACACCACCAGTCGGAACTGTCAGGTGTACTCCTCAAACCAATTTTCGAGAACTTGGACCCTATGACACGGTTCGTTGTCCGTCTGGAAAATCCCATGGTTGCTGGGGTACATGAAGTCCATTAAGAGCTGCAAATTGTCACTCAGCAGAGCAACAAAGCTATTACCGGTTAATGACGTGTTTACGACGACGAAAGGACCCAAAGCGTGCCACATAAAGACATCCACACATGTATGGAACCACCACAAGCTTGCCCAATGCCTTGTTGACAGCTTAGGTCCATGGCGTCATTGGGTCTGCGCCACACCTGAACCTTACCATCAGATCGTAACAACTGGTAACGTGACTCATTGGACCCCGCCACATGCTGCAAGTCTTCTAGGGTCCAATTACCGTATTCACGAGCCCATGTGAGGCGCTGTGTCCGATGTCATGTTGTTAACAAAGGCACTCTGGTGGGTCTTCTGGTCCCATACCCCATGAACGCTAAATTACGCTGCACTTACCTGATGGACATGTCTCTCGTACCTTCTGCATTGAATGTGGATGTTATTTGAGCCAGTGTCCCTTGTCTGTTACCATGGACAATCCTGGTCAGGCGCCGCTGTTCCCGGTCATTCAACACCCGTGGTCGGCCACTGCGCTGTCCACGGTGGATGATAATGCCTTCTATGAGGCATTCTCGGTACACACGTGACACCGTGGATGGAGGAATGTTGAATTTTCGCACAACTTCGGATATTGAATGCCCCATCCATCTGGCTCTCACTACCATGCCTCGTTCTAACTCCCACAATTCACGTCGGTTTGCTATAATCCTACTGGCGGTTGTTGATCCTGCCTCACGAGATTACACCTCGGAACTGATAAAAATCGTGGCGTACGTCGAAGCTTTTATATAACGGCAGCTCCAATTAAAAATTGGCATACCGCTATTCCATGACTTTTGGCACTTCCGTGTAATGTACACTAGACAGCAAATTTTGCTTACACGTTAAAAATACCTGATCATTTTCTTTTCTTTTAGAATCATATTAAATTGCGACGTGTTCATACAAATAACACAAAACGCGAGATACCAGAAAATACGTCAGTTCTTTAATCAGCGTTATTTCTACCGTAGTGGAACTTCGTCATTGAAATGCGTCTCAAGCGAACCCAGGAAGACTGGTTACCTAGGAACATGATGTCTACAGTATCAGTCGGCTTAAATCTTCGCTACGAGGATATAGTTAAAATATTTTCTGTTTGGTGATGAAAAGGTGAAAATGAATCTAATATTTGGTATGAGTACTGTTATTAAATTCATATATTAATGGTGATAGTTGATACGCGATGAATACGGCTGAATAATTATAATTTATCACCGGTTTTTTCTTCCAAAGTTTACCATAAGTCCAGAGCAACTCAGTTACGCGATAAACGCAGCAGCGTTACCTCACTCCAATTAGGTATAGTTTGAAGATTTAATTATGTACTGTGCGACGTGCCTGCCCAGCAGGACGCACACGACATAAAGGCAGATAGCAGCGACAACGAACGTCCGCGTAGCTCAATTGGTAGAGCGACTTATTCCGGAATGAGGGAACCCAGGTTCGAGCCCCGGCGTGGAAAAAATGACGGAGAAATTTACTTCGTTATAACTGGCAATAATCAGTAAGGGCATTATCAGATTTCGACTGATATCTGAGCTTCACCATTTATTGTTTCAGAGCTTAACAACCACCCAAGCCAACCTTTTCAGTTTTTGAGCTGAACAACCACTGTGTGCAACTCTGTGGTGTATAAGCAGTCGTCTGTGCCTATTTTATGGTAACTGGTTTCAGGGAGGAGAGAGCGAGGGACAGTGCCGTAAGACTAACAAGCCCGCGATGCCTCATTTGAGTAACGAGCTCTCATCCACGCCGATGAACGGTCGAGGCCAGTGCTTAGATCACTGCTCCACCGAAACGGCCAAAAGCAACTCTATTTGTCATGATCAGCAGGCCACTCCTAATTTAGGGTCACTGGTTTGAGGGATATAAGAGGGATTCAGCGCATTAGGTCGAACACATCACGCGTGCCCCGTCCGCAATCCTAACCAAAACCCAGCTTTGATGATTAGCCAGAAAGTTACGCTTTTGACCATTCGGGCGCTGGGGACGTGGGTCTGACTTGTAGTCAAATTTTTATAACCTCGCCGTTCACGTATCTAATGTTTTCGGGCTTATTATTAAGTTTTCCTGTGGCGTACTACAGAGGTGAATCACGTGTCAAATTGACAAATCTGTGGCGATATATTCCGTCCGTGTAGTTTAGTTGGGAGAGGAACTTACTTCGGAGTGAGGAGGCGCAGGTTCGATCCCGTCACGGACAAATCTGTGTTTTCACATTGGCGCCCGAAAGTAAAAATGATTCTAGTGGCAGTTGAGTTCTTCGAAAAATGTGTGATTTTGGTCCACACATCGCCTGGAATTAATAAAAATTCCTACTTCGCTTAAAAAATAATAATAAGAGGGAGATGATGGGACGTACTACAGAGGTGAATCACATGTCAAAATGATATCTCTGTAGCGATATATTCCGTCCGTGTAGCTTAGTTGGGCGAGCAACTTATTCCGGAGCGAGGCTCTCCGTCACGGACAAATCTGTGTTTTCACATTCCTCTTAGTCATTCGTCCGAAAGGGGTACGGGTTCCGATTCCGGTGAGGCATGGATGTTGTGTTTGTCTTACGGCCCTGGCTCTGTCTTCCTTCCCTGGAACCAGCGGCCCTAAATTTAGGGACGGGCGACTGCTTATAAAGCCCATTGTGTTGCTCATGGTGGTCGTTAAACCACCAATAAAAAAATTCTCTTAGAAAATTGTGATTTAACACAAGAGGAAAACAATTTAAACTACTGAATTTATTATGACTGTACTCGCTTTTGTTCACCTACTTTCTGTACAGACTCTGGTTGCAAAGTATTGGAAGTTACATAGCTGTATAAATTACAGCGTAAAGTGCAGGAAACGAAAATCGTCACTATTTGTTAGTGATAATAACACTGAGCCAGAATAGCAATATAATTATTTTGATATTTATTCAACGAAATACCGGAATTTTATAAGAAAAAGTTTGCATAATACAAAAAAAAGTGCTAAAAATTTAATATATTGCAAATGCAGGAATTTCTAATCATCTAGCATGAAAAATGTATTAAAAAAGACAGTTTTTTAGCAACTTTCAGAATACATTTGAATATAAAAATGAAATGTTGTTCAAAACAATAACCAAATAAACACGATTAATATCTCACAGAAATTAATAAAATTTAATTAACCTTTTAAAAAAAATTGAATTTTCAAAAAAGTATTTTAATGAGGACATCACTAAGTTTCAAAATCATTTTTTTGTAAAACAAATAACTGCAGAAAAATTCCTTCCACCTCTGTCCTAATAGGAGGAACAGTGTAAGGATATATTTATGAGCTAATTCCAAATACTTTTTTCTAACTTTTTCCTCTTCTAATAACACCTAAGAGAAAGAAGGTGTAACCTTGAGGATATTTTTAAGCTTGAGGATATTTTTAACCTTGAGGATATTTTTTGATCAGCAGTTTCCTGTTTCTTTCTTCTTTGCGGAATCTCTTATCTTTTTATTGATGGCAAGCTTTTGTTCTTTTTTCAACTAACATTTCTGGTTCTTCTTTGTTCATGCGGAGATGAACATTCAGAAGCAGAGTAACAAGTTTATTTTTTACTTTGTCATGTTCATTCCACAATTTCAGAAAATCTCTGAACTAGGATAAAATTAATCTTGCAATTATAGTTTTGTTTTGTTTATTGTCAACTTCTTCTTCCTCACCCAGACTATTGATTCACAGAAGAATTATTTGTTAATCAGTGCGCCTTTGTTTGATTCAAAATATCAATTCAGCGTACCATAAGCGACGACTTGAAACATTATTGGGGGTTCCAGAAATTTTTAATTGAATTACCCATGCATTTTTCAAAGGATTTAAGTCTCTTTTAAATTTCATTGTCAGATCACTTGTCACAATATAACGCCTGAAATGCTAAAATGAAGCAAATTATGGTTAATTACAGAAACTTTTTTTTCTAGATAATTATTTATTTCATTTATTTTGCTTTTGTGGGATCGACATTATTATATGCAATACACAGATACAGTGTGAATTTCCAATTCAATTGTCTCTATAACATTAACAAAAACATGTAAAATTTAGTTTTAGGTGTTTTTACCAATTTTAAGAATGACAACAAATTTTTTCTTTAAATGATTACTGAGTCAACACAGGAAGTTAGAAGGGAGAGGACATGGCATCAGCCGCACGCCCTATGTTTTCCGTGGTCTCCACTTCGTATCAGATGTAATTGCCCAGTATGCTCAACTTGGGCTGCTTCTGTACTTCTCTATGGATAAATCGTCGACTTTGAAGAGGTTTTAGAGGTACTTGGGCAGCATGTGCAGTTAGGAAAAAATGAAACTGAAATATACATGCACATGACTAAAACTTTCCAAAAAAAGAAATTCAAAAATACTGTTTAGTATTTTCTAAAGAAGAATCAAATAAGATTATGCTTCTTACAGCGGAAGTGCATATTGCTCATCAGCCAATCACGGCCTTGCTAAAGCTGCGGGAGCCTCGTTGATCTTCAGGGCCTGCTGCAGAGAGTAAGAGACGGCCGCTATCAACTTGTGCTCCAGCACATGTCTTCAGTCAGTGACGTCACATCACTGAACCTTCCCTACCCGGAGGGCGCAAGAAAGCAGATCTGATTTGGCTTCGCCATTGGCGGCTGATGCTATCTCCTCTGTCTTCTAACCTCCTTGGTCCCCAAACGTCCGAAGATAGGGTGAGTCAATTGACTGTACAACATATTTCCGCCTTTATCACTATGACCTCGAATAGGTTCTCGTGTTCGTATGCAGAGCTAGACTTTTTGTATTTTGTGGGAACCCAGACAAACCGAAGAATTTTCTTTTATAAAGGAGGCAGATTTAAATGCTCTTAAAAAACAGTACTTGAGGTATTGTCTGTCGCGTCAAATTTGACGAGCGCGAACACACACTAATTATTTTTTTAAGCAAAACAAACAGTCTGAGGGGTAAATTTCTATACTCTCTCTCTCTCTCTCTCTCTCTCTCTCTTTCTCTCTCTCTCTCTCTATATATATATATACTGTTTCTTCCAAAAGCTCTCCAGGCACGTTTTGTACGCCGATTAATTTCTTCATCAATGTGACCCTCACTTGATATCTGCTGTCCAAGATAAACGTACGTGTCTGTTATCTCCAGCTTTTCTCCATCAATCGATAAATCTTCGTTTCTTGTAAAAGCATTGAACATCACTGTTGTCTTCTGAAAGTTCATTTTTAATCCCACTTCTTTACTCTTGTCAGCAAGTTCCTGGATCATACTCTGCAGCTCTGATGGAGTAGTTGCAAAACTTACTACGTCATCAGCAAAACGAAGGTGGGTTAGATAATCTCCATTAATCTTTATTCCTTTGTTTTCCCACTTCAGTGATTGAAAGACATTTTCCAATGCGGCATTAAAGAGCTTCGGAGATATGGTGTCACCTTGTCTCACTCCCTTTCCAATTTTTATGTGTGTTGTAGTTTCAAACAGCCGAATCTTTGCACTTGCATTTTCATAGATGTTATAAATAATATTAATGTATGCATCTTCAATACCGCAGGACTTCAGAGACATTGTCATCATCATGATCATCATCATCCTCATTGTCAACCATTATCAATCCACTGCTGGACGAAGGTCTCCCCAAGTTTCCTCCACAACGGTCTGTCTTGTGCCAGTCTCCTCCATGTTACTCCCGCATACTTTCGAATTTCATCCACCCATCTTCCATGTGGTCTTCTTCTGGGTCTTTTCCTGTCCCTTGGAATCCAATCTAAAATTTCGGCTGTCCATCGATGGTCTGTTCTTCTGGCAGTATGTCCAGCCCATTGCCATTTCAGGGATTTAACTCTGATCATGATGTCTTCCACTCTTGTCATTTTTCGGATCCACGTGTTCCTCTTCTTATCTCTCCTGGTTACACCAAGCATGCACCTCTCCATGCTGCTTTGAGTTGTCTGCAGCCTTTGTATGTCTCTTTCAGCTAAGGTCCACGTCTCTGCACCATACGTAAGCACTGGAAGAATACATTGATCAAACACTTTTCTTTTAAGATATAATGGCATATTGCTTTTGAAAATTATGCTGTTTCTCCCAAAAGCTCTCCAGGCAAGTTCTGTACGCCGATAAATTTCTTCATCAATGTGACCCTCACTTGATATCTGCTGTCCAAGATAAACGTACGTGGCTGTTATCTCCAGCTTTTCTCCATCAATCGGTAAATCTTAATTTCTTGTAAAAGCATTGAACATCACTTTTGTCTTCTCAAAGTTCATTTTTAATCCCACTTCTTTACTCTTGTCAGCAAGTTCCTGGATCATACTCTTCAGCTCTGATGGGGTAGTTGCAAAAATGACTACGTCATCAGCAAAACGAAGGTGGGTTAGATAATCTCCATTAATCTTTATCCCCTGGTTTTCCCAGCTCAGCGACTGAAAGACACCCTCCAATGTAGCATTAAAGAGCTTCGGAGATATGGTGTCACCTTGTCTCACTTCCTTTCCAATTTTTATGTGTGTTGTGTTTTCAAGCAGCCGAATCTTTGCACTTGCATTTTTATAGATGTTATTAATAATATTAATGTATGCATCTTCAATACCGCAGGATTTCAAAGCCTTTGTAACTACTGATGGTTTCACCGAATCAAAGGCTTTTTCATAATCGATAAAATCCATGCACAATGGAAGTTCATATTCCCTCGTTCTTTCAATTAGTTCTCTCAGTACATGGATATGATCTATTGTGTTGTAGCTACTCCTGAATCCCGCTTGTTCTCTCGGTTGAGCCATGTCCAGTGTTACCTTCAAGCGGTGTAAAAGAACTTTAGTGAAGATTTTATAAACCACTGATAGGAGGCTGATAGGTCTGTAGTTCCCGAGATCCTCAATGTCGCCTTTTTTATGTAGCAGGATCATTGTAGCGGTGTTCCAATCCTCAGGAATCTTCCCTTCATTGAGGCATTGAGTGAAAATTTGGGCGAGCACTGTTTCGATTTCTCCAGTTGCTTCTTGTATGATGTCTACAGTAATTCCATCTTCTCCTGGAGCTTTTTCCCGCTTCATGTTCTTGATTGCATGTGCAACTTCTGCTGAAAGGATTGGAGGAACTCTGGTACTGGTACCTTTTATGATGTCTGGAGTGCATGTATCATTCCTTTCATATAATTTGAAGTAGAAATCTTTCACTCTTGTCAAAATTTCTCCTCTATTTCTTGTTAGAGAACCATTTTCTTTCCTCAGTGCCATAATCTGTTTTCTTCCCTTACTGAGATGTCCCTTTGCTATCTTTAGGCTTTGGTTGTTTTCAATTGCTTCCCTCACTAGTTCACAGTTGAATTTCCTTACGTCTTCAGTGATACTTTTTCTTACTGTCTTGCATAGCTCTATATATTCCACTTTGGAAGTCACATCTTCTTTAGTTGTCCTCATCACTCTTCTTTTTTGCATCAACAGTTTGGTTTTTCCTGATAATTTGTTCACATGCAATTTGTTCTTAGACCCAGCTAATTTTGTTGCTGTTTCCATAAGAGCTTTGGTTACTTTTCTGTTAACTTCAGAAATATCCACTTCATCCGATGTTAGGCCTTCTAAAGCAGAGAATCTGTTCTTCAGTTCCAATTTGAAGGTATTATGGTGTTTTTTAAGGTTGGTTATGTCAATACATTTTGTTTGTCTTATGAGCTTGCTACGTTAGAGTTTAGTGTTGAGGTGCATCTTACATCTCACCAATCTATGGTCACTGCCTGTGTTGAACTTGTTTAGCACACTGCAGTCTTCTATGACGAATTTTTTGTTACACATAATAAAATCAATTTCCCTTGTCGTCGCATTTGGATGTCTCCATGTCCATTTCCTGTGTGGCTTTTTCTTGAAAAAGGAGTTCAAGATGAAAAACCCTTCTGCCTCTGCAAAACTCTACGAGAGTATTTCCACGCTGGTTTCTGTTGCCGTGACCGAATTTACCTACTGAAGTTTCATTCTGTTGCCGTTGCCCTATTTTTGCATTGAAATCTCCCATAATTATCTTCAAGTGCTGCTTACCTTTATTATTTAGATCACGAATTTCCTCATAAAATTCTTCAATTTCTTCTTCAGGATGACTTGTGGTATGTGCATAAGTTTGAATAATCTGAGCCTTGTATCTTCTCGAGAGTTGTACAAGGAGTCGTGCAGCTCTGTCAGAGGAACTTTCAACTTCTACAACTTTATCCTTCAGTTTCTTGTTTATTTTAAGTCCAACAATACAAGTTCTGCCAGTATCTGTCCCACGATATTAGAAGAGATGTCCACTTTTCAGTTCAATGAGATCTTCTCCTTTTCTCCTTACCTCACTTAGCCCGACGATGTCCCACTTGATCCTTTGTAGTTCCTCTTCCAATTCAAGAAGCCTTGAATCAGAAGATAGGGAGCGTCCGTTATAAGTCGCCAAGGTCAGCATCAGATGGCAGCTTAGTCCGGTCCTCCGGGGATTCTTAGCACCCTCTGCCTTCATGTCGCACTGGCCGCTGCCTTGGCCAGGTACATTCCAGCTGCCGGTGACTGAGGGCCAAGATTTAAGTTGTGGAGTCATTTTGGAGGGGTTTGGCCATAACTCACCACGCTGGCCAAGCGGGTTGGTGAGTGTGGGATAGAATTTCCTCTAATCCCGATGGTATAGTTATACCGCTATTGGCGGTCGTCAGAGCCCCTTTAGTGGGAACAGGATGCACCACGAGAAGGCGGGGTTGACATTTGTCAAGGAGAGACTGTGATGTTACGCATCACCTGACCTTACATCCTAGAGCCATTGTATATATATATATATATATATATATATATATAGGTAGTAAACGGGGAATGAATAAAAAAATGAAGAATTGATAACGAAAAATGAAATTTATGCATGTATGACTACGTGTATTTTCCCCACGAAATACGCGCAAAAGTATGAGGGTTTCAAGGAACCCACAATAAAATCATTGGGGATTCAAAAAGTGTCTCGAACCCACGAAGTGGGCGCCTATGCAGCGTACAAATCTCTGGCCAGAGAAACATTTTATTTTCTCAAGTGTTTCCACCAGAAATTTAGTAGTTGCATTTGCAGCAAGAATATTTGCGTCCTTGCGGCATAATTCTTCAAAAGCCAGCTTTACTGGCAGAAGAGATGAATTTACCACCGAGGTCGTATAACGTACTACGGCGATGACGTATGAGTCAAATCGGCAGTGTTGCAGCGATGAGTTTGCTGGCGTAGATCAGCTAGGAGAATAACCTCACCGGAGCAGGGAGACGTGGATTTGACAATCACCTCCGGCAGAAGGTTGCATATTATATTAGCGCCCGGACGAAAAAGAAAAACTCCTGGCTCTGAGGAGTTTTCTTTTTCGTCCAGGCGTTAATATAATACACGTAAGTAGTAAAATTTACATAATGCACGTAATTAGTAAAATTAATTCTTCCACAATAAGGTGGTTCTTCGAGCAATAATCATCGGCTGACCCAAAATTTGCAAATTTGTGCCTCGCCGTTTGTTTAGGAGAAGTGATGCAACATACAGGGTGTCCATAAATGAAGTGTACAACTTCAGTACGCTATTAAAAACAAAAACCTACAGTAAAAGGCAACTTACTTTTAATGTTAAAACACATGGTAACTGTGAAAGCTGTTTTAAAAAACGCAGGATGTTTAAACGATAGTCCATTTCCATCCACGTACGCTGCAGAATGTCAGGTGTAACAAGGAGGAAGGATAAAGTAATGCGTTCTTTGAGCTTAGTGATAGATGTAAGCTGTTTCTTGTACACAATGTTCTTAATAAAGCCCCCCTCCCCCCCCCAAAAAAAATTGGATGGGTTAACATCAGAGGAACGAGGTGGCCATGCCGTTGTACCCCCAGGTCCAATCCAACGCACTGGATAATGGTGGTCTAAAGATCGAGATTCTTCCCTGCATGAGACACCTGGTGACATCTATCATCTGACTTAACAACCTTTAACACTTGCAACGTCAAGAGAAGTGGCAAGTGTGTTTTTTTTCTATCGCATTTTCTTTTTTATTAGCATACTGAATTTTTTTCTTCATTTATCGACAGCCAGTATTACGTGACATGACGTAGAAGATCTACTACTGCGGTGATATATCAGTCAAATCTGCAAATTTGCACCTCACCGGCGTAGTTCAGTTGGGAGAACAGCCACTCCTGAGTAAGAAGATGAGGTTTCCACCACCGGCAAAAAGATTATATCTTATAACTATTAAATTTGTTTTCAGAGGAGCTTATTCCAGAATTCAGATCAATCAGTGATTATTCCAGAATTCAAATCAATCAGTGATTATTCCAGAATTCAGATCAATCAGTGATTACTGAATGGAATTTTTAGCTTTATGAATCATTTCACCATGTTAAGCAAAGCCTTTCCAGCAGCCCAGGTGACCGAATGGTCTGCGTCGTTGGTATTTGACTTTTCGTCTGACCTGGGCCCGGATTCGAGACTCGGATGAATCCTGTCCTAAGGTACTGGCTCTCCCTCTTAACCGCAGCCAGCGATCCCAAGTTAGGGACGGGCCATTGCCTATTCGTGTATGAGCTATTCATAGCTGTCATAACTCCCCTCCCCACAATTTTAACAATTTCTTGACTCTAGTATTTCCTTACCACACTGAACTTCCGCATTTTTTGCACGTGTAAAAAAAGATGGTGCTTATGTTATCAGATTGTCCGTCGGTCCGTCTGTGGACATCATATCTCTTCAACTATTACTCCGATTTGAAAAATTCTCTTTGCATTTCGAAACTTAATATACGAATGATGATCCTTTATTTCTCTTTTTCTTTTTTACGATGTACAGTTTCGCCGCTAGAGGGCGCAAATGCAGATGATATCGATTTTAAAATACATTTTGTTCCATGTATTTCCTTCTAAACATCCGAGTGAAAAAAATGATTTTACTTTCGATTCGATTTATGTTGAAGAGTATTTTAGGTATAGTCACTTTTTCAAGTTACGCATAGATTTTCTGCTAGGGTGCGTAAAAATAAATTGCGTTTTTCCCGATATCTCTAATTCTAAAACTCTGATTTGAATTTTTTTCTTTAGCGATACAGCTTATAACGAAGTAAATTTCTCCGTCATTTTTGGTCTACGCCGGGATTCGAACCCGAGTCCGCTTATTCCGGAACAAGTCGCTCTACCAACTGAGCTACGCAGACGTTCATTCTGATTCCTATCTGCCTTTCTGTCGTGTGCGTCCTGCTGGCAGGTACGTCACATCTCCCCCCCCGAAAAAGAGGGCCGGGGGCATGGCCCACGGGTCAGCCGTGACCATGAATCGTTGCAGGCAGCCATCCACTGTAGAACGTGCACTTGAGAACTCCTAGTCAATCTGGTGTGTGGAATGCAACGTCACAAACATTTATTTTTCGAAGCGCTGGAGAAGGAATTTTCTGATTTTTCCTATCTCGCGGTGTAAAAATAACATCACACCATTGCGAGATTTTGAACGGTCGGGTCATCCGGATAGTTCGGGCGCCATTATAACGAAGTAAATTTCTCCGTCATTTTTGGTCTACGCCGGGATTCGAACCCGAGTCTGCTTATTCCGGAACAAGTCGCTCTACCAACTGAGCTACGCAGACGTTCATTCTGATTCCTATCTGCCTTTATGTCGTGTGCGTCCTGCTGGCAGGTACGTCACAAGCTCCTGATGGGAAATCTTTTGCATATAATTTCTAATTTTTGGTAGAGATCTGCTTGGCCACCAGGAGGCGCAAGTCTTGATTCCCGTTTCTGATGTATTTGCAGCAAAACCTGAGCTTCTAAAATCTCGATTGAAAAAAAAAATATTTTGTGCATTGATACAACTCACGTCGATAAATCTTTTCGGAATACTTTTTTTTTAAATAATGCATGGTTTCTCCGCCAGGGGCGCAGACTGGAGAGTATTTGAACGGTGTTACCAGCGGTGTTTTTATTAGTGATTGCCTTACCGTCTTTGAAATTGCTTTATTTGATGGAAGAGTTAGATGACTCTGATGTAACTGTTAGGACAACCAGACGTCAATGGTACTGGGTTTATGATGATCCCTTATTAGTAGTAATGTTTATCTTAATTTCGTCAATATCTCCGCTTCTAATGGTCCGATTTGAAAAATTCCTTCTTTATTGATAGAGTTTCCAGTGCGACATGGTTTTCATATACACTCATGGACAATGAAATTTACGCACCTAGAAGAAAACATGCTACAACCGCGAAACTTTTCAAATACCTGGAGTGCGTGCTGGTATGCAAATGATCTAGATTTGGTGCGAGTGTACATGACCGCACACCCTGTGGTGGCGCTGCAAGCACGAAATGGCAGCCTTATAAACCGGCGTGTAGTCGATGCCCCATGAAAGCGAAAAGCACCGGTTGACGCAAGAAACAGTACAGAGCGACAAGAATGCCAGGTTGACGCCAGAGACGTCGATTCACGCAACTTACGGACTTTGAGAGAGGCTGGATCATTGGGCTCAAAACCGAAGGATGGTCGGAGCGCCGTATAGCCCGCCTCGTGGATCGTACTGAGCATACCGCCCGACTGTGTTGGGTGCAGTGGACACGTGATGGCACTGCCACACGGCGGAGCGGCTCCGGATGGACCAGGAGGACCACCGGTAGAGAGCATCGACGAATCGTGCGCCAGGTACAAATGGATCCCACGGGAGCCCGGTCCAGTGTACAGGCAGATGTAACAGCTCCTGTGTGCCCACGAACCATTTCCAGACTTCTCGCAAAAGCCAATCTACGATCCCAGCGTTCCTTACGTGTTCCTCCATTAAAACCGGAACATCACCGGCTCCGTGTACAGTGGTGCCAGGCCAGAGCGATGTGGAACGCCACAGACTGGCGACTTGTTGTTTTTAGCGATGTGTGCCGCTTTGTTTTGGGGACAGATGATCATCGTGTCCAGGTGTGGAGGTTTCTGGGTCAACGGCACAATCCCAACCTCGTTATCGAGCGTCACACCTCCCCCAGTGCAGGCATTATGGTCTGGGGAGCCATTGCCTACGATAGCCGATCAACTCTAGTAGCGGTACGCGAATCATTGACGGGTCAGGCGGTATGTGGATGAGGTCCTACGGCCCCATGTGCTCCCATTCCTGGCCAGGATTCCAGGTGCGCTATACCAGCAGGATAATGCCCGTATGCACACGGCTCGAGTTGCCAAGGACTGCCTAGGTCATGCCCAGACACGTCAAATCCTGCCCGCTCCCCGGACATGTCTCCTGTCGAGCATGTGGGGGACCAGTTGAAACGCCGGCTACCGCCGTGCCGCATTATCCAAAATTTGGAGCACACCGTCCAACACGTGTGGGCCAGTCTGCAAAAGGACAACATCAGGCGTCTGTTCGCCTCCATGCCGGACGGTATTGCAGCATGTATCGTCGCATGAGACGGTTCGACGCGCTATTGAAGATGACCGGATTGCGTGCCACAGACCCCTCTGTAATTGTCCTGCAGCTCTGTTTTTGCCATCATGTGTTTCATTTATCTGTATCATTATGTCCATAAAATTTGAGTTCAATCCGATGCTTCCTTCTTGGTGAGCAAATTTTATTGCCCATGAGTGTAATTTCAAAATTTTCAAGTAATTCATAGACTTTTCACTAGGGGTCGTTAACGTAATGTTGTTCCTTTCCCTGATATTTCTGCTCCTAAAACTCTTATTTGAAAAATTCTTCTTGTATCGCATACAGTTCCTCATGGGAAATGTTTTTTCATATAATTTCTAATATTTGGTAAAGAATGGTTTGGCCACCAGGGGACATAAGAGTTGAATTCTGCTTCTGATGTATTTGCAGCAAAATCTGAGCCCACGAAAACTCGACTGAAAATATTCTTTTCTAGAACGATACCGCTCACATTAGAAAACCTTTTGTGAATACTTTCTTTTTAAAATAATGCATATTTTCCCCGCCAGGGTGCATAGATGCATATCTTACATTTGTCGATATCTCTGCTTCTAAAGTCCGATGAAAAAAAATATTTCTGTGTTGGAGAGCGTTTCGCTGCAAAATGTTTCCCATATTATAAAATTTTCCTTAACGCACAAGTCTGGAACCTGAGGGCATAAATTTACGATTCCATTTACAGCAATATCTGCAGGATTAAAAGCTGTATTGAAACACTTCTTTCTTCAGTCAGATTCTATTGTTTTTTATACCGGTTCCATTGACTTTGAATGGCTTTGATAAATTTAATTCGCGTCAGGACGGATTCAAAAGACGTGCTCATGACACCCGAAAATTCGGTGTCATCTTTCTTGTTGGTGTATCATTGTAAATATAATGAGGCCGGACAATTATAGTAACTTTTCAACTTATTTCTTATTATTAGGAGGAGTTCCTTATATGTAAGGCTAGTAATACCGTCTTCATCCTGAATTTCAATTGTGTCTGAATTGCATTCGTCAAGGTCATCGCTATTTCCTTCGTTTTTATCATAGCGGGAAATGCGACCATTCCCTTATCCACAGTTTTAATTCATCGTGATTTAGCTTTTGCTATACACAATGCGGCAATTAAGTAATGAGACTGATTAAAAAAATCTCGGGAAGCCATTTATAAGCTATGCGATGGCAACAGCGTTTGCGTTACAATTGAGCAGACGATTATACACTGAGTGCCCACTTTATTATGACCACCTCCTCAGTACTTCGTTGGGCCACCTTTTGCCTTTAATACTGCGTCGATTCTTCGTGGCATGTACTCCACGAAATGTTGATAGGTGGTTTGGGGAATCTGAGACCATGCTTGATGAATAACACTTTCCAAGAGTGTGAGATTGCAGGGTTGTGGATCCAGCTGTCTGATGGCTCGTTCAACTTCATCCCACAAATTCTCAATGGGGTTGAGATATGGAGATTTTGGGGGCCACATAAGCAAAGTAAACTCACCGGCATGTTCCTGAAACCAATCCTGTACAATACGAGCACTATGGCAGGGCGCATTATCTTGTTGAAAGTAGCCATTGCCATTGGGATAAACCATCCACATGACAGGATGCACTTGGTTCACAACGATGTTTAGATATGATGTGCCAGTCAGACACGAATTAAAGGGCACAAAGCATGCCAGGAAAACATTCCCCAAACCATAACGTTGCCTCCACCAGCATAAAGGGTTGTAGCAATGCATTTGGGGTCCATGCTGTCGTGCTGTTTCCGCCAAATTCTTACTCGGCCATCGGCATGGTGCAACTGAAAACGTAATTCATCTGACCACATAATTTGGATCCAATTATCGACTGTCCAATCCTTGTGCTCCTGTGCGAAATGGAGACGTTTTCTCTTGTTAACTGCAGACAGCAAAGGTTTTTGAACAGGCCTTTGGCTGCCATATCCCATCCGATGCAGTGTACGGCGAACAGTGCGTGCAGAGATCATTTGAGGGGATCCTTGATTAAGATGGTCTGTAATTTGCTGTACTGTTGCTCTTCTGTTGTCTGTTACCAGTAAGGACACTCTCCGTTCCGCCCGAGCAGTCACTAGTCGATGACGACCACACGTTGCACGTAGAGACCCAGTATTTTGGCTGACAGTCCAGTCTTTAAACACTTTAACAACAGCTGCTCTGGAACATTTCACGAATGCGGCGGTTTCGGTGATACTCGCTCCATGGCTCTGAGCTCCGACAATCATCCCACGTTGAAAGTCCGTCAAATCGCATTTTTTACCCGTCTTGTCACCCAAAAAGCACTTCTACTACTGCCGCGAGCACTAAGCTTTCCCTTTTTATAGTAGCCTCGCCCTCTGGCGGCAACAGCGTGCAGCCATAGCTCATTTGCTTAAAACTGTCAGGTGGTCATAGTAAAGTGGTCACTCAGTGTATACGCTGTGCATGATATCATTCGATGGAATAGTATTTTCACACTCTGCGATGAAGCAGAGAGCAAATATCGTGTTTGTTTGAAAATATGAAAAAAATGTATTTGAGACAGTTGAATTGTTGGGTGATGCATATGGGGCTAATTGCCTATCTCGTGCTCAAATATTCCGATGGTATGCACGTTTCAATAATGGGCTGAAAGATTTGAAAAATTACGAAAGGCCCGGACGCCCGATTTCAGTACGCACGTCTGAACTCATTGAGAAAGTTCGCGAAAGCATAAAAAGTGACTGTCGAGTGACCTTGAGGATGTTGAAATGTGATTTCGGTGTTCATAAGGAGACCATTCGTCAAATTTTAGTACGAGATTTGGGGAAATAAGAGTTAGTGCTCGTTTTGTTCCGCATGCTCTGTCAGAGGACGAGAAACCTGCACGAGTGAAGTACGCAAAAGACATCCTGGAGAGTGCACAAACAATGCAAAACTTCCTCCAAAGCATAGTGGAAGGTGACAAGACATGGTGTGTTCGTTATGATCCTGAAACGAAGCGTCAAAGTGCTCTGTGGAAGTTGACACAGCCACATAAAGGAAAGATTAGGTTACAGTAGTCCAAAATCAAGGCAATGCTTGTGGGACTTTACTACAGCAAGGAAACTCCGCATCACGAGTTCATTCCTGCAGATACAACCAAGGTAACGGTCATTATCAATGCTTACACATTGTGTATGAGGATTGTTAGTGTCAAGCCTGAGTCAAAAAACAGACAATGATTCTTTCTTCACGATAACGCACACGCACACAAAGTAGTCAGTGCACGGCAATCTGGGACACGAAAACAAGTACCTTTGGTACAACGGTCATTATCAATGCTTACACATTGTGTATGAGGATTGTTAGTGTCAAGCCTGAGTAAAAAAACAGACAATAATTCCTTCTTCACGATAACGTACACACACACAAAGCAGTCAGTGCACAGCAATCTGGGACACGGAAACAAGTGTGTGTGCTCAACCATTTTTCAGATTTGTCGTCGTATGACTACTTTCTATTCCCGAAATTAAAGCTGCCTATAAAAGAAAAAGTTTTTCAAGATATTGAAGACGTACAAAGAACTGTGACATCAGCTCTTCACTCTATACCAAAAAATGGCCTCTGAAAGTCCTTCCTTTCGTTGGCTGATCATGCCACTTATTGTACTAACGCAGGACGAATGTACTTCGAATAAAATAAATTCATGGAAGTTTTCTAGCTTCTCCATTTTAAAACAAATCAGTCTCATACGCCGTACACTATTGCAGCACTGTGTTGAATCTACAGTTCTGAATTCATCGTTATTTTGCTTTTGCTGGTAGAAAACTGTATTTACATACGATTAAATTTCGTATGTGTAGCAAAATGGTTGGCTGATGTCACTTAATTTCTTCACCTTTTGTTATTACTGGCGCACCATCAGTAGTAATGCGCAACAATACCTTTCTTAAGGGAAAGCCGATACTCTTTAAGTGTGTTTTCAGTTATTTTTCTACACATTTTTCTGCCGGTATACTTCCTACCAAAGTTTTTGACAATTAAATTTTGCTGTTATGCGTTGTTTCACATAGTACTTCCCACTGTAAGATTCTGCTAACATCTTACAGTGGGAAGTACATATATGCTACACCACTGCTTTTGGGCATTGCTTGAATCTGGCTAACATTCTTTTTCTCTAAGTATAAAAAAAAGAACGATACTGAATTCTTATCACTTGATTTTGAATGGTCTTTGAAAGTAACATAATTCACTATGTGTAATATTAATTTGTAACAAATTCAGAAATGTTCAGACTTGAAATTTGACTATCCATTTTAGTCTAGACAGGTATGAAAGATCTTGCTTCTAAGATAATGGTCCCCAACCAATTAGTTTCCTGGCAGAATTGGCAGCTTATAAGTTATTTTGGGCCGCAACTAAATCTTTATGTTAAAAGACTTTGTCAATTTATTTCCTTCTCAACAAACAAGGATGAACGTAAGAGCGCATCACTTGAAAAATGTGTTAGCAATCACCAAATACACCTCAGAATAAACAGGTAAAAGCAAATAAAGCAACAAAACTTGACAAACCACTCACAAGACCAAGCCTCAAGGCAATATGTCAAAGACCTCAACTCTTTGCTTCGATAAAATAAGAACTCGAAAATCAGAGGTCACTGGAGAGAGAGTGAGAGAGAGAGAGAGCAAAAATGTGACCTATATACGCTTCGATATTTTTCTTTTAGAGTACAAGTAAAGAAAAATTAAAGAACAGAACAAGAGTACTTTTATTTTTGTGTGAGAGTAATCCCAGGAGACGTGAAGTTAGGAAGCCAAGTGTTCGTTTTAGAGGAGAACTAGCAGTCCTGTCCGTTATCCAAATGATGAATCTATGAACTCATTTCTTGAACATAAAATTAAAGAAAGGGAAAATTAATTAAGGGAAGGAAAGTAATTTAAGATCCGTAACTGTTTCACAATTTAGGACAGGGTCGTGTGGTCAATGCATACGGTTTGACGTAAAAAAGTAGCAGGTTTTGGCGCCTTTAATTTTAAATCAAAATTTCATTAAATTTTATCAAAATTTCAACATTTCTGGCAATGTTATCTTTAAACCTATTAGCATTTTAAACAGTATAAAGGTAATCCACCCTTTTAAGTGTTTTGGTTTTTATACTTTTCTAGGTGTAGAAGTGGTAGAAAATTCAATCAGACAATATTCCAAAGCCGCCATTTTTATTTCTTTTTCATTTTCGGACTTTTATAGGTATCCGGAATTTAAGACCTATAAGCATGCCAGTTTTCAGATCTCCAGGTAATTTAGAAATGGTCGAACAATTCTTGAAAAATTCAAACCGACAATGTTGCAAAGCATGTTGACGAACAGAACTTTACAAGCGAGCAGTGCAAGTTCTGTTTGATTTTAGTGTTTCTCCATGAAACACTAAAATGAAGAATTTTGTGAATAAATACGCTATCACATACATACACGGGATAAACAATGGGTTTAGATATTTGTTTATTAGGCATAAAAGAAATTCAAGAACTGCCTAGCTTTCGCTCATCATCTTATTATTATTATTATTATTATTACACTGTTTATTCAGTGTATATGTGATTAATATTGGGTGTATTTGTTTTCTATACTACAATTTTTTAGGCAACGCGAATTTTGAAAATACTGTAGTACTGATACGCAGGTTACAGCATATCAAATTTGAGAAATCATTTTGTTAGGAGAAATGGGCAAAAATGTAGCATAAAATCAGATAACTTAAATCAGTTATACAATTAAGTAACAAATTTATTTCGTATAGAATTCGATTTCATATATAAAAGTTAAATTCGAGCTCATAAAGATTTCACATTAATAATAAATATACTGAAATACTGAAAAATCGATCTGCAAATAACCGAATTTTTTAATACCATGATTACCTTTTAATCCTGATGTAGCGTATGGCATCGTTTGGTTTACACCTTAAAGAATACACTAAATAGCATGCTATCAAAACTCCCGTTCTTCCAAGCCCAGCATGACAGTGGACAGCTACCTGAAAACAAAATGCAAAAAGGAAAATTACAGCGGTAGTGTTTCAGTTAAAAAAAGAAGCATAATGCATGTTGTATGGAATCTTGTTTCATATTATATCCATGTCTAGAACATGACGGAGATGTGTGTGTGTGTGTCTGTGTGTCTGTGTGTGCGTTTATGTGTGTATGCAACGTTCCATCTGGAAATTATTAACCACTGTCCAGCTCGGAGGAGTATAGGAAGGAATGAGATAACGAACGAATGTATTGTATACTTTCACAATCTCACTGTATGGCATGGAATACAGAGCAGAAGAAAATAGGAAGACGGGACAAATAGGGATATGGAAACAAGGAAAAGAGCACCGGGAATACTTGATAGGAAAAAAATCCCCAGAGGAGGTAAAAATACGTATGTGGTAACACCGGAACTGACACTGTCATGGAATACTCCATAAGACAAAATCCAAAGACGGGATTAATTTTCTCTTATTGAGAAAACCCAGTATTTAAATAAGACTTGTTTTGGCAAAGGGAAATAAGAAAAAGAAAAAGGGCCGTGGGATCGCATGCGTGATAGGAGATAATCAGGAGGGGGGTATAGGCAGAGGGAATCAAGAAAAATGACACTGGCACGTAATCCTCAATACAAAAATATCCAAATGAGGGGTTTATAGGCGATGAGAATAGAGGAAATGGACACTAAACAGATAATTTAAAAACTTTTTGAATCCTCTGTTGACGATGAAAATAGTTTCGCAATACTTCTAGTAGGTGTCTACCCAGCAAAAACACAAGTGCTGGGAAACTGCTGGCCACCAGCTGGCAGTGATGGGTCACTGCTGGCTGAAATCTGCCGCTCACGGCCCGGTAGTGGTCCGTTGGTGGCAGCACTATCAGTTGGCGAGCCATTGATGGCCCTGCAGCATCGCCGTGAATTGTGGGCCTCCAAGCAAGTGCCACTAGTGGCCCGTTGCTGGCAACCAATGCAACCCCCAACAGCAGGTGGAAGCATCGGGACTGCGCATGCGCAGAAGCAACACTTGCTGTGTCTCTCATGGTACCAGTTAGTTGAAGACGACGCTATCGCTATCGTGTTATTTTAGTGGATGTTAAGAAAAAATCCATATGTGGAGAGGCGAATTAATTTCCTAATGAAATTTTACGTCGACGAAGATATCAGATTAAGCCGTGAAATACTAGATTACAGCCATGAAATACACCCACTCCATTCCCATGAATAACAATTCATGGAATGGAGTGGATGAATAACAAGAAAAAATTTGAAACCGCTTGAAACACATATCCTGGAAAACCATTAAAATAGCGTTTGTTGGAAGAAAAAAAGAATTATACGTGTACAAAATTTATTAATTATTTGAAAGAAAAAAAAAGCAACGCTATGTGGTGTACTCATCCATGGGTTGAATACACAAGACTAAGAGGAATTCGCTTCTAAAAATAACGAGAAGTAAAATAAAATATCTGTTACTCTTTAAAACAAATGTAGCTTCGGACAACGGAAAGGAAAGACATAACGTTAAAAATGTAACAGAATGTGACATGAACCCTGGTAAATATATATTTATTCAACAATCTCTTTTCAAGACGGCAAGGACAGTACAAAACTTTGGAAAGCGACTCTAAGTATGTACACGCCTTGAAAATGAGTGAATTTCCCATAAGGTAAAAAAAAAAAAAAAAAACTATCGTTACGTTGAAAGAATTAATTTATCAATTATATGAAACTGACTTTTATGAAAAATACCTCGCAATATAATAAAATGAAAGAGGGTAGCATTCGATTACAAATTGCATACCAAACAGATAGCTTCTAGCACGTACGCCAGGGTCGTGAATTAGTCCGGTCGGTAGCGAGCGCGGCTTCCACGTAAACGGTCCAGGATCGCATCTAGTCAGATGCAAACGGCGGTTTTCCGGTCTGTCGAGAAAATTTCCCCAGCGCAGTGCGTTAATTCACAAGCTTCGTGTGGGTAGAAAAAAAAATTGTAGCTTTAGGAAACTGCGGTTATCCTTGCTTTTTTTTTTATTATTGCTACTATTAGGAAATTGGTGGACAAGATTCGGCAAGCCACCAGTTACGTCACATGGTTGCTGGCTGCCACTAACGGCCCACTAGCGGACCACATCAGGCTAGCCATCATTTCTGGCAAGTACTTGCAGGGCCACTGAATTGCCACTTGTGGCAGCTACTGCCTGTGATGGACCACTGATGGCCCTGTTGTGGCATATGACAACTGAAGGGGTGCCAACTGTTGGCCAGCTGTTGGCCTGAACTGCTGGCCCTTCTGTTGGCCGCCCGGACATTTTATTGACGGTTCGGCAGCGGCAACATAGTGCTGGGCCATTGCTGGCAGTGCTGGCTGCCAGCAATGGCCCACTGCTGGCCCAGCAATATTGTTTTTGCTGGGTAAAGAATCCGACGTATGCGTGAATAAATGTTCCAGAACAGAATACGAACGAATGCGACACACGCGAAAGTCCTTTAAGTAAGAGTGTTACTGAATATGCATTGTCATTCCCGTTAGTTTTTAGCACGTCTTTTTTAAAAGAGATCGTACTTATGTTACTAGTTTTTCTGTCCGTCCGTCCGTCCACCTTTGGATGCTATATGTCTGCAACATTAATCCAATTTGAAGAATTATTTTCGTATTGGGAAGCCCGAAATGTGAGAATGATGTTCCTTGCATTCAGTTTTCTTTTACAATGTATGGTTTCGCCATCAGAGAGCGTAAATGCAGATGATAGCGAATTCAAAATACATTTTATTCCAAATATTTGCTTCTAAATATCCGATTGAAAAAATTCTTTCACCTTTCGATCCCTTTTATATCGAAGATTATTTTAGGTACAGTCACTTTTTTAAGTTATCCATAGATTTCCCGCAGGAGGGCGTAAAGGTAAATGGGGTTTTCCTCAGATATCTGCTTCTAAAACTTCGATTTGAAAATTTCTTCCTGCACCCGATACAGCTTCCGATAGGAAATGTTTTCCATATAATTTATAATTTTTGGTAAAGAATGGTTTGGCCGCCAGAGGGCCTAAGTGTTAATTTCTGCTTCGGATGTATTTGTAGCAAAATCTGAGCTTCGAAAAGCTCGATTTAAAAACTCCTTTCAACACCGAATGCCTTTTATTTTGCAGAACATTTTAGATTTGTATAGGAGGAATTTTATAGTTCACAAGTATGTCGCTAAGTGGTGTTTGTGTACTTCATTTTGCAGCTGTATCTCCGCTTCTAAAAACCCTATTGAGAAATTTATTCGTTACTGTACGCCATTTGCTACAATAGAGATGTGGAAGTGAAGAGTAAAACGTATTTCGTACAACTAGTATGAGGAAGTATAATTAAGCTAAGTACGATATGTCAAATTCACTAGGTTGAAATTGCAAAGTTAAAATTACTTTATTTACAATTAAAACGGAAATAAGTTAAAATACTTAAAAGTGAGAACTTCCGGGCCGCCTTCGGCCTCATCATCAGGATTAGTACCATAGTATGCGGCGCAAGTAAGCAATAAATACACTAATAAAAAATACCATGATACAATAGTCACATACGTCCTCGTTGCCAAACGTGGGCAGTGAGGATTTACAAGTGCATGAAAAATTATGATGGATGTTCTACTTCTGCTGTGTGAAACACGTATTCGATTAATAGCTTCTAGGGTTGTGGAACAAAACTAGGAAGATCTACGTATATTGCCACTCGAAATACCAAATTTAATGATATGTAAACTCTCAGAAAAAAGTAATGAACGCCTGTTACTTACTGACGCTAGCATCCTTGAGTTGTCACAGTCAGGTGACTATTCGCCCTGGTTCACAGTCCTGGTTAGGGCAGTGGATGTGGAGCCAGTCCTAAGTGCATATTTGTGTTCAGACACACGAACATTTTAAGTCTGAAACGTAGAACCCAGATAATATTTCACTGCTAAGACTGGATCACGGGGAACTAAAGGGATACAGTATACTCCAGAATTATTGGGTGTTGGGACTAAGTCACGGCTCTTTCTAACAATTGGAAAAACATTCCGGGAGTGAATCCCAAAACCAAAGTTACGTTTTTAAAAAAAATTACATTACAATAGAGACTATGGGTGGAAAAGACTCGATGGAACCAACAAACCGGGGCTTGGATGCCTCAAGGCGGAGTGTAGTAAAACTGAATCGCTGAACGCTGTGCAACAACTCAAAAAAGGTATTCGAAGAATAACCAAAGGTAAGTCCAATCTGAAAAACCTTTGAAAGTTCGGTTCGTCGAAGCCTAACTGACGAGGAATGTGAAAAAGCACTTTTTATTAAAAAACGTATAGCTGAAAGCTTGTAGTTATGCGGATAAGAAGTCGAAAACAGTTTAATAACCGGGAAACAGGTAGGTTTTCTGTACAATGAATAAGAAATTTTGTTAGAGATAAGATACTGAGAAAGAAGAAAGTCGAGGAAAGGCAAACGCCCCCGTGTTTCCAATTCTAGCTTGAACTTAACCGAAGGAAACTGTGTCGACAAGGTTTCAATGAACGAGTGAAGTAGGTCGAAAGAGTGTGGCCAGAAAACCAAAAAGTCATCAACCTACCTTAAAATTAAGGATGGTTGATCAGGAAATTAATTTAGGACATTTTCTTCCGAAAACTGAAAACGTAATTTGGCTAAAACTGGGGAAAGAGGGAAGGAGCCCATGTGTGCTCCTTCCCTTTGTTGGTACACCACACGATCAAATCGAAAGTAGGAACGACTGACCACAAGTTTTAAAGCAGACTGCTTCCAAAGTGGAAACAGACGGGTCTGTAGCCAATCTATCAGCAACTTTCTCTAAAGAGACACTTGGAAAAAGTGATGATATTACGTCTAAAGACGCCATAACAAACTGGGTCCCATGCTTCTCAAAAGCTTTAATCAGATCCAAAGCTTGATTTTATCCAACGCCTTCTCGAGGGGACGAGTCGGGTTGGCATACCTTGAAACTAAAAGCCTAAGTGGATGGTTAGGTTTGTGGGTTTTGAACTTCCCGAAAACTTCTGGTACTCTAGGTCCAACGGAGGGGGTGGGGGAGGGGTTCGTCTTGGAAGAGATAAAGGTAGAAAGAAGCCCTTATTTCTCAGTTTCCCGAGCGCTGTCAAAGTAGCAGCAGTGGGGTCGAACCTGATAACTTTATGTGGTACCTGACTGATAGCTTGAATCATCTTGGGATGGTAATCAAGTTGGTTAAGTAAGACAACTTGTTGGTACTTGTCTGCAAATATATTAGGTAACTCTGGGTTTTTTTATAAGACATTTAACTGTTCCCTTTCGTATTTCAGAAATGGTCAAGACTTGATAGGTGCCGAGATCGTTCGGATAAAGGACTGTCTAGCAATGTCTTGCTCTCCATCCGGTATAGCTGAAATAATGTTCTCCATTTGTGGAATAATACGTAAAGGTTGGTAGGAGGTGGCTGGGTAGCTGAATTTAAGCCCTTTGTTAAAAGCAGATACTTGGGTATCAGAAATGGGAACCGAATTCAGGTTAAGAAAAGATGGCTGAGCTCCGGTATCACCTGTTGTAATCTCTCGGGAATAATTCGGTCGAGTAACAGAATAACTTCCAGAAACAAAGTCACACAGTTTATGTATATGTCGCTGATGAATACGATCCACTTTAGATTAAAGGGAAATGAAGAAAATCGTCAAACACTTACCCAAGATGATATGATGTGTCAACCTAGTGAAATAAGAATAGGCATTGTATGACTTGCGGTTCAGTAAACCCAAGAAGCTACATTTTAGCCGAATTTCCGTGGTTAAGCGTTTTTTCTCCGCTATCGCAATGAATGAGCACCCCAACGTGAAACAGCACAACATCGAATTTTGAGAAATTTAAGGATCACCTGCAACGATCGACAGTTGACAAGGAAGTTGAGATGAGCTTCATTCACTGTAACTTTACGACGAAAAGTGTAAAAAACCTTTGCTGCCCGCTCCATCACAGTGCACTGGTAGACTATGGGTTTGTCACCAACAAAGTTCAATTCGCGGCCAAAGGCGGCCTCGAAAGATCTCGCTTTTAAGTATTTTAACATACCTTCGTTTTAATTATAAATAAAGTATTTTTAACTTTGCAATTTCAACTTGGTAAATTTGACATATCGTACTTAGACAGGTTAATTATACTTCCTTATAGTAGTAGTACAAACTACGTTTTACTCTTCACCTTTATTCAGCTGCGAATTGAACTTTGCTGGTGACTGAGCTATAGTCTACTAGTTTTTAATGTGTGCACAGTGATGGAGCGGGCAGGAAAGGTTTTTTACACCCTTCCTCGTAAAGTTACAGTGACTGAAACTCATTTTAACTTCCTTGTCAACTGTGGATCGTTGCAGGTGATCCCTAAATTTTTCAGAATTCGATATTTTGCTGTTTCATGTTGGGGTGCTCATGTCATCGCGAATGCGGGGAAAAACGCTTAACCACGGAAATTCGGAAAAAACGTAGCTCCTTGGATTTACTCAACCGCATGTCATACAATGCCTATTCTTATTTCACGAGGTTGACACATCCTATCGTTTTGGGTAGGTGTTTGACAATTTTCTTCACTTCCTTCAATCTGAAGTGGATCGTATTCATCAGCGACATATATATAAACTGTGTGACTTAATTTCTGGAAGTTATTCTGTTACTCGACCGAATTATCCCTGAGAGATTACAACAGGTGATACCGGAGCTCAGCCATCTTTTCTTAACCTGAATTCGGTTCCCATTTCTGATACCCAAGTATCTGCTGTCAACAAAGGGTTTAAATTCAGCTACCCAGCCACCTCCTACCAACCTTTACGTATTATTCCACAAGTGGAGAACATTATTTCAGCTTTACCGGACAGAGAGCAAGACTTCGCTGGACAGTTCATTATCCGAACGATCTCGGCACCAATCAAGTCTTTACCATTACTGAAATACGAAAGGGAACAGTTAATTGCCTTATCAAAAAACCCAGAATTACCTAATATATCTGCAGACAAGTACCAACAAGTTGTCCTACTTAACGGAAGTGTGTCTACCATTCCAAGATGATTCAAGCTATCAGCCAGGGGCCACATAAAGTTATCAGGTTCAACCCCACTGCTGCTACTTTGACAGCGCTCGGGAAACTAAGGAATCAGGGCTTTCTTCCTACTATATCTTTTCCAAGATGACCCCGCCCCCCGTTGGAGGTAGAGTGCTGGAGGTCTTCGGGAAGTTAAAGACCCACAAACCTAACCATCCCCTAAGGCTTTTAGTTTCAGGGTGTTCCAACCCGACTAGACCCCTCGAGAAGGCGTTGGCTGCCTATTTGAAACCTTTCACTTTAAACTCATTCATCTCTTTTCAAAGTTCCACTCCAGCTTTGGATCGCATTGAAACTTTTGAGAAGCATGGGACCCAGTTTGTTATGGCGCCTTTAGACGTAGTATCATCACTTTTCCCAAGTGTCCCTTTAGAGCAAGTTCGTGTCATTATTGCTGATAGATTGGCTACAGATCCGTCTGTTTCCCCTTTTGGAAGCAGAGATTATTGTCTTTGTTTAAGCCAAATTACTTTTTCAGTTTATGGAAGAAAAAGTCTTAAATGAATTTCCGTATCAACTATCCTTAATTTTAAGGTACGTTGATGACCTTTTGGTTTCCTAGCCACACACTGTCGACTTACTTCACTCTTTCACTGAAACCTAGTCGACACCGTTTCCTTCCGTTAAGTTCAAGCTAGAATTGGAAACACGGGTGCGTTTGCCTTTCCTCGACTTTCTTCTTTCTCGGGATCTTATCTCTAATAAAATTTCTTCTTCAGTGTACAGAAAACTTACCAGTTCCATGGTTATTATACAGTTTTCGTCTTCTCATCTGCAGAACTACAAGCTTTTAGCTATACGTTTTTTAATAAAAAGTGCTTTTTCACATTCCTCGTCAGCAGGGTTGCCAGGTCTACTGATTTATCTGTAGATCTGCTGATTTTTTTACGCGTTTAGTGATTTAGTGACTTTTTTTGAAAAACACCTTATTTCTACTGATTTTCCCATATTTCATTAAATTCTAATTTTTCTCATAGCTTTTAGTAATTCTGTTGAAGAATTTATCTGAAACATAACGAGTCTTACATAATGTGATTAATTTTTCGAAAAAAATATTTAACGGGATCTAATCTGTTTGAAATTGTTGATAAACTTGGGCATTATATTGGTGTACAAACGAATGATTGCCATAATTGATAGTGATAAGCTACGGTGCACCGTTTCCTTGAATGAGAAATATCCGTAACTGCTACGATCCATGATGTAGAGGTAGGGAAACCTGTTTGGTTTTAACAACCACCGTGAACAACTCGATGGGCTATAAGCAGTCAACGACCACTAATGTAGGGCTACTGGTTCCAGGCAAGAGAGAGAGAGAGAGAGAGAGAGAGAGAGAGAACCAGTGCCATTAAACAAACAGAACACCCATGCATGCATCACATGGAGTTGAACCTGGACTCATCTAGGATTAATGGTCAAAAGTTAGCGCTTAGACCACTGCGTTCTGAGGCCTTCTTGATAGGTAGTGGTGGCAAATTTGTGTTAACACGTGGTTGATTGGCATTAGTGGCCCATACGATTTTTTTTTGTAGTTCCTTGTTATTTTATTGAATTGTTAACAATAGCTTGTTCTTCTATTACTTTTTAACAGGATAACGTAATCAAAAGTTTTTTTTTTATTTTCTGATAATACTTTGGAACATTTGGATGTTGTTACCCCTGTCAATGTCCTGGGAAAGAAGTTTTTATGATTTGCTGCTTTAGTTTCTTTTTTTCCCAGTGCGATTTCTTCAACTGAGATTCAAACACTGGTCAATGAATGAAAAATGTTTCGATATACTGATCTTGAAATGCAATGCATTCTGATGTACGTGTGCATGATTTTTGGTCATGTGCGAAATAACACATTGGTGACGGAAGCATACTCTTTCCATCATTGTGGAAATTTCTGGCATGTTTCTTATTCTTCCTTCATTCAAAGGTTGTAGTAGAAAGGATTTTTTTGTTTTTTATGATAAACACCATGAAGACAAATCAGAGAAACAGACTTTCTTCAAAAACCGCATGTCCATTGCTGCATGCAAGGGGTATGTTTTCAAGTTCTTCATAGCATAGTTTTATTGTTTTTTAATTGGAGGTTTAACGACCACCGTGAGCAACTCAGTGGGCTATAAGCAGTCGCCCGTTCTTATTTAGGGCCACTGATTTCATGGAAGGGAGCATACACCGTAGAAGGGAGTCAGCCAGCGCCGTAAGACAAACACAACATCCATGCCTCGCCAGGATTCGAACCCGGATCCCTTTCGAACGAATGATCAGAAGCCATCACTTAAACCACTGTGCCACAGGGGCGGCTAGCATAGTTTTTAGGGGTGAAATGGTTTGGCAGAAAAAATGAACAACAGCATCTATGATAGCAATTATGATGATAATAAGAGAACAACAGTTCTGTTCAAATTCTTACACAGCCGCCCCGGTGGCGCAGTGGTCTAAGCGATGGCTTCTGATCATTCGTCCGAACGGGGTCCGGGTTCGAATCCCGGTGAGGCATGGATGTTGTGTTTGTCTTACGGCACTGGTTCGCTCCCTTCCCTGGAACCAGTGACCCTAAATTAGGGACGGGCGACTGCTTATAGCCCATTGAGTTGCTCACGGTGGTCGTTAAAAATCCAATAAAAAAAATTCTTACAGTGAGGATTTTCCAGTTCAGCTGATCTATTTCATTAGACTTTGCACTATAGATCATAGCAGAAGAGTAAAAAATTGCCTTTTAAGAAAGGAAATTAAATGGAAAATACAATAATGTGATCAGAACTACTTTAGACAATTGCGATAGCGGTGCATTGTGTATTGTAACGAAAAAATAATCTGCTGATTTTTAAACTATTCTACTGATTTTTTGGGGTGAAATCTACTGATTTTTGAGAATTTCACCTGGCAACACTGCTCGTCAGTTAGGCTTCGACGAATCGAATTTTCAGAGGTTTTGCAGATTGTACTTACCTTTAAAGAAAGTTTATAAAAAACATAACTTTGGTTTTGGGATTCGCACCCGGAATGTTTTTCAGTTGTTAGAAAGAACCGTGACTTAGTTCCATCACCCAATAAATCTGAAGTATACTGTGTTCCTTTGGTTCCCTGTGATCCAATCTTAGTCATGAAATATTATCTCGGTTCTACATTTCGGACTTTAAATGTTCGTGTGTCTGAACACAAATACGCACTTAGGACTGGCTCCACATCCACTGCATTAACCAAGACTGTGAACTAGGGCGAATACTCACCTGACTGGGACAGCCCAAGGATTCTGGCATCAACAAGTAACAGGCGTTCATTGCTTTTATCTGCGAGCTTACATATAATTAAATTTGGTAATTCGAGCTGCAATATAGATATTCCTAGTTTTGTTCCACCCCCCTGGAAGCTATTCATCGGATCTGTGTTTCGCACAGCGGAAGTAGAACATCTGTCATAATTTTTCATGTACATGAATTCCCACTGCCCACGTTTGGCGATGAGGACTTGTGTGACTAGTGCATCATGGTATTGCTTCTTAGTGTATTTATTGCTTTCTTGCGCTGTATACTATGGTACTAATCCTGATGATGAGGCCTTACCTTCGTTTTAATTGTAAATAGAGTATTTTTAACTTTGCAATTTCAACTTGGTGAATTTAACATATCGTTCTTAGACAGCATAATTATACTTCCACAGAGATGTGGAGCTTCACTCTCTTTAAATAATGCACACATTTCCAGCTAGGGAGTGTAAACTTCGCAACCTTCCTCTCTCTATGTCTGCTTCCGGGAGACGTATTTCAAGAGTTCTTCTTCCTTAGCATTGAAGAATATTTCTCGCCTGTTTTCAACTTTTCCATTATGCAAACTTCTTCCTCCAGAAGGCGTAGATTTACATCATGTTTCCTTCTACATGTATACTTCTTTTTTTAACTGTTTGGTTTGAAAATCTCTTTATGTCTGATACTTTTTGTGCTATGAGAAACTCTTTGTGCGCCATTTGTTAATTTTGGTAACATACATTTTTACATTTTTGGATGTTTTATCGTTTGTAGAAGCCCGGCTGATTGTTTTCCTAACAGGTTACATGGTATTTCAGGAATAACTTAGATAAATTTAATTTGCGTCAGAAAGGACTCAAACGACATGCTCATTACAACTGAAAATTCGGTGTCATCTTTCCTGCTTGTTTCATTACTTTGTAAAAGAACAATATTCATTATCTAGTAAATTGATTTTAAGACCGATCCCGCTGTGAGCTGAGAAGTGAACCAACTCTCTCCCAGCTCTCACGCTGAAGTTAGATGTCACAATAATATGCAAAATACCACATCTGGCAACGCACTTCCGATCTTCGGGCACCAAATCTTTTTACATGTAAGAACTGAACTCAAAGCAATGTGTTGTGATCCGATTCGGATCGATGTGCGTATTTGCTATGATGACAGTCATTACGTTGTTGGTCCCCGTCATCGTTATGGCTGACATCAGAATAAGTATTTTTACCCTGAAGTATGACACAACGCTCGCGTGGATTCAAAACTTGGATTTCTTGGTGGAATACCAGCACATCAACCACTAGCAGAAGAAGCGACACTCTGGCACATTGGCCTGTACTAGTTATTACACCCAAAAAATTAAGAAGGGATCCACACGATGCCAGCGTCAATTCAGTCCCGCTGAAAGTGGAAGATTTAGGCTAATTCATGTAGGGACCAATATTCCATGTGTGTCATTTATGACGGGGATTTACAGTAATAAATGCTCGCCGATTTCACCCCATTTGAATGAGTAATATTTACTCTAGAATCTCACAGGACAGTAACAGTTCAAAAGGCATTCTCTGCATGAGCGACGAATTATTTTCTTGTTCTGAATGCTCTGTAAAAGTTTTGTGATAACATACTGATGGGTGGGAGGGATGTTTTCCAAATGCTTTACTTACATAGTTGCTGTTGGGCATCACAGACGAATATACACACAATTCGCTTTTCACGATGTTGATTAAATTCCTACTACAGCAGTGTTGGATCCGATATGTGAGTAAAAGAAATAGTGGAATGTTTTACTTCATTCATATAAAAAATAATAACGTATTTCAGGAATTACCTTTCCTTCACTTAGTGCAAAGGCCATTACTTTCACCATATCTAATACCATGGTTTCCGAGACAGTGCCGTAATCTTTCCTGTAAAAAGGAAAACAGAAGACATCAAGTATTTTCAAAACAATTCATCTACAAAAAGTAAACAAGCTAACGATATTGAACAGAGGAACTTGCGCTTTGAAATTATGCAGAAAGCTTTGAGCAGAACTAGATCTACAAATCATATTTTAATGGAAGAACACCATAAAATCTCGAGAAGAGGTAATTATAATACTATGAATATTTCTAAACATTATGCAAAGGCAAGATCATGCATTCGATGCATTTGTCACGCTCCACGCTACAAATTTTCTTTCGTAAACTACCAGGAATATGATTTGGATAAATAAAAAATTTTGTTGCATTTTGACCAAACCATTATATAGCTGGAATGGGTCCTCTTCGATATCTTAGTGTTTATTTATTACAATAACATACGATCCAATTGCAAATGTCATCATCTCGGGAAGATTATAATAAACTCATTCGTAAAAATACCAGGATTATGGAGGGAGACTGATCGTAGGAGATGCCAGTTCACGTTCAGTACCCAGCATACATTATTTGGGAATGGGACAAGGAAAGCTCCACATCAAATGTTTCCTTTTGTTTGTCTTATTTTTCTTGTGTAATGTGTACATAGACTCCACCGAATTCAATAAAAATATTTAAGCTTCGATAAATATCAGATATGTTGGAATTCGAAATTCTAAGAATCCATTTAAGTTACAGAAAGTTTGAAAACAATATTTTGGGCTCCAAGATCTTAATTTAACTCTAATAATACACTCCGATCGAAATTTGCGGACTGTTATCAGAGTATACTGTCACAGATGTAAATTAGCTATTCAGACCTAAATGAATTTAGCTGGAATTCAAATCATGAATCATAACAAAACTTGAATATTAGAAAAAAAGCTGTATCATTAATTGTAAGAACTAATATCTGCCGCTTTTTCAAAGGAATAAAACACATTTTTACAATATGAATTCATGTAGATGCTTTCTAACATCGTCACCAACGGATTTCCCAATCGATAAGTAAATAAAGATCTTCATCCTTTTTAATTTATCCTATTGATTTCCTGTATGGCGTCCTTTCTAAATCTATTCCTGTTGCTCGGTTTCCAATTAAGGATTTCTATTGTTTCGTACATAGCATCCTGTAATTCTAGCAGTAAAACATAAAACCTGCAGAAGTTTCCAATTAAGAATATCATTTCAACACAAATGAATATTAATCTTAGTGAAATTCATTGAATTTCTCACTATGGCTTAAAACGTTTCTAGACACGAGCAGAATTACACGAACTATGGCGAAATTTCACTGATATATATCTTATTAACAAAACCTACAACCACAATTTTAAAAGTGACTATTCCCGTCTTAAAGCAGCTTTCTGCTTGAACTTAAAAACTTGTGTTTTAGATCACTAAACTTATCACTTATTTTTGACAAATACTTATTTTGATTCCTCAGCTACACAAATTATACAGTGCTGGACACAAAAAATGCCATACCAGGAAATATTTATCGGAGCGCCATGAAGATTGATGCGTATGTGTCGACAATTGGGTTATGTAAATGAAGTCACGTGATATGTAAGTAAGGTAAAAGGGCAAAACGACTCAGCGTAGTTAAGTACAGTCGTAGTCACGTGGGCATGCGGACCATTGCACCAGGTGATTTCGATGGCGAAACACGTGTAGGGATTGAGAATATGCCTGGGTGATGTTATCGGGAGTCCTACCATCTTACAGCATCTTTACCAAAGGCTTCACCATAGGGTCACGTGTAGTTGGGTGGTCTTTGCTGCTTCCCTTTTTTTTTTTTTTTTTTTTTGATTGGAGGTTTAACGACCATCGTGAGCAACTCAATGGGCTATAAGCAGTCGCCCGTCCCTAATTTAGGGTCACTGGTTCCAGGGAAGGGAGAGAGCCAGTGCCGTAAGACAAACACAACATCCATGCCTCACCGGGATTCGAACCCGGACCCCGTTCGGACAAATGATCAGAGGCCATCGCTTAGACCACTGCGCCACCGGGGCGGCCTGTGCTTCGCGGCGGAAACCCATCAAGATGCAACGATTTTCAGGCGAATGTGGCCATAGTGGTTGGGGAAAAATAACGTGGCCGTCACGTTATTTTTCTTATTTATATTCTAACCACTGGCTTATGCCATTCGCCCGTAATGGGTCCGGGTTCGAATCCCGGTCAGGCATGGATGTTGTATTTGTCTTGCGGCACTGGTTCTCTCCCTTCCCTGGAACCAGTTTCCCCTAAATTCGGAACGGGAGACCGCTTATAGCCAATTGAGTTGCTCACGTGTTTGTTAAACCCTAAATTAAAGGAAGAAAAGTAAGGTGCCCCACGAAAGTCGGACTAGTGCATGTAGGCGAACGTCCGAAAACCACGACCGTCTCATTCGACGGCAAACTGTAACAGATCCACAATCCACAGCGGACGACATTTGACTGTTGTGCAGGCAACTGTGGAGATCCCAGTATGGACATGGTCTGTGAATCGCAAATTGGCTGAGGCAGATTTGTGCTCACTCCAGACAGTGGTGCGATTGCAAGATATCGCTGGGCAAGGTTGGAGTAATTCTGTGCAACACACGTGTGGCGGGAGGAATGGAACCATGTACTCAGTGACGATTCACACTTCTGTCTCAGCGTCGACGATCACCGATCAGGAGTCTGGACAACTTGGTCACCTGGCCGATCTTGATGCCGTCCGTGAGCGTCATATGGCTCCTCAGTCAAGTGTCATGGTTTGATGCGCTATCAGTTTCAACAGCTTTTCATTGCTCGTGCGCATAGTGCGTACAACGACAGCAAGACGATACCTCGATGAGTAGCTGCAGCCGGTTTAGTTGCCACATACCTGTGGTATAACCTGATGCCCAATTTCAACACGATAATGCCTTTTCGCACATTCACCGGAACAGCAGACAGTGCCTAGAAGGTGGGCAGATGACACCCGACCAGCGCGATCCCCAGACTTCTCCCCAAGAATAAAAGTGTTGGACGTTTTTGGCAGATGACTTAACACCTCTTCACGATCCCCTCGCAATGCAGATAAACTGTGGACAGAGGTCAACGGTACCTCATGACACCATCATGAGACTTTTCCATTCGATGTCACGCCGTGCTATCAAATGAATAGCCCAGTATGACGGCCTTATGGTCTACTGACTCGGGCCACATTTTACTGCATCTCTCCCCATGGCATTCATATAATCCATCAGAAATTAAATCACTTCTTTTTCATCTACTGTCTACATGTGTGGTAAATTTCGTTTTATTTCGTTCAGTCCTGGCATTTCTATGTCGAGAAGTGTAATTTGGAAACTTAGAGAAAATATAAAGAAAAGCAGACATATAAAATTTGTCAGAGTTTCCTCTCCATAATCAGCGTCGGAATAAAAGGGAGAAACGCTTTGAAATTCAATTGAAGACTTAATTCTTAGTGACGAACGAATTTCCTTAAAAATAGATTCACGCTTTGGGTAAATGTATCTGCATTTCCCTGAACTTAACTCTAACCGTGTGTGAGAAAAAATTCACAGCTCAAAATTTGCACAGCACATAAAATCAGTGCTTACAACGGCGTACCAGGTGTTCATTAATCCCATTAATACACATTTTGAAGATGACAATCCGATTTTTGGCGTAAATGTCACAAGGATGGTAAGTCAGATAATATCCGAAAACTTAGAAAATTTTCATCGTCCTGGAGCGGGACTCGAAACCGCGTCTCCCAGATAGCGCCCGGGTTCATAATCCCATTTAAGTTGGAGCTGGAATCTGTACTCATCGGACCACTCGACTCTTTTTCAATCGTCCAATGTTCAATCATGGGGTTATTTCGCCCACGGCAGAAGCAGTTGTCCATGGTGGTTGGTGAGTATGGGCACGTGAACGGCCACCGTCTCCTTAGGATTATCTTCAAGGGTATCCGCTAAACTGTGTGCTCGGAAACCTTTCTCTGTGCGCCTTTGCTGTAGTTTATCGTAAATTCAATGATCATAAGCTATTGCTCCAGAAAGCACGTTCCAATAGGTTTTCAACCCCACAGTCAAAGAGTGGTGATCTCCTCTTTTCCGAGGAATCTTTTGTTATGGTTCGTGTAAAAGCCACAAATGATTGCTCTCAATATTTTTTGCATTTCCTCTTATTTTTGCATCTAAATTTGCTCTAATGTTTTAGTTTGTGTTTAACCTTTTTCCAGAAAATATTTACACCGATGAGCAAATACATTATGACCACCTACCTCATAAGCTGTAAGACCCCCTACCTCATAAGCTGTAGGACCCCCTTTAGCCCGCAAAACAGAGGCCACTCGAGGAGGCATCGATTCGGTGAGGTGGCGATAGATATTCTGGGATATCTGGTACCATAATGTCTACAGCAGATCCTCCAGTTCTCGTACATTTCGGGGTGGTGGTGATTTACCGTGAACCCGCTTTTCCAAGTCGAACCAGAAATGTTCGACTGGGTTCATGTCAGGTGAATTTGGAGGCCAGAGCATTAACTGAAAGTTACCAGCATGTTCCTCGAACCACTCCTTGACGATTATGGCAGTGTGGCATGGCGTATTATCCTGTTGGTAATGGCCATCACCACCAAGGAATACAGTTGTCACGAGTGGGTGAACTTAGTCCGCAATGATGTTCAGGTATCTGACAGCCGTCAGGGAATGTGCTATTGGGCTAATGGGGCCTAGTGTCCCAAGAAAACATCACCCACAGCATACCACCGCCACCGCTGAACTGTTTCCGCCCAACAGTGTATCCATTTGCCTTAGGCTCCGTTCGTAATCGGCGTATCCGCGCTCGGCCTTCTACGTGATGCACCAGAAATCTTAATTCGTCAGACCAGGCCACTTTCTTCCAATCATCCACGGTCCAATCTCGATGATCTTGGGCCCGTTTCATGCGTTGTTGGCGATGACGTGCACTGAGCATGGGGAACCGGCTGGGTCTTCGGCTACGCAGACCCATGCGCTGAAGCCTGCGATGAACTGTGTGCTGCGACACATTGCCCTGATCACCGCTGTAGTAGCTGCGATGATCAGTCGCACTGTGGCCCTGCGGTCGCTGTGAACAATGCGCGACAGTTTCCGCTCCCCTCTGGCATCAATCAGCTGCGGATGACACACGGCTAGACAACGGTTCTTGGATTGGCCATCTGTGCACCACTTTTGATACGTACTTACTACAGTGGCACGTAAACAACCCACAAGCAGCGCCGCGTTACTAACCAAAAGCCGGTCTTTGGTTTGTATATATACCCCTCTGTGAACTTCACCTGCGCGACCGTTCGGTCTCCAGGCGCGCTAATTTCTCTAGGTTTGGGTGGCCATATGCTCATCGATGTATAATAGAAAGAGGAACACCTGGTGGATCAGAAAATGACAAGATTTGATGACATCATGGTTAAATTAAAGGCCCTCAAGTGGCGACGGGCTGGCACTTTGACAAACGAGCGGACCACGGTTCGACAACTGAAATACTAGACTGGATGTCAAGGGAAAGGACAAAACCTGAGGTGGATGAAATTCGAAGGAATGCCGTTGTGAAACTGAAACGAATTGCTCAAGATAGAAAGTTGTGGAAGAGACTTGGAGAGACTCTCATCTGCTAGTGGAATATCTCCTATAAGCTGACTCGTGTAGTGGACTGTTGTGACGTATATTCTAAATTAACTTTCCTTTTTAGTTTCTTTCCCTATGTAAATCTTGAGTTTATTCTGTTATTCTTCACTCTTAACGTAATATCTTTTCTCTCAAACGAATACGTTTGGCAACACAATTGAGGTTGAATGCACGTGACGTATGCCTGATATTGATGATAACAAGAGATAAAAGCGAGGTTGCTTGAGAGCGTTGGGAGAGAGCGATTATTAAGAGCGATGGATTGTAAACTGATTATTGAAAGGAGCGTTGTGTGGTGAGTGGAGAGTTTAGTACAATATGCTATGCTATGATGTGTTTGCTACATCCTGAATAAAGCATCTTTTTCCGTAAGTGTGACTTCTGTTGTTTACATGTTTCGTCTGGCCGTTAAGGTTTCTTTCATTTAGGAACTATTTCTTAGTATGTTGATGTTTTGAATGAACGTAGAAGTAAGACAAGACTTCTACGCCATACTGTATGTAGTTAAACACCTTACGTAAGAGTAAGATTTCTTAGGCATAAATAGTGGATGACAATTATCTAGAAATTGTTTTCTCATGAAGAATTTAAAGGAAAATTTATAGGTTCACGTGTCTACGAACATTAGTTTAAAATGCAGAACTGCTGAAAACGATTCTGTTTTTTTTAATTTGTTCCTCATGTAAATAGTTAAAGATCATAAGGTTTAGGGAAATATTTACTGGCTAATAATTATGATGTTTTGATGACGCTCTGTGGAATAAAAAGGAACTGTGCGCAGCAGGTATAGGCGTTTGTAGACCAATTTGCTTATATAGTACGTACATTAAAGATGGAATTCTACGGATTATCAATTGACTGTTTCTCGATTTAGGATACTAGCAGCTCTAAACAGAAGTGCGCATTATTATTCAGACATGTAAATCAAACGCAAAACAGCTATTGCTCGCCTATCTTGAAAAACGGAAGAAGCGTTTAGAGGGGAGGTTTGTTGGTTATCAGAAACACCCATTTGCTCTTTGAATCAGAAAGTTTTGGAGGTGATCTGAATGCTCTATCTTATGTACATTGCTCTACCATAAATATCCGGAAATTTGATAGGAAATTTTGTCCTACTTAAGCATCATGCCATTGACCGAACTATGTATATAAATATACTCGTTGGACTATGATGCAATATGATTAGCACGACTGGGTGCGCAAGATGCATCGACTAAGAGAGTTAGCTTTTTTCCAGCGCGGATTGTTAGTAGGGTGCCACATAAACAATCGCTCCGTACATGATTCATTAGTAGCATTGAAGATCCCGAGGTCAACGTTTGGTGATGTGAAATGCAAAGAGAAACGGTCTGAGATTGAGTCTTCCATGAAACGGCCCTGTAAAGCTCCGGAGCTAACAGAACGCAACAGAAGAATTACACATGTTCAAAGGGATGTCCAGTCAGAACGTATTAGTACTGTCTCAAATCACGCATATCTTGGGTCAGACTTTTGAGACTGATGTTAGCACTAGCACAGTGCGCAGTGCGCTGCTCGGCATGCATGGGTTACCACCGTCGAGAGCCATCCAGAAACCGCTAATCACTTCGACTAATATCTCGATCTAACGAGCGTCAATTTTGAACTGTAAATCAATGAAAAACTGTGCTGTGGACTGACGAGTCACTACGCAGTCTTTTAGTTTGATGGTCGCTCCTGGGTGTATTCCGGGAGAAAGGTGATTCCGGATTGTATAGCCCAGAAAATGAAATTTGTTGGAGGTATGGAGGTATTTTTCATGGTTCTCATTGGGCTCGTCGGCCATTTTTAGCAAATCCATTAACTCTACCTAGACGTCCTGGGCAATTATGCACTACCAACGTTGTGGCAGTACTTTGGGAAAGGCCCTATCCTCAATCACCAGAACAACGCGCCATACCACACTGACCATTGCAGAAGATTGGTTTAAGGACACGTAGGTCGAAAAGTTGTTGAAGATTGGTTTGAGGGAATCGAAAAGTTGGACTTGCTATCCAACTGTCCTGATCTCAACTCAACAAAGAATTTCTGGGACGAATCGGATCGTTGGGTGTATGGAAGAAGAGATCACCCAACGAACAAAGCTAAGCTGGTGAGTGCTTTGAATGCTGAATAACGGAACATGACGGTGGACATCTAAAAAACAAAACCTGGTGGAAACGAAGACTAGAGCACATCAGAAGGACCGAATATTTCAGTACACAATGTTAATTTTTCTGTAAATAATGATTATTCGTAGGCATGCGCACACAATTGTCAGGTATTAATGGTAGGGTAGTGTATGAGAACAATCAATATTTTAAGGTTATGCAAACCTGGTATTTCTCCTGTGTTCAGGAAAACGACATTGCTATTGATGAAAACAAATTCTATATTCTTCGAAGCTCGTTTTGCGGATGAAAACAATATGTTTATGTCGCAACGAGATACTGGAACATTCAGGATCAAAAGAGACAGAACATTAGTTCTTATTAAAGAGTAATTTAGTATGGCAACACAGAGAAAGTTTTCTTGTCTTTTGTTGTTACAACAAAGGACTGGGCTTCTCAGTAACGAATATCCCATCGGAAAATGAGACCGTGGCATATAAAAATGTCTGCTGCTGAATTAGGCCCACCACTCCTCCATTAGCTACACGAAAGTAATTTTCGTAATGGTCATTCATTTCCTCCACGAGGAAAAATACCAGTGAAGACCAGCTTCCTCCTAATACAAAATATGATGCCTAAATGCAATGGCTGATACGGTGGTCGAGTTGATTGAGGTACTGACTTCCGACAAATGGTAGAAGATATGCTAGGATTCGAGTCTGAAATGAGGCGTCGATGGGTCGCCTGTCTGATGACGTTGGCTCTATGTGTCCCTTCCCTGCAGTCACTTGCCCTAAATTAGGGACGGATGACGACTCATGGCCCTAAGAGTTGCTCATTATAATCGTTAAACTCTTAACTCTTAAAACATGCAATTTAAAAAAATTTCTTAATTCGACCGGGTTTCTTTCGGAAGAAAATTTCCCGAAAACGAGCTTAGGAATTTTGCTGATTTTGGAAAATATATCTACAACAGAAAGTAATCGAAATTCTTTTATTTTTCCATTCATAAAAGGGAGACGAAGATGTATTTCAATTTAGCATAAAAGATTTCCCAGCTTATAATTCAAAACCCTCGTAAACTGGATTCTAGTTCGTCTGCCAAAAACAAGAGTTTATCTTATACGTATAAGACGTATAACCATATATATATATGATTTCGCTTGGGTTAGTGAGCAAAACATTGCCTCTTTGGATTGCATTGGTGAAAAGCAAAAAAAAAAAAAAAAAAAAAACACTTTAGTGAAAAAAACACTTTAATGCGGATTTTAGACCTGTATTAAGACATAATATCCATATATCAACTTTAAAACTTGCCTTTGTTGGTGGGTGCATGCCGTTGACAGAGGTGCCTAGGGTGCCAAGTAGCGCGAAGCGCTGGCTTCGGACCATTCGTCCAAGATGGGCCCGAATTTGAGTCCCGGATGTGGCATGGGTGTTGTATTTATCTGATGACGCTGATTCTGTCCGTTTCCTGGGACCAGTGACTTTAGATTAAGAACGCAAAACTGCTGTGACGTACCTGCCAGCAGGACGCACACGACATAAAGGCAGATTGCAGTCAGAACAAACGTCTGCGTAGCTCAGTTGGTAGAGCGACTTATTCCGGAATAAGCGGACTCGGGTTCGTTTCCCGGCGTAGACCAAAAATGACGGAGAAATTTACTTCGTTATAATGGCGCCCGAACTATCCGGATGACCCGACCGTTCAAAATCTCGCAATGGTGTGATGTTATTTCCACACCGCGAGATAGGAGAAATCAGAGAATCCCTTCTCCAGCGCTTCGAAAAATAAATGTGTGTGACGTTGCATTCCACACACCAGATTGACTGGGAGTTCTCAAGTGCACGTTCTACAGTGGATGGTTGCCTGCAACGATTCATGGTCACGGCTGACCCGTGGACCATTCACCCGACCCTCCTTCGGGGGGAGATGTGACGTACCTTCCAGCAGGACGAAGAACGACATAAAGGCAGAGATAGCAGTCAGAACAAACGTCCGCGTAGCTCAATTGGTAGAGTGACTTATTCCGGAATGAGGGGATCCGGGTTCGAATCCTGGCATGGACGGAAATGGCGAAGAAATTTACTTCGTTATACTGCTTATATCGCTCGTAGTTGTTCATCGTGGTCGTTAAATCCCAAAGATAAGTGTTTTTTTTTTTTTTTTAATTGGAGGTTTAACGACCACCGTGAGCAACTCAATGGGCTATAGGCAGTCGCCCGTCCCTAATTTAGGGTCACTGGTTCCAGGGAAGGGAAAGAGCCAGTGCCGTAAGACAAACACAACATCCACGCCTGACCGGGATTCGAACCCGGACCCCTTACGGACGAATGATCAGAGGCCAACGCCTTAGACCACTGCGCCACCGGGGCGGCAAAGATAAGTGTAGCTGATAAGAAAAAGGACATAAAACACCCACGAACACACACGTATGTTGAACGAGGCTATCTTCTGTTGATAAAGGCTATCTTCTCCAAAAAGCAGAGCGCTGCAATTTTGTTCTTAGGTTCAAGTAGTGGACAAAAGAAGAATAAATTTGTTAAATTTTTCGAATATAAAGGGTTATGATCACGAACGGTGCTCATGAGTCCTTTTTCGTGTGATGTAGTGCATTACAGAATGACTAGAAAATACAGAAGGCACTGTTCAGGAATTGCTCCACACACACACACACACCTATATTTTGAAACGTTATATTGCATCTACTTTGGATGCTAGAAGCTAGGCTTCTGAACCTAACAGTTATGAGCTTTACGAAATTATAGAATCCGAGTTAATAAATGAAGGGGAAAAACTTCCTTTTAGTAGTATTACACCTCTAAATAGACCGACATTTCATTTCTTATTTTTAAAATTATTTTAAAGTAAAACTCAATTATTTTCATGTAGCTCAAAAAAATTTATGTGTAGTTTATCTGAAGTTTTTAATGTCATGTTTTGTTTTGTCCGGGATTTGGGGGTCAGTATTCTGTTAACACCTAGGTGTTTATAGTAGTTCTAAGCTCCTCCTTCCGCCCCAGAAAAGAATTCGCTATTTAATGACGGTGTGAGACATAAACCATGTGCCAAATCTTTCGGAATTCACCACCTGACTTCCGATTTGAGGGCATCAAACCCTTCCGATTTTTTCCAGTTTCTTTATTTGCAGAGGATGTTGGTATGATGAACATTCTCCTCTTTAATATACCTTCCATTTACCTAAACAAGCTTACATGACTGATCGATGTACTCGTAATATAATGAAGTATTAGTGCGGTCACATAGGAACTGAGTTTGAAAGGGGTATAAGAACTAGGATACCATTTTTTCGGTTTGTCTTTGCGAAGGTGAACCACTCATTTAAATTTTTTATTATCGACCTCTCAGTGAACGAAGCTCTGCTTTGTAATTTTTCAGCATGCCTAGGAATATGATAGAGTGAGATGGTTGATTGTGAAGTAGAAAAGTCACAGCCAGTCTGTAAGATACACTATATTATCAATAATAGTCTGTAAGATACACTATATTATCAATAATACAGCCTGTAAGATACACTATATTATCAATAATATAGTTTGTAAGATACACTACATTGTCAATGATATAGTCTGTAAGATACACTACATTATCAATAATATAGTCTGTAAGATGCACTATATTATCAATAATATAGTCCGTAAGATACACTACATTATCAATAATATAGACTGTAAGATACACTACATTATCAATAATATAGTCTGTAAGATGCACTATATTATCAATAATATAGTCTGTAAGATGCACTATATTATCAATAATATAGTCTGTAAGATGCACTATATTATCAATAATATAGTTTGTAAGATATACTACATTATCAATAGTCTGTAAGATACACTACATTATCAATAATATAGTCTGTAAGATGCACTATATTATCAATAATATAGTTTGTAAGATACACTACATTATCAATAATATAGTCTGTGAGATGCTCTATATTATCAATAATATAGTTTTTTTTTATTGGAGGTTTAACGACCACCGTGAGCAACTCAATGGGCTATAAGCAGTCGCCCGTCCCTAATTTAGGGTCACTGGTTCCAGGGAAGGGAGAGAGCCAGTGCCGTAAGACAAACACAACATCCATGCCTGACCGGGATTCGAACCCGGACCCCTTACGGACGAATGGTCAGAGGCCAGCGCCTTAGACCACTGCGCCACCGGGGCGGCTAATATAGTTTGTAAGATATACTACATTATCAATAGTCTGTAAGATACACTACATTATCAATAATATAGTCTGTAAGATACACTATATTATTCGGACACCACGATGTTTTGGGATAAACGACTTTATTAACGCAATTAGTAGTTACTCGGACCACCTTTTGCTTGTACGTCAGCGGCAACTATCAACCAATTAACGATAGTTCTCGACAGGAATGGCTCGCCATTCGTCCTGCGAAGCTGCTACCAGAGTAAAGAGCGAAGACAGTCGTTGCGGTCGATTTCGTATTAGTCGCTTCAATTCATCCCAGAAGTGTTCTATGGGATTAAGATTAGGACTCTGAGCAGGGAAGTCCAACAATTCCACCACATTTTCAAGAAACTAGTCCTGCACACCCCGTGCAGTGTGGAAGAGAGATGTCGATGGTTTTGGAAAAGACAACGTTCATTTTCCCATAACACTGCCGCATTGTTAGTAGGGCACAATTATTCAGAACGTCGAGGAACACTTCATTATTGATGGTTCGTGGTATAATATCCAACGATCCGAGTTCCATCCACGAAAAAACAACTCCATACCAAGGTGGAGCCTCCACCGAACAAACTTAACAGTTGGAAGAACACAATCCGAAGAAAATCGTACACCAGACTCTCACCAAATCCAAACACGCCCATCAGATTGAAAGAGTAAAAAGCGTGACTCATCACTCCAAAAAACAGCTTTCCAATCGCCCACAGTCCAAGAACAGCTTTTGAATCGCCCATAGTCCAAGAACAGCTTTCCAATCGTTCACAATCCAAGAACAGCTTTTCAATCGCCCACAGTCCAAGAACAGCTTTCCAATCGCCCACAGTCCAAAAACAGCTTTCCAATCGCCCACAGTCCAAGAAAAGCTTTCCAATCGCCCACAGTCCAAGAACAGCTTTCCAATCGCCCACAGTCGAGAAACAACTTTTCAATCGGCCACAGTCCAAGAACAACGGAAGACACACCACTCCAAACAGCGCTTCGTATTCACGGTAGTGATGTGTTGTTTGTGTGTCGCTGCTATACCATAATATCCGACACTGTGCAACTTTCTGCAGATAGTTATGGTACTAACCGAGCCATTACAAGCCTCGCCTACTTCAACACCAGCAGAAGCGGCTGAGGAAGAAAGAGAATTCTTAACATTTCTTGCCATGGCTTATCGGTTATGTTCCGTTAGTTTGTGCAGCTTTTCTGTGCTGTAGTTGCAACATTCTGCTTCCATCCCTTCACGACATTACTTGCAGTCTATTTTGGCATGTTTAGTTTAGCTGCAATGCTCTGTATGGAAACGTTACACACATGACATCCTATGGCCAGCCCACGCCGGAACTCGGAAAGTTCACGTCCACGTGGCATATCCGTTTCAAAATTACTGATAACACGGCAGAACATTTCAGCTTTGTATACATACCTCCCCACTCAGAGCGCACCTTCCTACGCAACCGTTCTTAGCATTCGTGCAAATATTTTTTAGAGTTCGAATACTTTTGATAACATAGTGTAAGCTGAAACAAGGCTTCTGGCTATTCGTACAAGTTGCATCCGGGCTCCAATATCGGTGAGGCATAGATATTGTGTTTGTCTGATGGCACTGGCTCTCTCCTTTTCCTGGAACCAGTGACCCCTAATGAGCGCTTATAGCCCATTGAGTTGCTCGTTGAACCTCCAAATAAAAAATATGCTTAAATAAGTTGTGAAAACATATGTTCTCAAATTTTGGTTGTGATTTTCTCTGTGCATCATCAAATAACTTTGATAAAGCGATATGTAACATTTCACAGTAATCTAGTCCGATGGTTAAATAGATTAGCACACCAGGATATAACACCTGTCATCTTGAGTTACCTTAGATTTGATATTTGAGGTAGAGGTGCTCTGCCATGGGGTTGCCTAGTTTTCTCATTCTTTTTTTATGATAAATGCTGCAGTAGATAGTCCTGTCCGGTACTCTTACTTCAGATAACTGATATCGCGTCAATTCGTCGCGATCTCAACTTTTAGATACATACACATCGTAGAAGCATATCATTTGGGCTGTTTTCCCCTGCGTCTCGCTCTCTTTCTCTCTCTCCCTATCTTCTTCCAGAACGGTACTTATTCTTCAAAACATCGATTTTCAGAAATAACTGCAAGATCTCATGCATCATTCCTTCCGTCCTTTCCGTCGTCAATTGGTCTATCTGTCGGTACACCGAAAATGCTTTCTCTTTTAACGGCCATAGTGACTAAGAAATTTTTTCTATGACCGGTAGAGACACGTATTCTCAAAAGATTGTGGTTATCTTTCATGTTGGGAACACCTGGGCTCTGTTCTCTACGCACCAAATGTTTCCTATCAACTCAAAAATGCACTCTGGAGGACGAACTTTGTTGTCGTCATAAGGTCTTCCGCATCTTTATATACGAAGCTTAAGAGAAATATTGACAAGCCCTCTCTTCTCAATGAGGCAGATGTTTATGCCATCCCACGACAATATCCGGACTGCTCCAGGAGATACTACATCGGAATGACCAAACGTTCGTTTGGAATTAGAATCAGTGAACATAAAAGGGATACAAAGAACGGAAAAATAATCACTGCCCTATCAAGAGAAGTCAAGTTCAAGTCCGCTGATCTTATGTGGAGTGATACAATGAAATTAGCTTCATACTCCACATCCAAATACACTTCCATTCGCGAAACCTTGGAAATCTTGACCAGCAGCGAGGCTTGCAATGATAGCGTCTTTCTGGAGTTGCCACGTATTTGGAATCAATTCTTCAAATAATGTTGCGTTTTCTACCACGGTACAGCGTCCGAACCAACGTGACCTCGTCTCTTCGAATGACTGATCACATTTGCGCCCATTCATTTATTGTCTAGTCAAGTCACGACGTTCAAATTGTTGAAGTGTTCCATTATCCAGTTTGCAGTTAGCTGTCTACCTTACTTGAAAATGACATCTGCTTGATGTGCGAAAGCTTGGAAAGTTTCATTTCTACTCTACGCCAAGAAATTCGGATCATTAGTATAGTTATACTATTTTGAGAATAATTGGTGTACAGTTCCTACTTATAAATTTATCTTCATCTGTATGTCTGTTCGTTTGCAGAAACGACATTTCTGCTTCAAAATTTCCTATTGTTGAAATTCATTCTCTACCTGCACTCATTGTCATAAAAATCCGCACACCGAGAAGAAACCGTGCGATTAATGCGAAACTCTGCGAATAGCTGCGGGGAGGGCAGACATGCAAATGATTAAAGGTTCGTGCGATTCCGCATGCCAGCGCGTCCAAGACAGGCGCTGCAATCGCATTTCTTGGGGCTTATAAGGCGCCATGCAGGGGACTTCACATTCGTGCCGAAGTGCACGGTAGGAATCTGGTGAGATCCCTTAGCAATAGACATGCCGAGGAGACGTTGTAGATGTGCGTACGGACAATTGACGGAGTTTGAACGAGACCGTATCGTCCGGATTAGAGAGGCAGGTTGACTGGCGCGCCGAATCGGTAGCCATTTAGGCCGGTCGGACATTACGGTGCAACCGACACAGGCACCCAGACACGGCGGACAGGCTCTGGACGACTCAAACACACCACCAGCAGAGATGGCCGTGGGATCATGAGAGCGGCACGCACAGGCGCAACGACGTCCTTGTCCAATACCCTGAGACATGTGGCGGCTGTACAAAGGACTCCTGTATCCGCCAGAACCATTTCCAGACGCCTGGAAGGAGCGACTCTGCACTCTCGACAGCACTTACGTTTTCTGCTCTTAACATCTCACCATCGTCGGCGTCGATTCCAGTGGTGTCAGCAGCGAGCTACGTTGATTGCTACGGACCGGCGACGTATAGTGTTCAGCAAGTTATAGTGTTGTATAGTGAGTATGTATAGAACGAAAGACCACCGTGTCAGAGTGTGGAGGACCGCACGTGAGCGCTACAATACCAACCTCACTGCACAGCGGCACACGTCCCGCACTGCAGGCGTGATGTTCTGGGAAGCCATCGCGTATGACAGCCGGACTTCCATCGCAGTGATCCGAGGGACTTTGACAGCCCAGCGTTACCGCTGGGTTGTCAACGTCCCAGGAGATCCTGCGGTCCCATGTGCTGCCTTTCCAAGTGGGGCGGTCCTGAGCCATTTTCGAACAAAATAACGCCCGTCCCCACACGGCTCGGGCTTTCGAGGACTGCCTACGTCATACTTCGAAGCTTCCGTGGCCTGCCAGATTCCCTGATCTCTCGCCTATCAAGCACGTGTGGAACCAGTTGAGGACACCAGCTTTCTCTATATCCCAGTGTTCGTGATTTAGAGCGTCAGTCGCAAGAAGCGCGGGCCAATCTGTCCCAGGATAACCTACGTCGTCTCTTTGACTTCATGCCGGACCGTATCACCACATGTATCCGAGCACGACGCGGTCCGACGCGGTACTAACGCTGACCGGAATGTGTACCGCCTGTCCGCAGGAAATCGTCCTGCTGCTGTGATATTGTAATCACTTCTGTCCTTGGTATGTACCAGTGGCGTATATTCAAGGAGATCTAGGTAATCGCAGATGGACCAACTATTTTTGCTTTTTAACAAGTTTTGGTATTTTTCGCAACTGTTTTTCTTAGAACAATTCACGCAGAGCGTAGGTATGTATTCAAGAAAAAACTTTATTCGCAAAGCGTTTTAATAAAAAATAAAAGAGAAATCCTTCATCCAACCTGCTGTCAGAAGCGTCAATGAGCAGCTCCAAAGGCCATCTCATTTCGGAGAGAGGGCGCAAGAGACCACGTGACCGAGGAGCGAAGATATCTCACTCTCGCTTAACGTGTGGTTTCCCTGCCCTGCAGAGAAAAGAAGCGTTAATGCGCACGCGCTGCTTCATGGTAATAGGCACCGAGGGTCATCTCATATCAGGGAGAGGGCTCAGGATTTTTCAGTGTTACAGAGTGTGTTTGCTTGAGACTGTTTCGTTACTAATTCTGTTACTTATTTATTCGTCTCTTTTTGTTTCATGATTTTTCTTTATCAAGACCTGTATGACGTGCCCGTGTGTTATAGATGAATTATTAAAAATATCTTCAGGAAGCAAACCATTTCAAGAAAAATTGGCATTAATAAGAAACAAGTTTGTAAAATCATGCAATGCATAGATTATAATACGCTTTCCAACATACCAGAAATCATTACTAAAGTTTTTTTTTTTTTGATTGGAGGTTTAACGACCACCGTGAGCAACTCAATGGGCTATAAGCAGTCGCCCGTCCCTAATTTAGGGTCACTGGTTCCAGGGAAGGGAGAGAGCCAGTGCCGTAAGACAAACACAACATCCATGCCTGACCGGGATTCGAACCCGGACCCCTTACGGACGAATGATCAGAGGCCACCGCCTTAGACCACTACGCCACCGGGGCGGCTTACTAAAGTTATCAGTCAAGTTATGAGAATAATGGCTGTGAAATAAATTTCGGTCCTGTGCCTTGACCCTTGATCCCATATTAATGATATTCAACAGAACCGGTTCGGTATACCTCCGAAATAACATGATAAAGTTCTGTCGCAATCGAAGCATGTTTGCGTAAGTTATGATGCATAAGGGCTATGGAATAGATACCGCTCCTGTGTCCTAACCTTTGACCCCATTTCGCCCGTTTTCAATAGAATTTGCCCCCAGCAGGCCCCTACAACATACTAACATTTCATCCAAATCGAAGCATTTTTACGTAAGTTATGACGCATAATGGCGATGGAAGTGATTCCACTCCTATGTCCTGACCTTTGACCCCATTTTGCCCATTTTCAATAGGGTTTGTGGCCAGGTGATCCCCTACCACATACTAAAATTTCATCGAAATCGAACTTTTTTACGTTAGTTATGACGCATAATAGCAGTGGAATGGATCCCGCTCCTATGTGCTGACCTTTCACCTCATTTCGTTCACTTTAAATAAGGTTCCTTCCCAGGTGATACCCTACGAGATACTAAAATTTCATCGAAATCGAACGATTATTACGCGAGTTATCGTGCGGACGGTCATACGCACACAACGTGTGACGTAATGAAACAGATGGGAATAGCGACCACCTGCTCGCAAGAGTATGACGTCATAAAACTTTAATAGGATCCACACACAAAGCGTGACGTAATGAGACAGATGGCATGACCGCGCGCCAACATTCTCAAACGCGAGATTGTGACGTCATAAGATTTCTAAGCATTGGAAACATTAATGGAACGACGCCATTACAGTAAAAACGTTATAATTCAGGAAGGTTATTTAACATACTAAACGAATTCTCCTAAAGTCGAGATCAAGCTAAATCGATTTCTAGTAATAGGAAACGGTAGGTTAATGACTTTCATCAAAATTCTTAGAGCCGTTTTCAAAATAAAATGTACATACATACATACAAGAATTGCTACTTTAAGGTGGACGTCTAGTAATTTTGCTTCCTATACTTCCAATGGAAAAACTTCTGTACACATTTTCTTCACAATTAATGCGTTCCCAAGAATTAAAATTTGAACATCGATTAAAATAGCTTCATTTCATAACTTGGAATACTTAATATTTTCTAAACCATAACCGTAATAATATTTTCTAAACCATAACCGTAATTATGCAATCCAACATTTATTTGTCCACTGACGTCATCAAAGTACAGGTCGCGCCATCTTTTTTCTGGTTTCAACACCACCAAAGGAAACGTTATTGTTTTTTAATATAATTATGCTTATGTTTTAGAAAATGTTAAGTATTCCAAGTTATAGTATGAAGTTATTTTAATCGATGTTCAAATTTCCATCCTTGGGAACACACTAATTGTGAAGGAAATGTGTACAAAAGGTTTTCCATTGGAAATATAGGAAGCAAAATTACTTGACGTCCACCTTAATAGTGTGGGATAAGGGTGATGGAATGGATCCCGATCCTATGTCGTGACCTTTGACTCCATTTGTCCCATTTTAAATCGGGTTCCTCTCCCGGTAATCCCCTACCACATACTAAAATTTCATCGAAATCGAACCATTTTTACGCACCTTATGACGCATAAGGGCAATGAAAAGCATCCCGCTCCTATGTCCTGAACTTTGACCCCAATTCACCCATTTTCAATAGGGTTCGTACCCTGGTGGTCCCCTACCACATACTAAAATTTCATCGAAATCGAACCATTTTTACGTGAGTTAAGCCGGAGCATATACGCTTCTTGAAAGTACGGTTGGAAAGCGTAAAAAAGACGACCAGTTCCTAAACTTCCAAATCTCTGCATTATACAAGGACAAACCCCGTTCTTACACGCGGCATTTTACTGAAGCAAATTATGAGAAAACATTGTGGTTAACAGGCTGCTTAAATTCGAATAGATTATTTTGCTGGCCTTGTCTAATGTTTAGTATCGAGAAGTCTGTATGTTCAAATGGAGAATTCTGTGACCTGAATAATTTATGCAAAGCTATGGGAAAACATGAAGAAACCATAGCTCACACAAATTGTTTTTTTTTAAGTTACGAACTTTTGGAGATTCAAGCAGCAGGATTGACCCTCAGTTGAATGATCAGAGAGCTCTAGAAGTCACCAGGCACAAGGAAGAGGTGGAGAAAAACAGACACATTATATCATGTTTAATAAAAGCCGTTTGTTTTTTAGCAAAACAAGAACTGGCCTTCCGTGGACGCAGTGAGGCGGATGATTCCCTAAATAAAGGAATTACGTCGTGAGGCGGATGATTCCCTAAATAAAGGAATTACAACATCTTCCAAAACACTGTAATCAGCAGTGTTTTGGAAGATGTTGTTCGGGGGAGATTAATAAAACTGAGTTTGTTTCTATTTTTTGGATGAAACATCTGATGTAGCAAACAAATCTCAATTATAGGTGTGTAACTGTTATGTTGACCAGGAAGACGATATACGATTGAAAGATTTTTGAAGTTCACTGACGTGAGTGCCAATAAGACTGCTGGGACACTTTTGCAGCTTGTGGATCAAGACATTTGTGAACATGAAGTGTCAAATGAAATCATAAGACAAATTTACGATGGAGCTCCTATCATGCCGGGAGGGGTTGGAGGTGTACAGGCCAAAATTAAAGAAACTTATCCAGAGGCTTTATTTGTCCACTGCTACAGCCATGTCTTGAATTTAGTTCTCCAACAATTTGTGCGCAATATTACAGAATGTGGTAATTTTTTTATTACACTGTCTGGAATTAGTTCATTTTCTCCAAATCGCCTAAAAGGACAAATGCTCTGATTCTCTTTATGAATAAAAAACTGCCCATTATATATACAAAACTGTCCAGAAATTCCCTACCAGGGGAATTTTTCATCTCGCCCAGTGAATACTGTGAGAGAAAACAGAGTCCATTTGACAGATTTTTTTAAGTATTGTAGATAGTTCAGATGAATGGGATTCTGAAAGTATTCCACAGGCTAGGGGATGTGCTTCGTTTTTGAATAGTTTCAAAGCATGTTTCTTGTTTGACGTGTTTTTTCCATTTCACATACAGATACTTCGTTTGATGTCCTGCAAAACAAAAGTTTGGATGTAGCATATTGCTGCAAAACATTTGAAGATGTGAAAAATGTAATAAAAGAAAAACGCCAAAATTCCTTCGATGATTTCTGGAAAAATGTTTTGGAAAATTCCACTAAACAGCCCAGGAAAAGAAGAAATGAAGACCCAGAAGTATTCTACAGAAGTTTGTTCTACGAAATCTTAGACAATGTAATTGAACAACTAACAGACCGATTTGGAAATTACAAAAATCTTGAATTCAAAACAATTTTGGAGACACACAGATTTCTACAGATGGAAAAAAAATTTCCTGAAACAGGATTTAGTTCCCTTTTACAGACTTATAACAGACATTTCGATTCAGTACGCCTACGAAATGAACTTATTGAGATATTATTGAAAATCTTTAGTTGAATGTAAGCCTAAAAATATTAGCTAAACTTTGACAATCATCGAAAAATATAACCTTTAGAAAGAGAGAAAAATGAAGATAAAGCGAGTTCAGAATTTCCCTTTCTCTGAACTAGAGATTATGGATAGGAGAAAAAATCGATGTAGTCCCACTCTGTCATACAAACACACACAAACCCCCACCCCACTGCAGACACCTTCCGTACCCCACTCTATACACACACTCGGGGTCGAATATTTTTGCTGTCAACAAGCCCCAAAATGGTTTTACCATCTTAGTACCTGTAGATTGGTAAAAACACTGAGTGCCTCTCCTTGCTTTTCTGATTACGCCCTGGGCTATGTCATGGAAGTAAGTAAATTCAGATAAACAGTTAAAAACACCAGGAAATCGGGGAACACGACTTTTTTTCTTTTTTTTTACCATTGCGATAAAAAGAATGGGTCGACTTGGCCAGGCCCGTTGCTTTGTTCTCTAAATTAAAAAAGGCCTGCCGGGCCGGGTTCGGGCTTGGCGGGCCAGCTCGGCCCGTGCAGACCTCTACAAACCCCTTAATCTCATGTTGAAGTACATGATTCAAAAGAAACTAAATCTAGTGAGGCCTGAAACTTATAGGCTCTTCTTACTTATTTTTACAATACCAGCAGCAACAGTAGAACGTACATTTTCAACTTTGAAGAGAAACAAGACTTTCACAAGATCTACTGAGGGACAGGAAATGAAGGAAGTTGAGCATTAATCATATTTCAACTTTGAAAGTAGTTTTAAAAACCATGAATTCATAAAAAATATTTTTTTTTATATTATGTAATAATTTTATTAACGAACTTTATATATATACATGAATTGTGATTTTTTTATTCAGGTGAGGGGGAGGGGGTCAAAAATGTGAGCTTAACCACGGTCTGAAATCCCCCTACGCCACAGGTATGTACCATCTCACTACTAAAATCTCATTTCGATCCAATGCCAACTTCTTGGTGCGCGGAGTTTTGTGACAATGAGTGTATAAGGGAAAACATGAGCATAAGATTTCAAAAATCACTCCGTTCGTCCACAGAAACCGTACCTCCGCTTCTAACGGCCGGATTGACAAAATTCTTTCTACGACTGATAGAGGCTGGTGTGCGCATGAGATTATTCCTATATGTCTTTACTTTCGTTCGTTTGTCAGTCAGTCTGCAGAAACGACACTTCCGCTTAAAAATGACGGTTTGTAAAATGATTCCTCTAGTCTCTACAAGAAATCATAAGGTTAAAATTTGAAATATCTTTCCAACCATCTATCTACTCAGCAGGTTTTCTGTCTGTACGTCCATAGAAATTACATCTCTGCTTCTAACTGCCAAGTTTTGTTTCTGCAGACCAAAAGACAGACACATGAAGGAAACGACAAACCTTGATGGTCTGCTCATTCCTATCTTTATCAGCCACAGAAAAAATTCTTTGGCCGCCGCGTTGGTCGAGTGGGGTACCAGGCTGTGATCTCTACTTACTCATCTGACATGTGTCCGGATTCGAATCCTTGGTGAGCCATAAATGGTGGGTTTGTCTTACACTACTGGCTCTTGCCCTTCCCTGGAACCAGTGGTGCTAAATTAGAGACCGGCTGCTCCTCATAGCCCATTGAGTCGCTCATGGCGGTCGTTAAACCCCAAAATAAAAAAAAATCGAATTCCTTCTCTCTGACATAATTAGTGAACTTATCGTTTCTGCTGACGGGCAGATCAGTTGACCGTCGAGGACGAAATCAATGATATGTGAAGTCTTGTACAGTTGTTTGCGTTCGTGGAAAAGACAAGAGCTTTACTCAGCAAACCGTCATTTTGAAGCAGAAGTACTTTACTTGCAGGAGAGATAGACAGACGATAATACAATCCAAACAGTATACTTTCCTGTATACGAATTTCTTGCAACTAAAGGTTGAGAACGCGACAAATATGCCACAGGCAAATTGACGCTGACCTCGATATATAACACATAACCCAGCCAATAAATTATTAAGACAGCCTGGACCACGATCACGCTGTAGGCGAATTTTGTAAGATGCTCCTGCAGGATTCAAATCGATAAAGTATCATGCCACAAAGCAAGGTGGTACAAACTGAGGTACCAGTTTATGAGGCACACCTACCTTCGTCACATAAATGGTTCATTCCAGCTCGTAAGACGTTATGTGAGCGCGATGTGCGGTATAAATCAAGAAGACCAGGACGACGAGCATCAGTTATACTTTGATTGAAGGATCGAAATATGCAAAACGAGTGATCCGAGTCACTTTGAATGTGATATCATAGTCACTTCGGTTTGAGCATTTCACAAAGAGCCGTATTCGTGGGCTTTTCACGCACGACCGTTGCAGGGGTTTACCGTGAATGGTGAGACGCGCAAAACATCCAGCAATTGGGGATCATGTGAATGAAAGCAGCTTTTGGATGAAAGGCGTGAAAGAAGACTGGTGACATGATCGTTTGCTGTTGTAGCCTATTCGCGATATGGTTCGACATATGTTGTGTTCCGAGATCACCCTTGGTACACCAGTGTCAAATTCTGAAGTAATTTTTCAGGTTGTGGCTCGTCTGTTCGCTTGCACGATTCCTCCACACTTCTGACACTTCTGATTCTTGATTGTTGACACCTGTGATCAATGGAAGTGTTTGACACTTCTGATTCTTCGACACATCCTTCTGATGAAAGACTCTGACACTTCTGATGGAAAAGAATTTGACACTTCTGATGAAAGAATCTGACACGTTTGATTCTTGACACATCCTTTGACACTTCTGAAGGAAGAATCATGATTCTTCCATCATCTGACACTTCAGAAAATGATGGAAGAAGAATCATTATTATTACATTACCTGACACTTCAAGAATCATGATTCTTACATTACCTGACACTTCAAGAATCATGATTCTTCCATTACCTGACACTTCAAGAATCATGATTCTTTTCATTACCTGACACTTCAAGAATCATGATTCTTCCATTACCTGACACTTCAAGAATCACGATTCTTCCATCTTAATTCTTTTCGTTCTGATTCTGATTCACTTCGATTCAACCGATTTCGATTTCGTTCATTTGATTTCGATTCAACTGATTTCGTTCTGATTCTGATTCACTTCGATTCAACCGATTTCGATTTCGTTCATTTGATTTCGATTCAACTGATTTCGTTCTGATTCTGATTCACTTCTAATCCACCAGTTCTTTTCGTTGACAAGATTCTTTGCTGGAAGTTTTTTTGTGTGTCGCCATATTAACATTAAAATCTTGCTACGATTGGGCGTCAAAAGTCCAGGAGAACGGCCTTTTGGAAAACTCTTGAACCGGTACGCCTGGCGCCAACTGCCACGTCAAAGTGGCTCAGATAACTCTTTCACCCATTTTGACTCTGCCGTTTTACCTGATGAATTGGTATTTCAGTGTATTTCAAGATTTTTCAGTGACGTCACATCAGCCATTAAGTTTTATACACTACTGTTTGTAAAATTTGCAACACCAACAAAGAATTGCCCTATTCAAACGATATTTACTCCTATATCACAGATTCCTTATGCTACAGGAGATAACTCATTACATTTGTAGAGTGGTACGATATTTTTCGCTTCAAAACTGAGTACTGTGTGAAGCCACTTTGATTGTTGTTCGAACAAAAATAACAGCCTCTAAACGGATATTATTTTTGTTCGAACTATTATTAGTCATGCCGTGTAGAGGCTATTATTGTTGTTCGAACTATTATTAGTCATGCCGTGTAGAGGCTATTATTGTTGTTCGAACTATTATTAGTCATGCCGTGTAGAGGCTGTTATTGTTGTTAGAACAACAATAACAGCCTCTACGCGGTTATTATTGTTGTTCGAACTATTATTAGTCATGCCGTGTAGAGACTATTATTGTTGTTCGAACAACAATAACAGCCTCTACACGGCTATTATTGTTGATCGATTATTGTTATCATTAGTCATGCCGTGTAGAGGCATTGTTATTATTAGTCATGCCGTGTAGAGGAGTTCGAAATATTATTAGTCATGCCGTGTAGAGGCTATTATTGTATTTCGAACTATTATTAGTCATGTCGTGTAGAGGCTATTATTGTTGTTCGAACAATAACAGCCTCTATACGGCTATTATTATTGTTCGAACAACAATAACAGCCTCTACGCGGCTTTTATTGTTGTTCGAACTATTATTAGTTATGCCGTGTAGAGGCTATTATTGTTGTTAGAACTATTATTAGTCATGCCGTGCAAAGGCTATTATTGTTGTTCGAACAACAATGACAGCCTCTACACAGGCTATTATTGTTGTTCGAACTATTATTAGTCATGCCGTGTAGATGCTATTATTGTTGTTCGAACTATTATTAGTCATGCCGTGTAGAGGCTATTATTGTTGGTGGAACTATTATTAGTCATGCCGTGTAGAGGCTATTATTGTTGTTCGAACAACAATAACAGCCCCTACACGGCTATTATTGTTGTTCGAACTATTATTAGTCATGCCGTGCAGAGGCTATTATTGTTCTTCGAACTATTATTAGTCATGCCGTGTAGAGGCTATTATTGTTGTTCGAACATCAATAACAGCCTCTACACGGCATGACATTGAATGGAAGAGGTTATTGATATCGTTCGGCGAATAACCTGCCAGGCTGCTTCTATGCGAAAGAAGAGTTCATTTGCGGTTACTGGCGGAGGCGCTTGACGGGCCAGTCGCTTAGGTCACCATGTCTCAGGCATGTTCGATCGCGGACATATCCGGCGAATGTGCAGGCTAGGGAAGAAGCGGTATCTGCCTTGCATGAAAGAGGTGTTGGACATCCCGGTCCACATGAATCCGAGCGTCGTCTTGCTAGAATATAGCTCTAGGACAACTCTGAAGGAATGGTATCACCTCTGTCTCTAAAACGTCACTGCTGCGTCGCTGGCTGTTGAGTGTTCCCTCAATTCGCATCAGGCGAGATCGCGAATTGAACTGAATGACGTCACAAACCATGACGCTTGGCGTTAGGACAGTATGACGCTGCAAGATGCCGTTCACCACGATGTCTTGGAAGGCGTATGCTATCATCATGGTGCATGAAGTTGAGTCGTCAGAAAACACGACCTGTTGCCAATCAGCGCTCCAATGCCTCTGTTCGAGACCCTATTGCTTCCTGAGGCATCTGTGGTTGAATGTCAAAGGAATGTGCAGCAATGGGCTGCTGGAGACTAGTCCTCCGTTAAACAGAGGACGTCGAACTGTGATGGAGGACAAATCCTGATCTGTGACAGTGCTCGACTGCTGTGCTAACACCGTGGATGTCGCTGTGCGATCGGTCACTGTCATGTGGTAGAAGTGCTTGTCATCCCGTGCAGTCGTGCGATTTTGTAGTTCATTTCACGGATTTCTGTGATCTGTCCACTGACCAACGTTCGCGTCACTGTATTGGGGCTTCGTCCTGTACCAATGAGAATTTCGCGGTAGGAAAATCTAGCTTATCTCATCCCAACAATCCATCCTTGCTCAAAGTCCATCAAGTGTTCACAATGAGACCTTCTTCTGCGACATGCATAGTGAGACACAAGGAACACAACATTCTTTCGACTTAATGTCAGTTCTTCACTGACTGCATCATCTCGTTTGAGCCAGCTCTTTATATCCAAAACCGGACGGTTCAGAGGTGCCGCTTGGAAATTGCAGGCGCGTTTTGATTGACATTTGAATAATTTGCATGTCCCAACATGCTGTTCCCATATTGCAGGTTTCAAGCTAACAGCTAAAGTTCTTCATGGTGTTGCAACTTTCACAAACAGTAGTGTATATTAAATCTGACATCACACCGGAGGGTTTGAACTTTTGACTAATTCCTGAACACCGCACGATACAGTCACAAGTTCACATAAACAGTGAATCTAAAGAGATCCCAGACTGATTTTCTGTGTGAATATCTGTAGTCGCCGAGCAACGCCGGAACTGATTGGCATCAAACTTTGTAGGTCACGTGAGCAAATTGCGCTGGTGTTTGTTTGACAAACGCTCTGGAGCCAGTTCAAACCGGTCACTGCGTTGGTGTGGTGTGTTAGCATTTCACGACGGAGCAAAGAGCCGAGGTACAGTTTTTTTTATTGGACAAAAGGGATACAGTAATGCACGAAATTCTAAAAAAAAGAGTGGAAAAGCATGTTTCTTGCATTAATCAACGTTTGAGTAGTTTAAAGATTGAGAATTCTTACAAAACAGCGAATAACTAAAAAAAAACCAACAAAAAAAAACCTCCATCAACCAGTCGAAACGATAACACTGTTGAAGATGTTCGTCGGTTTGTCGCACAGGATCGCCGTATTATTTTAAGAGTTTTGAATTCTAATCCGAACTTTAGAGAAAACATTATGCGGGCAGATTTTCAGGTCGGTTTAAGAAAATAATAGTCTGTGTGCGAAGTATATTCCCATTTACAGTAACATAGGAGCAAAAATCGTAGTCGTCGATTGCTGCAGCAATTGCATTGAACTCGTCGATGAACACGAAACTGTGCTGAATAAAGTTATCGCAAGAGACGCAGTGTGGGGCTTTGTTTACAATTTCGAGACGAAAAGATAGAGCATTATGTGGTTGAGCTTCAAAAACCTAAGGCAGGAAAATTTCCAGACATTCTATGAGAGCAGGAAACGCTGAATTGGGCGTAAGGGGATTATACTAAACATCTAAAGCGTTGAATGTCTCTAGTCCATAATCATGATGTTTTTATTGCAGTCTGGGAACTTTTTAGACACAATTGTTTCAAGTTTTAGGTTGAATCAGAAGACTTCTTCGTTGAAATAGAGGCAACTGCAGATCATCTTGAAAAATTACTATGTCTTATTCTTATATTCATCAACAACATGCACATAGAGGGTGATCAAAATTAAAGTGTTCCTATTCCACTGCATCTGCAAAGACATCTAGAAGCTGAAACGCAACCAAACTTAGTTGGAATACTATTCGAAACATGCTGAAGCAATTTCCGCAAAAAAAAATCCCTACTAGAGGACAGTAGTACTTCTTTTTTTGAGGTTTAACGACCACCGTGAGCAACTCAATGGGCTACAAGCAGTCGCCCGTCCCTAATTTAGGTTTACTGGTTCCAGGGAAGGGAGAGAGCCAGTGCCGTAAGACAAACACAACATCCATGCCTCACCGGGATTCGAACCCGGACCCCGTTCGGACGAATGATCAGAGGCCATCGCTTAGACCACTGCGCCACCGGGGCGGCAGAGTAGTATTTCAACTTAACTGGTTCGCAGTGATGTTTTAAACCAGCTGGTTTGCAGCGATGTTTCAACCAACTGGTTCGCCGTGACATTCCTCACACTGCATGTGAGAAACATCACTGCGAACCAGTTGCATTCTGCCGTTCACTACGCAGTTTTTGGTTCATCTGAATGGAGAACACATTGAGGAATTTCCATTGTAAGCTTCATTCATTTTGGTATCACGGTATGGTGTAAATCTGCACCACAATAAAATTTATTGATCCGGCATCTATATGGTTCATTTATATTACAATTACAAATATCGGTAATGTTTCGCCGCTCGCAGCGCAGTTGTCCCCATGGTGGTGGTTTTTTAACTGCTTTTTACTGAGGAAATCGCTTCTGTGTGTTCCTAATTGTATTCCTACTACGTTTGGTTGAGTTTCGGGCGCTAGATGTCTCTGCGGTGCTTTGTAATAGGAATACTTTAATTATGATCATCCTGAATATACATGAAATTGAAAAGTGGAGAACCACCCTTTCCAAACATATTGGTTTGTTTGGTAGATTCTTGAGCAAGTTGAGTTGCCGAACTTTTTTTTTTTTTTTTTTTTTTTTTATTGGAGGTTTAACGACCACCGTGAGCAACTCAAATGGGCTATAAGCAGTCGCCCGTCCCTAATTTAGGGTCACTGGTTCCAGGGAAGGGAGAGAGCCAGTGCCGAAAGACAAACACAACATCCATGCCTGACCGGGATTCGAACCCGGACCCCTTACGGACGAATGATCAGAGAGGCCAACGCCTTAGACCACTGCGCCACCGGGGCGGCTTGCCGAACTTGTAAACTTACTTTCACTTTATGCCTTCACCTCATCGAAAGCTATTTCGTTATCATCATGGCATATCGCTGGGAATTCAAAACTGTGAAAATCAATATTTAATGGTAAAAAGAGCTATTGAACTAAGCATTGTAACAATTTTTTCTAATATAAACACGAGGTGGAATATGAGTCTGCATATAAATGACTTTCCAACTTATATTATACATCTGTTTTGCGCTTGCAAAGATACGCTGTCGTCTCAAGAAAACATTTGATATTTAATTATTATAGATAGTCATCAGATTAAATAAACTTTCGTGCCATAATTTATTCTATCAGTGATAAATTTAAAGTACTAATCTTACTAAATGCTTAAGCCATTGAAGATATAGATATATTCAGCAAAAGACAAGCTAGACTTAAGGTACTGATATACTCAATAAAAGACAAGGAAGGCCTTTTGCCAGCACTTTTAAGAATTTTATAACAGAAAGAGCACATCATTTATTAAGCTTCTGTATGTAATACAAGATTTTGTGCGAATAGAGAAATATTCTAGCACGCAAGAATTTGTGCATGCGTATGAAAAAGTTTGCGAGAGCAGTTTAGTGCTTTAAGAAAAAATAAAATCTGATCAAAAATATTAGTGCCATTCGTGCTTTTTTCGAACAGTGTCGACGGTGCTCACTTCTGTTACTTTTTTCACAAAAAGAAATGAATCTACTCAGTGCACGGTGCATATTCAGTGCATAGTATGTGCACAGTGATGCCTACTTACCACCTGAAGTTATAGAAGAAAACTGAAAAAATAAAAGAATTTTAGTCGAACAGATATTCATTATAAGATACATCTGAAAGATTTTTAAACTTAATTTTAAAATTGTTTTTGATTTTTTAGATTTAAGTTTTATTGAAATTATTTGAGCGACAGACCTCTACATACATGGTGACTTTAAATGATAACACAAGGTGATTTCAAAGGATCTTTCTGATAACAAATATTTATGTACTGAGAGAAAAACATAGGCTCTAAAAATTTGAAAAAGACACCAACCAAAAAGGAACTCAAAAAGTTGTTTCTTTCTTTATTTTAAAAAGGTCAACATCTTAAATGAGTTCAACATCTGTACGTTTCGGCAGACATCGAAACGGTGTTCGATCTCGTCCGAAACATTCCTTAGTATGTACACACGAATAACGGCAATTGCTTTTACTATGCGAACCTTCAAGTCGACAATCGTTGTGAGAAATGTTTGGTCATAAACTTTCTCTTTAATGAAAATCCAGAGGAAGAATAGCCGCTGCACAGTTATCACTGATTGACACGAATATAATTCCAGCACGCAGATCATATGTTCTCGATAATTCGGCATTATCCTTCTGTGCTGTAAGGTAGCGCCATCTGCGGGATCTACGTAATTACAAGAGCACTGCTGAAGAAAGGACTGTTTGAGTCGCGCTCTCACATGATATCGGCAACTTTTGTAATCAATTAGCTTTTACTTAGTGTTTAGACTGAGAGTTGTTATGTATTTAAGAATTTCAAATATAAACTGAACGACGAATTGTTCAAATTCATAGGGGGAATTCACGATGCGGACAAAATCTCTTATTCAGGAACTGGGAAATGCTTTCGCAGCTTCTCAAACCTCACATTCCGTAGAGGATCATCATCATCATCATTGTCAACTATTGTCAATCCACTGCTGGACGAAGGTCTCCCCAAGTTTCCTCCACAACGGTCTGTCTTGTGCCAGTCTCCTCCATGTCACTCCCGCATACTTTCGAATTTCATCCACCCATCTTCCATGTGGTCTTCTTCTGGGTCTTTTCCTGTTCCTTGGAATCCAGTCTAAAATGTCGGCTGCCCATCGATGGCTGTCCTTCTGGCAATATGTCCAGCCCATTGCCATTTCAGGGATTTTACTCTGATCATGATGTCTTCCACTCTTGTCATTTTTCTGATCCACGAGTTCCTCTTCTTCTCTCTCCTGGTTACACCAAACATGCATCTCTCCGTGCTTTTTTGAGTTGTATGCGGTCTTTGTATGTCTCTTTTAGTTAAGATCCACGTCTCTGCACCATATGTAAGCACTGGAAGGATGCATTGAACAAACACGTTTCTTTTTAGACATAATCGCATATTGCTCTTAAAAACTATACTGTTTCTTCCAAAAGCTCTCCAGGCAAGTTATATATATACGTACATATATATATGAGGATTCCTGACTCTGAAAATCTGGGAGAGGGGTCCTGACCCCCACCCAAACTCTTTGAACGCTACGTTTCGTAGAGGTTCGTTCTGTAGAAGATTTTGGAACCCGAAGTTAAGCAGAGGAAATTTCAGGTTACAATGATATTAAAAGGAATTAGTGCAATGGTTTATTCCCTGTTGAACCACAATTGTAATTCATTGATCGATGAAGTAGGGCATTATGTTTCAGTTTGTGCTTGGAACGAAGTCGCATCTGTATAGGATAAAGATTACGGTACAGGGTGATTACAAATGATCTTTCTGAATACAAATATTTGTTGAGGAAAAATTACAGGCTTTCAAAATACAATATAAAGACTAGTATAAAGAGTAACTTAGAAAGTTTTTTTTTTACCTAAATGTGTTCAACACGTGTGCATTTTGGGGCAAGGCACACATCAAAACGGTGTTCGATTTCGTTCCAAACATACTTCAACAGATCCAAATGAATTACGGCAATTGCTTTTGCTATGCGAACCTTCAAGTTGTCAGTGGTTGTAAGGAGTGGTGAGGCATAAACGTAACCTTAAATGTAGCCCCACAGGAAGAATTGTCGTTGGCACGGTTATCACGGATTGACAATAGCGAAATTCTAGGATGAAAAGGCCCTTTTCCTTAAGTTCTGGAAACCAGCGCCCCCTGCTGGATCTACATTCTTTTGTTGTGTCTGTGGGGTTTTACGACCACCGCGAGCAACCGAATAGGCTGTAAGCAATCACGTGTCCCTAATTTGGAGCCACTGGGACAAAAAGAAAGGAATAGAAACAGTGCTGTAGCATTCCTTCTACGCCTTTCCCAGGATTCGAACCCGGACACATTCCGAACGAATGATGGAAACCATCGCCTCATACCATTACATAGTTACACACCACTGCACTAAATACTGTTTGAGCTGCTCTTTCACATAATATTGGCAATTTCACTTGTCTCGTTGCAATTAAGTACTCTTTGTTATCGGAAGAAGCACTTCCAATAGTCCTGTACCCCGGCACTCCCTATCTTACGTGATATTATACAACTTTCCCTCGTAAGTTACGTTCGTACGAGTTTATAAGTTGAACTTTTATCATAAGCCACATAAGTCCCAGTGTGTATATGATGCCGGGCGTATGAATGACGAGACTTATTTATGAAGAAGTGGCAAATAAAACACTGCAGCTTGCTTAGCAGTTGTAAGTTGATGAAAACGAAGTGGAAGAGTTAATTGAATCGTATGCGATCAATTATTGATTGAAAACAGTGGCGTAACCATGTTTTAAAAACTTGGGGGGGGTCCGATCACACATACACAGTGATCGGATCTCCCCCCCCCCATATTATGTGTGTACATCAGTAGCGTATCTTAGGACAAGGACCTGGGCTATCTCACCCGTCCCCAGTACCGTTTTTTTTAATTGCGAAGTTTATTTTTCAGTTGTTAACTAACAGTTGTAAGTTGATGAAAACGAAGTGGAAGTAACATTTTTTTATTAATTTTAGGTACATGCCATTGCTATCATAATACCAAATTATTATGAGAATTAGGATTTTAACACTTATTTCTACACGAACTCCCTGCTTCTTCTGTGCACTTTATTTGTACATGTATTCCATTTTTCTTTCCTTTTTAGTGAAGTTGAGTGTTACTTTGCCATAAAAAGTTCCTTCCGAGTACTTTATCACATTTAAAAATGATGTTTTTATCTATTGACAAAACAGCCGATTTGTTCAAGTGTACATACTCTTGTGTTTCCCTACAGTTTAGTATGTCTTGATTCTTTTTAATGCAGAAAAACTTCTTTCGGCAGTTGCTGATGGAAATTTTAATACTAGGTCTGCTAATTTTTACATCTCAATAAGCACAATGTCCAATTTATTCAATTTCATGTAACTAGTAATGTCTCTTACTAATTTTTTTTGTATTCATCAAGGGAATGATAAACACTAATTTCAATTCATTGACACTTCACACAGCTGAAACAACTCTCGCGAAACACGGGCATTCACACTTCATCTGCTCCTCCATGTTGTCATGGAAACCCTATCCGGCGAACGTATCCAAGGTCTTCGAATCACACAGCGAAGACCTCATGTACCGTGACTGTTTTATTAAGTGCACATTATACACGTGTTTGTATTCTACGAAAAATCACAATCTTATATTATTAAATTTAGTCGGTTTGCATCATAAACAAGTGTGCATTATATCATTATCTTCCCGAAAAATTTGGGGAGGGGAGGGGGGGTCCTTTACATTGGGGTTCCCCGACTCTGAAAATCTGGAGGGGTACCGACCCCCCTGGTTACGCCTGTAAATGAAAATCTTATTGAAAAAGATGCAGCGTAGGTTGCAGAAGCCACTCCGAATGTGAGACCTGTCAAGAACCGGAAGTGCTAGGACCTTTTTTTCATTTGCTCTTAAAGGAAATGACATTCGCATGCTGTGACATTGCATCAGCACTGGCACGATCTCCGATCTGAGAAGATAGATAAGAAGATACCAAACGGTTCATAAAAGAACAAAGAGCGGTTGATATTGTCAGAAAAGTCGAAAGGCTTGCACCTTCCTCCTCGCCGTTAAATTTTGCATTGTGATGGTGTTCCGTGTCGCAACTGCCTTTTACATTGCAAAAGTCTTCCTTCAAGCCAGCCTTGGACGCCGACCATGACCTTGTGCGTTTTATAACATCTCCTTCTTTCTCATCCATCAATAAGAAGGGTTTCGTCATTTAGAACTGACACGCTGTCTTCAGTGAGCTGAATACTAAGACAATAAATGAAATTACAAAGATATCAAACAGTTTCTTTGTTTGATATTTGTCACGTATTTCTAAACTGGTCCTCAAATTTGTCTCTCACATACAATTTTTCCACAAAAGGAAACTCTTAAATCATCGGATTAAATAAAGTAGAGTTTTTTTAAACTAATGATTTTGTCAGATTCCTACAGAATAATATTGCCACTCAAACTTGTTATGCAACAGTTCTGAACGTAAATCTGGTAACATGAGGAAGAAAGTGGGGCAACAGGACAGAGAAACACGTGGAAAAAGTTTTCAGACATGTCTGAATTTGCACTAGAACTCATCTTGTAACGTACTACAGGACATGGCGTAAGACGGCGAACTACTGAGGTGACGTATGAGTGAAATCGGCAATTAGTCAGCGATAAGGCTACCGACGAAGTTCGGTTGGGAGAAAAATCGCTCCGGAGTAGGAAGACGTAGTTTCCAAATCCACCACCACCGGCAGAAAGGGTATTTGTTACAAACCCCAGCTCTCAATAAAGCTGTAAGATTCCATTCTTTGTAGTGAACAGTTCTCTGTTAGTTGCTGCTTGTATTTATGGTCAGTTTTAATGTAGTGAATGTTAGATTTTGTGACAATGGCTACACGAGAATGTGTTAACTGTCCAGCCCATTTTTGTTGTTTTTGTGAGAAGTTTATTATCAATAGATAAACTAACAATCATCATAGACTTAATAAAAGTTTTTAATTATCCGTACTATGGAGTGGAATTTGGAGACCAGGACAATTCATGGGCTGTACATAATGTTTGTGCTGTTTGTGTTGCAGAACTGAGGTAGCAGACAAAAGCTAAGAAACAATCCATCCGTTTTATTGTGCCAATGATCTGGAGGGAATCAAAAGATCTTCTGCTTTTGCTTTTGCACTGCACGATGATACAACAACAACAAAAAATAAATAAGGAGATTTTGTATCCAAACCTTCCATCTGCAATATAACCTGTTTCTCACGTACCAGATATACCAGTGGCAACACTACCTGAAGCCCTTGAAAATTTTCCTGTAAGCTCAGCAGTGACAAATCTGGGAGTTTTGAGTGAGGAACAAGATAAAAGGATTTACTAAGATACGAAGGAAATGGAGAGAAGCTAGCTAGAATAAACGGACGGTTAACATGGCGGATGAATTACGCTGGATTTTGCAGATATAGATGACACAATAAACACATCAATGGAAGTGTAAGAGCTGGAATTTTGAAGAGAAAAGGCAGAAATTTTACAAGAAGAAATCAAAACTCACAAGATGTAAAAACAAATACTGAAGTATTTCCAAACGACGTCTTAAGAATAATGTCTATCCCAATCTTACACTCAGAAAAGGATAGGTGCAGAAGGAGACATAAATAGGAATAGTAAGGGCTTTGTCGATGCAACCATTCATAACAAGTGTTGTGAAGACAAAAAGACTACTGTGGTTGGACCACGTGGTGACAGGGAGAGGTGGTTAATTGGTGGGAGAAGTGCTGGAAGGAAACATTACTAAACCGAGAAACTAGGGAAGACCGTGAAAGTAATGGATAGGTTGTAAAACACAAAACCGGGAAAGACTGGGAGTTGTAAACTGTAGAGAGATGGAACTGGAAGACAAAGAAGCACAGAAGATAGGTAAGGGTCCGGATGATCTGTAATGGCGTACGATGACGATGATAATTTCAGTACATGAGCAAATGTGGGTGGACGAGGTTTTCTTGTTCTTTAGGTTTTTATCTAAACTCAGAGGAAGTGAGTATTCCGTTCTGGAGAAATTAATCATAATCTTTGAGCTTTCATAATATTTCATGTGGTAAATTACTAATGGCACTTTAGCTAAATTATGAGAAATTTGTCACTTCTACATCCCTTCTCGAGAAACTACTATTCAAATTGCTACACAGGTAACTAGTGTTCATATTCATCGCCATGGTAGGAAGACCTAATAATGTGGCCAGGCTCAGTGTTTAATTGGTGGCTTCTAAGGATTTCAGAAAGCTTATACAAAAACTAAAACGCCGAAGAATGCGTAGGGTGTTATACTGTTATGCTGTCATTCTTTTGCTACACCTTTCTCTCTCCCTGATATAGAGTCAACTCAACTGCACAGAACTTGTTGTTTAGGTGACGAATCTCGTGAGCATCTAAGGCTAAAAGGAGTCGTTCGTGTCAAATTTAAGGCTACTGGTTCCGGAGAAGATACAGTGCCAGCGTCATCGGAGGAAGAAATTGCGCTCACCTCATCTGAGACTCTAAAGCGGGTTCAACAGTCAGAAAGCTCATGTCTCCGACTACTCGATCACCAACAATGTCATTACAATTGGAGAGCCTTCCCGAAAACTTTGAATTGTTGAAAGAAATCACAAACTATTAGATTCACTTCATGAAATATTAAAAAAAAATCACGTTAATAAAAAACAATACCAGCACACCCCTAATGTACAGAAGTCTTAGACATTGCTATGGTGAGGCACTATTCTTGATCGTGAATGGAAACTCCAGGCCAGTACGGGGATCACACACACACACAAACTACAGTAACGAAATATGTATGTGCGTATGTGTGTCCATGTCACTCAGTAATCAACCATACTGTGCTTATTAAAGAAACACAGTGCGGTTGTAAAAGAAATAATTCCATTGAATGATACAGTCCTGCTTTGCATGAGAGATGGTAAAAGAGATTTGATTGGCAAGTGGGAATTTGTTGATGAAGGAAATATGTAAGGCTGATTCAGGAAAAGGAAAGGAGGGTAGATGGTATCTAGAAGTTAAGAAATCTGAAGTTTCAATTTCAAAGATTTCGAGGAGACGCCTGTAGCGAGGAGGAATTTTACGGCCGAGGGCACTAGATAATTACACCATAGCGTTGATAAACGGTTAATACAGCCATGAATATGAACACAGCCATAATTTTAGGGGACGTAATTGAGTTCCAATTTGCCGGTCGTTTGCCTGCAAATTGTAACTCAATTATATAAGCAGGTGTTGAAGCAAAGTTGTTTCGATGAACTAAGCAGCGTTGTTTCTGTATCTAAGCAGGTGTTGAAGCAATGTTGTTTTGATGAACTTAGCAGCGTTGTTTCTGTATCTAAGCAGGTGTTGAAGCAACGTTGGTTTGATGAACTTAGCAGCGTTGTTTCTGTATCTAAGCAGGTGTTAAAGCAACGTTGTTTTTATGAACTAAGCAGGTGTTGAAACAACGTTGTTTTGATGAACTAAGCAGGTGTTGAAGCAACGTTGTTTTGATGAACTAAGCAGCGTTTTTTCTGTATCTAAGCAGGAGTTGAAGCAAAGTTGTTTTGATGAACTAAGCATCGTTGTTTCTGTATCTAAGCAGGTGTTGAAACAACGTTGTTTTGATGAACTAAGCAGGTGTTGAAGCAACGTTGTTTTGATGAACTAAGCAGGTGTTGAAGCAACGTTGTTTTGATGAACTAAGCAGCGTTTTTTCTGTATCTAAGCAGGAGTTGAAGCAAAGTTGTTTTGATGAACTAAGCAGCGTTGTTTCTGTATCTAAGCAGGAGTTGAAGCAAAGTTGTTTTGATGAAATAAGCATCGTTGTTTCTGTATCTAAGCAGGTGTTAAAACAACGTTGTTTTGATGAACTAAGCAGGTGTTGAAACAACGTTGTTTTGATGAACTAAGCAGCGTTTTTTCTGTATCTAAGCAGGAGTTGAAGCAAAGTTGTTTTGATGAACTAAGCAGCGTTGTTTCTGTATCTAAGCAGGAGTTGAAGCAAAGTTGTTTTGATGAACTAAGCAGCGTTGTTTCTGTATCTAAGCAGGTGTTGAAGCAACGTTGTTTTGATGACCTAAGCAGGTGTTGAAGCAACGTTGTTTTGATGAACTAAGCAGGTGTTGAAGCAACGTTGTTTTGATGAACTAAGCAGCGTTTTTTCTGTATCTAAGCAGGAGTTGAAGCAATGTTGTTTTGATGAACTAAGCAGCGTTGTTTCTGTATCTAAGCAGGTGTTGAAGCAAAGTCGTTTTGATGAACTAAGCAGGTGTTAAAGCAACGTTGTTTTGATGAACTAAGCAGCGTTTTTTCTGTATCTAAGCAGGAGTTGAAGCAAAGTTGTTTTGATGAACTAAGCAGCGTTGTTTCTGTATCTAAGCAGGAGTTGAAGCAAAGTTGTTTTGATGAACTAAGCAGCGTTGTTTCTGTATCTAAGCAGGAGTTGAAGCAAAGTTGTTTTGATGAACTAAGCAGCGTTTTTTCTGTATCTAAGCAGGAGTTGAAGCAAAGTTGTTTTGATGAACTAAGCAGCGTTGTTTCTGTATCTAAGCAGGAGTTGAAGCAAAGTTGTTTTGATGAACTAAGCAGCGTTGTTTCTGTATCTAAGCAGGAGTTGAAGCAAAGTTGTTTTGATGAACTAAGCAGCGTTTTTTCTGTATCTAAGCAGGAGTTGAAGCAAAGTTGTTTTGATGAACTAAGCAGCGTTTTTTCTGTATCTAAGCAGGAGTTGAAGCAAAGTTGTTTTGATGAACTAAGCAGCGTTGTTTCTGTATCTAAGCAGGAGTTGAAGCAAAGTTGTTTTGATGAACTAAGCAGCGTTGTTTCTGTATCTAAGCAGGAGTTGAAGCAAAGTTGTTTTGATGAACTAAGCAGCGTTTTTTCTGTATCTAAGCAGGAGTTGAAGCAAAGTTGTTTTGATGAACTAAGCAGCGTTTTTTCTGTATCTAAGCAGGAGTTGAAGCAAAGTTGTTTTGATGAACTAAGCAGCGTTGTTTCTGTATCTAAGCAGGAGTTGAAGCAAAGTTGTTTTGATGAACTAAGCAGCGTTGTTTCTGTATCTAAGCAGGAGTTGAAGCAAAGTTGTTTTGATGAAATAAGCATCGTTGTTTCTGTATCTAAGCAGGTGTTAAAACAACGTTGTTTTGATGAACTAAGCAGGTGTTGAAACAACGTTGTTTTGATGAACTAAGCAGCGTTTTTTCTGTATCTAAGCAGGAGTTGAAGCAAAGTTGTTTTGATGAACTAAGCAGCGTTGTTTCTGTATCTAAGCAGGAGTTGAAGCAAAGTTGTTTTGATGAACTAAGCAGCGTTTTTTCTGTATCTAAGCAGGAGTTGAAGCAAAGTTGTTTTGATGAACTAAGCAGCGTTTTTTCTGTATCTAAGCAGGAGTTGAAGCAAAGTTGTTTTGATGAACTAAGCAGCGTTGTTTCTGTATCTAAGCAGGAGTTGAAGCAAAGTTGTTTTGATGAACTAAGCAGCGTTGTTTCTGTATCTAAGCAGGAGTTGAAGCAAAGTTGTTTTGATGAAATAAGCATCGTTGTTTCTGTATCTAAGCAGGTGTTAAAACAACGTTGTTTTGATGAACTAAGCAGGTGTTGAAACAACGTTGTTTTGATGAACTAAGCAGCGTTTTTTCTGTATCTAAGCAGGAGTTGAAGCAAAGTTGTTTTGATGAACTAAGCAGCGTTGTTTCTGTATCTAAGCAGGAGTTGAAGCAAAGTTGTTTTGATGAACTAAGCAGCGTTGTTTCTGTATCTAAGCAGGTGTTGAAGCAACGTTGTTTTGATGACCTAAGCAGGTGTTGAAGCAACGTTGTTTTGATGAACTAAGCAGGTGTTGAAGCAACGTTGTTTTGATGAACTAAGCAGCGTTTTTTCTGTATCTAAGCAGGAGTTGAAGCAATGTTGTTTTGATGAACTAAGCAGCGTTGTTTCTGTATCTAAGCAGGTGTTGAAGCAAAGTCGTTTTGATGAACTAAGCAGGTGTTAAAGCAACGTTGTTTTGATGAACTAAGCAGCGTTTTTTCTGTATCTAAGCAGGAGTTGAAGCAAAGTTGTTTTGATGAACTAAGCAGCGTTTTTTCTGTATCTAAGCAGGAGTTGAAGCAAAGTTGTTTTGATGAACTAAGCAGCGTTGTATCTGTATCTAAGCAGGTGTTGAAGCAACGTTGTTTCGACAAACTTTACTTTGGACATGCGACGTAATATAGCCCTAACGTTCCGTCAGCTTAGTTTAATTTTCCTAGAAGCTTGCATTTCATAGGAAAATTAATATATTAGGATAATAAACGAATCAGGAAAATTTTCTGTAGACATTCTGCTTGATCAACTAAAAACCATGTGTGAATTCTGCTGTTTACATTTCAGGTATGCGATCAGGAAGGCGACGCAGATAAAAAATGAATAGGAGAGAGGTCGAGATTTAAATATCATAGGTTGTACCTGAGCTCAACTTGAAGCGATCGTAATTTCGTGAATTTGGAAGCAAAAACTTGCAATTTTGCACATTTATAGCTGTTTCACCCACAACCATCAAGCTAAATATGGCGTTAATCAGATAGTTCGTGCTGAGAACAGGCTATAACTAGCTACTTTTCAGCTACAGGGTTCCCAATTTCAAGAGTTTTCAACTTTTAGCATTAAATGACCCAAAAATTAGAAAAAGACTTTTCGAATGAACCATCAACGACGTGTGTATCTTGTCTGGTTGTCACTCTGCGCTTGTCTCTAGTACCCCCCCCCTTCCCATCTTCTTTCACAAGAAAAGTGACAAAACTCCGAGATGTCATGTGACTCTCAAGTGCAAAATACTTGAGAGTCGATGTGAAGGCGACACCGTTAGAGAATGGCCTAAGGCATCCCACACAACATGTTATTCGAAAGGTGGTCAAAATGTTACGGCTAATGAGTGCATTTTGCAAATATAATTAAACTACTCATAATTACACTAGGAAGCATAGTTTTTGTCTTACGGAACATTTATTAAGTTTCTAGCGTAACATTTTATGCTGAAATCAAACCTGCAATCAAAATTTTTCTATCACGCACAGTTTTTGTGTGACAACGTTTTTTTCGGTTTGTGTTAATTATTTTTTTTGTAACTCATCAACAGAAATAAGGTACATAATACGTGTGTTTAAATTATTGGGTTTTGTATTTTATTTGAAATGTAGTTTGGAGAAAAAAGAGTGTATCGTTATAAAGGCACTAACGTATGTGCTTAACCTTTGTCAATGAGGCTTTATGTACTGACGCGACTGAAAATCTAGGTTAAAAGGATTGAATCTTCTCCACCGAGATATTAAAGTATGTTGTTTTTGTTTTCGCAACTGTCCATCAGGTTGAATTCAAACACTTCTTTTCACAAGAAAGGAATTTAGTATTTGATTGTGATGTTTGCTCCGCAATGGAAGCACTGCATCATAAAGATGATATAACAGAGCAGTACTTCTACACTGACTTTTCTAAAGTTAGATTTTATGCTATGCTACTTCGCAACGGAAATAATTTTCCGTCCGTGCCATTAGCCGACGCTACTGATGTGAAAGAGTCATATAAAAATATTAAACTACTGTGGTGATTTGAAAATCTTTACTTTATTTGGAGCTTAGATAGATAAAATTTTATTTCCCGTGTGAGTCGGATAGAAGTAATTATATGAGAAAAGGCTGTTCGAAAGATGCGTCGCTATCTAAAGGGAAGAAATATTTTGCAAACCATCCACTGGTCAACTCCAAAATTGTTTACTTATCCCCTATCCCATACATTGTAAGCTGGGACTCACGAATAACTTTGTCAAAGCAATGGACCGAAATAATGCTGCATTCACATATTTAAAAGTAAAATTCCCCAGAATATTTGACTCCAAAATTAAAAAAGGAATGTTTGAAGCCCCTCAGATCAGAGATTTGATACAGGATGAAAACTGTGAGAATTTGAGGAAAATTAAAAACAGCTTTTTGGAAATATTCTGTTGATGCGTAAGTTCATGCCGTTTTATTTTACGAGTGCTTCCCAGGTCAGTAGTGACGGTGCACATGGTCAGTTGTATATGCAAATGTAGCCAGTAATATCATGTATCTAAATCATATTGCGTTGTGTGATTGTGGCTAATGGTTTTTTGGTTTTCAGGTCCGGAAGTATGGAGTGTCAAGTAGAGAGGAATGAACATTTCCGACATCTGCTCTTCTACGAGTTTAACAAGGATCCTCAGCCGTCGAGGCAACTCGACAAATTTGCGCTGTGTACGGGGAGGATGCTACTGCTCCGAGGACAGCCCGCAACTGATTTGAGCGATTCCGAGGTGGCAATGTTGTGCTCGACGACTCTCCATGCTCAGGTCGTCCATCTCACTTTGATGAGGATCGTTTGAACCATCCCATCCACTTGGATCCACGTCAAACAATACGCGAATTGGCCACTGCGATGGACTGTGATCAGACCACAATGGTGCGACACCTGGAACGTATGGGAAAGGAACAGAAATTGGAGTCTTGGGTGCCTTCCTCGCTCGCCCGCTGTCGCGAATATTCTCAGTAACACAAACCCTTTCTGTCACATATTGTTACTGGAGATGAAATGTGGAGCCTGTATGTAAATTTCAGGCATCAAGGGGAATGGTTAAGCCCAAACAAGATGCCCACACCACGTCCGAAACGTGAACGTCATCCTGTAAAAATCATGTTGTGTGTCTGGCGGGACATGGAAGGCATTATTCACTGGGATATGCTGCCGAGGAATCGGACCATCAACGCTGCACTCTATTGTGAGCAACTCCACAGTGTGGAGGGAGCAATTCAGCAGAAACGGCCACATGGGTGCCATGGTGTCCGTCTCCAACATGATAACGCACGCCCTCACAGTGCAAACATGACAAAAATGGTCATTCAGGACATGAAATGGGAAATCCTTCCACATCCGCCAATTCCCCAGATGTCGCCCCTTCAGACTATCAACTGTTCCGATCTCTGTCGAATGCACTCCGTGGCAGAACGTTCAACAATGATGTTGATCTCCAGAACCCCCTTGATGACTTCTTCGCAGCAAAACTTGCACGTTTTTTCAAGAATGGCATTGTATAGACCTATCCAGACTTTGGGACACCATCGTCAACAATGGGGGGGATACATACTTGATTAATTCCGCTTTCCCTACTGGTGTAATACACTATATACCAACAAGTAATTGGACACCCCTGCAATCGACGATATCTGCGGTCCTGATACACGTCACGGCCCCCGTCGTTAAATATCCTGTGGGAAACAGCAACGCAACCAGTCGCATGCAAGATGCCACGCAGTTCGGAGCTCTCTGATTTCGAGAAAGGTGTAACCGTCGGGTATCACAGAAATGGCCGATCCATACGTGACATATGCAGCGAGTTGAAGTACCCAAAATCGACAGTGGCCTACGTGATTGGCAAGTGGATGATGAGAGGTGACTGTCTGAATGTGCCCCGACCTGGCAGACCCACAAAACTGGGAGTAAGAGACCGACGGGAACTGGACAGAGAAATTCGGAAGAACCGCACCAAATCTATGGGCCACATCCGCTAGGAGTTTCAACAGGCATCCGGGAGTGTTCTTTCGATGAATACGTAAGGAAGCCCATCTGCTCGGTTATCATGGATGTGCTGCCGCCCATAAGCCTTTGTTCACCAAGTCTAATAGCGCTGCTCGGCTAACGTGATGCAAAGAACGTCGACATTGGACCGTTGAACAGTGGAAACAGGTTCTCTGGAGCGACGAATCAAGGTTTACCCTGTATCGTTTGGATGGCAGGGTCTGGGTTTGGCGTCTGCCTGGAGAACGCCTTCTGCCGGAATGTATTGTGTCAACTGTGAAGTTCGGCGGCGGTGGAATTATGCTATGGGGGTGTTTCTCATGGTATGGCACGGGACCCTTGGTCGCAATTCCTGGTAGACTCAACGTCGAGACCTACTGCACCATTTTGGATGACCACGCGCTTCCTACGTTGTGGCAGTTTTACGGGATGGACCCATGTTACTTTCAGGATGACAATGCCACCTGTCATGTTGCGAGGTCCACCATGGCTTGGTATGGTGACAATGGGTTAATCGAATGAACTGTCCTGCGCAGAGTCCGGACCTTAACCCTATCGAGCACCTCTGGGACGAGTTGGAGCGTTGACTTAAGGGGTGCCCCCACCGTCCGAAATCGGTGAAGGAACCGACCTGTCTTCTCCAAGCCGAGTGGAAGAAAATACCACTGGTCGTCGTGCAACGCATGGTTGAGAGTATGCACCGGAGGGTCACAGCTGTAAACGCCGCTCATGGAGGCTCCACCAACTATTGAAGGTGAATAAACTTCGTTTTCCTTTGCTATCACAGGTGTCCAATTACTTGTTGGTAGATAGTGTACATTCCTGTTGTTAGGTGAAAAAAAAGGCATGAACTTATGCATCAACCCAATATTTAAAAGTGTTAGTAAAAAAACATTTTTGGATATTTTAAGGCAGAAAACTATTGTGACTTAATGTGTGAACTCTTAGATTGATATGGAGCTATAGGATGTAATATGTCCCTGAAAATCCGTTTCCTTGATTCTCGCTTGAATTTCTTTCCAGAGAATCTAAGCTCTGTCAGCGTCGAACATACCGAGCGCATTCATCACGATATTTCGAGCATGCAAAAGCGGTACCAGGCGAAGTGTAGTCCCAGTATACTGATTGACTACTAATGGACTCTCAAAAGAGATTTTCCACAAGCGAATAACATTAGAAAGTCATCAGTTGTTACTTTTTAAGCAATTTATTTATGGTATACTAGCTCATAGCCCGTGCCATGCACGTGTGAAAAAAACTGTGACTGAATCAAAACTACGACTGCAGTTCCTTTCCTAAAACTTTACTTGTTCCTTTTTATGAAAAAAATAACACTGATTTCTTTTCATAAAATTACTTTGCAAGTTTATTCCTTTTTATGAAATTACTCTGCAATGCGAACAAAATGAAATACAGCACGACATAACACCTACGTAACAGAACAAACACCGCAGACGATAGTTTGAGCACGTGCGTGTTGCCACAGATGAAGTCGCTTATCTTACTAACTTTATTTTATATTCGGGCATTTCTCTTTGATTTTACGTATCGTGCGATAGCGATGAGCGTAGTTCTGATTTCAGCCACCGGATAAAAGCAAATGGCGCTGCAAGTACTGAATGACCTCAGAGCGTTGACGTCAGAGTTCGTGCGATATCAGTGAGCTTAGTTCCGAATAAGGCCACATTATAAAAGAAGATGGCGCTGCAAGCACTGAGTGACGTCAGAGCGTTAGGAACAGACGTAGGCTTAGCCTATTATATAGGTTTTATAAGTATATGTAAATATGCGATTTATTCAAATTTAATCTGCGGTTCAATAAAAAACCAATATCTTATTTGAATTCAGTATAAAATATCCTGTTAAAATTGTATATATAATTTCTGTTGGAAAAAAAGTTTTTTTTCGTAGACCAGTGTTTTCATATTTTAATATTTCAAGATATGAAGGTAGCTATTCCCGTATTTACATAATACACTAGTGTACAAAAATTAAGGACGAAGAGGAGAAATCAGCATAACAGCGGAACGAGCAGGCAGAACGGACCGAAAGACCACTCAAGAGATAGACGAGGGTCCGGTATGGTAGGGCATGCGCATATGTGCAACATGACGTGGGGGGGGGTCGGAAGGGTATAAAGCACACGGGCGGTGTACGCTCAGCAATTCGGTGAATGCTATTGCACGGTGTACATCGGTTTGAACGACATCGAGTTGCTGCCACTGTGTGATATGGCCAACAGACAATCCAGTAGACGACATCTGGATGACTTTACTCGAGGTCGCGTCATTGGGAAGTTGGAAAAAGGTCGAAGTGTGACTAGGTCGAAGTGTGATGACTTTACTCGAGGTCGCGTCATTGGGAAGTTGGAAAAAGGTCGAAGTGTGAGGAGTTCCAGATCGCTCACAGCATCGTTTCACGAGCATGGAGAGCATTTCAAACGACAGGGACAGCTGCCCGAGAGTTTAGCAGTGGTCGTCCACGAGCAACCACGGCGGCAGACAGACCGGCATATCGTTCTACAGGCGAGAAGAGACAGACGGCAGACAGCGGGAGAAATCGCAAGGCACATGCAACAGAAAATTGGACGTCCGTTATCGCGTTTTACCGTGGCCAGGAGCTTGCCCAAAGGTGGTCTATTTGCACGACGACCAGTACGGTGTGTGTCATTAACGCCTGCTCATCGGAGACGGCGGCTTCTGTGGTGTCAGGAACACAAGAACTGGACACATCAGCAATGGGGTCGAGTTCTCTTTACGGATGAGAGGCGATTTAGTCTGACGAGCGATTCTGGACGTATACACATCTGGAGAGAGCAGGGAACACGCAATCACACCACCGACATCATCAAAAGGGACCGGTTTGGAGGTGGCGTAGTTCTCGTTTGGGGCGGTATCATGCTTGGTAGCCGTACTGACCTCCACGTCTTCGAAGGAGGTTTAGTCACTGGTGCCCGCTATTGTACCGAGGTTATCCTGCCTCACGTGCGTCTGTTTAGAGGTGCTGTGGGTCTTGAGTTTCTCTTCATGGACGACAACGCTACACCTCATCGTACAGTGGCTGTCGCAGAGCTGTTGGAGAGTGAAGACATTGAACGCACGGATTGGCCCGCAAGGTCCCCAGACCTAAATCCAATGGAACATGTGTGGGACTTTCTCGGGAGACGCTTGGCAGCACATCACCAATCACCAGCAACGATTCTGCAACTGCGGTTGGCGCTACAAGAGGAATGGGCCGCGATTCCTCAACAGCTCCTTGACAACCTCGTCCTCAGCATGGACAGACGTTGTAAATCCTGCTAAAGACTGGATTTTCTTGGCAGCAGCCTGTCACATTGACGTTTCTGTCTTCTGTCCAGTTGTGCTCGAAGCTACCTTTTCAATAAAGTGCCTTTGTATCCTTTGGATTACTTGTTTGGACGATTTTTCTCACTTGCCCCATATTCGTACATCTTGGGAATCTTATGGTATGATTTGAGTCGATGTGGAGCTCTTCTGCACGACGTTACATTCGAAAAACCGTCTCGTCCTTAAATTTTGCTCGCCAGTGTAGTTGAAAGTAGTTTTTGGTGTTGATTTTAATTATGTATACTTTTCTTATCATAGAAATTCAGTTTGGTACAAAAACAAGGAGACTTACTGTCATTATCCATAAATTGCTGTGGGTTATACGAGAACCCTGACTTATCTAAGCAATTTCCACACCAGGAATGTTCCCCAGGTTGTTGCAAATTCATGATCGAAGTGATGCCTTTCCTGAGGAAGAAAAAACATGTATAATACGAAACACCTAGAAAGAAGAAAATCTTCCATACCTTAGAAGATGCTCTTTATTCATATAACAATAAGCAACCACGAATACTAAAAACGAAGAAAATCTTCCATACCTTAGAAGATGTTCTTTATTCATATAACAATAAGCAACCACGAATACAAAAAACGAAGAAAACCAGAAATGTTTCTTGAAGGTTGTAACGAAAATACGTAGTATTCAAGCTCAAAGGCACATTATTGTCTCCGAAGTTAAAAGCGTATTGTATGAAAACTCCAGAATTGACTATACTGTATAACGTTACTCAATGGCGATTATACTGTTTAATGCTATTCAGCAATTACTATACCGTATAACGTTACTTACTAGAATACTGAAACTAAAGAAGTCACTCATTTAACTCACGTTGAAAGTTCTTTATTCCGGCAAGTCGAACTGTAACAGAATTTTAACACACACTGACAACATAACTCAAAGATCTAGCCCAACGACAACAATTTGGGTTGACTACAGATCGGCTAACACACATGATCGGCTACACGGCTCAGTTCTTTTATTCAAATCTGCTTGACTAATTGCCAGTGAAACCTAAAGAAATAAACTCTTAGGAATTCTGACGTTACGTTCAGTGCAGAAGGAATAAGATGAAACAAACCAAACCGGGAAGTTAAATGGGTATAATACGTCACAACTGCGACGTTAAAATCTTCTTTTGAAGAACAAATTTTAAATTTGTGAAATTTAAATCATTTTGTTATTATTGTTATTTGATTTGCACAATATTTGGAACCCTAAAAAGTATCCGAAGGTAAATCCAGTTGGATTGCATATAAAAATGTCTATATTAATGTGAATCTTTGCTAAATTCAAGATTTCAACATTTGCTTATTAGATAAACATCCCAAGTCTTTAAAGTTACCCAAGGGGTTTAAAAATTCTTTTAAACAGTGACAGCATTTCTAATTGTGGAATCGTGTGCATGACAAATTTTTCGGGGCCTTGGTTTCAGGTTCGAAGTCTTATTCTTATCCTATTGATATCGAAGGCAATATAGTGGAAATAGGAGTATAGAAGTTATAGCATTCTGGTGATATAATCACGTGGGAAGTGTTAATGAGTTACGACGAGTGTGCGTACCAATCTTGGAAATGTGTTTATGAGTTACGAAGTGTGTGCGTACCAATCTTGGAAATGTGTTTATGAGTTACGAAGAATGTGCGTACCAATCTTGGAAATGTGGTGTGAGTTACGAAGAGTGTGCGTACCAATCTTGGAAATCTGTATATAAGTTCCGTAGAGTGTGCCTACCAATCTTGTAAATGTTTTTATGAGTTACGAAGAGTGTGCGTACCAATCTTGGAAATGTGGTATGAATTACGAAAAGCGTGCGTACCAATCTTGAAAATGTGGCATGAGCTACGAAGAGTGTATGTACCAATCTTAGAAATGTGTTAATGAGTTACGAAGAGTGTGCGTACCAATCTTGGAAATGTGGTATGAATTACGAAAAGTGTGCGTACCAATCTTGAAAATGTGGTATGAGTTACGAAGAGTGTATGTACCAATCTTGGAAATGTGTTTATGAGTTACGAAGAGTGTGCGTACCAAACATGGAAATGAGATGGCATAGATTACAATCATCATAACTATTGACTATGTAAAGCAAAAAGTAAAGGCGTTTTAAAAATTACGCGGTAACCGCAACGGATAGAAGCTGACACAATACAATACGTTCGGCATGGCATATAGGTATTTCGAACACGCACATAGCAGCGCTCTGTCGTTAGTCTAGTTGAAGCGAAGGTCAAATAAACATGAATGCTCCGCTGCGGGATTGCACCATTTTTGAGCAACATGCCGTAGTGAGATTTCTTTGGGTAGAGGGAGTGAAACCTGCTGAAATTCACCGAAGGATGCTGGCTCAGTAGGGAAGAGAAAACAGCATGACTCATTGAAAAGTTTATGAATAGGTATAAAGGTTTAAAAGAGTCGTTTAACCAACGAGGTTGGCCATCAACTTCGCGCACACAAGTCCGAATCGATGGGGCGAGTGGCTTGATCAGAGAAGACCGACGGATTATGTTGTCCGGTGTTGCTGCACATTTGGATATCAGCTATGGATCCGCACATGCCATAGGGCACGGTGACTTGAGGTACCATAAAGTTTGCGCAAGATGGGTACCTGAACAGCTTACTGATCTGCACAAGCGACAGCGCATGGAGGTTGCGACCCGATTCCCGAAACGTTATGAAGAAAATCCGAGAGAGTTGCAGTGGATTGTCACCGGCGGGTTCACCTATGTGGACCAGAAAGCAAGAGACACCCGTCTTCTCCAGAAAAGAAGAAATTCAAATGACAGCCTTCCTCCAAGAAAACAATGTAGACTTTCTTTTGGTACATTAAGGGTCCTATTGTGGCGCATTTTCAGGAACATAGACAAACAGTGGCCAGTGAAACGTACTGTGCTATCCTTAGAGACAGAAACTGAAAGCTGCAATTCGCAACAAAAGAAGAGTAATAGTGTCAGAAACAGTCGTGCTGCACCATGACAATGCACGTTCCCCTGTAGAGGCCGCAACGGTGGAAGCAATGCAACAACAGTGATTTGAACGTCTTCCACATCCACTTTACAGCTCTGATCTGGTGCCATGCGCTTATTACTTTTTCGGTCCACTTAAAGAGGCTCTAAGCGGTCCCAGGTTCACCTCTGATGATGAGGTTAAAGAAGCGGGGCGGATCTGGATTCGGGATCAGCCGAAAAGCTTTTCCCAATTAATGAAGAAGCTAATGGAACGATACAAGAAGTGCATCAACCTGCAAAAGGACTACCGTACTTCCACGAAAGTAAGACCTAACCGGAAAATAAGCCCTAGCATAATTTTTCCGGATGCTCGTAATATAAGCCCTACCCCGAAAATAAGCCCCAGTTACGATACGTAGTACCGTAGTCAACCAGCCTATCACTGTTCAAAAAATCTGAAGCGGGTGCCAAAATCACTGGAGGATACCCTGTTCATGAGTTTAATTTGCCTTGAATATCCAGAGTAAGAAAGAAAGCCGATTGACTTTGAACTCATCCGAGGATACGGTTTTTGTAAATATGGCGCATGCATTCAGTTCGGTTCAGAGAGCTAGCGGGAGATGAAAAGAAGCCGTCTTTTGTTCGGAAGCTGTAACATCCAGTTCCAAAAAGGGAATCCGACGTGGGAAACTTTACCGGTGAACGCTATCATTGGCGGAAAAGTTGGTGCTATCATTGGCGGAAAAGTACGCCTGTTTTCCGCAAATTATAGCGGTGAACGCTATCATTGGTGGAAAACAGGCGATGTGTGTTTTTGGAAATGGGGAGCGGGGAACACATGCAAACTCAAAGAAAAAGTAAGAAGTGTTCTAACCACCTTCAATGGATTATGGAAGGGGTTCATCCCTGTCCAAGTTTTTGTGTTGGCAACGGTGACTGAAAGAATCCTTTAAAAATCAGGGAGTTAATATTTTGGGGCCGAACGTACATTCTTAACTGTCATCATTTTTGTTGCCACTCCTGTGTCGATTAACAATTAACACAGTCTTCAATTAACACTTGATTTAATGGTGGATTTAAAGGGAATAATATTTTGACCCCCAGACAAGATGAGTGCAAAAAGAAAGAACTATTCCGTCGAGTACAAGAAAGGAATCGTGGAGGACTTCTGCAAAGAGAAGAAGTTGAATCTCCGAACGGTATGAAAATGGTGAGCAGAGTACGATAACCTCAGTCAACAGGTGGACGAGGGAAATGCTAAGAAGCGTAAGTGTGGATCAGGTCGGCAACCATTATTTCCTGAGCTGGAAGACATCATCTGGGAATGGACTGCTGACAGGAGAGCAAAGGCTTTGGTTGTGCGCAGGGCTGACATTCAAGCATTTGCCCTTGCAATGACACCACAGTTAGAAATATCCCCAGAAGAATTCAAAGCATCGCAACACTGGCTGGATGGCTTCCTTCAGCGATATGAGCTGTCTCTAAGAAGATCGACAACACTGTTCAAGCTGGAAGATATTGAAGTTATTAAACGTGCACTTGCATTCAAGTCCTTTGTTGATGGCATTGTGACTTATATTCTAGATTAACTTTCCTTTTTTAGTTTCTTTCCCTATGTAATTCTTGTTTATTCTCAGTATTCTTCCCGCTTAACGAAATATCTTTTCCTTCAAATGAATACGCTTGGCAACACAATTGAGATGGAATGCACGTGACGTATGCATGTAATAAGATAAGAACACGAGATAAAAAGCGACGACTGATCTGTTGTAGGAGGAGGTGTTGATATTATTGAGAGCGATTATTGAGAGAGGTGTTGATGTTATTGAGAGCGATTATTAAGGTGTGTTGATACGAGCGATTATTGAGGTGTGTTGATACGAGCGATTATTGAGAGCTATTATTGTGAGCGATTATCATGAGCGTTGTTAAGAAAGTGCTGCACGAAAGAATTGAATAGTGTTGAGACTACTAATGTGTGGAGAGTGTTGTGATTCCGTTCCGAATAAAGGACTGTTTTCCGTAAGTTGACTTCTGGTTATATGTTTTGTCTGGCCGTTAAGGTTTGTTTAATTTAAGAACAATTTATTAGTATGTTGATATTTTAAGTTAGCGTAAAGGTCCAAGACTACTTTTACGCCACAGCATCGACTTTTCTAAATACCAACTCTCCAGCATGATTGCTATGGATGAAACTGCCGTGTTTATGCGCCAAGGATTCCATACACTGGTTACGAAAGTGCACGTGTTACCTGTGTTTTGGCAATTCGTCTAGATGGAAAGAAAGCCCCACCTCTAATCATCACTAAGGGCAAGAAAGATAAGATTGAACGTGTTTCAGGCATTTATGTTCTTGAAACCGAAAACGCCTGGTGCACACAAGCAGTTATATGGAAATGGGTTGATTTAATGCTGCCACTTGTTTTGCGAGGTGGCCAAAGAAGTTTGCTAGTCTGGGATTCAGCCAGCACTCACCGCGCTAAAGACATTAAGAACTTTTTTGCAGAGAAAAGAACAGATCAAATAATGATTACCGCAAGAATGACTGCCTATATCTAGACTCTTGATATTGCAATAAACAAGCTATTCAAGGATCATTTGCGCATGGAAATCAATGACTACACTGAAAATAGAATGGGGAGAAATCAGCATGGAAACTTTGTGAAGCCTAGCCTGCAAGAAGTCGTGACTTGGGTGAAGAATTCATGGGATCAAATCACTGACAGCTGTGTTGCCAATGCACTACGAGCAGGCTACATGGACAAGAAGTGCTCATTTAAGGAGAGCTTCATTGCAGGACATAAGAGATTGGGGTCAATGGTTCTACAGGAAATGGAGTCGCAAGAAATTCAGGCCGGAATTTGGGGTTTGGAGAGTTATGACGATGTTGCAGAGGAAGATGGCATGACTACATTTGAATAAATGTAGATTTTTGTACACGAATACATCAATAAATGTAGATGAAAAAAACAGAAAACAAGTTGGTAGTACATGAAAAAATAAGACATCCCCTGAAAATAAGCCCTAATGCGTTTTTTGGAGCAAAAAGTAATATAAGACCCAGTCTTATTTTCGGAGAAACACGGTATGTGGAGATAACCATAATGTTCATTTGCGAACAGTTACCATTGTTCAAGGGTATGTTACCTTTACTTTTTGATTCTACCTCGTATGTTGTCGACACTTTAAAAAGGTTTAGTAACGTTAATAATAATAATTCAAAGTGACATGTAACTAATATTATAAATCAAAAGACGACAAACTCTTGAAAGTTCTTCACTGGCCTAAAAATACGCTTTAAAATTCAATATTCTGTCACACAAACATAATTTCTGACGTTTTGCGGAGTTGGAAATCACACAGTAAATATCAGGTCGTGAGATACCAGAATCATCTCGTTCACAATGTTGCAGAACAACTCGCTCGCAGAGCCATTCGTACGAGTTGAAGCGTGACTCAGACGCCACACACACGCCTAAATCGGTTGAGCAACAATCCTTTCTGCTCGTGTGAGAGTGATCTGTACTACATGTCAGAAACGAGAAAGCTGCCGGTAATTCTGCTTCATGAGTTCAAACTGGGTCCTAATGCAGCACAACCTTACCGTGACGATTTTGGGGTATGGAGCCTGGAGGCAACATCTGAACGTACTGTTCGTGCTGGTTTGAAAAATTTCGTTCCGGAGACAGGAGACTGCAAGATGAGGAGGGCTAAGGACGACATTCGATCATTGATAACGACGCTCTGAAGGCAAATGTGGAGGCAAATCCTCACGTCACAGTCTGAGAACTCGCGAAACAGTGTAATATTTCGGTGTCAACAATGTCCGAACATCTCCACCAAATTGGTAAGAAAGGTCAAGAAGGTAAGTGCGTTTCACACAAACTGATCAGAAACAACAATGGTTTGAGATGTGCAGTAACCTATTGTTTTGCAACTAACAGGATCCCCTACTTGATCTCATTGTTACCTGTGATGAAAAGTGGGTGCTATACGACAATCGTAAGCCTTTGGTTGACGCCAAACAAGGTTTGGCGTCAACCAAATGACGTAACAGAAACTACACGAACTGAGGTTCAAAATCCTCTCACATCCAGCCCAGTCGCCTAATTTGGCACCTACCGATTTCCACCTGTTTATGCATTTAGCAACTACCTCAAAGACAGGACCTTCAGAAACCGATAGGAGGCCGAAACTGAATTTTGGGGCTTTCTTGCATCAGGGGAGGCAGATCTCGTCCGTACTGGCATCGAAGCACTTGTCACTCGCTGGCAGAGGTTACGTGTAGCTACTGAAGGCGTCTATTTTGAATAAAACAATTTTGTGTGCTATGAGGTATGTCTCTTTCATTTTTACCCTCCAAATTGGCCTTTATTTTTTAAACAACCAGGTATTATAAACGAAGCCTCTTTGCGAGCATGACACAACATTCGATCTCAGTCGGTGGATACTACAGACATTATTTTTATATGATGTCCAAGGTAATTTAACAAATGTTTTTGCAAAAACTGCCAGGAAGAGACCCAGGGAATTTTTGGCCAATAATAATTCATTCATCGCGTGGACAATGGCAGGAGCAGAAAACCAGTGACACTTAAATGCCAGATGACACTGTGGGTTCAGCTCTTCAAGCGTTTAAACAAATAATATTCTCGAAAGAAGAAGCTTGGAAAAATAATATAAACAAACAAAGGTGCAAAACTCTCATCGAAATAAATGTATTCTAGAACAAATATTAGGTTTATATATAATCTTCTGACGGTCCACGTAGCGGGTGTAAAAGTGAAACCGTTGAACTTTTGTCAAAATTTCGTGCTGTGTGGGTAAGGTGGCAACACTGCATCGAACAACACGGTGTTGGCGGACAGCCCACACGTGCGATTAGTTGAGCTAGAACATGGCGATAGACAAGGTGCATATTCCGCAGTGTGTGCTGCTCATGTTTAATCTCGCGAAAACTGCAGAATTTCGAGAGTGGATTTGTTCGGCACAAGGCGACAGAGCTGTAATTACAAGCACTTGTCTCAAGGGACTCGTGAAGTTTTAAAGTGGTAATTGCAGCGTAGAGAACAAGCAGCGTAACGGACGGACGAAAGAGCCGCAGCGATCTGATTTTCTTTTCATTCTGCCGTGCAGGGAGAAGATTTGCATATTCTTCGGCAGTGTAGAGCGCAGATATACCTCTATGATGACTAAATGTGCCCTGCTTGCGTAAGAACGACATCTACTAGATCATAAAACGCTGGAAATCTATGCATTGATCTGAAACATGAGAAATTAATAATTTTCTTGTACTTACTCATGAAACTGTTGGATAACATTATATTTTTCAATGACTTCAGTATTCGGTCGGGCCATCGCCAAAATGTCGTTCGTAATCCTTCAGAAGAGAAAAAAACACATTATTAATGTTATTATTATTGCTGTTAATATCATTATAATTAGCATCAAATTTCCTCTTAGTACTGCGTAGTTATTCGAATGCCTAATAATTTCATGGTCAAACTATGTTTATCCCTAAGTCATGTGAAAGCGAAAAGATTTTAGATATTATGTGACGTACCTGCCAGCAGGACGCACACGACATAAAGGCAGATAGGAATGAGAACAAACGTCTGCGTAGCTCAGTTGGTAGAGTGACTTATTCCGGAATGAGGGGATCCGGGTTCGTATCCCGGCGTAGACCAAAAATGACGGAGAAGTTTACTTCGTTATAGTTAGTACAGCGTAATTGTTACTACTTCCGTAATGAAATTCGTCTGCTTCCTTTAAAATGAAATAGCATTTTGTTTCAAATTGCCCTGTCTCACTGAAAGAAATACTTTTCGTTGCAGCAGGCCTCGTAAGGCCATATGAAATATTCAACCCCTTTGATTCACTAGAATGTTTTTGTGCATACACATTTAAATGAGAGCAATCTCAGTTCTAACATTTTTCTTACTCCGCTCTCTATAGAGTTAATCTGAGATATAATATTCAGAAGCCGAGTCCTTTTCGTATTCACGAGATGATGGAAAAAGTGAATTGGAAAATATTGTGAGTCCACTGGAATAAAAATAATTTAATGTTCGTTATAATAGAAGCTAAATCAATATGTAGGTTTTGGAGGTTAAAAATTAAATGACAAAAATTCTAAGATTCTTTGGACATATGTATTTAGTTTATAGGATTTCTGCGGATAAAACAGCTTCACTTTAAGTTGTGTGAAATGTCTTTTCGCATTCGTAGACAAAAGTGAAAGGCAATTTACATACAATTGCCAGTTTATTTAGTAATGTAGGTAGCATTATTTTCCAGTATCTTTCGCCATCTATCGGGTAAGTTGAAGATTTCACAACTGTAGTGAATTTTTTAACAAACACAATCCGGCCGTGCAAACAACGTGGAAGCTGTATTGATTATACTTTGGGACGCAGTGCCATCTAACGACAAAAATCGTCTTTCGCGCCCACTGGACAATCACCAAAAACTTATTGTTTCCGAAGTTAAAATTTATGACCTGTTCTTCATCCAGTTCAGCTTTGCTATAAGTTCTCTTCTCATAGCTTAGTGTTGATCTACCTTGAAAAAGCGACACGTTGGTGCTCGAAAGCTTGGCATTATCAGTTTCTTCTACGTCAATAAATATAACAAATTTCGTATATCATATTGGTGTATTTGCTCATTGCTTAATCTGAAAACTTCGAACAGAATTTTAGGAAATAAACATAGTTATTTCCATATTGTTTGTTGATTGTTTTGGCTTGAGCTCACGAACGTCTAAAAAGCACCATGTGATATTTTGTCTGATATTTCATTATCGTTTTGTTGAGTCAAGAGGAAATTGTTAAATTTTAGATGTGTGCAATTTTTTACGCACAAAAACATTGAAACAAGCCATGTTTATACTTACCAGTGAGAATAAATGCCATTAATAGCCATGTCCTCTTTGTGCCACATGGGGCTGTCATATTTGCACTTTTTGCCACCACAGAACACTGAGCACTGGAACTCCCCAGGAGCAGATTGTCGTATTTTCTCAGACAATTTGCTATATCTGGTGAAAAGAAAGTTGAAAAGACATTGCAATAATTTGATTACATAAAACATACTGTTTTTTAATTATTACTTGCCTATTAAATTGCTGTAGTTAAATAGTCACTTAATTCTAAAGGGAAATACCCTAGCTCTTGAAATAATTCACAAACGGGCAGGATAAAAGAGGATCAGTAAATGGATCAAACAACTTTTATTCTGTCCTCAGTTGTTGGTTGCACTTTACTGTAACACAACAGCACTATTAAAAATCCGAACAAGAACAACTATTCATAATCTCAACTTACGAAACATCAAGTACTTGGTACACAAACTAGATCCTCATACAGGTAACAGTAGTCTTCGCTTTCGGTGCCTCAGAATGGCTAAACAGATTAAGACATCTTACAGATAACTCTCGTCTTCGAGTCTCAGAATGTCTAATCAGACGAGCACATCGCACAAATAACACTTGCCGTCGTTTCCGTCGTCTCCCTTTATCGAAGAGTTGAGTTTTCCTTACTATGGGGTTATACCTCTTTCATGTGCAATCTGACTGGCCGTCATTTGCCAAAACGCACGCATAAAATTGGAGGTTGCAATGTGGCGTTCAGAATAAAACTACAACGAAGAGATAACACAATTTACATAACAAAAAAAAGAAAGGAAAGGAAACTCAGAGATACACGTCACGAATGCTATAAACTGATTTCGCAAACGTAGAAATCTGATAAAAAATTACCCATGGTTAAAAAATGAAATCACACTTGAAAATTGACTTTCAGTACAAAACTAATTCTGAATCTGCGATATGTCTTTTCAGCGTTTTTTCGTCCCTGTTGTGACTTAAAGTGTTTCCCGACTCATACATGCCTAAATATTTGCAACGGACGTCTACACTCCTGTAAGTTCTCCTAGAAAACGTTTAGCATTTGCTGATGAGATATGAAGTAAAAAAAAAGGCATACTTCAAGGTTAAATTGTTCCTTCAGTTTTTAGTGCGAATTTTGATGAATCTCTATAAAAAGTTCTGGTAGTTGTATCTTCATTTTAAATGAGTTTATTGACTTTCCCGTAACAGTAACTTCCGGTTAATTCGACCTTCGGTTAATCGCGGCAACCGTTTGTTTGGAACGATTCATGAGGAACATCCCAAATTAGCTGTTTGGGATACAGTTTGTGATGTTTGGGGTAGACGCTTGATTGGGCCAAAGTGTACTAGCTGTGATGTGTCCAAATTAACCGGAATCTACTGTACGTAGGAGAAGCCATCCCTCGTTGAAAGAGCATTACTCAAAGAAAATTGTAAAGTCTAAGTATTACTGTAGTTTAATTTTTGAAATAAAGTTCGTGATTTAAAATTTTTGTTCGTATAAGGTGACAACAAAGGGCTGTCTCTGATAAAGCTGGTTTAACAAAACCATTCAAAATAACATTATTTACTGATTAATAACGAGGAACTGTACACCAATTATGTCATAAATAGTACAACTGTAATAGCAATCGGATTTATTGACGTAGGAATATATAAATAGCGTTCCCAAGCTTCGCACATCAACCAGGTGGCTTTTTCAAGGAATTTAGACAAAAAGTTGCAGTTTCTGTCTACCAGATGACTTTCAAGGAATTTTCAAGGAATCAACCAGATGGCATTTTCAAGGAATTTTCAAAGAATCAACCAGATGGGTTTTTTTTTTCAAGAAATTTAGACAAAAAGTGGCAGTTTCTGTCTAAATTCCTTGAAAAAGCCTTCTGGTTGATGTGCGAAAGTTTGGAAAAGCTTATATATATATTCCTACGCCAACAAATCGGATTACTAGTACAGTTTTACTATTTATTATTTCCTGTTTTATTTTATTCCCCTCTGTGAGGAGAAACAACAGTTCTTGGCCAAACATTGTAAAAAGACACCATTGAGCCATTCCATAATGACCAGCCGAAGCCTAGAGAAATCAGCCAGCCTGGAGACCGAACAGTGGCGCAGGTGAAGTTCACAGAGCAGTATATATACAACCTGAGGGCCGGTTTTCGGTTAGTAGAGTGTTCGGAGTCAGAATGGGAATAGCTGCCGATTTATTTGAGTTTGATAAAGGACAAATTGTGATGACACGGCGCCTTGGAACTACTACTTCGGGAACGGCGCGGCTTGTGGGTTGTTCACTTGCCACTGCAGTGAGTACGTATCAAAAGTGGTGCACAATTGGCCAAACAGTGAACCGTCGTCCACAGCTCATGGATGCCAGACGAGAGCGGAGACTGTCGCGCATTGTTCACAGCAACCGCAGGGCCACAGTGCGACAAATCACCCGCAGCTACAAGAGTGGTGAGCTGGGCAATGTGTCACAGCACACAGTACACCGCAACCTTCTGCGCATGGGTCTGCGTAGCCGAAGACTCAGCCGGGTCCCCCTGCGCCTTGCACTTCATCGCCAACAACGCATGAAATGGACCAGAGATCATCGAGATTGAACCGTGGATGATTGGAAGAAAGTGGCTTGGTCTGACGAATCAAGATTCCTGGTGCATCACGTAGACGGCAGAGCGCGGATACGCCAATTACCAACGGAGGCTATTGCACATGAATGCACTGTTGGGCGGAAACAGGCCGGCGGTTGCGGTGTTATGCGGTGGCGATGTTTTCTTGAGACTCTTTAGGCCCCATTATCACAATAGCACAATCCCTGACTGCAGTCAGGTATCTGAACATCGTTGCGGACCAAGATCACCCATTCATGGCAACTGTGTTCCCTGCTGGTGATGGTCATTACCGATAGGATAATGCGCCATGCCACACTGCCAGAATCGTCAAGGAGTGGTTCGAGGGACATGCTGGTAACTTTCTGTTAATGCCCTGGCATCCAAATTTACCTGACATGAACCCAATCGAACATTTGTGGTTCGACTTGGAAAAGTGGGTTCGCGCTAAATCACCACCACCCCAAAATGTACGGGAACTGAAGGACCTGCTGTTGACATTATGGTACCAGATACCCCAGCATACCTATCGCCACCTCATCGAATCGATGCCTTGCCGAGTTGCCGCTATTTTGCGAGCTGAAGGGGGGCCGTGCAGTTTATTAGGTAGGTGGTCATAATGTTATGTCTCATCGGTGTAATTTTATCAGGATACTATGCCTAGTAAATCTTCAGTTTCTGCGGAACCTTAGAACCCTTTGATAAATATAGCTCAAGCTTTCAGGCTGCATTCTTAGTGCAGAAGGTTTTCCTCTTTCAAAGATACTCTGCTAAACACGCCCATTTCCTAAGATACTATTTTAATTAAACTTATTGTCTCACCAGGACGGAATTCTTATTTTTGATAATGAAAGTAACACGAAACAAAGGCAGTGTGTTGTCCTTCTCTACTGAACAGAAGAAGTCAGGATTGATAAGGTAAAGGTTTTTCCACATCTCATGGGATATATTCCACCAGTTTTTAGGTTCCTTTAGCTAAAAATACCATTTTGTTCCAGGGCTAAGCAGAATAAACTATTGAAAATTGTAACAAAAGAAACATGACGACAAACAGTGGTGATGATAATATCAGCAACAACAACAAAAAAGCGTAGGATCTCTCTTTCTGTTAAAAATAAAATTTCTAAAGAAGTATTCTAAAATATCTGAAGAAGTATTTTTCTTCAGAGACTAAAAATTCCTTCTAAGCCGATATTATTCCTCTCGTTTCAAGATAAAATATTGCACAAGTTTTCGTCTGAATATCTGTACTGATCCTAAGCTAAATAATGAGTGACTATTTTTAGTTTCTTGGTTAAATATCACACCTCATCCTAGTCAATATATGTATTTTCCTAGTATGTTGAAAGAAAAGAAATGGCAAAATATTTATAAAATATTCGTAGTGTTCAAAGGCAAAATACTTTAATAATTTTTCATAAGGATCAGGTAAAAAGGAAGATTTTTCTAACAAATGCTAGTAATAAAGAAACATAAAGTGCAAAATAAAATAAAATAAAGAAATTCAATATAATTTATGAGAAAAAAGTATAACATTCCAATGTTTTCAAGAATTTCCGGAAAAAAGGAATTTTTTCAAATATTTAGTTGTAGCAAAAATGAATCACAAAATATTTATACGTGGATAATTAAGCCGTTCGAAAATGTTAAATCCCAAGGTTATGCGTAAGGGTAACCACTGAAAGATTTCGAAATCTTGTTTATTGTTGCTATGAAAATGCAGTTTTGAAGGTTATACAAAGTTTATGCAAGCATCCGTGTTTATTGAAAATTTTACCTATGAACTGCCCTTGCCGTTGATAAACGTGAATGTGTGCCATTAAGAATTATTGCAATGCTTACAGGAAAACTGGCAGCAAATCGTTGTTCTAATTGAGACAGAACAAGCAAAAGTTTATTTTCGTTATACTTTCCTACTTCCAGGTCTTGCAGCTCTGGTTTTCAAGGAAAAAAAGTATTAAATAAAAACAGAAGGAACAATTTTTCGGAGCATGGAATTGGGAGTAACGTGGTTTTTAAAAAATTGAAAAAGTGAAGGGCAAAACAGAATATAAACGCTTTCTTTTCATAATTTGGCCACGAAGGTAAGTAAAAAAAAAAAAACGAAGGAAAGGCGGAATTGGACATTCAATTTCTTTTAAAGCTTTTCCTTTAAACCTTTTCCTTACAACGGAGTTAAATGCTTTTATTGACGTACTACGCATAAATATATGATGAATCGACCTGCTTGACATTCAAGAGGATTTATTTTTTTATTTTTTTTTATTTTCAGGCACATGCTTGCAGGAGAGATTGGAAAGAAGGGCAGAATGTTTGCTAATTACGCAATTGTGGAAATTTCGAGTTTTACATTTATGCATTCGAACTATACAAATATTCTGAATGGCCTTGTGTTCTGAGTGGCTCATAAATATTCTAAGTGGCGCAGTGGTCTAACTGCTGATTTCTAACCTTTCGTCCAAGTTGGCTCATAAATATTCTAACTAACGCGGTGGTCTAAGCGCTGGCTTCTAACCTTTCGTCTAAGTTGGCACATAAATACTCTAAGTGCCGCAGTGGTCTAAGCCCTGGATTCTAACCTTTCGCCCAAGTGGGCTCATAAATTTTCTAAGTGGCGGGGTTTGTCTAAGCTCTGGCTTCTAACATTTCGTCCAAGTTGGCTTATAAATATCCTAACTGACGCGGTAGTCTAAGCGTTGGCTTCTAACCTTTCGTCCAAGTTAGCTCATAAATTTTCTAAGTGGCGAGGTGGTCTAAGCGCTGGCTTCTAACCTTTCGTCCAAGTTGGCTCATAAATTTTCTAAGTGGCACGGTGGTCTAAACGCCGGCTTTTAACCTTTCGTCCAAGTTGGCACATAAATACTCCAAAGGCCGCAGTGGTCTAAGCGCTGGATTCTAATCTTTCGCCCAAGTTGGCTCATAAATTTTCTAAGTGGCGCGGTTGTCTAAGCTCTGGCTTCTAACCTTTCGTCCAAGTTGGCTCATAAATATAATAACTGACGCGGGATTCTAAGCGCTGGCTTCTAACCTTTCGTCCAAGTTGGCTCATAAATATTCCAACTGACGCGGTAGTCTAAGCGCTGGCTTCTAATCTTTCGTCCAAGTTGGCACATAAATACTCTAAGGGCCGCAGTGGTCTAAGCGATGGCTTCTAACATTTCGTCCAAGTTGGCTCATACATTTTCTAAGTGGCGCGGTGGTCTAAGCGCTGGCTTCTAACCTTTCGTCCAAGTTGGCTCATAAATTTTTTAAGTGGCGCGGTGGTCTAAGCGCTGGCTTAGACCACCGCGCTTTCGTCCAAGTCGGTTCGAGTTTCTGATGAGGCATGGGTTGTGTAATTGTCTCACGGCACTGGCTCTTTTCTTCGAACCAGTGTCTCCATTAGAGCTGCTCGGGATGGTCGTTAGTCCCCCACCCGTAATATTAAAAAAAAACATATTCTGAATGCAAGTACATCGGTGTCCAAAATTAAAGTTCTGATGTCAATAGCTGGCAAGTAATCCAAAGCACTTACTGGAATGTTTCGATGATCACAGATCTCATATGCAAGTGAACACGAGAAACAAATGTTCGCAATGAAATTTGGATAGACGTGAGCTAAATGTTGTTAACTATGAAAACTGAGTTACATACTTAAAGCTAACGGGGAAAGACAGTATCATTTCTCGTTGACAGGCGAGTAAGAAAAGTTACTGTGCTGCAAAGGCTTTCCTTGCGCCTCATACCCGTGTATCCTAAGTTGCATGGTGGCGAGTGATGGGACGACTAGAAGCAAGCCAATCTCAGGCCAAGGTCGTAAAAGACTTGAATATCCACGCCAGAGTGGTTTCACGGTCATGGAATTGATTCAAAAACAGAAGTGGGGTGTCGCGAAGGCTTGGCCAAGTTTGTACAAGGTGTACTACACTTGTACAAGGCGTAAGACACCTCGTGAGGATCGTTATGTCGTTTTAAATGCACGGCATCATAGGTCCTACAGGCAAGCAATTGTCTTTGGAGCTCTCTTCTGCAACTGGGAGTACGGCATCGAAGCAAATAATGTATCGAAGGCTTAATGCAATTGTCCTTCATGCCAGGAGACCCATGGTTTGTGTCCTGTTAACTGCATCTCACAGGAAAGCCGGCTTGAATTGGTGCACACAACATCGTTTCTGGAGCCCAGATGAGTGGGACGATACTCTTTATACAGACGAATCGAGATTCAGTCTACAAAGGGATTCTCGTCAGCATTTCGTCTAGAGGAAACAGATCAAGCCGTACTGATCCTTCTAAAGTCCCCGTGGGAGACTCCTTTGGAAGCGGTGGTCTACTCGTTTGGGGTGTCATTGTGTTCAACAGCCGCACACCACTCCATGTGTTCGCAAGTGGCAATGTGAATGCTGAGCTCTGTAAGGATGAGATCCTAGAGCCCTGTGTTAGACTTTTTGTAGGAGCTGTTGACCTTAAGTTCCTTTCAATGGATGACAACGCATAATGCCCAGTTTATCGATAATTTTCTGCAGAGAGCGGATATTCCCTAGTATGAATTGGCCAATCGGTCTCCGCTGATCCTATTGAGAATACCTGGAATTCTATGGGATGACACGTAGCAGATGGCCAATTCCGTCTTACAACTCTTCCCGAGCTACGCACTCCCTAACCAATGAGTGGAAGTCTTTCGCTCCAGAGTTCATCAACAATCTGGTTTTGAGTACGTAACATCGTTGTGAAAATGTGATCACTACGTGATCACATTCCTTACTAAGACATTTTTAGGTTACATTCTTACACCTCACCTTGTAGACTTTGCGGATGCGATCCTGTACACAGTCGTATCAGAATAATATGACCACCTACCTAATAATGGGAATAACCACCCTTGGTCCGCGATGACAGCGGAGAGACAGCGTGGAATGGACGTAATGATGCCCTGGAAGGTTACCCGAGGCACACGTGCCCATTCGGACTGCAGCAGAGTACAGAAATCCCGGAGATGACGTGTTTAAGGGTCGGCACATCAAACCTGTCGATCCAAATAGTCCCACAAGTGCTCTATGGGATAAAGGTCGAGTGATTTCGCCTGCCAAGAGAGTACGGAGACATTGCTGTCGTGTTCCTGGAACCAGTCACGCACCCCGTTAGCGACGTGGCACGGCGCATTGTCCTGTTGGTGGACACCATCACCACCAGGGTGAACGTCCAACATGAAGGGATGCGTGTGGTCAGCCAGGATGGACAGGTAACCTTTGGCGTTCAAGGACCCATTCTGTGTTACCAGCGTCCTCAGCTCATACTAGGAAGACATCCCCTAGACATGCGTACAACCACCGCCGGCTTGTACTTAACCTACAAGCGTGCCCGGGTGTTGTTTCTCGTGTGTGTGTGTGTGACGCCGTATCCGCCATCGACCTAATAATGGGAATAACCACCCTTGGTCCGCGATGACAGCGGAGAGACAGCGTGGAATGGACGTAATGATGCCCTGGAAGGTTACCCGAGGCACACGTGCCCATTCGGACTGCAGCAGAGTACAGAAATCCCGGAGATGACGTGGTTAAGGGTCGGCACATCAAACCTGTCGATCCAAATAGTCCCACAAGTGCTCTATGGGATAAAGGTCGGGTGATTTCGCCTGCCAAGAGAGTACGGAGACATTGCTGTCGTGTTCCTGGAACCAGTCACGCACCCCGTTAGCGACGTGGCACGGCGCATTGTCCTGTTGGTGGACACCATCACCACCAGGGTGAACGTCCAACATGAAGGGATGCGTGTGGTCAGCCAGGATGGACAGGTAACCTTTGGCGTTCAAGGACCCATTCTGTGTTACCAGCGTCCTCAGCTCATACTAGGAAGACATCCCCTAGACATGCGTACAACCACCGCCGGCTTGTACTTAACCTACAAGCGTGCCCGGGTGTTGTTTCTCGTGTGTGTGTGTGTGACGCCGTATCCGCCATCGCCCGTCACTTTTGTGGAGTAGAAACTTCGATTCGTTGGAAAAGACAACCTTCTTCCATTCTTCCACTGTCCAATGACGGTATGCGAACTTACACTGAAAAGCAATTGAATTAGAGACAGCTGGCGTTATGCAAATGTGACGCTGTGGGCGGCCCTGTAAACGGAAACGACATGACGTATGCAGCGTTCCGACAATAAATGGAGTGATGCGACGGGAATCAGCAAGAGTCGGACGCGGTATGGGCAAAACGAAGGATCTAAGCGCATTTGATCGTGGGAAAATTGTCCGGTCCCGACGAATGGATCACTCCATATCGGAAGTCGTGCAGGCACTGGGATTTTCATGAACCACTATGTCACGGGTGCACCGTGAGTACATCGAATCCGGTAAAACCATCCCTGCAAGGGCCAACTGCCGTGGACAACAGCGTGTGGATGAGCGGGGTCATCGTCGGCTAGCTCGCATTGTAACAGCGGATAGATGGGCAACAGTGCAAGAAATCACTCGGCAATTTAACGCTGGTGCACAAAAACGTGTAAGTAGCCACACTATGCAGAATCATCTCCTCGCTATGGGGTACAGAAGCCATCGTCCCACGAGAGTACCGCTGCTGACCGCACATCACAGGGCGCAAAGATTACCATCGGCGCGGGAAAATAGCCACTGGACCCAAGACATGTAGAAAAATGTTGCCTGGACTGATGAGTCCAGATTCACGTTGGTACATGCGGATGGCAGGATACGAGTACGGCGCAAACCACATGAAGGGATGGTACCTTCTTGCCAGCAGGGTACTTTTCAAGCTGGTAGAGGTGGCATTCTTGTCTGGGGACTGTTTACGTGGACTGAAATGGGACCCCTGGTACGTGTAACATCGTCCGTCACAGGTCAACGTTACCGGGATATCCTGGACAACCATTTTCTTCCGTTTGTGCGTCTTCAACATCCCACTGGGGACCTCATCCTGAAACAAAACAATGCACCGGGCGATCGCTCCCGAATTGTATCCGAATGGTTGGATAAACACTCCACCGACGTGACCTCGTTTCCTTGGCCAGCTAGGTCACCTGACTTCAATCCCATCGAGCACATCTGTGATACCATTGAGAGAGATGTTCGAGGCTCTGACCCCCTCCATCAAATCTTTGTGAACTGTGGGAGTTTGTTGAGGGGACGTGGATCCGTATGGCTTCCCAACGCTTCCGGTGTCTTCTCGAGTCCATGCCGAGACGAATCGCCGCCATCATCAGGGCGAAAGGTGGTGCTACACGTTACTAGACAGGTATCTCTAATTCAATTGTTGTTCAGTGTATAACGTAATGTCATTTTCGTGAACAAGATTGGTGTTACGCTATGTCTGAAACCATTAAATAAGAATACGATGCAATAATTTACGGCCACACGAAACATAAACAGAAGTCAACTGACGATAACTTTTTATTGGTCCAGCACTACTTCAGTAGATCCAACATATAACACAGCAGGTAAACTTCACATTTATCTTAACGATGGAATGTCTACACACACACACACATCCACCAAGCAACTGCTGTCCCGTCCTTTTTATCTATCGTTCTTATAACATTCATACGTCACTTTCTCTCTGACCTCAAATGTGTTGCCAACCTCATTCTTGTGAGAGAGAAGATATCACGTTAAGTTTGGAAGTATAAAGGAGAACAAACTCACATTTACATAGGAAGACGAACTAAAAATGAAAGTTATTTTAGAATATACGTCACAACCTGCAGGCGTCGCTGGCGATGGACCTGGGTTAACATGGGCGCCTTGACGCAGCATCGACACCGGAAACTCAGGCGTAACAGGGTTCTATCTTCTGTTATCGGAGAAACGTACCTGGGTTTGCCAGAGTTTATTTGCGTGGTCAGTTGCTGTACTGTTGCGCGTCGATTGCCCTTTACCAGTCGAAGGAGGCGACGTTCTCCTCTGGGGTCCATAGACTTTGGGAAATGATCATCGCCACCGCGATCATTTCATAACCGAGAAATATGTAGTGCTCCGCAGTTAGGACATCGGGAGTGACTCGGTGTGCCAGCGGTCTATTCTTGGTACACCCTTACTATAGCACCACATGAAAAGCCCACGAAGTCTGCTGTTTCTGAGATGCTTCCACCCTTGTCGCGGTGGCCGAAGATCATTCCTTTTTAAACGTCCGTCAAATCACTGCCTCTACCCATTTTGCTCACGTTACGCATTATGGCTAATCTGTCCTCGCTGATCGCTTATATTTACATGTGGTCCACCTCGTAACCTGCACTGTGTGACCCACCTGGGCGGGTACACTGTGATTCCAAGGGTGGTCATGTTATTCTAATACGACCGTGTACATGCAAAATGTTTACATATTTCTCCGTTATAAAATGTTTATTACCCTAATGATAGTGTCTCTTTCCATGCCAAACGTCTTTACATGTCTTCTCCCTGTTACGTTTTTTCCTCTTTATTCCTTTCCTGATTTTTAATTTTAACACCAGTGAATTTAGCTCTGCCAATTTTTCGCTTTACTTTCAGTCAAACATTTTTGATGAGAATTTCCAAGCCGAGAAAGAGGGGTTCAAGCTACTCATGAGATTTCAATCGATTTATTAGATGTTTTCACTTTACTATTATTATTATTTATTTTTATCGTTGTTTCTGGTTTTTGTCATTCGATGAATCCTATAATCCCGCTTCAGATGTAAGATATAAGCGAGTGTATTCAGGCTTCGGAACTCGCAGAATCATTAAATTAAAAATATAAAATAGGTAAAGGAGAAGAAAAAGCTAAAGGAAAATGTCCCATCTGATCTTAAGTGAGCTCTAACGGCTTCAGGAAGGTGATCATTAAATGGATTTTTGTATTAACAGAATCGGCAAGGAAGATTTAACTGACTTTTCGCTGTGATCAATAATGATCGAAGTACTTGAATCCGGTATTTCAAGAATTGCAGAACTATTCTACAGAAAATGATCACGAAATTTGTTCCCTGTTTGGCTGTTCCGACGTTAGACAGTAAGTAAATAACTAAGTAGTCAGATAAGCAAATAAATCAAAAGTGGCATAGCTTATAAAGTTATAAGCAAAACGCGTAATCGATAACTCTCCGATGATTGCGCTCATTTATTGCTTGTGCCACAAATAACAGATAAGCATGAAACTGACAAATCGATGTGATTGACAGATTTAAAATTTTAATCGAGAGAACTGCTGTGTGTTTAGAAACTCTCATTAAGCAGCTGTAAATCTAAACAACGTTCTCATGAGAAAAATGTACCGAAGACAACATGTGTTCGGCAGAATCATTTTAAATCATTAAAACATACACGATCGAGCCACAGTATTGTGACCACCAGATAATATCCAGAGTAACCGCCGTGTGCAGCGCGGACAGCAGCTAGAAGGGGCTGGGAGTGACTCAATAACGTGCTGGAACGTATTCAGAGGTATGTGGAGCCATGCTGACTGCAGTGCATCTGACAGATGCTGGAGGGTGCGTGGTGGAGGATCCAAACAACACGATCGAGGTGGTCCTACAGATGCTCAATTGGGTTTAAGTCTGGGAAATTAGAGGGGCCAGTAAAACACTTTGAAGTCTTCATCGTGTTCTTCCAACCACTCTCGGACATTTCTAGCTGTGTGACACGTTGCATTCTCGTGCTGGAAGATCCCATCCGCCCCAGGAAAGACAGTCAGTATGTATCGGTGTACGTGGTCTACAAAGATGGATTCATAACGAAATCGGTCAGCTCGATTTCGTTATAAATCCATCCAGGTAACCCAGAGAATCCCACGAAAATATTCCCCAAAGCATAACGCTGCCTTCACCAGCTTGTGTTCTTCCAGCAATGGTTGAAGGGTGTTTGTTCTCCAATGTTTCTCACCTCATACGCCAACGTCCATCCGTTTGATGAAGCAGAAAACGTGACTCATCGGAGAAGGCAATCCTTTGCCAATCAGCGGAGGTCCAATTCCGATACTGCCGTGCAAATGTAAGCCTTTTCTACCGACGCACTTTCGATAGCATAGGCGCAGTGATCATCGGTCTGCATCGGATCCCCATACGCAGTAGGGTTCGCTGAACTGTCGTTTTAGACACACTTCCGGTAGTCCCCTGGTTCATTCTTCCAGTAAGTTGCTCCATTGTAACGTGCCGAGCGGCACTCACGCACCTTCGAAGCCGACGTTCACCTCTCACATCAATGGCACGTGGCTCTACGCAATTTCCACGTCGCTTATTCGCAAAGGTGCCGTTTCTCCAATCACGATACACTTTAACCACAGCAGCACGCGAACAGTTCACATACTGCGCTGTTTCAAAAATACTGCCCCCCTTGACCCGTAAGCCGATAATCATCCATTTTTGCAAATCTGATAAATCGCTCCTTCTATCAATGACAGGAACGAGTGATATGGTTTCAGATTGCGTACAGTACACCTTATATACCACCCAAGCCAGCTCGCGACACGTGCCTTCTTTCATTGGCTATGCGCTGTTGACGTCAAAAGTAGGAGGTGGTCACAATAATGTGACTAGACTGTGTAGAATCAATTATCTACAAAATTATGAGAGTACAGAGATAGCGTGCTCTTTTAATTTGGTAAGAGGAAAGTCTGGGCTACGAACCCGAGGGGCTAGAACGATGTGCCTTTAATTTTTTTTATATATATTCTGTGCCTTTAATTTCTGTTATATATATTCTGTGCCTTTAAATTCTGTTTTATTAATATTCTGTGTCTTTCCTGTAAACAGTAGCATAAATTAGGGTTGGGAGATTCCCCAAGATTTCGATGCCTGCTGAGGTTGCTGAAATACGAGTTTTTCGAGAATTATTAATCTAGAAGATAAGAATATAATTGCTCACACTTGAGTACTGAGAACCAAAAATCTAACCACGCTCCATTGTTCAAATTTTAATCAAATTTTGTGATAACAGGACAGATCGATATTAGTTTTATGAGGGGAAGGGGAGATTAGTGACCGCTATGAGGTGTGCAGAGGTGACTCATCAATGGCTCGGGGCCACTCGCTCGCCCCAATCCCTAGTTTCAACCATTGGGGAGAGCGAGGGCCGTGTGCCAAACTCGCCACTCATGCCTCATCCGGAATTCGAACCAGGGCACGTTTCAGACTAATGTCAGTCACCAGGGTAGCCCAAACTAGTTCACACGCCTCTTAGCTTCAATTTTGGTATTCGCTAAACAATGGATGATCAGTGTGGCTTCTTTCAGAAGGTATTTCTTGCATTCATATTTTTGACGATACGGTTTTTTCATAGAAAACACACCTCAGGCGATTAAGCTATTGTTTATGTGTGCTCTTAATAAACAGGCTAAACACTGCATATACACTGAGTGGCAACTTTATTATGACCACCCCCTCAGTACTTCGTTGGACCACCTTTTACCTTTAATATTGGGTCGATTCTTCGTGACATGGACTCCACAAGATGTTGATAGGTGGTTTGTGGAATCTGAGACCATGCTTGATGAATAGCACTTTCCAGGAGTGTGAGATTGCAGGGTTGTGGATCCGGCGGTCTGATGGCTCGTTCAACTTCATCCCACAAATTCTCAATAGGGTTGAGATCTGGAGATTGTGGGGGCCACCTAAGCAAAGTAAACTCACCGGCATGTTCCTGAAACCAATCCTGTACAATACGAGCACTATGGAAGGACGATTTATCTTGTCGAAAGTAGCCATCACCATTGGGATAAACCATCCACATGACAGGATGCACTTGGTCCACAACGATGTTTAGATATGATGTACCAGTCAGACACGAATTAAAGCGCACAAAGCATGCCAGGAAAACATTCACCAAACCATAACGTTGCTTCCACTAGCTTGAAGGGTTGTAGCAATGCACTTGGGGTCCATGCTTTCGTGCTGTTTCCGCCAAATTCTCACTCGGCCATCGGCATAATGCAACTGAAAACGTGATTCATCGGACCACATACTTTGTTTCCAATTATCGACTGTCCAATCCTTGTGTTCCTGTGCGAACTGGAGAAGTTTTCTCTTGTTAACTGCAGACAGCAAAGGTGTTCGAACAGGCCTTCGGTTGCCATATCCCATCCGATGCAGTGTACGGCGAACAGTGCGTGCAGCGATCATTTGAGGGATCCTTGATTAAGATGGTCTGTAATTTGCAGCACTGTTGCCTTTCTGTTGTCTGTTACCAGTAAGGACACTCTCCGTTCCGCCCCAGCAGTCACTAGTCGATGACGACCACACGTTGCACGCAGAGACCCAGTTTTTTGGCTGACAGTCCAGTCTTTAAACACTTTAACAACAGCTGCTCTGCAACATTTTACGAATGCGGGGGTTTCGGTGATACTCGCTCCATGGCTCTGAGCTCCTACAATCATCCCACGTTGAAAGTCCGTCAAATACCATTTTTTACCCATCTCGTCACCCAAAAATCACTTCTACTACTGTCGCAAGGACTAAGCTTTCCTTTTTTATAATAGCTTCGCCCTCTGTCGGCAATAGCGTGCAACTATAGCTCATTTGCTTAAAACTGTCAGGTGGTCATAATAAAGTGGCCACTCAGTGTATAAACGAGTCAGCTCGTCAGTAGGAGTACATGTGTATGTGCTCTACCCACCATTTTTACGGAATTTTACTAGATTAAAGAACAAAATTACAATTAAAATTCCTCTGATTACATTGAATACATAATGAATCAATATGTTACTAGACGAAACCCGTCGGAATCGACGGTTAGTGTTCTTTTTTTTTCTTTTTTTGAAAAGAATAAACTCATATGAAACAACAAATGTAAACTTTATTTGATTGACAAATTCATTCAACCACTTCAGTAAAGACAATAGTCCAGATTCGTGAATTTCTTTTGACTGAAGGTTTAGCGACCACCGTGAGCAACTCAGTGGGCTAAAAGCAGTCGCTCGTTCCTAATTTAGGGTCACTGGTTCCAGGAAAGGGAGCGAGCCAGTGCTGTAACACAAACACAACATCCATGCCTCACCGGTATTCGAACCCGGACCCTACGCTAACGAATCATCATAAGCCAGCACTTAGACCACTGCGCCACCCGGAGCGGCCAGGTTCATGATGAGTATCACGACTGCACCCTTTTTCAGTCGTAAAATGAGAGGCGAAAGTCCACTCGTCTCGATTGTGTGTAAAAATTCAACTGGATAGCGAACTCTTTCCCTCTCATCTTCAGTCGCAACTGTGTTTGTAAATGTTGTTGTGTCCTGTCGAGAATTTTCATGTTCGTAAATCTTGGGGAACCTGATCACTTCGCTGGGATTTACGAAAAATAAAAAAAATAATAGAAAATAAATAAATAAAATACACAGAATGAAAATTCTCTACAGTACCACGTTTCAAACTTGTGTTTGGAAGAGGCAGTGAGATAAGGGAATAAATGGCCATATTCATTTTACTTCACATGCCCTAACCAAGCAAACAAAATTTCTTAAAAGAAAGGGGAATAATAGACATTAAACTTCTTTTTTTTTTTCTTTTGGCCTGATTCATTTTTTTCCTTTAAAAAAAGAAAAGGAAAAAAATAGGGGCGAGCAAAAGAAGACAGCATCAACCCCTTTTTAGAAAACAAAATTATTCGCAGTTAATCACGGAATGGGGAAAAAGCGTTTCTGAAGAGAATTGTGAGAAAAGAAAAATCTTTCTTTCAGCGATCGCCATTTTTAGGCCAAGGATTTTAGAGGCTTCAAAAGTGTGTTCGCGGAGGGTATTCTGGGCAGTGAGGCAAGCTATTTTTAGAATAGCATAGCGAAATAATACGCAGTCCCCCTTTGCTTACGTGTGAAGGTCAGAGGTCACTCGAGGCGTGGGAGAGAAATTCCGCTGTTGGAGGAACTGCTGTTACCATGCAGAGGGCAGTCAATGGGAGGTCAGCAGTCTCAAACATCCCCGAGTGCTTTTGTACAATTGTGACACTTTTGTTCTGGTTGCTGCGCCAGCTGGTCGGCAGTTGACCGCAGAAAGCTAAATTTTCTCTTCTTGCCTTTTTGGTGGGGAGAGGACAGTAAGAATGAAAATGCGGAAGCGAATCGCAGAGCTCAGTTAAAATGAGCATTTTTCAAGGGTCTCATTTCCGAAGGCAACAAAAAAAGAGAGAAATTTGCGGACGACCACTGGGGTTGGTCTTGAAGGCCAGCAAGTGCGAGCCTCAAGATGGCGGAGAAGGATCAGACCAGACCCGATTTCCTACTTCCAAGCCCAACGTGCCTGTTGAGGACCGAAAGTCCACCTCGGGGAGTTGCTGCCTCCATATTTAAGCTGGGCTGCGCCCTGGCTTCGGGGAGAAGGCCATGGCCTGGCCCTGCGAATAACATCGATTTCGACTGCTGGATCGCCGAGCTTGTCCCACCACTTCTGACTACAACCACCAGCATGGTTCCAAAATGCCAGTTTCCTGTTTCGTTGGCCAGACTAGCGGTGACAAAGAAAAAAAATTTGGAAGTGAAGTGAAAATCAACCGGGACAGTGGTGTTCTCTTCGGCGTGTTTGTCAAGAAGTGTTGCTGCTCCGGTCCTTAAGGTAATTTTTTTGTTGGCAAGAATTTAAAAAAAAATCTTATGTTGTGGGTTCTTTACAACTATCTAAGCAAGTGGGCTTTGAAATGGGGGGACTGTCGGAAAAATATGTTGCAAAGAAAGAAAAAAAAAGTTGTAAATGTTTTCATTCAGGTTTTTTATATGTTAGTGTTCTTGTGTGCTTAGGGAATGAAACCACCTGAGTTAATGTTAGGAAGTGTAAAAACAAATTCCATGACATTTTCTGTGAGTAGTAAAAGTAGAAAAAAATTAAATAAAAAAAAAATAAACAAAAAAACAAAGAAGTGGATAATTTTCTGGGTCATGTAGGGATAGATGATATAATAAGTATATTAAGTTATTTCGGAACGAACAGCTCTCCAGACCAGTATTTCTCTTAGGTGAAATTTAACTCTTTTTGTGCTCGGTGACTTTTGTATTTGTGAAGTAGAATTTGTATTTATGAACTTAGCGTAGGTGCCATGTAGTTGGGAATTTTTCTTGTAGGCTGGTAATTATTTTGGTTCAGTGTTTTGGTAAATTTAGGTGCTAAATTACTCTTTAAAATTTAGTTTTTGTATTAGTGAGGGCTAATTTCTAGTTTCAGCCCGTAGATTAGAAAAACAGGTTTTTATGGGGGAAAGAATATAAGAATTGGGCATACAGGCAGATATGAGCATATGTATAGTGTGACTAAAAAAAGAACCCGAATAGCTGTTGTGTTTCTTCTAGAAGTGATGATTTTATAGGAAAAGAGTGATCTAGGAAGTATGGTGATGTATAGATTTTTCAGGAAATAAAGTAAGGTTTGGTATAGTGTGTCAAGTATGGTGTTATTGAGCTTTCTGGGAAATGAATATGTACAGTGTGTTCCTGGGAAATAAAGATAAGTGATTTTCTGGGAAATGAGTGTGTTCCTGGGAAAATAAGGATATGAAGTGTGTTCCTGGGGAAAATAGGATAAGAAGTAATTTTCTGGGAAAAAGGGTGATGTATTGAATTTTCTGGAAAATAGATGAAGAGATATTTTGGGGACAAGAGAACTCTTGTGGGATACTTTACCCTATGTAGACAATGCCGCGGGGTCTGAAAGGGTGTACGAAACAAATTGGGGGATTTTTTTTCTGCCCGAGTAAGCTTGTTCGGTCCATAGGAGGTGGTACCTATGAGGGGAGTGATGTGGGTTGTTCCCAAATCAGAGTGAAGGAACAGAAAAGGGTTAGGTCGCACTTTGCTCCACTACACTGTACAAGCTGGGAATGGAGTCACGACCCATTCCCGCCTTTAGACTCAAACTTTGTTGTTCCTGCAGTGAAATCGTGTTTTTCGAGGCAAGCGGAATTCGTTGAGTGAGATGATTGTTTGGCTTTAATGCCCGAGTTTAGTTCTACGTGGGTGCTGGTAGATTTTAAGGAATTATACTGGGGAATTTTTGAATAGTTGGATTTGTATTATAACTTGTGAGTAAATTGAGTAGAGTATTTAGTGTCTTGGGTTTTGTATGGTGTCGAGAATGGGTTCAGTGTCAGGTAATGCTACATGGTTAGGATATGTAGATTTTAATACAAATGTTGATTGAAGGCAAGGTTGTTGATTTTGAGACAAATTTTCCCGGAGATGTAGAACCTGGTATAAAGTAACTTTTCATTATGTAAAATTTTGGCATTTGATATGTTAGTTAAAAAGTGAATTCAGAAGACTGGTCTGAGAGGGTTGGTTTTAGCGATTAGAATAACATAGTGTAAACATATGCATATAATAATTTATTTTCTTTCAAGAGAGAGAGAGAGATTTACCTTCCACCTACTTAAGTTGCACACCATGTTAAAACAAGTGTTTGTGCTGTGCGGTGCAATTCAATAGAATTCTGGTATTTATATTTTGTTTTGGGTACTGTGACTGGTGCGATATTTGCTAAGCTGTCAGATGTTTATTGTTTTTAGGCCCAGTGGCCGGGTTTGAAATTGTGTAAAAATTTACTCTCACACTTGTTAAGTTTTACAATAAATATAGGCCAAGTGGCCTTTCAAAAGCCTAAACCTTAGTGCAGCGAAGTTTTAGATATTCTCAGTTTAAATTTTCATCACATGGTTCAAGTGCATCCCCCTCAGCAATGACTGAGGTGGGAAAGTAATCTGAGGTTATAGTGGTAAAATCAATGTTTTTGTCCTAACTAGCTAATTTGATCATCGCCACTTCCAAAAGGTTATTTACACGTGTACATTGTATACCATTAAATTTTATTGTTCACAAATTTGGTACACATGCAAACAATAGTTACCTTTTCTTACACTTTCAGGTGTATCTACTCATCAAACGCAAACAACGCAAACAATACAATAGTAACTTTTGGGAGTTACCAAATTCAGTGGTGCATTTTATTTTATTTTTCTATTTTGTTTCATGGCCGTATTCAAAAAATTTCAGTTTTGTTTCAAAATGCATCCAACCCATCTCCCAAATTTAAATTTTCTATAATTTCCATATAAATTTCAATATCAGCATAAATATAGTCTCTTTTGATAAATAACTTCAATCAAATTTTTTTCCCCATAACAATTGGTGCCGTGACCAGGATTCGAACCTAGGTTATTGCGGCCACAACGCAATGTCCTAACCACTAGACGATCACGGCACCAATTGTTATGGGGGAAAATTTGATTGAAGTTATTTATCAAAAGAGACTATATTTATGCTGATATTGAAATTTATATGGAAATTATAGAAAATTTAAATTTGGAAGATGGGTGGATGCATTTCGAAACAAAACTGAAATTTTGAATACGGCCATGAAACAAAATAGAAAAATAAAATAAAATGCACCACTGAATTTGGTAACTCCCAAAAGTTACTATTGTATTGCTTGCGTTTGATGAGTAGATACACCTGAAGGTGTAAGAAAAGGTAACTATTGTTTGCATGTGTACCAAATTTGTTAACAATAAAAATTATTGGTATACAATGTACACGTGTAAATAACCTTTTGGAAGTGGCGATGATCAAATTAGCTAGTTAGGACAAAAACATTGATTTTACCACTATAACCTCAGATTACTTTCCCACCTCAGTCATTGCTGAGGGGGATGCACTTGAACCATGTGATGAAAATTTAAACTGAAAATATCTAAAACTTCACTGCACTAAGGTTTACGTTTTTGAAAGGCCACTTGGCCTATATTTATTGTAAAACTTAAAAAGTGTGAGAGTAAATTTTTACACAATTTCAAACCCGGCCATTGGGCCTAAAGACAATAAACATCTGACAGCTTAGCAAATATCGCACCAGTCACAGTACCCAAACCAAAATATAAATACCAGAATTCTATTGAATTACACCGCACAGCACAAACACTTGTTTTAACATGATGTGCAACTTAAGTAGGTGGAAGGTAAATCTCTCTCTCTCTCTTCAAAAAAAAAAAAAAATTATTATATGCATATGTTTACACTATGTTATTCTAATCGCTAAAACCAACCCTCTCAAACTAGTCTTCTGAATTCACTTTTTAACTAACATATCAACTGCCAAAATTTTACATAATGAAAAGTTACTTTATACCAGGTTCTACATCTCCGGGAAAATTTGTCTCAAAATCAACAACCTTGCCTTCAATCAACATTTGTATTAAAATCTACATATCCTAACCATGTAGCATTACCTGACACTGAACCCATTCTCGACACCATACAAAACCCAAGACACTAAATACTCTACTCAATTTACTCACAAGTTATAATACAAATCCAACTATTCAAAAATTCCCCACTATAATTCCTTAAAATCTACCAGCACCCACGTAGAACTAAACTCGGGCATTAAAGCCAAACAATCATCTCACTCAACGAATTCCGCTTGCCTCGAAAAACACGATTTCACTGCAGGAACAACAAAGTTTGAGTCTAAAGGCGGGAATGGGTCGTGAATCCATTCCCAGCTTATACAGTGCAGTGGAGCAAAGTGCGACCTAACCCTTTTCTGTTCCTTCACTCTGATTTGGGGATAACCCATATCACTCCCTTCATAGGTACCACCTTCTATGGACCGAACAAGCTTACTCGGGCAGAAAACAAATCCCCCAATTTGTTTCGTGCACCCTTTCAGACCCCGCGGCATTGTCTACATAGGGTAAAGTATCCCACAAGAGTTCTTTTGTCCCTAAAATATCTCTTTATCTATTTTCCAGAAAAATTCAATACATCACCCTTTTTCCCAGAAAACTACTTCTTATCCTATTTTCCCCAGGAACACACTTCATATCCTTATTTACCCAGGAACACACTCATTTCCCAGAAAATCACTTATCTTTATTTCCCAGGAACACACTGTACATATTCATTTCCCAGAAAGCTGAATAACACCATACTTGACACACTATACCAAACCTTACTTTATTTCCTGAAAAATCTATACATCACCATACTTCCTAGATCACTCTTTTCCTATAAAATCATCACTTCTAGAAGAAACGCAACAGCTATTCGGGTTCTTTTTATTAGTCACTATACATATGCTCATATCTGCCTGTATGCCCAATTCTTATATTCTTTCCCCCATAAAAACCTGTTTTTCTAATCTACGGGCTGAAACTAGAAATTAGCCCTCACTAATACAAAAATTAAATTTTAAAGAGTAATTTAGCACCTAAATTTACGAAAACACTAAACCAAAATAATTACCAGCCTACAAGAAAAATTCCCAACTACATGGCACCTACGCCAAGTATATAAATACAAATTCTACTTCACAAATACAAAAGTCACCGAGCACAAAAAGAGTTAAATTTCACCTAAGAGAAATACTGGTCTGGAGAGCTGTTCGTTCCGAAATAACTTAATATACTTATATATCATCTATCCCTACATAACCCAGAAAATTATCCACTTCTTTGTTTTTTTGTTTATTTTTTTTTTATTTATTTTTTTTTCTTTTACTACTCACAGAAAATGTCATGGAATTTGTTTTTACACTGCCTAACATTAACTCAGGTGGTTTCATTCCCTAAGCACACAAGAACACTAACATAAAAAAAACCTGAATGAAAACATTTACAACTTTTTTTTTCCCATAACAGTTGTAATGACATTCGCGTTGCGAATACTCTTCATTCTCTCTTGTCTGAGACATATACACTGCTGGCCACCCAAAATGCAACACCAAGAAGGACACGAGATAGCAAAGCCAGATTTACTGGACACATAACAATAGATACAAAGATGAAACTATTGAGCTTACAGGCCCGTGCGACTTGCGGAACACGCAGACATCAACAGTTCGTGTGGCCCCTATGGCTGGCAATAACAGCTGCTACTTGCCGCGGCATCGAACGAAAGAGGCTTTGGATGTGGGCTTGGGGTACGTAGGTCCAGGCTACTTCCACACGTTTCCACAGTTCATCAGGTGTAGCCGCGGGTGGTGCTTGCCGGATCCCTCGGTTTCCGATCAGCGACCAGATATGTTCGATGGGCGACATATCGGGAGACCAGGCAGGCCACAGCAGCAGTGACACCTGGTGGGCCGTGAAGAATTATTAATCCATGCGTGCCACGTGCGGGCGAGCATTGTCCTGTTGAAACGTGGCCGCTGGCAAGTCCTGCAGGTAAGGGAGGACTACAGGCTCCAAAACGTCGGAGATGTAGCTGTGGCTGTTGAGTGTACCGGCGATGCGTGCCAGAGGGGTGCGGGTGTCATATCCAATTGCGCCCAAAACCATAACGCCAGGCGACGGACCGGTATGGCGATGCATAATGCAGGCGTCATACAGTCTCTCGCCGCGGGGCCGCCACATGCGGATCCGACCATCGTGGTGTTTCAGACAGAAGCGGGAATCGTCGGAGAAGACAATGTCGTGCCATTCCGTAGTCTAGGTGCGGCGTTCAACGGCCCACTGCCGCCGCACTCGCCGATGGTGTAACGTCAATGGTAATCAGAGCAATGGGCGCCGTGCGACAAGTCTCCGCTGCTGCAGACGACGTCGAACGGTATGTGCTGACACAGGTTGTTGCGCAACACATCCTAATTCCTGCGCTAACGTTCGTGATGAGGCGGTGCGAGCCGTCAATGCCCGCCGCACAACATACAGGTTCTCTCTTTCGGTGGTGTGCCGCGGCTGCGGCAATCGCTCACGTCAGTCTGTCCGTCTCTCCTGCACCCACCGAATCCATACTCGCCTCATTGTGGCTGGATGTGGTCCCACAAGGGCGCCGAAGTCTCGGTACGATAAACCGCTGTCACGATAAGCCACTATTCGTCCTCTGTCGAACTCCGAAACGTCCTGGAATGACTGCCGTATTCTGCGACGTCGCATTAGGAAGTTTCCAACGCACAGGTCCGGCAACACAACACACTTTCACTACTCACACCCCGCCTTCTGTGCACCTTTCTTATATTGCTTCTTGGTGGCGTGCCTGGCGCACATGATTTGCATATGCCATGTAATACTAATCGTTTGCATGTCCTCTCGCGGCCGACGCATGCTGTGAATTTCAGGCCAATCGGATGCTTCCTTCTTGGTGTTACATTTTGGGTGGCCAGCAGTGTAGTTGCGACCTATTGATCGCTCACGCCTTCCAGTAAGGCTCTAACGTTTTGTTTTGTTTTTCTGCGGGAGAGACATTCTGTTAAGGATAAGTATGCAATAACGTATTTGCTTACTTTAGGACTGATCATAGAACACCATGCACACACCATGTCTGACACTGACCAGAGCGCCTGATATAGATAAAGGCCGCACGCTTCTCCCGTATACTTTACATGGAAACTTTGCCGCCCTGCTACGGCTGAACCCTTGCCCCAATCTCAGTTTTCTCTTCGACTGGCACATCTACATGGTAGGACTTTTATTTTGATGCTTGAACCATATTTCCACGTTCAGCCGTTCTCTCAAAATAGGTTTCACAGTTAAAAACCTTATAGAATGAAGATATAGATGGCGCAACTCAATATGTACAGTCTAAATATTTTCACCAACAATAATAAACGGAATTTTATTTAGATCTTTGCGTAATGGGAAACGTCTTACCTACGTCAATAAACTGGATCGAATGAATATTAAATTGTATATATACATAACACAGTCCAACGGCATAACGCAATCAGGTCTTGGAGAGTGTTCGCTGTTCCGATGAGAAGAACCTTGATGCGAATGCCTGCTAGCGTTGCTTTGCGCTACGGTTCGCTCAGAAAAGAGAAGACTTTGGACTTTGGACTGTATCACTGCCTCCATGCCTCTGCCTTCAACAGCGCGTGAATCAACCGCAGGTCATCGAATCTGAACCGCACACTTCTCTCATAGACTTTACATGGGGACTTTGCCGCCCCGCCACGCCCGAACCTTTGTCCCAATTCCATTTTTCTCTTCGATTGGCACATTTACATGGTAAGACCTTTTTTTTTATGCCTCAACCATATCTTTGCGTTCAGCCGCTCTCTCCAAATAGGACACACAGAAAAAACCCTTATAGAATTAATATATAGATTATGCTCTAAAGAGCACTATATTTCATCTTATCTCGTTTGCCCACTGAGTCCTGCAAAGACGACAATGCACCCTTCACGGTTATCGGGAAATTAATGCAGCCGGTTCACATTCCTCTGCTGCATACGGATAAGGGTCAAAGCACGTCAGGTGCCGACTTTACAGTAAACCATCTACGCATTGCCGTCGCCAACAACAGGGAGCTTGCGAAAACCCTAGACTGGATGGCCGGAAGGACCGGGATTCGAACACCCGTCAGAAATGTCCGCCTCACACGCAGCGCATGGCGACTTAACCGCAACTTCGCTATGCCGGTGGCCGAAAAGCACTATTACGGCAAAGAAAACATCTTGCGTTTCCTTGCAGTTAAAGATTCAAGGTTTTCTATTCCCGGCTCAACAGTGAATTTTGCTTCCCGCGAGCACAACCTTCTGTTGCTCTAGCTCAAAGGTATTTGAGTACGCACAGTTAAGCACTCTGCTCGCTTCTTGGTAGAAAAACATCGGGGAGAATTTCCACGGTGCCCATTCTTGGTTCCTTACAGGGAAGAAACGCAATCACTCTCTCTGATCCGTCTTGTGTTAATTACTGGATTATTTTAAAGTCACTCTTCAATTTCATAATTGAAACAATGTCAGTGACAGATTAATATTCTTACAAAAATAAGGAAATATGAGAAGCTAAATGTTTGCCTAATTAATCATGAATACTATTTATCAGTTTCTGAAACAAAATCCATTCTTCTCAAGTACGTTCTTCTCGTACATGAACGAGAAGCACGTATTATCCGTTCTTGTCGCGTACGTTGGGAAATAAATTGGAAATTAAAAGACTGGGTAAACCTACAACAGATCTTAAATTACAGAAAAGATTTAAAGTGGAGCGAATCAGGAAATTGAGTTCCGAAACATATGCACAAATACACTGCTGAACAATTGCTAAGGACGGATCATAAACGACTATATAGCGCATAAAAAAGTAAGTGTGGTTGGATGCCAAGTGAAATAAAATAATTTCAGAATGCCAGGACATTACACGAAAGACAATTTATTTTGCTCTGAAATCCAGAAGGCTTTGGAACGTGTTCAAGGGACAAACAAGTCATTTTGTGCAGAATACGTAAACGTGAAAAAAATGCAATTACCGTCCGCAGGCGTTCCGGCGTAAGATGTCAATAAGGGATATGGCCACCATGGAGGGCGATGCAAGATTCCACACGTCGTGTCATGCTTTGCACAACATTATCAAGCAGCTGTTGGGGTAATTTATTCCATTCCTCTGTCAGTGCACGGATGAGGGTGTCCTTGTTTATTGGAGGGCATTGGCGACCAGCAAGACTCCTCACCAAAGCATCCCACACATTTTCAATGGTATTCAGATCTGGAGAACGTGCTGGCCATAGGAGGCGCTGAATATCCTCGCTCTCAAGACACTCCTGGACAGCGACTGTTCGATGACATGTTGCGTTGTCGTCCATGAAAATGAATCTATCACCGACAGCACCACGGAACATGCGAACATGAGGTAGCAGAACATCATTAATGTATCGTTGGCCAGTCATAGTCCCAGTTGAAAGCACATAGAGGGACGTACGGCCATTGATCATGATGCCAGCCCATACCATGACACTACATGTCGGATATCGGCCCCTTTCCTGTATGTTTGCTGGACAATATGCTGTACCACTATCACGCCAGATCAGTTGTTGTCGACAATTAGACGATAGACTGTATCTACTCTCATCTGAGAAGAGGGCAGCAGACCAGTCGTTATCAGTCCAATTGCAATGTTGATGGCACCATTACAAACGGGCGGTACGGGGACGTCTGGACAATGGGATGCACACAACAGGACGGCGGGCGTATAGTCCTCCTTCGTGCAAACGTCTGGAGACAGTTTTTCGGGAGATCCGCTTGCCAGTAGCAACCATAAACTGATTTGCTACCTCACTAGCCGTGCTGCGCCGGTGTCTTTTTGTTGATAGCACTATGTACCGATCTTCTGCAGGTGTCGTACTGCGAACACGACCTCCCCTGTGACATTTGCTACACTCTCTATTTGTTTGAAATGATTTCCAAAGCCTCGAAACAACACTGTGGCTGACGTCGAACACCCTGGCAACATCTGTTATTTTTCGCCCTTCTTCAATCTTACCAATAATACGGCCACGCGTAAAATCATCTAGGTGATGTCGGGAAGACATACTGAAAATTGCAAGTTCGTCAATTGATTCTTTCCTATTCAACTTTGCGTTTGAACAACTACGGTCAATACGCGTCAAATCCTTTATATGTCTTATCAGCGCTATGACGTCACGAACATGTTCGGCAATCCAAAATTTGCATACGCACAACACGTCTTACTGTATCCCGCACTTATGCTAATTTCCACATTTTCCTGCCTTCCATTTTATGGTTGCTATCGTTGCTATTGTCATCCGTCCTTAGCAATTGTCCGGCAGTGTATATATGTTTTAAAAAAAGTTAAGCATAATTGGTAAAACATTCAAAGTAAAGCGTTAAAAACCGATAGAACAGCGGATTAGCTAAAAAAATACTGACAAACCCAATTCTCTTCAGCGATGCTGGTGTTTACGCGGTCACCCTAAAATATCCGGACGGCTCCATTTTTTTTAATACTACATTGGAATGAACAAGCATTCGTTTTGGAACGGAATCAACGAGCATGAAATAGGCACAAAAGACGGCAAAGACGGTAAAGTAACCACGGCCAAGGCCGGATTAAAGCCTTAGTGGGCCCCAAGGATCAGACATTTGAATGGGCCCCCGAAGAACTTATGACGGGGAATTATTATGAAGTTCATTAAAACACGAAACTGTTACTACTAAATTATTCTACAGAGTTTTCATAATAAGTTACTGTATTTTTCATTGTTCTCACAAGCACATGAGTTAAAAGCTTAAGATTCCTAGATTTTGTATTGGATTTTCTAACGATTTAGCGTTGTATACTTTTCTTAGAACATTTGTTTTTTGGTATGTAATGTGAAGCTGACGGGGACTTCGACCATTAACTGTTCCAGGTGCAAATTGGGAAGTGTGGGTGGATGTTAGTGAAAAAGTTGAAACTGTCTCGTCGACCCTGCTGTACACAGTGATATGAAATCTTTACCCTTTGTGAGTTATACCTTGAAATCTGTGTCTCTTCCAGCTTCTGTTTCTCACCAAGTGGAAATTATAGAAGGCAAAAGTAAAACTATTTTATAAACCTCTCTCTCTCTCTCTCCCTCCCTATTTATGACTTGCCTAGGCATGCCTCGTGGACCCTTGGTCATGGTGGGCCCCAAGGCTATAAAGCTAGCCCTTGTGGACCCCCTTTAAATCCGGCCCTGACCATGGCATTATCCCGAGAAGTCAAATTCAAGTCTGCTGTATCTATGTGGGATAACGTATCAAGGAATTAGCTACTTACTCCACCCTTAAAGCTACGGCTATTCGAGTTCTACCTTTGAGATCTACGAAGAGCAAAGCTTACAATGCCTCACCGGTGGCGCAGTGGTCTAAGCGATGGCCTCTGATCATTCGTCTACAAGAGGTCCGGGTTCGAATTCCTGGGAGACATGGATGTCATGTTTGCCTTACGGCCCGGGCTCTCTCCCTTTCCTGTAACCAGTGACCCTAAATTAGGGATGGGCGACTGCTTATAGCCCGTTGAGTTGCTCACGGTGGTCGTTAAACCTCCAATAACAAACAAAAACTCGTTTACAATGATATCGTCTCTCTAGAGTTGTCACGAATTTTAAACCAGTTCTTCAAATAATGTATTTTTGCTACCAGAATACCGCGTGCCCAAAGAACGGGACGACTCAAGTCTTTTGAATGAAAATTGCATCGTATGTACTTGTTTATTATGAAGTCAAGTCATATCGTTGAAATTGTAGCATTCTATTCTTACACCAATGAATCGGAATCCTGGTGTAGTTTTACTAAACAATATAAGTCAATGAAATCAAAAAGTAGGGGGGGGGGGGAGAAATTAAAACTTGTTTCCAAACGACTGCTCAAGCTCATACATTCATGTATAAATACAACTGTGGTAATTTAGGATTCGTTTCAAAATGCAAGGAAATTTCAAGAGTGAAATATCAGTTTTAGTTTAAAATGTTATGAGCCAACTGAAGTTTATCAGGCCGCCCCGTTGGAGCGGTGGTCTGAGCGATGGCTTCTGATAATTCGTCAGAACGGGGTCCGGGTTCAAATCCCGGTGAGGCATGGATGCTGTGTTTGTCTTACGACACTGGCCTTCTCCTTTCCCTGGAACCAGTGGCCCTAAATTAGGGACGGACGACTGCTCATAGCCGATTGAGTTGCTCACGGTGGTCGTTAAGCCTCCATTCAAAAAAAAAAAACGTTTATCAGTCTTTGCAAACAGATTGCAACACAAACATAAGGCACAGGCTTCCAAGATTTCATACGGAAGTCTACCAATACCACGAGAAACCTATTTGAACGGAAAGAACTAATTGTCATCAGTATTTACATGGGCACAAATTAGATGCTCTGAACATATGCTGCCAGCAGTAATGCGACCTTGGCCCATAGCGCCAGAAATCGCGCACATTGTTTGCACAATAAGCAAAACAAAACAAAAACGACTCACTCTAAAAATACTTTCCTTAGGATTGAGGACGTATCTCGGGTACATTTTTCGTTTTGTTCAGATTTTAACAAAAGCCATTACCAGATGATTGTCGATGCGCTTTTAGTAAAAATACATGACGATTGTAATCTGCTGCCATCTGGTGACCCGCTCCTACGGGCTTTTGTCGTATGGTTGTTGTTGATGATGATAATGATATTTGGTACGCCACGGACAAACGAAATAGTGGCAAGGTCTTCTCGGGTAGTAGGAACGTCAATGACGTGTTTTCTGCTTTTGTTAACTAACATCTACAATGGGATACACCAACAGTTCACATGCACCTCTAATGAATGACTCGAACCTTTCGCAAGATGTTTTGCGATGCATATTGCCTTAACTGATCTAGCACACATAAGCAAATATTTTGCAAAGATCCAAGCAAACAGTAAATATTTATATCATATTAGGATTTGCACCAAAATAAAATTAGAAAAAAAGAAGAAAAAAAGAATTCGTATAATTAGCATCTTTATCATCAGTAATTCTATTCAATTCCTTTAATATGGCCTGGTGCTGCTGGTGACATTTTTGTGCGCATCATATTCATACTATAATTGAATTTGCTGCGTATCATTCGTATCAGCTTTCCAAAAAACCCCCATCACCGATTTTTTTAACTTTACAATACTCTATGAATCATTTTTTTTCGGAGTTCGAAAAGCCTAATTATTTAAGTCTCAGAGAAAGCTACCATTTTCTGTGTAGCGACTTTAGTTCCAGAATAGTAAGGGAAACAACGCAGTAAAAACGAGTATAAAACTCATTTTTTATTTAAATTTTAACGACTACTGGGACCAACTTCAAGAGCTACGAGTAATAACCGCCGTCCCTAATTCAGGGCAACTGGTTCTACTGAAGGGAGAGTCAATGCCATAAGACAAGCACACTACACATGTATCATTGGGACTCGAACCCGGAACCGCCAGGACGAACGCTTAGAAGGCTGCACCACTGGGCCAGCTAACGTTCAATTCTCACTCGTTATTCGAAATCAGTGAAGGTTAATTTAAATTCGGAGGACACGCATTCCTTTATTATTTTGTTCGGCATTCCGAGAATGTGGTCATCGTATTAAACATAACACATAGATCAATAATTATTTTTATGATCACTAATGTTTCAAATATTCAGACATATTCCATCTCTTTCACAGATACCGGAATTCTCTCTCGCTAATTCTTTTTAAACTTCTTGGTTTAACGACTGCCACGAGCAACTCTATGCGCCATAAACAATTTCCCGACTCTAATTTATTTGCCGATGGCTCTAGGTAAGGAAGGGAGCCAACTCCGCAAGACAAGCACATGCCTCATCCCGAACTCGAATCAGTGATCGGGTCGGATGACTTGCCAGAAAACTACGATTCTGACCACTCGTCCACCTTCAAGCCCCTTTCGATCATAATAATGCCCTTCCACACACTTCCCACAGTGCATTATAACCTTTACATGTAATAATGCACGTGATGTTGTGGTAATTATTACAAATTTGAATTCTCTCCAGCGCGCTTGTTCGGAACGATAGCTGCGTCCACCACAGAACATCGACCAGATATGTAGCGGCTGAATATGTCGGTGTGCAGAGAAACACAGCAGTAACGGCCATTTCTTATGAGGATGTCTTTGGTGCAAGCCTTCACCATAGTGTGTGCTAATCTGTGTCCCGTGCTGTATGATACTATACGTTTAATGACATCCATGATCTGAACATTTCATCCATTTAAATGATCTACGGCTCTTCCATTTCTTCTTTTTTTTTTCTGGGCAACACATTTGGCAGTGTGTGTGTGTTACTCGTGACTTCAAAAGATTTCAAGAAGCAGGCACTTTGAGGGACACACGCTTTATCTGAATACAATGGTCAGACATCGAAAGTTGAAACTTAACCAGAATGAAACGGGATTTGCATAGTCTTTACCTTTCTTTCTTTTTATTTCGAGGGAGAGAGTGTGTCTGGATATTTAATCAAATTCTTCTCACGAACTGAAGTGCTGCTTACGTCAAAGTAAAGTGTGAGGTCAGAAAATGCGGTCTTCCTGTTTTCGAAAGATGAAACATGCGCCATGAAAACGAAATCAGAATATTCGCGATTAGCAGGGGAAAATTCTAATCGCGAATAATTCTGATTTCACAAAGATAGGCATGACAAGCCAAATATTTCCATAAATCTGTGCCGTACAATAAAATACTGAATGATTACTGAGGAAAACTTAAAATGTTTTTGTTCTACCTTGGAATGATAGTATCTTTTTCCTTCTTGGTATTCCCCCTTTTTTTGCTAGCATCAGTCATTTAGAGGCCCATTATATAATTTCGTCATTCTTCTGTCTCTCATGTGTCAACCTGAGTTTTTTGTTTGCTCATTGGATTACATTAAACAAAATCCTTGCTTTACCTCATTCTTAGGTTTGTTTTTCGATCTTCAACGTCACAGACGTTTGTAATCATTCTTTCCATTCTTCGTAACATAATCTTAATTTTAATATAAGGTTGTCAATAAAAATCTAAGTTTCACAGTTATAGTTTAATGCCAGTGATGTATTCAGGCATCTTCTCGAAAATCCATGAACGCCCCCCCCCCCGTGGATTTTTTGGGTGATCTTCCCTTATATTTAGTCTGTGTTCGTTTATAGCTGAATATTTGGAAAAAATAATTAAAAAATTAAGAAAATGAGGGAAAATATTATAATAATAATAAAAACATCCACATTGATTTCAATCTAAAATTTTTATCATCCTTCAACAAAACATTAAACAGTTCTCACTGAAGGGGCAATTTCTCAAGCACTGACAACTCGGACTACTTCCGCAATAAAAAAAACTAATTCCACAGAGTAGAGATGTTTGTACTGTAGTACATCATATTTTGGAAGCTGGCATTCAGTTTTATTTCAGTCTTCTGGATGCCGACTTTCCACGTGTACGGTTAAGCCTTAGTGTAGCTAACGTGATGTTAGTGCTTCCAAGACAACAAAATAATTGCTACTTAATTTTTAACAATAGCAAATTATTAGAAATTGCTCCCATAATAAAGTGATTTTTTTTTCTGGCGATGGTGATTTACACTCTGTGACAAAAAAAAAAATAATAATCAAGGCACGTCAAACTGGCATCCAAAGGATAAGTTAGTTGTTTTTTTTACTACTATTTGCTAGTTTAAAGGGGCTGAAATCAAATGGCAGGGAATGGCTTACACCATAAGTTTTCCGGTAAAACTGTAATGCTTCCTTAATAATCAGAAACAGGCTTGTAGTAAGGACAGGACTTTTATACCACTCCTGTTTTAGCGGGATTTTCTCCAGCACAAACTTACTAGCATCTTCAATATTTTACACCACCCCATGGTGCATTGCTGAATTAAAGCAAAGGTATAAAATTTTTACATTTTTAATGATTTGTATTTGTAGAATTTTTGGAATTTGCATTTGCGACATAAGAGCATAAGAAAATTGTTGTACTGTATTTAAAATTTTTATATATGTTAATTAAATTGTGATTATCTTTATATATAAAAGGCTATGTTGCCGACGACCTGGATCACATTTTAAGTCATCCTAGTAACAACCAAGAAACAAATGTTTGTGACGTCACGATTAGCTATTCGTGTTTTCGTGCAGGTGACGTCATGACCTACACGCGCACAGTTCACGCGCATATCACTTTGTTTTGTTGTCATGGCAACAAAGAACACAGCTGCTGGTGTGACGTCATCTGATCCAAATCATTCTCACATGATGTCAGAGATGCGTTACGTCACAATATCAACTGACATTCTATTACAACATAGACCAACGTCTTTACTAAGTGTTGTTAACCAATGCACAAAGCCACGGTCAAGGGTTATACAAATGCAATACTATCATCATCGTCTTTCGATCCGTGACTAATTTAATCCATTATTAAGCGAAGGAAAGCTTACGCAGCAATACAATGTTAATGCGTATGTAAAAATGGGAGCTAATACACTGAGTTGCATACGACAAAGTTAGTCTCAGTTAAGTGTCGAAAAGTATAAAGGGTCTGATGGATCAAATTCAGAATGCTGGAGATGACGAGTTTCTTCCTGGAAAAGCTATTATTTTGCCATCTTCATTTCAAGGTAGTCGACGAAATATGGTGCAAAATTATCAGGATGCAGTGGCGATAGTCAGAAAGTATGTCAAGCCTGATCCTTTCTTTACTATGACTTGCAAATCGAAATGGGAAGAAATTACTGAAAACCTGAACGGTCAACCTGTCGAAAACCGTCCAGATTAAGTTGCAAGAGTCTTCCAATTAAAGTTGAAAGAATTAATAGATGATACACTGCCGGACAATTGCTAAGGACGGATGACAATAGCAACGATAGCAACCATAAAATGGAAGGCAGGAAAATGTGGAAATTAGCATAAGTGCGGGATACAGTAACACGTGTTGTGCGTACGCAAATTTTGGATTGCCGAACTTTTTCGTGACGTCATAGCGCTGATAAGAGATATAAAGGATTTGACGCATATTGACCGTTGTTGTTCAAACGCAAAGTTGAAAGGGAAAGAATCAATTGACAAACTTGCAATTTTCAGTATGTCTTCCCAACATCACCTAGATGATTTTACGCGTGGCCGTATTATTGGCAAGATTGAAGAGGGTCGAAATATAACAGATGTTGCCAGGGAGTTCGACGTCAGCCACAGTGTTGTTTCAAGGCTTTGGAAATCATTTCAAACAAATGGAGAGTGCAGCAAACGTCACTAGGGAGGTCGTATTCGCAGTACGACACCTGCAAAAGATCGGTACATAGTGCTATCAACAAAAAGATACCGGCGCAGCACAGCTAGTGAGGTAGCAAATCAGTTTATGGCTGCTACTGGCAAGCGGATCTCCCGAAAAACTGTCGCCAGACGTTTGCATGAAGGAGGACTATACGCCCGCCGTCCTGTTGTGTGCATCCCATTGTCCAGACGTCACCGTACCGCCCGCTTGCAATGGTGCCATCAACATCGCAATTGGACTGATAACGACTGGTCTGCTGTCCTCTTCTCAGATGAGAGTAGATAGAGTCTATCGTCTGATCGACTACAACTGATCTGGCGTGATAGTGGTACTGCATATTGTCCAGCAAACATACAGGAAAGGGGCCGATATCCGACATGTAGTGTCATGGTATGGGCTGGCATCATGATCAATGGCTGTACGTCCCTCTATGTGCTTCCAACTGGGACTATGACTGGCCAACGATACATTAATGATGTTCTGCTACCTCATGTTCGCATGTTCCGTGGTGCTGTCGGTGATAGATTCATTTTCATGGACGACAGCGCAACATGTCATCGAACAGTCGCTGTCCAGGAGTGTCTTGAGAGCGAGGATATTCAACGCCTCGTATGGCCAGTACGTTCTCCAGATCTGAATCCCATTGAAAGTGTGTGGGATGCTTTGGTGAGGAGTCTTGCTAGTCGCCAATGCCCTCCAATAAACAAGGACACCCTCATCCGTGCACTGACAGAGGAATCGGATAAATTACCCCAACAGCTGCTTGATAATGTTGTGCAAAGCATGACAGGACGTGTGGAATCTTGCATCGCCCTCCATGATGGCCATATCCCGTATTGACATCTTACGCCGAACGCCTGCGGACGGTAATTGCATTTTTTTCACGTTTACGTATTCTGCACAAAATGGCCTGTTTGTCCCTTGAACACGTTCCAAAGCCTTGTGGATTTCAGAGCACAATAAATTGTCTTTCTTGCAATGTCCTGGCATTCTGACATTATTTTATTTCACTTGGCATCCAACCACACTTACTTTTTTATGCGCTATATAGCTGTTTATTATCCGTTCTTAGCAATTGTCCAGCAGTGTATAACCAAAAGGCATATTTTTGGGAGTTCTGGTGGCCAAAGTTCATGTAATCGAATTCCAAAACAGAGGGCTTCCCCATGCTCGTATGCTGTTGATTTTGAAAGAAGAGGACAAACCAACATTGCCTGAGAAAGCTGACCAAATTATATCGGCAGAACTACCAGATAAAGAGCATTTACCAGTTTTACATGCAACTGTGGCGAAGCACATGGTTCATGGCCCGTGTGGTGAAATAATCAAAGTTCACCCTGTGTGGAAGATGGCAAATGTACCAAGCAATTTCTGAAGTCTTTCCAAAATGAAACAGTAGCTAACAAAGGCGGGTATCCTTCATATTGCCGTAGAAAGAATGGTGAAACCACAACTGTACGTGGTAAAATTGTTGATAGCAGCTGGATTGTCCCTTATAATCTGTATCTTTTGTTAAGGTACAATTGACACCATAATGTCGAAGTGTGCGCTACTGTGAAACGCGTGAAATACCTTCTCAAGTACGTATGCAAATGTCATGACTGTGAAAATGTGCACATAACAGAGCACAGCACTAGATACGACGAAGTAAAAAGTCATAATGATTCCCGTTACGTTAGCGCACCTGAGGCAGAATACTTGGTTATGATATGCATCAGCAATCTCATACAATAGTTAGAATACCTGTTTATCTTCTTGAAGAACAGAACATTACCTTTAATCCGGAGCGTTTATACAATGATCGAAATGCAGTTGTTCATAATGCTCTGTGACGTACCTGCCAGCAGGACGCACACGACATAAAGGCAGATAGGAATCAGAATGAACGTCAGCGTAGCTCAGTTGGTAGAGCGACTTGTTCGGGAATAAGCGGACTCGGGTTCGAATCCCGGCGTGGACAAAAATGACGGAGAAATTTACTTCGTTACAATGGCGCCCGAACTATCCGGATGACCCGGCCGTTCAAAATCTCGCATTGGTGTGATGTTATTTCCACACCACAAGATAGGAAAAATCAGAGAATCCCTTCTCCAGCTCTTCGAAAAATAAATGTGTGTGACGTTGCATTCCACACACCAGATTGACCGGGAGTTCTCAAGTGCACGTTCTACAGTGGATGGATGCCTGCAACGATTCATGGTCACGGCTGACCCGTGGGCCATGCCCTTGGCCCTCTTTCGGGGGGGGAGATGTGACGTACCTGCCAGCAGGACGCACACGACATAAAGGCAGATAGGAATCAGAATGAACGTCTGCGTAGCTCAGTTGGTAGAGCGACTTATTCCGGAATAAGCGGACTCGGGTTCGAATCCCGGCGTGGACAAAAAAGACGGAGAAATTTACTTCGTTATAGCTCAGAGAGATACAATGCTGACAGCATGGTTCAAACTAAATGAGGGCATTGAAGATGTGCAATCCATTTCATACAGCGACATGCCAGGATATTATGTGTTCAACCAGAAAAAAAAAAAAAAAAAAAAAGAAGACAATGTGTCCAACGAAAACGTGGTGGAGATAATGTGTTGGAAGAATGTATTCAGTCAACCTTGGTTCTGATCCAGAAATATATTGTTTGAGACTACTGCTACTTTATGTGTCTGGAGCAAAAAGCTTTACAGATTTAAGAACAGTCAATGGAATTCCATATGATACCTTCCAAGAAGCTGCATTGCAGAAAGGTTTAATTAAGAATGATGAAATATGGGAGAAAGTCTTAGATGAAGCTCAGTTTACAGCATGCCTCGACAACTACGAGATTTATTTGCATAAATTCTTATCTCTGACGTAATTATAAATACACCACACTGTGAACACTCAAGAGTCGCATATAGCGCATTAAATCTGTTTATTTTTGTGGCGTAGTAAGTACAAAGATTTGCCAAGCTTTCGCACTCCCCGGGAGGCTTTCTCATGGCAATGGAAGACATAAAAATGCTGACATTTATGTCTACCATTGCCTTGAGAAAGCCTCCCAGTGGAGTACGAAAGCTTGGCGAATCTTTGTACTTACTACGCCACAAAAATAAACGGATTTAATACGCTATATGCGTTTCTTGAGAATTCTTATCTTTATTTCACCACCCAATGCACAAGAATTGTTTGGAAAATATAAATCCCATCTTTGGAAAGAATTTGCAGACATAAGAACTTGAAAATTTCTGATTTTAAAACGTATGCAAGGAAAGCCATTCTGTGTCCCAAAAAACTCTGATGTTGACAAATTAAATGAGAATGATCACGATCTCTTAGAGGGGGCAGCAAGTACATACTTAAGCTCTGGTTCAATTGATGCCGATGGCGAAGAAATTACTGAACAGAATTATCCTATAGAGTTTTTAAATGAGGAAACTCCATCAGGAATGCCACTTCACAGACTCAAGTTGAAGATTGGAGATATGTCATGCTCCTGAGAAACCTCAATACACAACGAGGTTTATGCAATGGAACAAGACATTGGTTTATGCAATGGAATTAAAGAATTAAAACCCAATTTGATCGTTGCAGAAGTACTCACATGCTCAGCATGTGGTAAAACTGTTTTTATTCCGCGAATTGAGCTCGCACCTACTGATATAGACCTCCCATTCACATTAACAGGACGACAATTCCCTGTAAAACTCGCCTTTGCAATGACCATTAATAAGTCTCAATGTTAAACCCTGGAGAAAGTAGGTATCTACCTTCCTGAACCAGTGTTTGCCATGGACAAGTTTACGTTGCATTGTCAAGAGTTCGACGGTTTCATGTCGCAGTTAAAGTAGTCCATGGGCAAGAACAAGGAAAACTGCTTCCAGATTTCTAAAAGATATTTAAAAAAATATCGTGTGCAAAGATATTACCGTCGTTAATAAACGCTTGAATAGCAATAAGGGATATCTATAACCCGTTGTATTCTTATCTCAACGGGCTTTACAGCTAGTATGTATATAATCAGCCAAAACGTTTTATATATTAATAACAAAATTTTTATTGTATGTATATAATCAGTCAACAAGTTTTATCCCCTTCAAAATTCGTAAATGCCCCCCCCAGAAGAAACTCTCTGAATCCAACACTGCTCAGTGCTACCAGTGTATGCATTGAATAAACGGATTTACTTTTAAGACCTGTTCACCCAAAAGCACACAAGTGACAAAACACTAGAGATATTAACCTATCAGCGTATTTGTGCCCTCTAGCGCTAATAACAGCATGCAGACGTTTAGACATCGTCTCCACTAGATTTGAAGGGTGTCCGGAGGTATTTCCAGCTATGGCTGTTGAGGGACGTCGCTAGACTTCGAAATCAGGATGGGCGACGGGTGGACGAGCATTGTTTTTGGTGTTTTTTTTTTTTTTTTTTTTTTGCGAAACGCGCTGGAAGAACAAATTTCAATGGTTTTTATTTTCTTTTAATTGAAGGTTAAACGACCACCGTGAGCAACTCAATGGACTATAAGCAATCACCCGTCCCTAATTTAGGGTCACTGGTTCCGGGTAAGGGATAGAGCCCGTGCCGTAAGACAAACACAACATCCATGACTCACCGGAATTCGAATCTTCTCTGACGAAAGATCATCAACCAACGCTTAGACCACTGCGCCACCGGGGCGGTTTCAATACTGTTCACTACCGGTTAAAAAGGAATTCATGCAATTATGATCCTTTCCACCCGGACACACATACATACATACATGGACCTGACTAGTTGCACCACGGATGTAAGGTACAAGTATTGGTGGAATGTCGCCTTCAACTTTTTGCTTGTTCTGGATGCATTGTCTTAAATTTCTTTTCAAAATTTTCCATTTTTGCTTACAAAAAGAGTACTGTACTTGAACAATTTATTTAAAAAGAATGTCGCTTTTTGTTTATCTAAATCAAATTTTAATGTTGTACCTCGCAGACATGATACCTCACCCCTCCTTAACTTCCTTCCTTCCAGCTAGCGACTTTGCCTTGCACTCCTCTTATACAAAGCAGTCGTTAGCCACTTTCTGCGCTTTCGCTGTCAGTTTTAAGGACGTTAGCGTAGCCTTTGACTCCACTTTTAGTGTTGGAATCCTCTATTTTGTAAGAAAACAAACAGAAGAATTAGTAGTAACCCCCTCAGTGAATTCCTATCTACCCTCCTGATTAGCCCTCTGGCTATACAGACCTGAAAAAGAGGCTGAAACTAAAGAATTGGGTGAATGGAGAACAAATGAATTTTCATGGCCCTCCGGTGCTATTTTGATACCGTTTTTTGGAGATGTAAAAACGCACTTCCTAGGGGAAAATACGAAGGGTTGCATGAAATAAGACACAAGACTTTACTTGGTAACGTGCAGGTTATATTTTCAAATTAAATAATGTATATTGAAAAATGACACACTTTGAACTGGGTGGGCAAGACAAATTTCCGGGTGGCCTTGCACCCTTGACGACGTCCCTGTGCCTGTTGCAACATTGTTTGCAACTCCGCCCGAGACGTCGGTCCAGGATCCATAGATTTGATGATCCGCTGCGCGGCATTCCAGAGAATTTTAAATCCGGGAACCTTGGGGGCCACTGGATGGTTCCAAACTCAGATGAATGTTTCTTGAGCCATTCTTGGATGGTAGCGGCCCGGTAGAAAGGCGCATTGTCCTGCTGGGACAGACTATCGGCCGCAGAATGCGCTAAGGCCACGAAAGCGTGTAGGTGATCAGCCAACACATGCTGGTAGCGCGCAGCAATTAAGGACTTCTCCAGACACACTAAGATACCTAATGTGTCCCATGAGGTGGCTCCTCAAACCATCACAGAGCCGCCACCGCCTCGACCAGAGACGACCTGGCACAACGGAACCATGGCCTGCAGAGCCACACCCGCACCCTTCCGTCAGCTCGGTACAGCTGAAAGCGAGATTAAACTAACCACACAACGCGATACCCCTCTGCAAAGGTTCAAGTTGGATATTACACGCAAAGGTTCAGGTTTGATATTCCAGGCAAAGGTTTAGGTTTGATATTCCAGGCAAAGGTTCAGGTTTGATGTTCCAGGCAAAGGATTAGGTTTGATATTCCAGGCAAAGGTTCAGGTTTGATATTCCAGGCAAAGGTTCAGGTTTGATATTCCAGGCAAAGGTTCAGGTTTGATATTCCAGACAAAGGTTCAGGTTTGATATTCCAGACAAAGGTTCAGGTTTGATGTTCCAGGCAAAGGTTCAGGTTTGATATTCCAGGCAAAGGTTCAGGTTTGATGTTCTAGGCAAAGGTTCAGGTTTGATATTCCAGGCAAAGGTTCAGGTTTGATATTCCAGGAGAAGGTTCAAGTTTTATATTCCAGGCAAAGGTTCAGGTTTTATATTCCAGGCAAAGGTTCAGGTTAGATATTCCAATCAAAGGTTCAGGTTTGATATTACAGGCAAAGGTTCAGGTTAGATATTCCAATCAAAGGTTCAGGTTTGATATTCCAGGCAACAGGCGAGGGGCAATGTCCGATGACGTGCAGTCAACATTAGCACACGAGTAGGGCGTCGGGTACCGTAGCTCAAGGTATGCCACGTGCGTCATACCGTTCGCTCGTAGACACTGCTTCGGCCTCCGACATTTAACTTGGATGTGATTTGCGGCACTGTTGCCCAGTGGTCGGTCTGTATGAGACTGGATAGTCTACGTCGACTGCAGTCATCAATGTGCGTCGCTCGTATGTCCGCCGATGCTATACTCGCGGTACACCACTGATACGCTTGCCTTCGAGAATCCAAGGGTTCTCACCAATTGGGCGATAGAATGACCCATCAGTCTTGCGCTGACAATGCGTCCATGATCTAGCTGGACGCGTTTACCCATTTTCGTTGATTGCGGTACACTGCTGGGGAAACCCTGCTGTTTGTCCATTTATCGCCTACGTCTGCTTCGTTCCACTCTGCGAGGAAGATACTCATGTCAACTACAAATCACCCTTATTTCTAATGTTTAACTACAAATCACCCTTATTTCTAATGTTTAACTACAAATCACCCTTATTTTTAATGTTTTGTGTACTCAGTATACATATTAGAAAAAAAAAAAAGGAACGAGTTGGTTTGCAATTATTTTATTTTGCTTAAATTTATTTCTGGTTCACTTTGATCAGATATCCAGTTGAGTTCATTTAGTCTTTTGTTTAGACGTTTTTCATCCTCTGCCAATAGCATATAATAATGAGCAAAACGTAAATGGAATAAAGTTCTCTTCAGATTGCGAATCGTTAAAGATCTTAAACAGGAAAGATGACACAGAATTTTTGGGTGTAATGAGCACGTCTTTTGAATCCGTTTTGAAGCACATTAAATTTATCAAAGCTATTCAAAGTCAATGGAACCGGTAGGGAAAACTGTAGTATCTGACCGAAAAAAGAAGTTTTTCAATCGGGTTTTTAATCCCGCAGATATGGATGTAAACGGAATCGCCATTTTAAGCCCTCTGGTTGCAGACTTTTGAGTTAAAAAAAATTTGAATTTATACGGGAAACATTTCGCAGTGCAAACGCTCTCCAACAAAGAAATACTTTTTCAAATCGGACTCTCCGAAGCAAATAAATGGACAAATATGAGATATGCATTTACCCTGGCGGGAAAACCATGCATTATTTTAGGAACAAAGTATTCTCAAAAAGTATTCCCATGTGAACGGTATCGGTCCAGGAGCTCAGATGTTTGGGGAGCTCAGATTTTGCTGAAAATACATCAGAAGCAGAAATTAACGCTTATGCCCCCTGGTGGCCAAATCATTCTTTACCAAATATTAGAAATTGTATGAAAAACATTTTCCGTCAAGAACTGTATGCCATACAGGAAGATGTTTTCAAATCGAGTTTTAGAAGCAGAAATATCGGGGAAAACGCAATTTACCTTTGCACTCCCCGTGGAAAGTCTATGATTTACTTAAAATTTTTGAATTTATATGAAAAACATTTCGAATCGGAAGCACTATTCAACAAAGAAGGAATTTTTCAAATCGAATTCTTAGAAGTAGAGATATTGGCAAAATTAAGATATACATATACTCCCCCTGGCGTAGAAACCATGCATTATTTTAAGAAGAACATATTCCAAAAAGGTTTGCCGAAGTGTGTAGTACCAGCCTACAAACGAATGTTTTTTTCAATCGAGATTTTAGGAGCTCAGTTTTCGCTGCAAATACATCAGAAGAGGAAATTAAGACTTATGCCCGTGGTGGCCCAACCATTTTTACCAAAAATTAGAAATTACATGCGAAGGATTACCCATCAGGAGCTGTATCCGGTGCAGAAAGAATTTTTGAAATCGGAGTTTTAGAAGCAGAAATATCGGGGTAAACGCAATTTACCTTTACGCCCCCTAGTGGAAAGTCTATGAATTACTTGAAAGTTTTGAAATTATATAGAAACCATGTCACACAAGAAACTCTATCCAATGTAGGAAGACTTTTTCAAATCGGACCATCAGAAGCAGATATATTGACAAAAATAAGATATGCATCTACGTCCCCTGGTGGAGAAACCATGCAATATTTTAAGAATAAAATATTTCGAAAAGGTTTATTGACGTGAGTGGCATCGGTCTAAGAGCGAATTTTTTCAGTCGAGATTTTAGAAGCTCCAGTTTTATGGCAAATACATCAGAAACACAAATTAAACTTTATGCCCCCTGGTGGCCAAAGTAATTTTTAGCAAAAATTTGAAATTGCATGCAAATAATTTTCCATCAGGAGTTGTATCAGCTGAAGATTTTTTTTTCCAATCAGTAGTTTTAGAAGAAGAGATATCGGAGAAAATGTAATTTACTTTTACGCCCCCTAGCGGAAAGTCTATGCGTTACTTAAAAAAGTAACTATACCTAAAATACTCTTCGACATAAATGGAATCGAAAGATAAAATAATTTTTTCAATTGGTTGTTTAGAAGCAAATATATGGAGTAAAACGTATTTTGAATTCGACATCATCTGCATTTACGCCGTCTAGCCGCGAAATTGTACATTGCAAAAAAAAAAAAAAAAAAAAAACGAAATAAAGAATCACGATTATCATATTTCAAGCTTCCGAATGCAAAAAGATTTTTTAAAGCGGACTAATAGTTGCAGAGAAATGGTGTTTACAGACACACAGACGGACGGACGGACAAACCGATAACATAAGCACGATCTTTCTTTTACAAAAGACGTGCTAAAAATTGCGGATACGCTAGAAGATATTGTGCTCTTTGTTGATGCTGGCGTCCTCGCTGATGTCATATATAATATTTTAAGTGCTTTTCGTAGTACGTAGGAAGAATTTAATTCGAAAGGCAGGCGTTAACCCGTGGCTTAGTGGTCAGAGGCGCGGGACTATCATCAATCCCGAACTTCACATGGAGCAGAGCAATGGATGGGTCATGGGAGTCCAGCCGCCCGGAGCTATTTGTTTCATGTCAGGGACATGTGATCTCTCCGTAGTTAGAGATGTTCACGGGGTCGTAAAAATCTCGCCCCCCCTCCCGAAAAAAAACAAAAAAAACTAGGAGGAAGAACAAAACATTAACATTTTAGAAACAGCCAAGGAAAGTGTTTGAAGACATTCTACAATGAGACACAAGACCGTAAATCTTTTTCAGTATAGTGAGTTTCTGAACGAAGAAAAATAATAATTGGCCCTTCTCTCTCGACAATTCAACAGAGAAATACGGTTGTGGCTACAGTTTTTTTTAAAGGCACTGTTTGAAGTATAATCAAACTTAAACTATGAATTTAAATCAGTGAAAAATGTTGGAGGGACAGTTCTTTCCCTAGAAGGACTTAAGGACATCTCGTTCCACCCTCCCTCCATCTCCAATTTATGTTTGATCTAGGCAAAAATTTGTAAGTGGTGCGAATGAGGAACATTTTCGTTTGGATATTCGCTTTACCATTTTTTAGCGAGAAATTGGGCAATTTCTGTTTCTTGGAAAATTTTCTGGGATTACAATTAGACGCGTCACAAGCCGTCAGCACACCGGTAAAGTTTCCTGTGGGCCGAAAATTTCACCAGTGAACTCAAATATATGTGTATATATATCATCATCAATCATTTTCAGTGTACCGCTGGATGAAGACCTCCCAAAATTTCTTCCACAACTTTCTGTGTTGAACCAGTCTTTTTTTCCGTGTCAATCTGACAGGCTTCCGAATTTCATGAACCCATCTCCATATGATCTTTTTCTGTCACGTAGAATCTAAACCAGTATTTCTGTTGTCCGACGGTGGTGAGTTTTTACAGCAATAAGTCAAGTGCATCGCCATTTCAAGGACTTTATCTTCATCATGATGTAATTAACACTTGTAACTTTCCTGATCCATGAGTTCCTCTAATTATAATTCCTGGTTATGCCAAAGAAGGACAGCTGTCCTTTCAGTAGTTAACAGCCTCTGGATGTCCTTTTCAGTTAAAGTTCATGTTTCTGCTCCATAAGTAAGAAAGGGAAGGATGCATTGATTAGCACTCTTCTTTTAAGACATGTTGCCTTGAAAACTGTACAGTTTCTTCCAAATGGTCTCCAATCAAGTTTAATCGACCTATTAATTAATTATCCAACGTGACCCTTGCTTGACATCTGTTGAAAAACTTATAACTTCTAGAACTGCTCCATCAATCGTTAAAACTCTAGTTCTTGAAAAAGCATAGTACATCAGCGGTTTCTTCCAAAAAATCTGCAGTCAGAAACAAACTTGGAGAGACCTTCATCCAGTATTATCAGTCCACTGGTGCATGAAGGTCTCCCCAAGTTTCTTCCACAACTGTTATGTCTGGAGCCAGTTTCTCCATGTTACTTCGTCATGCTTTCCAATTTCGTCCATCCATCTCCCACCTGGTTTTCTTCTGAGTCTGTTTTTGTTCCTTGGTATCCAGTCTAAAATTTCGGTTGTCTATCTGTGGTCTGTACCCCAGCCCTTGAACAGTTAAGTCTAGTACAGCCCCTTCTGTGTTTAAGGAGGTTAGCAATTTCCCAAAATAGTGTATTATCATAACCGAATGAAAAACCTAACAATAATGCCTCATCCCAGAAAAGAAATCTGGGCACTCGGATTTAGGGACAAGCAAGCATTCGTAAGCAGGACTATTCCCAGTGCCACGTAAGGTGATAAATGATTTTTCTTTCTTCAAAAACAAAAATTTCATGCACCTTTTTTGTGAAAGGTTGGTACGTATGAGCTTTATAAACCTGTTTTACTCAATTTCCAGTGCAGTAGTGCCTAACTTCAATTTTGGGTGTGAGGGCATGCATAGAACGCCACTTACGCAGCGTATATGCAAAACACGTGGTCATGTGCGTCAACACCTGATCTAGGGAACTATTTCAGACTGCTACTGGTCAATAATAGTTAGCAGGGTTGATCACAGTGGGAAAAACAAAGGATCCTTTGGTGTTCGATAATTCTGTGTGCCTGTCTGGCGAGAGCTATGATTTTGAAAGCTGCAGAGCTGACTGGTTTCTCAAAAGGTGAGATATCCCAGGTTTTTAATCAGTGGAAAAATAATGCACATTGCTTATCTGAGAGCCGTAATTGTGGCGTGGAGACAATCTGTCAGAAACTAGATCGCGGTCGTCTGAGAAGGCTTGCACGGGGAAACAGGATTTCCTGTGTGCAGCAATTGACCGAAGCATTCAATGAAGGCTGTTCCCCACCAATGTTTCGGCAAACTATACGCAGTGAATTTAACAGGATTGGTACTGGCAGCCGTGTGCCTATACAGGAACAACTGATTTCTGACAAAAACCGGAAAGTTTGTCGGCAGTGGTGTCAGGAACATCGTGAATGCGTTCTGGAAAAAAGTCAAGTGGTCCGGCGAGTCGCGGTGCACTTTGTTCTGTACTTATGGTGCGCAGAGAGTTTGGCTTAAGCCTCATGAAGCAATGGATCCAGCTTGCATTGTGAATACAACTCAAGGTTCTGTAGGTGGTGTCATGGTGTGAGACACGTTCTGTTGGTACAGAATCTATCCCCTAATTTTGCTGGAAGGCCCAGTGTACTCCAAGGACTATCTGGACATTGTTGCCGATCAAGTGCATCCTGCAATTTTGACTTTTTTTATCCAGCAGGTGACAGCTGTTTCATAGACGAAATGCTATTGGCCACCGCGCAAGATATGTTCAGTAGTGGCTCAGCAAGCACGACAGCGACTTCCACCATCTTCTCTGGCCATTACAAATCCCAGATCTGAACCTCATTGAGAATTTATGAGACATACTAGAAAAACAAATCCGGTGTAAGTCTCTTCCGTCAAATCTGAGCCAGCTAATGGACCGTCCGGTGAACACCTGGTATGCTGTAGACGTAGATGCACTCCAAATTTTTGTTGAATCTATGCTAAACCGCATACATGCTGTAATCGGGCAAGAAGAGGTCCAATCCGGTTTTGAATAAAAGTTTCTAATTCAATGGCCGGTATATGTGCGTGAGTGCGCGTTTGTGTATGTGTGTGTGTAGTTAGATAGATAGACTGATTATACAATGCTTTTGATTGTACTTCTTGTTTACTATTATTAGCATTTTGAAAACTTTTATGACAGATGATGTTGCTGCTGCAAAAGAAGGTGATTGTGCTATTAATGCAGTTTCAATTAATGCTCACCAAGGTAAAAGAAACGGAACAAATCAAATATTCGGAAACTTACCAAGTGGATGTTACAAACAAATATTGGAATTTCCCGAAAACACTTCTCCTAGCAACACTTCGTGACACAACATTCCTGGCTACAACATCGAGTTCCATTTCATCCGTTCGGAGACCAGAAACTTTTCAGATTTGCGGCATGGAGTAAGGAACCCACAATAAATAAGCAAAGTCCTACCAGTGTTTGTTTAGTGATTAGAGTAATTGTACATCTTTATCAGGGTGGTGAAGTCATCCTAGTATGAACTGCTCACCTCGATAATTGTGAAATGTTCGAACTTCGGAACTTTCTCATCTCGCAGAAGGCGAAAAAAAGACTACAACACGAGAAATATTCTCTTTTTCGCGGCGTGCATTATACAATTAACGATAACCTAAGGGTGATGTAATTGTTTCATGACTTTTCGGCAATTTTTGGTTTTAATGTAACAGAGTGATAAAGTAGAAAATCACCACGTTCTGTGAGGGAGAAACGTTTACCGTCCTATTAGCGCGAGGTAAACTATCCTTGCCACCCGGGTGGCGCAGTGGTCTAAGCGATAGCATCGGCACTGGCTCTCAAAGGGTAACTTGATCAGCACTGGATCTCTCTGTGTTACTTGATCATTTGGTATACTGTATACCATGTTCGCTGTGTCTATGTGTTACTTGATCAGCAGTAGCTCTCTCTGTGTTACTTGATCATTTGACATACTGTACACCATGTTCGCTGTTTCTATGTGTTACTTGATCAGCACTGTGTCTTTCTGTGTTACTTGATCATTTGGCATACTGTATGCCATGTTCGCTGTGTCTATGTGTTACTTGATCAGCACTGGATCTCTCTGCGTTACTTGATCATTTGGCATACTGTATACCATGTTCACTGTGTCTATATGTTACTTTATCATTTGGCATAATGTATACCATGTTCGCTATGCCTATATGTTACTTGATCATTTGGCATACTGTATGCCATGTTCGCTATGTCTATGTGTTACTTGATCATTTGGCATACTGTATGCCATGTTCGCTATATCTATGTGTTATCTGATCAGCAGTGGCTCTCTCTGTGTTACTTAATCATTTGGCATACTGTACACCATGTTCGCTGTGTCTATGTGTTACTTGATCAGCACTGGATCTCTCTGTGTTACTTGATCATTTGGCATACTGTATACCATGTTCACTGTGTTTATATGTTACTTGATCATTTGGCATAATGTATACCATGTTCGCTATGCCTATGTGTTACTTGATCATTTGGCATACTGTATGCCATGTTCGCTATGTCTATGTGTTACTTGATCATTTGGCATACTGTATGCCATGTTCGCTATGTCTATGTATTATCTGATCAGCAGTGGCTCTCTCTGTGTTACTTGATCATTTGGCATACTGTATACCATGTTCGTTGTGTCTATGTGTTACTTGATCATTTGGCATACTGTATACTATGTTCGCTGTGTCTGTGTGTTACTTGATCAGCACTGTCTCTCTCTGTGTTACTTGATCATTTGGCATACTGTATGTCATGTTCGTTGTGTCTATGTGTTACTTGATCTTGATCATTTGGCATACTGTATACCATGTTCGCTGTGTCTATGTGCTACTTGATCAGCAGTGGCTCTCTCTGTCTTACTTGATCATTTGGCATACTGTATATCATGTTCGCTGTTTCTATGTATTACTTGATCATTTGGCATACTGTATAACATGTTCGCTATGTACATTGTTAATGTAAAATGAATATACTGTTTATGTCTGCCGGACAATACTGTACAATTGTGTCTGTTTGTCCTCTCACTGTATTTTTACCACCACGGCAAATAAGTATTTTTTTTAAACCCCCAATAAAAAAAAATCTGTCCTTTGTCATTGTGTTCTTTGGGAAATGGATAGTTAATTTATGAGTGTATAGAGAGCACGGGCATAGATAAGAACACACTTCTAGATGTGAACCTGTGGCACATGGTAGAGAGAGCGTCTTTACTTTGAGCTATAGGCTCACAGCTGAGTATGCTTACGTAATAAAAAAAATTTGTTTGATAGCATCAGGAGAATTCCTAAAACATATTGTTGTTCCATTTGGTGTGGGCATCAGAAATTGAAAGCAAAAACATAAGAAAATATGTAAACATGATTCTTACAAAGATCTCGTAGCTCACAGAACCAGTTGGAGCATGGACCCCCACTGACCTTACGTTTTTTTGGGAGGGGGGGACTGCTCATAGCCTCTCAAGGTGTATAAGGACCAACTTGAGAGGCTAAAAGCAGTCACCCGTCCCTGATTTGACGCCACTGGTTCCAGGGAAGGAAGAGAGCCAGCGCCGTTAGACAAACACAACATCCATGCGTCATCGGGATTCGAACCCGGACTCCTCTTGGACGAATGATCAGGAGCCATTGCTTATACCACTGCGCCACCGGGAGTCCTTCACGCGTTAGGAGTCACTGCTCATCTAGATGCCACTCTTTAATTATTTTCACCCTTTTTAAGATTTATGAATTTGAACTAATATACAGGGTGATTCATAAAGAAGTATACAGTTTCCAGATGCTGTTAAACAGCAACAGTTGAAGACACGGACCACAACTGCAAACCATTAGGTAGATGTACTCATAAAGTTTGTGTCCCGATACGGAGGGAAGTTACGTAGACGACACCACGCGTGACACGTGACTAGTCAGTCAAAATGGTAGCGTCTGCAATGGAGAAGGCGTTTTGTGTTCTTGAATTGAGAAAAACGGAATCTGTAACTGTTGTGCAACAGCATTTTCGATCACGATTCGGAAAAGAACCTCCAACCAGAAGATCTATCTACGATTGGCATAAAACATTTGAAACTACGGGCTGTTTGTGCAAACTTAAAAGTCCTGGACGACCGCGTGTATCGGAAGAAGTCGTCGATAGTGTTTGCACCGCCATTCAACGAAGCTCGAGATAATCAACGCGGAGGGTGAGTCGTGAAGTGCAGATTTCACAGCTCAACTGTCTGGAGAATTTTGAGAAAGAAGCTGAAGATGATTCCATACATTTTCAGCTTGTTTCTCAAAATTCTGATATCTTATTTCGCGTTTGGGCGGAAATGGATTACCGGCTCGATGTGTGTCGTGTTACTAAGGGTGCACACATAGTACATCTGTGTTTGTTTTTAAAACAACTTGAAACATTCGCCTACAATTCTGTTACATGTAACATAAAATATCTTACATTGTTCTTGTTTTATAGTGCGTTGAAACTGTATACTGCTTTATAAATCATCCTGTACTTAATGTGATAGAATTTTCCGATAAAACTGAGCTGAATTTACTGGTAGGATACATTGATTATCACGTACCACGAAATGGGAAAATTATCGTCAGATTTCAACATTTGATCAAAAAAACAATTGAACATTAAACACAAGATGTCGTAGTTTGTTCCTTTCGGTGAACAGATCACCACAAAGCTACGCTAAAATGTTTTGTATCTTTAGCATGCGAATACATTTTTGTCACATAATTAATCACACAACTTACCGAGCAGACGGTGGATGGCCATAATTTACCGGCTGTCTTCCAACTGTAGTTATTGGCGGAAGAGCTGCTTCAAGTTCGGAGGTCATCGTTCATCCTGAAATGAAAAAAATTTAATTTACTACGGCATAAATTAATAGTGAAAATTAATAATGTAATAATAATATGGAACTTTGAAACGGAAAAAATAAGTCGACTCTCAAACTCTTTGTTTGGAAATGTTTTGCTGAAAATGTAAAACAAGCGGCACAAATCGCAGATACATTGTTTTAATCGCATTTACGAATTAGAGCTGCACGACTTTTTATAAAATGCCATAATCTATTTGATAAGATAATAATATCCTGATGCAGTTCTAAACACGGTTTTGGCTATCTTGCACAGCGACAGAATAATCTCTTGAGGAATAAGTGTCCCTGGCTGGGTGAATTAAAAAAAAAAATCTGACGTTGAGTACATTCTGACTGTATTGCAATGGGTGTGCATTTTAAATAGGGACAGACTATGCATATGCAACAAATAGGGAGGATCAAAGAATACATCCAATGAACACTTAGATTCAGCTCAACCCCCCCCCCACCCCCATCTCGGAAATCTGAATACTCATTTGAACTTCGAAATGAATAGAAGAAAAACTTTCTTTCATCAGGGTTGCACTCAAAATGCCTTGCGGAATTTCCATCGTTCCGAAACTCAGTTGTTAAAAACATAACTCGATACGATCTTTTATGAGTGCTGACTGCCGGCCTTTTAAATATCTTTGACAGTTACATTACCTCATTTCTTGTCACACATAACGCTCTTTCGAAAGAGTTTGTCCACGTCTTCTTTTCAACCCATGCTTATCTTTTTATCTCGTTAGATCGTTCGCCCACTACACAAACACAGAAACTAGAGCAAGAGAAACTCGTATATCTATGAGGATAGTTTAAAACAATAGCATCGAAGCCGCCTTGAGCGCCATCTCTGATTTTATGATTTTAATAACTCTTCTCAGAAGCGCACGGCACACTATCGCTTCTAGTCCTATATCCAAAGTACACATCCTGAGCCTCTTTTAATAAAAGGAATAATCTTAATGCAAGTTCACGTGAAATAAAACAAAGTAAAGCGTGTACGTGTAATTTCAGATGGAGATTAAGACTTCGCAGTCTGCCTTTTGTGCAACACCAAATGATGAAGTAAGCCAAGATGACCTGGCCAAAGTCATTTTAACACTAAAGCAGAAAAAACATTCGTGCACATGAACCATTAGGATGAATACCGTCTTCACACGATTTTAATGATCTTAAAATATGAAATATATATACAATTAAAATACTCTAAAACACACTAGCACTTTCAGAGCGACAGTCGCCCCATCATCAGGTGTGATCGGATCTCCCAAACCGTTCAGTATAAATATCTGTAGTGCGCCATAACAGCAATCGACGTAATAGAATCTTGCGATATACGCGCCATCTGTCCCGGCGGTTAAACCACGATCAGAGCGACACCACATCACAAATCGAAAACATGATTACAACTGCAATATTAAGTATTAAAGTCTAAAAAAGGAAGATAGTTCTGAGGATTGACCAACACTTGTAGATAAAAGACGTCTCCAAATATCAGGTAGATCCCAAGGGCAATTACCATTACAGCAACTTCCTTTGAACGCGAAAATGAACAAACTCTCAGTCACCAGTCACATGTGCGTAGAGGCTGGGGTTATCAAAATTTTGGCATTGTCCCAATCAGGGATCAAATCTTCTGAATCAATGCACTTGGTAAGGGCTGTACAGATATGGCTTGCTTTTAAACTATATTTATGTTCCTGCAGCCTGAGGCACAGTTTCCGACGAGTGGAGCCTATATAATAATTAATACTCTCACGCGAGTCATTGTCCAATAGTGGGACGAAATAAACACCCCACCTGTGTGAATCATCAATTCCTTGGGGTCTTTACTCAAAACGGATGATAGGTTGTTAACTGCCACGCCAAAATGCAGCCGGTATCTAGAGCAAATTTTAGACATTAAGGTGGTAAAACCAGGTAGGAAATCCATTTTTCCAACAAACTTTTTAATAACATGTGGATCAACGACCAAAGTTGAGAGAGGTCGACGGGTTGCATAAACTCGACGAAAATTTTTACAAACAATCTGTCGAGGATAGCCGAACGAGTGGGCTAAATCAAAAATGTAATTGATTTCCTGATTAAAGAAAAACCTAGTAGAAGAATGTGTAAATGCTCTATGAAGCAAAGAGTAAATCGCAGCAACTTTATGTTGCATAGGATGAAAGAAGGCAAATGGGATTAAGGAACCCGGGGCAGAAGGCTTACGATAGACCGAAAAAGATAAGTGATACGAAAATAGGTGACTGTGAATACAAAAATTTAGAAAAGGGATTTCACAGTTAGACTCAAGTTGTACCGTGAGCTTGATAGTGGGATACTTTGAAGAAAGTACGTTCGCGAAACAAAATAAATAATCTTGGGAGTGAGGCCACGTTACTAAGATATCCTCAGCGTACCTTAAAAATAGAAGCGGGGGATGGTGACAAAGTTTTTAGTGTATTTCTCCGTCCCCCGGTTCTATTTTTAAGGTACGTTGACGATATCTTGGTAGCGTGGCCTAACTCCCAAGATGATTTATTTTGTTTCGCCGAAGTACTTTCTTCAAAGTATCCCACTATCAAGCTCCACGGTACAACTTGAGTCTAACTGTGAAATCCCTTTTCTAGATTTTTGTATTCACAGTCACCCATTTTTGTATCACTTATCTTTTTCGGTCTATCGTACGCCTTCTGCCCCGGGTTCCTTAATCCCATTTGCCTTCTTTTCATCCTATGCAACATAAAGTTGCTGCGATTTACTCTTTGCTTCATAGAGCATTTACACATTCTTCCACTAGGTTTTTCTTTAATCGGGAAATCAATTCCTTTTTTGATTTAGCCCACTCGTTCGGCTATCCTCGATAGATTGCTTGTAAAAGTTTTCGTCGAGTTTATTCATCCCGTCGACCTTCTCTCAACTTTAGTCGGTGATCCACATGTTATTAAAAAGTTTGTTGGGAAAATAGATTTCCTACCTGGTTTTACTACTTTAATGTCTAAAATTTACTCTAGATACCGGCTACATTTTGGCTTGGGAGTTAACGACCTATCATTCGTTTTGAGGAAAGACCGCCCAGGATTTGATGATTCACAGAGGTGGGGTGTTTATTGCATCCCACTATTTGACAATGACTCGCATGAGAGTATTAACTATTACATAGGCTCCACTCGTCCTAAACTGTGCCCAATTCGCAGAGCTCGGAATGTCCAATCATGGTTTGAGGAACATGAGGACGAACTTTCATACCTTCGAATGATAAGAAGGAAGTTCTTCGTACTGAATAGTCACTAACAATATTCATAAAGCTGTCTACGTACGATATACTAAAACACGTTTTCAAATTGTAAATTAAAACCACTTTATTTACAAGTTAAAAACAGGTTAACAGACGCCAGATCTTTCACGGCCTGATGGCCCCATCCTCAGGCAAAGTACCACGAGTCACAAAGAAGCAACCAGTATATATTGAATTCAAAAATCCACAATGCACCCCGCCACAAGCGCCAGTGATGCCATTTAGAATAAATTAAATTTCAATAGGTTAACTATTATGCTAATTCTTCTTCAAATTACTGGGTATTATCAGTAATAAACCGTTTCCACTGACGAGGGACAAAAGCTGGAAGCTCAGAATTACGACATGTTGCTCCATACTTAATAATAAAAAGGCTTTCCGAAGGAAAAATTGTACGCTTGTTAACATTAGAAGCAAGAACTTTGGAATTCATCCAATCCGAGGTAAAACTCATCCTGGTTGTCTGTAGTAGTTAAAGCTGTAGAACGGATGCACAACTACAAAGTTGTAGAACGGGATCCACAACTACAAAGCTGCAGAACGGGATCCACAACTACAAAGCTGTAGAATGGATCCACAACTACAGCTTTGACTACTACAGTCAACCAGGGTGAGTTTTTCCCGGATTGGATGAATTCCAAAGTTCTTTCTTCTAATGTTAACAAGCGTACAATTTTTCTTTCGGAAACCCTTTTTATTATTAAGTATGGAGCAACATGTTGTAATTCTGAGCTTCCAGCGTTTGTTCCTCGACAGTGGAAACGGTTTATTACTGATAATACCCAATAATTTTAAGAAGAAGAATTTGCATAATAGTTTACCTATTGAACTTTAATTTGCTCTAAACGGCATCACTTGTGCTTGTGGTGGGGTGCATTGTGGGTTTTGTACTCAATATATACTGGTTGCTTCTTTGTGACTCGTGGCACTTAGCCTGAGGATGGAGCACATGGCCTTGAAAGATCTTACGTCTTTTAACCTGTTTTTAACTTGTAAATAAAGTGGTTTTAATTTGCAATTTGAAAACGCGTTTTAGTATATCGTACGTAGACAGCTTTATGAATATTGTTAGTTTCATACCTTCCTTGGCCTTCCCAATCACCAGACTTGAGCATCATCGAACCACTGTGGTGTGTGTTGGAAAACAGAGTAAGATCCCGTTATCCTCCTCCTGCATCTCTCAATGATCTGGAGCAGTTTCTGCATGAAGAATGGTGTGCCATCCCACTAACCGCCATACAGGATTTTTATGCGTCCATTCTAAGGAATATTCAGGAGGTCTTTAATGCCAAAGGTAATCCCACACCCTACTGGGTACGAAAAACTTTCTTTTCCTAGGTGTTCATATTATTCTGTCCAGCCCCTGTATTTTCATGTCTTCACTGTTTGCAGCGAAGTGCTGTAAAACTTGAAGCTGAAATTGCAGCATTAGAAAACATTATACACCGAGAAAAACGTTTTGTTAATTCAACAAATTTTTCTATCGATATAGAGTCAACAAAACATTTTGTTGAATTTGCAAAATTATTTTGTTGAAAATTATTGTTGATTTAACAAAATTTATTGTTATAACGACAAAACGTTTTGTTCGTTTAACAAAATGATTAGATCGATTTTTGGGAATTTGTTTGATCCAACTAAACATATTGTTATCATGACAAAATGTTTTGTTGCTGCAACAAAACATATTGTTATCGTGTCACAATACGTTTTGTTGCTATAAACAATATGTTTATTTTGCAGCAACAAAACATTTTGTCATGATAACAATATGTTTTGTTGGATCAAAGAAATTCCCAAAAATCGACCTAATCATTTTGTTAAATGAACAAAACGTTTTGTCGTGATAATAATAAATTTTGTTAAATCAACAATTATTTTCAACAAAATAATATTTCAAATTCAACAAAATTTTTTGTTGACTTAACAAAACGTTTTTTCAGTGTACATGGCAGCTATAGCGTAAAACCTTTCTGCCGGTTGTGAATCGAGCCCACGTCTTCTTACTACCGAAGAGGCTAATCTTCCAACTGAACTACGCCGGCAAGGCTTATCACTGCAACTTTGCCGATTTGACTCATTTGATTATTTGTTTTCATGTCACCGCAGCAGTACGTCATCTATGTCATGTCACATAATATGTTTCCCCGCGAAATATTAAAAGAAGGGACCGGTTTTGTATTTTATAAATAGAGGATTGCATGTCGAGAAGGAATGTTTGGAGTTTGTTACTGAATCAGTGTTTCTACATATTAAATAATTTGTAGGAAAACAAGTATCAGACGAAATTGTTCTTTTTCATTTTCATTTAATATGTTGACACGTGGAATGTTTTCCTACGAGCGTGTTTAACAGTTTCGCAGTTCTCTTTCTGCAAGCAGGACATGCATGAATGGAAATATTCTCATTTGATTATTTGTTTTCATGTCAAATTGTTAGCATTCCTGTTTGCTTTCTTTCTTCTTTTTTTGCATGCCTTTTTTCGGAGTGACATCGATTAGATGCAAAATAAAGTTTCCATGGCAAACCGCACAATAGAAACACAATATTAGACATAGCTTGCAAACGTGAACGTTGAGAGAACCGTCTGTCCGTGAATTAACACTAACAATGTGCTGTCAAAATGTAGTTCTCTAGAACAAAATTAAAAGCATGTAGGAGATGCGATTTATCATAGGAAATGACTGTTTTCAAAGAACTGTAATCTGTAAAACTGAAAGGTAAGTGGCACCCAGAACAACAGATTCTGTTTCGTTAAGAATTAGCAGTCTCTAATCATACAGGAAATATAACTAGGAGCTCTTGAATACAGTTTTGATAAATTACAGGGAAGTATCTGTGACGTGTCTGCCCAGCAGGACGCACACGACATAAAGGCAGATAGCAGTCAGAACGAACGTCCGCGTAGCTCAATTGGTAGAGTGACTTATTCCGGAATGAAGGGACCCGGGTTTGAGCTCCGGCTTAAACAAAAATGACGGAGAAATTTACTTAGTTATATATCTCATAAATGACCAAATCTGTGCTGTTGATAAGAACTTCGATTATCTCCGACACCTATTACATCCAATGAGAAGCAAGAAGAAATGAGTATGCTCAAAAACAATACGTTTTTAAGAGACACAATTTAGACATTGGTTTTAGACTTATGTGGTTTATGATACTTAGAACAGCGATTTAAACATAAACAATGTACTCAGTTTTTTTCCTTACTAGCTTTACTACTCCGCTTTGCCCGGGATTTAGATTCTAGTATATACACTATATTGACAAAAGTCACCGGACACCCCTTCAAAAGTACATGAACGGATCCGCTGCGTTGTTAAGGTGCAGGGTATAGCTGCAAACGGTATAAAAACAGGCCTGCAGCTGACCGCGATCATATCGCACTGTGAGGTTGAGTGAAAATGAATATCGCTGCGGAAGAGAACTGACTTTGAGAAAGGAAAGATTGTTGCGTGTTATATTAGTGGGTAGTCCATAGGAGAAACCGAGAGGCGCTTAAACATACCCAAGTCAACTGTTTTGGATGTACTGAATAAGTGGAAGACACATGGCGTGCCTGAAGCAGCAAAACGTACCGGCAGATCAAAGAAAATCAGTGATAGAGGACGTCGAAACCTCAGGAGAATAGTTACAGCTAATCGACAGAGTACTGCACAACACCTCAGTGTACAGGTGAGTAAAAATGCTGGAACCTCGGTATGTACACCTACCATTCGCATAGAACTTCATTCCATGAGTTACCGTGGTCGTGTGGCTGCTCATAAGCCTTTCATCTCACCCGGAATGCTACGTTTTGTTTAGCATAGTGTAAAGAACATTTATCGTGGAACGTAGATTAATGGAAACGAGTCCTATAGACAAATGAATCCAGATACACGATCCATCAGCTGGATGGCCGTGTGTGGGTATGGCGGCAGCCGTGGGAACGCCATTTACCACAGCGTACTGTTCCTGCTGTCAAGTTTGGAGCTGGCTGTGCACTCGTGTGGGGGTATTTTTCGTCGTATGGTCCCGGCCCGTTGGTTATCGTAGACAAACCTGTTAACCAGCATGTCTACCTCGGTATTCTGCACAATTATGCCCTACCAACTCTGTGGCAATACTATGGAACCGAGCCTTTTTGGTAGCAGCAGGATAATGCACTGAGCCATAAAGCAAGGACTATAACGGAGTGGTTTGACGATAATTCCGCATCGTGTGTGGACTGGATAGCACAGAGCCCTGATCTTAATCCCACTGAGCACATATGGGATGAATTAGAGCGCCACATAAGAAGTTTCTAACCAAGGCCTGCTACTAAGCAACAGTCAGCGGCATCATTATGTACTGAATGGAAGCGCATACCTATCGCTGTTTTCCAAAACCTTGTCGAAAGCATGTCTCGAAGGGTCAGTTTTCACACAGTATTTATTAGAAGAAAGATACAGGAGATGTGCTTGAATAAATCATCTCAAATGATGTATGACAAAAGAAAATATTTACAGGTGCTTGTAGCTTACGCTACTGCTTATTTACACGGTTCTGTACATTGATGATAGTAAAAAAACAGTTAATTACACTCGAGTGTCAGGTGAGGCAACAAAAGTCTCTGACAAAGCAAAGAATAGGAACAATTCAGCTAGAAGAGCGTTATACAATATTAATTTTGCACAGTATTGATGCAAGGAATAATACAGAATTCGAGCTTGCAGACATAGATTCAAAAGACAGGTGATGAGAAATTAACAGAATGTGCAGCTTGCGCTACGTTAATTACAGGATTCGGTGCAACGTTTGCATGACAACAGTTAAGTGCAGTAGAAATCTGGCGAGGCAATATGAATCTCTGGTAATACAGAGAGTAAAATCAATCCAGAATGATGAGCACTATAGAGTATAAATTTTACACAATATTGATGAAAAAAAAAGTTCTGACCGAAAGGTGATACATTGTGGGTGACCTGGAAAACCAGGAGGTTGCAGGTGATCAAGGGACAAACATGAAATCGAAAGTTCGAAAGACAGATGATGAAAAATTTACAGATGAATGTGGCTCGCGGTACTACATGTTACATACAACGGTGATATGAAAAATAGTTATATACAATAATTTTCCTGAGAATACAAAAGAAAAAAATAATCTCTGAAAATACAGAGAGAAGACACAACTCATCACAGTGAGTATTGGAGAACACAAATTTACACAGCTGAAAAGTAAAATTACACTGTTGAATCAGGAATTGAAGATAAGAATATACTGTAAAAACCACAAAGTTTACAGATGTCTGTGGTTCGTGAAACGACCTATATACATGATTCTGTACAATGAGAAGTTACAATTTATATATATTGATTTGTCAGAGGTGGTAAAAAGAAATAGTCTCTGACATCGCAGAGAGAATACATAATTCAGCAAGATGAGTAATGAAAAACAAAAAAATTTACACATGAGTTATACACGAAATGATACATGTGAAGAGGATGAGAACAGAGTCTTAAAAAAAGCGTGAAAAGAAATTGACAATTATAAGTAGCTCATGCTTCGAACAATTCATAGGATTCTATACAATAATTGATCTACTAAAAGTTATGTACAATAGTGAGACAAACAAAAAAATTCTGATAAAATAGAGAGTACAAATAATATAGTGCAGTGAATGTTGAGGAACAAGATTGCACTCAGTTGCGAAAAAAAAAAAAAAAAAAAAAAAAAAAAAAAAACAGGAAATGTGTATAGAAAAATCGTCTCAAAATGACATATGAAAAGAAGATTTACAGGTGCTTGTAGCTGACGCAACGACCTATTCACAAAGCTCAATATAGTGGTGAGAGAATACAGTTTATGTATGATAATTTGTCGGAAAAGACAAAAAATAGTCTCTGATGAAGCAGAGATTGAAGACAAATCAGCATGGCAAAAATTGTATCTATCAGGAGGTAGGTGAAACAAAAGTTCCGACTGTAAGGTGAAGCGTTGTGGGCGACCCTGCAAACCAAGTGGTTGCTGGTGACCAAGTTGATAGGAACTGTGGTTCACTGCAGCGTGCAACTGCAGTGGTAAGTTCTAGTCGAAGGCGGGAGAGTAGGCGATTACGAAAATGACAAAGTAACGCAGTACTGACTTTATTTATGTCAGTAGAAGCTTCGGGGGGACGCTGAAGATGATGCACGTGAATTATATGTTTTACAAGCACGAAGATGTAGGAGCAGACTGCCGGAAGGTGAATAGGGCGAGAAGAGTTCAGAAGTAGTGTTCGGTAGGCGCTGAAGGTGAGGACGGTCTCACAGGATCGTTGTGCTAGCGTGAAAGCGAGATGGAGTATTGGCAATAATACTGTGCAATTCATGAAGACATGCTGAACGTCAGCCTCCTCGCCACAATACGGACAGGAGGGTGAAGATAAAATGGTCATGCGATGTAAAATCGACGGCACAGGGAGGCGGTTGTGTAAGAAAAGCCAATGTGAATTGACTTCAAGGGGTGCTGAAAGTGGGGAAAGCGCAGCGGACCACACTGCGGAGGTAGAAGAAAGTGGAATACCAGAAATGGGAAGAGGTGCGGAAGAGCGAGAGAGAAAACGGTAGAGATCAGCTGTTGAGAAAGAGACAAGAGGAAGAGGTGGACCAATGGACGACAGAAAAAATGGGAGAAGGAGAGAGGCAGAGTGAACAGAAATGAGGCTCGAGGGAGTAGCAAGCTCAGGGAACAGGGAGATTATAGTAGAAATAAGAGAGTTGTGAACAAAGTGAGCGTTGGCATTGAAACGGAGAGCAGAGGGTAGAGAAGAGAAGGGGAGCCAGGAAAGATCGGTGTTAACAAGATCGCTGACAGTAACGACTCCAGCTCTGAGCCATGAAGGAAAAGCAAAACATGGGAGATGGGGAGGGTGTAGCAGAGAAGAAAAAAAAGAGGTTCGGAAAGTAGGTCATTTGTGGAGGCAGGGAGAGAGCGAGAAAGAGAGAGGGAACGAAGAAAGGAAATAGCCTCTTTGTAGACAGGAGGGAAAAGTGTGAGAAGGGGACAGTGGTCCATGAGTAAGAACGAAAGGAGAGTAAAGCGTGGGTTATGCGGAGATACTATGACATCACGAGCAGCAACTGCAGAGGGAGCAGGTGCCGCAAGTGATCGTAAAAACGTAGACACACGATAAGCCTTGTAATAGGATCTGACGTCGGGTAGACTAATGCCTCCGTTGGAAGGAGACAGGCTGAGTTGAGGTGCTCCGACCCAGTGATGGCCGGGCCAGATAACCTGAGTTTGACAGCGGGTGAGTTCAAGAAGACGTAGTGCTGGTTGCTTCGAAGCCAACCAGGAATACGTGCACATTGAAAGCAGGTAAGTGTGCTTTAGACGTGCTCTTTGAAAGACGGAGGTGCAGAATTGTGCGCGCCGCCAGATTGCTACTGAGCGATGTAGGCGTGGCCGGAGAGTCGTCCAGGTGACGAGTGAAGCAGTTGCTGGTTTTCCAAGGTGGACTCCTAGGAATCGTTGAGAGGTGTTGGACCACTCTGCTCCCCAAGGAGAGTCAGTGCGGTTAGTCCACGAACCGGTCCATAGGCCTGTGCTTTTCGTTGTGTTTAGCGCTGCTCCGGAACATGAGGCGTAAGTATTGTAGAGATTGTGGAGATCGTGAAATTGTGAGTCTTGCCGAATGCAGAATGTAATATCGTCGGCGTAGGCAACATAGGTAGCAACATGATGACGTGTGCTGGCTTACCACCGGTGGTAGTGAAGCAAAGAAGGATCGATGGACTGCGCGTAAAAAAGGTTCTATTGCGAGGGCGAAGAGCTGCCCGGATAAGGGGCAACCCTGACGCACGCCGCGACGAAAGGGTATGGGAGCTGTGAGAAGGTTGAGCAGCTTGACGTGGAAAACTGCGTCCCGGTAGAGGGAGATGAGAAGAGAAGCAAAGGAAGGAGGAAATCCGAAATTTAGTAATGTAGCAAGAAGGTAATCATGAGAAATATTATCGAACGCTGAGCGTTGATCGAGGGAAAGAAGAGCAAGGGGTTCTGAGCGAGAGCGGGCGAGGTGAATTAGATCATTAAGAAGCTGAATATTATGGGAGATGGAGCGCCCGGGTACAGTATAGGTTTGATTAGTGGAGAGAATATGAGGGAGTATGGGGTTAAGCCGTCGGGACAGAAATTTAGTATAGAGTTTATAATCAGTATTTAAGAGTGAGATGGGACGCCAATTCCCCAAGTCAAGCGGATCACCCTTCTTGGGGAAAAGTACAACATGTGCGAGCGTGAAACTCCTTGGAAGAGATGTAAGATGCATGGCAGTAGAAAAGGCACAGAGGAGAAATGGAAGGAGGGCAGGAAGAAAAGCCTTATAGAAAGAAACAGGGAGACCGTCCGGGCCAGGTGAAGCCCGGGGGTTGAGGGACGAGAAAGTGTCAGAGAGCTCAGTTAAAGTGGGAGGATGAAGGAGGCTGGCTGAAAGATGAGAAGGGACCTGAGGCAAAGAAGAGAACAGAAGAGCAGAAGCCGTAGGGGAGGGAGGAGGAGTTTCACAAAATTTTGAAATGTAGTAATTACGTACCATAGAACAAATTGGAACTGGTTCGGATGAAACTACTCCAGTTGGAAGACGAAGGTGCTGCAGAACAGAAGAGGATCGGCGAGTTGACTCAAGTGACGTAAGGAATTCGTACGAACAAGCATCAGGTTTCAGGTGTTGTAGTTTAAGGCGTTGAAGGGCTTGTTTTGCAAGTGGCACCAAAAGTGAATGTAATTCTGCCTGGTAGACGTGAAATAGGGGATCAGCAAGATTGAGCAAAGAAAGCATTTGCCTAGTATGATCAAGTCGCATCCTCCGTTGTGTCAAGATCGAGTATGACAGGTTTCGTACCAGTAATATGAGGTGGCGTTTTACTTCCAACCAAACGTTGAGGGGGCACGGTGCAGAATGAAGCCTTGTACGCCAATCCGCAAGAAAATCTCGCACCGATGAGCAGAAGGCTGAGTCATCTAAAAGAGTGTCGTCAAAAGTCCAAGGCCGGATTGTACGTGGCTGTGTTGAAGTAGCAAAAACTGTTATGGCAATGGCGCAATGATCCGAGGAAGCTGTGGGTGTACAGCATGAATCTGATATTGCTGGTAGAAGAAGAGAAGTTGCAAAAAAGCGATCCAATCTTGCTGTAGGAGGATCAATGGCTCTTGGTGCACGCCATGTATGCGTAGTCAGGGTTGGTGACAAATGGCGTTGAACATCTACTAGTGAGAAGTCTGAAGTGATAGACTGTAAGAGATGTACTACTTCCGTGCGGTGTTCTCTGGAAGAAGAAGAGCGATCAGTTAGGGGATGTAGAGTGCAATTGTAGTCACCTCCGATAAGTACCCGGTCGGTGATGGGAATACGTGACAGAGCCCGTCGAAGTTTTGCAAACAACTCTGGCACGTGAGTAGGAGTGCAAGGAACATAAATGTTGAATACATGAAATTTTTCAGCTGCGACGGTGAAAGAGACTCGTTGTAATAAGTCTCGACATAAGTTTTTCACTAAGAAGGAGGAAAGAGTTGAACGAAAACGTGAGTGAACACCAACTGCCATGCCACCACGCGACAGTTGGCTGTAGGCGTGATGGAAAGTATGATCCCACTGACGCCATTGATGAAATTGAGTGGTGGAAGTACAGTTTGTTTCCTGCAGAAGTAATATATCAGCATTCAGCGGAGCAAGATCCTCTCGTACCAGCGCATTCGCAAGAGGTGTCGCAAAACCGCGACAATTAAGTGACACCACCTTGAATGTCTAGGTTAGTTGTGGGATGCAGTAGGAATTGACTGGCTGTAGTGATGGAGTGGAGTCGACGGAGAAAACAAGCACTCCACGGGACCTCATCCGCAGTGCGCCGAAGAGTGTTTTCAAGTGAGTGTAATTGAACCAGCACTTGTGGAAGAGCTGCTTCATACTGCTGAATGGAAGTGCGTGCTGAGGAAGGGCTAGAGGACCCTAAAAGGCAATCCAGCACGTCCTCGTATGGCAGAGGCTCAGCAGGGAAAGCATTTTCAGCAAGAAAAGTTGTGAATTCTTCTAGTGAGGGAAAAGCACCCTCACATGCTGTCTCAGAGGAAGTGTGTAGAGGCGACCGGGAGAACGGTCGTCGAGAGCTGACGGAGCGAGAGGATGAGCGGGTAGAAGAGCGAGATGATCTTCGGGATGCCAGAGTCTTTGCCTTCTTCGTCTTGGAGCGAGTAGCACCACTGCGTTTTCCAGCAACCACTAAAGCTTCATGATCGTCTGGAGAGTCTGAACCCGAAGCGTTACCTGTGACTCGTGTCATGGAGCCAACGGTAAAAGCTGAGGAGTGGTCAACATGTACATCAGCAGTGGTTGTAAAAGTACAAGGGGGAGTAGATTTTGGAAGCCTGGGAAAATTCTTAGGATCAGCAGGAGGTGGAGGCATCAAAGTCGTTTGTTGACCAATGGCAGTAAGCTGACTTTTGGAAGATCTTGATTCCGCGACTTTCCTCGAATAGGAAGAAGTCTGTGAAGCGTTGGTGGACAAAGTAGAAGAAGATGTAGTGTGTGGAGCTGTTTGCAGGGAGGCACGTGGGCACTGAGCCCTTATGTGACTTTCGCTCTGACATATAGTGCAATACTGTGAAGTGATTATCTCAACTCTTCGGCGTTGCTGTCCACAGCGGATGTGCAAAACATTCGGAACCGCTTTCAGCTGAGCATCAGATGAAAAGAGGACTCGAGCAGTGCGGCGAAAACCTCGAATCGATTTGTCTTCAGGATCTCTGGGAGCCGCAGAGAGAGTTGTTATGGAGCCAACAACTCTGCCGTACCTGCTGAGCAAGGTGCAACAGCGTCGGATACTTCTGGTGGTACGGGGTAGAAGGTCACCTGAACCGGGCGGTGCGCAACCGGTTGTGCTAACAGATGCACGTCATTGATGGTTAGACCTTCCGTGAGGACCTGGTCAGCATGCGCTTTATCCTTAAAATAGACCAAGACAGATCTGGGTTTTCGAGCTACAAAGTCTATTGCATCCTTTGGTAAGATAGTTTTGAGGGCTCGGCTATATTGCCACAGCTTAGTGTCGGGAAGCGCATCAAAATAGACGCCCCGTTCCATAGTGGAGGAAAAAAGGTGACCAGCTCGGGAATCCTCTGGTATGTCAATTGTAGCAGTAGAACCGACGACAGTGACATAGGATTCAGGAAAAGGCATAGCAGATGAAACTGGGGGTGTGAGGACCCCAGAAGTTGCAGAAGCATGGGATGCTTGGGCAGGCATGGGTCGAGAACTCGATGAAGCGGCTCCTAGCAGTGAGGGCGAATCAGAAAGTTGATGAAAAGTAGAAGCTATGAGCTCAGTATCGCTGATCACGGAGACGTCATCATCTGCTGAGATGTAGATAGGAGACTTGGCACCACCGCACTTGGTGGGAAGGGAGGAAGTTATTGCTGGAGAAGAAGAGGTATCCATGACGTCGCAATGACGTTCGGGAGCCACCTCATTTAGCTGAGCAGGAGCTGTCGCCGTAGAAGAAGAAGAGGGTGCTGGCTGATCTGCCAAGATAAGGATGTGGGCGTCACCCTTGTCTGCCTCCGCCATCGAAGCAATGGCGAGACTTTAACGAAAAAAGACCAGCTCGGTTGAAAAATAAAACAGTGAATAATGAAAAACTATGGCACTCACCAACCTGGGAGATACACGAACGTAAAGCGTGGACTTTCAACTTGAAGATACACGCAAACACAGAAACTAAAGCACTCAATAAACACCTTATAGCAACGAAAATCACGGAGCTTAAAACCCAACCACTGAGCTTCGAAGGGTCAGTGCATGCATTAAGGCCAAAGATGGGCCGACACCGTACTAATGTATGTCAATAAATGCTATGTTGTGTTTCCCTTCTAGGTGTACCGTGACTTTTGTCAATGTAATGTATGTGCATATGTTTTATTTTTATTTTTTGGAAAATATGTGAATCCGAAAAAAGGCATCTGTGACGGAAGTATGATTGCGTTCCGCGATCACGTGCATCCAACCACCAGTCGCTGAACACTTTCAGTTGGCTCAAGTACGATTTCAGCAGACAAAACGTTTTGTTCATTTTGAGAAAAATCGAAACTTGCTGAGAAATAGTCGAGTGTTAATTAACGGAAATAAGTTCGAAATTGATTCCATCAAGGCATACGCATGTGACATCCCCATAACCGAGTAATAAATTTAACCCAAATTAGCATAGCCGACATGCCAAGCCAGCATAGCTTTATTATCATTAGAATACCAAACAAATGTACTAAATTTTTTCGTACGTCTCACGCATTAACCGACAATTCTCAACATTTAACGATTTTACATGGCAGTGCAGACTGTACAATGAAAGCTATGGACACTAGGCAAACAAATTTAACGCCCAAGGCTTGTAAACAATTTACATCATTCATTTCAGAGGCATGTCTTCAGTAGCTTCTTAACGGTAACAATGACGCCACATGTTTCGCCATAATGAGTGATGAATCTACCTACTCGACAATTATTGAACAGCTAATTATTTTCATTGTGTTTTGCAGAAGAGGTAAGCTTTTAATAAAGTTCTTAAGTATCTGTTTACTTAAAGTTGATGCTGAATCAGTCTATTTAGCTTTACTTGATGCATGCAGGAATTTACTTAGTGTTTCTGATACGTATTAAAATCTTTGTCGCTAATTGGGCTGTGACAACTAAAGAAAAGACAAACAAACAAGAAAGATGATACTGAATTTTCGGATGTAATGAGTACATCCTTTGAATCCGATCTGACGTGAATTAAATTTTCTAAAGCTATTCAAAGTCAATGGAAACGGTATGGAAAACAGTAGTATCTGATCAAAGAAAGAAGTTTTTCAATCTGGTTTTTAATCCCACAGATATTGCTGTAAACGGAAACGTGAACTTCTCCGTTAAGAGAAATTTTAAATTATATGATAAACATTTCGGAGTTGAAACGCTCTCCAACAAATAAAGAATTTTTCAAATCATACTCTTAGAAGCAGAGATATCGGCAAATATAAGATTTGTATCTACGTCCTCTGGCGGGAAAAATATGCACTATTTTAAGAAGAAAGTATTCTTAAAGGTTTTTCGATGTGATCGGATCGGTCAACGGAAGAATTTTGCTAATAGAATTTTTAGGAGCTCAGGTTTTGTTGTAAAGATATCAGAAGCAGAAATTAAAACTTACGCACCCTGGTGGCCAAACCATTATTTAATAAATTTTAAAAATTATATGCAAAACATTTTACACCAGGAGTTGTATGCGATACAGGAAGAATTTTTCGAATCAGAGATTTGAAAGCAGAAATATCGGGGTAAACGCAATTTACCTTTGAAAGTCTATGAATTTCTTGAAAATTTTGAAATTAAATGAAAACATGTCGCACCGGAAACTCTATTCAACAAAGAAAGAATTTTTCAAATCGGACCATCAGAAGCAGAGATATTGACAAAAATAAGATATACACTGACGGAAAAAAATCCCAACAGCAAGAAAAGGTTGTGTTAGATAAACGACAGTTGGTAGGCGGTGAGAGTACATCTGTAAGATGACGTCTATGCAAATTTTGCACTCGGCGCATACATGTGGCGCTAGTAACGCCCCTCGGAACATGCAAAGCAGGTTTGCTGTAAATACGCACTGTAACGTTTGTGAGCGTTAGTTATCGTTGAGATTCGACGTAGTGTGTTGATGTTAGTCAAGAATGCCTTTAAGAAGACGAAGAAGCCATTATCAACAGCTCACGGAGTTTGAACGAGGTCGTGTAATAGGGCTACGAGAAGGTGGATTTTCGTTCCGCAATATTGCAGAACGACTTGGCAGGAATGTAGCCACTGTGCACGGTTGTTGGCAGCGGTGGTCAAGGGAAGGTACTGCCTCAAGAAAACCGGGTTCCAGCAGGCCACGTGGCACTAATGAGAGGGAAGACCGCCGTGTACGGCGTATGGCCGTGGCGCATCGTACCGCGTCTGTGGCAGCAATTCGAGCTGCAGTTGCCACCACAGTGACACAACGAACTGTTACAAATCGGTTACTTGAAGGACAGCTCCGAGCCAGACGCCCTGTAGCTTGCATTCCACTTACTCCAAACCACTGCCGTTTACGACGTCAGTGGTGTCTAGCTAGAGCTCATTGGAGGACGGAGTGGAGATCTGTTGTTTTTTCTGATGAAAGCCGGTTCTACCTGCATGCCAGTAATGGCCGTGTGTTGGTTAGAAGGAGGCCAGGTGAGCGCCTGCAACCAACCTGTCTGCGGCCGAGACACAGTGGACCTAGACCTGCAGTTATGGTCTGGGGAGTAATTTCCTATGACAGCAGGAGCACTCTCGTGGTTATCCCACGCACCCTGACGGCACAGTTGTACGTCGGTCTGGTGATTCAACCTGTTGTGCTGTCATTCATGAACAGCAGTTCAGGGGGTGTTTTCCAACAGGATAACGCTCGCCCGCATACCGCTGTTGTAACCCAACATGTTGTACAGAGTGTCGACATGTTGCCGTGGCCTACTGGATCACCAGATCTTTCACCAATCGAGCACGTATGGGACATCATTGAACGACAACTCCAGCGTCACCCCCAACCAGCATTAACCGTCCCTGTATTGACCGACCAAGTGCAACAGGCATGGAACTCCATCCCACAAACTGAAATCCAGCACCTGTACGACACAATGCATGAACGTTTGCGTGCTTGCATTTACCAGCATTTCACATTTAAAATGGCTCTTCTCGCGCTTACAATAAGCTGTGATCTTGAAACCTTAATCGATTAAATATGTTACCTATACAAATGTATTGCCGCCATTTCATTCCTCTACAACTATTTTTTCGTGGTGTTGGGATTTTTTTCCGTCAGTGTACATCTATGTCCCTGGCAAAGAAACCATGCAGTATTTTAAGAAGAAAATATTATGTAAACGTTTATCGATGTGAGTGTCATCGGTCCACAAAGATGCTTTTCAATATAGATTTTAGAACCTCCCATTTTTCTGCAAGTACATCAGAAGCAGAAGTTAGCACTTACTTCTCCTGGTGGTCAAACCATTTTTTACCACAAATTGGAAATTACATGCAAAAGAATTCCCATGAGGAACCATATGCACTTCAGAAAGAAATTTTCAAATCGGAAGTTTAGAAGCAGAGATATCGGGGAAAACGCAATTTACTTTTACGCCCCCTAGTGGAAAATCTATGCATATCTTGAAAGAGTGACTATACCAAAAGTACTCTTCGATATAAATGGAATCGAAAGGTAAAATATGTTTTTCAATGGGACATTTAGAAACAAATTTATGGAATAAAATATGTTTTGAATTCGACATCATCTGCATTTACGACCTCTAGCGGCGAAATTTTGCATCGTAAAAAAAAAAAAAATACGAAATGAAGTATCATCATTAGCACATGTCAAGCTTCCCAATGCAGAAAGAATTTTTCAGATCGGTAGTTGTGCCTTTGGGAAACTGCGGTTATCTTTTTTTTATGATTACTACTTGGAAATTGGCGGACAAGGTACAGCAAGCCATCAATTACGTCACGTGATTGCCGGCTGCCACTGCCGCGAAACTAGCAGACCACATTAGGGTAGCTATCATTTATGGCACGTGCTTGCAGGGCCGCTTAAGGGCTGCTTGTGGCAGCCACTGCCTGTGATGGATAACTGATGGCCCTGTTCTGGCATATGCCAAAAGATGGGGTGACAACTGTTGGCCAGCAGCTGGCCTGAACTGCTGGCCCATGTGATGGCCGCTGGGACATTTCATTGACGGTTGGGAAGCGGCAACATAGTGCTGGGCCACTGCTGGCTGCCAGTGCTCACACAGCACAGAATATTTCGTATATGTTACAGGTACGTAGCACTGAAACATTGAGACTTTTCAGATACGTTGCGCAATGTAACAGTAATGTTTCAGAAACCTTACGGTTACCTCAAAATGTCGTCAAACGTGACATAACTTTGAAACATAACCGATACGTTACGGTGAAAGGTCTTTGTAACTTCAACATACCAACTTCATGTTACTGTTACGTATTTGAAAGATATTTGCAACTTCGTTGCGTTACTGTTACGTATTTAAAAGATATTTGTGACATCATCATATTATTGTTACGTATTTACTACGTTGAACATTATAGTTTTAAAAAACTTTGTAAAATCATAATAAAAAATATTACACTCGAAAGCTGTTTCAAAAGCAACAACAGTCGTGTTACGCGTTATTTACGTTTTCACAGGTTCAACGCAGTCCACTGTCCGTTGGGAACAGTGGCGGCGTTTATATATTGATAACAAAAGAAATAAAAATCGGTCCCAAATGAGGGTGTCGAATTTCTATTATACATGTGGAATAGACTATATTTCAGCGAAAAAAAGAAAGAAAATGAAATTCGTCATTTCTCTAAATACCTACCAATAAAAAATTTCTCAGCTTCAAGAAAAAAAAAACATACTGGAAAAAAACATACATAAAAAAACATCCACTTAGATTTTATAAAATACTTTTTAGAATTAAAAAATTATAATAATCAAAACAATTATTTTCAGATGATCTTGAATCACAAAAAAAAAAAAAGAAAAAAAAAAGGACGAAATATTAAATCAACTAACTAGCTAACTCGAGTACGAGAGTATCACCAAAGAACACCCCAGTAGCACGTGGAAATACGACTACGAGAGTGCTTCGGTGAAATGGCATAAATGCGCATGCGCATCCACGCCGTTGCCAAACCAAAAATCTTAAATATCGCCGGAATATAACATCAAGGGAGCAATTATGTACAATGGAAACTATAAAACAGCAGTATCGGTGAATGCTATTTTTAACACTACCGTAATGTCATCATCATCATCATCATCGTCAACCATTATCAATCCACTGCTGGACGAAGGTCTCCCCAAGTTTCCTCCACAACGGTCTGTCTTGTGCCAGTCTCCTCCATGTCACACCCGCATATTTACGAATTTCATCCACCCATCTCCCATGTGGTCTTTTTCTGGGTCTTTTCCTGTCCCTTGGAATCCAATCTAAAATTTCGGCTGTCCATCTATGGTCTGTCCTTCTGGCAGTATGTCCAGCCCATTGCCATTTCAGGGATTTAACTCTGATCATGATGTCTTCCACTCTCGTCATTTTTCGGATCCACGAGTTCCTCTTCTTATCTCTCCTGGTTATACCAAGCATGCACCTCTCCATGCTTCTTTGAGTTGTCTGCAGCCTTTGTATGTCTCTTTTAGTTAAGGTCCACGTCTCTGCACCATACGTAAGCACTGGAAGGATGCATTGATCAAACACTTTTCTTTTAAGACATAATGGCATATTGCTCTTGAAAATTATGCTGTTTCTTCCAAAAGCTCTCCAAGCAAGTTTTGTACGCCGATTAATTTCTTCATCAATGTGACCCTCACTTGATATCTGCTGTCCAAGATAAACATACGTATCTGTTATCTCCAGTTTTTCTCCATCAATCGATAAATCTTCATTCCTTGTAAAAGCATTGAACATCACTTTTGTCTTCTGAAAGTTCATTTTTAATCCCACTTCTTTACTCTTGTCAGCAAGTTCCTGGATCATACTCTGCAGCTCTGATGGGGTAGTTGCAAAAATGACTATGTCATCAGCAAAACGAAGGTGGGTTAGATAATCTCCATTAATCTTTATCCCTTTGTTTTCCCAGTTCAGTGATTGAAAGACATTTTCCAATGTGGCATTAAAGAGCTTCGGAGATATGGTGTCACCTTGTCTCACTCCCTTTCCAATTTTTATGTGTGTTGTATTTTCAAACAGCCGAATCTTTGCACTTGCATTTTCATAGTACAAAGAGTTATGTTCCAAAATAGATATGCCGCCCCGGTGGCGCAGTGGTCTAAGGCGCTGGCCTCTGATCATTCGTCCGTAAGGGGTCCGGGTTCGAATCCCGGTCAGGCGTGGATGTTGTGTTTGTCTTACGGCACTGGCTCTCTCCCTTCCCTGGAACCAGTGACCCTAAATTAGGGACGGGCGACTGCTTATAGCCCATTGAGATGCTCACGGTGGTCGTTAAACCTCCAATAAAAAAAAAAAAAAAATAGATATTGATGAAATGTAATTGTAAGATATTTCTGAAAGTGCAACAAAAATGAGAGATTGTAACATTATTGATACCTATCGGAAACGTTTTGTGGTGAATGGTTGCTGTCTTGAGTGCTGGCCCAGCAACACTGTTTTTGCTGGAACATGCTATTACACTCAGTAAACAAAACATTAGAGATAGGAGTGATGGGAAGCTGACATGGGCATTTCCTGCGCAGAGTGGAACAGACCCAAACCGAACGCAGGCGATAAATAGACTAATAGCAGGGCTGCCCAACAGTATATCGCAATCGACGAACATGGGTAAACGTGGCGATCTGAGCAACTTTGACACTGAGCCCATTGTTGGGCATGACAGATGGGCCAATTTATGGGCCGAGTGTTAAGAACCCTGGGGCTTCCGAGGGCAACCGTATCAAGAACGCACAGCGAGTATATCATTGACGGACGTACCTGAGCTCAGAAAGCAAGCAGTGACCAACGACACGTCATTGATGACTAGGGTCGACGTAGAATATGCAGGCTCGTACAAACCAACATATTGGCAACGGCGGCGTAAATCACATTCAGGTTAAATGTTGGAGAATCTAGCAGCGTCAGCAAGCGAACACACATACTCTGGGCTACGGGATCCGACGCCCTATTCGTGTACCCCTACTGACTGCCCGTCAATGGACATTACGTCTCGCCATGCGCCAAGAACATCAAAACTGGACATCTGCAGAGTGGTGCCGCGTCGTGTGGTCAGACGAATTCCGTTTTCAGCTGAATCGAGCTGACGACAGGATGCAGGTGTGGCGCCGACAGCATGAGGCCATGACGGCTCTGTTCAAGGCGGTGGTGGCCATAAAGTAAGGTTATATAGAGTGGAAACAGCCGCAGAAGCCTGTACAAACTCCTCCCGTAGAACGTGGCGCCCTCATCGACCTACAACAGAAGCAAAATGTGACGTGATCCCGTCCCGTCGGCAATGGTTGCTATTGCAACACCAACCCAGTGCTGTGGTGGTTGAGAAACAGCTGCTCTATGCAACACTTCTATTGCCCCTTACCCTTCCCTCACGACCTTTGTCCTCAACTCAAATCGTATCACAAATCACAATCTAAGCTAAGTGAGGCATCGGAATGGTGACAATAACGTAATATACATAGACATCCAAGCCAAAAACGTAGATATCGAAACAGATGACACTGAAATACAAATCAGAATTCGAAGTAAAGCCGAGTCACAGCTTATATTGTGAAGAAAACAATGACAAAATATGCGTGAATGAAATTTACAACAAAGGCACGTAGAAACCTAAGTTACGGAATTTGCAAAGGAACCTGCAGGCTTTCATGTCCTTCGCGCATCTTGCTGCCGATGGTCTGTTTCAGCAAGACTATGAGCAGCCCCACCGGGCAGCAACCACCAAGGCACGACTCGAGGAACACTCATCTGAGTTTGGAACCATCCAGTGGCCCCAAGGTCGCCCGATTAAAACCCTGTGGAAGCTCTCTGGAATGCTGGCGAGCGGAACATGTTATCCATGGATCCCGGTCCGACGTCTCGTGCGGAGTTATGGACAATGCTGCAAGAGGCATGGCTGACATTACCTCCGGAAACTGTTCGGCATCTAGTGGAGTTGATGCCTTGGCGTGTACATGCTGTTATTCGCTCCAGAGGTAGACCAACTCTCCATTAGGTAGGTGTCTCTAGTGTTTTGTCTATTGAATGTACACTATATACCAACAAGTAATTGGACACCTGTAATAGCAAAGGAAAACGAAGTTTATTCCCCTTCAATAGTTGGTGGAGCCTCCACGAGCGACAATTACAGCTGCGACCCTCCGGGGCATACTCTCAACCAGGCGTTGTACGACCGATAGCGGTATTTTCTTCCACTCGGCTTGGAGAAAACAGGTCAGTTCCTTTACCGATTTCGGATGGTGGGGGCACCCCTTTAGTCGACGCTCCAACTCGTCTCAAACGTGCTCGATAGGGTTAAGGTCCGGGCCCTGCGCAGGCCAGTCCATTCGATTAACCCCATTGTCACCATACCAAGCCATGGTGAACCTCGAAACATGACAGGTGGCATTGTCATCCTGAAAGTAACATGGGTCCACCCCGTAAAACTGCCACAACGTAGGAAGCGCATGGTCACCCAAAATGGTGCAGTAGGTCTCGGCGTTGAGTCTACCAGGAATTGCGACCAAGTGTCCCGCGCCATACCAGGATAAACACCCCCATAGCATAATTCCACCGCCGCCAAACTTCACAGTTGGCACAATATATTCCAGCAGGAGGCTTTCTCCACGCAGACGCCAAACCCAGAGCCTGCCATCGAAACGGTAGAGGGTGAACCTTGATTCGTCGCTCCAGAGAACCTGTTTCCACTGTTCAAAGGTCCACTCTCGACGTTCTTTTGCCCCACGTTAGCCGAGCAGCGCTATTGCACTTGGTGATCAAAGGCTTGTGGGCGGCAGCACGTCCATGATAACCGAGCAGATGGGCTTCCTTACGGATGGTATTCATCGAAATAACACTCCCGGATGCCTGTTGAAACTCCTCGCGGATGTGGCCCATCGATTTGGTGCGGTTCTTCCGAATTTCTCTGGCCAGCACCCGTCTGTCTCTAACTCCTAGTTTTGTGGGTCTGCAGGGTCGGGGCACATTCCGACAGTCACCTTTCATGTTACACTTGCCAATCACGTACGCCACTGTCGATTTTGGGTACTTCACCTCGCTGGATATGTCACGTATGGATCGGCCATTTCTGTGATACCCGACGATTACACCTTTCTCGAAATCAGAGAGCTCCGAACTGCGTGGCATCTTGCATGCGACTGATTGCGTTGTTGTTTCCCCCACGATATTTAACGGCGGCGACCGTGACGTGCATCAGGACCGTAGATATCCTCGATTGCAGGGGTGTCCAGTTACTTGTTGGTAGATAGTGTATGTTCAGGGCTCCAATCCCGTGAGGCATCGATGAAGCTCTTGTCGCCGCCCCGGTGGCGCAGTGGTCTAAGCGATTGCCTCTGATCATTCGTCCGAACGGGGTCCGGGTTCAAATCCCGGTGAGGCATGGATGTTGTGTTTATCTTACGGCACTAGCTCTCTCCCTTCCCTGGAACCAGTGGCCCTAAATTAGGGACGGGCGACTGCTTATAGCCCATTGAGTTGCTCACGGTGGTCGTTAAACCTCCAATCAAAAAAAAAAAAAAAAAAAAAAAGCTCTTGTCGTACAGCACTGGCCCTCTCCCTTCCCTGGAATAAGTGGCCTTGAATCAGGGAAGGGAGACTGCTTATGACACATTGAGTTGCTTTCAGTAAGTCATTTAACTCCCAAACAAACAAAAAAGGATTCATCTTGTGCTAAATACACCAAATTGCACTCGTAAAGTGCATAGAAGAATACCCCTTCAGGCCATGAAGCCTCGAAACTTTTAATTTTTAAAACAGTCCTAGGTGCTCTTATGAAAATTCATTTTAGTACGGTATTTTTACATGGGTACGCAGGAAAAAATAAATAAATGCGGAGACGGTTTAACGCTCTTACAAATTAAAAGGCTGAATTAATGATTATCCCTTTTTTGCTTTCTTGAATTCCATTGTTAGTGTGAACAGTAGATAATTATTATTTTCTTTTATATTTGTGAATTTGTTTGCTTGTGTTAAGCGATAATTTTAAGTTGTTTCTTTTAGTTTAATATTTTTCCACTGTATTTCCAGGTAATCGGGCTAAATATCTCAAAAAAAAAAAAAACAAAAAAAACATCAAGAGCCCACAGAAATTTTTGATGCGTTCTGTTACGACCGACGCTACGTAAACTGTTCAAAGAGGTTTCAACGTTTCTTTCTACATTAAACTTAGTAAAAGAGCTCTCTCTTGTGTTAGAATAAAGAACAATGACAATAAGTGCACCAAGAACGAACTTATTGCAATTGTTTAAACTTGAAGTGCTCTTTCTTTCATTAGCTCAGTGCTTCGCATAATTCATATATTAAAAAATAGTTCCAAAGATAAATTATCCGGAATTTTCTGCAATAAATGCTTTTCTGAAGCTGTATGTAAAACTATGTACGATATGTTATTGATATCCTTGGAGTGTGGAGGCAATGTTCTCATTCATGCACTCCGGGAAAGAAGCCAAACAAGATAGAACGAAAGCCAAAGATGAACAGAACATAATTGGAAATCTTCCAGAATCCAAACATGATGAAAACTATCTGATATCACGCGAGCTCTGGAGGCCAGACGAGATCATTTCCTTCTTTTTCTGGATTTCTTTGAAACAAGGTTCTTTGGACATTTCACCCAATAAAACGAACCAACTAACAAGCTCAAGGGGCATTGTTTCAGACTGAGGGAAATGAAAAATGAAATGATGCTTTCATCCATAAAACTCTACGAAACAGAAAAAAGTAAGAAAAGTATTTCGACACATGCACTATTAACCGGTTTTTAATAGCAACGAAAACTATAAAGTCCAGACTTAAGTTTCTCGAAATGTTGGTAATTTATGGAACAGAAATACAATGCAGTAAATATCCTACTTTTCATTTAGCTTAAACCTTTCGGAATCATTTCCAAGAAAAAACAAGAAAGACGACACCGAATTTTCGGCTATGATAAGCACGCCTTTTGAATCCTCTCCTATGCGAATACAATTTTTCAAAGTTATTCATAGTCAATGCAACTGGCTAGAAAACAAATTCACCAGAATTTCTACAATCGATAAAACATGCAGAAATAGAAATAGCTACTTACTTCCCCCAGAGGCTAAAAAGCATGTTACCAAATTCAACAAATAGTTCACAAAAAGTTTCTCATAGAAAAAGGAAGATCTCAGAGACAAACAGATTTTCAAGTCAAACAGTTTGAAAAAGAAATATAGAAGGAAACATGATATTAATCTTCGCTCCCTAGCGGAGGAATTTTTAATAATGGGAAAGTTGGAAATATGCGAAAAGTATTCTTCATAGCAAAAGCTATGCTAAGGAAAAATTAATTCCTCAAATACATCTCCCGAAAGCAGAGATAACGAGAAAAAGGTTTTCACCTTTACGCCTCTAGCGTGAAAACTGGATATTATTTACAGATGATAATAGTCCTCATCTTTATTGTAGCGAATGGCATACAGTAAAAAAAGAAAATTTTCAGTAGAGTTTTTAGAAGCGGAGATATAGCTGCACACAAAAGTACACCAACACCACCTAGTGGCTGAACTGTGCACTACAGAAAAATCTGCAAGTACAAGCTTAAAGTGTTCCATAAGGTAGACGGTATCCTGTCGTAAAATATTTTTTTAAATCGGACATTTACAAGCAGAGATGTCGAGAAAAACAGGTTAAACTTTTGCTCCCCTAGTGGAGAAATCGTGCATTATTTTGGAAAGGAAGTACAGACAAAGAATTTTCATAGTTAGAGGTATCTGACCGAGAAATAATTTTTTCAGTCGGGTTTTCAAACCCGCAGATATTCCTGCAGACATGCTGATTCGGAGAAGAGCCTCCAACCAGAAAATCTATCTACGATTAGCATAAATTATTCGAAACTACGGGCTGCTTGTGCAAACTTAAAAGTCCTGGACGACCGCGTGTATCGGAAGAAGTCGTCGATAGTGTTTGCACCGCCATTCAACGAAGCCCGGGAAAATCAACGCGGAGGGTGAGTCTTGAAGTGCAGATTTCACAGCCCACTGTCTGGAGAATTTCGAGAAAGAAGCTAAAAATGATTCCATACAAAGTATAACGAAGTTAATTTCTCCGTCATTTTTGGTCTACGACGGGATTCGAACCCGAGGCCGCTTATTCTGGAACAAGTCGCTCTACCAACTGAGCTACGCAGACGATTATTCTGATTCCTATCTGCCTTTATGTCGTGTGCGTCCTGCTGGCAGGTACGTCACATCTCCCCCCCGAAAGTGGGCCGGGGGCATGGCCTACGGGTCAGCCGTGACCATGAATCGTTGCAGGCAGCCATCCACTGTAGAACGTGCACTTGAGAACTCCCAGTCAATCTGCTGTGTGGAATGCAACATCACACATTTTTATTTTTGGAAGCGCTGGAGAAGGAATTCTCTGATTTTTCCAATCTCGCGGTGTGGAAAGAACATCACACCAACGCGAGATTTTGAACGGCCGGGTCATCCGGATAGTTCGGGCGCCATTATAACGAAGTAAATTTCTCCGTCATTTTTGGTCTACGCTGGGATTCGAACCCGAGGCCGCTTATTCCGGAACAAGTCGCTCTACCAACTGAGCTACGCAGACGATTATTCTGATTCCTATCTGCCTTTATGTCGTGTGCGTCCTGCTGGCAGGTACGTCACAAAAGTGCAGATGTTGTAAAATCTCACTGACAAGTCAAAGCGTTTTGAGTTTTGTTTCGAAATATAGCACCGTTTTGAAAATGACGATTTTGCCGATCACTTAGTTTTCACCGATGAAGCTACATTTCGCGTGAGTGTTCAGTTAAACAAGCCCAATGTTCGCTTTTTAGGAACGGAGAATCCCAGATTTACAGTGCAACACGTGCGAGATTCCCTTAAGGTAAATGTGTTCTGTGCTGTGTCCAAAAAGAAAGTGTAATGCCCCTTCTTTCTTTGACGAGAAAACTGTCACGGGTGGATCTTTTCTGGATATGTTAAGTCTTTGGTTGATGCCACAGTTGCAGGACGGCAGTGACAACTTTATTCTCCAATTGGATGGTGCACCACCGCACTGGTTAGCCGACGTGCGTGATTATCTCGATGAACATCTTCCTCACCGATGGATTGGACGAGCCGCCGACTACAACCTGCCACTGACCCAATGGCCACCCTGAAGTCCTGACTTAACACCTTGTGACTTTTTCTGCATGGGTACAGTAAAGGACAAGGTATTCGCCCCTCCCCTTCCTATTGATCTAGCGGAGCTGAAACAGTGTATCACAGCCACTATCACTGCACTTGATTCAGATATCTTACCTCGCGTTTGAGCGGAAATGGATTACCGGCTCGACGTGTGTCGTGTGACTAAGGGTGCACAGATAGAACATTCGTGACTGTCTCTAAAAAAAACTTTAAACATTCCCTACAATTCTGTTACAGGTAACATAAAATATCTTACATTGTTCTTGTTTTATAGTGCGTTGAAACTGTATACTTCTTTATGAATCACACTGTATATATATATATATGTTTTGAAAAAGAAACTGTACCCGAAATAGTCTTCGTTATAAAGGCATCGAAAGGAAACAGAATGTTTTCAATCAGGTACTTAGAAGCAAATATGTGGAATAAAATGTATTTTTAAATTCGATACCATCTAGATTTAAGCCCTCTAGTGGCGAAGTTGTGCATTGAGAAGACCGAAAAACGATGATCATCACTCTCACATTTCAAGCTTTCCAATGCAAAAAGAATTTTTCAAATCGTACAAATAACTGCAGAGACAAAGACGGACGGACGGACAAGTGATAATGTATAGCATGTACTGAAGTGATACCGTTTCTTTCTTTTTTTTTTATTTACAAAAGACGTGTTAAAAATGTGGATTCAGCTTATTCTAAGTGTCTAAAAGCGATGGAAGGGATCAGTGATTCTCTCAATAATATTTAACATCTCGATCGGATCTAGTCAGAGCCTGACGGGAAAGTCACTTAATTTTCAGTTATTCGATTTGGATATCGCCACTGGAAGAAAGTGTATAGTAATTTGCGGAATTATATTGACGGCGGGCATTTTCGCAAACGCATCAGAGTAACTGCGGAATACTGGTCAGTCAGAGTTATTGGCACTGCGATCTTTGCACTTGTCCACGGCCGGCTGGATTCTCCTATCTTGGGCCTGCCACGCCCTCGCTTCCGAACGGAGTCCAATCGCTAGAGCTCACATCAATATTTTTTTCGCTAACTCTTATGTTCTGCATCGTCGCTTAGTAAAATTTGTTCTCCCTTCGTTTGTGATTTCTTTCCCGAATGACGGAATATAGTCGAAATTTTCTTAACTTATTATGCTTTTTAGTATGTTAGCGTAAACTGTGGGAGTAATTTTATCATCTTTCGTACGGCTGCAAATTCGTACCGCAATAAAAAAAGAAATTAAAAAATAAACTTAAGCACAGATGAAATGCCCTACATGATCATATCATCCGTTTTTTCTTTCTTTTTGTTAAATCAGAAATATATCATCCGCAGCATATGAAAATGATTCGCAGCAATTTTAATATTAGGAATGATGCTTAAGACATAGCTTTCTCACTCCATTTTTTATTCTGCTATTTCGCACTATTTCAGTTTCAATTCGGAAATGACGGATATGAGCACGTATTTATAGAAAAAAATACACAGCTCACTTTATGAAAAGGGAGGCAAATAGGTAAAAATAAAGTATTAGTTTCGAAAAATGTTTGACGAAGTACATTTACTCTAAATACATAACGGGCGCGCCGGTGGCATATTGGTCTCATTCAACCTGTGGTACGTTTATCCTCAGGATACGTGAAGCCATCCCAAACAGTAAGCAAATAATGTTTAATTTAGTTCTTAATATTTCTTTATTTTATATATAATTTGGCTTTTTTTAAAAAATAGTTCTCTATACTACAAAAAAATGTTTTAGATGCAAAAAAGGCAGACATAAGCTATCAACGGCTGGATACGTGAAGTGTGGGACCTAAGAGTCAACCTAAGAGTGTACCAACTGAAAAATTAAACTATCATACTTTCGAAATGCATTTCGTTTCACGTTTGTGCACAATGTACACGTCTGGCAGGTTAATATGCAAAATTATTTTAAAAATAAACAGTGCAGAAATTTAGACATGTAACTGAAAGAATGAAAAGGCTTTGGAAAATTTGTGTTTAAACTTATGCATATATACTGTATTTTTGTGTACACCAAACAAGTCATCGTTTTGTCCACGTTTATAAGTGAGTCACGGAAAAATTCTCATCGGCCGCAACTGGGAATCGAACCCAGAGTCTTCCAGCTGCGCGCCGGACATGCTACCACTGCACCACAGAGGCCTCGAATTTTCCAGACTTACATATGACTAACTGCCAAACCATTGATGTTCCTACTCGACGTCAATTGTGTGTATTAATTATTCATTCGTCTCCTAGTTATTTGTTCAGTTGCTGCTTTCTATCTTTGGTGAATCCACAGCATTGTGCGGGGCTCCAAGAAGCAACCCGCTATGTGGTTTGGCAGTTAGTCGTATGTGAGTGGAGAATTCGAGGCCGCTGTGGTGCAGTGGTAGCATGTCCGGCGCGTAACTGGAAGACCCTGGGTTCGATTCCTGGTGACGGCCGATGATAATTTTTCCGTGACTCACTTATAAAACGTGGAAAGAGCGATGACTACTGTTTAATAAAACTATACTAGAAATCCAAATTTGTTGGCGTAAAACAGATATCAAAGTTTACAAGCTTTCGCACATTAACCAGATGGCTTTTAAAGGGAGGTAGACAGTTTGCTGTCTACCTCCCTTTAAAAAGACACATGCGAAAGCTTGGAAACTTTGATATCCATTTTACGCAAATAAACCCGGATTACTAGTATAATTTTACTATTTTGAGTATAATTGGTGTACAGTTGTTCGTTATTAATTAGAAAATCAGTTTTTTTACCTTTTTCTAAATACACTGTGGGGTTAGACCTAGAATGATTCTGAATTTCGTAATGAAGGTACTGATGATGCTGCGAGTGTTTTTGAAATATGTAAATAAAAAAAAATAAGGAACGGATGTGAAAAAAGTATTCCTGGAAACAGGGCCTTCATAACACATTTCAGGATCCTTCTACTTTACGTTGTACAGAGCTTTTAAAAGTGCATAAAGATTTGTGCCTAATATTTTCAGAACTCCCTCACATATCGTGCAACGGAAAATTTTTAGTTTATAGACTGACAGCGACTGATTAATAACTAACCCAATCGCAATCACTAAAAAGCAAAATAATTTAAGACTTTTCTAAATTTTTCAGTATTAAACATTTTTTTTGGGGGTGATTGTCAAAAAACACAAAATAAGTTAACGTGAAGAATGTTTCGAACATTAAAGAGAAGGTTTATTGATTTGGAAACGACAAATTTTTGAAGACTAATATGTTTTTGACAAGTTACTTGCAGTGTGAGCACTAAATAAAATTATTAATATTAACTGGTACGAACGGTAGATTGAAGAAGTTGGTTTCTCAAAATTGTGCGCGGAAGAATTTGGAGAATTTCAAAACACGTTCTCAGCTGCGGTAGGAAATTTTGTAAGAATCTCAATAATAGATTAAAAAAACAAATTTACGGTGCAATACTGTAGCTCTCCACCTTTGCAAATGAGATGTACAAGTATGCTAAGGATTTCATCTCTAACCTTTTAGATATAGAGCCTAAAATATTTCTGTAGAAAAACGGTTTTCGGAGGGTTTTTTTAACAAAACGTTTTCAATATTTCTTGTCGAAAAGTTAATATCGCCATTCTCTGGATGTTCAGAAATATATTTTTTAAATTCTATCATTAAATAAGAAGAAATCTCGAACGGACAAGCTGATGATGACAGCATTTTGGTTTGTCTAATCTTGAGGGGAGAAACTGTTTATGAATATCAAGCATGCTTTCAGACGGCGGTGACAAAATTAACTGTTTAAAAATATTCAGAACGACGTTTCATTGAAATTAGCCTATTCACCGTTTTCCAGTAGACATTTTCTGGACATTTCCTCTTAATGAATTAAACAAAACCTTGCGTAAGCAGCACTTTGATATCTGTGGTTTCGCGAAAGTAGCTCCAGTAAACTGCCGCTTGAAACTCCCTAGATCTTCGGCCACGACTTACAATTTTACAACTTGCTCAAATCTGGGAGGTACTATACGTTGATGTGATTATGTGATAACATGGAAATAGCAAACAATATGTTCCATGTCGGTATGGGAAAATCTGAAAATTAAGGCCGTTATAGAAGTTTTTAAAAGTAAAGAAATCACATTTTGGAGCAATCGTGGAATTGTTTTTTGCTATCAAAGTTCTTAAACTTTGTTATAAACAAAACGTTCTTAATTATACTGTATATCTTACATTGTTTTGTTGTTCTTGTTTGAAGTGATTGGGAACCATGCCAACAGAGGAAGACACAAGCTGTGAGTTTAATCTGTTAGAAACATATTACATCATGATAACAGGGGAAAACACCAGTTATGAGTTTAATCTGTCAGAAACATACTACATCATGGTAACAGGGGAAGACTCCAGCTGTGAGTTTAATCTGTCAGAAACATATTACATCATGGTAACAGGGGAAGACTCCAGCTGTGAGTTTAATCTGTCAGAAACATATTACATCATGGTAACAGGGGAAGACACCAGTTATGAGTTTAATCTGTCAGAAACATACTACATCATGGTAACAGGGGAAGACTCCAGCTGTGAGTTTAATCTGTCAGAAACATACTACATCATGTTAACAGGGGAAGACACCAGTTATGAGTTTAATCTGTCAGAAACATACTACATCATGGTAACAGGGGAAGACTCCAGCTGTGAGTTTAATCTGTCAGAAACATATTACATCATGGTAACAGGGGAAGACTCCAGCTGTGAGTTTAATCTGTCAGAAACATATTACATCATGGTAACAGGGGAAGACACCAGTTATGAGTTTAATCTGTCAGAAACATACTACATCATGGTAACAGGGGAAGACTCCAGCTGTGAGTTTAATCTGTCAGAAACATACTACATCATGGTAACAGGGGAAGACACCAGTTATGAGTTTAATCTGTCAGAAACATACTACATCATGGTAACAGGGGAAGACTCCAGCTGTGAGTTTAATCTGTCAGAAACGTACTACGTCATGGCAACAGAGGAAGACACCAGCTGTGCGTTTCGTCGGTCGAAAAAGTACTGTGTAACATTTGCGTGAAGAAAATTCACCAACAGTTAGAAACAGCTTAAGTTTCCAGTAAATCATTTTGGATACGTCAGTTTAAACAAACTATGTCGGTGAAAAAAATTCCTGATTAATGAGGAACAAGCAGCATTAGCGTATAAGAAACATTTCGAGGTTTTTTACAAATGCTCTTGAAAGTCTATATCTCTTATTAAAAAACCCCCAACTAAATGAGTCTCTTAGGTCTAAAACCGAAAACACATCTTTTAAGACTGCTGAACATTAATCGAAGAACTGTTTGACGATCAACAAAAGGGAACTAAGCTTTGTAGCATTACGGATGGCATACCAGTTTATCCATGTTTGGCCATAGCAGTTATTTACCCTTTAAGGACCATGATCTCAAAATCTTGTATCCTTGTAAATACCATAACGGCCGAAACTATCTGTTATTTCACTTCTTTGTTTAATAACAACAGTAGAGACTGAGGGTGACTCCAGCTGATCCCTCATAGGTCGAGAAAATTTGAAGAACAAGTGCGGGTAGGAAATTTGACTCACTGTAGACAGGCGTTTCGGGCGGGTATGGCCATTTGTACGTACAGGCATTTTGGGCGTTATGGTCGTTAAAGGGTTAATTGGTTGCATATCCAAAATTATTATACAGAGACAAATTTTTGAAGAGTAAAATCGTGGCGGTGGAGCGACTCTCACCTGGTAGAAAATCGATGGAAATTATGACAAAAGTTCTACTTTCCATCGATTTTCATTTGAAAATTTTTAATTTGAAAATACGGAAAGATATATTTGCTTCGATGTTTAACAGGCCAATTAGCATATAAAGCTGTAAGAAGTCGTCCGTGCCACCTGGGGGCTAGTCTAAGCGCTGTCTTATGACCCTTCGTCCGAGAAAAGTCTGGTTTCGAATTCCGATGAGGCATGAATGTTGTCTTTGTTATATGGCCCTGATTCCCCCTTTCCCCTGGAACCAGGGCCTTGAATTAGGGACGGCCAAATGCTCACCTCCCTTTGAGTTGCTCACGGTGGTCGATAAACCTTCAAAAAGAAAATAGTCCGCTCCTGATTTAGGGTCATTGATCATAGAGAAGAGGCAAAATGGGAGCCGTAGAACAGACGTACACCCCCCATACACCTTCTGGGACTTTAATAAAAGCCCAACGTGAGACATCTTTCAGAACGCCGGGCTTCTGACTGCTCGGCCATCGGGGAAGTGACGGAAAGATATTTTTGTTTGGGAGGTAGCGATCACCGTGAGCTAATCTAAAGAATATAAGCAGTCGCCCGTTCCAAATTTGGGGCTTCTCCCTTCCCTGGAACCAGTGACCCTAAATTAGGGACGGGCGACTGCTTATAGCCCATTGAGTTGCTCACGGTGGTCGTTAAACCTCTAATCAAAAAAAAAAAAAAAAATTGGGGGCAACTGGTTCCAGGAAAAGTAGAGTGCCAGAGCTGTATGACCAGCACACCATCTATGCTTCATCCGGGACTGGAACATTTCTGTACTTCGGAGTTTAAATGGTCGTCCGTCCCTAAATTAGGTCTACTACTTGAACAGAATAGAAAGATGCAGGGCCATATACAGTATGACACGCGCACCTCTCATGCGCAGCTCGAGAAGGAGTCCGGCTCGGACGATAAGCCAGAAGCTTGAGCCTCGGACTACTTCAGCACCGGGGAGGTGAAGTAAATTTCCCTTAATGCTTTTTAGTTTGTTGCTTAAGTTTATGTAACTTCAATGAAAGGTACAACTATTTAAATATAAATCATCATCATCATCATTGTCAACCATTATCTATCCACTGCTGGACGAAGGTCTCACCAAGCCTCTTCCACAACGGTCTATCTTGTGCTAGTCTCCTTCATGTTACTCCCGCATACTTTCGAATTTCATCCACCCATCTCCCATGTGGTCGTCTTTTGAGTTTTTTCCTGTCCCTGGGAATCCAATCTAAAATTTCGACTGTCCATCGATCGACTGTTCCTCTGGCAGTATGTCCAGCCCATTATGATTTCAGGGATTTAACTCTGATCATGGTGTCTTCCACTCTTGTCATTTTTCGGATCCACGAGTTCCTCTTCTTATCTCTTCTAGTTACACCAAGCATGCACCTCTCCATGCTGCTGTGAGTTGTCTGCAGCCTTTGTATGTTTCTTTTAGTTAAGGTCCACGCCTCTGCACCATACGTAAGCACTAGAAGGATGCATTGATCAAACACTTTTCTTTTAAGACATAATGGCATATTGATCTTGAAAATTATGCTGTTTCTTCCAAAAGCTCTCTAGGCAAGTTTTATACGCCGATTAATTTCTTCATCAATGTGACCCTCACTTGATATCTGCTGTCTAAGATAAACGTACGCATCTGTTATCTCCAGCATTTCTCCATCAATCGATAAATCTTCATTTCTTGTAAAAGCATTGTACATCACTTTTGTCTTCTGAAAGTTCATTTTTAATCCCACTTCTTTACTCTTGTCAGCAAGTTCCTGGATCATACTATGCAGCTCTGATGAGGTAGTTGCAAAAATTACAACGTCATCAGCAAAACGAAGGTGAGTTAGATAATCTCCATTAATCTTTATCCCTTTGTTTTCCCAGTTCAGTGATTGAAAGACAATTTCCAATGTGACATTAAAGAGCTTAGGAGATATCGTGTCACCTTGTCTCACTCCCTTTCCAACTTTTATGCGTGCTGTATTCTCAAACATCCGTATCTTTGCACTTGCATTTTCATAGATGTTATTAATAATATTAATGTATGCATCTTCAATACCGCAGGATTTCAAAGCCATTGTAACTGCTGATGGTTTCACTGAATCAAAGGCCTTTGCGTAATCGATAAAAGCCATGCACAATGGAAGTTCCTATTCCCTCGTTCTTAATAACGGTCATTAAATCTGAAAAACACCCAATCGTAATAAAGCACACAAGACTGCCGAAAATTAATTTTAAATTCTTAACATATTAAAAAAAGACGTGAGATAAAATTCCTTCTTGCAAGTAAAGCACTGCTATTTTTTTTAATTCAGTTCATCTTCTTCACCTTTTGCAATGTCGGCCAACCTTACTGGTGCGCAAAGCATTGATTGACTGATTTTCATTTGGCAAGACAGCTGTGCTTAAGAATACGTGACGGTCTCTTATATATGCCACAATAATTTTCCTCTTTTTCAGCCGAAGCGTGATGCTCCACAGAAAGTATAAGTTTAGATCATTAAGTACGCCTTGTTCTGTCGTAATAAATGTTAGGCGGTGGATATGTATTGAAGAATGAGCGTGCAACTAGGACCATGGCTTCTTGCTTGCATTAGAGTTATTACACGACATCCCAATGATTTCCTGCCTTCCAGTACTTTTATGGGGACTGAAGCGTGGTTGCTACGTAACTCTGACGGTGGAGTTAGAATATGAATTGACTTAATACGGATTTTTTTCACCTATGACTGACTGTGCTACGAAGAACGCAAGATGACACGTACATGGACCCATAAATAACCCGAATGCAGTCATAATATGAGACGTGATGTGTCTAAATTTTAGCCCCACACAACATGCAGCAATTTTGGCTCGCAAACTATTCTCTTGCTATTCATACATTATTTATTTTAATGGATTCAAGTATTACATTTTAATGGATTTAATTAATACTTATGATGAGATTACAAGACTGAAGTGAACGTACAAGCAGTTCATAGCAAAAATGCAAAGGCGCGACGTTGCAGGGAAGGGATGATAATTAAAAACACAACAAAATATTGCGAACCAATATTCTGTAGAGAAAGTAGCACAGTAGCTAGGGTGCGTGCCATGCAATGCCAGCCGAGAACAAAGAAGAGGAATTCTTTTTGTGTTTTTTACTGAAAATTATGAGGGAGAGGAACACATGACAGAAGATCTCCTTGCGAACCAGTTTTTTTTTCCTAAAATTGTTTTTTGGATTCCATTTGTCTTGCAGTAAAATAAATACTACATTAAAACTGTGAAAGAATTGATCTGATATTAATTATTATATCATAATTGATCTGATATTAATTATTATATCATAATTGATCTGATATTAATTATCATATCATAACCAATCTGATATTAATTATCATATCATAATCGATCTGATATTAATTATTATATCATAATTGATCTGATATTACTTATCATATCATAATCGATCTGATATTAATTATTATATCATAATTGATTTGATATTAATTATATCATAATTGATCTGATATTAATCATTCAATCTAATATTAATATTTGATCTTTGTGGAATAAGATGGGTAATTATGTTTTGCAGAAATGTTATCAAAATTTCGTAAAATTTAAGGGAAGTACTCCCGACACATTAAATAATGACCAAAGTTATTCGGGAGGAAACAACATAAAGCACCGTTTGTCACGTAGATCAAGAGATTCTTCATAGTGTGAGGAATCTCTTAATTCTTGTTTTACTATTGATTCAATAATATCTTTCTTGCTTTACTATTTTCATTTAATAGTATCTTCCTTGTTTTTTCCTATTGATTCAATAGTATCTTTCTTGTTTTGCTATTGATTCAATAGTACCTTTCTTGTTTTACTCTTGATTCAATAGTAAATCAAGATGACACCAAATTTTCGAGTATAATGACCACGTTTTTTTCATTCTTTCTGACTCGAAAAGAACAATTAGAAACAGATTTTCAGAAAAAAAACAGCAAAAGAGAGAACGAATTTACGTCTCTTAGAGGGAATTTGCGCTTAATTTCAGACGCAAAATAGAATGGCTGATCTTCATAGTGTATAAAAAGGGTTACAAAAACAATGTCTTGTTTCTACTCAATCGGTAAAGAATTCACAAACAGAAATAAAACAACTTTTTGGCAACCAGCGACTGAAACACTTGCTACGAAAATTCACAAACTGTGCACAAAACATTTCTCATAACGGAAGATATCCAAGGCAAAGGGGAATTTTAAAATAAGGCTCTTAGAAACGAAGATACCGTTCCAAGTATGGTACAAATGGAAATGAACATATGTGACGGATACCCTAATTTAACTTTCGTTTTCGGTTCCTGTTATCTTATAAATTTTGGTTCATTCACCTTAAGCATTTTCTGAACTTAACGCTGCATTTTCTCTCTCGCTGAATATTTCTGTGGCAAACTGAATCGAGGTCAAAAAATTGAATAATGTATGTTGTCTGTCTTTAGATGTACTGAATAGCACACGTTAGATATATTCACGCTCTAGTTTCTACTCAATCGGCAAAGAGTCTCTCGTTAAGGAGCTCGTTTTGTTTAGAAGTCGTACAGTTTTTTCATTCTGCTTTAGCGATAGTAGTCAAAAGTCAATCTTGCTGACGTTGATTATTTCTTCCAGGTTGAATGTTTATAAGATATTGAAATAAATTCAGTGCATTCGAGAATCAGGTGTATCTAGAATTCAAAGTGCTGGATGATTCCATGATGTATGTACTGACATTTAAAGTGAGTGCCTAGAGGGATATAATACAGATTTAGATTCGTAAATATAAGCCTTATTGATTTTCCTGGCTGTTAAAGCCAAGTGCCATTATAAGGATATCTATGTTATTTAAATTATCCGAGGCACGACGTAACGCTACAGAAAGATTCAGTAAAAGTGTAATTATCTTTACGTAATGTTAATGTTTTGAGGAAACATTGGCTTTTCGTTAATACATTCAACCAAACACTTAAAATTAATTACAGACATACACCTCCTAGTGGCAAAACTGTACAAAAATTGGCAAACGTAGGAAAAGTATTTCTTACCACAAACGCTCTCAGCAAATAATTTTTTAAATTGGACATTTAAAAGCGGAAATCAACAGAGATTTGAACGAACGCTCCCTGGAGGGAATACCAAACATTATTTTGAGAAAAAACAGGTACGCATAAATGTTTTCTGTCGTGAGTGGCGTTGGCTAATAAGGCGAGAAACATCGGAGAACAAACACTCTTCAATCACTGAGAAAGAAGTTTTCAGTTAGATCTGTAGAAAAAATGGTACGAATGCAAACAAGCTAAAAACAGAAATATGCTCTTACGCCCTCAAGTGGCATTTTGTAATACAGAGGATGTTCACACAATTTTAGAACGTTTTTGATAATAACAGAAAGTAAGAAACTGGCAACAGCTTGATAGATGAACACGAAAGAAACATCTACTGCAGTTAAATATCGTTCGCCAAGAAAATGGCGCAAGTGAACAAGCTGTGGAGAGAAGACTATTGTTTTGCTGTTTACGAAGAGAAATATTCTTATTCTGTAATTAAAAAACGCTGTGAAAATCGTGGTATTAGCATTTTTAAATGTAAAATAAGCAATTTTATTAATAACGGAGAAAAATCGTCAAGCATTGCTTTTAACAGGAAAAAGAACAACAAAAGAATATCCAAAGAAAGTACGAACTTTTACGACTATTTCAAAAATAACGTCTCTGTTCTTAAAAGAAAATCCATCGATCCAGTGAGCAATCACTAAGTCGTTAAAAATCTCTGTATCAGCTGTAAATAATGTAACAAACAAAGACTTCAATCTGAAAAAATCAAACAAAAAAATATAATGTTCACCGTCTTTTACCTAAGCACGTGGCTGATCGCAGAACAAGGTCTAGACTTCTTTATGAAAATAAGCCGGAGACAGATGGAAATTTATTGTGACTATTGATGAAGCATGGACCCACGTAAACGACTGTAACAAAAAATAAAGGTCGATTTACTATCGCAAAAGAGCGGAAAAAGGCTTGGAAACTTGATTCCAAGAAATCAAGAGAAAGTTCCAGTAAAGAATTCATGATTATTGTTGCTTTCTCGTGCAATTGGAAAATAACATTAAAAAAGTTGAAAATAATGTTAAAATCAATTCTACATATTACTAAAATAGTGCTGTGACTCATATACACTGGCGGAAATTGAAAAAAGAATACCAAGAAGGAATTGGCGGACGATCATGAAATTTACATATGTTAATGGGGTCAAGTTGACGTAGGTGTGATGTTAATTTCGGGACCAACCGGTGAGCGCTTACGCCACAGCATGGCATAATATGCAAATTATCGTTGGTGGTATTTAAGGAGTACGGCGAAGTGAATGTAATCAGCTGTCGGCGTACGGACACGTGCGAAGACCCTGAAGAAGCTGCAATGCCTGGACATGGAAGACGTATACGATTTCAGCAGTTATCGGACTTCGACCGAGGTCGTCTAGTCGGACTCCGCGAGGCCGGGTGGTCGTATCGTCGTATTGCGGAGCGAATTGGACAGGAAGTATCGGTGGTGGTACGATGGTGGCGTAGATGGTCCGAGGAACATTCCCACACGAGAAGACGTGGAACCGGGAGTCACAGACGGACTGATGAGCCGACCGATCGACGCATAAGAAGAGCGGCGTTGTCAAGCAGAACATCCACTGCGACGCAAATCCGAGCTGCCGTTGCACCTGAGGTGACTGTGCGAACAATCCGAAACTATCTACTGGGTGCAGGACTACGTGCACGTGTGCCTCTGGCATGTGTACCTCTGACTCCAGCCCACCGTCAGGAACGGCTGCAGTGGTGTTGCCAACGTCTGCACTGGAGAACGCAATGGCGATCTGTCGTGTTCAGCGATGAAAGCAGATTCTGCTTGGGAGCCTCCGATGGCCGTATGCGTGTTCGCAGACGCACAGGGGAGCGTCTCCACCCTTCTTGCATCCGCCAGGCACACACAGGGCCTACACCTGGTCTCCTGGTGTGGGGAGCGATCAGGTATCACTCCCGTACACAACTAGTGTTTGCACCGGGTATGTTAAACAGCACCTCCTACATCAACAACATCATTCAGCCCGTTGTTGTGCCATTTATAAGGTCGGTCCATCGTGGTGTTTTCAAGCAAGATAACGCACGCCCACACACAACACGTGCAACGCAACATGCACTTCAGGGTGTGAGACAACTTCCATGGCCTGCACGTTCACCGGGTTTGTCCTCCATTGAGCACGTGTGGGGTTTTATGGGACAACGACTTATCATGTCTCCACGGCCAGCCACGACCATCCCCGATTTATGCGTCCAGTTTGAGGATGCTTGGAACTCAATACCCCAAACTTACATTCAACATCTGTACGACAGACTCCATGCCAGAATCGCACAGTGTGACGCAGTTCATGGTGGTTCAACCTAGTACTAACTATGTTACATGGAAATGTTATTTTTCAGTTTACCAGCAAATACAGCTGTATTTTGCCATAATGTTTTGATCACGTTATCCTCTGTATTCCGTTATTATGCTGTATAAATTTCGTTGGTATCAGACGTCTCCTTCTTGGTGTTCTTTTTTCACTTTTCGCCAGTGTATTTAAAGAGGAAATGCCATTCCTTTATCTACAGAGCCTTCAAAGTGTGGAACTCCACCAGGAAAAGGCTACCAGTCATACATCCAAATCTACAACTCTATTTCTTGGAAAAACAAACAAGAGACGAATATCAATTAAATAAAAAGGAACTATACACCAACTGTACTTAAATAGCATAACTATACTAGATATTCGAAATTTCTTGGTGTAGAATAGAAATCAAAATTTCCAGGCTTTCGCACATCAACCAGATGGTTTTTTCAAGGAAGGTAGACAGCAAACTGTAAACTGAATAACAGAACGCTTCAACAATTTGAACGCGATGACTTGATTTGACAATAGCGAAGAGATGCGAACGTAATTTACTTTGGAACCAGGCTTTGGAATACCTAACAATATTTGTATCTGAGTTATCAAATGTATTTAACACTATAAAGTTTACTGTAGAATATGAAAGTAATTATAGTTTACCATTTCTAGAAATCACGCTTACTAGAAACCCAGCTAAATCAACTATTAATTCTTCAGTATATAGAAAGCTGGATTCAGGAGTGGCTACAGCACAATAGATCATATCCACGTGCTGAGAGAACTAATTGAAAGAGCGAGGGAATATGAACTTCCATTGTGCATGGCTTTTATCGATTATGAAAAAGCCTTTGATTCGGTGAAACCATCAGCAGTTACAATGGCTCTGAAAACCTGCGGTATTGAAGATGCATACATTAATATTATTAATAACATCTATGAAAATGCAAGTGCAAAGATTAGGCTGTTTGAAAATACAACACACGTAAAAATTGGAAAGGGGAGTGAGACAAGGTGACACCATATCTCCGAAGCTCTTTAATGCCACATTGGAGGGTGTTTTTCAGTGACTGAGCTGGGAAAACAAGGGGATAAAGATTAATGGAGATTATCTAACCCACCTTCGTTTTGCTGATGACGTAGTCATTTTTGCAACTACCCCATCAGAGCTGCAGAGTATGATCCAGGAACTTGCTGACAAGAGTAAAGAAGTGGGATTAAAAATGAACTTTCAGAAGACAAAAGTGATGTTCAATGCTTTTACAAGAAATGAAGATTTATCGATTGATGGAGAAAAGCTGGAGATAACAGACACGTACGTTTATCTTGGACAGCAGATATCAAGTGAGGGTCACATTGATGAAGAAATTAATCGGCGTACAAAACTTGCCTGGAGAGCTTTTGGAAGAAACAGCATAATTTTCAAGAGCAATATGCCATTATGTCTTAAAAGAAAAGTGTTTGATCAATGCATCCTTCCAGTGCTTACGTATGGTGCAGAGACGTGGACCTTAACTAAAAGAGACATACAAAGGCTGCAGACAACTCAAAGAAGCATGGAGAGGTGCATGCTTGGTATAACCAGGAGAGATAAGAAGAGGAACTCGTGGATCCGAAAAATGACAAGAGTGGAAGACATCATGATCAAAGTTAAATCCCTGAAATGGCAATGGGCTGGACATACTGCCAGAAGGACAGATCATCGATGGACAGCCGAAATTTTAGATTGGATTCCAAGGGACAGGAAAAGACCCAGAAGAAGATCACATAGGAGATGGGTGGATGAAATTCGAAAGTATGCAGGGGTGACATGGAGGAGACTGGTACAAGACAGACCGTTGTGGAGGAAACTTGGGGAGACCTTCGTCCAGCAGTGGATTGATAATGGTTGACAATGATGATGATGATGATGATATAGAAAACCAGAATCAGATACGATACTAATACCTTGGGCATCAGCACACCCATGGAGCTACAAGGAATCATTGATATCGTTTCTTATAAGAAGAGTTTTCACTCATTCGTCCACCACAGCTCTTCGAAAGCAAGAACTGGATACAATTTATAATATCACCCGTAATCACGGATATCCAGATGAAACCATACATAGGATAGTAGCCAAGATTAAAAGGAACAGGACTACAACATTAACATCTGTATATGAAGAAAAAGATAGGAAATACATTGGTTCTCTTTCCTTTGTACCGAAATTGTGCTGTTCCATGAAGACGAAATGTCATAAATACGATTTTGATATTGGAATAAGCAGAACTAACATTAAGTCCTTACTTCTGAAAGACAGGGATCCTGTGCCATTTGATGTGAAACATGGTGTGTATGCTATCCCTCTTAACAGTATAGAAGAAAATTAACAACAAAAAGTGTACATAGGCTCCACTTTTCGTTCAATATCAGCTAGATTAAAAGAACATAAATATGATGTTAAAAATAGAGATACAGCCACAGCTTTAGCACATCTGGTAAACCAAGGTAATTATCATACTGACTGGAACGAAATTAAAATTCTCAACACACCAAAATCTAGATCAACTTTAAGATTTGTTGAGAGTTTGTATATTATGAAATATGGAAATACAGCATGTAATGATAATTTACCAGAATTTTTACCTATACCGTGGAAAACATACTTATGTTTGTAGGGTTAGGCAATAATAAATCAATAAATTATATCTATTAATTTTATGTTTGACCAGCAACAAATGTTGTCCCATACTCTCATTGGTTAAGTCCATTTCATGCTATTTACGTCATTACGACTGCAGTCTTATATAAATAACATACTGTTTGTCACATACGTTTGGTGAATTTTAACAACATCTGAAGATGGTACCCACTTTGGGCACCGAAAGATCTCATGTGTGTACATATTTTATTATATCATCTTTTAAATGTATATATTAAATATTTTAACATTGGAGTTAAAATAGTTATCGTGTCATTTCGGTAGTTTTTTATGTATGTAGTTATCGGCACGAGTTAAATTCACAGTAGGTATATAAGGTGTGCTATAGGTATTCTGAAAACATATCTTTCGTTGCTGTCATGGATAAAAGGAGCGATTTATCAGATTTGCAAAAAGGGATGATTATCGGCTTTCGGGAAAAGGGTGACATTATTTCTGAAACAGCGCAGTTTGTGAACTGTTTGAGCGCTGCTGTGGTTAAAGTGTATCGTGATTGGAGAAATGTCCCCATTGCGAATATGCGACGTGGAAACTGGGGAGCACCACGCTCCATTGATGTCAAAGGTGAACGTCCGCTTCGAAGGTGCGTGAGCGCCGATCGGCATTCTACAGTGTAGCAATTTCACTGGTCGAATGAACCAGGGGGCTACCGGATGTGAATCTGAAACGACAGTTCAGCGAACCCTGCTGCGTATGCGGCTCCGATGCAGACGGATGATCCCTATGCTAACTAAGGTGTATCGGCAGAAAAGGCTTACATTTCCACGGAAGTATCGGAACTAGACCTCCTCTGATTGGCAAAGTATTGCCTTCTCCGATGAGTCACGTTTTCTGCTTCATCGAACGGATGGACGTTGGCGTAAAAGGCGAGAAACATCGGAGAACAAACACTCTTCAACCATTGCTACAAGAACACAAGCTGGTGGGGGCAGCGTTATATTCTGGGGAACGTTTTCGTGGCATTCTCTGAGTTCACTCATACCTGTGGAAGGCATTACGGACTGAATGCGTTATGAAGCCATCCTTGCAGACCACGTACACCCATACATGCTGACTGTCTTCCGTGGGGTGGATGGATGGGATCTTCCAGCACGACAATGAGACTTGTTACACAGCTAGAAATGTCCAAGTGTGGTTGGAAGAGCAAGATGAAGACTTCAGTGTACTTCTCTGACACCCTAATTCCCCAGATTTAAACCCAATCGAGCGTCTGTCGGAGCCCCTCGATCGTGTTATTTTGGATCCTCCACCACACACCCTCCAGCAGCTGTCAGATGCACTGCAGTCAGCATGGATCCACATACCCGAGAACACCTTCCAGCACCTTATTGAGTCACTCGCAGCCAGTCTGGTTGCTGTCCGCGCTGCACACGGCGGCTACTCTGGATATTAACTGGTGGTCACAATAATGTGACTCGACCGTGTATTTTAAGCATTAATTATGTTGGTGGAAAATCGTTCTAAAAATCTGTGAACATCGTCTGTATTTTTGACCTTAATTCAATACAACTGTCTCACCAAATTACTCCGTCTGCCTCTTGCTATGTGCGATCTTGAATAGGGAAACATTTAATTTGCCAGTTGCTTACATATCTCCATCTCCATTTTCCCTCTCAGCCAATTTTATGTTTCATACTGAGCTATTTGTCCCATGGATTCTCAATATCATACACTGACGGAAAAACAAATCCCAACACCACGAAAAAATAGTTCTAGAGGAATGAAATGGCGGCAGTACATTTGTATAGGTAACATATTTAATCGATTAAGGTTTCAAGATCACAGCTTAATGTAAGCGCGAGAAGAGCCATTTTAAATGTGAATTGCTGGTACATTATAAACCGGTGTAACCCCCAGAATGTTGAATGCAAGCACGCAAACGTTCATGCATTGTGTCGTACAGGTGCTGGATGTCAGTTTGTGGGATGGAGTTCCATGCCTGTTGCACTTGGTCGGTCAATACAGGGAGGGTTAATGCTGGTTGGGGGTGACGCTGGAGTTGTCGTCCAATGATGTCCCATACGAACTCGATTGGTGAAAGATCTGGTGATCTAGCAGGCCACGGCAACATGTGGACACTCTGTAGAGCATGTTGGGTTACAGCAGCGGGATGCGGACGAGCGTTATCCTGTTGGAAAACACCACCAGGAATGCTGTTCATGAATGGCAACACAACAGGTTGAATCACCAGACCAACGCAACGTACAACTGTGCCGCCAGGGTGCGTGGGATAACCACGAGAGTGCTCCTGCTGTCATAGGAAATTGCTCCCCAGACCATAACTCCAGGTGAAGGTCCAGTGGGTCTCGGCCGCAGACAGCTTGGTTGCAGGCGCTCACCTGGCCTCCTTCTAACCAACACACGGCCATCACTGGCACCCAGGTAGAACCGGCTTTCATCAGAAAACACAACAGATCTCCACTCCGTCCTCCAATGAGATCTAGCTTGACACCATTGACGTCGCAAACGGCAGTGGTTTGGAGTAAGTGGAATGCACGCTACAGGGCGTCTGGCTCGGAGCTGTCCTTCAAGTAACCGATTTGTAACAGTTCGTTGTGTCACTGTGGTGGCAACTGCAGCTCGAATTGCTGCCGCAGACGCGGTACGATGCGCCACGGCCATACGCCGTACACGGCGGTCTTCCCTCTCAGTAGTGCCACGTGGCCGGCCTATACCCGGTCTTCTTGAGGCAGTACCTTCCATTGACTACCGCTGCCAACAATCATGCACAGTGGCTACATTCCTGCCAAGTCGTTCTGCAATATTGCGGAAAGAATATCCACCTTCTCGTAGCCCTATTACACGACCTCGTTCAAACTCCGTGAGCTGTTGATAATGGCTTCTTCGTCTTCTTAAAGGCATTCTTGACTAACATCAACACATTACGTCGAATCTCAACGATAACTAACGCTCACGAACGTTACAGCGCGTATTTACAGCAAACCTGCTTTGCATGTTCCGAGGGGCGCTACTAGCGCCACACGTATGCGCCGAGCGCGAAATTTGCATAGACGTCATCTTACAGATGTACTCTCACCGCCTACCAACTGTCGTTTATCTAACACAACCCCTTCTTGGTGTTGGGATTTTTTTCCGTCAGTGTAAATATCACGTATCTTTATCAATCTTTTTTCTTCAGTAGAGCAGTATTGTTTCGCAAAAGCGTCCAAATGTAAGGGCAATATGCACATACCATAACTGGCTGTAGAAGCAGTCCTTCCATTCCCCAAGGTACTTGACCTACTGCAAAGCCGATGACTGGTAAAATCGCCGAATGACTTTTAAAGCTCCCGGGGAGTACCAGTATTCAAGATAGTTTTTACTCAAAAATATCTCGACTTGCACGAAATACTAACGGTTGTGAGCCGGCTGCTGTAGGTTGCGTTTCTTTTTTCTTTTCTGTTTCTTTTATGTATTTTTTAAAGAAAAATGCAGTACCAGCTTTCCATGGTCGGAACACACGACATTGACGAATCAATCTCCAAAATCGTGTCGTCCTGCGTGTTCGGCGATTTATAAACTATTCCTGTGATCGATATTGATCGTTTTTCCTCTCAAGCATAACGATCAATAACGTTATGGGATTCTGTGTGACGTGAAACGTGACAACTGCGCCACTGTGTCATTCATATCGGAGAAGAAAAAGAGGAGAAACCCTGGTCATGCTTGACCACGTTCACAAAGCCTTGACCACACTGACCAAACGCATGTATCCTTTTCGGCGACGAAACACGTGATCAGCTCGCTGTTGTAGTTTGTGCAGTTCGTCAGTGATGCATTACTCCACAATTAAACCTCCTCGCATCGGAGTTCGTGAAAGACAGATTCAGATTTCTCAGGTCTAACATTTAAAATTTCGGCTCCGAATGTGCCTTCCTAGTTTCTGTTGCTAACTAAACATACGCACAAAGCGGTTTCGTAGCATTAGGTTTTCGCTCATGAATACCTTGTTAGCAAAGTGATGGTGAAAAAACTTTAGATATCATTTATAAACGTTTTGAAGTATCCGAATATAACAATTTACTCCGTAGATTCTTTATCACCTAATGAAAATAAATGAAAACATACACTGAAGAGCAATTGAATTAGAGACAGCTGGCGTTATGCAAATGTGGCGCTGTGGGCGGCCCTGTAAACGGAAAGGACATGATGTATGCAGCGATCCGACAATGTAAGGAGTGATGCGACGGGAATCAGTGAGAGTCGGACGCAGTATGGGTAAGACGAAGGATCTAAGCGCATTTGATCGTGGGAAAATTGTCGGGGCCCGACGAATAGGTCACTCCATCTCGGAAGTCGTGCAGGGCACTGGGATTTTCACGAGCCACTGTGTCACGGGTGCACCGTGAGTACATCGAATCCGGTAAAACCATCCCTGCAAGAGCCAACTGCCGTAGTCAACAGCGTGTGGATGAGCGGGTCATCATCAGCTAGCTCGCATTGTAACAGCGGATAGACGGGACACAGTGCAAGAAATCACTTGGCGATTTAACGCTAGTGCACAAAAACGTGTAAGCAGCCACACCATCCAGAACCATCTCCTCGCTATGGGGTGCAGAAGCCATCGTCCCACGAGGGTACCGCTGCTGACCGCACATCACGGGGTGCAAAGATTAGCATGGGCGCGGGAACATCGCCACTGGACCCTAGACATGTGGAAAAATGCTGCCTGGACTGATGAGTCAAGATTCACGTTGGTACATGCGGATGCAGAATACGTGTACGTCGCAAACCACATGAAGCGATGGATCCTTCTTGCCAACAGGGTACTCTTCAAGCTGGTGGGGGTGGCATTCTCGTTTCGGGCCTGTTTACGCGGACTGAAATGGGACCCCTGGTACGTGTGACATCGTCCCTCACAGGTCAGCGTTACCCGGATATCCTGTACGACCATTTGCTCCCGTTTGTGCGTCTTCAACATCCCACTCAGGACCTCATCGTGCAACAAGACAATGCACCGTGCCATCGCTCCCGAATTGTATCCAAATGGTTGGATGAATACTCCACCGACGTGACTTCGCTTCCTTGGCCAGCTAGGTCACCTGACCCCAATCCCATCGAGCACATCTGGGATGCCATCGAGAGAGATGTTCGAAGCTCTGACCCCCCTCCATCAAATCTTCGTGAACTGTGGGAGCTTGTTCAGGGGTCGTGGATCGGTATGGCTTCCCAACGCTTCCGGTGTCTTGTCGAGTCCATGCCGAGACGAATACCGCCGTCATCAGGGCGAAAGGTGGTGCTACACGTTACTAGAAAGGTATCTCTATTTCAATTGCTCTTCAGTGTATACTCCCTAATTTGGAATTGACTACAAGAGGTACACATACCGACCACTGAATTGGAAACCTCTACAACAGGTGTACGTAAAAATCAACTTAAGCAGCGTATATGCAATATACGTAATCACATGCATAATCACGTGTTTTTCGCAACTATTTAAGACTGCTGCTCCTCAATAAATGTCAACAGTGTTGATTACAATGAAAAAAATAGAGGATCTCTTGGAGTTCCATGAATGGTTTATTGTCGGTGTCCGTCTGGCTAGAGCGACGAATTTGAAAACTGGATGGTTTCTCAGAACGTGAGATGTCCCTGGTCTTTAATCAAGGGAAATATAACTGATATTGCTTGTCTAAGAGGTATAACTGTGACGCGACGACAATCTATTATGAACGAAATCGCCGTCGTCTGAGAAGGCTTGTACGGAGGAACAGGACTTCCTGTGGGCATCAATTAACCGAAGCATTCAATGAAGGCTCTTCCCCACCCATATCTCAGCGAACTATGAGCAGGGGGTTTAACACGATTGGTACTGGAAATCGTATGCCCATACACAAACCGCTGACGTCTGCAAAAAACCGGAAAGATTGTCTACAGTGATGTAACGAACATCGAGACTGGACACTGGGAAACTGGAAGAAGTCATGTGATCCGACGAGTTGTGGTGCACCTTGTCTTGTACCGACGGTAGACAATGTTTGGCGGAAGCCCCATGAAGCAATTAACCTACTTGTACTTGCACCAATAGGAGGGGTACTTAATTGACCCAGCACCGCGACCTAAGGTCTATTGTGCAAGCAATTAACCTAACTTGCCTTGTAAATTCAACTCAAGGTTCTAGAGGTGGTGTCATGGTGTGAGGCACTTTCTGATGGTACGGAACCGGCCTTCTGACATTGCTGGAAGGTTGGGCGTCCTCCAAAGATTACACTGGTCAACAACAACAACAAAAAAGTTTTTTCTGGCCTGGACTTTTGCAGCTGTTTTAGACTAATTTCAGGGTGCTGATTTCAAATGTGATCTCAGATTTGCTCTATCACATCTCATTTTTATGCTATCGGCATACCCCATTTTCATTGATTTTACCCGAAATTAATTCTTTGTCACTTATGATTGCAAGTTGTTGCGAGTCAGTGACTGCTTTAGTGTTAAAATATGGTGTTGTATTTTTAGGATAGTGTGTTTATAACATCATTTTATGTAGATACTCACATTTATTTAATATTTTGCTTCTGCTGGTCGTGATCTAACAATGGCTACAACATCCGAAAGAAGTAAATGCAGTAATGACCCAGATATCTTCTGCTACATCTGTGGCAGCTTCACTTTGCAGGATCAAAGGCGCAGCATCAATACCTTTGTCAAGAAGGTTTATCTTGCCTACTTTAAAGTACGACTTGGAGACCAAGACAAAAATTGGGCTCCTCACAAAGTGTGTAAAACCTGTGTTGAAACTTTGCGATCATGGTCTAAAGGAAAGAATGTTAAACTGAAGTTTGGTGTGCCAATGGTTTGGAGAGAACCTACAAACCGTTTGGATAACTGCTACTTCTGCCTTGCCAATGTAAAAGATTTCAATAAGAAAAACAAACAACACTTACAATACCCAGATATCCCATCTGCCAGACGACCAGTTGAGCACTGTGAGGAAATACATGTGCCTGTATTTACTGAGCTACCAGAGATTGATGTTGAATCCCTCAGTTTACCTGCTTCTACAGATGACGATGATGATGCTCAGATCGACTATACGCCATCTGATTCAGATTGTGATAAAATTTCTCTGTTTAGTCAGACTGAATTGAATGATCTTGTAAGAGATTTATATTTGCCGAAGCAGTCTGCTGAATTGTTGGCTTCCAGACTGCAAGACAAAGGACTACTCAGACCTGGCACTAGTGTCTCCCTTTATCGTAACAGAGAAGCAGCACTGCGAAAGTACTTCCATTCAGATGATCAACTTGTTTATTGTAATGATGTTGAAGGGCTTCTTCTCAATATGGGACTGCTAGCATATGATTCAAGTGAATGGAGACTTTTTATTGATAGTAGTAAAAGGAGTTTGAAATGTGTGTTATTTCACAACAGAAATATATATGGTTCAATCCCAATAAGACACTCTGTAAAAATGAAAGAAGAGTATGCCAACATCAAGATTGTTCTGGATAGACTGGAATACCATGTTCATGGATGGGTAATTTGTGTTGATTTGTCACACCAAATACCCTTGTTTCCCGTGTTACTGGGACAGTAGGGTTACATTAGAACACTGGGTTAAAAAGAACTGGCCACCAAGAATCCGTTTGACGCCTGGTGACAAGAACATCAAGAATGAGCCTCTGGTTGATAGGAATAAAATTGTATTTCCCCCACTGCACATAAAACTTGGGTTAATGAAGCAATTCGTCAAAGCTCTTGATTACATTGGAGACTGCTTCAGCTATATATGTTCTACCTTTTCAAGTCTCAGTGCCGAGAAGAAAAACGCAGGGATATTTGATGGCCCTCAAATAAGAACACTCACCAGGGATCCACACTTTGTTACAACAATGACTGCGGCAGAGGCTAGAGCTTGGAATGCGTTCTCTGATGTGGTGCGGAATTTCCTTGGGAACAGGAAAGCGGACAACTATCGAGAGATTGTGGAGGAGCTGCTCTTGAGTTTCCAAGCACTTGGATGTAAAATGAGCATTAAGGTTCACTACTTACATAGTCACTTGGCCCAGTTTCCAGAGAACATGGGTCACGTGAGCGAAGAGCAAGGTGAACGCTTTCATCAAGACATTAAAGTTATTTAAGAACGTTACCAAAGCCGATGGTACTCAAACATGATGGCAGAGTACTGCTGGTCCTTGATGAGAGACATTCCACAAGCTGTACATGGGAGATCTTCAAAGAAAAGCTCGTTTATGCAGATGTAACATCACTATTGTTAATAACCTTTTTGTACATATTTTTCTTATCTTCACAATTCAATTCTTACATGGTAATATGCATTCACTCTCATTGATATACAGTCACTCTCACAACAATGTGCTGCGGCTCATTAAATGTTTGTTTCATTATTATTGTATATTGTATCTTATCTTATTCTTGTATGTATGTCTGTTTAGCTATTCGTATATGAGCATAAATTTGCTGTTTTTATTGAAAATGCAATATTTGATATCTCAAAAACCTGATGTGATAGACAAAAACTGATGCCAGATTTGGAATCAGCATCCCAAAATTACCTTAAAACCGTTGGAATACCTTATGCCAGAAAAAGTGTGTTGACCAGTGTTATCTGAGCATTATTGCTGGCTAAGGTCATCCTGCAATTTGCCGTTTTATCTGGCAGTAACTGCTATTGTATAGAACAAATGCTACTGTCCATTGCGCAAGATGTGTTCATCAGTAGTTCAGCGTGTTTGTAATGGCCATGGAAAGTGATGGAAGTCATGATAGTGACTTCCATCACTTTCCATGGCCATTACAAACACCGGATCTGAACCTCTTTGAGAATGTGTGAGACATGTTAAAAAAAACAGATCAGGAAGCAAAATCCTCTTCCGTCAAATCTGAGCCATTTAAAGGATTGTCTGATGAATTCCTGATATGCTGTAGGCGTAGATGCACCCCAACACCTTGTGGAATCTATGCCAAACCGCATACGGGCTATAATTCGGGCTAAAGGAAGCTCGACCGGTTATAAAAAAAAATCTAATTCAGTGTCCAGTACGTGTAGAACTCGTAGTATATTTTACAACCATACAGAAATACACGAAACTTTTTTGTCCTATAATGAATTTAATTATAAGGAAAAAGGGTGTAACCACAAAAATATTTAGACAAATAAAGAATTCCAAAATCTCTGGGAGCAAAATATCAACACAGCCTTTATTCAGATAGATACAGACTGGTGTATACACTGAGTGGCCACTTTATTATGACCACCTGACAATTTTAAGCAAATGAGCTATGGCTGCACACTGTTGCCGCTTGAAGGCGAGGCTAGTATAAAAGGGGAAAGCTTAGTGCTTGCAACAGTAGTAGAAGCGATTTTTGGGTGACGAGATGGGTAAAAAATGCGATTTGACGGACTTTCAACGTGGGATGATTGTAGGAGCTCGGAGTCATGGAGCCAGTATCACCGAAACCGCCGCATTCGTGAAATGTTCCAGAGCAGCTGTTATTAAAATCTTTAAAGACTGGACTGTCAGCCAAAAAACTGGGTCTCTACGTGCAACGTGTGGTCGTCATCGACTAGTGACTGCTTGGGTGGAACGGAGAGTGTCCAGACAGGTAACAGACAACAGAAGGGCAACAGTGCAGCAAATTGTAGACCATCTTAATCAAGGATCCCCTCAAATGATCTCTGCACGCACTGTTCGCCGTACACTGCATCGGATGGGATATGGCAGCCGAAGGTCTGTTTGAACACCTTTGCTGTCTGCAGTTACAAAGAGAAAACGTCTCCAGTTCGCACAGAAGCACAAGAAGTAGACCGTCGATAATTGGAAACAAATTATGTGGTCCGATGAATCACGTTTTCAGTTGCACCATGCCGATGGCCGAGTGAGAATTTGGCGGAAACAGCACGAAAGCATGGACCACAAATGCATTGCTACAACCCTTCAAGCTGGTGGAAGCAACGTTATGGTTTGGGGAATGTTTTCCTGGCATGCGTTGGGCCCTTTAATTCATGTTGATCAACGTCTGACTGGCACATCATACCTAAACCTCGTTGCGGACCAAGTGCATCCTTTAATGTGGATGATTTATCCCAATGGCGATGGCTACCTTCAACAAGATAATGCGTCCTGCCATAGTGCTCGTATTGTACAGGATTGGTTTCAGGAACATGCCGGTCAGTTTACTTGGCTTAGGTTGCCCTCACAATCTCCAGACCTCATTCCCATTGAGAATTTGTGGGATGAAGTTGAACGAGCCATCAGACAGCTGGATCCACAACCCTGCAATCTCACACTCCTGGAAAGTGCTATTCATCAAGCATGGCCTCAGATTCCACAAACAACCTATCAACATCTCGTGGAGTCCATGCCACGAAGAATCAACGCAGTATTAAAGGCAAAAGGTGGCCCAACGAAGTACTGAAGGGGTAGTCATAATAAAGTGGCCACTCAGTGTATACTCTTCTAGCAGCGCGATAAGAAATTCGGCAAGTGTGATAAGGGCTGACAGTTCTTGAGAGCGATGCCCGAAATCATTAGAAAGGCGCACTAAACTGGGGTTTAAGGCCTTCGCCGATAATAGCTTTAATATTAGCGCCATCTTTTTCCAGAAGGAATTTTTCATAGATTTTTTTCTTGACACAAGCAATAAAATTTCACTCTCTGAAAGCGAACGTAAAAATATTCTGCTATGTATGAAAAAAGACAAAAGAAAAACCATACACATCTAAGCATTTTACAAAAGAGCGAATCGTTTATTGCAAAAGAAGGGGCATCTATGAAAAGTCCTATTGAGACACATTTATCTTAATTCATTTTTGATGTTTGATTTTGCTTTAAATAAAATTAGACACCGTTTATTTTCTAAGTGAATTTATTGCTAAAACTCTTTTCATTTACGCTTTCCAACGGTAGGTTGAAGAAGCGTATATGCTTCAGCTTTGCCCGTCTGTCTGCCTGTCCGCGTAAAAATCGTTTGATTTCGATGAGATTTTAGTATGTGGTAGGGGACAACCTGGAGACGAACTCTATTAAAATGGACGAAATGGGGTCAAAGGTCAGGACATAGGAGCGGGATCCATTCCGTCGCCCTTATGCGTCATAACTTATGTAAAAATGACTCGATTGCAACGAAACTTTACCATGTTTTTCTGGAGGTATACTGAACTGGTTCTGTTGAATATCATCGAAATGGGGTCAAAGGTCAGCGCACAGGAGGGAGATTTATTCCACAGCCATTATCCTCATAACTTGAGTAATAACATGAGTAATGATTTCTGGTATGTTGGAAAGCGTATCGTAATCAACGCATTCATGATTTCACTAGCTTCTTAAATACCTGTTGCACTGTCCTTTCAACAATCACATAAATAGTATATAAAATACAGTCTTTGCTAAAAACAAAAACAAAAAAAGGAGGAAAAAAAAAAGAAACCCAAGAAATTCGTTCGATCCTAATGAAACTCTGCGTGCAAGTGCCACGGGGCCAAATAGGCAAATGATTAAAAAATAACGACCAATGACTAAATACTGGCCCGCAGCACCGCATAGAATTCACGCATTGAGGAAGGTATATCAAGAGCAAAGCTTCCAAGCAGGGACAATTGTGACAGCGGATTGAGGTTGTATTAACCTTTACGGACTGTGAGGATGTCTCGATGTCCGATTTGTACACAATACGAGCAGTTGAGCAAGTTTGAGAGAGGACGCGTAATTGGGCTGAGAGATGCCGATTGATCAAGTTGCCGTATCACCAGGCGTTTGGGTCGGCGAGACGCGGCAATGGGACGATGTTGCCGTTAATGGGGCGAGGAGGTCACAACCCAGCGGCAAGCGTGCAGACGAGGGCCGAGGGCACCGATAGAACACGAGGATCGAGATATTGCAACAATAGCACGAACAGAACTGAATTCGTCGCTCTCAGTCAACTGTGGCCATGTTACGTCGTCTACAGGTACGGAAGTGGCCATCTGGACTGTTGCCAGACGACTTGAGGCCCGATGACTAAATTCGGGGAGGCCACATCGCCTCCTACCACTGAATAGGAAGAACCGCCGGCACCGGTTGCAGTGGTGTCGGGTCCAATCAACGTGGGATGGTGTTCAATGGAGTCGTGTTTTTGAGTAATGAGTCAGGGTTGCACTAGGCGCTGACGACTAGCGAATAGATGTCTGGATACGAGCCGCCCATCGCACGGGTCCTTACTTTACCGTGAAACGATACAGGACTCGCACACCGACAGTGACTGTCTGGGAAACCATTTCCTACCATAGCCGCACACTCTTGGTAGTTCGCCGTACTACTCTTACAATGAAACGGTAGGTCAACGACATTCTACGATCTGTTGTGTTTCCCTCCCTGTCGTAGCATCACTAAGCAATTTTTCAGCATCATAATGCCTGGCTTGACATGACGCGGGTTGCCCAGGTCTGCCTCAGTAATGTCGACACCCGTTCATGGCCAGCCTGATCGCTCGATCTCTCACCGATCGAACACGTTTACGACATGAAGGGACGCCACATTCGGTCATCTCGGAATGTCGGCTAACTGGGCCGCAATTTGAACGCTATCTGACATGACATTACCCGTAAGGACATTATCCGTAAACTGTATGCGTTTATACCACTCCGGGTAACCGCTTGTATCTCAGCCAGAGGTGGCGCTACAACGTACTGACTTTTTCCACTCGTGCAGCTGATTTATCCAAATAATTAGCCCGATTGCTTTTAAATTTCAATCATTTCCTTTCCTATATATATATCATCATCATCATCATTGTCAACCATTATCAATCCACTGCTGGACGAAGGTCTCCCCAAGTTTCCTCCACAACGGTCTGTCTTGTGCCAGTCTCCTCCATGTCACTCCCGCATATTTACGAATTTCATCCACCCATCTCCCATGTGGTCTTTTTCTGGGTCTTTTCCTGTCCCTTGGAATCCAATCTAAAATTTCGGCTGTCCATCTATGGTCTGTCCTTCTGGCAGTATGTCCAGCCCATTGCCATTTCAGGGATTTAACTCTGATCATGATGTCTTCCACTCTCGTCATTTTTCGGATCCACGAGTTCCTCTTCTTATCTCTCCTGGTTATACCAAGCATGCACCTCTCCATGCTTCTTTGAGTTGTCTGCAGCCTTTGTATGTCTCTTTTAGTTAAGGTCCACGTCTCTGCACCATACGTAAGCACTGGAAGGATGCATTGATCAAACACTTTTCTTTTAAGACATAATGGCATATTGCTCTTGAAAATTATGCTGTTTATTCCAAAAGCTCTCCAGGCAAGTTTTGTACGCCGATTAATTTCTTCATCAATATGACCCTCACTTGATATCTGCTGTCCAAGATAAACATACGTATCTGTTATCTCCAGTTTTTCTCCATCAATCGATAAATCTTCATTTCTTGTAAAAGCATTGAACATCACTTTTGTCTTCTGAAAGTTCATTTTTAATCCCACTTCTTTACTCTTGTCAGCAAGTTCCTGGATCATACCCTGCAGCTCTGATGGGGTAGTTGCAAAAATGACTACGTCATCAGCAAAACGAAGGTGGGTTAGATAATCTCCATTAATCTTTATCCCTTTGTTTTCCCAGTTCAGTGATTGAAAGACATTTTCCAATGTGGCATTAAAGAGCTTCGGAGATATGGTGTCACCTTGTCTCACTCCCTTTCCAATTTTTATGTGTGTTGTATTTTCAAACAGCCGAATCTTTGTACTTGCATTTTCATAGATGTTATTAATAATATTAATGTATGCATCTTCAATACCGCAGGATTTCAGAGCCGTGGTAACTGCTGATGGTTTCACCGAATCAAAGGCTTTTTCATAATCGATAAAAGCCATGCACAATGGAAGTTCATATTCCCTCGCTCTTTCAATTAGTTCTCTCAGTACATGGATATGATCTATTGTGCTGTAGCCACTCCTGAATCCAGCTTGTTCTCTCGGTTGAGCCATGTCCAGTGTTACCTTCAAGCGGTGTGAAAGAACTTTAGTGAAGATTTTATAAACCACTGATAGGAGGCTGATAGGTCTGTAGTTCCTGAGATCCTCAATGTCACCTTTTTTATGTAGCAGGATCATTGTAGCATTGTTCCAATCCTCAGGAATCTTCCCTTCATTAAGGCATCGAGTGAAAATTTGGGCGAGTACTGTTTCGATTTCTCCACTTGCTTCTTGTATGATGTCTATAGTAATTCCATCTTCTCCTGGAGCTTTCCCCCGCTTCATGTTCTTGATTGCATGAGCAACTTCTGCTGGGAGGACTGGAAGAACTCTGGTACCTTTCATGATGTCTGGAGTACATGTATCATCCCTTTCATATAATTTGGAGTAGAAATCTTTCACTCTTGTCAAAATTTCGCCTCTATTTCTTGTTATAGAACCATCTTCTTTTCTCAGAGCCATAATCTGTTTTCTTCCCTTACTGAGATGTCCCTTTGCTATCTTTAGGCTTTGGTTGTTTTCAATTGCTTTCCTCACTAGCTCACAGTTGAATTTCCTTACGTCTTCAGTGATACTTTTTCGTGCTGTCTTGCATAGCTCTATATATTCCACTTTGGAAGTCACATCTTCTTTAGTTGTCCTCATCTGTCTTCTTTTTTGCATCAACATTTTGGTTTTTCCTGATAATTTGTTTACATGCAACTTGTTCTTAGACCCAGCTAATTTTGTTGCTGTTTCCATAAGAGCTTTGGTTACTTTTCTGTTAACTTCCGAAATATCCACTTCTTCCGATGTTAGGCCTTCTAAAGCAGAGAATCTGTTCTTCAGTTCCAACTTGAAAGTATTATGGTGTTTTTTAAGGTTGGTTATGTCAATACATTTTGTTTGTCTTATGAGCTTGCCACGTTCCAGTTTAGTGTTGAGGTGCATCTTACATCTCACCAATCTATGGTCACTACCTGTGTTGAACTTGTTTAGCACACTGCAGTCTTCGATGACGAATTTTTTGTTACACATAATAAAATCAATTTCACTTGTCGTCCCAATTGGATGTCTCCATGTCCATTTCCTGTGTGGCTTTTTCTTGAAAAAGGAATTCAAGATGAAAAATCCTTCTGCCTCTGCAAACTCAACGAGAGTATTTCCACGCTGGTTTCTGTTGCCGTGACCGAATTTACCTACTGAAGTTTCATTCTGTTGCCGGTGCCCTATTTTTGCATTGAAATCTCCCATAATTATCTTCAAGTGCTGCTTACCTTTATTATTTAGATGACGAATTTCCTCATAAAATTCTTCAATTTCTTCTTCAGGATGACTTGTGGTGGGTGCATAAGTTTGAATAATCTGAGCCTGGTATCTTCTCGATAGTTGGATAACGAGTCGTGCAGCTCTGTCAGAGGAACTTTCAACTTCTACCACTTTATCCTTCAGTTTCTTGTTTATTATAAATCCAACACCACTAGTTCTGCCAGTATCTGTCCCACGATAATAGAAGAGATGTCCACTTTTCAGTTCAATGAGATCTTCTCCTTTTCTCCTTACCTCACTCAGCCCGACGATGTCCCACTTGATCCTTTGTAGTTCCTCTTCCAATTCAAGAAGCCTTGAATCAGAAGATAGGGAGCGTCCGTTGTAGGTAGCCAAGGTCAGCATCAAATGGCAGCCTAGTCCGGTCCTCCGGGGATTCTTAGCACCCTCTGCCTTCATGTCGCACTGGCCGCTGCCTTGGCCAGGTACATTCCAGCTGCCGGAGACTGAGGGCCAAGATTTAAGTTGTAGAGTCATTTTGGAGGTGTTTGGCCATAACTCACCACGCTGGCCAAGCGGGTTGGTGAGTGTGGGATAGCATTTCCTCTGATCCCGATGGTATAGTTATACCGCTATTTGCGGTCGTCAGAGCCCCTTTAGTGGGAACAGGATGCACCACGAGAAGGCGGGGTTGACATTTGTCAAGGAGAGGCTGTGATGTTACGCATCACCTGACCTTACATCCTATATATATATATATATATATATATATATATATATATATATATATATATATATATATATATATATATACACTGAAGAGCAATTGAATTAGAGATACCTGTCTAGTAACGTGTAGCACCACCTTTCGCCCTGATGACGGCGGTGATTCGTCTCGGTATGGACTCGACAAGACACCGGAAGCGTTTGGAAGCCATACGGATCCACGACCCCTGAACAAGCTCCCACGGTTCACAAAGATTTGATGGAAGGGGTCAGAGCCTCGAACATCTCTCTCGATGGCTTCCCAGATGTGTTCGATGGGCTTGAGGTCAGGTGACCTAGCTGGCCAAGGAAGCGAGGTCACGTCGGTAGAGTGTTCATCCAATCATTCGGATACAATTCGGGAGCGATGGCACGGTGCATTGTCTTGTTGCACGATGAGGTCCCGAGTGGGATGTTGAAGACGCACAAACGGGAACAAATGGTCGTCCAGGATTTTCCGGTAACGTTGACCTGCGAGGGACGATGTCACACGTACCTGAGGTCTCATTTCAGTCCACGTAAACAGTCCCCAGACGAGAATGCCACCTCCCACCAGCTTGAAGAGTACCCTGCTGGCAAAAAGGATCCATCGCTTCATGTGGTTTGCGCCGTACTCGTACCCTGCCATCCGCATGTACCAACGCGAATCTCGACTCATCAGTCCAGGAAACATTTTACCAACATGTCTAGGGTCCAGTGGCGATGTTCCCGCGACCATGTTAATCATTGCACCCTGTGATGTGCGGTCAGCAGCGGTTCCCTCGTGGGACGATGGCTTCTGTACCCCAAAGCGAGGAGATGGTTCTGGATGGTGTGGCTGCTTACACGTTTTTGTGCACCATTGTTAAATCGCCGAGTGATCTCTTGCAATGTGTCCCGTCCATCCGCTGTTACAATGCGATCCAGCCGACGATTACCCGCTCATCCACACGCTGTTGTCGACGGCAGTTGGCCCTTGCAGGGATGGTTTTACCGCATTCGATGTACTCACGGTGCACCCGTGACACAGTGGCTCGTGAAAATCCCAGGGTCTGCACGACTTCCGAGATGGAGTGACCCATTCGTCGAGTCCCGACAATTTTTCCACGATCAAATGTGCTTAGATCCTTCGTCTTACCCATAATGCGCCCGACTCTTACTGATTCCCGTCGCATCACTCTTTATATTGTAGGATCGCTGCATATGTCATGTCGTTTCCGTTTACAGGGCCGCCCACAGCGTCATATTTGCATAACGCCAGCTATCTCTAATTCAATTGCTCTTCAGTCTATATACATTGTACATACGAATTTTTATCTCGATTGGATGATTCTTTCTGGGTGTTTGGCTGTTTTTTTTTTGTTTTTTTTAGCAAAGAGTATATATATATATATATATGACAATCATGTGTGCGAAAAGGTTAAGGAAATACTCTAGAATATTAATATTCAAGAGCAATGTAATAACTGTTGACGCAGCCAAAACCGACGTGATTGTAGTTAGTTTTTAAAATTAAACATTTGCCTCAAATATCTGTATCGTTTCAGCGCATTATTCACGAAAAGTAAATGCTTAATTATATATAATCAGGAGTAATTATTTTTTCGATTTGTGCATCACAAATGCCATCTCTCAGAAAGTACCGTATTTTTCGACGTTTAAGTCGAGACTTTCTTCTTTAGAAAACTCGACTTATCTTTTGAAATTTCTCAATGAGTAAAAAAAATGTTGTGCCTTAAATTCGCTCTATCCCAGCACCGTGAAAGGCAATATTACGTTCGTAAGAAACCATTTCTAAAGCGCAAAAAATGCAATATTCCGTTCACTAAGAATGTCTTTAAGAGCTATTGAAAGGGTTATTTCCGTTCGACCGAAACACTTCAAATCAGATCAGATCATATGTAGAGGATGTTAGGAAGGGAGTGTCTGACCCCAGTCTTAAACAACCCTTAGAAATAGGAAGCTAGGAGATTTGGGCTACAGTGCCCGATAGGAAAGTCACACGGAAGCGAGGTAGAAAGGGGGAGGAAGGCGCCCTTATTTATTACCGGGGGCCAGTACCCGAGGTCCGACGGCTTAACGTGCCCTTCCGACGCACGGCGGATATTTAATGGTTCGAGCGTTCGTACCTGCCTGGGATCGAACCTGAGATTTCTCAGTGGCAGTCACGAACGTTAACCACTAGGCCATCCGCGCCCCTACACTTTAAAATGCCGTGATCGATTTGTCTTACCTTAATTGTATCCCCCCTCGCGACCCTACCAAGGCCCCAGTGGGTGTCATTCACTTCTAGTTTGGCAAAGTCGCCAGAACTACAATGGGCGCTTCTTACAATGATTAAGCTTCTGAAACACGTCGCTGGCACGCAGTTGATTGGTTTGTGGCAGTTGTGTCGACAGTCGGCGGCGCATGTTTTGTAGAATAGCAATAATCAGCTGCTAACGATAGCAGTCTGTTTTTGCCCTGCTCATCTCTTAGTTGCATCTCTCAGCTGAATTAAAATCTACCATTGCTTTCATTCATTATGCTTATCTTAAATTAACTTCGTGTTTCCGATTGCTGTCAAAAGCTTATTTGGTTTCTGATTTCAATCGGATTCTGTCAGAAAGCAGCGAATCCTAACTCACGTTGAGAATCCGAACTCACGTTGCAAACATCACTCTTATTTGGTGCAGTTGTCCAACCTTCTTCTTCCTTTTTTCCCCCTCCGACTGGTCGATCAGAGGGAAAGAAAAAGGTAGCGTTAGTTAGTAAAAAAATAAACTTACGCAATTCAACTTCTTTTCAAACAAAATGCAAAAAAGTTCTTCACTTATTTACTGAAACATCAAAAATTTAGTTTCAGAATTTCGTAACAGTTACTGTATTTCTTCGAGCCTCGTCATATACTCAGCATCGACTTATCCATGAATGAAGATAACGAAATTGAGAGAAATTTAACCTAATCGACTTATACTCCATATCGGCTTACAAGCCGAAAAATACGGTATTTTGCTCTTGGAAAACTTATACCTTCACAGTGAAAAAAAATATTTTACTTTTCATGTATTTCGAAAAAATAAAACACAATTTCCAGTGGAAACATGAAAAGATTTCATTTAAAATTTTCAGTGAGTTTTCTACGGTTAAATACATTCAGTATACCAAAATGAGAGATAGAGGTGACGGGTAATTTGAATGGGCATCTCCCCAGAGCTGAGTGGAACCGCCAAAAAACCGAACGTAAGCGATAAATACTGTAGCAGGAAAATAGGGCTTCCAAATAATGTATCGCAATCGTCGACATGGGTAAACGTGGTAATTTCGGCGACCTATACCTATATTCGGAACTGTGACCTAATAAAGAAATCATCAATGGCTAAACACTGTTACGAAAAAGACCATAAATTATTTCTCTTTGAAGAAGCAAAACTAATTGACAAGCCAGATTCAACCACCAAACTTGATATTTTGGAAACTTTCCATATATATCAGAATTCTTCGCCACTTGTTAATGACATGACATCCACACCATTTCTATCAAGCGTGTGGAAGCAACTAACCAAAACCCGTGAGTGTAAACACCATTTATGATATCATGTATAATTTGAATATTTCCGTGCCATTCGTCCTGATGATGCTAGGTCAGAACCCAGCGAAACCTTGGGGGACTTGAAAAAATAAAATATTTGTGATAAACTTTGTATTATCTTAATATATATATATAATCGTCACAAGACTATAGTATCTGATTTCAAGAGCATTTCGCTTAGTTGACATTGGAAGAAGCTATAATAATTTTAGACTATTAATAATTATTACAGCTTCTTCTCTAAAATTATATGTGAGAGAAACAATTGAAGAAGCTATAATAATTATTAATAGTCTATAATAATTTTAGACTATTAATAATTATTATAGCTTCTTCTCTAAAATAATTATTATAGCTTCTTCTCTAAAATAATTATTATAGCTTCTCCTCTAAAATTATTAATAGTTTTATAATAATAAAATTATTATTATAAAACTATAAATAATTTTAGAGAAATAGGCTAGTTACCTACATTGGTCTTCATAGGACATGAAAAGACAAAAAAGACAAAAAATTAGCAGTCCGATTTCAGTGAATGAGAATATATATTTTGTCAAGCACTGTATTTAAATTCGACGCAATTATTGCCACCGTCAGCCTCTGTAAAACTGCCAATGGCATCAATCGTGAATAGATTTCAAAAGGATCATTTTTGGAGCATATATGTACTAATCTATAACTTGATATATGTACTAATCTATAACTTGATATATGACATGTCCAGGCAGATATGTTTTCGCAGAAATAACTTCGTTCGAATCATTACCAACGTAAAATGAACGCTAATCGATCTGGTTAAAAACGGACGGTGACAAACGACTTACCATCACCACGCCCACTTTAATTCAGCAACGTAGACAAGGGCTCATGTAAACGATGAAAAAAATCAGAAAAGGGGAAAGGAACTGGAACGAAGTAAAAGCGAAAATCTGAGAAAAAGAGAAAGGAAGAGTGATGGAACTCTGGAAGAGTCGAAAGTGTTTTTCTAAAGAGAGAGAGACAGAGAATAAGATACAGAGAGGGAAAGAGATTGGCGAAAGGGTGGGGAATCAGCAAAGCGACATACACACCGATCCACAGAAAAAATATGGAAACAGACTAGCAAACTGGAAACCGAGGAGAAGGATATTGGGAAAAACTGAGTGACAAACGAGTAGAGATTAACAGTGGACGAGAGAAGAGAGAAATATAATGGTAGAAAAGTGAATAAGGTACACGGAGTTCAAAAGAGAAAAAACTGGGGAATAAAACAATGTCTTCTATGGAGCACTTTCAATAAGTAGCAGAATGAGATACACTGAAGCGCAATTGAATTAGAGACAGCTGGCATTATGCAAATGTGGCGCAGTGGGCGGCCCTGTAAACGGAAACGACATGACGTATGCAGCGATCCGACAATATAAGGAGTGATGCGACGGGAATCAGTAAGAGTCGGACGTTACTGGGATCGTCACTAAGCGCATTTGATCGTGGGCAAATTGTCGGGTCGCGACGAATGGGTCACTCTATCTCGGAAGTCGTGCAAGCACTGGGATTATCACGAGCCACTGTGTCACGGGTGCACCGCGAGTACATCGAACACGGTAAAACCATCCCTGCAAGGGCCAACTGCCGTGGACAACAGCATGTGGATGAGCAGGATCATCGTCGGCTAGCTCGCATTGAAACAGATAGACGGGCCACAGTGCAAGAAATTACTCGGCAATTTAACGCTGGTGCACAAAAATGTGTAAGCAGCCACACCATCCAGAACCATCTTCTCGCTATGGGGTACAGAAGCCATCGTCTCACGAGGATACCGCTGCTGACCGCACATCACAGGGTGCAAAGATTAGCATGGGCGCGGGAACATCGCCACTGGACCCTAGACATGTGGGAAAATGTTGCCTGGACTGATGAGTCGAGATTCACGTTGGTACATGCGGATGGCAGGAAACAAGTACGGCGCAAACCACATGAAGCGATGAATCCTTCTTGCCAGCAGGATACTCTTCAAGCTGGTAGGGGTGGCACTCTCGTCTGGGGACTGCTTACGTGGACTGAAATGGGACCCCTGGTACGTGTGACATCGTCCCTTACAGGTCAACGTTACCTGGATATTCTGGATGACCATTTGCTTCCGTTTGTACGTCTTCAACATCTCACTGGGGATCTCATCCTGCAACAAGACAATGCACCGTGCCATCGCTCTCGAATTGTATCCGAATGGTTGGATGAACACTCCACCGACGTGACCTCGCTTCCTTGGCCAGTTAGGTCACCTGACCCCAATCTCATCGAGAGAGATGTTCGAAGCTCTGACTCCCTCCATCAAATCTTCGTGAACTGTGGGAGCTTGTTCAGGGGTCATAGATCCGTATGGCTTCCCAACGCTTCCGGTGTCTTGTCGAGTCCATGCCGAGACGATTCGCCGTCGTCATCAGGGTGAAAGGTGGTGCTACACGTTACTAGACAGGTATCTGTAATTCAATTGCTCTTCAGTGTACTTCGCTTACGACTACGTGGAGATCTATGCAAATTACCTGTATTACCACAAGGCTTTGCGTGGAAATGACCAAGCGATCCTTCGGAACCAGAATAAAAGAGCATACTTGGAACGTAAAAGATGGAAGACCAAATACTGCTATTGCTACCCCCGCCTATTTGGTAGGATTCGATATGCATAGCCAGATATACCACAAAATGGAAGCTGTGTTCAGTGAGACTATAGAAACATTGTTTGCAATGAAAATATATCGTACAAGCTACCGTTGGTACGGCGCGTCTTCAAATGCGTATTATATTTAGTGTAATATTTCATTAAAGTGTAACGGCGTTCCATGTCACGCGGAGCTAACTGAACGCAGTGACGCATTCTTTACATCAAACGAATATTTTTAAAAATGTGAATATGTAAATGATATTCAGTTTGTTTTGTTTTGCATTATTTAGCGTGTAATTAAGTTTGTAGCCTTGATGCAACCGTCTGGTCGACACTTTAAACCTCGGCATTATGCACATGTTTAAACCCATAAGAAGCGAATTGAAGCTAATACTTTCTCACAGGTTTCAAGATAGACAGAGGATGGACTAAAGCAGAATTTGTACAAGAACCGGAAATGAGACGGACGGTGAGAATGATTGGTAAATATAGATAAGGTAGATAAGGGAGGCAGGGAATTAACATGAAAGGGAGTGAGAAACTGGGACCAGGTGCGAGCCAGTTAGTGAAATTCAGAAAGAAAGAAACAGAGAGATGAAAATAAGTGGCGCACGTATGGATAAATCGAGTTCTGATATGCTATGAAATCGCTGCTGATGGAACACCGATTGTTAATAAACAATACTTATAGACAAAGAGACTCTTTTGAGTAGGTAGAGAAACTTTGTTTCAGTTTTGTTGAAGAAGTAAAAAGGAGAACAAAGGTTGATTCATAAAACAAAATTTTAATAGGTTTCTTTTTGACGCAATGCGAAGTATAATTTTTATTATTGACAGAAAAATTTCTTCTGTTGACAAAGAGAGAAAGAAAGAGCCCGAAACTACGAATAACAAGCTAACAAACTGTAAAACTGAGAGAAAGAGAGTGGGAATGATTGACTGAGAGCAAGAAGGAGAATCTAAGAGAAACAGAGTAACACAGGATGACGAAACAGTAATAGCATATGGAAGGAAAATAGCGGAAAACTAAGACTGCAAAAAAATTGACGGTGAAAATTCGAGAAAAACATAGGGTAATTCAGCAAAGTCAACATGAAAGAGAACGAAAGAACTGGAAAGGGAGAGAAAGCAATGAAAACACAGAGAAAGGTGCCAAAGACAGACAGACAGACGAAGAGAGAAAGTTAAAAGGAATAGTGGAAGCAGAACGATGTGCGGAAATAAAAGAGATTTCGGAAGGTCGAAACTCAGACATGATGCGAAAAAGAGAGGTCTAACTGTTTAATAAATGTAAATCTTCCACATTGGCATGACGATATCATCTTGTAACAAATGACGTCCATATATTTTCCTCCACCCTTCCACCAAAATGCGAATATGTCCAAAGCGAGTTTTAAAATTAACTAAGATCTTTCAAAGGCAGTAATTAGAGATGGGTTGGAAATCACGCTGTTGTTACTTTGCCGGCGTTATTGAAAAATAATTGTCACCGTTACGACCAGTGACAAAAAGTAACAATTCAAAAATCACTGGTAAGAATGTTACCGTTAGCCATGTTCCAGCAATGACTGGGGTCCAAAATCACTGTTACTGTTGATGGAACTGGAAAGTGAAGGTAAATTTCCATTCCTGGATTTTATGCTGGAATGAGATGCTGTCACTTGCACTTTGCAACACTCAATATATAGGAAACCCACTTCTGTACCTACATTGATCCCGGCTTCTTCAGCACATCCAAAAAGCTATAAACTCTCTTCAATCTCTTTCCTTCTACGCAGAGCTATCACGCATTCATCTAGTTTCAGCAGACGTAAATGTGAAATTAACAAAATATTCAACATCATCCTCAACCATGGCTTTCCCACCTTTATCATAAAAAAAGCTCTTAAGAAACTCCACCAAGAAAACTCAACTACTCTCCAAAGGGACCAACAACCTCGTATATATATAGGTTCCATAGATTATTATTCAACCATAACACCTGTTCTCAAAGCCATTTGTAGAAACGTTCACCTGGAATTCGGAATACGTACCACAAACATTTTCCAGTTAATTAAAAAAGATCGAGACCAGGTAACAAAGCTAAACAAATTTGGCGTTTACAGCATCCCTTTAAAAAGTATTGATGCTGACACTCCAGATAGTAAATATATAGGATCTACAAAACGTACACTAGCAACAAGACTGAATGAACATAAATACGCCGTAAAGAATGGACTTAAAAATTCTGCATTGTCTCGATTCGTGTGCGATGGCCTGCACTATCCAATTTGGAATCATGCTTCCATCATCGTAACACCTAGTGCTGTCTCTTCATTGCTGTTCACTGAGAGCCTTGTAATTGCTACTCAGAGACATCTATGCTTTAATGACAATGTTCCAGTATCTGTACCTACAATCTAGAAACTATTTACAGTTCCGAATACGAGGCAAACTGAGGACGAAATCACTTAATCTCGATTTCTGCTATAGTGCTCTTTGTTGTGTCTTCTGATGAGAACAGCACAATTTATACCTACTAACCCTCCTTTATTTTTACAATGCATTATTCTATGTATACCTGCATTCTATTTCCTCTATTTTCTTTATTTCATGATACATGCCACGTTGTTTGACAATTTGATGCCACGTGACATTATGTCATATTCATATCTGATATCTATATTATGTTCACGTAACACTTTATTTAAATTTATTCCTTCTCTTGTATCTGATGATGGGTTCTAGGGAAACCCGAAAGTTCTTATACAATAAAATCTTTAAATTCAGAAAACGAATTTAAATTTGTATTGCGAGTGACTCTTGTTTTTAAGATCGTGCATTGAAGGTAACTACCTCGATTATTTTAGACTATTTCTGCGCGAATTTGAATTCTTCTAATTGTTTCCTTTTCTGTTGAAACATGATACTGATGTGAGTTTCCTTTGTGCTTCCCCCTTTTCCCACACTTAATATAGTTTTTGTTCTAAATTCCGCTATGCGTTCGCTCGTAAACAATGAATTCAAAGCGAGGCAATTGTAACCACAGATGTTGAGAAGAAGGGCTGGTTCTTAGCGAAGCGCACCCTAGGTGGCGCAGCCTTAGAATGTAACGCTGGCCCAACGCTGAGCCACCCTTTTCAATTACTGAAAGACAGTACTTCAGCGTGTGACCTACTTTAAATTGCAAGGCTGTGCTACCTCGGACCATACTCCCCGACCCAGGAACCTGTGACGTAGCTGCGGTGCCAAGGCTGAATGATTGAGAAAGGAAGAGAAAAATGAAAACAAATTCAAAGGTGGAAGAGAGCAACTTAGTAATGGGACAAATTACAGTTTACAAAGAATAGGGAACAAAAAGACAGGAAACTAGAACAGATGCTCCGAGCTTGCGAGGCGACAGAAGGCCTAACGAACGAGATACAGGAATTACAAGAAACATAGAGATTGCGAAGAAACATCCATGACATGCTTGGCGGGACGAATGGAACAATGCTGTATTCAGCGATGAGTCCCGTTTCTGCCTCAGCGTCGATGACAGTTTATTGAGAATCTGGAGATGGCGTGCTCACCGAGATGATTTTCCTGCCATATGTGAGAGTCTACGTTTCCTCATACTATTATCACGATTAGGGGGCTATCAGTTTCACCAACCGTTCACCGCTCGGGTGGCGCCTTGGTCTAAGCGCTGGCTTCTGACCCATCGTACGAAATGGGTCCGGATTAAAATTCCGATGGGGCATGGATGTTGTGTTTGTCTAACGGCACTGGCTCGTTCCTTTTCCTGGAACCAGTGACCCTAAATTAGGGACGAGCGACTGCTTATATCCCATCGAGTTTGTCACTATGCTTGTTAAACTCCCAACCAAAATAAATAAATAAACGTTCACCGTTTGTTCGCTTAGTGGGTACAATGACATCACGACCATACGCCACTGAACTGCTGTGGTCCGTTTTGTCGCCGTATCTCCATGGCATTTCTAATGTCCAGTTTCAAAAAGATAACGTCCTCCCGTATAGTGCCAACGTCAGCAGATTGTGTCTACAAGGTGTCCAGGTGCTGCTCTGGACAACGTGATTGCCAGACTTCTCTCCAATAGAGAACTTGTGGGACGTCATTGGCACACTTCTCTTCGACTGCATGACTTCCTCGTAATATCGATAAACTGTGGGTACACGTCAGAGATACCTCAGAACACCATGAAAGGACGTTTCCACTCGAATCCATTCCGTGCCACGAAATAAATAGCACAGCATGGCAGTCTTACGAACGAGACAGTCTCAGGCAACATTACACTGTCACCTTGACAATAGCACTGATATAATTCCTCAGAAATTAAATCACTTCTTTGCCACCCACGTTTCCACACGTATGGTAAATTTAGTCTTTTTTCATGGATTTTTTCATGGTATGGAAATTTCTATATCAAGAAATGTACGTCATCTGTGCGAGGAACAGACAGGGTACATACAATTGCTCTGAAATTCAGTTTTTATGAATATCCCAAGAGTGACTTAATAGAGAGGGGAGGAAGTGTGAAAAACATAAGAGCGAGAATGAGAACGAAACACCAAAAAAGAGAAGGAAAAGCAAATACCCACAAATTCACGTTGAAAGAGAAGACTAACGTTTGTTGGTTTCCGGCTTCAAACACTAATTACAAACTGGAGAACCACTGTTAAGATCCAGTTAATTATGGCTAATTTCAATCTTACCGTACATTTGTTTCCGTTTAGTGTTCTTTAGAAGGAAATAGAATCCACTCTTTAGAATGCAGAGTACCAGGGGATTAGGATGCAAAAAATAATAACCTAATTCTGAATATGGTGGTTTCCGATAAGAGGTTATTTTGGTCAACACCCAGCGACACTACGTTCTTCAACTCTCAAGGTAATGGGCGAAACTGTTTACGCATTCCTGTCAGACTCACTACTTGAATGGAAATATGAGCAACCTCAAGACACACTCACGCTGTTAATCATAGAGGCCATAAGCAAAATAAATATTATAGTCCAGACCTTGCCTCAACAACCGCCATTTTTCACTTTTAACATTTTTTTCTGCCATTTTTTATGCGCTCTGCTGTCTCTCTTAACATAATTCCCCCTCAGCTTAGCGGACCAAAGCAATTGCAGGTATGTATTTTGCATTCGCATAATCTCGGGTTTGCGGGACCATGAAGCCGAGCGATCCATTGTACCATTATCGTTGCCAGGCAACATCAGGAAGCGAATTTGTTTACTCGGCTATATCATACTAAGAGGAGTCAGGAAAATGGTGTTACGGCTTTGGAAAATGTTTGTACAGCTAGTTACGCTGATTTCGATTTTTTTCAGAATCGTTTGATAGCACTCATGAATAGTCGGCAGGGGAAATACAAATCATTGGTGAAGAAAAATAATCTTTTCTCGTTTTATTGTACCACACACAAGGGGAAATTTCACTTAGAAGCTCGAAAAACCAGATTTTTTTTTATTTATATTTTGCAGAATCTTGTGCATTAGCGGGTCAAAAACAAAATAATAGAGGAACGAGAGAGAAATTTCCATCACTAAAAAGGTTTTAATGTATATTAACAACAAAAAAATCGATGACAATCCGTTTTATTGGTGTATACAGTTAAAGTAAACAAGCAAGCTTTCACCACAAAAAAAAAAAAAAAAAATTACTAAAGTCATGCCATGCAATGCATTGATTATGATACGCTTTCCAACATACCAGAAAAAATTACTTAAGTTATCACTCAAGTTATGGGGATAATAGTTGTGGAATAAATCTCGGTCCTGTGTCCTGACCTTTGATCCCATTTCGATGATATTCAACAGAACCGGTTCAGTATATCTCCGAAATAACATGATAAAGTTTTGTCACAATAGAAGCATTTTTACGTACGTTATGATGTATAAGGGTTATGGAATAGATCCCACTCCTGTGTCCTAAGCTTTGACCTCATTTCGCCCATTTTCAATAATATTCGTCCCTAGGCAGGCCCCTACAACATACTAACATTTCATCCAAATCGAAGCATTTTTACGTAAGTTATGGCGCATAATGGAGATGGAAGTGATTCCGCACCTATGTCCTGACCTTTCATCCCACTTTGGCCATTTTCGATAGGGTGTGTTCCAAGGTGGTCCCCTACCGCGTACTAAAATTTCATCGAAATCGAACCTTTTTTACGTTAGTTATGACGCATAAGAGCAGTGGAATGGTTCTCGCTCCTATGCCCTGACCTTTGACCATATTTCGTTCACTTTCAATAGGGTTCCTTCCCAGGTGTTTTCCTACCAAATACTAAAATTTCATCGAAATCGAACGATTTTTTCGTGAGCTATCGTGCGGACGGACATACGCACACAACGCGTGACGTAATGAGGCAGATGGGAATGGCGACCATCTGCTCGCAAGAGTGTGACGTCATAAAACTTTAATAGGATTCACACACAACGCGTGACGTAATGAGACAGATGGCGTGACCGCACGCCACAATCCCAATCGCGAGAGTCTGACGTCATAAGATTTCTTAGCATGAGTAACATTAATGGGACGACGCCATGCCACTTAAAACGTGGTAATTCGAGGTGGTTATTCAACCCACTAAAAATTTTTTCCTAAAGTCGAGATCAAGCTAAATCGATTTCTAGTGCCAGTAAACGGTAGGTTAACGACTTTCATCAAAATCCTTAGAGCCGTTTTCAAAATAAATTTACATACATACAAGAATTGCTCCTTTAATAGTATGGGATAAGAGCGATGAAATAGATCCCGATCCTATGACCTGACCCCATTTCGTCCATTTTAATAGGGTTTGTCCCCAGGTGGTCCCCTACCACATACTAAAATTTCATCGAAATCGAACCATTTTTACGCACGTTATGACGCATAAGGGCAATGGAATGCATCCCGCTCCTATGTCCTGACCTTTGACTCCAATTCACCCATTTACAATGGGGTTCATTCCCAGCTGGTGCCCTACGACATACTAAAATTTCATCGAATTCGAACCATATTTACGCAAGTTATGACGCATAAGGGAAATGGAATGCATCCCGCTCCTATGTCGTGACCTTTGACCCCACTTCACCAGTTTTCAATAGGGTTCGTCCCCAGTGGTCCCCTACCACATACTAAAATTTCATCGAAATCGAACCATTTTTACGCGAGTTATGGTGCGGACAGACAGACAGACGGACGGACGGACAAAGCTGGAGCATATACGCTTCTTCAACCTACGGTTGGAAAGCTTTACTAAACAAATGAATTGAACATTAATAATCTTAGTATATCATCATCAGTATTCATCTTAGTGATTTTTCATTACTAAGACCGTCTGTCTCTCTATGGGCTTTTAAGACATATTTCTACTCATAGGAAAGGAAGAGAACCCATTTTACGTAAATCAAAGCAAACTGTAATGCTAAATGTGGATAACTGCGGTATGCCATCTTTATTTTTTTGAAGTATTACAATTATTTGTTGCAGGCTGCACTCAATATCATCATAGAATTCTATTAATTCCTTATCTTAGCAGGCCATGGGAGCTTTGGCAAAATTAGTTTGCCAGCATGTCAGAAACATTGTAGTAAGTGACTGACAATTGCTGTTGTGGGAGATTAATACATCTGAGATATTTTCAGGTTATTTGCTCTAGTGGTTTGCGTAAGTAAAAAATTTGGACTCGTTTTGGTCGGCCCGAAGACCAATGTGAACGAACCAGTCTGAAGTTGACTTCAAATATGTTACCCGTACCCGACCTAAGCCCACCGTTTTTCATTCTGGCCCATGTGAGTCACGATGCATTTAAAATTTACCTCGACCCTCGAGCCATTAATATACCTGTTTCCTTTAACCAAGGCGGACTGGTCTGTGTTCTGCTAGCAAACAAAATGGTATATTAATGACTCGACTGCAGTAAAGAACATCTGGCCATTAATGTATTTGTTTCCTTTAGCCAGGACGGACTTGTCTGTGTTCTGCTAGTAAACAAAAAGTTCTGGTGTTCAGATCTCTTGAGAATTCCCCACGGTATTCAGATCTTTTAAGAATTCCCCACGGTATTTAGATCTCTTGAGAATTCCCCACGGTATTCAGATCTCTTGCAAATGCACCCGTTTTCGTGTTTCGTCTAGTATTTACAGACTTCTGACTTCTCTATTTGTGTTGTGTTTTTAGAGCTGTTTTCGTCTTCCCTTTGAGGTAGATGGTTATGTGCTAGATAGTTTTCGTCATTCTATTTCATAGCTGATATTAAACAGCATATCATGGTAGCATGAAGCAAGTTGTGCGTTTCAAAACAACTTATGCACCGAAGAGCCAAAACATTATGACGGCCTGCTTAAGATGATACTTGTCCTCCACGTGCCTCCAAAACAACTCTTACCCAACGAGGCGTTAATGCTACACGATTTCTAAAGGCATCTTATGGTATCTAGAATGAACACGTTACTACCAGATTATTTAACTCTTGTAAAGTATGTGGTTCAGCCACTGTATATCGGACCTGCTGTTCCAACACAAACCGCAGATGCTGGATTGGATTGATTTCTGGGGAATTTGGAGTCTATGGCAATAAATACCAGGAAGTCTTCCCATGTCCCGTGAGCTATTACGTAACAATCCAGGGAGTGTGACATGGATCATTATTTTGCTGTAAGAAGGCACTACTAGAGGAAAATACCATCGTCATGTACACGTCATACCCTCGTCAAGTCGACGTCATAGTTTCCTGCACATGAATGACTGGACCCAAGGGTTTCCCGCAGAACATTACTCCAAGCATTACACCCCCTCCACCAGTATGGTTTCGTCCCACGGTGCAACCTAGTGCCAACATTTCCACAGGAAAATGACGCAGACGCTCGTCCTCATAGTACAACAGGAAAAGAGATTCATCGGATCAGACGACCTTATTTCCAATCATTCAAGATCCAGTTTTGATGCTCATATGTCCGTTGTATGCACTTTCCACGGTGAACTGAGGTAAGCATGGGCACTCGGAGAGGGTTGCGGCTACGTAGCCCAATTTCCAGCAGGGTTTGACGTATTGTGGGTTGTGACACATTACTCAGGTCACCACTATTAAAATTACCAGCGAGTTACACTCCAGATTCTATTCTGTTGGCTCACACAATACGGGACATTGATACTCTAGTATCAGGATCATGGTTACCTCTAGCATCGATGATCTGTAGTGGGCCCACTCCTTGCCGCAAGTTCGTGGTTTTTTCCTTCCTGGGCCCACTTTTGAAGATACTAACCACAGCTGACTGTTTTTTTTTTTTTGTTTGGAGGTTTAACGACCACCGTGAGCAACTCAATGGGCTATAAGCAGTCGCCCGTCCCTAATTTAGGGTCACTGGTTCCAGGGAAGGGAGAGAACCAGTGCCGTAAGACAAACACAACATCCATGCCTGACCGGGATTCGAACCCGGACCCCTTACGGACGAATGATCAGAGGCCAACGCCTTAGACCACTGCGCAACCGGGGCGGCCAGCTGACTGTAAGTACCCCACAAGCATTGCCATCTCACAAATGCTCTCTCCCAGTCGTCTGGACATTACAACTTGGCCTTCGTCAAACTCGCTTAATTCCGCTTCCTTTCCTATGTGAAGAACTAGAACAACACGAGGTTAGTATTAGATGTTATTTATACCATTTCACCGTCACACGTATGGCCGTGTGTCTGCAGTTGGTCGGTATTGAATTTACAAGATCGGCGACTGGAATGTGAACTTCCAATTTTTGTATCACAATAAGTTAAAATGGACTAACATGTTCCAGAGTAAGTAGCAACAATTGTTACTTTTGCAGTTGCATCTTGTACCTCTCTAAACGATTTCGATATACTTTACTTTTTTGCTGTTGTTGAGGGTTTAACGAATACGGTGAGCAACTCAATGGGCTATAAGCAGTCTCCTGTCCCTAATTTTGGGCCGCTGACTCCATGGAAGGGAGAGAGCCAGTGCCGGAAGACAAACAGAACATCCATGCCTCACCGGGATTCGAACCCGGACTCATTTCGGACGAGTGATCAGAAGCAATCGCTTAGACCACTGCGCCTCCGGCGGGGACTTTCTTTCTCCAAAGTGTACACTCAGTCAAAAAAAAATGCATCACTACAAAGTGGTGTTGAAACTCACTGGATAAACAACATAACAGGTGCGCAAGAATTGATAACACGCACACACACACACAAACATACACATACAAACACACACATCCAGGCAATCGAAGTAAAAAGTAATGCTGGAAAAGCATTACATGGCCATAAAAAGATGAAGTAAATCCTCCCTGATGCCCCATGCATTCTGCCACCTTCAGCGAAAGAGTTGTACACACGTCTTATAGTCCTGAAGCGCTGACCACCACGTTTCGTCGAGATTATGTTGCAGGGAATCTATTGTAAGAGGTGGTTGACGCAGAGTCTGGTTGTGCCATCCCATACATGCTCTATGGAAGAATAATCTGAGGACACTGTTGTGCTGAAACAATGTGTTCTTTAATCCTGCCACGAAGAGTATACGACGGTTGATTTCCATACTCAGAAGAAGCTAACTCCTTCTGAGCATGTCAAAGTTCCTCTAATAAATAATAATCTGCCTCGTAAATCGTTGGAGGTAGCTCCCGAAGCAATAATGCTCGCTGTTCGAGTGGGGCTGTAGTTCGATGACATCCTCTGGATTGCTGCGTTGACCTCATTTGGGCCACATATGTATCCTGCAACTATATAGTTGAAGGCAGAAGTGAGATCGCCGTAGAGTACTTGGCATCACTGTTCAATCCAGTTTGCTCAGGAACCTCACCGCTCCAAGCGCTGAAGACGCGAGACAGGTGTATATAGAAGATGACGTGATAACCGATGTGCGTTCAAGCCTGCTTTCCGTAGCCGATTTAAAGCAATTTATCATGGGATTGAGTGGCTGATGCTAACATAACCACTCTTCTCATATTTGAGAGAGGGGCTTTCAGTTCTGTGAGGGCCTGTATTTCAATCAAACGAACTTCCCGTCCCGTGTAGCTCTTACCAGACCGCTTCTAAACATACGATTGTGCATGCATTCTTTCATTCACCGTGTACAGCAACGATGGACTGTGGCCTTTTTGGCGGCCAACAAGAGATTCAATACACTGAAGAGCAATTGAATTAGAGATACCTGTCTAGTAACGTGTAGCACCACCTTTCGTCCTGATGACGGCGGCGATTCGTCTCTGCATGGACTCGACAAGACACCGGAATCGTTGGGAAGCCATACGGATCCACGACCCCTGAACAAGCTCCCACAGTTCACGAAGATTTGATGGAGGGGCGTCAGAGCCTCGAAGATCTCTCTCGATGGCATCCCAGATGTGCTCGATCGGATTGAGGTCAGACAACCTAGTTGGCCAAGGTCACGCCGGTGGAATGTTCATCCAGCCATTCGGATACAATTCGGGTGCTGCATTGTCTTGTTGCAGGATGAGGTCCCCAGTGGGATGTTGAAGACGCACAAACGGGAGCAAATGGTCGTCCAGAATATCACGGTAACGTTTACCTCTGAGAGACGATGTCACACGTACTAGGGGTCCCATTTCAGTCCGCGTAAACGGTCCCCAGACGAGAATGCCACCCCCACCAGCTTGAAGAGTACCCTGCTGGCAAGAAGGATCCATCGCTTCATGTGGTTTGCACCGTACTTGTATCCTGCCATCCGCATGTACCAACGTGAATCTCGACTCATCAGTCCAGGCAACATTTTTCCACACAACGTGAATCTCGACTCATCAGTCCAGGCAACATTTTTCCACATGTCTAGGGTCCAGTGGCGATGTTCCCGCGCCAATGCTAATCTTTGCGCCCTGTGATGTGCGGTCAGCAGCGGTATCCTCGTGAGACGATGGCTTCTGTACCCCATAGCGAGGAGATGGTTCTGGATGGTGTGGCTACTTACACATTTTTGTGCACCAGCGTTAAATTGTCGAGTTATTTCTTGCACTGTGGCCCGTCTATCAGCTATTACAATGCGAGCTAGCCGACGATGACCCTGCTCATCCACACGCTGTTGTCCACGTCAGTTGGCACTTGCAGGGATGGTTTTACCGGGTTCGATGTACTCACGGTGCACCCGTGACACAGTGGCTGGTGATAATCCAAGTGCCTTCACGACTTCCGAGATAGAGTGACCCATTCGTCGGGCCCCGACAATTTGCCCACGATCAAATGCGCTTAGTGTCGATCCCAGTAACGTCCGACTCTTACTGATTCCCGTCGCATCACTCCTTATATTGTCGGATCGCTGCATACGTCATGTCGTTTCCGTTTACAGGGCCGCCCACAGCTCCATATGTGCATAACGCCAGCTGTCTCTAATTCAATTGCTCTTCAGTGTACATTGAAGCTATCATAGCAAAAGCCGCCACAAGCTCGGATTGAGCTGTGTGGAATGCCAACCTTCAGTCAAATATAATAATGACATCATGAAATTTACATTCGTGAGTAGATGTATTACCAATCATCATCCAAGAGAAAGTCTAATGTAAACTTTCAAATATTCGTAGAAAGCCCTAGCAGTCTCCTTAAATTATTCTAAACATAAAGCACTTCTAATATTCTTTACCACAGAGCATTGCATTCTGGAGGATTATAGATTCGTACCAGAACACTACTATATGATCCAAATTTAAATCTATTGATATTAGGATCACTGTTCAGTAATTCTCACATTGGCTAAAACTGCTTACCCTTGTATGTACATGCATTCCAGACTTTAGTTCAATGCACCTGGCAATGTGGTGTTGGTACTATTCTGAAAACTATAATGACACGGTTTTCAGGTTTCATGACATACTTGAAAGTCGGTGATTTTTAAAATGCTCTCATTACACGCCAAAACATTTATTCACGAAGTATTCTGTGGCGTTTGTATCGTTGTCCTCTCGAAACGAACCTTTTCTTCAATTGTTAACCTGTTCCGATCTGCTCTATTTTCCTTCTTAAGAGATCTTTTTAGGAGTTATAAATGAACTTTTCATGGTATAAATCATTTTTATCTTTCTCGTGGCACTATTTCCCCATTTGGAGCACTGAAATAAATTACGTTATCTGTCATGAATCCGCGTATTCCTTGATCGCGTGACACTTAGTGTAGGACATCGAAATGCATTATTTCTTCCAATCGTGGTTCCACAAGCTTGCTAACCTTACATAGAGTCATTTGCGCGCCAAATCAGTGGAATGAATGTGAAGAATGCATGCAATTTATCACGAATGGGAAAATTTTTGCATCAAAGAACCGAATTAGCATGCTGAAAAAAAGAGACCATGCAGAATTGCTACCAAATCGTATTTTGTGTGGCAGGGAAAGTACGGCTTACGCATTACGTCAATTGTCGTATTCGAATAATCTCCCTGTCACATGGTAAGGTACTGTGGTAAATGGACACTTGGTAATTTTACATCATTGAATCATAACTATAAGTTTTATATCACGCACCCAAGCTCCTCAATTCCACATTTCAGATTTTTACGAAATGAAAAATGTGCGTGTTTTCCTAATTTGAAAAAAGAAACGTATTTTTTAAAAATAACTTTGTTTCTGGGGTTCTTCAGGAATCCATTTTGCTGAATCAAAAATAACTCTTATGAAACCATACTGAAATAACACCATAATTTGTAGTGAGACACTACTCTAATACTGTGATCAGTATTTCAAGTGTGGAAACTGAAATCATAAATACTTATTCAACAAACTGTGCTTCACTTTTAGAATAGAAGGGAAATTACCATCTTTTTTTATAATAGAATTTCCTTGTTTTAGATGATGCGACTTTAAATGTTCCAGAAATGGACAATATTTTACTATTGAAATCATCTGCTCAACAGATTTCTTCACAGAAAACACTGCCAAGCAATCTGAGGCATAAGGGGAAATCGATATAGTTTCCTACAAAGTAAAATGTCGTAGTTGGAGGAACGCTGTCTTTCTGCCTGTGACATACTAGATTACGTTCCACTAAAACATTGGGTATCAACAATTACTAACAGCTGTTTTACTTTCTAATATAAATTAAATTTTTGCACAAAATGTTGAGGGTTTTTCTTTAATTATTTTGCAATCCTAATGTTGTTCGCATGAATTTATTTCGATATGATCGTAGACGCGATGATGAATGGTTCTCACTAAGTTCCAGCAAGACAATTCGGTCAGTTGCGACGTAGAGCTTTAGCAAGACTTATTGGTCAGCTGCGACATGTCGCAACTGATCAAAAAATCTTGCTGTAGTTTTTGCTACAGCAAGATGTTTTGGTCAGTTGCGACATCCATACATACTGTGTTTAGTAAAGTCGAGAAACAGCTGTCTTAAAGGATAAAAGAGGCTCCTAATGATTTGAACCAGCGAAATCAGTTCAGATGCCAAAGATCAAGGCCTTTGTCTCGACGTAGCCCTACCGATGATGAATCTGAGAAGTTAGAGCCTCAAACACTCAAACTGTGACAGACAGCACGCAAAACTCTTGAATTGCAAAATCTACTTACAAAAAAATGTTAGTTGGTGGGAGTAATATGTTTGTGAGGAATCGATAATAAATTTGATGGTGAAGGAATTTTGGATATGGACAAGAAGTATAAGAAAGTGCCTTCAGGTAAGACCAGTATAAACCTCAGGACTTAAGAAAAAACAGCGCTGTTACAGGACCACAACAGGAGAAAAAGATATGCAAATCATGATGAATTGTTGCCATTTAATCGCAGTCATGACGCAACAAATCTATACATACCACCATGTGCGGTTTGATGATATTGAAAATTAAGTCTTTGATCTTAAACTATAAGCAAGAAATGCATCTCTCACTGCTCAGCGTATTCTTCGTGTCCACAATAGAATAAAATCTATGGATCGGATGCAGTAAGGTACGACGAACATCAGCAAAATAGCCAAGTAAATTTGCTGCAGTCTTGACAAATCTTACAAATTCTGCAGGCCACTCGCAAGGGTTGGAGCGTCGTATACCATGGATTTCAGGAAAAACATTCCGTGAGGTCAGACCTGGTGACCGTGGTGGCGCTTCGACGGAACCACCACATTCCAATATACGTCTGCTGAGGTAAGGAAGACTAACAAATTTAATGTTGTGTGCGAGTTTGCTGTCGTAGTGACATAACGTAACAGATCTTAAATAAAGATGACTGTGATCTAAAATGTTTGCTACAGTGTCACGTAGCAGCTGAAGATATCGTTGTCCAGTGAGAGTTCGCTGGAAGAATATTGGTTCAAAGGAAATACATTCTATTTCTTCTCCTCTACCACCACACGTTCTCCACTCAACGTACCGAATGTTGCATTTCCTTGTTGTTTGCTGATACTCCCGTGATGCTGACTGTTGCTGTTTTATTATCTACACATGTGAAGGTGTATTAATCCGGTATAAACAAGTAAATTTCTCCGTCATTTTTGTCCACGCCGGTGCTCGACCCCGATTCCCCTCATTCCGGAATAAGTCGCTCTACCAATTGGACGTTCATTATCGCTGCTATTTGCCTTTATGTTGTGTGCGACCTGCTGGACAAGTACGTCACATCTCCTACCCCCCCCCCCAAGAGGGCCGGGGCATGGCCCACGAGTCAGCCGTGACCATGAATCGCTGCAGGCAGCCATCCGCTGTAAAACGTGCACTTGAGAACTCCCAGTCAATCTGGTGTGTGGAATGCAACGTCACACACATTTCTTTATTTTTGAAGCGCTGGAGAAGAGATTATCTTATTTTTCCTTTCTCACGGTGTGGAAAGAACATCACACCATTGCGAGATTTTGAACTGCCGGGTCATCCGGAAAGTTCGGGCGCCATTATAACGAAGTAAATTTCTCCGTCATTTTTGTCCACGCCAGTGCTCGAACCCGGGTCCCCTCATTCCGGAATAAGTCTTTCTACCAATTGAGCTACGCGGACGTTCATTATCGCTGCTATCTGCCTTTATGTTGTGTGCGTCCTGCTGGGCAGGCACGTCACACCGGTCATTGTATGTTGTCCCGAAAAAGAGCCTCAACGTCATCAAAGTTATTGTGGGATTTTTTACATTAGTCTGTAATGTTCTGACAATCACCAGGTTCATGACATTCCGGTGTAATGTACCATATGGGCGAAGCTCATTCTCATGCAGCATCTGCCATTAGTTGCAGTGAGCAGGTCACAGGCCTCATTGAGATGTCTTAAGCCGCACTGAGGATGATCTCAAGAGAAAAGATCACAGCATTTACAACAGCCGCCTTATTCAAGAACTTAAGTGATATACCGAAACACTCCAGAGTCATCGCGCTGTTTGTTTGAAGGAGTCTCTTATGCCATGCAGATGAATGTCGAAGGGACTTCCTGCAGATACTACTGACTCATCAGGATAGCTGCATGCACATTTCACTGACATTTTCTGCATATCAATACCATCTCACACAGCTATTCTGAAATATATTCCATTACAGTTTCAGTTGTTATTCTACTGACTCATTAGGATAGCTGATGAGTCAGTACAATAATACTACTCATCAGGATAGCTGCATGCACATTTCACTGACATTTCCCGCATATCAACACCATCTCACACAGCTATTCTGAAATATATTCCATTACAGTTTCAGTAGAATAATACTACTCATCAGGATAGCTGCATGCACATTTCACTGACATTTCCCGCATATCAACACCATCTCATACAGCTATTCTGAAATATATTCCATTACAGTTTCAGTTGTTATTCTACTGACTCATCAGGACAGCTGATGAGTGAGTAGAATAATACTACTCATCAGGATAGCTACATGCACATTTCACTGACATTTCCGCATATCAACACCATCTCATACAGCTATTCTGACATATATTCCATTACAGTTTCACTTGTTATTCGATGAAATCATGTCATTTCGACAAGTGCGCTATCGCTTTCATGGAAGGCGCAGAATGCTTCGCACATTGCTTTACTCACAAGCATTTCTGCATTTGATTTCCCTTTTGGCTGGATACTGGGCATTTTTTTCCCTTACACATAGCTGCTAAAACTAGTATAGAACGTTTGTGGTAGTAACACAACGGGAAAAGATTAGTATTTGATTACCAAATCAGAAAGAAAGAAACCATGCTAAAACTTTGTTGTGGAGAACACTATGAGATATGTATTTCAACAAAGCTGCTGCATTTCCTAGAATTGGGCATGAATACACAAGATATGATTACAATATACGAGTGAATGCAAATGAAACTGACAAAAGGATAAATGAAAAACAAAAAACAAAAAACAAACAGTGGCTTTGAAAATAGATGGAGGGGCAGTCAGATATTACACGCTCTTCTTTCTTTATGGCACATTTATATCCCCAAGGGACAGTGTTCCAAAGATATCTTATTATTTTCAAATGCACTTCAATACCTTTCCCTCCCAATGTATTTAATAAAATGCTCCCGTTAACGTTCAAATTTTGTCACCGATCTACACGATAGTTAGTTTCATAGTTGACACTCTCTAACTATGAAACTAACTTTTTCTCGTTGTAGATTATGATTTCGAAATTCGGGATACTGAGTTTCAGTACACAATGCCGCGGACACGCTGACATACGGATATTTTGGTACTTGTTCTCAGTTACTTTCATGTCATTAACATCGTATTTTCATCAGTGCAGGCTGCTGTGGCTCGACTTTACTGATGCCTGTATGTACATACAGGGGATTTCACATCGGCTAATCAATTTCACATCGGCTAATCATTATTGGCCTTTAGTAAATGTGGTCATTCCTTTGAAGCCGAGCCGATCACTAGATCTTCAGGACAAAATAGTTTTTCATACCTAGATAGCGGATCTCTGTATATCATCTATGACTGAAAGTACTGCTGGAAACCATGTTTTGCAATCTTCTCAATTAGATATTACGTTACTCTAAATGTCATTAACTGTGAAAGACGTTTTCACTATATGGTACATGAGAACAACATATAACTTTGAAATTGGAATTTCCTTTTCCTGGGTAGTGCAATGCTTAGCATGCTCGACCGGAAATCGGGAAGTGCGGGTTCGATCCCCGCTCCAGGACGATGAAAATGTTCAAGTTTTCTGAAGGAAGTGGTGAAATGAAATAAGGTGAAAATATGACAATAATAACATTACAATGCCTACCATGTATTTATGAAGATTGATTTTTTCGGGAAAATTCGTTTCCTAATTATATATGATAACATATGGTAAGATTAAGTACGTCCAAAGTACGTACCCCACCGATCATCCAAAACATTAAAGCCATCTACCTAAGATGATGTAGGTCCTCCCGCCGCCAAAAGAGCTGCCACATGATGAGGCATTCAACGAGATGTTGGTAGGTATTTCTTGATATCTGGTACCATGACTGCAACAGAAGATCCTGCAGTTCATGGTTGGGGGTGATGCTGTTTGTAGCTGTTTCTCGAACTCAAACCTCAGATGCTCTTTAGGATTCATGTTAAGCGAATTCGGAGGCCATGATTATAAATGGAATTCCTTCTCATCTTCTTAAAACTATTCCTGAACCTTTTTTGCAGTCTAGCATGGTGCATTATCTCGTTGAAAGACGCCATCTCCATCTGTAAATACATTTATCATAAATGGGTGTACTTGGTCAGCCGCGAGGCATTTATTCAAAGAGATGTTAGTAGGTGTTATAACGTAAATGTCTTTTTGTACTGCTATATTATTTTAAAACAAATCACCATACGATGAAATAGTTACTAAATTAAACCTTAACGGCGAGACGAAACATTTAAAAACAGAAGTCAAACTTACGGAAATGATGCTTTATTTCCCCAGCGCAGATATACACTATCTACCAACAAGTAATTGGACACCCCTGCAATCGACGATATCTGCGGACCTGATACACGTCACGGCCGCCGCAGGTAAAATCGCGTGGGTAAGAACAACGCAACCAGTCGCATGCAAGATGCCACGCAGTTCGGAGCTGTCTGATTTCGAGAAAGGTGTAATCGTCGGGTATCCCAGAAATGGCCGATCCATACGTGACATATCCAGCGAGTTGAAGTACCCAAAATCGACAGTGGCCTACGTGATTGGCAAGTGGAAGATGATAGGTGACTGTCGGAATGTGCCCCGACCCGGCAGACCCACAAAACTGGTAGTTAGAGACCGACGGGTGCTGGCCAGAGAAATTTGGAAGTACCGCACCAAATCGGTGGGCCACATCCGCGAGGAGTTTCAGCAGGCATTGGGGAGTGTTCTTTCGATGAATACCATCCGTAAGGAAGCCCATCTGCTCGGTTATCATGGACGTGCTGCCGCCTAAAAGCCTTTGATCACCAAGTTCAATAGCGCTGCTTGGCTAACGTGGTGCAAAGAACGTCGACAGTCGACCGTTGAACAGTGGAAACAGGTTCTCTGGAGCGACGAATCAAGGTTCACCCTCTACCGTTCAGATGGTAGGGTCTGGGTTTGGCGTCTGCCTGGAGAACGCCTCCTGCCCGAATGTATTGTGCCAACTGTGAAGTTCGGCGGCGGTGGAACTATGCTATGGGGGTGTTTCTCCTGGTATGGCACGGGACCCTTGGTCGCAATTCCAGGTAGACTCAACGCCGAGATCTACCGCACCATTTTGGATGACCATGCGCTTCCTACGTTGTGGCAGATTTACGGGGTGGACCCATGTTAATTTCAGGATGACAATGCTACCTGTCATGTTGCGTGGTCCACCATGGCTTGGTATGGTGACAATGGGGTTAATCGAATGGACTGGCCTGCGCAGAGCCCGGACCTTAACCCTATCGAGCACCTCTGGGACGAGTTGGAGCGTCGACTTAAGGGGTGCCCCCACAGTTCGAAAGCGGTGAAGGAACTGACCTGTCTTCTTGAAGCCGAGTGGAAGAAAATACCGCTAGCCGTCGTACAACGCCTGGTTGAGAGTATACCCCGGAGGGCCGCAGCTGTAATCACCGCTCGTGGACGCTCCACCAACTACTGAAGGTGAATAAACTTCGTTTTCCTTTGCTATCACAGGTGTCCAATTACTTGTTGGTAGATAGTGTAGCACTTCACATAACAAATCGGTATCAACACTCCACATTAAAAGCTCCACACACCACACACCACAAGCAACTGTTGTATCGTAGTTTTTATCTCTGGTTCTTATCTAATTACAGGCATACATCACGTTCATTCAACCTCAAGTATGTAGCCAACAGTACTCGTTTAAGAGAAAAGACATCACGTTAAGTGTGAAGTATAACTGAGAACAAACTCAAGATTTACATAAGGAAAGAAACTAAAAAGAAAAGTTAATTTAGAATATACGTCACAGTGTCTCTTGATATATGGTACCATTACTGCAACAGAGGATCCCGCAGTTTCCGTAAATTACCGGACTGGGGGTGATGCTGCTCGTAGCTGTTTCTCGAACTCTAACCTCAAATGCTTGATAGGAATCATGTTCAGAGAATTAGGAGGCCATGATTATAAATGGAATTCCTTCTCATCTTCTTGAAACCATTCCTGAACCTTTTTCGCAATCTAGCATGGAGCATTATCTTATTGAAAGACGCCATCTCCGTCAGAGAATACATTCGTCATAAATGGGTTTACGTGGTCAGCCACAATACACAGGCACGTTACAGCCGTCAGAGTTCGATCTACAGGGATAATGGGTCCAAGGGTTTCCCACGTAAATATTACCCAGACCATCACACTCCATTAAGCCGCCTGGATCCGTCTCCCAGTGCACCCAGGTGAGAAGGCTTCTTTGGGTAAACGTCACACATGAGCTTGTCCGTTGAAATGATGTAACAGAAAACGTGATTCATTTGACCATGAGACACTCTCTCGGTCTTCTATGATTTCAATGTTACGTGCTTACTGCAAGCGTTGACAACGGTGAGCGGCTTTGAACACAGGCACACGAATGGGTTTGTGGCTTCAGAGACCGATATTCAAGAGCATGCGATGAACTGTGTGTTCGGACACATTGGGCCTTTCACCACAATTGAAGTTATGGGTAATGCCAACCACGGTAGCCTTTCTGTTGCTGCGGACAATAGCCGGCGCTGTCCTCTGGCATCAATTTGATGTTGCCTGCCCACGCTTTGTAGACGGCTCGAAGTGTCACCTGTTTCGGACCATCTTTGATAGGTACAAAGATAGCGTGAGCAGCCCACGAGCGTCGCTGTTCCGGTGATACTGTTACCAAGGCGTCTTGCCATAACAATCTGGCCTTTGCCGAAATACGATAAATCCTTTGCTTTTCCTATGTTGAAAGGAAACTAAATATTGACTGAGAGAGCTTCGACCCAAGTATTATTCTGTATACTCGTTCGCGACCTTGGCACGTGACTGAGTGGCTGCACGCACGCTTATTTGCACAACGCAGAGGTGGTTTTAAAATTTTTGCTAATCGGCGTATAACAGTTATGGTTATAGTTATTATTTTTTTCATACTAGACTGCCACATAGTTACAATTGTGGAAGGAGGTTCCCTTCAATATTGCGACACTATCTTGCGACAGATTTCATGTGTGCGTTGTTGATTAATGCCAATGGCTAGCTTTCACTGCTGGTTTTCAGTTCACATACAAATTTTCCGAACTGCCAACTGTGATGTATATCTTTTACTCAACCTCTCATCTTGAGTTTCTGTTCTTATGTAAACTATGTAACTTCCTCGTTATATTTTTTCCTGAACGTCAGATCCTTTGAATTTCCTCGTACCTTTTGGCAATGGCTGACAGTGAGTCAGGGGTAAAAAAATCACTCCCAGTGTAAAGAGGGTGGTGTGTGCGTGAACGTAAGACGATATACTAATTGAAGTAACATCTTAAGTTATCTTGATCATCTGCACGCCGAATAATTTTTATCTCCGTTGTGGCGTATACTCTAACTTAACTTTCCTTTTTGGTTCCTGTTATCTTATATAAATTTTGAGGCATTCTTTTTAAGCAGTTTCTGAACTTAACGCTACATTTTCTCTCTCGCTGAATATTGATTTGGAAACCTGATCTTAAGTCAAAGGTGAGTGACGTAAGTTAACGAGGCTGATTAGAGTGATGTTTACGATTGTATCTCAGAACTCTTGTTAGATGTCAGCTATAACACAAGAGCTGCCCCGATGGCGCAGTGGTCAAAGCGCTGACTTATGATCATTCGTCCGAATTGAGTCCGGGTTCGAATCCCGGTGAGGCATGGATTTTGTGATTGTCTTATGGCACTGGCTCTTTCCCTTCCCTGGAACCAGTTGCCCTAAATTAAGGACGGGTGACTGCTTATAGCCCATTGAGTTGCTCACGGTGATTGTGAAACCCTCAATAGAAAAAAAGAGCATGAGATCGTTCTAGTTACTTTGGAGAGAGATTGCTGAGAGAGTTAAGTCTACTTTGATGTTATGCGATTAACGTTTGATATCATACGAACATAAAAATTTAGTCTTTTACGTTCAATATCACATATTATTATTTTTGTAAAAATTTAGTCTTTTACGTTGAATATTACGCTTCGTTGATATTGAAGCCTTAAATTATCGTTGAGTTCGTGAGACTTGAGCAGTATTCTGTATTTTGAGAATCTATTGCATTTTGATACAGAGGATTACGTACGCAGTGAATTCTGTTTTGTGAAGCTGTACTGCCTTGAATACCTATCAAGGCCCAATAAAGGTTTTAACTCGTAAGTACATTTGACTTCACTGGCCAGAAATGCTATTCAGTGCTTAGTTTGTTCTCTGTTACACATTTTAAGCAATCCAGAGCACATTTGCGGAACGTTTCAATAAGGTTATTTACAGTGTAGTATGCTAGCGTTCTGGTGTAACATAGACAAGTAACTGACATCTTCAACCAATAACACTTAAAACATTACAACGTTGATGTGATTCATTATACGAGGCTGTCTTATTTGATCAAAGAGAAAATGTGTTTGTGTCTAAACTAAGGTGTGATTCCGCAAAGTGGAGTTGCAAGTCGACAACCGGAAAGCCTAATAAACCAATCCTTTGGATGCCATGTAAATTCCACTTCGGCCTCCCCGTTGGAGCAGTGGTCTAAGCGATGGCTTATGATCATTCGCCCAAGATGGGCCCGGTTTCGAATCCCGATGAGGCATGGATGTTGTGTTTGTCTTACGGCTCTGGTTCTCTCCTTTCTATGGAACCAGTGACCCTAAATTAGGGACGGGCGACTGCTTATAGCCTACTGAGTTGCTCACGGTGGTCGGTTTAACCTCTAACCAAAATACAAAATAAATTCAACTTCTTGTCATAGCCAGGGTCGGATTAAGAGGTAGTCTATAGGGGCTAGCCTTTGGGCCCACCATGACCAAGGGCCTAGAAGGCATGCGTAGGCAAATAATAGATATATAGAGAGGTTTATAAAATAGTTTTACTTTTGTCTCGTATGATTTCCATTCGTCTACTTGGACAGAAGCAAAGGCTGCAAGAGGAACAGATTTCAAGACATCAGAGGGAAAGGTTTCATGTCGCTGTGTACGGCGGGGTAGGCATCCTTTTCACCACCATTTACTCACACCTCCCAGTTTACACATGGAACCCTTAATGGTTGAAGTACCCTGTGTCTTCACATTGTATTTAACAAAAAAAGATGAAATAAGATAGGTATAGAATGATAAATCATGAGAAAATCCACGACAAAAGCCAATAATCTTAAGCTTTTAACTATGTTCTTATCAGAACAATGGAAAATACAGTGACTTATTATGAAAACTCTGCAGATAATTTATTAGTTTGAAGAATGCCTTACGTATTAATTATTGCAAGCACATTGCTGAGTTTCGGGTTTTAACGGACTTCTTATTCCCCGTCATAAGTTCTTTGGGGCCACTCAGATGTCTTAGCCTTAGGGTTCACTCAAAATGGCTTAGCCTTAGGTTTCACTCAAAGTGTCTTATCCTTTGGGTTCACTCAAAATGTCTTAGCCTTAAGGTTTACTCAAAATGTCTTAGACTTAGGGTTCACTCAAAATATCTTAGCCTTAGGGTTCCCTCAAATGTCTTAGCCTTAGGGTTCACTCAAACTGTCTTAACCTTAGGATTCACTCAAGATGTCTTAGCCTTAGGGTTCACTCAAAATGTCTTAACCTTAAGATTCACTCAAGATGTCTTAGCCTTTGGGTTAACTCAAAATATCCTAGCCTTAGGGTTAACTCAAAATGTCTTAGCCATAGCGTTCACTCAAACTGTCTTAGCCTTAGGATTCACTCAAAATGTCTTAGCCTTAGGGTTTACTCAAAATGTTTTAGCCTTAGGGTTCACTCAAAATGTCTTAGGCTTAAGTTTCACTCAAAATGTCTTAGCCTATAGGCCCCCTAAGGCCTTAATCCGGCCCTGGCTATATCGATTTTTGCGGCTGATAAGTATTAGTGTTAAGCATTTGTTAAAGTATCTAATGTTTCAACGAACAATCTGCAAGGCGCGAAACTTAAAACCTTACACCATTATGCAACTTAAAATGATTTTCCACCACTCTGGCAATTTTTTCTTTGCTTTATACCTGGTAATATCGTCGTTCGTCTTCTACAGCATTTGTTCTGTCTTGAAACCTCACACCTATGCTCCAAGGTGTACCGTTAAAAACCTCACGAGATATTGAGATAATGACCGTATTATCCTTGTTGTTGACATGTGTAGCTCAGAGGTTGTCCTGCATCATACACTTGCAGCCCACTGATTTCCTCCTTTTCTTCATACCGACATCACAATATCTCCTAAATTTTTAAACAGCGTAATATTCCGGTTTAAAATGCTTTTACTTTACACACCTGTTTTCTTAAAAATATATCTTACTTTACACAACACCGGTAATAGCATGTTGCAAATATCCATGTTCTTTCCTAGATACCATAATTGTTTTTACGATGACTGTCTGTTCAGGCCACCGGCATGGCTCAGTTGGTTAGGTTGCTATGCACTGTGTGGGAGGCGAACGTTTCTGACGGGTGTTCGAATCCCGGTCCTGCCGGCCATCCAGTCTTTCCGGGGATTTCCGCAGAATCCTCGTAGTTGGGAACGCGAATTCGTAGATGGTTCCATACAAAGTCGGCACAGGGCGCACTTTTTCCTTCATCCCCATCCTGTGAAGTGGAAGGTAATGGGGAACGCACTACTTTAATTTCCCAGGATTGTCTAACAAGTCACTTTGCGGGTGATGACCCCCCACTGACATTCGGGTTGAGGAGAGGAGGTATGTACAGCTGTTTGGGAAGAAGTTCAAATTTATGGAAAACGTGCAATTACCAGAACAAATTTGATTCATGTAACCAAGCTACTTATGCACACTGAAGTGCCAGAAAAACTGGTACAGAGGAGCTTATGCAAAATACATAGCGACTTCACCTATGCGCGTAATCGGTTACGTCCGCCAGTGCGTATATAAAGCGATAGACATCCTTGCCGGCTGTCACAGCTGTTTTCGGCATGGACAAGTAATAACGATTTACGTGATTTTCAACGCGGTGTCATAGTTGGCGCTCGTGAGATGGGCCATAGTAATTCATAGGTAGAAACGTAGATCGGATTTTCACGGACGACCATTGCAAGGGCGCACCGTAACTACAAGAATTCCAGCAAAACCTCCAACCTACGATACCAGTGAGGCCGTAAAAAGACATTGGGTGAACGTGACCATCGTCGGCTGTCAAGAATCGTTTCACGCGATAGGCGTGCAACAATCTCGCAGGTATAATCGGAATTCAATGCTGGAGCCTCAACAAGCATCAGCGTCCGGACTGAGCAACGTACCCTGCACGATATGGGCTTTGGGAGCCGACGCCCAACTCAAGTCCCCTTGATGGGTGCACGACACAGAGCTATGCGCATCGCTTGTGTACGGAAACACCGCCACTGGACACTTGATGACTGGAAACAAGTAGCCTGGTCTGACGAGTCGCGTTTCCAACTGTATAGGGAAGATGGAAGGATTCGTGTGTGGCGCAAACCCCATGAAGACATTGATCACGCCTGTTAACAGAAAACTGTACCGGCTGGTTCAGGGTCCGTAATGGTGTGGGGTGTGTTTAGCTAGTCTTCACTGGGACCCCTGGTATGTCTACAAACGTCTGTGACCGGCTAACGCTATGTGCGCATCCTTTCTGATGAGGTACACCCATTCATGTCCTGCATTCATGCTGATGGGTTGGGCTTTTTCCAACAGACAATGCACCTCTTCACAAGTGTTTGGGGCGTTGCCATTCCTACCCAAGTCCCCAGATCTGAACGTGATACAACACATTTGGGATGCCATGCAACGCGCTATCGAACATAGGAATCCGAGACCTCGGAATACACCCGAATTGTGGAACGCTCTGCAGAAAGTATGGTGTGCATTGCGTACAGCATATTTCCAGAAGCTAGTGGAGTCCATGCCCCGTTGTATGTCTACAGTCCTGCGCTCCCTTGGGGAACCTACCAAGTATTAGACTGATGTACCAGTTTTTCTGGCACTTTAGTGTATATTGTTACATTTCGCAGAAAAATCCAATCCGGTTAGATTTTTGTCATACCCAGTAAGTTCATGTACAAGACAATGTTTTCAGTTTTGATACTAATATGCTCAGCAACATTTATTGTTACTTGCTTGAGAGATTTAACAATCAGTAAGTTTCCCAAATCCTTCATTTAGGTTGTTTTGTCTATTAGAAAAATATGTTTATTTAGAGGATGTGCTGTAATTAAAACATGTAGAAAGGCGAGAAGAATCTGTACCTTTATAGAAGCCTAAGGTGATTTTGGACCAATAACCTCCACAAAATAAAACGGGCGAAAGATGTCACGTGACCATCTGAAGGACAAAGCTGGAAAACGTGTTCTACATTCACAGTCATCAGATATTTTGCAAATGGCATTGTGACATTGTAATGAACCAAAGACTGTTATTTCTTGCCAACTGGGTATAGTACTGCATTCAGATTCGGAAACGTGCTACGATAAAAATGTGCCAAAACACAGGAAATATTCTCTATCAAAGCGCAGTTTTAGCCTGAATTTTGTTGATTTTTTTTTCTCTTAGGATACAGTTAATGGGTGTTCTTAAGGCCACTTTACGCTCGCCCTCCTCTCTGCAGCAGCAATCACGAGCAACAAATAGGCAATTTGCCAACAGATTAACTCTCTACCTTTTTCTCCTGTGGCAACATCAGTGCTATTACTGCGAGAACTGGAACAACAAACCGAGTTGCTTGGCGATTGGAAGAACGTTGTCGATGCAGAGATAATGACTTTACAACCTTAGTTTTAGCGACGATTATATATTATGTTCTTCTAGATAACATTTTTCATGCCAGAGCACACACACACACACACACACACATTTTATTTATCCAAATAGTTTAGTAAGGCCGCTCAGGTGCCCGAGTGGTCATGGGCGTAGGTTAATAGTTAGATATTCGATAAGGGCCCGGGTTCGAATCCAGACTGAGGAATAGCTGGTGTGCTTGCTTTACGGAGCTGGTTGTGTCAGCCAGCTGCACTAAATTACTGAATAATCGTAGATTACTCTCTAGTAACTACGACTACCCAGCAATTTAGGACAACTTTATAGTCCTTAGAGTTGTTCACGGTGGTCTCTAAACATCAAGAAAAAAACAACAGTTCAGTAAGTTGTGACGTATACCTCTACTATTATTTTGTTCTGGGGTTTAACGACCACCTTGAACAACTCGATGAGGTATAAACAGCAGACCGTGACTAATTAAGGTTTACTGATTCCAAGGAAAGGGGAGAGCCAGTGCCGCAAGACAAACACATTATCCATGCCTCATTATCCAGCGCTTAGACCACTGCACCACCAGGGCGGCATACCGCTAATTTGACCTTTATTTACAGCTTCTGTTTTCTTGCGAAAATTTCGTCACATCTTGTTTTAAGATTTTCTCACTGAGCGGCATATTACTTCCCAGAAAAGCTTGTACGTTTTGGAACGCTGGCAGTGAGTCAGGAAAAAATAAATAGTCTAAGTCGAATGTGATATGGGTGGATAGAGTAGATATAGTGGTGCTGTAGCTGGAATGGCTGGAGGCTTGTCGTAAATCTGTGTGAATAGACGAATAACGCATTGTAGCTTCAGATTTATATGTTGATACAAGAGTTTGTTGTTATGTGTCAACGTATAAATCACGACTTGAATATAGTATATTGGTGACCTGAAATTTCCAGTGGGTAGAAAATAAAGAAACAGTTGCCGTTAATCTGGACGCTTATTCTTTCACCCTGGGTGTTTCATTAACTTTTTTATTTCTGTTGAGAGATATATGTTTTCAACAAGTTAACTAAGGACTAGTTAAGAACACCAATTAATATGTTCACAACGTTCAGTAACTTCAAGTAATAACAAGTTAGTAAAATCATGGAATGCATTGATTATGATATGTTTTCCAACATACCAGAAATCGCGCGCAGACAAACCCTCCTCCCTACCCTGATTATTGATTCGTTCAGTATACCTCCGGAACAACATACTAAAGTTTTGTCACAATAGAAGCATTTTCACTTAAGTTATTACTCAAGTTATGGGAATAATGTATGTGGAATAAATCTCGCTCCTGTGCCCTGACCTTTGATCTCATTTCGACGATACTCAACAGAGCTGGTTCAGTATAGTTCCGGAACAACATGACAGACTTTTGTCGCAATCGAAGCATTTTTAAGTACGTTATAACATATAAGGGCGATGGAATGGATCCGGCTTCTATGTCCTGACCTTTGACCCCATTTCCCCCATTTTCAAAAGGGTTCCTCCCCAGTTGTCTCCTACCATATATTAAAATTTCATCGAAATTGAACCATTTTTATGCGCGTTATCGTGCAGACAGACAGACGGACAAAGCTGGAGCATATAGGCTTCTTCAACCTACGGTCGGAAAGCGTAAAAATTACTACATCTATATGCCTCCTTGTATTTTATATCATACTAGTATTGTAACATTAAGTCCCAGGTAACTTCAGCTCACTTACCACACCCTTATTATACCTGTTTCCGCCCAAAGTAGTCAGGCCTGACCAATCAAGATTCGTGGTGCATCACGTAGGCGGCTGAACGCTGCTACGCCAATCAATAACGGAGGCTATGACACCTGGATGTACTGTTGGGCTGAAACAGGTCAGCGGCGGCGGTGTTATGCTGTGGAGGATGTTTACACTTTAGGCCCCATTATCCCAATAGCACAGTTTCTGACAGCTATCAGATATCTGAACATCGTTGCGGACCAATTCCACTCATTCATTGCAACTGTGTTCCCTGCTGGTGATGGCCATTACCAACAGGATAATACGCCATGCCACACTGCCAGAATCCTCAAGGAGTGGTTCGAGGAACATGCTGGTCAATTTCTGTTAATGCCCTGGCCTCCAAATTAACTTGACATATACCCAATCGAACATTTGTAGTTCGACTTGGAAAAGGGGTTCGCTCTCAATGACCCCCCCCCCCGAAATGCACGGAAACTGGAGGACCTGCTGTTGACATTATGGTACCAGATACCCCAGGACGCCTCTCCAAGTCGCTGATGTTTGGCGGGCTAAAGTGGTTCCTACAGCTTATTAGGTAGGTGGTCATAATGAAATGGCTCATAGGTGTATACCAGCTCTGTTCAACGTTCTCCTCCCTCTCACACATACATTAAAGTAGCCAATTATTAGTAATATCTATATGTAATAACATTCTGGTATGTCCTTCGGCTTCAAAACATCCTCGAGTCGATGAGGCATGGATTCAATGTCATTCTACTGGTATATTCAGTCAAGCTGATGTGATGACGGCTGTCCATGCCGAATGCTCGATGGAAGAGGATCCCTTGTCACAAATGACTCTCCAATTTCATTTCACGCTGTTCAATTACGTTAGAACATGGGGATTGTGGGGGCCATTTTAGCAATTTGAAGTCACTGTTGTGCTACTGGAACCACTATGTAACGATCCGAGCCTTGTAGAACGGCACATTATCTTACCAGAAGTAGTTCTCTCCAGTAGGAAACACTATCAACGTGCACTGGTGTTCCTGGTCCGCATTGATGTTAAACCAACCAATGATGCTAATTGACCAGATGTATAAAATAATCCATTGCCCGCCATGAAAACTAATACTTGACCTTTCCACCTCCCCTTCTAACTTGAATAGCTGGCACCCATCAGTTCGTGATGTTGATGTTGTATTCTGTACAGGTCACCTGGGGATATTTACCGAAAACAACATTTATCGGACTAGGCGATTCTTTTTATATCTTAAGAGTTCTGTTTTGGTGTCCTCATGCTTACCACAGAAGAATTGAACGGCTTTTAGCAGCGAAGAAAGGTACGCGAAGGTCCCTGACCAACAGGAGGCGTGCTTTCGTATTCTGTGCTGGCAATATTCCGGCTTGTAGCCCATTTCACTGATGTAGCCCTTTCGTAACACGGCATGATACAGAGGGTGGGCAACAAAACTAAAATATCTGCGCAAATACCATCCCACGTGCCACGCCACTGTACGCGCTATCTGTTGGCTACCCTGCATCTATTTCGCAGTCGATCAACCAGAGCTGAGTGTGAAATTTGCATTAGCAGAGCAGCAGCACAGCGGGACGTCAAAAAGTGCGATCCGCGCCACATAATGGGAGACATGCCCGTGCTTTAGAGAGGACAGATTGTTCGTGCGCGTCTGTGTTCAAGACAGCAAGTCTTTGCGGTGTATCGCGAGCCACTGTATCCATGGTCATATCGGCATACCAGCAAGAGGAAAGAACTACATCCAATAGGAGTAACTGTCGAGGTAAGAGAAAGCTGTCTGACAGGGACGTCTGGGTGTTAATACGGATGGTAGACAAAAACCATAAAACCACAGCTGCCCAACTCACTGCAGAGCTGAATACTCACCGCGACTCACCTGTTTCCATCAAAACTGTTCGTCGGGAGCTTCACCGGGTCAACATTCACGTCCCTATTTTTATTGCCAAATCCTGGATCACTAGTGTGAATGCCAATGGTCGGTTGCAATGGTGCTAGCAGTGCAAATCGTGGACGTTGGTCAACGTGAAATGTTTATTGCTCTCCGATTAATCGTCTTTCACTGGCTTTCTCACAACCGGGAGAGTTTACGTGTGGAGACATCCCTCACAGGCTTACCACCAGGACCGTTTACCACCCAAAGTAAAGCACGGAGGTAGATCAGTAATGGTTTGGGCCGCAATATCTGGTAGTCTGTCTTTCCGCTGATTGTTCTTGCGGGGTACTTCACTGCCAAGGACTATCGGACAATTCTATTCTGAAGGACCAGGTGCACCCAATGGTTTAAACATTGTACCCTGACAGAGCCGAACTGGTGGAAGAGTGGTTTACTGAGCATGAAAATGAGGTTGAACATCTGTCATGGCCTGTGCAGTCACCCGACTTGAACATTAATGAGCCATTCTGAGGTGTTCTGGAGGATCTAGTCAGGAAACATTTTCCTCCACCAGTATCACGTCGTGGACTAGCCACTTGTCTGCAAGAGAAATGGCTTCAAATCGCTCTGGCGACTGTACAGGACTTGCATAGGTCCTTCCACGATGAATTACAGCTATATTGGTCTTCAAAGTAGGCCCTACACCTTACTGATAAATTGTTGTGTCCTAAACCCATGTGTTCCAGTTTCGTTGTCCAACCCATGTACGTTGTATATTTGGAGATGACCCTCGGCACACCAATGTTTAACACTGAAGTGACTTGCCGGGTTGTGGTCAGCCTGTTCGCTTTTAGAATTATTTCCAGTCTCCGTAGACCCCTCTGATCCACCAGCCGTTTTCGTCCACAGAATCGCTGATCGCTGGATATTTTTTAGCGTGTTGCACAATTCACAGTAAATGTTTACTGCGGTTCTGCGTGAAAAACCCACCAGAAAGTTCGTTTGGGGGCGCTCGAAGCTGCACGTCGGGCACCAACTACAGAGGAGGTTCAGACATTTTTAGAACGTTTTTGATAAGAATTACAGAAAATAAAAGAAATAAAAAAAGTGAAAACTGGATGTCAGATGAATACGAATGAAACATCTGCTGTAGAATGTCACGGTTAAACAAACAAAGTACAAAATGTTATATATTTGCTCTATACCAAGAGAAATATTCGTGTTCTGTAATTTAAAACCCTATAAATATCGTGGAATCAGCATTTCTAAATGTAAAATAAGCAATATTATTAATAACAGAGCGGAAAATCGTGAAGCATTGCTCTTGACAGAAAAAAGAACACCAAAAGAATATCCCAAGAATGTACGTACTTTTATGACAATTTCAGAAGTAAGGTCTCTGGTCTTAAATAAAGAATCCATCAACCAAAAAAACAATCCCTAAGTCGTTAAAAATCTCTGTATCAACTGCAAACAAGGTAATGAACAAAGATTTTAATTTGAAAATAAAAAGAGAAGAAACATAATGTTTATCACCTTTTGCCTTGGCACGTGACTGAGTGCAGAACACGGTGCAGATTTCTTTATGAAGATCACTTAGCTGAAGACAGAAATTTATTGTGATTATTGATGAACCGTAAATCTACCTAAATGACTGTAACAAAAAAGTCGATTTACTATTGTAAAAGGGCAGAAAAAGACTTAGAAACTTAGTTCCAATAATCCGAAAAAAGTTTCAGTAAGGGATTCATGGTTATTGCTCGTTCCTCGTACAATGGAAAATTAAAGTTAAAAAACGTTGAAGAGAATGTTAAAATCAAATCTACGTATTGCCAAAATATTGTTTTAATTTTTATACTTAGGGAGGAAATACCATTTCTTTATCCACATAGCCTTCAAAGAGTGGAACTCCATCAAGATAAAGCTACCAGTCATACATCCAAATCTATCACACTGTTTCTTGCTCACATTCCTTAAAAGTCCCCTGATGTGCACCCAATGGACTATTGTGCCATTTAGACTGCTAAAAAGAGGTCTTTCTAAACGCAGACCTAAAACAATGATTGGACTGTGGAAAGCAGTGGAAGAGGAGTGGTATAAAATACCACTACTAATTTTATGAAATCTCTTGTAATATATTGGAAATCTAGATGTTGGTTCATAGTCCAGAGAAAGGGCTATCAGATAGAACATTTAAGAAATAATTTAATTTTAAACATTAATTATATTGGTGGAAAATCGCTCTAAAAATGTGTGAACATCCTCTGCATCATTTCACGTTAACAATCGTTTAGATCACTTTATTTTCCCATTCTGACACTCAATCAAATGCCAAATTGCCGGACACTGCCCTCACGTGACGTCTTACGCGTTGTAGTGAGCCATATATAGGACGAGGGCAAGTGATCTCAATAAACTGGCATCACTGTGTGAATTAGCGTTGCAGTACTGCTCAGCATAATATATATAGTGGATAAATTTTGGTTACTAAAGAAATTAGGGAAAATGCCATTGTAAAGGAATCCATCCGTTCAATTCGTTTAACTGAGTCAATCGTTGTCGTCCATTTGGTTGTAGAAATCTCATGGTGCGAAACAGAAAGATGCTGCTTTAGATTGTCTCATCTTTTGTTATTTGATGGCGAAAGGAATGTAAATTGGCGGACTGTGAAACTGCTGCTATACATCATTCAATAAGTTAATGTCTGTAGCTGGGGAAAATGAACTTGGTATCATGCTCTTTCTGAAAAGATGGTTAATTTATATCGTTGCAGGACTTATTCCATACGATGGCCAATCATTCTTTTAAATTGAAATTTTTATTTATCTGAACTTCAAGAGCTAAAATTTCTCTACAAGCATCTAACTTATTGTTATTATTTATGAGATAACTAAATAGGGTAAAGCGGTTAATCGAATACACAATACACACTACCTCTAATTTTAACAAATCCAGTAAAAAAGAAGTTCGATACTGATGGGAAAACTCAGGTGTTGCATCAACAATAATATAATTGACAAATCGAATTTCATCAAGAATTGTTTGCACGAATGATCCCACGTGTTTGAATGATTCTTTTTGCATATCGGGGGAGATGATGGAATTGCATGCAGTTGCTGCTCTCACGTGAATCACAAACACGTTGAACATGCTCTATTAATACTGCGTCATATTTGTTGAAGTGTTCTATTGTACTTTCAAAATTTATATTGTCATCTGCACTTTGATCGAAACAAAAGAAAGCTAACACTCACTCACGATAAAAAATAAGATACATTAAGAATCTTGATTCTATTGGTAATTCCCATGTTTAATTCAGTGACGGGTACTTTGTATCGATCTCTAAGCTGACGCTATTCAACTGACTAATTTCCACGTAAAGTAGTTTTCTTAATGAGAAGGCGAACATTCATACAATAGTGTTTTGTCTTGCAAACAATAAATGCTACACACTTTCTAGCAACTTCAATTAACCTCGGCTACTGCTCCCTTGACTGATCAGATAGAATCGATGTATTTCCTGCATTTATTTATACGAAACTACTTTGCAAGATAAAAAGGTAGTTTTCCATTACCCCAGCTAACACATTTTTTGCGCAGATCTCACAATAAGGATATGGGCTTTTTAGAAAACATCTGAGAAAAGTACGATTGCTCTGATTTCCAGGAACTTTACTTTGAGAATCGAAACGAAAAATGGGACGAACAATCAGCGTTATTTTTATTGGCCATTCCTATATAAGTCACAGCGAAAAAAAAAAAGGTATAAATGAAGCTTTCACTAACATGCCATCTGTGAGGGAAAGCCTTCCGTGCCGGTGGTGGGTTTCGAACTCGCACCCTTCATTCCGGAGCGGTTGTTATACCAATTGAACTCATGCGTCACCTCAGTAGTACATCACATGCATTCCTCTTTGAGAAAAGCGAGGGCACGAAATCGCAGGTTTCGGATCCGCCGACAAACCGCCCATGAAGGAGCTCACTGTAGAAGAAGGAATGTTTTATTAATTCCAGACCATGTGCTGAAGAATCATCATATACAGGGTGTCTCACTCGCTACCGAACCCGGCATTTCTTTAATAATATAAACACCAATGAAGATATTGCAACGAAATTGGAAGTGGACGTACCTCATTTCTTGCGAAATATGATGTCATCACAACATGTGCTGGACGTGGCCACCGTTTGCTTCCAGACAGCATTGAACCCGGCGCTGTTCACCAGCCAGCCGGAGTGCTCTTTAGTGGCAGACAGATTCCTAAGTGTAGCACTACTGAGGAGTAGTCCGCAAGCCAGACGGATGCGCCTCTCTTCTGCTTTGTTATGCCATTTCGCTGAGCGTGTCAACACAGTACGATTGTTGATAGTAAGTGCTCGTGCTCGTGGCTGTTCGCGTACGTGTGAAAATGTATCGCTGTACTCTGGAGGAGCGAGTTTTTTATTGTTCCACTTATCGGAAAACAGAATCGATAAAGTCTTGTCAACAGCAATTCCTGGAGAGGTTTGCAGGCAGACATACGCCGAGCAAGTCCGCCATTTGAACATTTTCGAAGAAATTGGAAACCAAGGGGACTTTATTAAACGACCATGCAGGAGGTCGTCCACAAATGTGCGAGGAAATGATCCAGAATGTAAAGGGTCTACTACTTGCGTCTTCCAGGAAATCACTTCGCCGACAGACACAGGAAACAGGATTGTCCAATATGGGGATATCTAAAAGGGAGAGTTTACCAAAAGAAACCACAAACCGTAGATGCCATGAAAGAAAACATCACTGAAGAAATTCAGGTAGTGACGGCGGACGTACTGGCAAGGACTTCCCAGAATATGGTGCACCGGGTTCAATGCTGTCTGGACGCAAATGGTGGCAACTTTCAGCACATGTTGTGATGTCATCACATTTCGCAGCACGAAATGAGGTAAGTCCACTTCAAATTTCGTTACAATATCTTCATTGGTGTTAATATTATTAAAGAAATGCCGGGTTCGGCGGCGAGTGGGACACCCTGTATTTTGTTAACCTCGCAACCAGGAGATTCACTTTATGTTACGAAGTCAATGTGAAGGAAGACCCTTTTTGCTAGCAGCGTATTTTTAAACACACGTCTAACCACTCCGGAGAGGCTGTTCTACCGATTTAACCACGTCGGCAAGGTTTATCACCTCATCTTGCAGTCTTGACGCATGCGTCTCCTCAGAAATCCGTCACACTTCTTATTTTGGGAAACATCTTTAATGCCGCATATTTGTTTCAGAACATCGTACTCCGAAAGCGAAGAGTTGTCATCTCCCACAAGCTGTCAACTAAGTTTCTTCTTATGGTTTCAGCAGCACCCTTGAATACTTAGCAGCTGCTTCAATCTGGAGGTGTGTACGGGCCTGGTACGGCCGGTTTAGTGCCGGAAGGTTCAGCATTTTGCTGCTAGATTAAAGAAATATTTTCCACTCACAAACAGATGACTGACTTGTTAAATAATCAGATGGTAAAGATTACTGAGTGAAACAAAAGCCATGGAAGTGCATACATCACAGGATGCACTGATTAATTATTTCCGAAATCATCAACACGGGATGTATGATGAGAGTCTGAAATGGGCTGGTTTATTATTTGAAATCAAATTCCATTTTCACTTTTTCAGATTTAGCAATTAAACCACGTGGATCTTTTTCCTTTTCCGACAAATGTTTGCATAAACAGAGTTTCAGCTTCACGAAACTAGACGGCGAGGAAGTTCGAAGTACTTGCTTACATGTTTAGAAATCCAGGGAAAAGGTCTACACGGGCCTTATTTGGTGACCCCTGCAGTGGCTTAAGCCTGTGCGTTTAAGGCCCGGCCCGTGATGTGCCATATTGTATTATTTTGTCTTTCTATTGTATTTTATTAAATTGTGAAAATTAAATAATGAAATGAGATATGAAATGAGGAACATAAGTTTGCTGTCTGTAGTACGATAAATTTAAACAAATCCCTAAAACTGCCGAATAAAACTCAATTTACTGTATTTACAATTTTAAAAACCTACTTACATAGATAGCACTTTCGGGGCACACATGGCCCCATTTTCAAGCCCAAAAGCCCCGGAACGACTATATACTATAGTTATTCGTGTCTAAGCTGATATACGTCAAAAAAATAATACAAGTGATGCCATTTACATTAAGAAAAAAGAGGAAATTAAAGTCCAAATACAAGTACAGAACATGTTCAAGTAAGAGTCTCACCTTCTAAGTGTGTCATGGGGTAAGCGACATCTGTTTCCAAAGTCTTGGGACTGAAGTCGGAAAGTCCGTATTACAGCAGACGTCGTGATATTTAAGAATAAACAGGCTTTCCGAGAGAAAAATGGTATTCTTGTTAACGAGGAGTTTAAAACTTTAGCATTTTGCCAGTCCGGTTTGTAGCCTTCCTGTTTAACTCAACGGTGAGGGCTGTGGTGATGTTTCTACTTCGTAGAGAATATTTGTGCTCCTTCAGTCTTATATGTAATGATCGAAGTGTCGAACCGATGTAAACCTTAGAGTCACGGTTTGGGTCTTCTGAGGTCAGGGAGACACCCGGTTTGTTAAACATATTGACTTTGTCCCGGTCTCTACGGACTAGTGAGAAGATATTTCGGGTACAGATTCCAAAAGATAAATTATGTCCTTGACAGACTTTTTTCAAGTAAGGAACAATATGGGAAATAAAATCCAATTTACCAACAAATTTAGACACAGGAGTTTCATTGACCAAAGTGGTAAATCGTAGTTTTGAAAACTTACTGAGTAACCTGTGAAAGAGAGAGGTCGGTAATCCGAACTCCTGGGTTAAAGCTTGAATCTTATTTAAATCGTCAGTGCGAATCTTGCGGGATGAAGAATGGGTAAAGGCTCTTTTAATCAAATTATAGGTTTTTAAAATTGTAAATAAATTGAGTTTTATTCGGCAGTTTTAGGGATTTGTTTTTACCTATCGTACTACAGATAGCAAACTTATGTTCCTCATTTCATCTATCAAGTACGAAATCTTCATATTCAGAAATGAGATATTATTGAAAATATTTAGTTGAATATGAGCTTAAAATATTAACTAAACTTTGGCAATTATCGAACAATATAACCCTTAAAAAGAGAGAGAGAAGAAATAAATAAAAAATAATCGCGTTCAAAATCTCCTTTTCTCTGAAATAGCGAATGGCAACCTACACAGATTAGAGACAGGAGAAACAATCGATGTCTCCCCGTTTTCTCATAGAAACACATGTCCCAACCCCACTGCAGACACTCCGTCCCTCACTACATACAATACACACATTCGCACTGGGTCAAATCTTTTTGTTGTCAACAATCTCCTAAGTGTTTTTGCCATCCTAATGCCTACAGATGGTAAAAACGCTGTGAGTGCCTCTTCTCACCTCTGTGAATAAGTCCTGGGCTATGTCATGGAAGTAAGTAAAGTCAGCAAAACAGTTAAACAAACCAGGAAATCGGAGGAAAACGACGACATTTTTCTTTCTTTACCATTGCGATAAAGAGAATGGGTCGACTTGTCCCGGTCCGTTGCTTTCTTATTTAAACTCAGAAAAGAAACCTGACCCGACTCGGTCTGTGCAAGCTTCTATTCGAGGATATATTGTTGTTCATATTTAAGAGTGGAAGAGCAAATGCGTTTGGATTTATAACAGAAGTACGCAGTCGCGTCTGGACCTATCTGTTTGAGGTATTCGTACGAAAAATGACACGTCTCTCTGCGTTACATATCGTTTACTACTAAGGTAGTTAGTCCAGTACAGCAGCTTTATTTATCTTAAGGAAACCTTATGTTATTTGCAGTAATTAGAGGAAAACATGTGATCAATGTCTGAAACGGGTAGGGCTTTCCAAATGAAAGCCCCTGCAGATCTGCTGTACTTCAACAGTCGTTTACATTTTTTCTAGCATGCCCCTCTTTCTAGTCTCCTGTTCATACTGTTCGTAACCCAGTAAGACTTCACCTAGGACTGTGATTGCCGGCATAGAATAAAATTGTGTTTTCCCTGTGAAACAAACAGTCAAAACAGTCCCCTTTAAGGTCGTTTCACCTAAAATCTCTGCCTTATATTTCCAATGGTAAAACTTCTTTAAATATTTTCTTCGCAATTAATTGCCTTCCCAAGGATGAAAATTTGCACATCGATGAAATTTCAAGTTATAGCAGGGTTTACTTAATACTTGCTAAAGCATAACCATAATTAGGCAATCCAACATTTGTGTGTCTACTGACGTCATCAACGTACAGGTCGCGCCATCTATTAACAGGTCTGAACATTACTAAAAAAATGATTGATTTTAAATATAATTATGATTGTGTTTAGCAGGTATTAAGAATCCCATGCTATAGCTTAAAGTTAGTTTTATCGATGTGCAAATTTTCACTTTTCGGAATACATTAATTGCGAAGAAAATATGCACAGAAGTTTTACCACTGGAAACATAAGGCAAAGATTTTAGGTGGAACCATCTTAACTGGAGAAAATTACGATGAACGGAATGACATTCATTGGGCAAAAGAATACTGTCGTCAACCGCTTGTCACCATCTTCGTTTCCTTGCTTTGCTGCTCGCCAAAAGTTCTCTTAAACCGTGGCTTAAGACTTAGGTGTGGTAGATTCCTAGTTGGAGTTCCTTGGTCATCAACCAGTCCTTGTGATTCGGAGGTCACATTTAGCCGTTAGGCCGAATTAGGCACTCCTAATCATACAGAAAGTTTATCTGTTATTTTCCCCCTTTGAGCTTTGGATCAGGTCATTTGGCTACAATGTAGTATTAGTAGTGCCCTGTTGGATTTGAATAAGCAACTACTACTGTAGTATAAATAGTGCTCTGTTGGGTTTGAATAAGCAACTACTTCTACTACTACTACTACTACTACTACTACTACTACTACTACTACTACTACTACTACTGTAGTATAAGTAGTGCCCTGTTGGGTTTGAATAAGCAACTACTACTACTACTACTGTAGTACAAGAAGTGCCCTGTTGGGTTTGAATAAGCAACTACTACTACTACTGTAGTATAAGTAGTGCCCTGTTGGGTTTGAATAAGCAACTACTACTACTACTACTACTACTACTGTTGTATAAGTAGTGCCCTGTCGGGTTTGAATAAGCAATTACTACTACTACTACTACTACTACTGTAGTATAAGTATTGCCCTGTCGGGTTTGAATAAGCAACTACTACTACTACTGTAGTGTAAGTAGTGCCCTGTCGGGTTTCAATAAGCAACTACTACTACTACTACTACTACTGTAGTATAAGTAGTACCCTGTCGGGTTTGAATAAGCATCTACTACTACTACTGTAGAATAAGTAGTGCCCTGTCGGATTTGAATAAGCAACTACTACTAGTACTACTACTACTACTACTACTGTAATATAAGTAGTGCACTGTCGGGTTTGAATAAGCAACTACTACAACTACTACTGTAGTATAAGTAGTGCCCTGTCGGGTTTGAATAAGCAACTACTACTACTACTACTACTACTACTACTGTAGAATAAGTAGTGCCCTGTCGGGTTTGAATAAGCAACTACTACTACTACTACTGTTGTATAAGTAGTGCCTTGTCGGGTTTGAATAAGCAACTACTACTACTACTACTACTACTACTACTGTTTCTAGTATACTGCGTGAATGGTGTCGAAATAAAAATAATTGCAGCCATCTGAAACACGGCGGCTCTGCACTTCTTCTGACGTCGATGTGACCATATATGACAAATAGATACCTTTGCTTCGATGGAGTCACAACCGATAATACTGAAATCAAAATTTTCACAGGCTTTCGCCTCTACCGATGAGCTATATGAAGCTGATCTCTCTTTCCTCCATTTTCTTGATATGATAGCCGTACATTGTGCGATATTCGGAGTTAGCAGTAATTCAGTTACAGGGAGAGACAAAAGTTATATTTGGAAACTCTTGTTCTAGTAACACTGCCAAAAGTGTAAATCTTGCGTCAGGAAACCCGCTCGAGGAAATGCTACGCTTTCTAATATTGCATCTATATGTATTCTGAATTTATATTCGCAATGTAAGAAACAGATGCCATTAATTCAATTCAACTGTAAACATGTTTTAAATGCTAAAAAATGGCAGATGTGTCTTATGACTGAAACTAACATGTCTGACAATGCCTCAAGTTGTTCAAACCTGTAAGTCTACCACTCAACAACAGCTAAAATCCCCCTCCTCCTTAGCTTGAAGTCTGAGATAAAGAAACTCTTAGAACTTCTGTCCTTAGCGCGACTAAGTAAAAACACAAATTTCGTGCAGATGGTCAAACCTTACTGCGTGCGATTGATACGAGCGAGCTGACACGCTCTGCCTGTTCCTTCCTTACGTGATATGATATAGGACCAGGGGCTTAGTGACGTGGGGAGGAGAGGAAGAATGGGTCAATTGTTCCTGGGTGCCAAGCTTTTTTTTTGTTTTTTTTTATGGAAGGTTTAACGACCACCGTGAGCAACATAATGGGCAGTTGTCTGTTCCTAATTTGACCACTGGTTCCAGGGAAGGGCAAGAAACAGAGCTGTAAGACAAACGCAACATCCATGCCTCACCGGGATTCGTTCCCGAACCATTCTCGAACGCACAGTCATAAGCCAGCGCTTAGACCACTGCGCCACCCCGGTGGCGCAGTGGTCTACGAGGGCGCCGAAAAGGCGGAAATGATGTTGCTGATAACATCAACATATTGGAAATGCGCCATGGTAAGTAATAATTTATAAAACGGAAACAAACAGTTTTCACATGTAAATAATTTTCTTGCAATTGAATGTTCGTCGCTTTTGTTTTCTTTTTGTGTTTTTTTGTTTCGGAGTTTAATGACCACAATGAGCTAAGCTCTATATACAAACTTGCGTACCCAATTCGGACCCATTGGTTCTAGGGAAAGGAAAAAAGTAATCGCTCTAAGACAAATACACCACCCATGCTTCACCTTGGATGAAGAGTAGAGGCTCGCGCCTCAGACCGCTTGGTCACCGGGGTGGCAATAAATTTTCTTTCTTTGTTTTTAATTTGCCTTTTTTGTTAGATGCCGTGTATTTTTAGTGCTCTTTATGCGGTCCGGTACAAATTTATAAAGTATACTCCTTTTTTACTCTCTGATATAGGTTAATGCTCTTAAGCGTATTTTGCGATGCAATTAAACTTGCTTTAAATAAACACTCGAAATACAGGGTGTCCGAGAATTACATTATTGGACACATTACAAAATTATATAAAACAAAACATTAAACAGATAGAAAGAAACTGGCTGTACTAACTTACAATGTAACTACACATGTAAATAAATTTCGATGTGAGATCCCTTGGTTGCTCGTAGTACGTCCAAGCGATACCCGATTTCATTTCATGTATTGCCAAGCATCTGAGGAGTTATGGAATTAATAGCAGCTGTGATACGCTGCTTCAGTTCCTGCACATCAGTACAAGGCGTCTGATAGACACGATCCTTCACATAACCCCACATGAAATAATCCAATGGAGTGAGATCTGGAGAGCGAGGAGGCCACGGAATGGGACCACCTCGCCCAATCCATCTGATGGGGAAATACTCATTTAGGCACTTACTTACACACGTTGACCAATGTCGTTTTCTTGTTGGAAAACGACGTTGTCATATCTTTTGATCTCGGGTATAGCGAAATTTTCTAGCATATCCAAGTAAATGTCACCATTTATGGTTTTTTAGCAGAAGAAGAAAGGGCCAATCACTTCTTTTTTTGATAGGGCGCACCACACATTAACTTTTGGAGAATCACGTTCCAGTTCAATAGCAGCATGAGGCGGTTCACTGCCCCATATCCTACAGTTGTAACGATTCACAATTCCTGATACATGAAATGTGGATTCATCACTAAAAATTACAGTACTGAGAAAATGTTCTTCGTTTTCCACTCGATTCAGCATATCCACAGCGAAATCGTATCGCATAGTGTGATCATTTACATACATCTTTTGCACTATTTGAATTTTATAAGCAGCATGAAACTTTAATTTCTTGTGCAACATATCGTGAACTGTCGATTTCGGAATGCACCTCTGCGTTTTTTGCGAACGGATTTGCTGGGGCTTCGTCGGAAACTTTCATTAACTTGGTAAACCATGTCACCGCTGACGCTAGGCCTATCGGCTCCCTCCTCGATGTTCCACATTGCCTTTCTTTAAAGTGTTTCATCCACCACTTAATTGAATTCGTCGACGGAGGATTACAACCATACTCTAAACGATACCGTCTTTTAACTTTAATGACAGACTTTAATATACAGGGTGTCCAAGAATCAGTAATCATGTCATCCGTACATCGCTTTCTGCTGTACGGATGACATGACTACTGATTGCGCATTTCTCATACATTCCTCATCAGGCCACACCTAGCTCCATCTATCGGGTTCTGGGAATAACAATTCTGCAAAACAAAAATATAGAAACCGTGTTAGTAATACGCGCATAGAAAAACAGACAATGCTCATAGCTTTTTTTGTACATAATTTTGTAATGTGTTCAATAATTCTCGGACACCCTGTATATTCAGTATAGAAATAAAACAACCTCCCGTGTAGGTGGTGTTTACGACACTCAAGTCATTTCTCGAAACCACTTTCTCAATCGTCTGTGTTGTTGCTTCCGAAGTAGAGCAAATTATATATCTTGCCGCCAGGTGTAGGTCACCTTCGCTACAACACTGGTGGAGACAGGGGTGGTGATAATGGTTTTGTCTATGACTGCATATAACAATAAAACAATTATTTCCTTAACAGAAAGTCACATATGAATTTAAATATAAAGACGTAAATCGTGGACCATGTACATGTTCTTGATCTCAAATAATCGTGTTATTGATTCCTATAATCGTCTTGTGACGATTATACGAATTAAGAGAATACAACGTGGTGTGTCACAAATATTTGTTTTTTCAAGTCGACCATGGTTTCGTTGGGTATTGACCAAGCTTCATCAGGACGAATGGCACGTAAATATTCAAATTGTATATGACATCATAAATGGTGTTTACAGTCACGTGTTTTGGTTAGATGCTGAACAGACGGACGTAGCGCACTATCACCTGTATTATGTGAAATCTACATGCGTCGATTTGAAGAAAAACTTTTCAAGTTTGTTAAATTTGACTTATGGATACGATATGTAGAAGATACTTTCGTTCTATGGAAAGGAAAGAATTCTGAAATTCCGGAATTAGTCAAACTTGTAAATTCCATTGATCCTCACATTCAATTCAGTTACGAAACTGAAAATAACGGATACCTACCATTCTTTGACATCCTGGTTACTCGCTCAAATGAATCTCTCGCAACCACAATTTATCGGAAGCCTTTCGCTGTTTTCTCACCTCCACATGCCAAGTCCAATCACTCTTGGAAAAAGAAAACTCAGCGCCTCTTACAGTTGCGCATATCGTGCGATACATATATGTTCAATTAAAGACAGTTTGGAAAAGTAACTTCATTTCCTTAAACGTATTGCAGTACACGCGAGGTTACAACACTTCCATTATAGATAAGGCTCTAACAAAATTCCGGAAACTGAAGCCTATCTGCACGTTAACTCCTGTGATGCGCCCATTGCGAGAGAATTTTGCCATTATTCCATTTTACCGTGACATTGCTTTCAAAATTTCAAAAATTCTCAAAACCTTTAATTTTAAAGTATTTTGTAAACCCATAAACAAAATGAACTTTTTAGGATCAAAGGACTATGTTGAATAGAAAAACTTGTGGGGAATTTATCAAATTCCATGTGAATATGGCCCTTCCTATATAGGACAGGCCCATAGAGCCTTGCGTTTTCGATTGACAGAGCACAGGACCTACATTCGGAACTGTGACCTAAAGAAGTCATCGATGGCTAAGCACTGTTGCGAAAAGGACCATAAATTTCTCTTTGAAGAAGCAAAACTAATTGACAAGTCAGATTCAACAACCAAACTTGATAGTTTGGAATCTTTCCATATATATCAGAAGTCTTCGCAACTTGTTAATGACATGGCATCCACACCATTTCTATCAAGCGCGTGGAAGCAACTAACCAAAACTCGTGACTGTAAACATCGTTTATGACATCACATACAATTCGAATATTTACGTCCCATTCGTCTTGATGAAGCTAGGTCAATACCCAGCGAAACCATGGTCGACTTGAAAAAATAAATATTTGTGACAAACCACGTTGTATTCTTTTAATACATGTACATGCTCTTATTTTAAACGCATGGAATTTATTGACTTTAAGGATTTAGATGAAATCATTTTTTTACATACAAATACGAGGAAAAGCAAAGCAACTGCCAAAGTAATTTCTTCGTCAAGGTTTAATAGAGAATCCACGGCTGACCGCAGGATGATTACCATTTCTTTAGAGCTGAATACACTTGGATGGGTGACGATACAAAACTGAGAAGTATTTATGAAGAAACGAACGATTGGTTACAAAACCAAAACCGAAGAAATAAATGCGAGAAGAGTGAAACGTTTGTAAAGAAACGGTTCCGAAAAGAAACGGCATTGAATAGGAGAAAACTATGGTGAATAAGAAGATGGTATGAACAAACAGGAAAACGCAATAAAAGGAAAAACGAGGAGACAGACAGGTTAATCGGAAAACAGATATATGTGGGACCTCGCGAATGCAAAAATGATGATTGAAATAAAAGATAAGAAGGAATGTTTCTTGAACAATTCACAGAAACAGCATGAACAACGACGCAAAAACTGCGAGGAATATAAAGTTACTGATACGAGCAAGTAACATCCTCCGATAAATGGGAAGGAAATGGTCTGGATGAACAAGAGAACGATAGATAAAGAGCAAAAACGAACGAACGATTTGAATCATGCAGCCAATAGGCATCAAATGGATAGGATGAACAGGAAGTAGAAGATACCAGGGAGAAAGACAAGAGAAAACGAAACAGGAGGAAGACGTGATAAATGCAAAGTAGATGAATGGGGCGAATAACACAATGAAATATCTGACAAACAAAAGACGGAGAGTGATGGAAATCAGGACAGAGTAGAAGAACCAAGGGTAATGTATGAGAAATAAAAGAAAAAAACATACTCCAGAAATAGTAGTCGTGGTTTAGAAATATTAGCTTTCTCAACTTCTCGGCCAATTACTTTGTTAAGCACTGGGTATTTAAGAATAAATATAATTTCTGCAGTTTTCGCGGCTATAGTGGGGCTGCTGTCCGTTCCATTGTAAAGCGGTCTCTTTAGCTACGATTTCCTAACACAATTCGTCCTAGCGGAAGCTGTGCTTTCAGACTGGTGAATGCAGAAATTACTTCAGATGCAGTTGCCCCGGGTATATTAAAAAACTACAGAGTTTCAATCACCTTGACGCCCCAGCAAAACATATTCCAACAATTTACCATCGATGCAATTCGACAAATCGTCATTTTAAGGGATGTAGGATTTTTTCATCCCTGAAGAAGCTACTGCCCATATTCTCATTCTTTGGCAGTGCTATCTGGAAGTAACGTGTGATATTGAGTGTGTGTACACTCACACACAATATCATCACTGCGTGTACATTAATAAGTCAGCCATTGCAAAAGAAATAATTTTATAGCTAATGTTTCCGTTATCAGGTCCGCACGAATACGTTCCAGGTCACAGGCTGTTAAAGCAAAACGGTTTAAGTTTTTGTCAGAATTTTGAGCTGTGGGTGTAAGGGTAACAGCACTGCATGAAATGACGCGTTTTAGGGGCCACCCACACTTATGGTTAGTTTAGGGAGCGTCAAATGAAAACCTTAAATCATCTTTTTCTCAGAATTTATTGAAAAAATTTGGTACACTATAACGAAGTAAATTTCTCCGTCAATTTTTGTCCACGTCGGGTATCGAATCCGGGTCCCCTCACTCCGGAGTAAGTCGCTCTCCCAACTGAACTACGCGGACGTATGCCCTCGCTGCTATCTGCCTTTATCTCATGTGCGTCCTACGGTGCAGGCACGTCACATCTCTTCCTCCCCGAAAGAGGGCCGGGAGCATGGTTCACGGGTCAGCCGTGACCATGTATCGCTGTAGGCAGTCATCCGCTGAAGAACGTACGTTCTTCAGAGGATGAGTTAGATAATCTCCATTAATGTGAGTTAGATAATCTCCATTAATCTAGATCCCTTTGTTTTCCCAGTTCAGTGATTGAAAGACACTTTCCAATGTGACATTAAAGAGTTTGGGAGATATAGTGTCCCATTGTCTCCTTCCCTTTCCAATTTCATAAGCATTCGTATATATATCATCATCATCATCATTGTCCACCATTATCAATCCACTGCTGGACGAAGGTCTCCCCAAGTTTCCTAGACAACGGTCTGTCTTGTGCCAGTCTCCTCCATGTCACCCCTGCATACTTTCGAATTTCATCCACCCATCTCCCATGTGGTCTTCTTCTGGGTCTTTTCCTGTCCCTTGGAATCCAATCTAAAATTTCGGCTGTCCATCGATGATCTGTCCTTCTGGCAGTATGTCTATATATATATATATATATATATATATATATATATATATATATATATATATATATATCATCATCATCATCATTGTCAACCATTATCAATCCACTGCTGGACGAAGGTCTCCCCAAGTTTCCTCCACAACGGTCTGTCTTGTGCCAGTCTCTTCCATGTCACTCCCGCATATTTACGAATTTCATCCACCCATCTCCCATGTGGCCTTTTTCTGGGTCTTTTCCTGTCCCTTGGAATCCAATCTAAAATTTCGGCTGTCCATCTATGGTCTGTCCTTCTGGCAGTATGTCCAGCCCATTGCCATTTCAGGGATTTAACTCTGATCATGATGTCTTCCACTCTCGTCATTTTTCGGATCCACGAGTTCCTCTTCTTATCTCTCCTGGTTATACCAAGCATGCAAATCTGCATGCTTCTTTGAGTTGTCTGCAGCCTTTGTATGTCTCTTTTAGTTAAGGTCCACGTCTCTGCACCATACGTAAGCACTGGAAGGATGCATTGATCAAACACTTTTCTTTTAAGACATAATGGCATATTGCTCTTGAAAATTATGCTGTTTCTTCCAAAAGCTCTCCAGGCAAGTTTTGTACGCCGATTAATTTCTTCATCAATGTGACCCTCACTTGATATCTGCTGTCCAAGATCATCATCATCATCATTGTCAACCATTATCAATCCACTGCTGGACGAAGGTCTCCCCAAGTTTCCTCCACAACGGTCTGTCTTGTGCCAGTCTCCTCCATGTCACTCCCGCATATTTACGAATTTCATCCACCCATCTCCCATGTGGTCTTTTTCTGGGTCTTTTCCTGTCCCTTGGAATCCAATCTAAAATTTCGGCTGTCCATCTATGGTCTGTCCTTCTGGCAGTATGTCCAGCCCATTGCCATTTCAGGGATTTAATTCTGATCATGATGTCTTCCACTCTCGTCATTTTTCGGATCCACGAGTTCCTCTACTTACGTATCTGTTATCTCCAGTTTTTCTCCATCAATCGACAAATCTTCATTTCTTGTAAAAGCATTGAACATCACTTTTGTCTTCTGAAAGTTCATTTTTAATCCCACTTCTTTACTCTTGTCAGCAAGTTCCTGGATCATACTCTGCAGCTCTGATGGAGTAGTTGCAAAAATGACTACGTCATCAGCAAAACGAAGGTGAGTTAGATAATCTCCATTAATCTTTATCTCTTTGTTTTCCCAGTTCAGTGATTGAAAGACATTTTCCAATATGGCATTAAAGAGCTTCGGAGATATGGTGTCGCCTTGTCTCACTCCCTTTCCAATTTTTATGTGTGTTGTATTTTCAAACAGCCGAATCTTTGCACTTGCATTTTCATAGATGTTATTAATAATATTAATGTATGCATCTTCAATACCGCAGGATTTCAGAGCCGTGGTAACTGCTGGTGATTTCACCGAATCAAAGGCTTTTTCATAATCGATAAAAGCCATGCACAATGGAAGTTCATATTCCCTCGCTCTTTCAATTAGTTCTCTCAGTACGTGGATATGATCTATTGTGCTGTAGACACTCCTGAATCCAGCTTGTTCTCTCGGTTGAGCCATGTCCAGTGTTACCTTCAAGCGGTGTGAAAGAACTTTAGTGAAGATTTTATAAACCACTGATAGGAGGCTGATAGGTCTGTGGTTCCTGAGATCTTCAATGTCACCTTTTTTATGTAGCAGGATCATTGTAGCATTGTTCCAATCCTCAGCAATCTTCCCTTCATTAAGGCATCGAGTGAAAATTTGGGCGATTACTGTTTCAATTTCTCCACTTGCTTCTTGTATGATGTCTATAGTAATTCCATCTTCTCCTGGAGCTTTCCCCCGCTTCGTGTTCTTGATTGCATGAGCAACTTCTGCTGGGAGGACTGGAAGAACTCTGGTACCTTTCATGATGTCTGGAGTACATGTATCATCCCTTTCATACCAAGAACAAATTTGCACTTGACGAAGCCATCGGAGAATCAGTCATTGATATGCTTCCCTGCATTCTTCTGATCCTTTGATTTCCATCGTTGGGAGCTTGCCTGCTTCGGGCGGTTGGCGGATTGGTCATTGCTCTTCTTTTGCTCATTCTCGGTCTTTTTGTTTTGTTAGTTTTCGTTTTTTCAAAATTTGCTATATATATACAACACACATAAAAATTGAAAAGGGAGTGAGACAAGGTGACACCATATCTCCGAAGCTCTTTAATGCCACATTGGAAAATGTCTTTCAATCACTGAACTGGGAAAACAAAGGGATAAAGATTAATCGAGATTATCTAACTCACCTTCGTTTTGCTGATGACGTTGTCATTTTTGCAACTACCCCATCAGAGCTGCAGAGTATGATCCAGGAACTTGCTGACAAGAGTAAAGAAGTGGGATTAAAAATGAACTTTCAGAAGACAAAAGTGATGTACAATGCTTTTACAAGGAATGAAGATTTATCGATTGATGGAGAAATGCTGGAGATAACACATGCGTACGTTTATCTTGGACAGCAGATATCAAGTGATAGTCACATTGATGAAGAAATTAATCGGCGTACAAAACTTGCCTTGAGAGCTTTTGGAAGAAGCAGCATAATTTTCCAAGAGCAATATGCCCATATGTCTTAAAAGAAAAGTGTTTGATTAATGCATCCTTCCAGTGCTCACGTATGGTGCAGAGACGTGAACGTAAACTAAAAGAGACATACAAAGGCTGCTGATGTGATGGTGGACAAGTGAAGTATTTTTTCCATTGTCAGTACACATCCACTTCGACGCCATTTGTGGCCCGGAAGACATGTGAGCGATATTCGATTGCACACTATGTTCTATTTAACATCTCATCAGAGACAGAACCAATCCCAGAAAAAACACAAGTGCTGGGAAAGTGCTGGCCATCAGCTGGCAGTGATGGGTCACTGCTGGCTGAAATCTGCCGCTCACTGCCCGGTAGCGGTCCGTTGGTGGCAGCGCCATCAGTTGGCGAGCCAGTGATGGTCCTGCAGCATCGCCGTGAATTGTGGGCCTTCAAGCAAGTGCGAGTAGTGGCCCGTTGCTGGCAACCAATGCAACCCCAACAGCAGGTGGAAGCAATTGGACTGCTCATGCGCAGAAGCAACACTTGCTGTGTCTCTCATGGTACCAGTTAGTTGAAGACGACGCTATCGCCATCGTGTAATTTTAGTGGATGTTAAGAAAAAAATCCATATGTATAGAGGCGAAGTATTTTCCTAATGAAATTCCACGGCGACGAAGATATCAGATTAAGCTATGAAATACTAGATTACAGCCATGAAATACACCCAACCCATTACCATGAATAACAATTCATGGAATGGAGTGGATGAATAACAAGAAAAAATTTGAAACCGCTTGAAACAAATATCCTGGAAAACCATTAAAACAACGTTTGTTGGAAAAAAACATTATACGCGTACAAAATTTATTAATTATTTGAAAGAAATAAAAAGCAACGCTATGTGAGTATAATGCACTGATCCATCGGTTGAATACACAAGACTGGGAGGAATTCTCTTCAAAAAATAACGAGAAGTAAAATAAAATATTTTTCCTCTTTAAAACAAATGTAGCTTCGGACAACAGAAAGGAAATATACAACGTTTAAAATGTAACAGAATGTGACATGAACCCGAGTAAATATATATTAATTCAACAATCTCCTTTCAAGACGACAAGGACAGTACAGAACTTTGGAAAGCGACTCTAAGTAGGTACACTCCTTGAAAATGAGTGAAGTTCACTTAAGATAAAAAAAAACTATCGTTACGTTAAAAAAATAAATTTATGAATTATATGAAACTAACTTTTATGAAAAATACCTCGAAATATTGTAAAATGAAAGAGGGAACCATTCGATTACATATTCTGCACAAAGCAAACAGCTTCAAGCAACCGCGCGTGCGTGGCAAATTAGTCCGGTCGGTAGAGAGCTCAGCTCCCACGCAAACGGCCCTGGTTCGTATCCACTCAGATTCAAACGGGCGTCATTCTGGTCTGTTGAGAAAATTTCCCCAGCGCAGTGCTAAAATTCACAAGTTTTGTAAGGTAGAAAAAAGTTGTAGCTTTGGGGAACTGCAGTTACCCTTGATATCTTTTTTATGGCTACTACTGGAAATTGTCGGACAAGATTCGGCAAGCCACCAGTTACGTCACGTGGTTGCCGGCTGCCACTACCGGCAAACTAGCAGACCACATTAGGCTAGCCATCATTTCTGGACAGTGCTTGCAGGGCCGCTGAAGGGCCACTTGTGGCGGCTACTGCCTATGATGGACAACTGATGGTCCTGTTCTGGCATATGACAACTGATGGGGTTCCAACTGTTGGCCAGCTGTTAGCCTGAATTGCTGGCCCTTCTGTTGGCCGCCCGGACATTTTATTGACGGTTCGGCAGCGGCAACATAGCGATGGGCCTTTGCTGGCAGTGCTGGCCCAGCACGACTGTTTTTGCTGGGATGACGTCCGTTATTCTGCTCTTCAATGTCTTGACACCCGGAACACTGCTAGTGTTAAACATGGTCTTTAACATAACCCCACAGGAAAATGTTTAGAGGGGTTATATCGGGCAATCGAGGTGGCCATGTATTGGGATCGTCGTATCCAACCCATCTGTCCGGAAATGTGGCATTCAGGAATTCATGAACCATTGTTGACCAAATGTGGTGGGACACCGTCTTGTTACAAAATAACCGAAGGTTGGGGTGTATGCAATTGAGGTGCTACAAAAAGTTCCAGCATGCCCGCAGGTACACGTTACATGTTACCGTGGGCTCTGTTAAAAAAGAAGGGTCCGATGATTCTGTCATGCATCAGGAAGCACCATACGTTCACTTTCGTGGGGCTATCCCTCTGTTGTTCGATGACATAATGGGGATTTTCTGATCGTCAGATTCGCATATTGTGCATATTTACTGTATCAGAGACGTGGAATTTGTGTTCATCTAAGAAACAGTCACGGTGCAGATAATCACGGTTACGAGCTACGCGCTGCAACATCTCCGTCGAAGAGCTTAAACGATCTGTATTTTATAAGCATACAGATCAAAAGATGTTTGTGTGAAATTTTGGGATCCGTGGCACGCGGAATCCTAGTTTCCAGTGAAGCGCGACGAATGGATTTCCTGGGGCTTCGCACAAATCTCTCCGGAACAGCTCCAGCTGTCTCTTGTGTAACCGGCGGTTGGCCCGCTCGGGGAAATCGCCAACACTATCCGTCGCTTTAAACTTTTCACACGAAGCATTTATGCTTTTGTTTGGTCCGGTGGTGAACGTCTGTACTCTTTTCTGAAATGACGCTGGACAGTAACCGCCGATTTGGTCTCATGGAACCACAACACGCACGCCGCTTTTTCTTGCATGGAAGCCATTATCGATGAAATGGTCCTCTTATTCAGCAGTAGCGCTCACCTAAGGAACAGGGAAAAAATTTATGAGTGCAGCTATATTATGTTGCAAACCCTTTTATAGATTTTTTATATTAAGTTTTGTAACGTGGGAAAGACTTTACGGACACCCTGTATATTTGAATACATGCAGTAGTAGTTTAATTCTACCAACCAGATTATTTTCACTGATGTTTTTTATGAGTTTACATCCATTTGTTGCAAATGGTTCCAAATTTAACTCATTATTTCCTTGCAGTCATGCATTTTTAAATGAATTACCTAATAGCATTACAAAGGAAGCCTGATTTAAATTTATGTTGAGCACCACGGAAGTTAGAGTAACTGCTCGTATTTGAACCTAACACAGAGCTGCGATGTTACTGAAGATCATTACGTAGTAAGAGAAAGAGGATGAACCACTGCGCTGTATTAACCCACACAAAGACACGAAATAAAAGACCCACTTCCGATTCTAAGAGCCGTTGGGCGGCACCCACACACGACAACAATTCCTCACGCGCTTCACGCCACCGTCATCTGTTGTCCCTTTAACATTTCCACGAGGTCAATGACCCCACGACATGGAGATTTCTTGCAGTTATTATTGAGAATTTCTAGGCACTTTTTCTCTCGTTCAATGAAAAATTTATTAGTAATGGGCTTGTTTAACTAGCTCGCACTGGCGTCACTTGAAAATTACACACTTTCCGTGAAGTAAAAATGACAGAAATACTGGAAATTATGTTTCTCTTCCTCTTAAACAAGACAAAGTGAACTCTGCTATATTTTATGAGTACGGATACTTTCTACAACACTGAACAGTAATGTACACCGCCTTAGAAATGTCTGTCAGCTTTCTTCCTGGTGGAATAATCGGAATTCAGCTTTCTTTTCAGCATTGGAGATTTCTTCTCCGAAAGGAACCACTCATTCCAAAAAAAAAAGCAGTCATAGATGTTGTTTAGAAAGAAATAATTTTGAATGTTAAAATATGAAGAAACTATGACGATTTGCAACAGTATCTTAAGTAAATCGATATTTCACAACAGAATTTACATATTAATTCTATAAGTTTTTTTACTGTGAGTCCTATTTTGAGAGAACGGCTGAACGTAAAGATATAGTTGAGGTATCAAAAATAAAGGTGTAGATGTGCCAGTCGAAGAGAAAAATGAGATTGGGGCAACGGTTTTGGCGTTGGGGAGCTGCAAATTTCCCATGTAAAGCCTAGGGGAGAAGCGTGCGATTGACATTCGATCGCCTGCGGTTGACTCACGCGCTGTTGAAGGCGGAGGCATGGAGGGACTTATATAGTCCAAAGTCCGAAGTCTCTTTTCCGAGCCATCCGTTGCGCAAAACAAAGCTAGCATGCATTGTTCTCAAAGTTCTTCTCATCGGAACAGCAAACACGCTAGAAGACCAAACTGCGTTATGCCGTTGGACTGTGTGATTTACACTGCTGGCCACCCAAAATGCAACACCAAGAACGAAGCATCCGATTGGCCCGAAATTCGCAGCATGCGTAGCCCGCGAGAGGACATGCAAACGATTAGCATTGCACGGCATATGCAAATCATGTGCGCCCGGCACGCCACTGAGAAGCACTATCAGAAAGGGTACACAGAAGGCGGGGTGTAAGTAGTGGAAGTGTGTTGTGCTGCCGGACCTGTGCGTGGGAAGCTTCCTGATGCCTCGTCGCAGAATACGGCAGTCATTCCAGCACGTTTCGGAGTTCGACAGAGGACGAATAGTGGCTTACTGCGACAGCGGTTTATCTTACCGATACATCGGCGCCCGTGTGCAACGACATCCAGCCACAGTGAGGCGAGTATGGATTCGGTGGGTGCAGAAGGGACGGACGGACCGACGTGAGCGATTACCGCAGCCGCGACTCACCACCGAACGAGAGGACCGGCATGTTTTGCGGCTGGCATTGACGGCTCGCACCTCCACATCCCGAATGTTAGCGCAGGAATTAGGGTGGGTAGCGCAACAACCTGTGTCAGCAGGTAGGTAAGACGTTTCCATTTTTTATTACCGTTCGACGTCGTCTGCAGGAGTGCAGACTTGTCGCACGGCACCCATTGCTCCGACAACCATTGGCATTACACCACTGGCGAGTGCGGCGGCAGTGGGCCGTTGAACACCGCACCTGGACTACGGAATGGTAAGACATTGTCTTCTCCGACGAATCTCGCTTCTGCCTGCAACACCACGATGGTCGGATCCGCGTGTGGCCGCACCGCGGCGAGAGACTGTATGACGCCTGCGTTATGCATCGCCATACCGGTCCGTCACCTGGCGTTATGGTTTGGGGCACAATTGGATATGACACCCGCACCCCTCTGGTACGCATCGCCGGTACACTCAACATCCACCACTACATCTCCGACGTTTTGGAGCATGTAGTACTCCCTTACCTGCAGGACCTGCCAGCGGCCACGTTTCAACAGGACAATGCACGCCCGCACGTGGCACGCATCGTGCAACAATTCTTCACGGCCCACCAGGTGTCACTGCTGCCGTGGCCCGCCTTTTCGTCCGATATGTCGTCCATCGGACATGTCTGGTCGCTGATCGGCAACCGAGTAGCCCGGCAAGCACCACCCGCGGCTATGCCTGATGAACTGTGGCAACGTGTGGAAGCAGCCTAGACCGACATACCCCAAGCCCACATCCAAAGCCTCTTTCGTTCGATGCTGCGGCGTGTAGCGGCCGTTATTGCCAGCCATGGGGGCCACACGAACTGTTGATGTCTGCGTGTTCCGTAAGTCGCACGGGCCTGTAAGCTCAATCGTTTCATCTTTGTATCTGTTGTTATGTGTCCAGTAAATCTGGCTTTGCTATCTCGTATCCTTCTTGGTGTTGTACTTTGGTTTTGGGTTGCCAGCAGTATATATATATATATATATATATAAAATTTAATATTCATTCGATCCAGTTTAATCACGTAGGTAAGACGTTTAAATTTTGTAAAGAGGTAAATAAACATTCCGTTGACCAGTGTTAGTGAAAATATTACGGGCAACTGTTTATAGCCCATTGAGTTGTTCACGGTGGTCGTTAAACCTTCAGTAAAAAAAAAAACAAAAAAAACACGAACATGGACTATTGTTTTTAGGGAAGTGGTTGAATGAATTTGTCAATCAAATCAAGTTTACATTTGTTGTTTCATATGAGTTTATTCTTTTCAAAAGAAAAAATTAACTAACCTTCGATTCCGACAAGTTTCGTCTTGTTCATTTTATTAATCCAAATATGAAGAATGAGCATAGGTAACTTTCTGCCAGCTTCGTGGAAGTTTGTGCGGCCCCAAACTTGGAGAAATCAGGACCACGTTTCGTGGGTATTAACCATAGATGGCCGTGAACACCCCACAAGCCTTGCGGCCTGTGAAATTATCTGATCCAGCAGTCTGGCCAGTACAATTTGGCTTTTGCCAAACTCGCCTAAGTCCGATGCTTTCCCCATCTGAATAACAAGAATGACATTGATTTACAGATATATTTATTTATTTATACCGTTTCATGACCTTGACACGTGCCGTCGTTTACCTGCAGTTGCTTCGATTTGCATAAAGACGCGCTGGTCAAAATGTTTTGGCTCTTCGGTGCATCCTGCGCTCTGATGCGAGTCACCTTCTCCACGCCACAGTTCAACAGAACTGAAAATTGTCAAACAACGGACTCAGAGCCTTAGTGGACCAAGACAAAAATGGCTAAGGATCACTTGTATCAACCGATTCATTATCTTATTATGCTGTACTGATTTCAGAATATACATTGAAGAGCAACTGGATTAGAGACAGCTGGCGTTATGCAAATGTGGCGCTGTGGGCGGCCCTGTAAATGGAAACGACATGACTTATGCAGCGATCCGACAATATAAGGAGTGGTGCAACGGGAATCAGTAAGAGTCGCACGCAGTATGGGTAAGACGAGGGATCTAAGCGCATTTGATCGTGGGCAGATTGTCGGGGCCCGACGAATGGGTCACTCCATCTCGGAAGTCGAGCAATCACTGGGATTTTCACGAGCCACTGTGTCACTGGTGCATCGTGAGTACATCGAATCCGGTAAAACCGTCCTTGCAAAGGCCGACTGCCGTGGACAACAGCGTATGGATCTGCGGGGTCATCGTCGGCTAGCTCGAACTGTAACAGCGGATAGACGGGCCACAGTGCCAGAAATCACTCGGCAATTTAACGCTGGTGCACAGAAACGTGTAAGGAGCCACACCATCCAGAACCATCTTCTCGCTATGGGGTATAGAAGCCATCGTCCCACGAGGGTACCGCTGATGATCGCCCATCACATGGTGCAAAGATTAGCATTGACGCGGAAACATCGCCACTGGACCCAAGACATGTGGAAAAATGTTTCCTGGACGATGAGTCGAGATTCACTTTGGTAAATGCGGATGGCAGGATACTAGTACGGAGCAAACCACACGAAGGGATGGAACCTTCTTGCCAGCAGGGTACTCTTCAAGCTGGTGGTGGTGGCATTCTCGTCTGGAGGCTGTTTACGTGGACTGAAATGGTACCCCTGGTACGTGTGACATCGTCCCCCACGGGTCAACGCTACCGGGATATTCTGGAAAACCATTTACTCCCGTTTGTGCGTCTTCAACACCCCACTGGGGAGCCATCCGATTTAAATGACTTTTTTTTTAGGTTTAATGACCACTGTGAGCAACTCAGTGGGCTATAAACAGTTGCTGGTTCCAGGGAAGGAAGAGAAACAGCACCGTAAGACAAACACAATATCCATGCTTCACCGGGATTCAAACTCCGACCCATCTCTTTTTTTTTTTTTTTTTTTTTGATTGGAGGTATAACGACCACCGTGAGCAACTCAATGGGCTATAAGCAGTCGCCCGTCCCTAATTTAGGGCCACTGGTTCCAGGGAAGGGAGAGAGCCAGTGCCGTAAGACAAACACAATATCCATGCCTCACCGGGATTCGAACCCGGACTCCGTTCGGACGAATGATCAGAGGCCAACGCCTTAGACCACTGCGCCACCGGGGCGGCCGACCCATCTCTAACGTATGATCAGAAACCGTCGCTTAGAGCACTACACCACCGGGGCTGCAATTTGTAAGATCATCCGTTACTCTTAACTCTTTTATACTATCGGAATGTTAAAGAAGTAAAGATTCAAGACTCTCTTGTATTATAAATACATAAGGATCTACAAATGTAAATAGGGAATGGATCTAGCACCTTATTTGCAAGTCTTGGTGTAAAAAAAAGTGGATTCATGATAGAAATGAAATGCTCTGAGATTTCAGTTATTTATTAATGGCACCTACCTGCACAATATTTTGAACGAAACAGGTCTAGGGAGTAGAAAAAAAGGTTCTGTAATAATTAAACAATTCTACTGTCAACTTTAATTGAAACTGAAATGGCTTTTTCCTTGTTTCTTAGGAATTGGACACACGTCATGCAATCTTTATTTCATTTTAAACAAAACTCTATAGAAAACAAATGCTACCGGATCACATCTGCGTACGGTATCAACCTAACAACCATCGTTTTGATTTTGACTCATCTGCTTCATTTCAGTTCATCTTTTGATTTAAGGTTTAACGACCACCGTGAGCAAGTTAGGGCGCTGAAAGTAATCGCCCGTCCTTAATTTAGGGTTACTGGTTCCAGGGAAGCAGCCAGTGCCGTAAGGCAAACACAACATCCATACCTCACCGGGATTCGAACCCGCACCCATCTCGGACGAATGATCACAAGCCATGGCTTAGACCACTGCGCCACCGGGGCGGCCATAGTGATATTTACATTGGAACATTTATGAGGTTGGATTGCGCATGTTGAAACGTGGTTATATTAAAGAATTCTTAGGTGTACCTTTCATAGTAGCTTTTGCAGAACTCAGAACAAATGGGCAACGAAATGCTTCGATCAAAGGGAATAATGAACGAGTGTGAAGAAAATTTCACCCCTAATTGATAATTATGAAACTCTGCCTTAATTCAGTTTTATTTGAAATTTTAAACTACGGTGTCCATATTAAGACTTTAAATGATATACGTATTATAAGGCACCAATCGTATCATTCACTATCAAAGAAACCTAACAATTGGCACACACCGTCTGTGGACATTAAAATCAATCTCAAAACACGTTTCTGAATCTATAGATTTCAAATCAAAGCATTTATAAGGCAAGTATCGTATGATATAATGCAAGTTGTCAATCGTATCTCTGACGAGGAAATACCAACCAAGGGGTGCCTAATCTGACAAAGCAGTGATGGATCGGAATATTGTTGTTCGCCGATGAATCATTGTTCCACTTCCAGGGAAGACACACACATTTAAACGTGTAGATATGATATAAAAAATAATTCTGACTAGATAATATAAGTTACTGTCCTCTTTATCAATGGCAATGCAATAAAAATTTTGGGGTGCATGTTTTGTTGTTCTTTAATCAGACGCGTTTAACAGAGGAACTCCCGCAAAATCATTCCCTTTAGGCAGTGCTTTTTTTCCTGGAGAAAAAGGGTTTGGAAATCTTATACACCAGTTGTAAAGAAATGCTGTTTGTTTGTTGATCTAATAAAAAACAACTTAATTTCTTGAGCAATCCCTCTAAGCTTTATCATTATTGTATGTTACAAACTACAAAAACGTAATTTACATACTCATACAATATTAAATTTATATATTTGAGATATAATATTCCGAAACAGTTTTATAACACTTCAAAATGCTGAAATGTAAATTTTTGTCAAGTTTACCAACAAAAAAGAGTTAAATTTGCACTAGGGATTGCATTACGCTGAAGAATCAAAAGAAACTGCATTTTGGTCCTAAAATATAGTCCAAATATTTTTCAACTCTCTAGACGTTTCTACTGTTCTTATCCGCTTCTTTCTTTTCGTATCTACTTTCGAATGATGGCCTCGAAGGAACCACCCAGTTTAATTCTAATTTTTAGGGTCAAACAGCGTTATCAGAGCCCGAACAATTTTTATGAATGATAATGGGGTTAGTTTTGTGACTGAAAGGTCACAAAATGGGTTTAATATCAAATTCGTTTGAGAAAATCCCATTTCATATTTGCTAGAAAATACAGTAGTGGTTTGTAAAGCTCTTTTTAGCTGTGAACATTGCTTAGGTATTTCCTTTCCTCGAAGTTGTAAGAACAAATTTCTTAGGTATTTCCTCCCTCGAAGTTGTAAGTAAAATCACGAATCAAGTCTCTTTCACTGAGTTACATGCTAGATAATTTCCTGATTTCTTCTTCACCATATAGTTTATATTCCCTTGCGTTTTTTGGCCAGTGATTTCTGTCTAACACTTTGAAATAGCTTGCCAAACCGATGTCTTATTCTTTACGTAATTACACGTTGTCACGTGTTGCGATTATTATGTTATTTTTATTAAATAATTACTGGAAAACACAAAACCATTCAAATTTTGAAGGTGACAATCCGATTTTTGGCGTAAATGTGACAAGGATGGTAAGTCAGATAATATCCGAAAACTTGCATCGTCCTGAAGCGGGACTCGAACCCGCGTCTCCCAGAAAACGCCCGGGTATGCTAACCACTACACCACCCAGAACGTCCGAGTTTCAAGTTTCCGATCAATTTGAATTTAACCATCACAGGATTCGCTAGTCGAAGCAACCGGCATTCGTGTTTAGCGAATCTGGAATTTAAGAATCTTATCCCGCGTTTGCCCGGAGAAGCAGATAAATCATGAAAGAAATACGGGATTACTCCATATAATACAAATTTTGAAGATGACAATCCGATTTTTGGCGTAAATGTGACAAGGATGGTAAGTCAGATAATATCCGAAAACTTGAAAATTTGCATCGTCCTGGAGCGGGACTCGAAAATCCCGTATTTCTTTCATGATTTATCTGCTTCTCCGGGCAAACACGGGATAAGATTCTTAACCTCCAGATTCGCTAAACATGAATGCCGGTTGCTTCGACTAGCGAATCCTGTGATGGTTGAATTCAAATTGATGGGAAACTTGAAACTTGGTCGTTCTGGGTGGTGTATAGGTTAGCATACCAGGGCGTTTTCTGAGAGACGCGGGTTCGAGTCCCGCTTCAAGACGATGCAAGTTTTCGGATATTATCTGACTTACCATCCTTGTCACATTTACGCCAAAAATCGGATTGTCATCTTCAAAATTTCTATTATATGGCGTAATCCCGTATTTCTTTCATGACACAAAACCATTATATTGTTAAGTACTCTAGCTGGTTCCGACAGAAAAAAGCTCTCTGTTTTTAGGCAGTGATGAGACCAACAATATCTATAGTTGACAAAAATGATTTAATAAGTGATATTACGCTATTTTAAAGCACACGCTGTTTTTCTTTGCTCTTTTATTTTATTTTCAAGGGTAAATCATTTTTTGATGATGGAATCCGAAGGTCATCAATGACTCTTCAAAAAAACCCATTGCTCACCTTTCAATAAAAACAAAAGTTAATTTGAAGTGACCAGTAGAGTTATGTTCTTCAGATTTTTGGTTTCATAATATCTCAGTTTCTCCAGAAAAATACAAATTCTGTGTGTTCTAACATTCATGAATCCGCTCGCACGAATGACCACTTGCGCTTAACGTAATAGCTTTCTGCTTTCTCTTTTTTGGCAATGGAAGAACAAGAAATTATTCGAAAACAACGAGAAGCCGAAATGGTGTGCGTCTGTAACAGAAAATTGGGTTTCTAATGGTTGCGCCAACATGACAGCAGCAATTCAGAGAGATATCATTTTTGGACGCACGCGAAAGCTCAGGGGAATTCGCGTGCTACCTCATCAACCTATCTTCTTTCTCTTGGATATCTGTGCCCTTCGTTGCACAACTATCTAACTGCTTCCACTGCAAACAACGCGAAGCGCGAGCGTCCTGTCTTTAAACATTACGAGATCATTAGCTCAACTATAAAATACAGTGCTAAAAAGGCGAAATTTAGACATTGCTCTCGAAAATAGAAGTAAGATACAAATAAAACACAGTAGGGAGGTAATTATCCCATCTTCGATCGATTTAAAGAGAATATTCAGAAAATCGAAGATCGGAATAATGGTTTGTAATATTATTAGTAGTTGCCGTTGTTGATTAATTGTTTCATTACTGTCCCCGGCAAACTCGTTGAGCATATAATACATTAGGTAACCCTTTGGAAATAAAAGATCAGGGTGAAAGTATCAGCACTTACGTACACTGGAAATTGGTTTTTATTTCCACGAAATCGTAACGCATAGGGAATTTCAGTCAACAATATAATTTAGTTGATAATCATTAAGTCGTAATTTAGCAGATGATACTTAACACTAAACTCATGTATGAAGATCGAAATCTCAACCATACAGTTACAGCATGTGGTTCATCTATCCATATATATCTATAAGCTTTTTATTTTTCGGTACGTCCACCTTTTTCAATCGACGTAGAATTTTTATTTACTTCTGAATCACTTACAGCGTTGCGAAAACGTACAAGCTATTTGGAAACTGGAAGTAATGTGCTGTTCAGTAAGGAAATCTTTAACGTAGTTTACAAGAAGGATAGAAACTCAAAAAGAAGGTTAAATTAGAGGTGTATGTCACAGGTTTCAAAAAACTTAGAATGAAATTCTATATCGTAGAAAGTTTTCAAAAGAAAGATGAATAACTTCCAAACGATAAAAAAGATTATAAACACTCATCATAAGCCGAGGTTGGTAATTTTTTAATTTTTAGCACGCCCTTTTTTCTTAAAAAAAGATGCTTATTATATCATATCGCTCATCCGCTTGTGGCCACTATACATGTGCACCAATTGGTCCTATTTAAAAAGTTTCCCTTGAATTCGGAAGTTTAAAATGTGAGAGCTACTGTACGACTCCTTCCCCTTTGTCTTTTTTTTATTCAATACTTCGCCGCTAGAAAGCATTAGTAAGGATTCTGACGATTTCAAAATACTGTGACGTATATTCTAAATTAACTTTCCTTTTTAGTTTCTTTCCCTATGTAAATCTTGAGTTTATTCTCAGTTATACTTCACTCTTAGCGTGATATCTTATCTCTAAAACGAATACTGTTGGCAACATAATTGAGGTTGTATGAACGTGACGTGACGTATGCCTGATATAAGATAAGAACGAGAGATAAAAACGACGACAAAACTGTTGCTTGGAGAGCGTTGTAAGCAAGCGTTGTTAAATAGAGCGTTGCAAGTTGAGCGTTGTGTTGTGTGGAATGCAATATGCTATGCTATGTTACGATGTGTTGGCTACATCCTGAATAAAGCATCTTTTCCGTAAGTTTGCCTTCTGTTGTTTACATGTTTCGTCTGGCCGTTAAGGTTTAATTTAGGAACTATTTCTTCGTATGGTGATGTATAACGAAGTAAATTTCTCCGTCATTTTTGGTCTACGCCGGGATTCGAACCCGAGGCCGCTCATTCCGGAACAAGTCGCTCTACCAACTGAGCTACGCAGACGTTTATTCTGATTCCTATCTGCCTTTATGTCGTGTGCGTCCTGCTGGCAGGATAAGAACGAGAGATAAAAACGACGACAAAACTGTTGCTTGGAGAGCGTTGTAAGCGAGCGTTGTTAAATAGAGCGTTGCAAGTTGAGCGTTGTGTTGTGTGGAATGCAATATGCTATGCTATGTTACGATGTGTTGGCTACATCCTGAATAAAGCATCTTTTCCGTAAGTTTGCCTTCTGTTGTTTACATGTTTCGTCTGGCCGTTAAGGTTTAATTTAGGAACTATTTCTTCGTATGGTGATGTATAACGAAGTAAATTTCTCCGTCATTTTTGGTCTACGCCGGGGATTCGAACCCGAGGCCGCTCATTCCGGAACAAGTCGCTCTACCAACTGAGCTACGCAGACGTTTATTCTGATTCCTATCTGCCTTTATGTCGTGTGCGTCCTGCTGGCAGGTACGTCACATTCCCCCCCCCCCCGAAAGAGGGCCGGGGGCATGGCCCACGGGTCAGCCGTGACCATGAATCGTTGCAGGCAGCCATCCACTGTAGAACGTGCACTTGAGAACTCCCAGTCAATCTGGTGTGTGGAATGCAACGTCACACACATTTATTTTTCGAAGCGCTGGAGAAGGAATTCTCTGATTTTTCCTGTCTCGCGGTGTGGAAATAACATCACACCAATGCGATATTTTGAACGGCCGGGTCATCCGGATAGTTCGGGCGCGATTATAACGAAGTAAATTTCTCCGTCATTTTTGGTCTACGCCGGGATTCGAACCCGAGGCCGCTTATTCCGGAACAAGTCGCTCTACCAACTGAGCTACGCAGACGTTTATTCTGATTCCTATCTGCCTTTATGTCGTGTGCGTCCTGCTGGCAGGTATGTCACAGATGTTTTTAAAATAACGTAGAAGTAAGACAAGACTTCTGCGTCATAATAGCACCCGAACTTCACTCAAACAGATTCATAGTAGAAGTCGCGGAAAATGGCTAACCTAACGGATCCCATCGGTCTCTTCTATGACTGTTATAGACAGGATCATGAGGCTCATAATTCTACAACAGACAATCTACGCACTCAGCGTTATAGAGTTCCAAATAATTAATTCACCTAGTGCTCTGTACGAGGCCTGCGGTTCCGACTTACCAGACAGCAAATACGGGAGGTACAAAGCTTATGTATCGCGGTGTTCGACTGCAGTGCCTCAACAGCAATTTACCCCACCACCCCCGTGAGGAGGAGCAAAATTCTTGCTCATTACGTACCACATGCGGGTTCTATTGTATTCAGGGGAAACGGCGGATCGCTTAGGTTTCTGGAGGATCTTGACGATCATTTTGATCTTTATAATGCCCCTGAAGATTGTCGGATACCTATTGCTGGCACATGTTTGCAAGACACGGCAAAGGTCTGGTACAGAAGTGGCGTCGAATGAACCCAGAGGACTCCTATCAGCAATTTCGAGCTGACTTTTTGGATGTCTTTCCTTTTGGAACCAATAAGGCCGGCCTTGCACAACAACTGTTTTCCAGGTGACAGCAAGCGCCAGATAGTCCAGTCTCGTTCGCGCTGGAAACAGTTCGACTTTACAAATTATGGGATCCCGCTGCAGTCGAGTCTGATATTTTTGACACCTTACTACAGCTGCTGGATCCCTTCCTGCAGGATGTTTTGGAAGTTCGACGTCCTGTCTTCATTCACGAGTGCCTAAAACTCGTTTGGAGTCTATGAAGAACGCCACAGCAAAGGGCAATCTTCACAGGTTCAAGAGTAGTGACAACCTATGCAGTACCATGAACCTTCTATACAGACTAATAGGTATCAGCAGCCAAAACAGAACATTCGTCAAGGACAATTTTTCAATCAGCCTAGGCAGGATGCTTATCATTTAAGGGTGGAGAACGCCTATCAGCAGTCTAGATACGCGCCGCCGCATCGTTGGACACCAGAGGTGCGACATCCTGACCATTATGGGAACCAGGATAACCAAATTTCTCGTCCCCGAGATAATTACTACCCGGTTGACAAGACCTATCTAAAACACCGTGCTGGGGGGCAAGGCAAGCCTAATGATATTAATGTTGTCTCTCCTGCACGTTACTGAAATTCAGCACATTCTGGTGCTTCGCCACATTTCCAAAATCAATCTAGACATTCTAATCAGTTTCACGACAATTTAAACTTCAGCAGGACGTAGATGGGTCGAGTCTATCTCCTCGTTTTTCTGAATACCTCAAATCTCTTTTTTTAACTATTCAAGCTCCGCTTTTGCCCGATATTCTTGTCACCTTGGGTAAAGTAGTGGTGTCGACTAAAATTGATTCTGGATCTGACATTTCTGCATTAAACTTTGATTTCTGTGCTGCTACCTTTCCAAATGCTTGTGTCGAGCCCTCCCAGCAATGTCTGCGAGGTGCCGACAAAAATGTTTTTTCAATCTCGGGATCAGTTCATTTACCTGTCAAGATTGGCAAAGTTCAAGTTTCTTATACTTTTTTTTTTTTGATCCAAGAGTTTACCCGTGGATTGCCTTCTGGGGGTGGATTTCATTAAAATGTTTAAGCTTACACTTGATTTCGAGCATGGCCAAATAAATCTTAATGCCTGAGATTAGTCCTCCCACCCCAGAAGAGCCTATTGATTTTTCGATAGTTCTTGCGAGTGACAGATTACTGCCTGAACACAAGAGCTAACTTGGTCAGGTTTTACACAGCAGACCAGGGTTTACACAGGTGGTGTATCATACCATTGATACGGAAGGGGCTAATCCCATTGCATGTAAGCTTTATCCATGTCCGAACCAGAAAAAAGCTGAGTTCCAAAAACAAATTCAGGACATGCTCCATTCGGGAATAATTAAAGAATCACTTAGTCCTTTGGCAGCGCCTGCTTTTCTTGTTCCAAAAAAACAATCTGGAGAGTATCGTTTTGTGATAGACTATCGTAAACTCAATGCGGTGACTAAAGCTATCAATTATCCATTGCCTATAATTAGCGATATTCTCCAGGACTTATCGTCAACAAACTGGCTGTCAACTTTGGATTTAGCTAGTGGCTATTGGCAGGTTGCTGTCTACCCAAAAGTTTGTAGAAAAAACTGGATTTATTACCCCTGTTTGGAGCACATGAGTTCCTACAAATGTCCTTTGGTTTGGCATATGCTCCTGCAACGTTTCAGCGCCTAATGGACTCGGTCTTACGTCCTGTGCTCAGACCTAATGTCCATGTCTATCTGGACGATATAATTGTCTCTTCTGAGACTTTTGAAGAGCATCTGTCTCTGTTGGACCAAGTTTTCGAACTGCTACATAATGCGGGTTTGACTTTAAAGCCTGCCAAATGTCAAATTGGCCGGGACGAACTAGTATATCATGGATTGAAAATTACCCCTAAGGGCCTTCTAACTGACGACTCAAAGGTCAAGCTAGTTTCGGACTTTCCGAGGCCTAAGTCGGCAAAATAATTGTTTAGATTCCTAGGCATGACCGGGTGGTACCAACAGTTTGTTCCGGGGTACGCTACTTTATGCGAACCTTGATTTGTGTTAAAAAGAAAGTACAGACACTTTGTTTGGTCCACGGAGGCAGAAACTGCTTTTAATGCTCTTAAACATGCCTTGTTTTCGCCACCTGTATTAGCCTTTCCTAACCATGCAGAAATGTTCAACATTTTTACCGATGCATCAGGTGTTGGCCTAGGAGCTGTTCTATCTCAACGAGGACCTCCTATTGCATATGCCTCTCGAATTCTTAACAAAGCAGAACGTAATTACTCTGCTACTGAACGAGAATGCTTAGCTATTTTATTTGCTATCACCAAATTTAAATGCTATCTCAATCATTTAATTGTCAATGTCATTACGGATCATTCGGCACTATAGTATTCAACCACTGCAAAGAATCTGTCTGGAAGATTGTTAAAATTGACACTTCGACTTCAGGAATATAATGTTCAAATTCAGTATCGCCCTGGTAAATCAAACACACTGCCTGACGCACTGTCTCGCTGTCCAGTCAGTTCTGGTGCCCAGGCAGATACTGAACCTCCCTCCCTATTTCTCATTTAGGAAATTACTTCAAGGATGCAAATAATTTTTGAACTGCCGAATGATCCAGATTTTGGGGAAATTTATAATTTCTTACTCGCTGGTTCTTCTGCTCCTAGTGAACCTTCTTTAGCGGGTCGTAGTCAAAATTATGAGATCATCGATGGTAATTTGTATTATACAAAATTTGTGAATTCGAGAGCTGAGTACCGCCCTGCGATACCACAGTCTCTCCGCATGGCATTATTATTTGAATTTCATGATATTCCTCTTGCCGGCCACTTAGGCATACGAAAGACTCGTAGTTTTTCGTATGCCTAAGTGGCCTTATGTTATTCTTGAGTTTATTCTCAGTTATACTTCACTCTTAACGTGATATCTTTTGTCTCAATACGAAAAACTCGTAGTTTTTCGTATGCCTAAGTGGCCTTATGTTATTCTTGAGTTTATTCTCAGTTATACTTCACTCTTAACGTGATATCTTTTGTCTCAAACAAATACTGTTGGCAACATAATTGAGGTTGTATGAACGTGACGTATGCCTGATATAAGATAAGAACGAGAGATGAAAACGACGACAAAACTGTTCCTTGGAAAGCGTTGTAAGCGAGCGTTGTTAAAGAGAGCGTTGCTTCGAGAAATGTTTCAAGTTGAGCGTTGTGTTGTAGAGCGTTGTGTTAAGAGCTGTGTGGTGTGTGGAGAGTTTAATGCAATATGCTATGCTATGTTACAATGTGTTGGCTACATCCTGAATAAAGCATCTTTTCCGTAAGTTTGACTTCTGTTGCTTACATGTTTCGTCTGGCCGTAAAGGTTTAATTTATGAACTATTTCATCTTATGGTTATGTTTTTAAAATAACGTAGAAGTAAGACAAGACTTCTACGTCATAATACACTCTTTGTAATAAATAAATAAATAAATAAATAAAAAAGCCCCAAAAAACGAAGCACCCAGAAGGAATCATTCAATCAAGGAAAAAATTGGTATGTGCAATTTATATGTATGGGAACGGAAATGGTTGCAATTTCAGAGCAATTGGATCATTTATTCGGATTAAATCAATCATAATCATAAAAACTTAATTGAATCAATCATAATCATAAAAACTTAAGGTAGCAATCTTAAAAGCACGATAATTAAAACACTACGCAGGCTTCCGATGAAGTGAAGAACTTATTTAATGTATAAATTAAAAGATTAAAAATAAAGCCATAAGAACTTCCGATCTTCCTAAAGACCATCATCAGATGGAACAAGTGGGACATCGTCGGGCTAAGTGAGGTAAGGAGAAAGGAGAAGATCTCATTGAACTGAAAAGTGGACATCTCTTCTATTATCGTGGGACAGATACTGGCAGAACTAGTGGTGTTGGATTTATAATAAACAAGAAACTGAAGGATAAAGTGGTAGAAGTTGAAAGTTCCTCTGACAGAGCTGCACGACTCGTTATCCAACTATCGAGAAGATACCAGGCTCAGATTATTCAAACTTATGCACCCACCACAAGTCATCCTGAAGAAGAAATTGAAGAATTTTATGAGGAAATTCGTCATCTAAATAATAAAGGTAAGCAGCACTTGAAGATAATTATGGGAGATTTCAATGCAAAAATAGGGCAACGGCAACAGAATGAAACTTCAGTAGGTAAATTCGGTCACGGCAACAGAAACCAGCGTGGAAATACTCTCGTTGAGTTTGCAGAGGCAGAAGGATTTTTCATCTTGAACTCCTTTTTCAAGAAAAAGCCACACAGGAAATGGACATGGAGACATCCAATTGGGACGACAAGTGAAATTGATTTTATTATGTGTAACAAAAAATTCGTCATCGAAGACTGCAGTGTGCTGAACAAGTTCAACACAGGTAGTGACCATAGATTGGTGAGATGTAAGATGCACCTCAACACTAAACTGGAACGTGGCAAGCTCATAAGACAAACAAAATGTATTGACATAACCAACCTTAAAAAACACCATAATACTTTCAAGTTGGAACTGAAGAACAGATTCTCTGCTTTAGAAGGCCTAACATCGGAAGAAGTGGATATTTCGGAAGTTAACAGAAAAGTAACCAAAGCTCTAATGGAAACAGCAACAAAATTAGCTGGGTCTAAGAACAAGTTGCATGTGAACAAATTATCAGGAAAAACCAAAATGTTGATGCAAAAAAGAAGAGAGATGAGGACAACTAAAGTAGATGTGACTTCCAAAGTGGAATATATAGAGCTATGCAAGACAACACGAAAAAGTATCACTGAAGACGTAAGGAAATTCAACTGTGAGCTAGTGAGGAAAGCAATTGAAAACAACCAAAGCCTTAAGATAGCAAAGGGACATCTCAGTAAGGGAAGAAAACAGATTATGGCTCTGAGAAAAGAAGATGGTTCTATAACAAGAAATAGAGGCGAAATTTTGACAAGAGTGAATGATTTCTACTCCAAATTATATGAAAGGGATGATACATGTACTCCAGACATCATGAAAGGTACCAGAGTTCTTCCAGTCCTCCCAGCAGAAGTTGCTCATGCAATCAAGAACATGAAGCGAGGGAAAGCTCCAGGAAAAGATGGAATTACTATAGACATCATACAAGAAGCAAGTGGAGAAATTGAAACAGTACTCGCCCAAATTTTCACTCGATGCCTTAATGAAGGGAAGATTCCTGAGGATTGGAACAATGCTACAATGATCCTGCTACATAAAAAAGGTGACATTGAGGATCTCAGGAACTACAGACCTATCAGCCTCCTATCAGTGGTTTATAAAATCTTCACTAAAGTTCTTTCACACCGCTTGAAGGTAACACTGGACATGGCTCAACCGAGAGAACAAGCTGGATTCAGGAGTGGCTACAGCACAATAGATCATATCCACGTACTGAGAGAACTGATTGAAAGAGCGAGGGAATATGAACTTCCATTGTGCATGGCTTTTATCGATTATGAAAAAGCCTTTGATTCAGTGAAAACCATCAGCAGTTACCACGGCTCTGAAATCCTGCGGTATTGAAGATGCATACATTAATATTATTAATAACATCTATGAAAATGCAAGTGCAAAGATTCGGCTGTTTGAAAATACAACACACATAAAAATTGGAAAGGGAGTGAGACAAGGTGACACCATATCTCCGAAGCTCTTTAATGCCACATTGGAAAATGTCTTTCAATCACTGAACTGGGAAAACAAAGGGATAAAGATTAATGGAGATTATCTAACCCACCTTCGTTTTGCTGATGACGTAGTCATTTTTGCAACTACCCCATCATAGCTGCAGAGTATGATCCAGGAACTTGCTGACAAGAGTAAAGAAGTGGGATTAAAAATGAACTTTCAGAAGACAAAAGTGATGTTCAATGCTTTTACAAGAAATGAAGATTTATCGATTGATGGAGAAAAACTGGAGATAACAGATACGTATGTTTATCTTGGACAGCAGATATCAAGTGAGGGTCACATTGATGAAGAAATTAATCGGCGTACAAAACTTGCCTGGAGAGCTTTTGGAAGAAACAGCATAATTTTCAAGAGCAATATGCCATTATGTCTTAAAGAAAAGTGTTTGATCAATGCATCCTTCCAGTGCTTACGTATGGTGCAGAGACGTGGACCTTAACTAAAAGAGACATACAAAAGCTGCAGACAACTCAAAGAAGCATGGAGAGGTGCATGCTTGGTATAACCAGGAGAGATAAGAAGAGGAACTCGTGGATCCGAAAAATGACGAGAGTGGAAGACATCATGATCAGAGTTAAATCCCTGAAATGGCAATGGGCTGGACATACTGCCAGAAGGACAGACCATAGATGGACAGCCGAAATTTTAGATTGGATTCCAAGGGACAGGAAAAGACCCAGAAAAAGACCACATGGGAGATGGGTGGATGAAATTCGTAAATATGCGGGAGTGACATGGAGGAGACTGGCACAAGACAGACCGTTGTGGAGGAAACTTGGGGAGACCTTCGTCCAGCAGTGGATTGATAATGGTTGACAATGATGATGATGATATGATAACATACAATCAAATGGTCAAATTATCAAAAAATTAACATGCATGACACGTAAGACGTAGAAAAAGAGTAAATGAATGAATTAAGGCAAATACAGAAAATAAGGAGGCAATCTTACGCAACGTACCTACAATAACCGGATAATATGTTGTTGTTTTTTTTGTATATATATTAAATATTTTCATTCTCGACGACTGGAGGGGAAAGTTTTAATAGTTGTGTCGAAGGTTTTGGTATGTAGACTGGAGTGTTGTCATTACAACATGAAGTTCCGTGTTCGGCAATTATCACACTTTCGGTGAATAATAAATAGGACATAGTACGTGGTGTTGTAATGATCTTTGCCTCTTTCCAATTAATATAATGTTGTCCTTCGTTCACTAGTCTTGCAAGGGCAGTATTTGATAGGCCATTCTTAACAGCATATTTATGTTCGTTGGGCCTAATTCTCAATGACCTTTTGGTTGATCCGATGTATTGGCTGCAAGGTGGAATTTGATTCAAACTATCAAGTGGGATAGTGTATACACCAAATTTGTTAACATCTGGAACCAGGTCACGATCTTTCTTGATCAAAGTAAAAATATTGGTGGTACGTATCCCAAAGTCAAGATTGAATGGTTTACAAATATTTTTAAGGATTGAGGAGACAGTTGGAAAATAATCCATTGAGCCCACATAATTGCGGCAGGGGTGTTCGGCCTGAAGCGTAGTTAGACGTTGACGACAGATTTTCCTGAGTTCAGCTTTAGCAGTAGATTTTTGAAACCATGGGCACAAGCAATGTCGAAAACCTTATTAATTTCGCAACGCCGCCTGAAGTCATCAGAGGAATGAGTGATTACTCTTCTTAGCATGAAGTTAATTGATGAATGTTTATAATTATTCGGGTGCGCAGACGATGCAGGTATCATAGTGGGTGCGGAGGTTGGTTTCCTATACACTGAATAGTGTAAAGAGCTGGTGCCTGAGTCACGTTCTAAGAGAAAATCTAGGAAAGGTAAAATACCATTATTTTCAAGTTCGATGGTAAATTTTATTAGAGGATATATTGAAGACATATGTTCCGAGAAAACCTGTAGTTCGTCCAGACCATGGTCCCAGAATAATAACACATCGTCAACATAACGTAGGTAGAGGCGTGGACGGTGACGAGATTCCTGCATTACTTTATTTTCAAGATCTTGGAGTAAGATCTCTGCTAGAATTGGAGACAGGGGTGACCCCATAGGAGCACTACCTGTTTGGCGATAGAAGATGTTCTTGAACCGGATGAATGAACGTTGTTGCACTAGCTTCAAAGCAGCAAGAACGGACACAACAGTTTCTTGGGAATGGCCATTATTCAATATTGACTTTGGGATACATACCACCAATCTTATTACTTTGATCAAGAAAGATCGTGACCTGGTTCTAGATGTTAACAAATTTGGTGTATACACTATCCCACTTGATAGTTTGAATCAAATTCCACCTTGCAGCCAATACCACGGATCAACCAAAAGGTCATTGGGAATTAGACTCAACGAACATAAATATGCTGGCTGTTAAGAGTGGCCTATCAAATACTGACCTTGCAAGACTAGTGAACGAAGGACAATATTATCCTAATTTGAAAGAGGCAAAGATTATTACAACACCACGTACTATCTCTTCCTTATTATTCACCGAAAGTTTGATAATTGCCGAACATGGAACTTCATGTTGTAATGACAACACTCCAGTCTACATACCAAAACCTTCGACACAACTATTAAAACTTTTCCCTCCAGTCGTGGAGAATGAAAATATTTAATATAAATACAAAAAAAAACAAAAAAAAACAACAACATATTATCCGGTTATTGTAGGTACGTTGCGTAAGATTGCCTCCTTATTTTCTGTATTTGCCTTAATTCATTCATTTACTCTTTTTCTACGTCTAACGTATCTTGCATGTTAAGTTTTTGATAATTTGACCATTTGATTGTATGTATTTATATATCGATTTAAAATCATCATATCTGGATTGACGACATGATTACCTGTTCTGTACGTCACGCCTGTAAGTTACTTATGTCTCCCCACCCAAAAATTTTCTCTCAGTACTTCCATCTAATGATGCTCTTTAGGAAGACCGAAAGTTCTTATGGCTTTATTTTTAATCTTTTAACTTATACATTAAATAAGTTCTTCACTTCATCGGAAGCCTGCGTAGTGTTTTAATTATCGTGCTTTTAAGATTGCTACCTTACGTTTTTATGATTGACTCATTCCGCACGAGAACCTGATATCTTGAGCTACACGAATAGAACGTTTGCATCCAAACGGTTACCCGGCGTGGCATAGACGCATACAGTTCAACATACTGTCCTGAGATATAGCATGCCACATGGTGTCCAAATCGCGCGTCAGTTGACCAACATTCGGAATGGGCGTAGGTGGCGTCTCAGAATTTCCCAAACATGCTCGATCGCTGAAAGGTCGAGCGATCGGGCTTTCCATGGAAGGGTGACAACATAACAGAGGCAGGCCTGGGAAAGCCGTGCCGTGTGTGGCTAGGTATAATCCTGTTGAAAAATTTCATGGTGGTACTGCCACCGGAATGACAACACAACAGGTCCTAGAATGTGGGAATGTCGTCGACGTACCGCTCAGCAGTGAAGGTGGTACGGAGGAACGGCACACTGCTTGCACTCCCGGTGTGAGAGAATTGTGCCGTTCCACGGTAAGTGTGGGATCTATACACTCTCCGACTCTTCTCCGGACAAGTGTGCCCTGGTCATCTCCGCCAGGTGCAAATCATGACTCATCACTGAAGACAACACGACGTCACTGGACACTATCCCTCGTTGATCGCGCCCGACACCACTGAAACGGGTGCCAGCGATGCTCGCTGATCAGTGGTAGGCGGCGAAGTGGCCTCATTGAATGTATTCGCTTTACGACAAGACGTCTGGGAATGGTCCAAATGGCCGCTTCCATAGCATTAGATGTCGCAACATGACCGAAGATGGTTGAGAGCGACGAATTCGATTCTGCACCTTCAGCTCTCACAATCCCTCGATCCTCGTGTTTTGTCGTTGCCTTCGGCCGTCCACTGCCCGTGTGCCGCTAGGTTGTGCCCTCTTCGACTTATTGGTGCCAACATCGTCCTATTCATGTTGGATCCACTCTCAAACTTGTTCAGCTGCTTGCATAGGACACAGATTCGACGTCAAGGCACCCTCACAGTCCGTGGAAGTTAATGCAACCGCAATTTCTTGTCACAATTGTCCCTGCTTACGAGTTTTGCTGTTGATTTACCCTCCTCGATGCGCAGTTCCCATGCGCTGTGGCTGGCCACTATTTAGTCAGTGGGCGTTACTTTTTGGCCAATTGCATATTCGGCCGTGCGCTATTCGCATGCGGAGTTTCATCAGGATCGAAAGATTTCCTCGGGATGCTCCGTGCTTTTTTTTTTTTTTTTTTTTTTTGCTAAGAGTGCACTATGACTATCCATCATTTGAACGTCGTTTCACTCTTGTGTGTAAAACACGCATCACTTTCATCACTTTCGTGTAAAGTTCAACACTCGTTGCCATCGTTTTCTTGGCTCGTTTCATTAAAAATCACCACCAAAACCATGAACGGTGGTGCCATCCATCACTTAAAAGAAAAACTTTTACTCTACCATTTTTCTTTCTCCTAATTCCATATTGTTTCTATCTCAGCAGTGACTGGAAACTTCTCACTGGATAAAACTGTGCCAGCGTGTGATGTAGCATCTGTATGACGCTGGTTAGGTAATGCTTTTCGTGTTATTACTACTATCAGTTGCTACAACTAAAATATATTTTATATACTATTAAGCAAGGGTGGATCCAGAAACTTTCTGGGGGAGGGGAAGGGAAGCGGTTGCTCTAGTCACACACACGCACACAAGCTGGCATAGCTGCCCCTCGCTGACACTGCACAGCGTCTTAAAACCTTTTTTCGTAAAAAAAATTTTTTTTTCAATTTCTAAATCACAAAGTCCGAAAAAACATCTAAACAATCAGAACTAGTTTCATGGGGTTCAGCTGCCTTCCTTACAAGAAAACGAACTCTGTGCTTTTCAGGTATCAAGTCCGGAGAAAATCTTTCAAAATAAACTTGAGCGTTTCTAATCAGATGGCTTAATTTAAGGGAAAACTTTAAAGTTTGAGCCATAGAATCAAACCTAAGTAATACGACCGGTAATTCCTCGTTAAAATATTCGTTTATGTTTTCCCAAGGCATGATTCCCACATCTGTTGAAAGTTACTTCTATTCACTTCATTTCATCAAACCTTTCGTGCACCATTCATTGTCTTATGGCGATTTTCTCTCGGAAGGAAGTTTGTGAGAATATTACATTAAACAAAGCACAATAATTGCTTTTCATGATCAGTCAAAATCTCCCTTCCCTTCAGCTCTCAGCTTCCTCTGTTTCCGATTTTTTTTTCTTTTTTGTCTTTCTGCTTTCTCTCTCAGCTAGAACAGAGCATTTAATCTCTAAAGTCTCAGCTGATTTTAATTGTTATAAAAACTTTTACCAAAATCTGCGCATTTATTAATAATTATAATAAAAAGTAATGAAATATTACTATATGAAATGTATTTATGATATTATAGTAATAAATCCTAACATATACAAATATAAAGTATTCATTACTGTAATTTCGTAAATACATTAATTATGTACGATCTCGGCCATTTAAGAATTTAAAAAGGAAAAGTATCCTTTAGGCAGCGATCGTGTCAGTCCCCCCCCCGCCCTACGTAAATCGCTGCTGCTGTTAAGTCAATTTATCCACAATGAATGAATACACACACACATAAATAAACAAATACAAGAAAACATAGTCAATATGTTTAATTTTAGCACGTTTTAACTATATTAAATACAATCGAATTGCGATCTAACGTTTTGAAAGGCAGTATAGGTGGTGCAGTGGTCTAAGCGATGGCTTTTGACCATTCGTCCGGATGGGTTAGGGTTCGAATACCGGTGAGGTATGGCTATTGGTTTCGTCTTAGAACTGGCTTTCTCCTTTGGAACCAGTGACCCTAAATTAGTGAATTAGTGATGGACGAGACTGCTTATAGCCAGGCTCGACACTACGGGTGGAAACCCCACCCAACTTTCCTCTTAACCCCCCCCCCCCAAAAAAAAAAAAAACATATTTAAGCACTTAGGACACATGACAAGCACAACTACACTGCTGGCCACCCAAAATGCAACACCAAGAAGAAAGCATCCGATTGGCCTGAAATTCGCATCATGCGTCGCCCGCGAGAGGATATGCAAACGATTAGCATTGCAGGGCATATGTAAATCACGTGCGCCCAGCACGCCACCGAGAAACACTATAAGAAGGGTGCACAGAAGACGGAGTGCAACTAGTGGAAGTGTGTTGTGCTGCTGGACCTGTGCGTGGGAAGTTTCCTGATGCCTCGTCGCAGAATACGGTAGTCACTCCAGCACGTTTCGGAGTTTGACTTAGGACGAATAGTGGCTTATCGCGACAGCGGTTTATCGTACCGAGACATCATCGCCCGTGTGGTACGACATTCAGCCACAGTGAGGCGAGTATGGATTCGGTGGGTGCAGGAGGGACGGACGGGCCGACGTGAGTGATTGCCGCAGCCGCGGAACACCATCTGACGAGAGGACCGGCATGTTGTGCGGCGGGTATTGACGGCTCGCACCGCCACATCACGAACGTTAGCGCAGGAATTAGGATGTGTTGCGCAACAGCCTGTGTCAGCACGTACCGTTCGACGTCGTATGCAGGAGCGGGGACTTGTCGCACAGCGCCCATTGCTCCGATTACCATTGACGCTACACCACCGGCGAGTGCGGAGGCAGTGGGTCGTTGAACGCCGCTTCTAGACTACGGAATGGCACGACATTGTCTTCTCCGACGAATCCCGCTTCTGCCTACAACACCACGATGGTCGGATCCGCGTGTGGCGGCACCGCGGCGAGAGATTGTATGACGCCTGCGATATGCATCGCCATACCAGCCCGTCGCCTGGCGTTATGGTTTGGGGCGCAATTGGATATGACACACGCACTCCTCTGGTACGCATCGCCGGTAAACTCAACAACCACCGCTACATCTGCAACGGTTTGGAGCCTGTAGTCCACCGTTACCGTCAGGACCTACCAGCGGCCACGTTTCAACAGGACAATGCGCGCCCGCATGTGGTACGCATCGTGCAACAATTCTTCACGGCTCACCAGGTGTCACTGTTGCTGTGGCCCACCTGTTCTCCCGATATGTCGTCCATCGAACACGTCTGGTCGCTGATCGGCAACCGAGTGGCCCGGCAAGAACCACCCGCGGCTACGCCTGATGAACTGTTTCAACGTGTGGAAGCAGCCTAGACTGAGATACCCCAAGACCACATTCAAAGCCTCTTTCGTTCGATGCCGCGACGTGTAGCGGCCATTATTGCTAGCCATGGGGGCCACACGAACTATTGATGTCTGCGTGTTTCGCAAGTCGCACGGGCCTGTAAGCTCAATCGTTTCATCTTTGTATCTGTTGTTATATGTCCAGTAAATCTGGCTTTGCTATCTCGTGCCCTTCTTGGTGTTGCATTTTGGGTGGCCAGCAGTGTATATTAGATTTTAGGAAACTCGGATAGAAGTACGAGAATGTTTTGAATTCACAACAATTTTGTTACATAAATGAATTTTTTGTTAAATTTAGCGTTTGTACTTCTGAGAAATGGAGGGTGTCCTCTGAGCGAATGTCACGAAGAATAGTAGGAAGATCTCACTTTGTAATTATAGTTTGAAAAGATGAGGCTTAACAATAACAATGAAAAAAAAACCGTAAGTAAGCTAAAATGGCTGCAAAAGAAATAGTAACTTGTTCAAAGATATGGAAGTTCGTATCCATGATTCCCATACGTTGAATAAATACTACACACAGTATGTACCAGAAAACTTTTCTTCACTGAAATAGTATCATTTTTTCTGACAAACAGCTTAAATTTTTTGCCCCCACCCCCAAGTATGATGATTAGCCCCGCTAATAGCCCTGCTCGAGTTCTAAGCTCCTGCCGTCGCCACTGCTTATGGCCCATCAAGTTGCTCATGGTGGTCATTAAAAACAAAACAAAAAAAAAGGATAACAATAACGTTTGAAAAGAAACATCGAAAATTAACTTTCAATCCAGAAAATTATTAAATGTAGAAATATTGTGTTTTTGGAGTTTCACGTTTCCACGTGGACGAACTAGAAAGAGTGGGAAAACAAAAATTATATTGCAGATGCCGACAGGAAAACACTTACTTTATAGCAGTACATTAAAAAAATACATAGTCTGTATACGTATATACGTACCTGCATATGCATTCTACTGTTGCCTTGCTAAAAGGAGTTCTTTTGCATTAATGCTTGAAAAGCTCTGTGATAGTAGCCCATAATTTTCAGTAATTCATCAATTTTCCACTTTTCTACTACCACTGGATCTGTACTGTACTGACTCATTAGATTACGCATTGTAAAGTTCAAGTCAGCTTTTGAATCCATCAATCCGACCAGAAGATGCAGTGATCTGTTTGAGACCTGACCAAACAAAACCTCACGTTACAAGCTCGGAAAAACAGGCTCCTAATCACCTGACCCTTTTTCTTAGTTCTCTGGAGATCGCTTCTCTGCATGTGTTCCGCGCGCGCGCGCTTATATATGCGTGTGTGTGTGAGCGTGGTAAGTAAAGCCTGTGACGCCGGAAATGTTAAACAACACATTTCATTGATGCTACCTTACAAAGTGTTGCGCCGTTCTATTCTCTGATGAGAACGGGAAGAAACGAGAAATGAACTACGTCTTTGATAGTTTATGCCATTCTGGTCCAATCTACAAAGGCAAAAAAAAAAAAAATAACCACTACGTTCTGGATGGAAAAAAGCTCTGGAATTTAAAAACAGGAACGTTAGATACGGGAAAACGTTAACATCGAAACGCAAGATGCATTAGCAAGGAACACAAGACTTACGTACGGAACTGTGAACTAAAGAAGTCGTCAACAGCCCAACATTTTCACGAAAATAACCACAAATGTTTGTTTGAAAACCCTACGCTTATTGATAAACCTCATTCGACTATCAAGCACAATATATTAGAAGCTTTCCACATATACCGCAATTCTTCATGGCTTGTCAACGACATGACATCTACTCCCTTTCTTTAAAGCGCGTTAAAACTACTCACCAAAATCCGTGACCTTCAGAACTCATGATGTCACAATGATTTGAATGTTTACGCTACATTTGTCTTGATGAAGCCGAGACAAATGATCTGCGAAACTATAGTAGGTGTTAAAATAAATATTTAATTGTGAATAAACATTGCCATTTTATTCTATCGCAAGATGCGGGTTTCCTTAATATCTTGTATGTAGGGAAAAGTTTGGGGATTTCGAAAAGTACCGTTAAATGCGGAAAATTGTTAGGTCTGGGAAACGTTAGATAACCGTTCGACTGTAAACCTTATATACTATTTTGTCACTGTTTCCACAATGAATTGATACACGCATAAACAAATAAAATACAGGAAAACCTTGGTTGGCATATTTAATTTTAGCATATTATAATTAAATTAATAGATCATTAAGTCAATGTACCCACGATGAACTAACAGTTACATAAATAAAAGCTTACCAGCATTCTTGTGAACAGCTCTAAATATTTCATAATGCTAAATGTAACATCTGCATGACATTGCAACCCTTCCATAGTTTTAAAGTTTTTTGAAAACCTTTATCTCTAGAGATTCTTACTCTTCCTTTGACAGAAATGCAGCATCTTCACCTTAGAATCACTTCAAAAGGTCAATGACAGTAACACTAATACAAGATTTTACAGTGGAATTAAAAACGAGTTGAATTTAAAAACGGAATAAAAACGAATGAATCTCGATGTGTCTATCTAAAAAAACAAGTTGTGCCACATATTCTTTGTTTCCTGTTGTAGAAAGCGTTGTTCTTTACAAGAACGGAAACACACATTCTACAGATGGAATTTTCTGGAACACAAATGTTGTACGGTGTCAGAAAATGTGACTGTTATGATAATTTTTCTTTAGTAAAATATCGTGAAAATGAAGTGTGCTAAATTGTGGTCTTGAGTTACAGGAATCGGTTCTTCTAAATCAAGTAGAGCTTCAAAAAGTACCGTAGAATGGGATACTAAGTTTACATTTTTTAAGAATCTGGAAAATGGGGTACGACATATTTATTTCTAATATGAACGAACGTTTTTTGCATATTTGGCTGAAGACATGTAGCCCGGAAAAAATTAGAAAAACGAAGATTCTACCTCAAAACTATTAAAGGAATAACGCTGTGGTCATTTTAAAATTCTACTGTTCAAATGATTAAAAAAATGCACGAGTAGTTGTAATATTCTCAAGGTGAAGGTAATTATGTCGTAAAACTTATCACGCAAAATTCCAATCATCAGTTGTCGTAAACTATGTATTTATGCATAAAAGCAAAAATGTTAAAGCCAAATGTGGCACTAAAATGAAGATTCTCATTTTTTATTCTGCTATTTTCTGTGTTTTTATTTTTCTTGCAGAATAACATTACACTGGATGTTTTGCGACAACACGCGCAGAATAGAGACTGCTCAATTATACTATCTTTGAAAACAAATCGTCTGCGCATTCATATTTGTAAAGAAAGAACAGTTGAAATCAAAAATCTAGTTTAAGAATCAGCAAAACCTAAGTACATGAAACAACAATGGGAGAAGCAAAAAAGAAAGCAAGAAAAATGCCTGTAAAAGTGTTGATGGAAAAGAAACAAAACTGCATAATAAACAAGTAGAAGAATGGATGGATATCCAATCGACAGTTCTTTCTGGCAAAAATGAAAGGAATGAGAGAATTATGAATGGACATTATTGCTTAAAAAACTAAACAAATGGCACGACAGCAAATCAATATAAGCGCGTGGAAAGTGTTTAATGAATGAGAGGTATTAAATAAACTGCGTACGTAGCTCGACAAAGTGTAAACAAATAAAGATCGTTTAAATAATCTGCTTTCTTTTGTGAGGTGAAATGAACAGGAACAAAAAGAATAAGCTATAACACTCAAAAATATTAAACAAATTTAAGTGCAGGAAATTAATTACGCTGCTGAAAAAAATGTTCAGAAATGGGAAGATAATAAATCAGCTAAAAAATCTCCTTGACAAATGTCAACCCCGCCTTCTCGTGGTGCATCCTGTTCCCACTAAAGGGGATCTGACGACCGCCAATAGCGGTATAACTATACCATAGGGATTAGAGGAAATGCTATCTCACACTCACCAACCCGCTTGGCCAGCGTGGTGAGTTATGGCCAAACCCCTCCAAAATGACTCCACAACTTAAATCTTTGCCCTCAGTCTCCGACAGCTGGAATGTACCTGGCCAATACAGCGACCAGTGTGACATGAAGGCAGAGGGTGCTATGAATCACCGGAGGACCGGACTAAACTGCCATCTGATGCTGACCTTGGCTACGTATAATGGACGCTCCCTATCTTCTGATTCAAGGCTTCTTGAATTGGAAGAGGAACTACAAAGGATCAAGTGGGACATCGTCGGGCTAAGTGAGGTAAGGAGAGCAGGAGAAGATCTCATTGAACTGAAAAGTGGACATCTCTTCTACTATCGTGGGACAGATACTGGCAGAACTTCAGTTTCTTGTTTACAATAAACAAGAAACTGAAGGATAAAGTTGTAGAAGTTGAAAGTTCCTCTGACAGAGCTGCACGACTCGTTATCCGTCTCTCGAGAAGATACAAGGCTCAGATAATTCAATCTTATGCACCAACCACAAGTCATCCTGAAGAAGAAGTTGAAGAATTTTATCAGGAAATTCGTCATCTAAATAATAAAGGTAAGCAACACTTGAAGATAATTATGGGAGATTTCAATGCAAAAATAGGGCAACAGCAAGAGAATGAAACTTCAATAGGTAAATTCGGTCACGGCAACAGAAACCAGCGTGGAAATACTCTCGTTGAGTTTGCAGAGGCAGAAGGGTTTTTCGTCTTGAACTCCTTCTTCAAGAAAAAGCCACACAGGTAATGGACATGGAGACATCCAAATGGGACGACAAGTGAAATTGATTTTATTATGTGCAACAAAAAATTCGTCATAGAAGACTGCAGTGTGCTAAACAAGTTCAACACAGGGAGTGACCATAGATTGGTGAGATGTAAGATGCACCTCAACACTAAACTCGAACGTTGCAAGCTCATAAGGCAAACAAAATGTATTGACATAACCAACCTTAAAAAACACCATAATACCTTCAAGTTGGAACTGAAGAACAGATTAGAAGGCCTAGCATTGGAAGAAGTGGATATTTCTGAAGTTAACAGAAAAGTAACCAAAGCTCATATGGAAACAGCAACAAAATTAGCTGGGTCTAAGAACAAGTTGCATGTGAACAAATTATCAGGAAAAACCAAAATGTTGATGCAAAAAAGAAGAGAGATGAGGACAACTAAAGAAGATGTGACTTCCAAAGTGGAATATATAGAGCTATGCAAGACAGAACGAAAAAGTATCACTGAAGACGTAAAGAAATTCAACTGCGAACTAGTGAGGAAAGCAATTGAAAACAACCAAAGCCTGAAGATAGCAAAGGGACATCTCAGTAATTGAAGAAAACAGATTATGGCACTGAGAAAAGAAGATGGTTATGTAACACGAAATAGAGGTGAAATTTTGACGAGAGTGAAAGATTTTTACTCCAAATTATATGAAAGGGATGATACATGTACTCCAGACATCATAAAAGGTACCAGAGTTCTTCCAGTCCTCCCAGCAGAAGTTGCACATGCAATCAAGAACATAAAGCGGGGAAAAGCTCCAGGAAAAGATGGAATTACTGTAGACATCATATAAGAAGCAAGTGGAGAAATCGAAACCGTACTCGCCCAAATTTTTACTCGATGCCTTACTGAAGGGAAGATTCCTGATGGTTGGAACAACGCTACAATGATCTTGCTACATAAAAAAGGTGACATTGAGGATCTCAGGAACTACAGACCTATCAGCCTCCTATCAGTGGTTTATAAAATCTTCACTTAAGTTCTTTCACACCGCTTGAAAGTAACACTGGACATGGCTCAACCGAGAGAACAAGCTGGATTCAGGAGTGTCTACAGCAAAATAGATCATATCCACGTACTGAGAGAACTAATTGAAAGAGCGAGGGAATATGAACTTCCATCGTGCATTACTTTTATCGATTATGAAAAAGCCTTTGATTAGGTGAAACCATCAGCAGTTACAATGGCTCTGAAATCCTGCTTTATTGAAGATGCATACATTAATATTATTAATAACATCTATGAAAATGCAAGTGCAAAGATTCGGCTGTTTGAAAATACAACACGCATAAAAATTGGAAAGGGAGTGAGACAAGGTGACACCATATCTCCGAAGCTCTTTAATGCCACATTGGAAAATGTCTTTCAATCACTGAACTGGGAAAACAAAGGAATGAAGATTAATGGAGATTATCTAACCAACCTTCGCTTTGCTGATGACGTTGTCATTTTTGCAACTACCCCATCAGAGCTGCAGAGTATGATCCAGGAACTTGCTGACAAGAGTAAAGAAGTGGGATTAAAAATTAACTTTCAGAAGACAAAAGTGATGTTCTTTTCTCCATCAATCGATAAATCTTCATTTCTTTTACGAGAAATGAAGATTTATCGATTGATGGAGAAAAGCTGGAGATAACAGACACGTACGTTTATCTTATACAGCAGATATCAAGTGAGGGTCACATTGATGAAGAAATTAATCGGAGTACAAAACTTGCCTGGAGAGCTTATGGAAGAAACAGCATAATTTTCAAGAGCAATATGCCATTATGTCTTAAAAGAAAAGTGCTTGATCAATGCATCCTATCAGTGCTTACGTATGGTGCAGAGACGTGAACCTTAACTAAAAGAGCCATACAAAGGCTTCAGACAACACAAAGAAGCATGCAGAGGTGCATGCTTGGTGTAACCAGGAGAGATAAGAAGATGAACTCGTGGATCCGAAAAATAACAAGAGTGGAAGACATCATGATCAGAGTTAAATCCCTGAAATGGCAATGGGCTGGACATACTGCCAAAAGGACAGACCGTCGATGGACAGCCGAAATTTTAGGTTGGACTCCAAGGGACAGGAAAAGAGGCAGAAAAAGACCACATGGGAGATGGGTGGATGAAATTTGAAAGTATGCAGGAGTGGCATGGAGGAGACTGGCACAAGACACACCGTTGTGGAGGAAACTTGGGGAGACCTTCGTCCAGCAGTGGATTGATAATGGTTGACAATGATGATGATGATGATGATGATGATGATGATTTGGTATAATAAAATAAATGGAAGAAGTGTTTAAAAAATTTAGTATAAGCAAAAGTCCAAACAAGGTGTAATTCAACTGCGCTGTTTGAAAAAATGTTTGCAGTCCCGGTGACGCAGTGGTCTAAGCAATAGCTTCTAATCATTCGTCCTAGAGGGGTCTGGGTTCGAGTCCCGGTGAGGCATGGATGTTGTATTTGTCTTACGGCGCTGGCGTTCTCCCTTCCCTGTGGTCAGTGGCCCTAAATTGGGGACGGGCAACCACTTATAGCCTAATAATATGCTCACGGCGGTCGTTAAACCTTAATACAAATGTGTTACAAGACACCAGAAACCGAATTATCCGGTGTACTGAGTACGTCATTTGAGTCAAAATAATGTATGAAAAATATAAAATGATATACTCGTCGAATATTTACTCGTACGACATTCTAAGATAACGATTTGGGATAGCTAACAAATACACAGTCTGATCGAAAGTATCGAACTCTTGCCTGTACTTAAACTCAGTGTAATAGGAATGGAATTAATATCGAATTTGGTCCACACTTTGCTGCAATCACAGCCTTCACTCTGCTGTGAAGTCGTTCCACTAGACGTTGGTACGTTGTTACGGGAATTGTTTTCCATTCTTCCACAAGATCATTAGTCAGATATGTCACCGATATCGAGCGGCTCCATCTGGCTCGTAGTCGGCGTTCCAATTCATCCAAAAGGTGTTCTACAGTGTTGAGATCGGTGATATGTACAGACCAATCAAGTACTTCCGCACCCATATCGTCAAACAGTTACTGTACAGACCTCGCTTTGTGGATGAGGACTTTGCTCTTTGATAAAAGAAATTACCTTCACCGAACTGCGATCATAACGTCGGGAGCAGAGAATTGTCGAGAATATCATTATAGGCCGCAGCGCTAAGATTCCAGACGCTGAATCAAGAGAGACCAGTTCAAATTATGAGAACCAACCCCAGATCGAAGCCTAAAGACGTCCCTACCTCACAGTAGGGACGTCGTTCGACTTCGAAATCAGGATGGGCGACGGGTGGGTGAGTATTATTTTTGCTATGGGGCAAGTTTGGTATCAACTCTATTAGTTACGAAACACTGAAAGAAATAATTTGTTTTCCTTCTTCTACAGGCTACAAAGATAATTTGTGCAGTATTCCTGGATGCATACTCATTAATTTTGGAGCTGTCTTGAAGTTTTTGTACTTTTTGAAATAAAAAAGAACCCAAAGTTTGGGTTCCTTTCTTGTTAATACTCCATTCTTCCATTTTTAATAAAATTAGTAAAACCTAAAGAATTACATACCTGTACAATAAACATGACACACTGTAACCAACACTAGTAACACGCCATGATTAAAAGAAAATGTCACGCCTAGGACAAAGGTCTGAAAGCAAATGTTTTCGTGGTTTAGGGTTGAAGGGGAAATACGTCCATGCAAACAAAACCTTTCCCCTCCCCATAAATTCTTTCCTTCAACCCAGCCACCTTCTTTTGCACTCATCTCTTCTAAAGCAGTCGTCAGCCACGACCTGCTTCCTCATTGTTCTAGGGCAGGCTTAAGGTAGGTGGTATATCTTTAGACTCCACTTTCTCTGTTGGAATCTCCTGTTTCGTAGCCCGAACAAACAGCAGAGCAATTACTAATTACCTCTAACAACAGTAGAGCACTAATGACCTCAGTAGATTCCCATTCACCCTCTTCATTCGCTCCTGATCATACTAACTTAAAAAAAGGATTAAATTGAGGATTTGGACCAGTGGAGAAGAACTTAATTTTCATGGTCCTGCGGATGCTATTTTGATAACCTTTCTACGAAGGAAAACCGCACTTCCTAGGGGAAAATACGTAGGGCTACACGACCAAAAATAGACGGGAGTCATTACTCCTTGGGAAAATCCAGATTATATTTTAAAGTAAAAATAAAATAAAATCTGGCACTTCTTGAACTGTGTGGGCGGTAGGGAGGGCAAGATAATTCTCAGGGTGGGCTAGAAACCCCCCCCCCTGGCCACATCCCTGCTTCACATGTGGCACAACACAGTCGAGCAGGAGGTAGCAGTCACGTTGCATCCTCCTCATTCAGACTCGTCCGTTGGACAGCCAGTCAGTTAAATGGGTGATTCATCACACCAGAGAACGTTTTTTCACTGCTCCAGAGTCGAAGCGATCAGCTTTACACGACTCCAATGAACATTTGGCTTGCTGATGTTAGGCTTGTGTGCCGTTGCCTAGCCGTGTAGAAGTCCTTCAGCTCTCGACAATCCCATTGTGGTGGTGGCGTTTCTTTCAGAGGCACTTTGGAAAACAGTGGCGAGATGTTACAACCTGGGCAAGACGATATTGTCGCACCACACGCTTCAACACTCGGCGGTCCCCCTTGATAATTTTACGTAGCCTACCAAGTCGTGACTGCACTGTTGTTGTTGTGCTCCTAGGCTCTTTCACTTCAGTATAACATCACTGATCAGGGCAGATGCAGTTGGGCTGAAATTTTCCGAACTGACTTATTGCTAAGATGGCCTCCTACACCATGCCACGTTCAAAGACAATGAGCTCTATCGTGCGGTTCATTCTACTTTTCATTCATATTTATGATGTCTGACTGGGCGTCTTTTTATAGATAAAACTGGCTGAGACGTGTATTGGAAAATCTACTTACTTCAAAGTGGTATTCGGACACTTTTGATTATACTGTATATCATACAGAACGCTGTTCATGAACAAAAGTGTTCGGATACTTTATGTTACAGAACGCTGTATGATAAACAAAAGTGTTCCGACACTTTTGTTCATGATACAGAACTTCCTACAGCTCGAACTGTAGGTTGGATCTCTCCGGTTTACTTATTTACGCACTCAAGCTACATAGTAACAGAAGAGCATTACCTTTTCTTCCATTTCCAGACATGACAAGGGCCACTTAGGTAGCTCAGAACTTCACCAGTAAACGCATTTCCGTATACTCTTTCAACTCTGATGATTCCATCCTTTATCTATTTAACTCTCTTATTAGTGTTGAAACGTACCTATCTCAAAGGTTAGGCACGGCAAGTTGCAGAGATAAGCTTCATCGGTGTAGTTCAGTTTGGAAAACAACTGGCTCCGGAGCAAGCATGAATTCTACCACTGACAAAAGGATATTCCCTTTTTTTTTTTGATTGGGGGATTAATGACCACGTGAGCAACTCAATGGGCTGTAAGCAGTCGCCCTATAAATTTTGTTAAACTGCCCAATTAAGCACACAGATGCTCATATTGAATTTAGGGCCACTGGTTTCCGAATAGGGAAAGCGCCAGTGCCTTAAAACAAACACAACATCCATATCTAACCGGAATTCGAGCCCAGGCACATCTCGGACGAAATTCATAAGCCAGCGCAGAGGAGACTTTAGATCTTTTGGGGCCCTAGGCGCTAAAAGGTTCAGGGGCCCCTCCCCCTTCTTATGCCTTCAGAAATTCTCATCCGTCAGATTAACAAAAAAAAGGGGGAGGGGGGAGTCAAGAAAAAGGTTTTTACACTTTTTTAAAATGCCGTCGCTTCCTATTATTAGAACGTTCTGTAAGAAACAGTGCTAGTGTAATAATTTTGTCTGTCCGTGCACATCGAACTTTTTGATTTCAGAGACATCTGAAAAAATATTTTTGCGGCTAATAGGAAATCAATGGATATTAAGTTTGGCACTTTTAATATCCCATATACTTCATGCACTGCAGTTATCATAAACAGAATTTTGAGGCTAAAAGGGAATCAATGGATGTTAGTTTTGGCACTTTAAATACCCGTATCCAATTTATACCTGCACTGCAGTTATAAGATACAGAAGCATGCAAATTAAATGCAAAAGATCCACTTTGAAAATGGAAAAGTAGGAACTGCAGGTTTTTGAGTAAGAGTATCATTGAAACTTTTTATTTCTTTTTCAAAAGCTACTTTTAAGTCGATTTAAGGAATAGAAAAGGTGAGAATACTTGATAATTATCAGTATTAAACCAAGGGAGCAGAAAGTAATGAGAAAACGTTGTTGCAATACAATATAAATTACTTTTAACACTATTAAATAAGATAGTGTGATATTCTCATTTTTTTTTCAGCCTAAATATTAATAACTCTTTTGGTTTAAGGTGGTTTAGAGGGATTAGGGCCGAGAAACAACTTGATTGTCCTAAGAAGAATTATCCTGTGAAGAATATTTCTTTCTTCATTGATTATCCTACCACGAAGGAAAAAAACAATTAAGAGCAAATACGCCCGATCATCAGGAAAGTTTTTACAAGTACTCCTCATTGCAACTTGAGAACTAGGTGGGAAGGTTCCAACACAAATGTGTTCCCTTGGCTGGAAGTACCATGAAAGCAATTTATAGCACAGCAGACCAGTTAAGAATTTGCCTTAAACAATGAAAAGTGTGGTAAGCGTGAATACCTTCTTTACCTACCACTAAAAGGAACTCGAAATTATTTTAACCGTCCCTTTCAAAATAAGTACATTGATAAGAACTCGAAAATTCGGAATATCAGCAACAGCAAGAAAAAATACGTTATTAATAATATGAGAAAGTAAAATATCAATTGACAATACAAAGTAGTCGCTTTAAGGATTGATTTGCTTCGGTCCGTGAAAACCAAAACTGAAAATCCAATTATATGTTTTCGGGGCCCCTCAAACAGCGAGGTCCTAGGCGCGTGCCTAGTGCGCCTAGCCGGAAATCCGCCCCTGAGCCAGCGCCTTGACCACTGCGCCACCTGGGCATCAAAAGGGTATTCAACCACCGAAAAAAAGTTTTTTTTTACCACAGGGTATCCAACCCGTTTCAAATGTCATGATTACGATTACTTAGTCATAATATTATCCCGGTTGTAGGGAACCTACCGCGGGTAAGCGTATAGCGGACTTAATTTTTTTTTTGAGGAACTTGATTATTGATTGCTGATTCATTTGGTAAGTACATCCTTCTGTTTCGTAAACGCAAACCTACATTCTTTATCAACTTAACTCATTATTTACAAATGTTTTTTTTATCCTTTTCACTACTTAATCTTCCCGCCGCACTTCAATTCTGGCAAAAGTTATTAGCATCTGTGTGCTTTTTTTTTTTTTGATTGGAGGTTTAACGACCACCGTGAGCAACTCAATGGGCTATAAGCAGTCGCCCGTCCCTAATTTAGGGTCACTGGTTCCAGGGAAGGGAGAGAGCCAGTGCCGTAAGACAAACACAACATCCATGCCTCACCGGGATTCGAACCCGGACCCCTTCGGACGAATGATCAGAGGCCAACGCCTTAGACCACTGCGCCACCGGGGCGGCTCTGTGTGCTTAATTGGGCAGCTTGTATTAGAATTTAGAAAAAGGCGTGTTCGCTATGTTGAAAATACACTGAACTCTGATGCCCCGATATTTTTTTGGTTATTCTTCATAAAGGGCGTCAGGTTTCCAAAGTGTGTGACTGAAAAAGAGAAAATGCAAATGTCGAGGTTTATTTTAGGAAAACTCCTGATTGAGGAATTGCTTATGTTTAAAACTGACATCAAATTGATGCAGCACGCATGACATTTCACGATGTGAACAGTACCTTCATGTAATTTCGTCCAAACTTTATAGTGACAATTAGAATAGATTTTGTGACATTTAATTTTGAGACGTTCGTCCTTTTGCATCCTACTGGTCAAGGAAAACTTACTAAATCTAAAAACATAAATTCTGAATCAGCATGATATAAAGATAACTTTAAAGGTAGAACATTTCTCTTTTGTTCCTAGTCACACTGAGGATAAGTGTAACGTTACGTTAACAGTCACATTCTTGAATTTTCCACTTTTTTGTAATTTTTCTCATGAAGTACAAGAGTTCAAAACTTTTGTACTTTATTTATGAAAACGGTTTCTCACTATCAGTAAAATTTCATTTATTTCTAACAAATTTTAAATTATTATATATTTTACCACCACTTTTTCCAATAACAAAACTTATAGTTATTGAAATATTGAAATAGTAATTGTGCTCAGGGAGGAGTGGAAATAATGGGAATAAGTTGCCCTTTCTTAACTCTTTCGTTTAAGGTTTATGCAGCATGTATATGACCTTTAAAAGCTTTCTTGAACTTATGCTTAACTTAGAGCAACATCTAGCTATAAATTGATGAAAACTCAGAAAACATATATATTTATAATTCGAAAGTCATTTTTGAAAACTAATAGGAACAAACCAATAGCTGCCCGACATCAGATCCAACAAAAAAAGGATATCTTCCAATGATGCTTACTTTCAAGTAGACGGTAATAGTTGTTGTATCGATAATAAATCGTAATTATCCCACTTCTTTACTGACAAGGGAAGCCTTTGAACTGTCACTCTCCAAAATTGAAGAAACTTGGCCAAGAGATAGTACTAAGGGCAAAACCCAATGGGCGGCGTATTTCCGTTTTGGCCCAAATGAACTGTAAAGGTGAACAAGTGGTCAGAAAATGGACTTAGAGCACAAGTGGGAAAAATCATCTAACATGTGTTGTGGTGCGTGATATGTAACCCCAAATATCAGCTATGTCCCCATGATTCAAATTAAGCTCATGTCATACAAAAAGCAACAAAAACCTTTATTACAGGTGTAAATGAACATTTGTGGCATTGAACACATGACCGAAGCAAAGTAATTTGGAACAATGCAAGAACTCAAAGTTATCAGAGTACTGAAAATTGTCATTGATATCTGAAAAACAAATACTTTGGACGTTATCAAAAGAAGCGTCATCGCTTTCACAGTAACCAATTTTTATCCACGGATATAACATGTTGTTGAATTTTTCTGACTGCCATTGATTGTTCATGGATACGCTCGATCATTTTCTTCACTTGTGCTCTAAGGCCATTTTCAGACCACTCGTTAACCTTTGTCAGCTCATTTGGGCCAAAACGGAAATACATCCATTAGGTTTTGCCTTTAGCACTATTTCCTGGCCATGTTTCTTCAATTTTGGAGAGTGACAGTTGAAAGGCTTCCCTTGTGAGTGATCAGATTTTGTTCAGTATTTTACTAAATAATAGACACACAGCTATTCTTCCCAGGAAACTGTATTTTTCAGTTGCGGCTCCATACCAGATTATTCACCAAAACACTCCATTATTTTGATACAATATGAAAATTTTAATTTGTAATTCTAAATACAACACGGTAACTTTCACTATACGAAGAGATTTAATTCCGTGGCACAAACAGGAAGACGTATGCTGTGTTCATTTCATAAAAACACGTACACAGTCGTACTCACTATGAGGCATTGTATTATTTTCGAGGGCACGATTTATACTTGATGAAGCTCTTAATTGGTCCATAAAGGACATTTCTACGTTTATACAACAACTTTACTCTTCCTGTTTGTAATGTACAGTTCAAGACGGCTGACTGAGCTTTCATGATGCGAAGGACGAGGTGTCTAGAAATCAGGAGAAACCTATAGCACACGGCAGAACTTCAAAGTTACAAAGACAATCCTTTGAAATATTACTGATCCTTCTTTTGGGAATGAAAGGAATTCTGGCAGTAGAACTAGATTTTTATATTGATGGGTAAAGAAGAGATATGCTCCAGAAAGGTAAGTTTACTATTCATAACACCATTGCTAAAAAAATCATTGAAAATGTGCGTTTGTCAGATATCACACGTGACATTGCGTTCCTCTACGCAGGCTCTTACCTATCATCAATCAAGACAAAAACGGGGCTCCTCACTGAAATGTTTCCTTCGAGGAGAAAAGAAACACACCGTCTGCCGGAAGCGAAAATTCTATTTTCGTTTCGAGTTTTAAAATCCCAATCGGCATCAAATGGAATAAGTAATAGCCCGTCCCTCATTTAGGGTCACAGTCCCAAGGAAAGGGACTAAATCAGCGCCACAGCAAGCCACCCACGCCTCATTCAAGGTTCGAACCCGAGCCTAAATCGAACTATTGCTCTGGTGTGCATGTAATTTAATGTTTGAAATAAAAAAAATGTGTTTATGGATTTTTTTCTGCTGAATTCAAATATGTGGAATCCACTTTTTTTCTATCATTTCAGACGAACTTATAAATATTAATTCGCTGAATTTAGTACGTAAATGGATAGAGTGGTATAGTATAGCTATGTGGTAACAATGCTACAGAACATTTTTTTTGAAGCTATGTTGTGCCAAAAGAAAGACAGAATATATCAGCTTTCGTTAAAATCACTTATTTGATAAACGTTTGAATAAATGAGACTGTAAAGACAAGTGTGGGAGCCGCATAAAGTTTGTGCCAATCATGTGTTGAAGGTTTAACATTATGGATGAACTGAAGGAACAAGGCTATGCCATTTGCAATTCTGATGGTGGGATGAAGAAAACCAAAGAACCATAGCGACGATTTCAATTTTCACTTCAGTGACCAGGCGACGTTTATTTTGATTTCCTACAGTGCCACTAACAAAGGACAAGTCAGGCTTTTCCGTGCAATCAGACTTCTAACACCAGAAAACGTCATCGACAAAATTTAGATGCTGTTTTACCTTGTCGAGTTAGAACATTACATAAACAATGAGCATGAACATTTGACTCTCATGATCTACTGATACAATTTCCACATTTTTTTACTTTAACATCACAATTCCAGATACACGCGTGCGGACACTTCATACTGTAGATTAACAAACTCCCTGCAGATTTTCGACAAAAATTATCAAGTTGTAAAGTAAGTTTCCGGAAAATATCGTTTGTGGCGCGTATAATTCAAGACAATGTGGGCCTGCGGTGACGTAAACATCCCAGAGTGCTGTGCGCAAAAGAATAGATTCCAAGGACAGAACGTATGCTGTTATGGTGAAGATTAGTTGTACGTGGAGACGACACGATAGCTATATCGATGGAAGATGTGCGTGCAATATTGCTCTAAGAATATTAGAATGGCGTGAAAGTTATGGAAGCACTTGGTAAATTACGAAACACGTTTGGTGACGATATTATCGGATAGAGTGCTTGCTATGACTGGTATAGGAAATTCGACACTGGTGTAGGGAATCTGTCTCATGCCCCCGTAAGTGGCAGGCTCAGTAAGGATGAAAATGATACACTGCAACACGTGCTACCTACCAAACCTGATGCGACACCGTGGGAACTGACAGAGGAACTGAATTTCCATACGACCATCAACACCCGACTTCAGAAGTTGGGATATTCGTGTAAACTGTGCAAATGGGTGCCCCATGCTTTGTCTGACCAAAATTGGATGCAACGCTGTTCTATTGCGGTTGCTCTACGTGAAAGAGAAAAACGGGACGGCATTTTGCATCGGTTGGTCACGGGTGACGAAGTATGGGTCACCTACTTACATATTATGCGACAAAGGACATGGACTAAGCAAAAACAACCCCGACAGAAGGTCACTGAGCCACTCCTTCATGGACGTACTTGCATATTATGCGACAAACGGCATGGACTAAGCAAGAACAACCCCAACAGAAGGTCACTAAGCCACCCCTTCATGGACCTACTTGCATATTATGCAGCAAAGGGAATGAACTATGCAAGAACAACCCCGACAGAAGGTCACTAAGCCACCCTTCATTGACCTACTTGCATATTATGCGACAAAGGACATGGAGTAAGCAAAAACAACCCCGACAGAAGGTCACTGAGCCACTCCTTCATGGACGTACTTGCATATTATGCGACAAACGGCATGGACTAAGCAAGAACAACCCTAACAGAAGGTCACTAAGCCACCCCTTCATGGACCTACTTGCATATTATGCAGCAAAGGGAATGAACTATGCAAGAACAACCCCGACAGAAGGTCACTAAGCCATCCCTTCATGGACCTACTTGCATATTATGCGGCAAAGAGAATGAACTAAGCAAGTACAACCCCGACAGAAGGTCACTAAGCCACCCCTTCATGGACATACTTGCATATTATGCGACAAAAGGCATGGACTAAGCAAGCACAACCCCGACAGAAGGTCACTAAGCCACCCCTTCATGTACCGATGGTTATGCTGAGTTGCTGGTGGAATTGTCGCGGTGTGATTCATAATGAACTCTTACGGCGGAACAATACCATCACAGTGGATACTTACATCCAACAATTAGACCCTCTCCATGCTGCACTGCAAGAAAAGCACCCAACGTTGATTAATTAATACAGACATTTAACGTGGACCAAGAAATTCAAACAAAGGTCTTCGCTCTTTCCACGTTCATAAGTAAGTCACGGAAAAATTCTCATTGGCCGCCACCGGGAGTCGAACCCAGGGTCTTCCAGTTACGCGCCGGATATGCTTCCGCTACACCACAGCGGCCTCGAATTCCTCCAGACTCACACACGCTAACTACCAAGCTAATTTGGCAGGTTGCTTCTTGGAGCCCCGCACAATGCTGGGGATTCACCAAAGATGGTAAGCAGCAACTGAACAAATAATTAGAAGGCGAATGAATAATTAATACAGACATTTAACGTGGACCAGGAAATTCAAACAAAGGTCTTCGCTCTTTCCACGTTCATAAGTGAGTCACTGAAAAATTCTCATTGGCCGCCACCGGGAGTAGAACCCAGGGTGGCGGCCAATGAGCATTTTTCCGTGACTCACTTATGAACGTGGAAAGAGCGAAGACCTTTGTTTGAACAACGTTGATTAATCGCAATGGAGTTGTTTTTCACCAGGAAAACGCTCGACCACATGTCGCTTTACGGACAAAGCAAAAATTGAACGAGCTGGAATGGGAAATTAATACAGACGAGTGGCGTGGATTAGGAACATAAAACAAAAGTCATCGCTCTTTCCACATTTATAAGTCAGTCACGAAAAAATTCGAACGATACCAGTTATCTGCTTGAAAAGAAAAAGTTGTAATCGAACCCAAGGTCTTTCTACGCGCCGGACATGCAAACACTGCACCACAGCTGCCTCGAATTTCTCCAGATTTTCTTTCTTATCTGACAAAGAACAAAAATTTTTTCTGAGTTACTTAATGTTGATATACATGAGTTACTTTACTGTGATACTTTTTTTGTACCACGAACGCTAAATTACTCCATCTATTTTACTCTGAATTATCATGCTAAATGAGAGCTGCTATCTAGTTTCCAATTCCCTACGTTGATTCCAACTATTGTGTTATGAACTCTTTTTGCTCTGACAGCAAAATGCAGTTTCATTTTAAAATATTTTTTGCGCTTACACACACATCAGCATATGTGCTTCTCTCCTCTATAGCGTCGAACAATACCAGTTATCTGCTTGAAAAGAAAATATCGAAAAAAAAAAGAGCAGCAAAAGATAAAGGAGGAGTGATGGCAATATCAGCTACATTAAGCTTCGACGGGGATAAGAAACATGTATCTACTGTAAACAGTAAAACGTAGATGATTCAGAAAAACTCATAATGAAAAACACGGAATGAATTCAGAAAAACTCAGTATGAACTAAATGAAAGAGCAGAATGAAAAACTTAGAATGAACAGAATGAAATACTCAGAAAAAAAAATGAATTCAGAAAAACTCAGAATGAACTCAATGAAAGAACAGAATGAAAAACCTAGAATCAACAGAATGAAAAAACCTAGAATCAATAGAATGAAATGAAAAACTCAGGATGAAAAACTCAGAATGAACTTAGTCAGAAAAACACAAAATGTGAAGTTAACGAGCACTATGGTGCAATCCATCTTTGCTATACACCTACGTCCATCACTCCACTCTGCCCAGTCATAATGGGCTCAACACTTAATTCTATTCTCCATCGTTGTTTTTCAGGCATGTATCAGTACTGCTGTCGTGTGGAGCCGCCTGGGAAATCGGATTCGAGGCTCTTCTTGTGGACACATGACGATTTAAAAATAAAAATGCTCATACTCTGTGGATACGATTATCACTTTTTCAATTAATCATTACAGTTGTTCTCCCACGAACACTTAATATAATAAATTAAAAAAAACAATAAACTAAAAAAACTCATTAAGGTGTCAGTTCGCATACCACAAGGGAAGCATGAAAACATCTGGATTAAGAATTCTTGTTTTAATCAATATGGACTTTGAAGAATGAGACATCGGTAAAGATGTTTCAAATCAGGTAAGGATATCTGTGATATGACTCGAAACAAATTCCTGAACTGTTTAACTCATTCACCTGGTGGCTCGTGGGCCATATTTACATCACAAATGTCATTGATACTGTGGCGTATAAAATCTATTTTAAGGGCTTTTTCGTCTATCTCGTATGCAAATTTTGTTTATCTCTCGTTTGTATTTTTCGTACTTAAGGTCATAGCTAAACTCTTCACGGTTTCTACTCATGTGGCAACACCAGCAGCGGGCTAAAGGTAAGCACGATGGGTAAAATCTTGCATCACTATGTGGGAGCAGTGACAGTTCGACGATATATTTTCAGAAATGAACTTCACGTGCTTGTTATCGTTAGTTGAACTAATAGTAAACGTGTCGAATGTCTATATTGATAACTTCTAATTACTATGCGTGCGAGTTACAGTATCTTCAACGATGTACGTACTGCCCTGATTGGAAATAAAACAATATAACTGTAAGTATATTTTTCAGTTCACTTCCATTCTTTAGTGATGGAATTACGGACCATTAAGTTAGCTACTGAAGTGAAGTGTTAGATGTAATCATTTAGGTGTTCAAGTGAATAAATATTTTACCATAATGCACTAGTGTCCATAGTGTCCAAAATTAAAGTCCGGAAGTTTTTCGCAGGAATTAAAAGAAAAACACGTAACACAAACGTTTGGTATGTAAAGAGAAACAATCTTAACAGTAATAAACATTTCATAATTGAAAATATACACATGTTTTGCGTATACACAGTCACCTCCGCAAATGATACCAAGGTTAAATGTAGGAATGTAACCTAAAAATGTTTTAATAAGGAATGTGAACACTTCGTACGGACATATAACTCTCACAATGATGATGCATATTCATCACCAGGTTGTTGATGAACTCTGGAGACAAAGCACTTCTTTCCTCGATGAGGGCGGTGCGTAGCTCGGAAAGGGTTCTGGCAGGAGGCGGACGATCCCAGAGAATCCCAAACATGTTTTATGGGATTCAGGTCCGCAGACCTGGCTGGTCAGTCCATGCGCCAAATATCTTCGTTCTGCAGGAAATTATCGACAAGCGGAGCATCGTGCGGGGGAGCATTATCATCCATTTAAAGAAACTCAGGGTCAAATGCTACCCGAACAAATCTAACATAGGATCTAGGATCTCGTACTCATAGCGCTCAGCATTCACATTGCCTCCTACAAACACGTGGAGTGGTGTGCGGCCACTGAACATAATGCCACCCTACACTGGCAAACCTCCGCCTCCAAAGATGTCTCGTTTGCGAATGTTTGTGGGATCATTAAAGGTTCCCTGTTTCCTCCAGATGAAATGCCGACAAGACTGAATCTCAACTCGAACCTCGACTCGTCTGTAAAAAGAAGACTGGCTCTCTAGTCTGGGTTCCAGGAACGATGCTGCCTGTATCAATTCAAGCGAGTTCTCCTGCGGGATGTGGTTAGTGGGACACAAACCGTTGGTCTCCTGGCAAAACCGTCAATTCCATTAAGCCTACGATATATCGTTTGCCTTGACACCGAAGTCCATGTGGCAACGGAGAGCTCTGAAGACAAATGCCGGGATGTACAGGACTTATGATGCCGTGCTGTTAAAATAACACAACTGTCTTCAGCAGGTGTCGTACACCTGGGACGTCCTTGGCCAGGCTTTCGGGACATCTCACCAATGTTGTTGAATTGCTGCTATAAGCGGAACAACACTCTGGGACAGATATTCAAGTCCCTTGCGACCTGGGCCTCAGACTGGACTTCTTCTAGTCGTCTTATCGCTCGCCACCGTACACTGTCATTTACACGTGTATGAGACATAAGGAAAGCATTTGTATCCACCGGTAAGTTTCTTACACGCGCTGTCAACGAGAAATGCCCCTCCCGTGACCCGTTGGCTTACGTCTGTTACTCAATTTACATATTGGACAGCATTTTGCATACTGATATACACATTTCACTGCAAGGATTTGTTTCTCGTGTCCATTCAGATATGTCCTGTGAACATCGTAACATTTCATCGAGCGCTTTGGATTATTCGCCATCTATTGCCTTTGGGACTTTAATTTTGCATACAAGTGTGCATTATAGTGGAGTGAACTGAAACAAAAGAATCGAAAGGACATTTTTCTCTTTGATACCTTTTACTGTGCTGCAAATCATCACGTGCCACGACTGAGAAAGATACATCTGTCTAGCTGCAAGCTGAGTTATATGAAACAAGGGCGTAATTTCAGATGGATAATTTTCTTATGCGACTTAAAGCTGAGGACTAGTAGTGGAGGTGAAAACTTCTTTGCAGAGTCTTGTGCCCCTTCCCCTAACTTTGTACATTCATCAAACTTAACCTATTAATTTTATTTAATGCTGCGGTTCAGTGAGCAACCTTCACCGTCACGTGCTGGAAGGAAATCAGATTTTTCCTTTCTAGAGATATAATAACGATAATAGAGGTTACAGTGAATAATACTTTTTACTAGATACTTTGGAGGCGGGGTAGCATTCAAAACAGTAGGCCTTCCGACACTACACTTTCTGAAAAGAAAACAAGTAGGTATTTAGCTCCTGTGTAAAATAGGAACGCACTAGGTTCCAGAAATATTTGAATTTCCCTTTTGTTAACACTCCGAATTTTCAGATTTGAAGTAAGAGTTAAGTGAGTGATGCTCTCGGTAATTCAAAATTTCTCCTCCCCCTTTTCTCAGATCGATTTTTTGAAAAAATCTGTTGACTTCCTAATCAGACTGACTTTTCCGTAATATGCATTTCCATGTGCATCATTTAATCCATTTAGTGGTTGTATGAGTCGAATTTTATTAATTTAGAGTATATGCGTTGTGTCTATGTCTCCTCATTTTTCATCTATCCTTTTGTCTTATGGATTGGTTAAGTCTCACTATTCTCATTACAAGACGTTAACTTTGTGATGTCTTTCTGATTTTACACCTTTAATCTTAAAAGTTTTTCGCACATATACTATTCTGATTTTCTAGAGAATATTTAAAACAAATTTTCGTCATAGTGCTACATAATAGCAAGGGTCAAAGATAGGTCTCATTTGTAAGACTGAAGAAAAAAGGAAACAAATTGCAATGAATGACATTTGAAGTGAATAAAACCTGCGTTAAGCACCAGGTTTTATTCACTTGGCTGTTTCTCAAATTCGAGAAATACAAAGGCTCCAGCGTGCTGCAGTTGAAACGATTCAGTTTGAATAAAACAGAAGCTACATTGTCACACTTCATATATGAGCGAATGTATTAAAAGAAGAAGTGCTCCCATACCGAAAATAATGATATAAAAGACTAAACTTACAGTTTGCGAGGTGGAAGACTGATATCGAAATTGCGCAATTTTCCTTATCTCTATAATACGATATATAACAACGTCGGTTTTCGATGCTTTTGTTCGTCAAATCAAGTTCTCTTAGATAGCATATGTTTTTGAAAACACTTATTTTAAGAATTTGCTTCTAAATTTGTTTCATAAGTGAATGACTTCAATGTCATATTTATTTTATATTATTTTATTGAAGATTCAAACGGATATAACTCTGTCTGAAAAGAAAATTTCTTGTACGATTAAGAAAGAAACCTGCATTGACAGACTGACAGATCAATTAAAAAATATTAGATGCCAAGGAAGCATGTTTTTCAGTTAAAGTAAGGACAGATTTTTGACTGAGCAGTTTTACGTTGTTGTTGTTTTTTTCTTTGTGTGTGTTTTCTACGAGCCAGATGCATACGAATTATCAGCATGGCTCTGCTTAATCGCACTGACGTCTTTCCTGTAAAACATCAGAATTCCTCTTATTTTAATCAGAATTCCTCTCATTTTAATCAGAATTCCTCTTATTTTAATCAGAATTCCTCTTATTTTAATTTAACGTTTGAGAAACGCATTTGCATTTTTCATGGCCTTATGGTAAAAATGACAAGTTTTGGTTTCTTGATATAAATAGGAGCTGATATTTCCTTTTGGAGCAGTTGGAATATATCCTGCTTCCGGTAAGGGATAATAAAATTATATTTTTCTCGCGCTTCTGTTCGTTATAAAATTTCATTTTATAAGAGATAGCACATTATGCAGTAAATTCTTGGGGCTAAATATTTGCAAATGTTTTACTTCATGTCAAAAGTAATAAAAACGAAGGGCATGCTTAGGAACAAGAAAAATAATTTCATTTGTTATTAAGAACATTGTGGCACGTCTCATAGAAATTATTCTGAAGATATGCCCATTTATGCGTCTCACTGTAAGAATTTGATAAAGTATCGTCTGCTAAACAAAGAGAACTTCTTTTATGTGTGCGATAATTATTTATGGTAATGTGTTCTTTTACTTCCAAGAAGGGGTATTTCAAACTACAAACACAAGAAACCTTTCCTTTCTTTCTTTATTTATTTTTAGGTAGAAGTTTAAGGTGTGTGTACCGTGCGTGTTTCAAATCCATTATGAAGTTAAATCAATCATTTATTAAGGGAATTAAACTGTTACAAATACAAACGAAGCTCAGGAATACTTACCAAATAATAATTATCCTTGTTACGTGGGCTCTTTTTTCTGCTAAAAAGCAATTTTTATATATGACGGTTGTCCGGTGAAATAGTTTTTTTTATGAATTCCAAATATACATTTAGAATGCCAGGAAACGCATAAACGAGAAAAGAGCTGAAGCGATGCCAAGAGAGAGAGCTAGGGGTGTTCTAGCCTTCTAATGTGTTGTGACGTAAACCTCTAATTTAACCTTCGTTTTGAGTTTCTGAGTTCTTATGTAAATTTGGTTACTTCTTCTTAAATGTTTTCTCACTTAATGCCACATAGTTTCTTCCGATGCATTTGACGTTGGCAATCCTGATTGTGGGTCAACGGGCAATCTAAGGCCAATGAAGGTTGCTGAGATAAGAGCTCAGAGAGAGTAGAGAGATATTCAATGTTAGTTGAGCGATTCATGAGGAGATAAACGAATGCTCCGTTCCGATGATTAATGTTGATATGAAGGAGCGGTTCTTATTTCTGTAAGAGCAGTTGATACTGAGTGAACGGATTATTGTTCGGAGATTGTCACGTATATTGTGATAGAAATCTATCTAGCGTAGTGGGAAAGGCTTATTGACACTGAACTTCGAAACTGACTGATTTCCGAATAAAGAAAGTGGCTGGATACAAATAAATAGTCTTCGTTATCATTAAATACTGGCTGTGTTATTGAAGGAACACACAACATGTGTTCAGTTAAGATTTTCCCTACTACAAACTACTGAGAAGTAAAAGATGTTCAACAAAAAATCTTAAGAATCAAGTTAAGTTAAGACTGAAGTAAAATGGCGTTAAATCTTAAAGCTAAACCTAACCTAAAAAGTCAGTTCTCCAAATTAAGTAAAATAACTTTTGTTGCAATGTCTCTAAGCCTACCTACCCCCTTCAAAATAAAAAAAGGAAGTTAAAAGATTTAGAACACATGCAGATCGAAACATCTTTAGGTTTCAGTACACTTGGATGAATATGTGGAAAGCTTATATCATTTTTATACTCGTAGTTGATAATTTCCATTTCTCACCTCCGAGGTTACAAACAAGAAGTCATAAGCAATTTCAAATCCGCAACAATGCAAAATAAATAAATAAATAAATAGAAGATTAGGGAGAAAAGCCTATATTTCTACAAATATATAATAAGGTTATACACCACGGACGTTCCACTGCTTTTGGGTACGGATTGGATTACACAAATTTTGGATGAAATTTATATCAAATGATGCAAGATTGTAGTTTGCCTCTCTTATAAAGCATTTATTGACTGTTTGTGGCACTTCCTCGGGCTTAAATGCTGGATTCCCCACTGGGAGGAAACCAGAAGCCTGTAAGTAATCGCGTTAGTTTAAAATGAATTACAAGATAAACCTCGTGGGAAATTTTGTTTCAAAGATCTATCCTTAATATGAATGAATACATTTATTGGAAGTTGGACAATCAGCAACTTAAAGTGAAGAAAGGATTTTCGTTTTGAAATAAACGTAGACATTGCACGCATGAGAGTGCGTATTGTAAACTAAGAATACATGTCTTTCTTTTATTATGTTGCTTCATTTAAAAGCCATTTGCCATGTTTCAGTTCGACCCGACTGGAAAATGCTATTTTTGTTTCTTTATCGTTCATTGATAAAGCTACTTAACAAGTGTAAACCAAAATTAGAGCGTTCGAGAAAAGCAAGAGCGTAAGAGATAAAATGTTCACATAGAGTACACGAGGGGAAATTCCAACAAAAGTAAAAGATGGGGCTTCAAAAAAAATTATACTGCTGTATTATGAGGAACGTTATTTTAGCCTTAATTTCCAGGAAAGCACTGGAGCGCAGATAAACTTTCAACTGCGTTAATATCAAATATTTTTCAAAATTCGAAAACCAACGACATTATAAAACTTGGTCATTTTTACTAATGCCCCCCCCCCCCCCCAAATTTTTTTTTCTTTTTTTTTACTGAAACTTGACCACTCTGTATTCCAGTAAGTGAAAGTATTTTGATTCCAACTATATACAACCAAACAGTAAGTACTATTAAATTTTATAAGAAACTGTTAATAATCATTGTGGATGGAAGCAAATGTGCTCGTAGTATATTCTTAAAATAATGAACATATAGGTAATGAATACATTTATCACATTTAATGCAAATGGAAAGAAAAAACGAAAACGAAGAGAGAGAGAGCGAGAGAGGGGGGGGGGGGGAGAATGGAGTCCAAGGATGCAAGTATTTCGGGATTTACTCCGCATAAAAGAAGTTCGGGGTAAAATATCTGCCATTCATTAAATTGCATTTTAAATTATCAGACTATGCATATATCGAGTGGAAAACTAAGAAAGTATCACCAAAATACGAAGATTCCAAACAAAATTAATGTTAATCATTTGCTGATCAAAGTTTAAGTTTTTTTTTTTTGATTGACGCTTTAACGACAGCCGGGAGCAACTCAATCAGTTATAAGCAGTCGCCCGTCCCTAATTTAAGGCCACTAGTACCAGGAAAGAGGCGTAAGACAAACACAACATACATGCCTCACCGGGATTTGAATCCGTACCCTTCTCGGACGAATGGTCATATGCCAGCGCTTAGACCACTGCGCCACCGGGGAGGCAAAGTTTAAGTTAAATTGATCAAAATATATAGGCCGTGGGAATTTTCAGTCAAGGGGATCCAATTGTATTGAAATAAATTATTTGAAGCATTCTGCCTCTCACAAAGAGATAAGCGATCTTTCAGTTGCTTTGCAGTTGGCAACGGACCGACTTGAGCTGATTGTGTGACAAATCCTCGTGAATACAATTTTTTTACAAATTCGTTTAATTCGTAGTTCATTCGTCCGAGATGGGTCCTGGTTCAAATCCGGTGCAGCATGGATCTTGTTTTATCTTGCGGCGCTGGCTCACTCCCTTCCGTGGAACCAGTGGCCTAACTTAGGGACGGGCGACTGCTTATAGCCCACTGAGTTGCTCACAGTAGCCGTTAAACCTCAAATAAAAATAAAAGTCCGCTTGAATTTTAGACCAAATATTACTAAACTTCGCTCATTCAAAACGCCAATTTTTGAACGTTGGTTTAAATTCCTGGATACCTTCTGATTTTTCTGAAATAGTAGCACAACTAGTAATTATCAAAATCAACAACATTTTAAAGCTTATTAGGTATACAATATGTTTAATAATTCCCACTCTTTTTCCCTTAATGTATTATATCCTAGGCGAGTTGATAGTATCTTTCATGAAACGCTCTAGGACAGACCAGAAAAGTTCTGACGCCAAATCTTTTGCAGAAGGTATTAACAAGGAAGTGTGCCACAATCTGACATAGTTTTGAACTTCCGGATTCTCAAACACTTTAAACAAAGTTTTATTTACTTTTATTTATTTTTAAAATAACTGCAGAGACTTCGAGTCGTACAAAAGAATTTCTTTTAAATTATTTGTGACGACGAAAGAGCAAAAAAAAAAAGGTTGTTTTTTTTTTTGCTGCCTATTTGGCTGTGTGAAGCACTTACCTTGAATGCAGTCCCAAAAAATCGATACGCCGACAACTCCGGAGTATACAGGTATCAACTATGCCTGAATATGCATAAACGGTTTGTTGTGGGGTAGGAACCAGAGAGCAGGGGACGAGCAGCAGAACACCGCCATGGAAGTAAGGTCACAAACCAACTCTACTGCAGGCAGGTGCTTTCGAGAACAATTCCCCTAAAACTGCGGGATGACGTCCAGAATCAATTAACCCGTCGCGCGACACGGGGAGTCGGATTGGCTACTATCCGTTGCCTGAGCAACCGCAAGTTATGTCCACGGCTCAAGTAATACACGGCCAATACTTTATCTCATTTATGTCCCTCTCTTACGGCAAAATAATTCTAGATTATTACACTACCATGCTGCGTTAACCCGCACGGTATACCTATTTGCATAGAACAGCGATAGTTGCCCTTAAAAAATATTTTTTATTGCTTCACAAGTGAAATTTATAACAAACCCTCCATGCTGCTTTATTCTACAAAAATGACACGTAAAGAGAAATCGTGGGACGAAGAATACAAATTCAGATTGGGTGAAAGTTATATAATTATTTTTTGATTTCTGCAACATAGTCGTTCTTTGGGTTGAATATTATACTTCTGCAGTTTCTGGGGTTGTTAACTCTTGTTTTATTTACTGAATGATTCACCTACAGAGTGCCGTAATTAAGCAATGAGACTGAATTAAAAAAAAATGAAAAAACAGGAAAACTTACGTGAATATATTTTATTCGAAGTACATTCCCCCCTCCGTTAATACAAGAAGTGGTACGATCAGCCAATGAAAGGAAGGATTTGCAGAGGTCATCTTTTGGTATGGAGTGAAGAACTGGCGTCACAGTTCTTCAATGTCTTGAAAAACTTTTCCTTTTAAAGGCAGCTATAATTTAGGGAATAGAAAGTACTCACACAGTGACAAATCAGGGGAATAAGGGGGATGGGTGAGTTCACACACTTGTTTTTGTGCCAGAAATTGCTGTACGTTGACTGTTCGGTGTGCATGCCCATTATAGTGAAGAAGGAACCGTTGGCAGTTTTTGTACTCTAGCCTGACACACGTGTACTTAGTAAAACAGCGATATCGATTCCTAATAAGCAAAGTCAGTTCTACAGCTTTGTAATTTACATTTCTGCCCTATCTATCATAGTTTTACAGTTGTGTTCGCTAAGTTCCACTATTCGCCAACAGAGGCGCCTATGTCATACCCGTTAGATCGTTCCTCAGCAACTGCTTTGCTCCTGCGTGCGTGTGTGTGTGTAGTAGAGATGAGCTCGGGCTCGGAATTACACGTCTTGAATTTAATTACTGTAATTAATTCAACACGTGTAATTCCGAGCTCGATTGAATTACACGTGTTGAATTTCATTGTAGATTTGTTACCATGGTGGAAGGATTTTCAATTTCCTAAGCTAGCTGCCATTGCAAGACAAATTTTGCTTAGCAAGACTTGCATTATGCATTGTCCAAAGCTATGGCCCAAGCAAGGATTAGTTTAAGGAGGTCTGGTATCGAAAAACTGGGAAAAATCACATTCCCATTTTTTGTATTTTATTAAAAATCAAGAATCTTATTTTTAAAATGATGTATTCATTTCCAAAATTGTGCAGTTGTAAGTATTGTTATTTATTTTTTTAAATGTCCTCACTCCCGCGATTTTTGGGGTGACGTTGGTTTTTAGTGCAGCAGGTCGAGTTTTAGAGAAAAGACGATCAAGTTGAAGCGCTCCGGCATTAAATGCATCTCTCTCTCTCTCTCTCTCTCTCTCTCTCTCTCTCTTTTCATGATGAACTTGATCTGGAAACTGCACACACATATGCTAATATTGTGATTATTATACTTAAATAGCGCAAAGCTTTGTTAATGTTACAAAATGCAGAATAATCTGGTCTGGAATGCTTTTACATTCTTTTTTTTTTTTTTTTTTTTTTTTTTGATTTTGGAAATTTCTCTACATGCTTTTTTTATATTCTACTACATCACTCTAAACTACCTTTACACCTTTACCAATTAGCATATATGCAAATTATATTGCAAAGATTAGTTTTCTAGAGTCAAAATTTCAAACACTTGCAACTGTCTGTACGGCGTTGTACGTTTTATAATGAAATATATTCAAAAGAAAAGTATATTTAAAAATCAAAAAGAAATAACGAATGGAATTTTTTAATTCTTAACGATTTTCTTTTCTTCAGCTTTTACCAAAATTACTGATTCTCCTGATACGGTCGAAGGGCACGTTGATTATTATATTTATTTTCAAATCCACATTTTAGAACATTTGGCTTTATGCGTAGTATTTCTAAAATCATATTTATATTGTGAAGTGGATTAACTGAACGAAACTTTTTAAACTAATTATTTTTAAACTAATCCTTGCTTGGGCCATATCTTTGGCCAGCGTATAATACATAAATACAAGCCTTGATAAGCAAATTTTTCCAAGAATACGGGCCCGTGCTCAGCAAACACATGTAATCAAAGAAAGCGGGCCGGGCCCGGGCTCCTAAAATTGAGCCCGAACTCATCTCTAGTGTTTAGGGGGTCCCAAACTCTATCTTATTCAGTATGTATACAACAATGTATATATATGTATACATATAATGTGTGTATGTGTGATAGGACCCCCCCATCCCCCAGATTTTGAAACATGGTAACGCCACTGCACTGAGCACTCTGACGCTTCGTTTCAGGATCATAAAAACACCATTTCTCGTCACCTTCCACTATGCTATGTAGAAAATTTTGCGGTGTTTTCGTACTCAAGTTGTTTTTTGCGTACTCCACTGGTGCATGTTTCTGGCCATCAGACAAAGCATGCGAAACAGAACGTGCACAACCCGCCCCCACCCCAAATCTTGCACTAAAATTTGACGAATCATCACTTTATTAACCCCGAGCTCACATTCCGGCAGCATCCTCAAGGCAACACAGCGACGACTTTCTACTCTTTTGCGAACTTTCTGAACAGTTCAGAAGTGTGCACTAAAATCGGGCTTCGCCATTTTCCAAATCTTCCCTCCCATCCTTGAAGCGTGCATATCATCGGACTATTTCTGCACGAGTTAAGCAGTTAGCGCATACACATGACGCAACAATTCAATTGCCGCTATGCAGTTTTACGGAGTTTTAAACACAACCGGGTATTTGCTCTCTACTCAATGACAGAGCAGTGACAATTTTCTTTCACCGAATGGCGTCATGCACAGCGTAAATAATCATCTGCGCAATTCTCACGCAAACGCTGTTGCCACTGCATAGCTCCTAAATGACATCATAAAACCATGCCATCCCGATCCCTGTGTTTTACAGGGATCTTTTTATAAAAATACCAGTCTTATTACTTAATTGCCCCACTGTATAAAACAGCATTCTTCCGCCACGGCGGCCGGACGGTACGAAACTTTGTCTCGTAGTCGTTCGTGCGAGATGAGTCCGGTTAGAATCCGGGTTAGAATCATATCTCACTCCTCCCTAGAACCAATGGACCCAAATTAGGGATGAACAACTGCTTGCAGCGCATTGATTAACTCACGGCGGTCGTTAAAACCCTCAAATAAAAAAAAAGCGTTCCGTATGAAATATGGTATTGTTTATCATACTGAGAAGGAAACAAAAATTAATGCCTAACAATTAGCTGAATGACACAAATAAAATCCACTGCTATTGTTGTTCAGCTAAGATACAAAAATACATCTCAAAGAAACCTCAAATCTCACCTCCCCAGATAATGTTAAGACTTTATTTCGGATGAAAACGATTGAATATGTTGTGTAGACTTTATTTCAGATGAAAACGATTGAACATACCCGGTGTTGTGTAGAATTTATTTCAGATGAAAACGATTGAATATACTCGGTGTTGTGTAGACTCTATTTCAGATGAAAAGGATTGAATATACCCGGTGTTGTGTAGACTTTATTTCAGATGAAAACGATTGAATATACCCGGTGTTGCGTAGACTTTATTTCAGATAAAAACGATTGAATATACCCGGTGTTGTGTAGACTTTATTTCAGATGAAAACGATTGAATATACCCGGTGTTGTGTAGACCCTATTTCAGATGAAAACGAATGAATATACCAGGTGTTGTGTAGACTTTATTTCTGATGAAAATGATTGAATATACCCGGTGTTGTGTAGACTTTATTTCAGATGAAAACGAACGATTGAACATACTCGGTGTTGTGTAGACTCTATTTCAGATGAAAACGATTGAATATACCCGGTGTTGTGTAGACTATTTCAGATGAAAACGATTGAATATACCCGGTGTTGTGTAAACTCTATTTCCGATGAAAACCATTGAATATACCCGGTGTTGTGTAGACTTTATTTCAGATGAAAACGATTGAAAATAACCGGTGTTGTGTAGACTTGACTTCAGATGAAAACGATTGAATATACCCGGTGTTGTGTAGACTTTATTTCAGATGAAAACGATTGAATATACCCGGTGTTGTGTAGACTTTATTTCAGATGAAAACGATTGAATATACCCGGTGTTGCGTAGACTTTATTTCAGATGAAAACGATTGAATATACCCGGTGTTGTGTAGACTTTATTTCAGATGAAAACGATTGAATATACCCGGTGTTGTGTAGACTTTATTTCAGATGAAAACGATTGAATATACCCGGTGTTGCGTAGACTTTACTTCAGATGAAAACGATTGAATATACCCTGTGTTGTGTAGACTTTATTTCAGATGAAAACGATTGAATATATCCGGTGTTGTAGTGTTTTACATCCCTGCCTTCTGGACTACAACCCAGGGTAGTTTTTCAAAAATTGTGTTCACTTTACGACTTTGGTTCCTTTCCTTTCCTGGAGTCAGTGGATCCAAGTTAGCTTCTTATGTTCGACTACATTGTTGTTTTCTCACTAATGAAACTCAGTTTTTTTTTTTTACAAAACTCAGTATTGTTCTACCTATATTTCCAAATTCACATTTTTTATATTTTAACTTTGTTTCTCAAAAATGATTCAGTAGCATTTCATATGACTGATTCCCTTTTAGTCGCTGAAAAATGCAAGTTTTTGTTGTATTTACTATATAATTTACTCCGGTAGCGTATGTGGAGTTCTTAACTCTCTTAGTTGTTGCTTAAAATGGTTAACTGATTAGTTAACTAATTGGCTAATATTCTTTAATAGCTTCAGTTCACATAAATCATTCATCCTAAACAGATAACCAAACTGCAGCATTTGTGTAGCTGACTTACTAAACACTATATGTATTAATTCTCAAAAACTTCACCTACTGTGAAACAGGAGTCACTCAAATAAAGTTCAAGAAGTAGCTTTGTTACTTACAGTTCTTTCTTTTATTTCGATAAACACTTCAAATAGCAAGGTGAAAGATCCACACTATATTAGTCGCAGACTGGTAATTGCAATTTGCACAACACTAAATCCACTTGTTACTTATGCAGAATCAGTACCATACAACCATTAAATGCTTTACGTTATTAACTTTAATTATCTCGTCGTAAAACCATCATCTACCCACACACAGAAGCTGCATAGCCATTATACACTATATTGACAAAAGTCACCGCGTACCTAGAAGAGAAACACAGCATAGCATTTATTGACATACATTAGTACCGTGTCGGTCTACCATTGGCTCTAATGCATCACTGACCCTTCGAGACATGCTTTCAACAAGGTTTTGTAGCACAGCGTTAGTATGCGCTTCCATTCAGTACATAATGCTGCCGGCAACTGTCGCTAAGTAGTAGGCCTTGTTTTGGCTCGGTGCATTTTTCTGCTGGTACCAACAAGGCTCGGTTTCATAGCACTGTCACAGAGTTGGTAGGGCATAGTTGTCCAGAATATCGAGGTAGACGTGCTGGTTAACAGGTTTGTCCACGATAACCAATGGGCCGGGGCCATATCACGAAAAACACCAACACACGAGTACACTGCCAGCTCCAAATTTGACCGTAGGAACAGTACACTGTGGTAAATAGCGTTTCTCCGGCTGCCGCAATACCCACACACGGCCATCAGACTGATGGATCATGTATCTGGATTCATCAGCCCATAGGACCTATTTGCATTGATCTACGGTCCACGATAAATGTTCTTTACACCATGCTAAATTCCGAGTGGAGATGAAAGGCTTAGCAGCAGCCGCACGACCACGGTAGCCCATGGAATGAAGTTCTATGCGAATGGTACGCATACATACCGAGGTTTAAGCATTTTTACTCGCCTGTACACTGAGGTCTTGTGCAATACTCCGTCGATTAGCTGTAACGACTCTCCTGAGGCTTCGACCTCCTCTGTCCCTGATTTTCTTTGGTCTGCCGGTACGTTTTGCTACTTCAGGCACGCCACGTGTCTTCCACTTTTTCAGTACATCCAAAACAATTGACTTCGGTGTGTTTAAACACCTCTCGGTTTCTCTTATGGACAACCAACTAATATAACACCTAACAATCTTTCCTTTCTCAAAGTAAGTTCTCTCCCGCTGCGACATTTTCACTCAGTCTCACAGTGCGATATGATCACGATCAGCTGCAGGCTTGTTTTTATACCATTTACAGCTGTACTGCGCGTCGTAGCAACGCAGCGGATACGTTCATTTGCTTTTGAAAGGGTGTCCTGTGACTTTTGCCAATATCATGTATATCTCTCGTCTTGTTCTTATCACAACAATCATACGTCAGTCTCAGAGACCTCAAGTATTGTCAACCGTATTGTGTGAGAGAGAAGATATCACGTTAAGTTTGAAAAATGGTAAGGAGAACGAACTCAATTTTACATAGGAAAATGAACTAAAATGAAAGTTAAATTAGAGTATACGTCACAAAACGGCCAAGTGGAAAGTATCGTCAAGTCACTTATGTTATTTTATTAATTAGCACTGTAAACAATTGTACCTCAGAACATCCAGACGCTACAGACTAACACATCAAGACGCTACTGACTAACACAGACATCAGTCTCATAATAATGAAATTTTTTTATCCATCACGTACACCGAGAAGTCAAAACAATATGATCGCCTGCCTAATATGAGGTTGGTCCCCCATGTGCTCCCAAAACAAACCACGTGACCCCAAAACGGCTCTTATCCGTCGGGGCGTGTACGCTACAAGATTTCTAAAGGTGTCTTGTGGTATTTTGTACAAAGACGTTACCAACACATCTCCAACTCTTATAAGTTACGTGGCTGAGCCGCAGCAGATCGGATTTGATGTTCCAACACAAACCACAGGCGCTCGATTGGGTTGACATCTGAGGAATTAGGAGGCCACGGCAATCAATACCTCGAAGTGTTCACCGTTTTCCGCGAAACATTCTCGAACAATCCAGGCAGTGTAGTATGGCGCATTGCTTTTCTGCAAGAAGATACTGTTAGAGGGAAATAGTGTTGCCATGAAATGATGTTTGTTTGTTTGTTTTGTTTGATTGGAGGTTTAACGACCACCGTGAGCAACTCAATGGGCTATAAGCAGTCGCCCGTCCCTAATTTAGGGTCACTGGTTCCAGGGAAGGGAGAGAGAGCCAGTGCCGTAAGACAAACACAACATCCATGCCTGACCGGGATTCGAACCCGGACCCCTTACGGACGAATGATCAGAGGCCAACGCCTTAGACCACTGCGCCACCGGGGCGGCCATGAAATGATGTAACATGGTGTGCAGTGATATATATGCAGATAGTAGACGTCGTAGTTTCCTGCACATTAATCTCTAGACCCACGGTTTTCCAGCATAACATTACCCAACGCATTACACGTTCTCCACCGGCATGTTTCCATTCCATGGTGCATCCTTGCGCCAACACTACCCCAGATAGAAGACGCACACGTCCCCGCCGTCCTCATGGTGCAACAGGAAGTGAGGTTCATCGGACCAGGGGATTTTCTTCCAATCACTTAATGTCCAGTTTTGATGCTTGCATGTCCATTGTAGACGCTTTCGTCGGCGAACTGAGGTTAGCAAGGGCACTCGGAAGTGCCTGCGGCTACGCAGTCCCATTTTCAGCAGAACTCGATGTACTGTGTTCTGAAGCATTACTTCCGTCAGCAGCATTCAAATTACGGGCGAGTTGCGAGACGGTATCCCTTATGTTGGTTCATACCATACGGGATAGCCTTTGCTCACCTCAAGAATCGATATACCGTTGTTGACTGTTCGTTGTTTTTTTCCTCCTCGGACCACTTTATGAAGGTACTAACTACTGCTGACCATATGAGCACCTCACAAGCCTCGGAAGTACTGTACTCTTACCCAGTCGTCTGGCCATTACGATTTTGTATGTCAAACTCGCTTAAGCTCGCTGCCTTTCTCTTCTGAAAAACCAGATTAACACTGATTAACAGAGCTCAGTATGAAGTGCTACTTATACCGTTTCAGACGTTCACACGAGCCGTAGTTTACCTGTAGTAGCTGCGATTTGCATAAAGACGCGCTGGTCATAATGTTTTAGCTCTTCGGTGTTTACGTCAACATATTTTATATCAACAATTTCCTGGATTGATACTTTCCATCTGTTACGCCTATTTGGTGGAATTGCTTACTTTATTTGGTCTTGGCTAGGTTGGGCGTTCCTGACTTTATGAAATGCGTTCCCTACTTGGGTGATTCTTATGAGAGATTTATACACTGGCGTGCAAAAATCAAGGACGAGACGGTTTTTCGAATGTAACGTCGTGCAGAAGCACTCCACATCGACTCAAATCATACCATAAGATCCCCAAACTGTAAGAATATGGGACAAGTGAGCATAACGTCCAAACAAGGAATACAAAGGATACAAAGGCACTTTATTGAAAAGGTAGCTTCGAGCACAACTGGACAGAAGACAAAAACGTCCATGTGACAGGCGGCTGCCAAGAAAAATCCAGTCTTTAGTAGAGGAAATGATCACCCCTGACTGCGTTGCAGGATTTACAACGTCTGTCCATGCTGAGGACAAGGTTGTCAAGGAGCTGTTGAGGCATCGCGGCAAATTCCTCTTGTAGCGCCAATCGCAGCTGCGGAATCGTTGCAGGCGGCTGGTGACGTGCTACCAAGCGTCTCCCGAGAAGGTTCCACACGTGTTCGATTGGATTTAGGTCCGGGGACCTTGCGGGCCAATCCATGCGTTGAATATATTCACTCTCCAACAGCTCTGCGACAGCCACTGTACGATGAGGTGCAGCGTTGTCGTCCATGAAGAGGAACTCAGGACCCACAGCACCTCTTAACAGACGCACGTGAGGCAGCAGAACCCCGGTACAATAGCAGACACCAGTGACTGAACCTTCTTGGAAGATGTGGAGTCAGTACGGCTACCAAGCATGATACCGCCCCAAACGAGAACTCCGCCACCTCCAAACCGGCCCCTTTCGATGATGTTGGAGGTGTTATTGCGTGTTCCCTGCTCTCTCCAGATGCGTATACGTCCAGAATCGCTCGTCAGACTAAATAGGCTCTCATCCGTAAAGAGAACTGGACCCCATTGCTGATGTGTCCAGTTCTTGTGTTCTTGGCACCACAGAAACCACCGTCTCTGATGAGCAGGCATTAATGGCACACACCGTACTGGTCGTCGTGCAAATAGACCACCTTTGTGCAGCCTCCTGGCCACGGTAAAACGCGATAACGGACGTACAGTAGTCTGTTGCATGTGCCTTGCGATTTCTCCCGCTGTCTGACGTCTGTCTCTTCTCACCTGTAGGACAATATACCGGTCGTCCGCCGCCGTCGTTGCTCGTGGACGACCACTGCTAAACTCTCGGACAGCTGTTCCTGTCGTTTGAAATGCTCTCCAAGCTTGTGAAACGATGCTGTGAGCGATCCCGAACTCCTCGGCCACACTAGTCACACTTCAACCTTTTTCCAACTTCCCAATGACGCGACCTCGGGTAAAGTCATCCAGATGACGTCTACTGGATTGCCTGTTGGCCATATCACACGGTGGTAGCAACTCGACGTCGTTCAAACCGATGTACACCGTGCAATAGCTTTCACCGAATTGCTGAGCGTACACCACCCGTGTGCTTTATACCCTTCCGACCCCCCCCCCTACGTAATGCTGTATATATGCGCATGCCCTACCGTACCGAACCCTGGTCTATCTTCTGAGTGGTCTTTCGGTCCGTTTTGCTTGCTCGTTCCGCTGTTTTGCTAATTTCTCCTCTTCGTCCTTAATTTGTACACACCAGTGTACTAATTAGGACTATTCTTTCATACGTACTTCGATTTTTTAATATAGTACTTCATGTTTATAAGTCTTCGATCTTTTGGATCGTTTTACTATTTACTAGGACTAGGTATTCAGATTTGCATTGTTATTAGCTTGTTAGCCATTATATCTTGGCAATTTTAAGGTTTATTTCTAATTTGGGATCTGGTTCCCTTTTAACATCAGGATTAGGACTGTATTAGATTTATGGTTTCTTTGGATCATGACTTTTGTTCGGGATTGGAACTGTACTGGGTTTATAGTCTCTTTAGGTCATATGATTGCCAGCTATTATTCACTTACGTGTTGTGACGTGCCTGCCCAGCAAGACGCACACGACATTAAGGCAGATAGCAGCGATAACGAACGTCCGCGTAGCTCAATTGGTAGAGGGACTTATTCCGGAATGAGAGGATCCGGGATCGAGCCTCGGCGTGGAAAAAAATGACGGAGAAATTTACTTCGTTATAATGGCGCACGAACTTTCCGAATGACCAGGCCGTTCAAAATCTCGCAATGGTGTGATGTTCTTTCCACACCATGAGATAGGTAAAATAAGGGAATCCCTTCTCCAGCGCTTCGAAAAATAAAAATGTGTGATGTTGCATTCCACACACCAGATTGACTGGGAATTCTCAAGTGTTCGTTCTTCAGCGGATGCTGCCTGCAACGATTCATGGTCACGACTGACCCGTGGGCCATGCCCCCGGCCCTCTTTCGGGGGGGGGCGGAGATGTGACGTGCCTGGCCAGCAGGACGCACACGACATAAAGGCAGATAGCAGCGGTAACGAACGTCCTCGTAGCTCAATTAGTAGAGTGACCTATTCCGGAATGAAGGGACCCGGTTTCCAGCCTCGGCGTGGACAAAAATGACGGAGAAATTTACTTCGTTATAGTGTCCATTGTACTTTAGCATGTCTTACGAATTGGCCATCCTTTATGCGGATATTTTTCTCTGATTTCCCTCTTTCTGGGGATTTTCTTTATGCCTGTATATTTCAGTTGTGCCTTTTACTTCCTGCTAGTCTGCTTTACTGGGTTTCTTTATTCACTTATATTTTGAAAGCTTTCAACTAGCAAATAATTTTTTTCTTTCCTCTTGTTGAGGACTATTTTGTATCTTCTTGAATCTAAAATGTAGTTCATGATTGTGTTTGGTGCCTTGATTCTCTCTTCGGGAGATTTCAATATATTTTGTAAACACTATCATCACACTGCACTCTGCTCTCCTCTCTTTTACAACTCGGCTCTCTGCTGAACTCTACACATTCAGTCAAGTCATTTTATATTGCCCTGTCAAGTCGTTAGTGTTGCCAAATTACAAAAGCTATTTGGGAAAGTTACGTGTATTTCAGCGAGAAAGCATTTAACCAAGAAATAAGTAATTTCATATAAGAAAACAGAAACCCAAACGGAAGGGTATTTAGAGGGGTACGTCACGTGTCATAGAAGTCTCGTGTCTCAGTATATTTTAGCATTGTCGGGTTCAGTATTAAGCGGAACTGATTTGTCTCTATTCTTCTCATGAGGTACAGTGTGCTCTTCATTGTCAGGGTGAGGATTTCCTGTTTGCCAATTATCGGTGCTCGACATTTTTTTCATTGAATAATAGAATTACGTATAATAGAATTACGTAATAATAATAGAATTATGTATCAATACAAGCAAACTAAAAATGTAAAAGCGGATACAAATATGTATGATGACATGAAAACGCGACGTCCTGTCAAGGTGATCAGATTTCCTTTGGAAGTTGGAACCTTCCTCCATGCGACTCATTTATCGGGGTGCAAGCACACAGTGAGTGTGACTTAAACCTTCCTCATCCTGTGGCTAGGTAAATGAAGTGTATTTCTAAATCAATTTCCCCTTTTGATTTATGTTCTTATATAAACTATGTTTTTTTTTCTTTTTTGATTGGAGATTTAATGACCACTGTGAGTTATAAGGGCTATAAGAAGTCGCCCGTCCCTAATTTAGAGCCACTGGTTCCAGGGAAGGGAAAGAACCAATGCCGTAAGACAAAAAAAATGATCCATGATTCACTGGGATTCAAACCCGGACCCATCTCGAGCGAATGGTTATAAGCCAGTGCTTAAACCGCTGCGCCACCTGCGCGGCGTAAACTATGTTGCTTCTCCGTTACATTTCTTTCTGAACGGCAGGTCAAATATTCCGAATTCCCTTATACCTTTCGGCAATGGCTCACAGGAGTCACAGATAAATAAAAAGCCACAACCAGTGTAGCGTAGTGGTACTTTTAACGTAAGACGGTACACTGCTTGAAATAGGGCTGCATGTAATTTTGATCTGTACACCGAATAAGTATTATCAGGTTGATAATGTGATTCGATCTACAAGGTTGTCTTACATGTTCAAAGAGATGACGTGTTTGTGTGTAAATTACGATGTTATTCTACTAAATCAAGTTCTAAGTTTTCAATCAGAAAGCCGAATAAGACCAATTCTTTTAGCTGTTACCTAAGTTGTTTTTAATCAAACGAGGTCCGGCCGTGTTCGTATTTGTTTAAGTACTAATACTATATTAAAGTGACTGTTGTTACGAAAAACGATCAGCAAAATACAAAACCAAAAACCTAAAAAGCATTGTAAAGCGTTTGGAGTATTTCACAGCGTGGTGTCTTGTTATGTATACACTCCAGGAAAATACCTGAGAAATGGATAGCACACTGAGAAAAGCGTTTTGTTAATTCAACAACAAATTTTGTCAATATACAGTCAATAAAAAAAAAATTTGAATTTGCAAAATTATTTTGTTGAAAATTTTAACAAAATTTATTGTTTTCACGACAAAACGTTTTGTTCATTTAACAAAATGATTAGGTCGATTTTTGAGAATTTGTTTGTTCCAACAAAACATATTGTTATCATGACAAAATGTTTTGTTGCTGCAACAAAACATATTGTTATCGTGACACAATAAGTTTTGCTGCTATAACAATATGTTTTGTTGGATCAAACAAATTCTCAAAAATCGACCTAATCATTTTGTTAAATGAACAAAACGTTTTGTCGTGAAAACAATAAATTTTGTTAAAATTTTCAACAAAATAATTTTGCAAATTCAACAAAAAATTTTGTTGAATCTATATTGACAAAATTTTTTGTTGAATTAACTAAACGCTTTTCTCAGTGCCGTTGTGCTCAACGAGCTTCAGTTATTTCAATTAACTGAAAGAGTGACAAAGCGTACATAGCAATATCAAGTGTTACCAAAACTGGTAACGCTCATTCGATCACGGAATAAAATACTTTGAAATGTAGAAGACGATTCGTTGGATCCTAGTGAGAGGGAAGGAAACGAAACGTCTGAGATAATAGTTTTAAAGAATGATTTAGGTCAAAATTATTGACACGGCAATCAGACATCTCTGAAAGTACCTGTATTTACTGTTCATCACATAACATCAGTCACATCAGGAAACTTGATAATTATTACATCGCCCTGGAGCGGCAATCTAACCCGCATCTCCCGATTTAAGTTTGAGCATGCTATCTGTTACACAGACTTCACCGTCCTTGGTGCTATAAGGGATAGCATGTACGAATTGGATTCGGGAGATGCTGGTTAGTTTCCCCTCCAGGGCGATGCAATTTTTAAGTTTTCTGGTGTGATCGATGTTATGTGATGAACAGTAAATACGGGCACTTCAGAGATGTCTGATTTCTTGTTAATAATTCTGATGTATTTCCGCGTATTATGAGAAGAATATTTCTTACACAGAATTTAATAATTTAGGATTTGTAAATGTCGACAAATAACATCTCGAAGAGTGATTGCATTGTTATTCATGCAAACCAGGAAAACAATACCACATGAGAGATGTAAATATCTTTCCCGCTGCTGCCAATCAACCAGAAGAGAAAGACAATAAAGAAGAAAAGAACAAAAGCATCACTCACAGCAACTCCCGTTTGTTGACATATTTAGGCTGTACGTATCAGTGCGATTTTAAATTTAACGGTATGAGAGCTGTAGGGAAATTTTGAAATGACATGAAGAAATATCTCAGTGATCTTTGAAAACACGAAAATAATACAGGTGATCTCATTATACACTAACGGAAAAAAAAATCCCAACACCACGAAAAAATAGTTGTAGAGGAATGAAATGGCGGCAATACATTTGTAAGGTAACATAGTTAATCGATTAAGGTTTCAAGATCACAGCTTAATGTAAGCGCGAGAAGAGCCATTTTAAATGTGAAATGCTGGTACATTAATAACCGGTGTAACCGCCAGAATGTTGAATGCAAGCACGCAAACGTTCATGCATTGCGTCGTACAGGTGCTGGATGTCAGTTTGTGGGATGGAGTTCCATGCCTGTTGCACTTGGTCGGTCAATACCGGGACGGTTAATGCTGGTTGGGGGTGACGCTGGAGTTGTCGTTCAATGATGTCCCATACGTGCTCGATTGGAGAAAGATCTGGTGAACTAGCAGGACGCGGCGACCTGTCGACACTCTGTAGAGCATGTTGAGTTACAACAGCGGTATGCGTGCGAGCGTTATCGTGTTGGAAAACACCCCCGGAATGCTGTTCATGAATGGCAGCACAACAGGTTGAATCACCAGACCGACGTACAACTGTGCCGTTTGGGTGCGTGGGATAACCACGAGAGTGCTCCTGCTGTCATAGGAAATTGCTCCCCAGACCATAAATCCAGGTGTAGGTCCAGTGTGTCTCGGCCGCAGACAGGTTGGTTGCAGGCGCTCACCTGGCTTCCTACTAACCAACACACGGCCATCACTGGCAACCAGGCAGAACCGGCTTTCATCAGAAAACACAACAGATCTCCACTCCGTCCTCCAATGAGCTCTAGCTTGACACCACTGACGTCGCAAACGGCAGTGGTTTGGAGTAAGTGGAATGCACGCTACAGGGCGTCTGGCTCGGAACTGTCCTTCAAGTAACCGATTTGTAACAGTTCGTTGTGTCACTGTGATGGCCACTGCAGCTCGAATTGCAGCCGCAGACGAAGTACAATGCGCCACGGCCATACGCCGTACACGGCGGTCTTCCCTCTCAGTAGTGCCACGTGGCCGGCCGGAACCCGGTCTTCTTGAGGCAGTACCTTCCCTTGACCACCGCTGCCAACAATCATGCACAGTGGCTACATTCCTGCCAAGTCGTTCTGCAATATTGCGGAAAGAAAATCCACCTTCTCGTAGCCCTATTACACGACCTCGTTCAAACTCCGTGAGCTGTTGATAATGGCTTCTTCGTCTTCTTAAAGGCATTCTTGACTAACATCAACACCGTACGTCGAATCTCAACGATAACTAACGCTCACGAACGTTACAGCGCGTATTTACAGCAAACCTGCTTTGCATGTTCCGAGGGGCGCTACTAGCGCCACACGTATGCGCCGAGCGCGAAATTTGCATAGACGTCATCTTACAGATGTACTCTCACCGCCTACCAACTGTCGTTTATCTAACACAACCCCTTCTTGGTGTTGGGATTTGTTTGTTCCGTTAGTGTATAATGTAACAAGGTGTTACTAATTTTTAAGAAAAAAAATTGAAATATAGACTTCGGAATATCCGTGCATTTCCCATTAGCTCAGATAAACGAAGTTACACCATAATTAATCACTGAAATGACATGGCAGATCGGTTTGTTCTGCTGCATTAAGTGAAGTTTCGGGAATGTCAAAACTGAATTTCGCTCTTCAAAACAATCTATTCCTGTTGACAGCAGTTACTCCAGTTCTCTTTATCAATTCGCGAGATTCCTTCCACAGTTGCGAACGTGATCGATGTGTCTTCTTCCAGATGCCGCTAGCAAACTATTCTTTTGTTACACCTAAGGTAACTCACAATAAGTTATGATATTGATTTTTCCTTTACAATCTTGGGTTTTTCTGACTAGTTGAAAATAGTGCTCCTTTCGAAGAATCCTGCATTTTTTTTATTTATCTGTGATTTTAAAAATAGTTTTTTTGCTATTAATATCACTCGAAATTTCATCAGCTCGAGCATATTTATATTTAGCAGCCATCGTCGTACAATACACCATGGGTATCTCTTTGTTATACTTATTCTCATTAGCCAAAACAGTTCTCAGTTATTTTGTTGCTAGTTACATTACATGTAGATTTTTCAAGACTTCACCATCTCAGCTTTGTTTTATATTTCAACGGGTAAGAAGCAGCGGAATTCAGAATTTCCTGACTGCAGACAAACTAACAACAAGCTAATAAAGTTTCAGACTTCCTGTCCTTCAGTACCGTCGACTCAGTGACACTGATTGCATATGTTTAATTCTCATTCTATGATTATTCTCAATTGTAGTTATAATGAATTCAATGCTTCCTTCAATTATAATGAATTCAGCTTCTTCTAATGGTTGTTCAAATTGGTTGTTGTTTTGTTAATTATATCATGAATAAACTTGCCTGCTAGTAGTGTAGTAATAATAATGAACAAGCTTTTAACTGCTAGTAATGTTGTAGTAGTAATTAAGATGAATAAAGTCTTATGCTGGTTGTTAATAATAACAACTAATGAAATAAACCTAACAGCCAGACAGAGATCTGACAAAACTATGAACTGAGAAAAAAACGTACTTACAACAAAAGCTTTATTCAGGTAAAGTCCTGGTATCCTCCAACACACACACACTAGTCACATTAATCGTATCACAATAATGAAGAAAAAGCCTAATCACATAGAATGAAGCTCTTGGCACAAAATAACGTAGCTTTACTCACATAAACGAAGCTCTCCCTACGCACATCAACAAAAAGCTCTCTCGCACATAAACAACCGCTCTCTTAGGTATCGTTGAACGCGCCTATTTATACTGGCTACCACCACGTCATGACTTACACTCATTGCCAGATCTCATTCAGCGGGAGAAATAACATCTCGTTCAGTAAGAAGATAATTTACATAGTAAAATAAAATAACCAGAGATAGTAAAAATCAAAAGGAAAGTGAATCTAGAGTATACGTTACATAGTGCGTCAGTTTTAAAAGCAGTACAATATCCGGTTATGTATCTAACAAGTACCAAATACTGAGCATTCATCACTGTGTAGAAATGCCGTATTTAACTCTTACCATACAAGAGTTGGATTATCATATGATATCAGTTGAGAATAGCATTTCTGTTCCAGAAAAAAAATATGATTGCGTGTTTCCCATGGAACTGCGAAGCTTCATTCTCTATCTGAATTAAAAATATTGGTTACAGTATGATTGAACTTTTATTGCAATCTACTTGTTCATCTGATTTCTTTAGTAATACTTGTATTATACTTTTCAACGTATCGCGGGTTAGTATTAAATCAGCATTGGTAAATCAAAAAATAAAGGCACTTTCTGAATTAAGCTATTACCGCTAGCGACAGCAATTGATCAACGTAGACAGGTCACAACAGCCATTAGACAAGATGGTTCCTGCATCATGCAACTTAACACATCATTCTAACTTAGTGAGTAAACATGAAAGTTAATCTCTCGATTTGCACCCCTGTTGAACAGCATGCAGTAGTAAGCTTTCTTTGGAAAGAAGTAGTCAAGACAGCTGAAATTTACAGAAGAAAGGTAACACAATGTGGTAGTAAGTGTATGAGCCAGAGAAAAGTTTATGGAAGGGTAGAAACTAAGGTTTAAATCTTGGACAGCAAGTGGGATTGACGACGTTGAATCAGAATGCCCGTCATCGTCGCGAGCTCAAGAACATGCCGATCATGAGACCACTCAAGAACATGTCGATCATGAGACCACTCAAGAACATGTCGATCATGAGACCACTCAAGAAGACCCGCGAATCATTGTGTCGGCTGTGGCAGATACACCATGTTGACAAATGTCACCGGACACCCCCTCAAAAGCCAATGAACGGATCCTCTGCGTTGTTAAGATGCGCTATACAGCTGCAAACGGTATGAAAACAAGCCTGCAGCTGACCGCGATCATATCGCACTGTGAGATTGAGTGAAAATGTAGCAGCGGGAGAGAACTGACTTTGAGAAAGGAAAGATTGTTGGGTGTTATATTAGTGGGTTGTCCATAAGAGAAACAAAGAGGCGTTGAAACATACCCAAGTCGACTGTTTTTGGATATACTGATAATCCTGAAGTAGCAAATCGTACTGGCAGAGCAAAGAAAATCAGTGAGAGAGGACGTCGAAGCCTCCGGAGAGTCGTTACAGCAAATCGACAGAGTACTGCACAAGACCTCAGTATACAGGTGAGTAAAAATGCTGGAACCTCGGTATGTACACGTACCATTCTCAGAGAACTCCATTCCATAGGTTACCGTGGTCTTGCGGCTGCTCATAAGCCTTTCATCTCCTCTCGGAATGCCACTCGTCGTTTAGCATGGTGTAAAGAACATTTATCGTGGACCGTAGATCAATGGAAACGGTTCCTATGGACTGATGAATCCAGATACACGATCCATCAGTCTGTTGGCCGTGTGTGGGTATGGCGGCAACCAGTGGAACGCTATTTACCACAGTGTACTGTTCCTACGGTCAAGTTAGGAGCTGGCAGTGTACACGTGTGGGGGTGTTTTTCTTGGTATGGCCCCGGCCCATTGGTTATCTTCGACAAACCTGTTAACCTGCACGTCTACCTCGATATTCTGGACAATCATGCCCTACCAACTCTGTGGCAATACTATGGAACCGAGCCTTGTTGGTACCAGCAAGAAAATGCACCGAGCCATAAAGCAAGGACTGTTACGGCGGGGTTTGACGATAATTCCGTATCGTGTGTAGACTGGCCAGCACACAGCCCTTACCTTAATCCCACAGATCACCTATGGGATGAATTAAAGCGCCGCATAAGAAGTTTGGAACCAAGACCTACTACTAAGCAACAGTTAGCGGCAGCATTATGTACTGAATAGAAGCGCATACCTATCGCTGTGTTCCAAAACCTTGTGGAAAGCATGTCCCGAAGGGTCAGTGCATGCATTAAGGCCAAAGGTGGTTTCAAAATATCTTTATTCAAGGTAGAACACAATAGAATGCAATCTATGATCGTCAAACGCTAAAATCTATATTCAAAATGTACAGCATAGTGCACAAATTGAAAAATGGAGAATAGAAAGCAATGCACACTGCTCATGAACAGTGAATACAGACAAGCATGTCTGGGCTACTACATACACGAAAGAACATATGCGAAAAATTTGAACAACCTGTTACACAAAAATGCATAACCGTGCTAATACACACTTAATTAAGAACATAAAGTAGGAATAATGAGAGAACTCGTTTCTTGTAACACGGTACAATATCTCTGAGAGTTTAAAACGACGTATTTACAAGGATTTATAATACAATGCGAATAACAAAAAAAACTGGTAATCAATCAATTCAATGAACTTGAACTCAGTAGATGAACAAGCTTGGGCATCCTGATACAAATGAAACATAATTCTTGTTCAGCAATATTTTAAATCAATGTACATATCTACAGCACAATGCAATCTTTTTAGTAATCGAAAACAGCAATTTTCAAAAATGCGACACAATTCTATTATCAAGGTTATATACACAGCCGGAAAGTGTAAAAAGAACATCAAAAAGGAGACGTCTGATACCAACGAAATTTATACAGCATAATAACGGAATCCAGAGGATAACGTGATCAAAACATTAAGGCAAAATACAGCTGTATTTGCTGGTAAACTGAAAAATAACATTTCCATGTAACATGGTTAGTACGAGGTTGAACCGCCATGAACTGCGTCACACTGTGCAATTCTGGCATGGAGTCTGTCGCACAGATGTTGGATATAAGTTTGGGGTATTGAGTTCCAAGCATCCTCAACCTGGACGCGTAAATAGGGGATGGTCGTGGTTGGCCGTGGAGACTGGATAAGTCGTTGTCCCATAAAATCCCACTCGTGCTCAATGGGGGACAAATCCGGTGAACGTGCGGGCCATGGAAGTTGTCTCACACCCTGAAGTGCACGTTGCGTTGCACGTGTTGTGTGTGAGCGTGCGTTAACTTGCTGGAAAACACCACGATGGACCGACCTTACAAATGGCACAACAACGGGCTGAATGATGTTGTTGATGTAGGAGGTGCTGTTTAACGTACCCGGTACAAACACTAGTTGTGTAAGGGAGTGATAGCTGATCGCTCCCCACACCAGAAGACCAGGTGTAGGCCCTGTGTGTCGCTGGCGGATGCAAGAAAGGTGGAGACGCTCACCTGTGCGTCTGCGAACACGCATACGGCCATCGGAGGCTCCCAAGCAGAATCTGCTTTCATCGCTGAACACGACAGGTCGCCATTGCGTTCTCCAGTGCAGACGTTGGCGACACCACTGCAGCCGTTCCTGACGGTGGGCTGGAGTCAGAGGTACAAATGCCAGAGGCACACGTGCACGTAGTCCAGCATCGAGTAGACGGTTGCGGATTGTTCGCACAGTCACCTCAGGTGCAACGGCAGCTCGGGTTTGTGTCGCAGTGGTATTTCTTCTTGACAACGCCGCTCATCTTATGCGTTGATCGGTCCGCTAATCAGTCCGTCTGTGACTCCCGGTTCCACGTCTTCTCGAGTGGGAATGTTCCTTGGACCATCTACGCCACCATCGTACCACCACCGATACTTCCTGTCAAATTCGCTCCGCAATACGACGATAAGACCACCCAGCCTTGCTGAGTCCGACTAGACGATCTCGCTCAAAGTCCGATAACTGCTGAAATCGTACACGTCTTTCATGTCCAGGCATTGCAGCTTCTTCAGGGTCTTCGCACGTGTCCGTACGGCGACGACTGATTACATTCACTTCGCCGTACTCCTTAAATACCACATACGATAATTTGCATATTATGCCGTTTTGTGGCGTAAGCGCTCACCGGTTGGTCCCGCAATTAACATCACACTTACGTAAACTCGACTCCTATAACATATGTAAATTAAATGATTGTCAGCCAATTCCTTCTTGGTGTTCTTTTTACACTTTGCGTCAGTGTATATAAGTAAAATTTCGATGAATAAAGCTTGAAACTACAATATTTACACTGCTATTATTCAATGATGGGGGATTGACAACACAAAGCAACTCTGAACACATACGTACAACATAGGAAAAGAATTTTCACAAAGTATGATACTCATAATTGTAACACATGTGATTGACAAACTTGTTCAAAAATATAAAATAAAGTAATAATCATGAGACAACTCGTGTCTTGCAGGATGGTACCAAATATCATTAAATTTCACAATGTATTTACAAGGATGTACAGCACAATGCAATTCAGACACTGGTATTGGGACAAATCAAAGGGTGGTTAATTCTTAACATGGACATCCTGAATGATATAAAATATAAAACTTTTTAAGCAAATATCTAAATTAATGTACACTATCATCATCATCATTGTCAACCATTATCAATCCACTGCTGGACGAAGGTCTCCCCAAGTTTCCTGCACAACGGTCTGTCTTGTGCCAGTCTCCTCCATGTCACTCCTGCATACTTTCGAATTTCATCCACCCATCTCCCATGTGGTTTTCTTCTGGATCTTTTCCTGTCCCTTGGAATCCAATCTAAAATTCGGCTGTCGATCTATGGTCTGTCCTTCTGGCAGTATGTCCAGCCCATTGCGATTTCAGGGATTTAACTCTGATCATGATGTCTTCCACTCTTGTCATTTTTCGGATCCACGAGTTCCTCTTCTTATCACTCCTGGTTACACCAAGCATGCACCTCTCCATGCTGCTTTGAGTTGCTGCAGCCTTTGTATGTCTCTTTTAGTTAAGGTCCACGTCTCTGCACCATACGTAAGCACTGGAACGATGCATTGATCAAACACTTTTTTAAAGACATAATGGCATATTGCTCTTGAAAATTATGCTGTTTCTTCCAAAAGCTCTCCAGGCAAGTTTTGTATGCCGATTAATTTCTTCATCAATGTGACCCTCACTTGATATCTGCTGTCCAAGATAAACGTACGTGTCTGTTATCTCCAGCTTTTCTTCATCAATCGATAAATCTTTATTTCTTGAAAAAGCATTGAACATCACTTTTGTCTTCTGAAAGTTCATTTTTAATCCCACTTCTTTACTCTTGTCAGCAAGTTCCTGGATCGTACTCTGCAGCTCTGCTGCGTAGTTGCAAAAATGACTACGTCATCAGCAAAACGAAGGTGAGGTGACCCAATGTACACTATAACGAAGTAAATTTCTCCGACACTTTTGTCCACGCCGGAGCTCGAACGCGGGTCCCCTCATTCCGGAATAAGTCACTCTACGAATTGAGCTAAGCGGATGTTCGTTATTGCTGCAATCTGCCTTTATGTCATGTGCGTCCTGCACGGCAGGCACGTCACAACACATATTCAGCACTGTGCAAACACGTTATAAATCGAATTAGAACTAATTTTCAAAATTGCGATACTATGTAATTGACAATGTGGAGCACTAATACCAAGAAAAAATACGCTTACGTTTGATGAACAGAGCCAGCACGTTTTTATTATGCTATAGAAATTCTAACACTATTCGAAGTTAGGTGACTGACAACACATAGCATCTCCTAACACAAGGAGCAGTACATTAGTTACTATTAACAATTCAGATATACATATTGTTCAGAACAATGCATATGATAAACTGCAATTATTAAAAATTAAAGTTCGGCCTTAAGACGAACGAAGCTTGAACGTCATGAAAAGGATAATACAAAATGGGTGTCACTAAATCAAATAATTGTGTACACCCTTCACGCTCATTATCCAATAAAATACACTGGCGGAAAGTGAAAAAAGAACACCAAGAAGGAATTGGCGGACGATCATGAAATTTACATATGTTAATTGGGTCGAGTTTACGTAGGTGTGATGTTAATTTCGGGACCAACCGGTGAACGCTTACGCTACAGCACGGCATAATATGCAAATTATCGTCGGTGGTATTTAAGGAGTACGGCTAAGTGAATGTAATCAGTCGTCGGTGTACGGACACGTGCAAAGACCCTGAAGAAGCTGCAATGCCTGGACATGGAAGACGTGTTCGATTTTTGCAGTTATCGGACTTTGAGCGAGATCGTCTAGTCGGACTCCGCAAGGCCGGGTGGTCGTATCGTCGTATTGCGGAGAGAATTAGACGGGAAGTATCGGTAGTGGTACGATGGTGGCGTAGATGATAGTCCGAGGAACATTCCCGCACGAGAAGTCGTGGAACCGGGAGTCACAGACGGACTGATGAGCGGACCGATCGACGCATAAGAAGAGCTGCGTTGTCAAGTAGAACATCCACTGCGACGCAAATCCGAGCTGCCGTTGCACCTGAGGTGACTGTGCCTACAATCCGCAACCGTCTTCTGGATGCAGGACTACGTGCACTGTACCTCTGGCATGTGTACCTCTGACTCCAGCTCACCGTCAGGAACAGCTGCAGTGGTGTCGCCAATGTCTGCACTGGAGAACGCAATGGCGATGTGTCGTGTTCAGCGATGAAAGCAGATTCTCCTTGAGAGCCTCCGATGGCCGTATGCGTGTTTGCAGACGCACAGGGGAGCGTCTCCACCCTTCTTGCATCCGCCAGCGACACACAGGGCCTACACCTGGTCTTCTGGTGTGGAGAGAGATCAGCTATCGCTCCCGTACACAACTAGTGTTCGTACCGGGTACGTTAAACAGCACCTCCTACATCAACAACATCATTCAGCCAGTTGTTGTGCCATTTGTAAGGTCGGTCCATCGTGGTGTTTTCCAGCAAGTTAACGCACGCTCACACACAACACGTGCAACGCAACGTGCACTTCAGGGTGTGAGACAACTTCCATGGCCTGCACGTTCGCCGGATTTGTCCCTCATTGAGCACGTGTGGCATTTTATGGGACAACGACTTATCCGGTCTCCACGGCCAGCCACGACCATCCCCGATTTACGCGTCCGGGTGGAGTATGCTTGGAACTCAATACCCCAAAATTACATCCAACAACTGTACGAACGACTCCATGCCAGAATTGCACAGTGTGACGCAGTTCATGGCGGTTCAACCTCGTACTAACCATGTTACATGGAAATGTTATTTTTCAGTTTACCAGCAAATACAGCTGTATTTTGCCATTATGTTTTGATCACGTTTTCCTCTGTATTCCGTTATTATGCTGTATAAATTTCGTTGGTATCAGACGTCTCCTTCTTGGTGATCTTTTTTCACTTTCCGCCAGTGTAAGTGCGGTTAATTTCAGTGCTGAGCAAATAAATATCTTAGAAACAGATCGTTGGGAAAACAAGAGCACTTTAAAATCTAGAAATTCAAAGATCAGATCTACTGACCATGATGCAGAATGATGCTGGCGGGCCGGTAAACCATGAGTCAGCCGGTGACCAGGTGGTAAGAAACTTGCTCTCCCGACGCTTGGCTACTGCAACGAAATGCTCCAGGCGAAGGCGAGATATCACACGGTCACGGAAGTGACTTAATAAAGCTGAAGAAGCTTCATGTACAGTCAGAGGAATAGGCCTGTCTCGGCAACGTTGGTGAAACACATATATTACATGCTTCACCAAAATAAAATTAAAGGCACAGACTGATGGAAGCTTGACGGGGGGTTGTGGAGATCTTCAAGAGAAGTGTCCGATAAGCGTCAAAAGTCAGATCTGCTGTACAGGAACGTTGAGCGATGGTAAAGGCAAAGTTCAGTAGTGGTAATAATATCGCACAATGTTGATAGGTATGGGAGACATCAGCCACCTGAGCACAGAAGGGACAAAGCGGGGAATTGAGAAGAGACATTCGGAAAAGGACAGAGGGAACAGGAAGACGGCGGTGGAGGAAAAGCCAGTGAGTGTTAACTTCTAGAGGAGCAGAAAGAGGAGACAGGGCGGGGGATCAAACCACTGTGGTGGAAGCGGGAGGAACGTAGGGAATGGGGAGAGGGGGAGAAGAGTGGCACACAGAGAGGAACCGATAGAGAGCTGATACCGAGAGAGAAGAAATTGGAAGAACTGAGCCAGAAGCAGGCAAGTATAAAGGAAAGGGAGGAGAAGCAGAGGGAACCAAGGAGAGACCCGAGTGGGAAGCAAGGTCTGGAAACTGAGAAATGATAGTTGAAAGAAGAGTGTTGTAGACATCATGAGAGGAGGAAGAGAGGAGAAGAGAGGGAGGGAGCCTGGCGAGGGGTCGCCAGGAAAGGTCGGGTTTAGTGAGGTCTCTAACTGTTATAACCCCTGCTCGGAGCCAGGAAAGATAGGCAAAGTACGGAAGATGAGAGGGATGTACAATTGAGGAATAAAAGAGAATTTCTGAGAGGATCATAGTAGTAGAAGCAGGGGGAGTGAGAGAGAGGGAGGGAACGAAGAAATGTTAGAGCTTCGCGGTAAACAAGGGGGAGTCGAATGTGGGTGAGGGGTCGGTGGTCCATTAGTAAAAAGGAGAGAAAGGATAAGTTAGTGTTGCTCGGGGAACCGATGACGTCCCGAGCTGCAACAGCATCCAGTACTGGCGACGTGAAGAGGCGGAGAAAGGTTGTAATCCTGACGGCCTTGTAATACTCCTGTGTATCAGTGAGTACAATGCCGCCGAGGTCTGGAGGAAGGCAGAGCTTTGTAGCGCTGACACAGTGGTGGCAAGTCCATATCACTGACGTGAGACAACGGGTGATTTCATGTAGGCAGAGTTTTATAGACTTTACGCCAAGCCAGGAGTGTGTACACAAATAGAGTAGATACGTTCGAGAAAGACGTGCTCGCTGGAAAAATGATGAGCAGAACTGGGCTCTCCTCCACGAGGCAGTTGACCTGAGCAAACGTGAGTGGATGGCATTCCAAGTTACGAGGGAGGCCGCTTGTGAGGAACCAAGAGGTACCCCAAGGAAGCGCTGTGAGATGGAAGACCAACTCGCTCCCAACGGGGTGTCTGCACGATGTGTCCATGAGCCACACCATAAGCCAGAGCTGTTAGAGGAGTTGAGCGCAGCACTTGAACATGAGGCGTAGGCTGCGAAGACACGTTGGAGGCAAGGAAACTGTGAGTCATGACGTATGCAGAGAGTAACGTTATTTGCATAAGCGACAGAGGTAGTGGCAGCATGTCTTGTACAGGCAGAAGGTGGTGGCAGAACTGCTTGAAAGGATTGGTGTACTGAGCGGAGAAATGGTTCGATTGCAATGGCGAATAGTTGTCCGGAGAGAGGGCAACCCTGCCGCACTCCTCGGCTGAAGGGGATGGGCGCTGTGAGAAAGGTGGGAAGCTTAACCTGGAGAACGGCGTCTTGATAAAGTGAAGTAAGAAGAGCAACAAAGGGGGGAGGAAAACCGAAGTGAAGGAGAGTTGCTGAAAGATAGGAGTGAGAGATGTTATCAAAAGCAGATTGTTGGTCAAGGGAAAGGAGGGCAAGGGATTCGGAGCGAGATCGGGCAAGATGGATAAGATCGTTAAGTAGATGGATGTTATGAGAGAGTGAACGGCCGGGAGCAGTATAGGTTTGATTGGGAGAAAGGATGTGAGTAAGAATGGGATTAAGGCGTCGGGAAGGAAATTTTGTGTAAAGTTTATAATCTAAATTTAAGAGGGAGATAGGGCGCCAATTCCCCAGGTTTAGCAGATCACCTTTCTTGGGGAAGAAGACTACATGAGCTACTGTGAATCTCCTCGGTAACGGGGAATGATTAAAAGCAGCAGAAAAAGCAGAAAAGAGAAACGGTAGTATGAGCGGCAGAAAAGTTTTATAGAAGGGGAATGTGAGGCCGTCTAGGCTAGGAGCGGCTCCAGAGTTCAAAGATGAAAACGTAGAAGATAGTTCAGAGCGTGTAGGAGGAAGGAGGTGGGAAGAGGCAAGATGGGCGGGAACCTGGGTAGGTTAGAAAGAAGAGAAGCCATAGCAGAAGAGGATGGGAACACAGAGTGATTGGATCATCAGACACCTCGCCAGATGGAAGGCGGAGGTGACGAAGTGAATTCGATGCTGTTCTTGTTTTTTTCATGGATATTAGAAACTCATAATTGGAGGTGTCCGACGATAGATGTTGAAGCCTGAGACGTCGTAGTGCCTGTTGAGCCAGATGAAGTATGAGTCACCGCAATTCTTCTTGATAGGGGCAGAAGAGAGGATCACTAAGGCTTAATATAGAGAGCATGGAGCGAACATGGTCGATACGCATGTTTTGGAGCGTCTTTGCTTCGAAAGAAAGGGTGCGAACAAGGAGAACGAGTTGCTGTTTAATCTCCATCCATAAAGTTAGACCACAAGGCGCTGATTGAATTTGTGGTCGTCGTCTTTCTTCTAGGAAAGTGCGGACTAAAGTTCAAAAGTCTGGATCAACAAGGAGAGTGTCGTCAAATGTCCATGGACGAATCATCCGGGTCTGTGCTAGGGCAGCTTGAACACTTATAACGATGGCACAATGGTCAGAAGAAGCTGTGGGAGTGATGGTGGATTCAGTAACAGCTGGAAAACAAGTAGGTGATGCGTAAAACCTATCAAGACGAACTGTCAACGGATTTTGATTATGATGCGAGCGCCAAGTATGTACTGTCGACAATGGATGGAAATGACGATGCACACCAATGAATGAGTTGTCGGATACAATTGACTGGAGGAGATTCACCAAGTTGCCGCGGCGTTCTCTAATGGAATGAGAGCGATCTAGCATAGGATTAAGAGTACAATTAAAATCCCCTCTAATTAAGACAGGATATGTTGGGGGAATGCTAGATAGAGCACGACGAAGGCGAGTAAAGAGTATTGCCAAGTAGGTTGAAGAGCTTGGAATATAAATGTTGATGATATGATAACATGTTGATGCAATGGTGAATACATCTCGACATAGGTTTCGAATAGATAGAGAAATGTTAATGGAGTTAAAAGTATGACGGATTCCGATAGCAAGACCGCTACGGGGTGATAATCGAAAAGCATGGTGAAACGTGTAGTTCCATTGGCGCCATTGTGAGAAAATCGTAGTGGAATGACAATTTGTCTCTTGTAGTAAGAGAAAATCAGCTCCATGCGGAGTGAGGTCCTCATTTACCAAGGCATTGGAGAGTGGGGATGAGAATCCCCTACAATTAAGTGATATAATCTTGAACACTTTAGTCTGCTAGTGCTTGCTGGAGATCCTTGACAACAGGAGGAAATGACTTAAGTCGATTGAAGTAGGTTTTAGCCCACAGATGTTCCTTGCGAAGGTAGGAGAGACATTCAGACAGGCTTTGTATCTGATCTAACACAAGAGAGAGAAACGATGCGTACTTTGTAAGTAATGCATGCGCTGTGGAGTAGTCTGTCTTGTGTGACAGGTATTGATGAAAATCATCAAATGAAATCGGCCCAGTAGGAACAGAGGCATCCTTAAGATAATCGACTAGTTCATCAAAATTGGGGGAGGCTCTTCATCAGCCTGAAAAGCAGAGGCAGCAGCTTTCGAAGGTGAGTTTTGACGGGAGGCACCGCCAGCACGGGGTTAGGATCTAGGTGAAGTAGAAGTCAATCTCTTCGACTGTCGTCTTAGAGAGGATCCGCGGCGTTTCAACGGAGGTGCAGTCGAACTTTCAGCACACCGCGACATGTGGCCTGAAAGTTCATCATCAGCAGGTTCATTGGTGTCGATGGTGAGGGCTGGGGAAAGACCCTCTGTAAGGCACTCTGAAGCAGAATGCCGTCGTAAGGGAATCGAACAACTGGTGTGAGGGAAACTCTAGTTGCAAGTCCAGGGATGGAACATTCGAAGACGTGCGTTGAACAACCCCTGCAGTCGACGTTTTTGCAAATTTCGTCTTCGGAGCTTTCTGTGCAGTGGTTGAAGATGTTGATCGGCTCGGAAGAGGTCCAGAAACTGTAGAAGTATTATTAGGAGCCTGTGATGCCAGATGTGGGCAATGCACACGTAAATGATTCTCCCCGTGACAATAAGTGCAGTGGAGGGAGGTGCTCACTTCAATTCGTCTCCGTTGCTGTCCGCAATGAACGTTGAGAATCTTTGGGCAGGCGAGCAAGTGTTCATCAGATGGAAAGAGTACTCTGGCACTTCGACGAAATCCTCCTATTGACTTATCATCCGGATCTCCCGGTGCAGCTGAAAGAATAGCCACGGGCCCAACAACCCGGCCAAACTTACTGAGAACAGTGCACAGCGTAACGTCTGAGACTTCAGGTGGAACCGGAAAAAAGGTCACCTGAGTGGGCCCCGTTGTCAGACAGGTTCTGCTAGTAGATGGACGTCTTTGAGGGATAAACCATCTATCATGACAAGATCTGCATGCTCTTTAAGAGCAAAGTATCGTAACACAGCTCGAGGTTTACGAGCCCTATGAGTAATACTGGAAGTAACTTCTTGAGAGCAAGACTATATTCTTTCAACTTTGTGTGCGAGGGCTGCGACGCAGCGCGGTTGCCTGGAAGAGGCTGTTTGAATTGAGTTGAAGTGGAGGGTAAATTAGCAGCGCTGTCAGACACATCCATTCCTTCATCTACAGCGACAGTGGGTAGCGTCGAACTGACGTCACTGGCCATCGCAGGGCGTGTAGATTGAGCTATGGACGAGGAGTCACGTGCCACCTCTAGTGGTCGAGTGACGTCTCCATCAAGCATTGTAGGTGATTGGTCTCGTATCGAGGAGGAGGAGGGAGGAAATGCCTCGCTGATATGGGCGGGGACATCGCTCTTATCAGCAGCCGCCGCCATTGTTAATGGCGAGGGCTACCTGAGAAATCGACCAGCTCGGTCGAGAATTCAAATGATGATAACAGAAAAAATAAACTACTCACCAACTTGGGAGATATAACAAAACAAAGAACAAACCTTCAGCTTGAAGGAACACAAAAGGAAAATGACGAGCCACACGATAAAACACACCAAATAGGCACAAAACACGGAGCTCAGAAAAGCGTGACTTAGGCCAAAGGTGGACCCACACCGTACTAATGTATGCCAATAAATGCTATGTTGTGTTTCTCTTCTAGGTGTCCGGTGACTTTTGTCAATATAGTGTATATCATACACGCGTTACGCTCTTCCACGCAGTGGTACACGGGGACTTAGGATACCGGAAAGTGTGTACTGAGTCGCGAAACAGTTGACAGATCAACACAAACAACAGCATATGAAGATTTCCACCCAGTTTTTGCAGCATTATGAAGAGAACCCAAGTTAACTGGAAAGTACTGTCACTGGAGTTAAGAATGGCGTGCACCATTTTAACATTTTGTTCGTTATTTAATCACATTATCTATCTATCTATCTATCTATCTATCTATCTATCTATCTATCTATCTATCTGTACCTGCTAGTTAAATGAGAACTTGGTTTTTACGAAATGCAAAATCATGGGAGAACGAAGCGTCCATTTAGGAAACGGCGACATTTGTGAAATTTTCGAAGGGTTCCGTATTTAAACTCCAACAGAAGTGATGCTAAAATAGTAAAACAACCAACCGGAGTCACAGCTCTACTGCAAGGGGCTGCGAAACGTGGTTTCCAGAGATGACGGCGTGTGCTATCGCCCTGTGCACGGCAAACGACCCAGTATAATTTTGCAGTTGACACTTCAATAAAGTATAGGTTAACCAGAAACAACATCCCGTGCGACTATGCTCCGAAAGCTAACAGGGATGGAATACAGGGACAAACGCCGTACACGCCACTCTTGCCTAAGGAAAGTCCGTAAGAGTAAACGACTCTTCGGGTGCCAAAAACGGTTGGACGATAGAAGCTTGAAAGCAGGTGTGCTGGTCCGACGAATCATGATATGAATTACATTGTGCTGGTGGTCGAGTCCGTATTTGGATTGAGCAGCATGAAGCTATGGATTCTGCGTGTATGTCATCGACTGTTCAGGTATGGATGGTTTCATGATATTAAGCATCTTGACTGACATGAATTGAAACCCTTATATGAGCGTGGACCGACGTATGGACATCAACTACTACCAGATAGTGCCTGCACACCATGTACACTCCATAATGTTGTACCTCCACCCAAAAGAGGGTGAGTTCTTCCAGGACGATTATGTCCCATGTCATCAGGTCCACCTCGTGTAGGAATGATGGCCCTCAAATTCAGCTGATCTCAACATAATTGAACATCTGTGGGATGCTGTGGATTGCCAGATGAGGTAGTTGGTCATACCACCCAGCTCAGTACCGGAACTGAAACACAAACAGTTTCGTTGTAATCCCCACACAACTACACAGATATCTTGTGGAGTCGATGCCACGGCGGGTGGCGTACTTTATCCAGGCAAAAGGATAGCTCACGAAGTAATATGTAGGCGGTCGTAATTCCCTGAGCACTCAATGTACAAGGGGCATCCTGAAAGTAATGCCCCCTCCTTAATAACGTTTGAAATTTTGAAGTGATTTTAATGAAACTTCACTGACATGTACCATGATATGTTACCAATGTGGAAACAAATTTTCTTCAGAATCGGAAGTAAAGATCGTGAATGACTGAGAAAAGACGCGAGCCGTAATTGAATTCCTGGAAAAAGAGGGATGCGAAGCTCCAGAAATCCAAAGAAGACTCCTGGCGGTGTATTGAGCTGCCACAATCGATATCAGTAGTGTCCGAAGATGGATGGAGAGGTTTCGAGAGGAAGAAAGTACATTGTCGGACAAACATTGGAGTTAAAGACCCGCAACTGCAGTGACAAATGCCATCAGGCAAGGAGTGAAAGACTTCATCACAGCTGATCGTCGTGTCACCATCTAGGCGTTGTATGATGCAATTCATTGTGGTCATAGTACTATGGAAATAATTAATTAGGGATCTGAGCCACAGAAAAAATTTGCTCAAAATGGATCCCAAGAAACCTAACCCGTGAACAATGTGAGCAAGGGGTGGACATGTGCCGGAACCTCTTAGATTGTTATGAGAGGAAGCGTGAGGTGTTTTCCTCTAATGTTGTGACGGGGAATGAAACCTGGGGGTTCTTTCATGACCCAGAAACAAAAGGTGCGTCAATGGAATAGCACCGCACATCTTCACCTCGACAGAAAAAAGGTGAAAACCCCTCGTTCCGCAGTGAAAGTGATGGTGACAATTTTCTGGGACAAACGTGGCGCTATTTTGACTGATTTCCTTGAACGGGGTGCAAAAATAAACAGTGCTCACTATGTGCAGACATTGAAGAAGCTAAAGGAACTATCAGTAGGAAAAGATGTGATATTCCACTTTATAGTGTTGTTTTATATCATGCTAACGCACGTCCCCACAGCTCAATGGAGACTTCACAGGTTATTGCCAAAATGGAGCGGACCGTGGTACCCCAACCTCCCTACAGTCCTGACTTGGCTTCTTTAGACTTTTTCCTGTTTTTCTCTTTGAAAGCACCCTTCGTGAGTAACGTTTCGACGATGTGACAGACGTTAAACTGGCTGTGAACTCATGATCGAAACGGCAGCCTCAGGAATTTTTCCAAAATGGATTTAACAAGCGGGTTCAAAGATGGCGGAAATGTACAGAAAACGATGGACAATACGTTGAATAAGCTATCATTATAAACAATATGTCCAAGTATTTTTTTTTTGATTGGAGGTTTAACGACCACCGTGAGCAACTCAATGGGCTATAAGCAGTCGCCCGTCCCTAATTTAGGGTCACTGGCTCCAGGGAAGGGAGAGAGCCAGTGCCGTAAGACAAACACAACATCCATGCCTCACCGGGATTCGAACCCGGACCCCTTACGGACGAATAATCAGAGGCCATCGCTTAGACCACTGCGCCACAGGTGCGGCCCAAGTATTTTGCCACCAAGTTTCACATTTTGCTGTTACAAATAAAAATATGGGGGACGACCTTGTACTTTCAGGATGCCCTTTGTAAAAGATCGACAAAGCAATATAACTATACCATTGGAATTTGAGGAAATGATCTCTCACACTCATCAAGCAGAGCTTGGCTATTTGACTGGCTAGCGTGATAAGTTGTATCTCCATATCTTCCAAGCTCTTAAATGCCAAATTGCAAAATACCTTTCAATCATTGATCTCGGAACAGAACTAAAAGGGATAATGATTAATAATTATGCTAAAGAAAATCTAAAAGGAGATAGAAAAAGGAACTAATAGAAGTTTACAATTTTACACTGTGGACGTGTGCGGTGGCGAATTGCCGTGTTGAAAGCGGTCGCATCTGTCGGAGAGGTTGCATGACATGAACGGGTGCAAATGATCCGCAAGTATGATTCTTAGCCACCACTGGTCAGAGATGTCTACAAACGTATGAGGGGTCATAATGCATGCCAGCTGAAAATATCCCACACCGTAATAGAGCTACCGCCGGTTTGTACTGTTGTTTTGTAGACATGCGGGATCTATTACCTTATGGGTTTGTGGCTACACCCGGAGTCGTCCATGTGCCCAGAACAGTTGGTACCTCCATTCGTTGGACCAGATCACACATCACCAGTGATCCAGCGTCCAATGGTGATGTTCCCGAGCCTAGACGTAAAGCACAGCCTTGTGTTGTCGAAACAGCAATGCCACCCAGGTGGGACGTTGGCTCTGCACCTCCATAGAATACAGAGAACGTTACACTGTCCGAATTCTAATGCTACTACTGACCCCAGCATGGAATTGCGCTGTGATTTGCAGCAATGTTTCTGGCTGGCTGGATGTTACGATGCTTGCCAGACGACGCTGTCCACGATCGTCCAGGGCTTTTCTACGACCACATCATGAGTCCCGCACTCTGGATTTCCTCCCCTGAGTTTGTATAGTCCAGGTACACCCTTGAAATTGTTGGCTGTAAATCCAAATTTCCTGGTAATGTCCGCGCGTGGACTACCACGTCACGTTCGAAATCGCTTAAATCCTGATAAGCTCTCATTGGACCTGCGAATGCTACCACTTGAGCTTGCGAAGATATCTACCTATATATATACGTCGTTTGAGAACGATACCATTTACCACATTGGTGTGGTGGCATGTGATGGAAATGGTAGGGCCCATCCCAGTTTTTTCAATCTAATAATTTTGGCACCTCATTGTGTGGCACAGCGCGTTATCTTTCTGAAGCAAAAATGGCCCGCCTCCACAAAACTTGCAAAGTGTAAGAAGTGCGGCGTTTTCTAGAATATCCCGATACTACATAGCGTTCATGTTGCCATCGACAGCGACCATAGATCCGAGTCAATACCACGAGAAAAATCCCCAGATCATAACACTACCACTTAAAATTTAACAGTTGGAATGGCACATTCTGGAAGATACCGTTCACTTGGTGTACGCCATAGTAGCAACGACCATCGGATTTAGACACGGCGTAGCGCGATTCGTCACTCCATGACACTCGTTTCCATTTGTCTAGGGTCCATGGACGGCGTTCTTTTCACCAAGTAAGTCGCTTCCTCGCATTCTCACGAGATATTAACGACGTGTATGCAGCAGCTCGGCCATAGAAATTTAACTTGTACAGTTCCATACTAACTGTTTTAGTGTACACAGTCACCCTTGTTGGATCCTGAACTTCTTTGGTGATGATTTGTACAGAAGAATCACTATACTCATGGATGACACGTTTCAGAGTTCTCTTATCCCTTTTCGTCAGTTTACTTGGCCTTACTGAACGTTTTTTGGCAGTTGTAAGTCCCTCACGTTTCGTGGTTTCAGAGTTCTCTTGTCCCTTTCCGTCAACTTACTTGGCGTTCCTGAACGTTTCTTGGCAGTAGTAAGTCCCTCACGTTTTGTGGTTTCAGAGTTCTCTTATCCCTTTCCGTCAGTTTACTTGACCTTCCTGAACGTTTCTTGGCAGTTGTAAGTCCCTCACGTTTCATGGTTTCAGAGTTCACATGTCCCTTTCCGTCAATTTACTTGTCCTTCCTAAGCTTTTCTTGGCAGTTCTAAGTCCCTCCCGTTTCGTGGTTTCAGAGCTCACTTGCCTTTCCGTCAGTTTACTTGGCCATCCTGAATGTTTCTGGCAGTCGTAAGTCCCTCACGTTTCCATTTACTCATAATGACTTGAACAGTTGACCGGGGGTGTTGCAATTGATCTACAATAGCACTCACAGACAGGTCGCTGACATAGAACTCTATAATAACACCACGTTTGTAACGTATACTCTAGATTCAGTTTCTTTTTGATTTTACTATCTCTTGTTATTTTATTTTCCTATGCAAATTATCTTCTCACTTAACGAGATGTTGTTTCTCCCGCTGAATTATATGTGGCAACGAGTGTAAGTCATGACGTGGTGGTATGCAGTATATATAGGCGCGCTCAAGTATACCAAGGAGCTTCGTTTTATATGTGATAGGTTCTTCCTGATTATTGATATGCGATTTACCTACGTTTCTACGATATTACGATAGTACGAAAGTTCGGGCTATCAGTAGTTGTGTTATTTTGGAGTGTGTATTTGAGTAATACCAGTAGCTCCCCAATAAAAGGTTAAAAGTGAGTACGTTTTCTTAGTTCATTTTATTGTCAGACCTCTGTCTGGCCGTTAAGTCTATTTCATTGAGTGTTTACGTTAAGTTCAGGGGATATTGTGTTTACCGCTCTAATAAGGAGCCTTCAAGGTACTAATGTACTAAAACCGAAGTTATATTACTGATATTCAAGATAATGAGGAACGCTGAGTAAAAATAATAATTCCATATTCTTGGAATTTATTGCACGTGCGTGTCTTACCTAAACAAACTCTAGCACTTTGAAGATTAAGCACACTTTAGCTACGTCAAGTAACCTTTCAATAACCCTAACGTGACTTAACGTAAGCTTTCCTGCACTACACGTCCAGCCGGAGAATTTTATTCATTATACGTTGGAAGTCAGTTAATTCAACACGCCTAGCCGTGTCTCCCGAGTAGAAGATACACAACGTCTGAGGAGCTTACCCGCAGTTTTAAAGGAAATTTGAGATACGCGATCTATTGGAATGTTCCATTTTTGTTGCGGAAGTGGTTGTTCGGAGATTCTTTTCTACGTAGGGTAGCTCAATTACACTAGTTCTAACAGATTTGAACCTTTCCACCATTTTTAATTTTTTCTGGATCTTACAATCATTAACGAACTGTGCTACCATTCTTCTGTAACGAAAAGAACAAGAACAAAAGGGCAAATTCAGCGGGTGTTAATATACGCAACACATTAATGACAATGTTGAAATTCTCTTTTTCGAAGCGTGAAACAGAACTTTTTGAACTTTAGTGCTCTTAAGAATAGTCAACTGAAAACTGCGATTTGGACATTTGCAATAAGAGTATTCTAAGTAGAATAGCCATTGCACGATTTTCGTCAAAACAGAGAAACTAGAGTAATTTCATTCCGATCACCCACATGTATTGCATATGATGAAAAAGGAAATGTGCAAAGCTCAAAGAATAGCACTTCAAATTTCAAAGATTTCCGATTAAGTCGGATATCGAAATCTTTCAAATAATCTTTCGTCATATGCAATAGATTTGTCCCTTTTTTTATTCGTAGTTTCTTTTCTTTTTTTATTCGTAGCTTCCTTTGACTTTCGTGGTTTCCTTTCTGGTTCATAAAAACTCGCTTGTGGAGGGTGCACATTTCATGTTCTGAAGCATTTTCCCTCAACGAAAGTATTCTTCAGAGTCCACCATAGTCACGCACATGAAATCTTTATGCTGCATATAATATGTACTTCCTGTTTTTTTCATCGAAGAGAACAATTCCGTTGAGATTAGAGGCCTTCGTTTAATTATATGGTGTGAATCACTCTCAAAGTTATAACCAACATCTGTATACGCTAAATATTTTCCTGTTCGCTGAACCCTAACGCTAAGACAATATGTAGTTGAGTGAGAATAGCTGCAATGACTTTAACGTTTGTATATACACACAGCAGACAAAAGATAAGAGATAGGGGTGATGGATAGTTGACGTGGGCATCCTACCCCAAAGTAAAACAGGCCCAACTCGAACACAGGCTATAAATTAGCAGAAAAGAGTGTGTCGTAATCGACGAGCATGTGTAAACGTGATGATCTGAGCGACTTTGTTGACGGACGCATTTTCAGCGGAACACACATCTATCGTCCGAGTGGTAAGAACTCCAGAGGTTCCGAGGATAATCGTATCAAGGGTGTACCGCGAGTATACCATCGATGGAAATACCAGCTCTCAGAGAGCAAGTGGTGGCAGACCACATGCCATTAAAACGCAGTCGAGGTAGACTATCCAGGTTCGTACAGATCGACAGCTCGGTAACGGCGACGCCAATCATATCCAGGTTAAATGTCGAAGGCTCAAGCAGCGTCAGTGAATGAACGGTACGACGCACGTTGTATATCCTGGAATACAGGAGCCATCTATCTGCTCTGATGCCCCTGCTGACTGCTCGTCAAAAGAAATTAGGCTTCATATGACGCTGGGAACATCAACACTGGACATCTTCAGACTGGCGCCGTGTCGTACAGTCAGATGAATCCCGTTTTCAGCTGCACCCAGATGACGGGAGGGTGCATGTGAGGCATCGGAAGCATGAAGCCACGGCTCCGTCGTGCAAGGTCAGCTCTGTTCAAAGCGGCGGTGGCTCTGTGATGGCGTGGGGACCCTCCTCATGGGACACATTAGGTCCCTTAGTGTGTCAGGAGAGTTCCTCAACCCCTGCGCGCTCTGAGAATGTGCTGGATGCTTTCACAGCTTTCGTGCATCCTGCGGCCGATGGTCCGTTTCAGAAAGACAATGTGCAGCCCCACCAGGCCGCAATCACCCACGCATCGCTCGAGGAACACTTCTCTGATTTTATAACCATCTAGTGGCCCTGAATTTAAACCCTGTGGAAGCTCTCTGGGATGCCGTGGAGGGGGGGGGGGTTATCAGATCCATAGATCCTGGAACCGACGTCTCGGGTGGAGTTGTGGACAATGCTGCAACAGACATGGCTGGCATTTCCTCCGGAAACTCCCCAGCATCTGGTGAAGTCGATGCCTTGGCGTTCAGGCTGCTATTCGCGCTAGAAGAGGACAAACACGCTATTAGGTAGGCATCTCTAATGCTTTATTCATTGAATGTATATTTACAATTACAACGAAGTTAATTTCTCCGTCATTTTTATCCACGCCGGGGCTCGAACCCGGATCCCCTCATTCCGGAATAAGTCACTCCACTAATTGAACTACGCGGACGTTCGTTCTGACAGCTTTCTGCCTTTATGTCGTGTGCGTCCTACTGGCAGGTACGTCACACAATATACACTGAAAAGCAATTGAATTAGAGATACCTGTCTAGTAACGTATAGCACCACCTTTCGCCCTGATGACGGCGGCGATTCGTATCGGCATGGATTCAACAAGACACCAGAAGCGTTGGTAAGCCACACGGATTCACGACCCCTACAGAAGCTGCCACAGTCCCCGAAGATTTGATGGAGGGGAGGTCAGAGCCTCGAACACCTCTCTCGATGGCATCTCAGATGTGCTCGATGGGATTAAGGTCAGGTGACCTAGCTGGACAAGGAACAGAGGTCACGTCGGTGAAGTGTTCATCCAACCATTTGGATACAATTCGGGAGCTGCATTGTCTTGTTGCAGCATGAGGTCCCCAGTGGGATGTTGAAGACGCACAAACGGAAGCAAATGGTCGTCCATGATATCCCGGTAACGTTGACCTGTGAGGGACAATATCACACGTACCAGGGGTCCCATTTCAGTCCACGCAAACAGTCCCCAGACGAGAATGCCACCCCCACCAGCTTGAAGAGTACTCTGCTGGCAAGAAGGATCCATCGCTTCATGTGGTTTGCGCCGTACTCGTATCCTGCCATCCGAATGTACCAACGTGAATCTCGACTCATCAGTCCAGGCAACAATTTCTCACATGTCTAAGGTCCAGTGGCGATGTTCCCGCGCCCATGCTAATTTTTGCACCCTGAGATGTGCGGTCAGCAGCGGTACCCTCGTGAGACGATGGCTTCTGTACCCCATAGCGAGGAGATGGTTCTGGATAGTGTGGCTGCTTACACGTTTTTGTGCACCAGCGTTAAATTGCCGAGTGATTTCTTGCACTGTGGCCCGTCTATCCGCTGTTACAATGCGAGCTAGCCGACGATGACCCCGCTCATCCACACGCTGTTATCCACGGCAGTTGGCCCTTGCAGGGATGGTTTTACCGGATTCGATGTATTCACGGTGCACCCGTGACACTGTGGCTCGTGAAAATCACAGTGCCTGCACGACTTCCGAGATGGAGTGACCCATTCGTCGGGCCCCGAACAATTTGCCCACGATCAAATGCGCTTAGATCCTTCGTCTTACCCATACCGCGTCCGACTCTTACTGATTCCCATCGTATCACTCCTTATATTGTCGGATCGCTGCATACGTCATGTTGTTTCCGTTTACATGGCCGGCCACAGCGCCACATTTGAATAACGCCAGTTGTCTCTAATTCAATTGCTCTTCAGTGTATGTGTAATTCACTTCTGCGATGTAAGTCACAAATGGGATTAGTTTTCACTAGGTATTCGTGTTAAATAAGCAATTTCCAAAAATTATCTCACTGGGTGGATTTCGTCTAAACGGTTTTCCGATTTTTTCATGTCTCACAAGCATTTTTTTTGTATCAAAATAAGTTACAGATAAGCTCTTATTCAATACTGTTCATACACATGGAGTGCAACCACCATATTTTTTTTTTATTGGAGGTTTAACGACCACCGTGAGCAACTCAATATGCTATAAGCAGTCGCCGTCCCTAATTTAGGGCCACTGGTTCCAGGGAAGTGAAAGAGCCAGCGTCGAAAAGCAAACACAACATCCATGCCTCACCGGGATTAGAACCCGGACACATCTCGGACGAATGGTGATAAACCATCGCTTAGACCACTGCGCCACCATAGTCTTGAAACACCTTACTTATGTAGAAGGAAGATGATTTTTTTCTGATTAATAGTCGTACTTTCACAATTCTCCTGAGCTTTTTTTTTATTAGTGAGCAACGTCAATTTTTGAACCTCATGAAATCATTGACATGATTTTCCTCTACATAATTATTGTCACTGTTTCATCACCAGAATATTTTTCCACAGAGAAAGAAGAAGTACTGCCATCAAACACTACATTATGTGCGAATAAACAGTTATCGTACCAAATCCCTTTGTTGGCTTTTTAACTTCCGTTACTTTAAAGCTTTCGAATTCCCTTTTTAGTAGGATTTTTCGAAACATTACAGCATTGAGGAATTTAGAATTGACGACTAAAATACACTTTTCCTTGACAGTTGACGTTCAAAACGATTCCAAAATTTTTCATTCGTATAAGTATCACATAATTTAAGTCTCATAATAAATTCTAAAGTAAATAAGTAAATGCAGAATGAGAGAGACGTCACCATGTTTTATCTCTCATACATGGTCGAAATGTACGACAAAAAGAAACGCATCATAGAATGGCACGATTCCTAAGTCATACTGTGGTGCCGTGGGACAATAAATCAGGGGCAGATTATCGCAGAATGTCACTTTCCCATTCAGTCTTCATCAAACATCACGACTCGTATTAATTTTTCACATCAGTTTTATTTTTGTTTAGCAGGTCCCTTCAATTTTTTCGCAATCGGTACAAAACATGAAGCGTTACAACAAAAAGCCAACGTCTGAATGGCCGTCGTATATGGACGTATGAACGAAAAACTGAACGCCAACTAAGATATACACTATCTACCAACAAATAATTGGACACCTGTGATAGCAAAAGAAAACGAAGTTTATTCATCTTCCATAGTTGGTGGAGCCTCCACGAGCGGCGTTTACAGCTGTGACCCTCCGGGACAAACTCTCAACCAGGCGTTGTACGACGGCTAGCGGTATTTTCTTCCACTCGGCTTGGAGAAGACAGGTCAGTTCCTTCACGGATTTTGGACGATGGGGGCACCCCTTAAGTCGACGTTCCAACTCGTCCCAGAGGTGCTCGATAGGGTTAAGGTCCGGGCTCTGCGCAGGCCAGTCCATTCGATTAACCTCATTGTCACCATACGAAGCCGTGGTGGACCTCGGAACATGACTGGTTGCATTGTCATCCTGAAAGTAACATGGGTCCACCCCGTAAAACTGCCACAACGTAGGAAGCGCATGGTCATCCAAAACGTTGCAGTAGGTCTCGGCGTTGAGTCTACCAGGAATTGCGACCAAGGGTCCCGTGCCATACCAGGAGAAACACCCCCTTAGCCTAATTACACCGCCGCCGAACTTCATATTTGGCACAATACATTCCGGTAGGAGGCGTTCTCCAGGCATACGTCAAACCCAGACCCTGCCATCCGAACGGTAGAGGGCGAACTTTGATTCGTCGCTCCAGAGAACCTGATTCCCCTGTCGACGTTCTTTGCACCACGTTAGCCGAGCAGCGCTATTGGACTTGGCGATCAAAAGTTTGTGTGCGGCAGCACGTCCATGATAACCGAGCAGATGGGATTCCTTGCGGATGGTATTCATCGAAAGAATACTCCCGGGCGCCTGTTGAAACTCATCGCGGATGTGGTTCATCGATTTGGCCCGGTTCTTCCGAATTTCTCTGGCCAGCACCCGTCGGTCTCTAACTCCCAGTTTTGTGGGTCTACCGGGTCGGGGCACGTTCCAACAGTCACCTCTCATCTTCCACTTGCCAATCACGTAGGCCACTGTCGAATTTGGGTACTTCAACTCGCTGGATATGTCACTTATGGATCGGCCATTTCTGTGATACCCGACGATTACACCTTTCTCGAAAACAGAGAGCTCCGAACTGCGTGGCATCTTGCATGCGACTGGTTGCGTTGTTGTTTCCCACACGATATTTAACGGCGGTGGCCGTGACATGTATCAGGACCGCAGATATCGTTGATTGCAGGGGTGTCCAATTACTTGTTGGTAGATAATGTATATCCAAGAAACAGCAATTTGCCGGAAATCAAGTGGAAAGCATCTGGCAAAGTCAGTGAAAAATCTACCTAGCTCCAAAGCCTGCGAACAAACACTGTAGACATCATCCTTATCTCTATTTTCCTCATAAGTCATTCTATTTCCGACCTTAGTTATACGTCATTCTATTTCCGACCTTAGTTATACGTCATTCTATTTCCGACCTTAGTTATACGTCATTCTATTTCCGACCTTAGTTCCTACATAACATTCATTCGAGAGAGAAATGTAGCGTTAAGTTTAGAAACCGTTAAAGGGGAACGAAACAAATTTACACAAATATCGGAATTAAAAAGGAGAAGGAATTTCGTGCAGTTCCTTTTATGGGAAAAAAGAGCCTGAATGTATTAGCAGTTTGTCTAAAGCTACTAGCTCGAACTGTAAAACATTGCTGAAGAAGTGTGATGAGGTAAAACATTATTTTGCTATGGAATCAGTCTTGAATTTTACCAATACTGCGTTACCTCTTTAACGACCATAACGCCCAAAACGCCCGTACATACAAAAACCATAGCCACCCAAAATGCCTGTATAACAGTGAGTCCGATTTCCTGCTCTTGCCTATTCTTCAAATTTGCACCAACCTATGAGGTATCAGTAGGAGTCACCCTCAGTCACTCTTATTGCTATTAAACAAATAAGTGAACCAAGAGACAATTTCGAGCATTATGCTATTTAGAGTGATAAAAGATTTTGGGGTAGTGGTCGTTAAAAGGTTAAAGTCAGAGATGAGTCTTGACGTCCAGAATAATATTGTACTTCTTCATTTATGGAATAACACTCAACATAAAATTATTACTACTTTCCTAGAAATATTGTGCGGTCACCTCTGGCACTAAAAGCAGCAGAAGTTGTTCAGGAAAGGGGTTGGATGAAGAAGACTCTAGAGTGTCGTGTAATGCAACAATGGCGGTCTGTAGTGCATTCTCGTAATGGCTTAAAATAAGACTGCAGTGGTATTCAAAGATTTTGCAATCTTGTATTTTAATTAGTATTAAATTAATTTGTGGTACATACAGAAAACGGGATTTGGACCGGATCGGTGCTCCCTTATACACTCATTGCCAAAAAATCGAAGCTCCTCGAAAAGTCGTTCGATCCCGATGAAACTCCGCATTCAAGTTCCGTAGGGCCGAATATGCAAATGATTAAAGATTAATGACCAATGATTAAATTGCGTCATAGCGCATGGAACCTCCATTCACGGTTTCCTCCATAGCGCATGGGACCTCCATTCACGGTTTCCTCAATAGCGCATGGGAACTGCGCATCGAGGAAGGTATATCAAGAGCAAAGCTCGCACGCGGATGGCTTAGTGGTTAGTGTTTCAGACTATCGATGCTGGGTCCCCAGGTTCAAGCCTGGGCTGATCTTTCAGAGATGGTGTGATTTACTAACAATCGCTGAATATCCGCCGTGCATCGGACGAGCACGTAAAGTGACGGCCCCCAGGCTGGACCCACTGGTTAAATGGGTATCCTTTCCTATGTCCCCCCTGAAATTCTCTCACCCATCTATGTGCAATATCGTACTTGTACGGTGGCGCCATCTACTGTACTCTAATCTCACTATAAACTGTTCTGTCAAAAAGTCGCTAGACTTGCTCTCATTCCTTCCGTTTCTGTGTCCTGCCCAAAAGGCGATCTCGCTGTAGGTGGCTGGGACCTAAACTCTACTCCCCGTGGACGGAAGTCCTACATGAAAATGACAAATTTCATGTTACGCACCCCACATGTGCTTTCGCTTCACCAAGTTTGTATATTAAGAATACAGAAGCGACCGCGTCAGATCATTTTTTGAACAGCTCTCCCTGCAGTCCGCACTCAACGTGTCCTTCTGCTTCAGGCCAGTTCAACAAAAGTGAAGCAGGCAAGGAAGCAGGGACAGCCAAAGGTAGAAAAACGGTCTTCTAAAGCTAAAAGAATAAAATAAGTTCCACATCCACTGAATTCACTCCAGTTATAAGTCATGTTACAACCGTTATTATTCCTATTTCCACAACTTCTAGTAAAACTTATATGTATTTCCCACAACAAACAACAGAACCTCAGGCTGCAAACGCAGTTCCTGCTTACGCCTCTTTATCCAATTTCCCTAATCAAACTTTTCAAATTTCCTCATTCTCACAAAATATCCCCGCACACATCACTCAGCTATTTCGCATTGTGCTGGACCTCTCCAATCTCCCATAATTTCTACAATTAATTTCCAAGCCGTGGCTGAAACGACAGCCATGGTTCCCGCTGACACTCAATTAATTTCCACCAACGCTCCATGCTCGTCAATTACTACAAAAAACAATTTACCCCATGCTACCTATAAATCTCCCTTCAATCTCATCCACAAATCATCAGCCTAACTTAATTTCCAAAGTACAAAACCCTGCGTTTTCGCATTCCAAAATTAGCTCTCCCTGCAGTCCGCAACTGTCATGCGCTCTTGCTTTAGCACATTTCAACAAAACTAAATTGGGAAAGGATCAGGCAAATATTTCAAATAGAATTTCTCCAAATAACAAAGAAAATAAAAGCTCCACACACACACAACTCGCTACAGTTCCCACTCAGGTAGCAACTGTCAAATTGTCAGCAAATACATTTTCAAACCTAGCACCTATAAATTTCCCTCAACAAATTAGCGAGCCACCATCTCCCCTTCTCAAACAAATTCTCCACCCAAGTCCAGGGGTACCTACACCAATTTCCCAGAAATTAGCTTCTGCTATTTTTACAAAAATTTCACCAGAAACTCCCTGAACATTATTATTTGGAACGCAAACAGTATCCGTAATAAAAAGAGCTCGAATTTATCGAACTTTTAAATGAAGAAAAAATTAACGTCGCACTCATCGCAGAAACAGCTCTCACACCAAAAATTAATTTCTCCGTTCCTAACTACAAAGCCTACAGAAATGACAGAGTCATTAAAAGAAAAGGCGGTGTTCTTATTTTAGTCAATGATAAAATAACACACTACGAATTTCCCATAAAAACATAAATTAAATTTCCTTGAAGCAATCGCTGTAGTACTAAAATCCCAGGATGGCACAAAAAGAAAATAGTTTGCACCTACAACCCACATTCCAAAAATAATATTTCCAATGACTTGAACGCAATACTATCAGATAAATTTCCCACCATTATTGGAGGCGATTTCAACACCACTCATCCCACCTGGAATTGCAGACGCACTAATAAAACTGGTAAACTCCTAGCAGACTTTGCACTGCGACAAGACAGAAATAATTTCCCCTACTGAACCCATCAGATTCTCAACAACTGGTACCGCTAATATACTGGACTTCTCTCTATTTAAAGATATCAATGCTCCGTACGAAATTAACATCAAACATAAATTAAACTCTGACCATCTCCCAGTGCTGCTAAAAATCTACGAAGGTATCAGACTCAGTGGGTTATTTATCCACCCCTCTCAGTGGGTTATTAATTGGGAGCTGCTCGCCAACAATTTCCTTGAATTTCCAACCCCTTCTATAAATGAATGCAACGATACAGTACAACTAGATGCAGAAATTAATAAATTCCAAGAGCACATTAATGAAATCATCAAGCACTCACCACTTCCCAAAAAACCTTTCGAAACTCATTATGCGCTGCCGCAATGGATTAAAAGTAAAATCACCGAAATAAACCGTGCCTGCAGGAAGTGGCGGCGCACCAAATTAATTCCAGACAGAAACCATTATTATTTCCTAAACAGAAAAATCACCCACTATATTCGAAACCACTACAACTCGGTCTGGAATAAAGCTCTGAGTTCCCTGCCTGAAAATCCCAACGTCAACGACACCACCAATGTATGGGATTTTGCAAGAAGTGTCAAAGGTACCAACAAATATATTCCCCCAATTCGTAAACCGGACAACTCAATTGCTTACGACGACGAAGAAAAGGCTGAAATCTTCGCCGACTCCCTTGCAAATCAATTCTCTGTTACAAATTTCCCAGGTACAAAAAATCACGATGAAATGATCGAAAAAACAATCCAAACTTATTTCCGAGAGCAGGAGAGTTCTCCCTGCGGTCCGCAAGTATCCTGGCCGTTCGCTTCAGTCACGAATGACAAAACCAAAAAAATCTGCGGAAGCCCCTGTGGTCACTGCTGCTGAAATTCACGCTATTATCAAGAAACTTAAGCCAAAAAAAGCTCCTGGAAGATATGGTATTACCAATAGAATTGTCAAAATGCTCCCAGCTGCATATATTGAAATAATCGCTAAAATTATTCAAGCGGCAATAGATCTCCGCTATTTTTCTGATACCTGGAAAATAGCAGATATTATCCTACTACTTAAACCAGGTAACGATCCAACCATACCTGCAAATCACAGGCCAATTTCACTGCTCCCATCTCTCAGCAAAATAATGGAAAGGATCGTATTAAAACACCTGCAAAAAATCTGCAAAGATCTCCAAATCATCCCAAATTTCCAGTTCGGTTTCAGAACGAAACATTCACCTAATCACCAAGTTTCCAGAGTAGCCGAAATAGCCTACAAAAATTCCAATCTCAAAAAATCCACAGGTGCAATTTTTCTGGATATTAGCAAAGCCTTCGACCGAGTCTGGATCGCAGGCTTAATCTACAAATTAATTAAGTTCAATTCCCCCCCCCCCCGGCTCATCCATCACATCTCTTTATTTCTCACAAACAGAAAATTCTCTGTTAAACTAAATAGAGCCAATTCAAGCAGAAGAAACATTTGCGCAGGAGTACCGCAGGGTTAGGTACTTGGACTAACACTCTATCTCATTTTCACTGCAGATATTCCAGCGCAAATTGGCATCGAATTAGCACTTTTTGCTGACGACACAGCAATCGTGTGCTCCTCAACGAATATTCATCTCATAGCCAAAAAACTCCAGAAATTTATCGATATGCTTGAAATTTACTACGCCAGATGGAAAATATCCGTAAATGCAACTAAAACTCAAGGAATTATTTTTTCAAGAAGAAATTTCCGTCATCCCCAACAAATTAAGCTCAATGGCGAAATAATACCGTAGAAGTCTCAAGTGAAATACCTAGGAATTATTTTTGATAAGCGACTCTTCTGGGGACCCCACGTCCAATATGCCATAAAAAAGGCCGCCATTCTAAAAAATTCCCTGAGATGCCTTATCTACAGAAGCTCCAAGCTCTCTCTCAAGAACAAAATCATACTATGGAAAATGTGTTTCATCCCACTGCTCCTCTACGGATCCAACATCTGGGGTATTTGCAGCGAATCTCACATGAAAAAATTGCAACAATTTCAAAATAAAATGCTTCGTCAATTATCAAATGCTCACCCCAGGGAAAGAACAGTAAACATCAGAAATAAACTGCAAATACCTCTCATCAAGGAAGTCATTGGCACTCATGCCGAGAAATTCTACGAAAAATTAAAATCTCACCCGAACACCACCCTACGAGTTGTAAATGAATATTCAACTGAAATTGTTCAACGCTACAAAAGACCCAGATTCATGCTCAATATGCTCCCAAGACTTCCACCCAAGCCCAGGAAACAGTGCAGGAAAAATCACATGAATCGGAAAAAATCTCCCACCAAAAATGATTTAAAACCACCATGAGCGGAGAGAAATTTCACCGTCACCCACTCCCCCGCTCTGATCAGCTCCTCCTGCGGTCCGCACTGCACTTGTCCCTTTGCTTCACGTAATTTCACCAAAACTAAAGGTGCATTAGCCGCGGCTTTCACTTTAGCAATTTCAACATTTCAAATTTCCGGGACATTTTCTCCACTCTATACAAAATTTTATCTTTACTTCCAACTAAGTGCCCCTAGTTTGGCCCTTAAAAGGATTAATTCCTTTAAGGGCCAAACTAGGAACACTCCTTTTTCCCTTATGCTCTCACTATTTCCCTTATGCTTCTCTCCATTACAAATTCCCTGTGCATCACCAAATCCTCACGCCAGCTCCCCTGGAATTACCAAATCACCAGGAATTACCATATATCGGAATTACCATGCTCTACAATCACCAGCATCCATCGTACTTCTACCGCTGCGACGGTAATTGAACAGACTATCCCTTGGCACTGCCTCCTTCTCACCAGACAGACTGACCCTGCTTCCCTGTTAGTGCTAGGAGTTGTTACTTTTCTCTCAACTGTTAAAAGTGCAAATTTCTCGCGCTCACTTTTAGCAGTAAAAATCTACAACTCTATTTTCCTATTCCTCTTTAAACCTATCCAATCAGGGGGCTCTACCCCGAATCTATCTACTTCTTTTTAGCCCCATACAACTGAATGTGAATTGGACCTAAACCTTAAGTATTATTATCTATTATTATATCGTAGGGACAATTTCCACAGCGGACTGCTGTTGCGTTAATCTCCACGGACCGTGAGGATGCCTCGACATCGGATCCGTGCAACATATGAGCAGTTGAGCGAGTTTGAGAGAGGATATATAACTGGGCTGAGAGAGGCCGGTTGGTCAAGTCAGCGCATTTGGGTCAGAGCGACGCCGCAATCGGACGGTGCTAGTGCCAATGGTTCGAGGAGGGCACGACCCAGCGGCACGCGGGCAGTTAACGGTCACGGAGACCTTCGTCGCTTTTGTTGGATTTTGGCTCCCATAAACTTACAATCAATTTATTTGCAGGAGTCCAATGCTTCAGCTGCAAAGCTGAAGGGCATGTAGTACGAGAATGCCCACGACGTTCCTCTCCAGCAACTAATAGTTTTGAAAATCCTCAAGCCAGCACCCCTGCTGCCAAAACTTTTTTTCCTGACCTGCCAGTTTCTAATTTACAGAATTTCACCCCACCAGCTTATGATGCCAGTCCTGATTTAACTGCTTTGCCCACGGAGGTCGCGACCACCACTGAAGGTTTCTTTGAAAAGCCTCAACCGGGTCCGAAAATATTATCTCCAACGTCTGAAGTGCAGCCTATTGCTTCCATGGACACTGACTTTCCACTCCTTCCACTAAGAGATACCTTTACTTTTGTTATCCCAGCTAAACGCTCTGTCCAGCCAGTTTCACCTCCACAAACCCGGTCCCGAACCAGAGGTAAAAAAAGGCGGAACAAAGTTAATTCTTCTTCACGCAGTTCTTCTGTTTCTTCCATAGCTGACAGCGATTCTTCAAACTTACCCACTTCAAACACATTTACCCTACTTAGTGATGCTGATGACTGTATGGACATTACTTCTGTTATTTCCGATACTGAACTTACAACGAGTGTGCCAGAGGAAGACACTGGAGAATGTGTTCCCCCACACGAGATCCTAGAACTTCCTACATATTTGGAAAGTTCCACAATTCCTATCTCACCATTAAATCTTGCTGAATTGATGTCTTTATATAGTTGTCCAACAAAATGCTCTCTAATCAAATCCACATGCATTAGAAAGCATATAAGTAATTTGCCAGAAGTCATTCATCAATTGTCCTTTGTTGATGAATTGTTTGGCAATACTGAACTGCCAGATTGGTCGGTTCAGTATGGTCGTCGCACCAAATACGTTTTAAAAGTGCTCAACCAGTATGCTGATAGTCACTTACAGCCACCGTAATGGCGAACAAAATTACTGTTGTTACCTTTAATTGCCGGGGTCTCGCTTTTTCGGCAGCGAATGCTCTGGTTTTTGAGGATGTCAGACACTTGAAGGCCAATATAATCATGTTGCAAGAGACAAACGTCTCGACTACCACCAATACCTCCTGTTGGCGGCGTTGGCCATATCAGTTCTTTCCATAATTTTCATTCTCATACTGGTTCTGGTACATCTATTGGCTTTCATACTCGTTTCCTTTCTTTAATCTCTGATATTCATGAGTCACAGAGCAGGCTGGGTATTTTTCAATATACACTGACGGAAAAAAAAATCCCAACACCAAGAAGGGGTTGTGTTAGATAAACGACAGTTGGTAGGCGGTGAGAGTATATCTGTAAGATGACGTCTATGCAAATTTCCCGCTAGGCGCATACGTGTGGCGCTAGTAGCGCCCCTCGGAACATGCAAAGCAGGTTTGCTGTAAATACGCGCTGTAACGTTCGTGAGCGTTAGTTATCGTTGAGATTCGACGTAGTGTGTTGATGTTAGTCAAGAATGCCTTTAAGAAGACGAAGAAGCCATTATCCACAGCTCACGGAGTTTGAACGAGGTCGTGTAATAGGGCTACGAGAAGGTGGATTTTCTTTCCGCAATATTGCAGAACGACTTGGCAGGAATGTAGCCACTGTGCATGATTGTTGGCAGCGGTGGTCAAGGGAAGGTACTGCCTCAAGAAGACCGGGTTCTGGCCGGGCACGTGGCACTACTGAGAGGGAAGACCGCCGTGTACGGCGTATGGCCGTGGCGCATCGTACTGCAGCCTGCGGCAGCAATTCGAGCTGCAGTTGCCACCACAGTGACACAACGAACTGTTACAAATCGGTTACTTGAAGGACAGCTCCGAGCCAGACGCCCTGTAGCGTGCATTCCACTTACTCCAAACCACTGGCATTTTGCGACGTCAGTGGTGTCAAGCTAGAGCTCATTGGAGGACGGAGTGGAGATCTGTTGTGTTTTCTGATGAAAGCCGGTTCTGCCTGGGTGCCAGTGATGGCCGTGTGTTGGTTAGGAGGCCAGGTGAGCGCCTTCAACCAGCCTGTCTGCGGCCGAGACACACTGGACCTACACCTAGAGTTATGGTCTGGGGAGCAATTTCCTATGACAGCAGGAGCACTCTCGTGGTTATCCCACGCACCCTGATGGCACAGTTGTACGTCGGTCTGGTGATTCAAACTGTTGTGCTGCCATTCATGAACAGCATTCCAGGAGGTGTTTTCCAACAGGATAACGCTCGCGCGCATACCGCTGTTGTAACCCAACATGCTCTACAGGGTGTCGACATGTTGCCGTGGCCTGCTAGATCACCAGATCTTTCACCAATCGAGCACGTATGGGACATCATTGGACGACAACTCCAGCGTCACCCCCAACCAGCATTAACGTCCCTGTATTGACCGACCAAGTGCAACAGGCATGGAACTCCATCCTACAAACTGACATCCAGCACCTGTACGACACAATGCATGAACGTTTGCATGCTTGCATTCAACATTCTGGCGGTTACACCGGTTATTAATGTACCAGCATTTCACATTTAAAATGGCTCTTCTCGCTCTTACATTAAGCTGTGATCTTGAAACCTTAATCGATTAAATATGTTACCTATACAAATGTATTGCCGCCATTTCATTCCTCTACAACTATTTTTTCGTGGTGTTGGGATTTTTTTTCCGCCAGTGTATTTCCTTTCGTCTCCAATCAGTTTATTTTCATTTGCTCAATATTCATGTCCCCTAAAATTCTACTGAAGCTCAATCTCTTATTACTCATGTTGCTTCAATTCTTACGGTTTTTCCGCCTGCTGATAGTATTCTTTTTGCCGGTGATTTCAACTGCACTCTTAATCCTACATATGACAGAGTTGGTTCCACGGAATCTCGTCATTTATACTCGTTTCACAGCTTACTCAAGTCATATCTAATTTCAACCTTCAGGATGCTTTCAGATTACTTTATCCTACAGCAAAAGAATTTACTTGATTCCAACGCTGCTTCTTTTTGTGTTCCTGCTAGATTAGATCGGTTTTATGTTTCTTATTTTTTCCATTCTGCTATTAGTTCTGTTTCCCATATTCCCAGCGTTTCTTCAGATCATCGGCCGGTTGTTTTAGTCTTTTTCCCTAATATTTCTGTCACGCCGCATCCTCATGTTTGGACTTTTGATAATTCCTTTCTTAAAGACCCAGTTTTTGTTCCAGCAGTTTATTATTTCGAATGCCGTTTCTGTTCTATCCTCCATCGATGACCCAGCTGTTCTGTGGCTTGCCACGAAAAATCAAATTGTTTTATTTTCTCGGGATTACTCTTTTCAGCGTCGCAAGATTCAGTCCATGGAACTTGCTTCTTTGAATCAAGAACTACTTCAAACCCCGTTAACGTCGCCAAATCATGATATACTCAATGCTAATCTTCGTCTTTTTCATAATTATTCGGCTTCATCTGCCCTTACCCAACCCAAGTATGCTACCCTTCGTTTTGATGATAACCACCACTGATAATTTTCACCAGTTGGAACGCTCTGCTATTAAAAATAAAACCATTACTTTTCTTAATCTTCCAAAAGGATCCGAATCAAATAACCAATTCAAAATTTGTGAAGCCACCCTTGATTTGTACAGACAACGCTTCAGCCCTAATTTCACTTCTTCTGCAGTCAGTTCTCCACTCATTCAACATCTTCCGCAAGTTCCTGATCATTTCACTACTTAACTTTCCTCTCCTTTTCCTCCGGCCGAGATTAGAAATTCCATTCACAGCCTTAACGACAGATCTGCCCCGGGAGAAGATGGTCTCCCCTTCCTTTCTTTTAAATTCTTTCTTTCAATCCTTCTTCCTTTGTTGGTTGCTGCTTATAATTATATTTTTTCTACTCCACACTTTGATTCTTTCAATTTTTCTTTTGCAACTTCCCGTCTTATCCCCAAATCCGGTAATCTCAGCTTTCTAACTAATTGGTGGCCCATCTCGGTTCTTAATACTGATTACAGAATCTTTGCTAAAATACTTGCCCTCCGCCTTAATATTGTTCTTTCTGACATTATACACCCAGACCAAACCTACACAGTTCTGTCCCGCTCGATCTTCTCTAATATCCTCACTATACGTAACCTTTACTCACTGGCGTCCAGGCTTTCGGAACCCCTGGCAATTTTCTCCCTTGACCAAAAACGGGCTTTTGACTCAATTAACCATTCTTATCTATTCACTGTTCTACGCCACTTTGGCTTTCCTCCTACTTTCATTACTTCTATTTCTAATCTCTATACTGACGCTTCCTTTCGTGTTCGTACCGCCAATTTTTCTACTTCCACCATTCCGTTTACTAACGGGATCAGGCAGGGTTGCCCCTGTCTGGTCAACTTTTTTCTCTTGTTTTTGAACCATTGTTGATTGCTCTTCGTTTCCGAATTTCTTCCACCATTCCACGAAATATATCCACCAAGCGACACCATCATATTGTTTTAACAGCTTATGCCGATGACCTCACGATGTTTCTCCGTTCCACTGATTCTTTTCAAGTACTACGTTTGACCTACCAAGAATATGCCGCCATTTCTGGCTCTGCTTTGAATGTCTCAAAATGTTAAGGATTCTGGGCCGGTACGTGGACCTCCCAAGGAGACTGCCCATGGGGAGCTCAGTGATCTTCTTCGATAATCAAAGTGCTTGGTATCTACGTGGGCTCTCCGGTAGCGGTTACAGCAGCAACCTGGACACCGCTTATCCAGAAAATTAATAGAAGTCTTGTTCCATTTCGTTACCTTAAAACTAAACTTTTTTCTTCAATCGAGCTTACTTGATCAAAACTTTTATTTTACCGATCTTTTTTCATACCTGGATTGCCAACTCGCCACCGAAGATTTTTTTGAAGAATGTTCAACGCGTGTTTACAGATTTCATCTGGAGTACCATTCACTGGGCTCACCGATCTACTTTAACTCTTCCTCTGTCGTTTGGCTGCCTTGGTCTTGCTGATGTGTCTCTGAAATTCCAATCCTTTCATCTGTTTAATTTTATTCGTGAATTCTCTCTTCCTCTGTCTTCTTCACACACCATTATCGATACTCTCCATTTCCCTCGTAGTCCATTTCTTACTGTCTCGACTTTTCTGCAGATGGACCTTTTTCCTTTTGTTCCCAGACATTTCCCCGATACTTACATTTCTGTGCTTTCCTTTTGGCGCTCCTTATGTCCAGTCCGGCTTCCTCCCTCCACTACTAATGATTTATTGGCAGAAACTCTCTTATTTGACTCTGCTATCCATTCTTCTACCACCCCCTACCTTCACTTCTCCACTTGGTTTGCTTGTGGAGTGGTGAAGGTATCTCAACTCGTTGATTCTGCACTCCGTTGGAAATCGTTTCAGTCTATATCTCCTCCGTTGCCTGACAAATCAGCTTCACGTTCTCAACTCCGTTTTATTCAAAAGTGCATCCAAACTCTTTACCCTTCCCTTGCAGATCAAAATGGATGGATTTTCACGCCTTCAGCTGCTTATTGTTTGCCGTTCTTGTTTATTTGAATGATGTTCCCTATCTTTAGCACAAAATATCTATGAAGCCACTTTACTATCATTTCTTAACATACTTCAGTGCTCCAATCCCGATTGGTACCATTCCTGCTGATGAATTAAATACTACCTGGATGGATGCCAATATTTCTCTTGCTGCACCACGTGCGAAAGATATTCATTGGCTCCATCTTCATCAACGTCTTCTTACTCCACTCCACTTTCATCGATTTCGTCATCTTCTGTCTCCGGATTGTTTTTTTGTTCCACTGTTGGTGATGTCCATCATTCCTACTCTCTTTGTTTGGTTCTACAGACTTTATTTTCCTTGATGTTTTCACTTACCGAAAAAGTTTGCCCTTCACTTCACACCATGATGCACTTTCTCTACCTTCGCCGTCATCATCAATCTGCAATTCATCATAATCAAAGGTGTGCGTTTTTCTTCCTTCAGGCTAAACTTACTATCTATCACTAGTATCAATCTTCTGTTGATGATCCAGCATTGCGTCGCTATCATGTTGCTCGCCGTTTTCTCTGCAGAAAATTTCGCTCATCAATCATCCCTATCGTTCAAACTGAGTCTGATATTGCCAAAGCAGCTGATCGTGTGTTGCCCTTTTTTCAAACCTGGAAAATTGTTGGGACGTGGTGCGATATTGATTAAGACCGTGTTTCCTTTCTTCTTTAACGGTTTTTATGTTTTTTTTCTTTAGGTGTTATGACTTGGTATTTTTTATGGGTTTTTTTTAGTTCTATTACAATGTGTTTTTCCTCTAAGCACCATTTTCTTAATACTGCAAATGACTATATGCTGAAAGTTACATACTCATACTGCTGAAAGTTACATACTGCCTATTGGTAGTGTTTTTTTTAATGTTTTATTAATAATGGTTGTTGATTGTGATGCCGGAAGTGTCTTTTTCCGGCGACGTTTTTTATTATACATAATTTTATGAGCAATAAAGACCTTCTGAATTTCTGATCATTCGTCCAAAAGAGGTCCTGGTTCCAAACCCGGTGAGGCATGAATGTTGTGTTTTGTCTTACGGCACTGGCTCTCTACCTTCCCTGAAACTATTGGCCCTAAATTAGGAACGCGCGACTGCTTATATCCCATCGAGTTGCGCACGGTGGACGTTAAACTCAAAAAAAAAAAAAAGAGGAAACGAAAAGATTTTGCCGTCCCAGTGGTGCAGGGGTCTAAGGCTCTGGCTTATGACCACTCGCCCTAGTTGGGACCGGGTTCAAATAATGGTGAGGCATGGATGTTTTTGTTTGTCTTTTGGAATTGGTTCTCAGTGTGTGACTTGATCAACACTGGTTCTTTGTGTACATTGGTCATTCAGCATACTGTAAAACAATGTTTGATGTGTACTTGTTCCTAATGTGCCACTTGATCAACACTGACTCTCTGTGTACATTGGTCATTTAGCATACTGTAAAACAATGTTTGATGTGTACTTGTTACTTGATCAACACTGGCTCTTTGTGTACATTGGGCATTTAGCATACTGTAAAACAATGTTTGATGTGTACTTGTTCATAATGCGTTACTTGATCAACACTGGCTCTCTGTGTACATTGGTCATTTAGCATACTGTAAAACCATGTTTGATGTGTACTTGTTTATAATGTGTCACTTGATCAACACTGGCTCTCTGTGTACATTGGTCATTTAGCATACTGTAAAACAATGTTTGATGTGCACTTGTTACTTGATCAACACTGGCTCTCTGTGTACATTGGTCATTTAGCAAGCTGTAAAACAATGTTTGATGTGTACTTATTCATAATGTGTTACTTGATCAACACTGGTTCTTTGTGTACATTGGTCATTTAGCATATTGTAAAACAATGTTTGATGTGTACTTGTTCATAATGTGTTACTTCATCAACACTGGCTCTCTGTGTACATTGGGCATTTAGCATACTGTAAAACAATGTTTGATGTGTACTTGTTTATAATGTGTTACTTGATCAACACTGGCTCTCTTTGTGTACATTGGTCATTTAGCATACTGTAAAACAATGTTTGATGTGTACTTGTTCATAATGTGTTACTTGATCAACACTGGCTCTCTGTGTACATTGGTCATTAAGCATACTGTAAAACAATGTTTGATCTGTACTTGTTCATAATGAGTTACTTGATCAACACTGGCTCTCTGTGTACAATGGTCATTTAGCATACTGTAAAACAATGTTTGATGTGTACTTGTTCATAATGTGTTACTTGATCAACACTGGTTCTCTATGTACATTGGTCATTTAGCATACTGTAAAACAATGCTTGATGTGTACTAGTTCATAATGAGTAACTTGATCAACACTGGCTCTCTGTGTACATTGGTCATTTAGCATGCTGTAAAACAATGTTTGATGTGTACTTGTTCATAATGTGTTACTTGTTCAACACTGGTTCTTTGTGTACATTGGTTATTTAGCATACTGTAAAACAATGTTTGATGTGTACTTGTTCATAATGTGTTACTTGATCAACACTGGTTCTCTGTGTACATTGGTCATTTAGCATACTGTAAAACAATGTTTGATGTGTACTTGTTCATAATGTGTTACTTGATCAACACTGGCTCTCTGTGTACTTTGGTCATTTAGCATAATGTAAAACAATGTTTGATGTGTACTTGTTACTAATGTGTTACTTGATCAACACTGGCTGTCTGTGTACATTGGTCATTTTGCATGCTGTAAAACAATGTTTGATGTGTACTTGTTACTTGATCAACACTGGCTCTCTGTGTACATTGGTCATTTAGCATGCTGTAAAACAATGTTTGATGTGTACTTGTTACTTGATCAACACTGGCTCTCTGTGTACATTGGTCATTTAGCATGCTGTAAAACAATGTTTGATGTGTACTTTTTACTTGATCAACACTGGCTCTCTGTGTACATTGGTCATTTAGCATGCTGTAAAACAATGTTTGATGTGTACTTTTTACTTGATCAACACTGGCTCTCTGTGTACATTGGTCATTTAGCATGCTGTAAAACAATGTTTGATCTGTACTTGTTCATAATGTGTTACTTGATGAACACTGGATCTCTGTGTACATTAGTCATTTAGCATACTGTAAAACAATGTTTGATGCGTACTTTTTAATAATGTGTTACTTGATGAACACTGGCTCTCTGTGTACATTTGTCATTTAGCATACTGTAAAACAATGTTTGATGTGTACTTGTTCATAATGTGTTACTTGATCAACACTGGCTCTCTGTGTACATTGGTCATTTAGCATACTGTAAAACAATGTTTGATGTGTACTTGTTCATAATGTGTTACTTGATCAACACTGGCTCTCTGTGTACATTGGTCATTTAGCATACTGTAAAACAATGTTTGATGTGTACTTGTTCATAATGTGTTACTTGATCAACACTGGCTCTCTGTGTACATTTGTCATTTAGCATACTGTAAAACAATGTTTGATGTGTACTTGTTCATAATGTGTTACTTGATCAACACTGGCTATCTGTGTACATTTGTCATTTAGCATACTGTAAAACAATGTTTGATGTGTACTTGTTCATAATGTGTTACTTGATCAACACTGGCTCTCTGTGTACATTGGTCATTTAGCATACTGTAAAACAATGTTTGATGTGTACTTGATGTGAAACATCTGTATCCTGTCTAATTCTGCCTGTTTGTGATGTCTCTGTACCACCAGGTCCAATAAATCATTTAAAAAAACAACAACCTCCAATCAAATTAAAAAAACAAACAAAAAACTCTGTAGTTGATACAGATAGCACTCGAACACCTTGGTTACAACAAATGGTACGGAGTAATCTGTAATCGCAGAAAGTTTCTCGAAATCTCTGAAGTAGCCAAATCTCAGATCTGGAGAACAGGTGTTGTGACCTAACAAACAGTAATGCATTGAAAATTAAGAAATCGCAAATTCGTTTAAAAGAGCATAAAAGTAAGCAAGAAAAATTGTATTAAACTCATGAATGGAATACGGGATTACACCATACAATACAAATTTTAAAGATGTGAATCTGTTTTTTAGTGTGTAAATATGACATCGGATGGTAAATTAAGGTTATATTCAAATTACTCGGAAACTTGAAACTTGGTCGTTCTGGATGTCGCAGTAGTTTGCATACTCGGGAGCTATCTGGCAGACGCGTATACGAATCCTGCTCCAGGACGACGAAATTTTCAAGTTTTCGGATATTATCTGATTTATCATCTATGCCATATTTACACCAAAAACGGACTCACTTCTTCAAAATTTAAATTAAACTGTCTGTTCCTAAATGCAAGTTATTCCTGCTTTAAGTAGAAAATACACTCACGGACAATGAATGTTATTCCATCTTTAAGTGAAATACACTCACGGACATAAAATTTCAGGTCAATCCGATGCTTTCTTCTTGTGCACCAAGAAGAAAGCATCGGAATGACCTAAAATTTTATGGACGTTATTTTACGGATGAATGATACACACGAGAGCACAAAAAGAGCTGCAGGACAATACAGAGGGATCTGTGGCACGCAGTCCGGTCATCTTCAATAGTGCGTCGCACCGCCTCGTGCTGCGATACATGCTGCAATACGGTCCAGCATGGAGACGAACAGACGCCTGATGTTGTCCTGAGGCAGACTGGCCTACACGTTTTGGACGATATGCTCCAAATCCCGGATAATGCGGCACGGCGGGAGCCGGCGTTTCAACTGGTCCCACACATGCTCGATAGGGAACATGTCCGGAGAGCGGGCAGGCCATAGAAGTGTCTGGGCATGACCTAGGCAGTCCTGGGCAACCCGAGCTGTGTGCAGGCGGGCATTATCCTGCTGGTATAACACAACTGGAATCCCCGCCAGGAATGGTAGCACATGGGGCAGTAGGATGTCATCCACATACCGCTGGCCCGTCATTGATCCACGTATCACTACTAGAACTGATCGGCTATCGTAATCTATGGCTCCCCAGACCATAATGCCTGCAGTGGGGGAGGTGTGGTGCTCGATAGCGAGGTTGGGATTGTGCCGTTCACCCAGGAACCGCCACACTCGGACACGATGAATATCTGTCCCAAAAACGAAGCGGCACTCATCGCTAAACACCACACGTCGCCAGTCTGTGTCGTTCCACGTCACTCTGGCAGGGCACCACTGCACACGGAGTCGGTGATGTTCCGTGTTAATGGCAGCACACGTAAGGGGCGCTGGGATCGCAGATTCGCTTCCGCTAGGCGTCGGGAAATGGTTCGTGGGCACACAAGAGCTGCTACATCTGCCTGTATGGTGGACCGGATCCCCATGGGATCCGCACATGCCCGGCGCACGATCCGTTGATCCTCTCTACCCTTGGTCCTCCTGGTCCATCCGGAGCAGCTCCGCCGTGTAGGCAGTGCCGTCACGTGTCCAATGCTCCCAACACAGTTGGAAGGTATGGTCAGAACGATCCACGTGGTGGGCTATACGGCGCGCCGACCACCCTGCGGTTTTCAGCCCGATGATCATACCTCTCTCAAACTCCGTAAGTTGCGTAAATCGACGTCTCTGGCGTCTACCCGGCATTCTTGTCACTATGTACTGTCGCTTGGGTCAGCCGCTGCTTTTCGTTTTCATGGGACATCGACTAGACGCGTGTTTATAAGGCTGCAGGTTCATGCTTGAAGCGCCACCACAGGGTGTGTGGTTATGCGCAATTGCACCAAACGTGGATCATTTGCATACCAGCACGCACTGTAGCTATTTGCAAAGTTTCGCATTTGTAGCATGTTTTCTTCTAGGTGCGCAAATTTCATTGTCTGTGGGTATAATACATCTCAGAAAATGAATAGCGTAAAATCAGAAAGTTGGCCTAATGACAGGAAGATGGGCGAGTGACATGCTCTTGCTTTGCTACCGGAGAAACCGACCTACATAGGGAAACAAATAACAGATGTTAGAAAACAGAAGGTCTAGTTACTGAGGAGACGAGGGAGAGCTATTTGTCACGCCATAGGTGAATCAGCTTAAGAAAGAGGATAAAGCATTGGCTTCGTTCTTTATAAACCGAATCTCTGTGTAAACCAAGCAAGCTCAACGCTGGTTTACGCACGACCTGTCGGTAATGACACTAAGTAGCGAGCACAAAGTTTATGGAGGGTTTTTTTCCGAGTTTCAGCTATCAAATGAAATATAATTTTCCTAGTGGGATGCTCAGAAATGTAGATACCGTTTTAAGTTCTAAAATGAGTTGATTTCAATTAGCAAGAAAAACTGTAAAAAACCTAAGTGCATGAACCATAATTCGCATGATTAGCGTCAGATGATGAAAAAGAGTTCTTCGAATTCGACATGTCGACGGTGAGCTTTGTCAACTCGTGAATTCTTGGGATAAGATTGCATCTTTCTAGAAAGGATCAAAAATGGCTTTGAGGTTGCGGTCTAGTCTTGGCAATTTGTTGATGTAAATTGATTTTTTTCGATATTTCGTGTAAAAAAATATATATGATTATAGTACAGCTTTGTCTACAGACAGGTTGACAGACCTGTGCTATAATCATACGTGCTTGGTTTTAAAAATGCGTAAAAACGCAAGAGTAATATCTGCACCTTATTACAATGATACACGGTCGAGTCAAATTATTGTGATCACCAGCTAATATCCAGAGTAACCGACATGTGCAGCGCGGACAGCAGCTAGACGTGCTGGGAGAGACTCAATAAACTACTGGAAGGTGTTCACAGGTATGTGGAGCCATGCTGACTGCAGTGCATCTGACAGCTGCTGGAGAGTGCGTGGTGGAGGATCCATAGAGCGAACAATACGATCGTGATGGTCCTACAGATGCTCAATTGGGTTTAAGTCTGGGGAATTAGAGGGGCCAGGAAAGCACTGTGAAGTCTTCATCGTGTTCTTCCAATCAATCACGGACATTTCTAGCTGTGTGACACGTCGCATTGTCGTACTGGAAGATCCCATCCGCCCCATGAAAGACAATAAGCTTGTATGGGTGTACGTGGTCAGCAAGGATGGATTCATAACGAATTCGGTCCGTAGTGCCTTTTACCTGTATAACTGGACCCAGGGAATGCCGCAAAAACTTTCCCCAGACCATAACGCTTCCCACACCAGCTTGTATTCTTCCATCAATGGTTAAAGAGTGTTTGTTCTCCGATGTTTCTCGCCTTATACGCCAAAGTTCGCCCCTTCGATGAAGCAGAAAACGTGACTCGTCGGAGAAGGCAATGCTTTGCCAATCAGCGGAGGTCCAATTACTATACTGCCGTGCAAATGTAAGCCTTTTCTGCCTATGCACCTTCGTTAACGTTGGTGCAGTGACCATCCGTCTGCATCGGAGCCCCATACCCAAAAGGGTTCGCTGAACTGTCGTTTTTGACACACTTCGGGTAGCACCCTGTTTCATTCCACCAGTGAGTTGCTGTACTGTAGTGTGTCGAACGGCCCTCACGCACCTTCGCAGCCGACGTTCACTTCTCACATTAATGGCCCGTGGTGCTCCGCAGTTTCCATATCGCTTATTCGCAATGGTGCCATTTCTCCAATCACGATACACTTTAACCATAGCAGCACGCGAACAGTTCATAAACTGCGCTGTTTCAGAAATACTGCCACCCTTGGCCCGAAAGCCGATAATCATCCTTTTTTGCGAATCTGATAAAATGCTCCTGTTATCCGTGACAGCAATGAGTGATATGTTTTCAGAATACCTGTAGCACACCTTATATACTTTCCAAGCCAGCTAACGTCACGTGTCTTCTTTCATTGGCTAAGCGCTGTTGACGTCAAAAATAGGAGGTCGCCACAAGTAAGTAGAACTGAAACATTGAGACTTTTCAGATACATTGCGCAATGTAACACAATAATGTTTCAGGAACCTTACGGTTACCTCAAAATGTCCTCAAACGTTACATAACTTTGAAACATAGTAACTGATACGTTACAGTGAAAGGTCTTTATAACTTCAACATACCAACTTCATGTTACGGTTACGTATGTATTTGAAAGATATTTGTAACTTCGTTACATTACTGTTACGCATTTGAAAGATATTTGTGACATCATCATATTGCTGTTACGTATTTACTACGTTCAACATTACAGTTTTAATATACTTTGTAAAATCACAATAAACAAGAAAGATGACACCGAATTTTCGGGTGTAATAAGATCGTCTTTTGAATCTGTTCTGGCGCACATTAAATTTATCAAAGCTTTTCAAAGTCAATGGAACCGGTATGCCGGTATGGAAAACAGTAGTATCTGACGGAAGAAAGAAGTTTCTTAATCGAGATTTTAATCCCTCAGATATTGCTGTAAACGAAATTATGAGCTGACGCCCTTTGGTTGCAAACTTGTGCGTTAAGAAAAACATGAATTCATATGAGAAACATTTCGCACCAGAAACGTTCTCCAACTTAGAAAGGATTTTTCAAATCGGACTCTTAGAAACAGAGATATCGGCACAAAAAAAATGTGACTTTACGGCCCCTGGTGGGAAAACCATGCATTATTTTAGGAAGAAAGTATTCTCAAAAGGTTTTTCCATATAAGCACTATCGGTCCACGAAAAAAAAAATTTAGTCGAGTTTTCAGGAGCCCAGATTTTGCCACAAATACATCAGAAGCAGCAATCTACACTTATGCCCCCTGGTGGCCAAATGATTCTTTACCAAACATTACAAATTATGTGAAAAATATTTTCCATCAGGTCTTGTATGCGATACAGGAAGAATTTTTCAAATCGGAGTTTTCGAAGAAGAAATAACGCAGAAAACGCAATTTACCTTTGTGCCCCCTAGCAGAAAGTATATGATTTACTGGAAAATTTTGAATTTATAGGAAATATATTTCGCATCCGAAACACTATCCAACAAAGAAGAAATTTTTCAAATCGGACTCTAGAAGTAGAGATATTGACAAAAATAAGATATACATTTACGCCCCCTGGCGTAGAAGCCATGCATTATTTCAAGAAAATGTTCCTAAAAGGTTTGTCGACATGAGTAGTATCGGTGGACAAACCATTTTTTTCAATCGAGACTTTAAAAGCTCATATTTTGCTGCAAATACATCAGAAGCGGAAATTGAGACTTACGCCACCTGGTGGCCAAACCATTTTTTTTAATTAGAAATTCTGTGCAAAGGATTTCCCATCAGGAGCTGTATCCGGTGCAGAAAGAATATTTCAAATCGGAGATTTAGAAGCAGAGATATAGGGGGAACCACAATTTACCACTACGACCCCTAGCGGAAAGTCTATGAATTATTTGAAAATTTTGAAATTATATGAAAAACATGTCACACCAGAAACACTATCCAACAAAAGAAGGAATTTTTCAAATCGGACTCCTAGAAGTAGAGATATGGACAAAAATAAGATATACATCTACGCCCCCTGGCAGAGAAACTGTGGAACTTTTTAAGAAGAAAATATTCCGAAAATGTTTATCGATGTGAGTGGCATCATTCCAAGAAATAAGTTTTTCAATCGATATTTTAGAAGCTCAGATTTCATGGCAAATACATCAGAAGCTAAAATTAACACTTACGCCCTCTGGTGGCTAAAGTATTCTTTATCAAAAATTTGAAATTTTATGCAAAAGAATTTCCATCAGGAGATGTATCCGCTGAAGAAATTTTTTTTTCAAATCGGAGTTTTAGAAGAAGAGTTATCAGGAAAAATGTAATTTACTTTTACGCCCCCTAGCGGAAAATCAATGCGAAATATGAAAAAGTAACTATATCTAAAATACTCTTCGGTATAAATGGAATCGAGAGGTAGAAGAATTTTTTTAATCGGATGTTTAGAAGCAAATATGTGGAATAAAACGTATTTTTGAATTCAACATCACCTGAATGTACGCCCCCTAGCGGCGAAATTTTACATTGCAAAAAAAAAAACCGAAATAAAGGATCATCAGTCGCATATTTCAAGCTTCTCAATGCAAGAAGATTTTTTAAAATCGAACTAATAGTTGCAGAGATATCGTGGGTACAGACGGACGGACGGACAAACCGGTAACATAAGCACGATCTTTTTTTACAAAAGACGTGCTAAAAATTATATTAATAACAATCAAGATGATATCGAATTTTCGGGTGTAATAAGTACGTCGTTTGAATCCGTTCTGACGCAAATTAAATTTATCAAAGCTATTCAAAGTCAACGGTACCGGTATGGAAAACAATAGATCTGACGAAAGAAAGTAGATTTTCAATCGGGTTTTTAATCCCTCAGATATTGCTGTAAACGGAATCGTGAGCTTACGATTTCTTAGAAACAGAGATATCGACAAAAATAAGATGTGACTTTACGTCCCCTGGTGGGAAAACCTGCATTATTTTAGGAAGAAAGTATTCTCAAAAGGTTTATCCATATAAGCGGTATCGGTCCAAGAAAAAAAATTAGTCGAGCTTTCAGGAGCCCAGATTTTGCAACAAATACTTCAGAAGCAGAAATCAACACTTATGACCCCTGGTGGCTAAACCATTCTTTACCAAACATTAGAAATTATGTGAAAAATATTTTCCATCAGGTCTTGTATGCGATACAGGAAGAATTTTTCAAATCAGAGATTTAGGAGAAGAAATAACGCAGAAAACGCAATTTACCTTTGTGCCCCCTAGCGGAAGGTCTATGATTTACTTGAAAATTTAAAATTGATAGAAAAAACATTTCGCATCGGAAATACTATCCAACAAAGAAGGAATTTTTCAAATCGTACTCTTAGAAGTAGAGATATTGACAAAAATAAGATATATGTCTACGCCCCCTGGCGTAGGAACCATGCATTTTTTCAAGAAGAAAATTTTCCTAAAAGGTTTGTCGACATGAGTAGTATCGGCCAACAAACGACTTTTTTTTAATCGAGATTTTAGAAGCTCATATTTTGCTGCATATACAACAGAAGCGGAAATTAAGACTTACGCCACCCGGTGGCCAAAAAATTTCTTAAAAAAATTAGAAAACATGTGCAAACGATTTCCCATCAGGAGCTGTATGCGGTGCAGAAAGAATTTTTCAAATCGGAGATTTAGAAGCAGCGATATAGGGGAAAACGCAATTTACATTTACACCCCTAGCGGAAAGTCTATGAATTACTTGAAAATTTTGAAATTATATGAACCACATGTCACACTAGAAACACTATTCAACAAAGAAGGAATTTTTCAAATTGGACTCCTAGAAGTAGAGATATTAACAAAAATAAGATATACTTCTACGCCCCCTGGCGTGGAAACCATGCACTATTTTAAGAAGAAAATGTTCTTACAAGGTTTGTCGACATGAGTAGTATCGGTCAAAAAACGACGTTTTTTTCAATCGAGAATTTAGAAGCTCATATTTTGCTGAGAATACAACAGAAGCAGAAATTAATATTTACGCCCCCTGGTGGCCAAACTATTTTTTTACAAAAATTAAAAATTATGTGCAAACGATTTCCCATCAGGAGCTGTATCCGGTACATGAAGAATTTTTCAAATCGGAGGTTTAGAAGCAGAGATATAGGGGGAAATGCAATTTACCACCACGCCCCCTAGCGGAAAGTCTATGAATTACTTGAAAATCTTGAAATTATATGAAAAACATGTCACACGGAAAACACTATCCAACAAAGAAGGAATTTTTCAAATCGGACTACTAGAAGTAAAGATATGGACAAAAATTAGATGTACATCTACGCCCTCTGGCGGAGAAACTGTGGAATATATTCCGAAAAGGTTTATCGATGTGAGTGGCATCAGTCCACGAAAGAATTTTTTCAATCGATATTTTAGAAGCTCCGATTTTATGGCAAATACATCAGAAGCAAGAATAAAATCAGAAGCAATTTAAGATACGCCTCCTGGTAGCCAAAGTATTCTTTACCAAAAATTTGAAATTGTATGCAAAAGATTTTCCATCAGGAGATGTATCCGCTGAAGAAATTTTTTTTCAAATCGGAGTATTAGAAGAAGAGTTATCGGGGAAAATGTCATTTACTTTTACCCCCCTAGCGGAAAATCTATGCGTAATTTGAAAAGGTAACTATATCTAAAATACTCTTCGACATACATGGAATCGAAAGATATTTTTTTCAATCGGATATTTAGAAGCAAATATGTGAAATAAAACGTATTTTTGAATTCGACATCATCTGCATTTACGCCCTCTAGCGGCGAAATTGTACATCGTAAAAAAAACGATTTGCATATTTCAAGCTTCCTAATGCAAAAAGAATTTTTCAAATCAGACTAATAGTTGCAGAGATATCGTGGGTACAGACGGACGGACGGATGGACGGACAAACCGATAACATAAGCACGATCTTTTTTTACAAAAGACGTGCTAAAAACAATTACTTACTTTCAGATGATCTTGAATCACACACACACACAAACACACACACACACACACACACATACACACACACAAAAGGATGAAATATGAAATCAACTAACTACCTAACTCGAGTACGATAGTATCACCAAATAATATCCCAATAGCACTTGGAAATACGACTACGAGAGTGCTTCGGTGAAATGGCATAAATGCGCATGCGCATCCACGCCGTTGCCAAACCAAAGATCATAAATATCGTCGGAATGTAACATCAAGGTAGCAATTATGTTCAATGGAAACTATAAACAGTAGTATCGGTGAATGCTATTTTTAAGGTAACCGTAATGTACAAAGAGTTATGTTCCATAATAGATGTTGCTGAAATGTAATTGTAGGATATCTCTGAAAGTGTAACGAAAATGAGAGATTGTAACATTATTGATACATATCTGAAACGTTTTGTGCTGTATGGGTATGTATGGTCATGCAAGGTAATATTTTATTCCTCATATCAAAGTAATCCGTTGCAAATACATAATTATGTATAGAAAAGGAATATGTATATGAATGTTTATCAGTGCCAGAAATTTTGATTGCAACATATCTTCCATCAGTGTTAATAACAGCGTGCAGTCGAAGGATGAAGTTGCAAATAACGTGCTTGAAGATGAAGTTGCGAAGTACGTTCATCTTCAGCCGTTTTTTTCAAGTTAAAAATAGTCGGAGGACTTGTCGTTAAGACGTTGTATTTCAAATAACCCCGCATCTAAAGTTCAGTTCAGGTGACATTGCAGGTTGTGCTAGGAGTTTACCTTACACTTTAGAATAGCCGTTAGGCATTGACTCGGTTGTTGAAGATTTCGTCCAGGATTTCCAGCGCAACTCTTGCAGTGTAAGATTTCACACCATCCTGTTGACACTATAATAGTTCATATCTATATCAGGGATGTAAGGTCAGGTGATGCGTAACATCACAGCCTCTCCTTGACAAATGTCAACCCCGCCTTCTCGTGGTGCATCCTGTTCCCACTAAAGGGGCTCTGACGACCGCCAATAGCGGTATAACTATACCATCGGGATCAGAGGAAATTCTATCCCACACTCACCAACCCGCTTGGCCAGCGTGGTGAGTTATGGCCAAACCCCTCTAAAATGACTCCACAACTTAAATCTTGGCCCTCAGTCTCCGGCAGCTGGAATGTACCTGGCCAAGGCAGCGGCCAGTGCGACATGAAGGCAGAGGGTGCTAAGAATCCCCGGAGGACCGGACTAGGCTGCCATCTGCTGCTGACCTTGGCAACGTACAATGGACGCTCCCTATCTTCTGATTCAAGGCTTCTTGAATTGGAAGAGGAACTACAAAGGATCAAGTGGGACATCGTGGGGCTAAGTGAGGTAAGGAGAAAAGAAGAAGATCTCATCGAACTGAAAAGTGGACATCTCTTCTACTATCGTGGGACAGATACTGGCAGAACTAGTGGTGTTGGATTTATAATAAACAAGAAACTGAAGGATAAAGTGGTGGAAGTTGAAAGTTCCTCTGACAGAGCTGCACGACTCGTTATCCAACTATCGAGAAGATACCAGGCTCAGATTATTCAAACTTATGCACCCACCACAAGTCATCCTGAAGAAGAAATTGAAGAATTTTATGAGGAAATTTGTCATCTAAATAATAAAGGTAAGCAGCACTTGAAAATAATTATGAGAGATTTCAATGCAAAAATAGGGCAACGGCAACAGAATGAAACTTCAGTAGGTAAATTCGGTCACGGCAACAGAAACCAGCGTGGAAATACTCTCGTTGAGTTTGCAGAGGCAGAAGGGTTTTTCATCTTGAACTCCTTCTTCAAGAAAAATCCACACAGGAAATGGACATGGAGACATCTAAAGGGGACGACAAGTGAAATTGATTTTATTATGTGTAACAAAAAATTCGTCATAGAAGACTGCAGTGTGCTAAACAAGTTCAACACAGGTAGTGACCATAGATTGGTGAGATGTAAGATGCACCTCAACACTAAACTTGAACGTCGCAAGCTCATAAGACAAACAAAATCTATTGACATAACCAACCTTAAAAAACACCATAATACCTTCAAGTTGGAACTGAAGAACAGGTTCTCTGCTTTAGAAGGCCTAACATCGGAAGAAGTGGACATCTCTGAAGTTAACAGAAAAGTAACCAAAGCTCTTATGGAAACAGCAACAAAATTTAGCTGGGTCGAAGAACAAGTTGCATGTAAATAAATTATCAGGAAAAACGAAAATGTTGATGCAAAAAAGAAGAGAGATGAGGACAACTAAAGAAGATGTGACTTCCAAAGTGGAATATTTAGAGCTATGCAAGACAGTACGAAAAAGTATCACTGAAGTCGTAAGAAAATTCAACTGTGAACTAGTGAGGAAAGCAATTGAAAACAACCAAAGCCTAAAGATAGCAAAGGGACATCTCAGTAAGGGAAGAAAACAGATTATGGCACTGAGAAAAGAAGATGGTTCTGTAACAAGAAATAGACGCGAAATTTTGACAAGAATGAAAGATTTCTACTCCAATTTATATAAAAGGGATGATACATGCACTCCAGACATCATGAAAGATACCAGTACCAGAGTTCCTCCAGTCCTTCCAGCAGAAGTTGCACATGCAATCAAGAACATGAAGCGGGGAAAAGCTCCAGGAGAAGATGGAATTACTGTAGACATCATACAAGAAGCAAGTGGAGAAATCGAAACAGTACTCGCCCAAATTTTCACTCGATGCCTTAATGAAGGAAAGATTCCTGAGGATTGGAACACCGCTACAATGATCCTGCTACATAAGAAAGGTGACATTGAGGATCTCGGAAACTACAGACCTATCAGCCTCCTATCAGTAGTTTATAAAATCTTCACTAAAGTTCTTTCACACCGCTTTAAGGTAACACTGGACATGGCTCAACCGAGAGAACAAGCTGGATTCAGGAGTGGCTACAGCACAATAGATAATATCCATGTGCTGAGAGAACTAATTGAAAGAGCGAGGGAATATGAACTTCCATTGTGCATGGCTTTTATCGATTATGAAAAAGCCTTTGATTCGGTGAAACCATCAGCAGTTACAATGGCTCTGAAAACCTGCGGTATTGAAGATGCATACATTAATATTATTAATAACATCTATGAAAATGCAAGTGCAAAGATTAGGCTGTTTGAAAATACAACACACATAAAAATTGGAAAGGGAGTGAGACAAGGTGACACCATATCTCCGAAGCTCTTTAATGCCACATTGGAGGGTGTTTTTCAGTCACTGAGCTGGGAAAACAAGGGGATAAAGATTAATGGAGATTATCTAACCCACCTTCGTTTTGCTGATGACATAGTCATTTTTGCAACTAGCCCATCAGAGCTGCAGATTATGATCCAGGAACTTGCTGACAAGAGTAAAGAAGTGGGATTAAAAATGAACTTTCAGAAGACAAAAGTGATGTTCAATGCTTTTACAAGAAATGAAGATTTATCGATTGATGGAGAAAAGCTGGAGATAACAGATACGTACGTTTATCTTGGACAGCAGATATCAAGTGAGGGTCACATTGATGAAGAAATTAATCGGCGTACAAAACTTGCCTGGAGAGCTTTTGGAAGAAACAGCATAATTTTCAAGAGCAATATGCCATTATGTCTTAAAAGAAAAGTGTTTGATCAATGCACCCTTCCAGTGCTTACGTATGGTGCAGAGACGTGGACCTTAACTAAAAGAGACATACAAAGGCTGCAGACAACTCAAAGAGTCATGGAGAGGTGCATACTTGGTGTAACCAGGAGAGATAAGAAGAGGAACTCGTGGATCCGAAAAATGACAAGAGTGGAAGACATCATGATCAGAGTTAAATCCCTGAAATGGCAATGGGCTGGACATACTGCCAGAAGGACAGATCATCGATGGACAGCCGAAATTTTAGATTGGATTCCAAGGGACAGGAAAAGACCCAGAAGAAGACCACATGGGAGATGGGTGGATGAAATTCGAAAGTATGCAGGGGTGACATGGAGGAGACTGGCACAAGACAGACCGTTGTGGAGGAAACTTGGGAAGACCTTCGTCCAGCAGTGGATTGATAATGGTTGACAATGATTATGATGATGATGATCTATATCAATGGCGTAGTGATAAAGGAATGGCACAAAATTGTTTCTAACGACATGCAATATTTCCTCTAAGTGGCCATGGTCAATGCGTACCTAACCCAATGAGCTGGGCAGGCATCAAAATCACTTAAGCAAAAACTTTTATTTTCTCAGCTTCTTTTACTAATGCAGTAGAAGTTGGAACTTGGATTGGGACCCTTACTTTTTCTAATCCCCCCATTTTCATCACCTTCCTTTCCGCAAATGATTTTAAATAAAAAAACTATTAAAAACATTTAATTAATTAATTTTTTTATTTTATAAAAAATGAGAAGCTCAAACTTACTTCTGGAATAAAAACACTGGAAATTAGGAAAAGCATGTTTAAGCATAATACGCAGTTTTTTTGCGTATCAAAATACCAAGGACAATAAGAAACAAAATAACAACTAAATGCAAAATAATTCGTTCAAATAGAACAAGTACAAAATCGTTCTGATCTGAACAGTGCTTTCAAGAAATAAATCTCCTCTCAGTTTTTTTCCCCAAACAGAAGACCCAAACGTGGGAATTTAGGACTCGACTATCTTTGAGAGTACTTGGGAAATATTGTTTACCATTTATCAGGAAGTTGTTGGCTGATGTCTTAGGTATTTGTGAGTTTTTCAAAACTTGTAGCCTATCTCAAGATCGATATGTTGTTCACTTGTAAGAGGGTATTTTATTCTCATCATCATACCCATATTTTTGCAGGTTTATGATTTCGATTATGAAAATTAATTAGGGATTTGGGAATTTTAATCTAAAATGCTTACTGTGCGCAAGACATTTCAGCTGCGCGGAAGAAAGTTAAGTCGCTGCGCTGCCGCACGCGCGCGCAGCTTAGGGGGAACATTGATGACATGCAGATGTGATATTTTCATAAAAAAAATACAGGCCCATAAATGCCACACGCAGAGAGTGCTCATTACATAGTGACGGTTTCTTCCTGTAATGGATTGTCAAAAACAGTATGAGGCTTCTCCAGAGCTCAGGAGAGTAACATTTCCTTTTATCACCTACTGGTAAAAATGGAAGTTTTGACTTCTTCGGAGAACCATAACTTGTTAATACAAGTAATATCAGATTGCTGCTCTAGGATTTCACCAAATTTTCTGGCAAACTGAAGACGGTGTTCGCTTAATGTTAAAAAGACTAGATGAGCTGATACGTGTAACGATGTGGTACCAAATCGTTGCGATAAATCATCTGACCCTGCGATAGAAAACCCGAATCTGTTGTGATAGTTTACACAACTGATTTCATTAACTGCAAGAAATCAAAAACTGCGAATAACCACTCTGGTGTTTTTATTAATGGTCTGGATGCATGATCTTTCCTTTCGTCACACACTTCCTGTCCTCAGATTGTTTTTCACCAACCTCAACATTGTTTGCTTCGTTGATCTATCACATACGCATAATTATTGTCTGTATCGTCTTTGCTCAGAAGGAATTATATTCCTATTTTTGTAATATTCTTATATTCTTTCAGAATGAACACTAAAATAGTGTACGATGACATCTTCTTCACAGCAGCGAATACACACTATTGCTAACTAACAACTAAATCCTCAAACATTTCTCTGCGGAGTGTTCATAGTTCACGGTTGAGTCACATTATTGTGACCACCAGCATCCAGAGTAACCGTCATGTGCAGTGCGGACGGCAGCTAGAAGTGCTGGGAGTGACTCAATAAGGTGCTGGAAGGTGTTCACAGGTACGTGGAACCATGCTGCCTACAGTGCATCTGACAGCTGCTGGAGGGTGCGTGGTGGAGGATCCATAGGGCGAACGACACGATCGAGGTGGTCCTACAGATGCTCAATTGGGTTTAAGTCTGGAGAATTAGGGGGCCATGGAAGTACTTTGAAATCTTCATTGTGCTCTTCCAACCACTCTCGGACACTTCTAGCTGTGTGACACGTCGCATTGTCGTGCTGGAAGATCTCATCCGCCCCAAGGAAGACAAACAGCATCTATGGGTGTACGTGATCTGCAAGGATGGATTCATAACGACTTCGGTCTATACAGTGCCTTCCACAGGTATGAGTAGACCCAAAGAATGGCACGAAAACATTCCCCAGACCATAACGCTACCTCAACCAGCTTGTGTTATTTCAGCAATGGTTGAAGAGTGTTTGTTCTCCGATGTTTCTCACCTCATACACCAAAGTCCATTCCTTCGATGAAGCAGAAAACTTGACTCATCGGAGAAGGCAATTCTTTGACAATCATCGGAGGACCCATTCCGATACTGCCGTGCAAATGTAATACTTTTCTGCCGATGCATCTTCATTAGCATAGGTGCAGTGACCATGCTTCTGCATCGGAGCCTCATACGCAGCAGGGTTCCCTGAACTGTCTTTTTTCACACACTTTTGGTAGCCCGCTCGTTTATTCGGCCAGTGAGTTGCTCTACTGTAACGTGTCGATCGGCTCTCAGGCACCTTCGCAGCAGACGTACACCTCTCACATCAGTGCCACGTGGTGCTTCGCAGAGTCCACGTCGCTTATTCGCAGTGGTGCCATTTCTCCAATCACGATACATTTTAACCACAGAAGCACGCGAACAGTTCACAAACTGCGCTGTTTCAGAAATACTGCCACACTCGGCTCGAAAGGTGATAATCTTTCCTTTTTGCAAATCTGATAAATCGCTCCTTTTATCCATGACAACAACGAGTGATATGTTTTCAGAATGCCTACAGCACACCTTATATACCATCCAAGTCTGCTCACAACAGGTGCCTTCTTTCATTTGCTACGCGCTGTTGACATCAAAAGTAGGAGGTGGTCACAATAATGTGACTCCACTGTGTATTTTCCTTCAAATGCGGCTCTTTGCAAAGAAAGAAAAGGGAATAATGAATACAAAATCCTACTGTATATATTAATATACAGGATACATCTTATGTAGAATGCATCGTATGCAAGTATGTAGGATGTAGCCGATGGGACAAAAAATGCGATATTGAAACGAAATAAAATAGACAGCAACTCGGAACTAATCATTGCTGCGGGGATTTATCAAAATACTGAGAGCGAAAAAGGCGTGCAATGAGGAATTGGCAACAGAACTAGCGAAACTCTAGCAAAACCTATTTACTTTCGTAGCCGATACTTTGAATGTAGCGACACCAATCACGAACACGCACTGTTGCATTTTGTTTCCGTTCCAAACCGCATATCATACCATGCAACCGTAAATTTTCACGAGTACGCTATTTAAAGGACATAGTATTGTCAGCTCGACCTCTGCGTGACAAAGCCTGACATTTGTTAGTCGACATCTTACAAGTATATTCAATACCCTACAATTCCCATACGAATAAAAAAAATTTTATAATGTATTATGGTAAATATTGTTCATCACGTTTTACAACCGCAAAAAGGGAAAAATAGACAATGCAACTTAAAAAGGGGAACCGATTGTGTCGCCTTCATAGTTTGGAGACCCTAACACGCAAAATTTCAGAGATTTGTTCTCCGAAAAAATTTCTGAGATATCAGTAATGCTTCCAATATTCACTTCTACACCACAAATATGCAGCGGCGAACTGTCAGTTACACACCCGTTTTCCCGCCGCCCCGGTGGCGCAGTGGTCTAAGTGTTGGCCTCGGATCATTCGTCCGAACGGGGTCCGGGTTCGAATCCCGATGAGGCATAGCTGTTGTGTTTGTCTTACGGCACTGGCTCTTTCCATTCCTTGTAATCAGTGACCTTAAATTAGGGACTGGCGTGCTTATAGCCCATTGAGTTGCTCACGGTGGTCGTTAAACCTCCAATTAAAAAAAAAAGAAAAAAACACCCGTTTTCCCACAGAAGTAAGCAAGCGCATACACACACGCTATTTTAAAAACAAATTTCACCGTCTCGGTAGCCAAGTGGTCAAAGGAGTAGGTTTCTGAGTAGTCGTCTGAGCTAGGCACCGCTTTGAGTTCCGAATTAGGGCATCACTGGTGTTTTTGTCCTAAGGAGCTATCTCTCTCCCTTCCATGGAACCAGTGGTCCCAGATTAGGGAAGGTAGACTGCTTACAAGCCCTCAGAGTTTCTAATGGTGGTTGTTAAAGGTTCCTTTCCCAAGAAAACGGTTATTTTCAGGGCAGTTTTATTCAATCGTACTTTATTGGGTGTCTGGAAGTTTAACGACCACCGTGAACAACTCAGTCGGTTATAAGCAGTCGCCCGTCCTTAATTTAGGGTCACTGGCTCCAGGGAAGGCAGATAGCCAGTGCCGTAAGACAAACACAACATCCATGCCTCACCGGGATTCGAACCCAGACCCATCTCGGACGAATGGTCAGACGCTAGCGCTCAGACCACTGTGCCACCCGGGAGGCCACTCGTACTTTCACATCACTAAATAAAGTTTACGATCTCCCTTTCGATAAGACATCTTTTTGATGAAAGTATGGAAGAAGATGATATAATGAAAAGAAAAACAAGAACTGCGAATGCGATGTCACGGAATCACTTTAGTCCATTGAGGACATATTTACGCCGTTTCCAATTCACAGTTACGTACAGATCAAGTAAAAGAAAACATGTACTGTTCTCACCTTACAGTCTATCTTACCGTCTCTTTTCTGCAAAAACGAAAACTCCCTTCAAAATTTTTAATCTGTCGAACAGAGGAAAACCAATGCATAAGAATTCAGACATGCCTCATCTTTCGTTTGTCCGTGGGCCACTCATCTGTTTATCCGTCTGCAGAAATGAATATCCGTCTGCAGAAATGAATATCTCCGTTTTCAATCTTTAGAGGCGGAGCTAGGGGGCGGGGCAACGGGGGCACGTGCCCTGGGCGCCGGTGATAGGGGAGTGCCGAGCAGGGCAACATGGAGAGACGGGACGCAGATGCTCATAAACCCCTTACGTGTTTTCGGATTACATCTCAAATTGCATAATGTATAAAAAAATTTGAATCAAAAGTGAGTAATGGGTCGAGCGCAGTAATCGTAAACTTTGGTAAAATATACAGCCTTTACAACTGCACGAATTTACAGCTAATCGTCTTCGAGCTTATTCGTATAGTAAAGTAAAGGTTTCTCAGTTTATGATGCTGTAATTCTCATGCTCCACTCTGTGTACGGCACAGCTCGAAGACGATTGTTGTGTCAGTGACGTCACGCGTGCCACCCTCATTGCTCCAAAATTCTCGGCTATCTTCTTCTGGCTGCCACCGTAGATGAGGATGGGTACTGTCATGTATTCTGTTGTTGATGTCCTCTTGTACTTAGCACAGCAAGGAAGTGCACTACGTGGATCAGGCGAAGGAAAATTTCTGCTTGGAGTTCTTTGAAGTAGAAAATTTTTGTACACCATTGAACTTTTTCTCACTACCATCCTCACTTAAGAACCATTTGGAGCGCCATAAAAAATGCCAAGTTGGTTACTTCTCTCATGAAATTGAGAATAAGTACTTGGAAATCATTGCTGGTAAGATAAGACAACAAATTCCGGATGATATCCGAGAAACAAAATTCTAGATGACATGTGACACCCGATGTTAGTCATACTCATAAATATCAGATATCTCATTTAATAACTTCTGTGAAGATGGAGGAAGAAGGTCCTTACGTCACAGAGAGGTTTTTTTTGTTTGGAGGTATAACGACCACCGTGAGCAACTCAATGGGCTATAAGCAGTCACCAGTCCCTAATTTAAGGTCACTGATTCCAGGGAAGGGAAAGAGCCAGCGCCGAAAGACAAACACAACATCCATGCCTCACCGGGATTCGAACCCGGACCCCGTTCGGACGAATGAACAGAGGCCATCGCTTAGACCACTGCGCCACCGGGGCTGCCAGAGAGTTTCATTGAGTCATTGGAAAAACACGTGAAACTTTTGCTGAAGCAATAGTCAGAAAATTGCAAAACGATGGTTTAGTTCTCGCAAACTGCAGAGGACAGTTGCATGACAATGGAGCTCACATGACAGGATTATGCAAGGCAGTTCAAGCACGCATCCTTAAACAATATACTCTTGTCTTTTGGTTGGCATGTGGAGCTCACCCTTTTAATCAAGTGTGAGTTCAAGCTGCTAGTATAAATCCAGACGCAGATACTTACTTTCCAGTTCTCCACTGTTTCTACTTATTTTTTGTGTCTCAACAGCGTGGTGGGAAATATTACAGAAACGTGCTAAAATGTCACCCGAATCCCGATCTAAGACGAGGTGGTCCACAAAGATAGAAGCTGTTCCAGTAGAAATTTTAGTAAGCTGAAGCTTATCAAAACATATCTACGGAGCACAGCTGGCCAACAGAGATTAACAAATATAAGTGCGATATCCATAGAACATGAGTTTGCATCAAAACTTTCTTATGAGGATATAAAGGCTTTTGCTACCAGAAAGGTCAAACTGTAGACCTGCCTGTCGCTGGAAATTTTTCTCGAAGTTTAAAAAACTGGGTATCTGAAATTGTAATTCACAGCTGTATTCAAATGTTTAAAATGCAAAACTCAAAGATTTGTGTATTGAATGAAAAATAGTTTGTATATTAAATCAAGTCTTATTTTAGTGAACAGTGTATTTATGTTACAGTTATTTATTTAAAGACAATGTGATAGAACAGTGATGTGAACGACCAGTTTACCAGTTGACCACTTTTTGAACACGGGAAACTGACTAATCGGTTAAGACTAAAATACTGAATTAATTATTGTTTTTACTGTAAAACAACTCTTAATGTTACTAACTGTTTAGATTCATTCAAGGAAATTAGTGGTTTAAGAATAAACTGCCTGCCTCGGTGGCGCAGTGGTCTAAGCGCTGGCTTATGATTATTCGTTCTCGTGGGTCGGGATTCGAGTCCGGGTAAGGCATGGATGTTGTGCTTGTCTTACGGCACTGGCTCTCTCCCTTCCCTGGAACCAGTTGTCCTAAATTAGGAACGGGCGACTGCTTATAGCCTATTGAGTTGCTTACGGTGGTGTCTCCAAGCAAAAATAAAAAAAAGAGGAAGAAGAAGAGTAAACTGATAATTTCTTTAATACACGCACGGACAAGGAAATTTGCGAACCAAAAAGGAAGCATCGGATTGAACTGAAATTTTATGGACGCAATGATACCGATGAATGGTACACATGATGGCAAAAACAGAGATGCAAGACAATTACAGAGGGATCTGTGGCACGCAGTCCGGTCATCTTCAATATTGCTGTCCGGTATGGAGACGAACAGACACCTGATGCTGTCCTGCGGCAGACTGGCCCATACGTGTTGGACGATGTGCTGCAAATCACGAATAGTTCGGCACGGCGGCAGCCGGATTTTCAACTGTTCCCACACTGTCACACATGCTTGATAGGGGACATGTCCGGGGAGAGGAAGGCCATATAAGTGTCTGGACATGACGTAGGCAGTCCTGGTTAACCCTAGCCATGTGCGGGTGGGCACTATCCTGTTGGTACAGCGCACCTGGAATCCCGGCCAGGAATGGGAGCATATGGGGTCATATGATCTCATCCACATACCGCTGGTCCGTCAATGATCCACGTACCACTACTAGAACTGATCGGATATCGTAGGCAATGGCTCCCCAGATCATAATGCCTGTAGTATGGAAGGTGTGGCGCTTGATAGCGAAGTTGGGATTGTGCTGTTGACCCGGGGACTCTAAACCCGGACACGATGATCATCTGTCCCCAAAACGGAGTGGCACTCATCGCTAAACACCACACGTCGCAAGTCTGTGGCGTTTCCCGTCGCTCTGGCCTGGCATACACTGCACACGGAGCCGGCGATGTTCCGGTGTTAATGGCAGCACACGTAAGGGGGGCTGGAATTTGCAGATTCGCTTCCGCGAGGCTTCGGGAAATGGTTCGTGGTCACACACGAGCCGCTACATCTGCCTGTATAGTGGACCGGGTCCCAGTGTGATCCGTTTGGGCCTGGCACACGATCCGTCGATTCTCTCTACCGGCGGTCCTTCTGATCCGTCCGGAGCTGCTCCGCCGTGTGGCAGTGACGTCACGTGTCCACTGCTCCCAACACAATCGGGTGGTGTGGTCAGAACGATCCACGTGGCGGGCTATACGGCCCGCCGGCCACCCTGTGGTGTTCAGCCCGATGATCAGGCCTCTCTTAAAGTCCGTAATTTGCGTTAATCGACGTCTCTGACGTCTACTAAGCATTCCAGTCCCTTATACTCTTGCTTGCGTCGGCCGGTGCTTTTCGCTTTCATGGGGCATCGACTACACGCCGGTTTATAAGGCTTCCGGTTCGTGCTTGCAGCGCCTTCACAGGGTGTGCGGTCATGCGCACTCGCACCAAACGTGGATCATTTGCATGCCAGCATACACTGTAGCTATTTGCAAAGTTTCGCGCTTGTAGCATGTTTTCTTCAAGGTGCGCAAATTTCGTTGTCCGTGAGTGTACGTTCTTTGTGCTCAATATCACAAAAGCCCATGATTGTTACGATATTAATAAACGAGTTTTATTCATTTCGAACGTCGAAAAAACAAAACCTCAAATCAGCTGCAATTGTAAAATTTAACAAACTGCTAGCAGATGTAATCTCAAAAATTAAAAAATAAATTTTAGTTAATATGTTGTTGATAAAGGAAGGGTGAGGGGAGTGGGGTGAGCCAAATTCTGCTTTGCCCTTGGTGAAAGAAATCCTAGCTCCGCCTCTGCAATCTTCATACTAAAGAAATTTCTTCCGTGCGTGCTACAGGAAGGCATGTTCGGAAGAATTTAGGTGCATTTGTCCTTTTGTTTATCCGTCAGCCTATTTGTTTCCCCCTTGTAGAGGGCAGATTAAAAATATACTTTTCATGTCTGTTCGCTGCTCTTTAACCTCAGACTGGAAAAAATTTGCTTTCTGTTTTTGGTAGAAGAAAGCAAAGCTGCAAAATATTAATGTTTGCCTTACTCATTCTTCGCTCTGGCTGTCTGTCTGTCGGCCTGAAGAGGTTCTGTGATTGGTAGAAGAAAGCAAGCCACAAGATTATCGACATGTCTGTCTTTCTGTACAACTATCAACCATTCTTTTTATCTACGTACCTGTTTGAAGAGGAAGTATATCTCCTCTTTTAAAAGTTGGAAGAGGAAGTATATCTCCTCTTTTAAAGATGAAATCATATACAGATCATATGAGATATACACTCTGTAGGCAAAAGTATTCGGATAACTCTACCTACGCAACAACACGTGCATCATTTGCAGAACGAGACTCGCGTGCGCGGAGTGTGTTGGATGCTCTATATAATGGGATTCATAGGCACACCTATCAGACCATATTGAAAGCGATCCTGCCGGGCGGAGCTGAACTGGAAGACTTTGAAAGGGGTATGGTGGTTCGATGCTACCTGACTAAGGAATCAATGGTAGCATTGACGTTCTTCTGAGATTCCCAAAATCCACTATCGCTGATGTTCTTCATCAATGGAAAGCAGATGGTGCTAATACAGAGACTTAGCGCCCTAGGAGGTGGCACAGACCGAGTAATTGTGCCAAACGGAGTTTCCTGCGAAATGTGAAGAAAGAACGCACGTCCTCTGACCGGGCTAGCGACGTCGTACTAACCAGTGGAACACCTATTTGCACCAGAACATACGGTCGGGAACTGCATGCCCACAATTTCCATGTTAGATCATGAGCTACATCATTCCAGGCATTGCAAAATGATGATTACAATGGTTCTTGTTCGCCGTTCGTGGACAACAGAAGAGTGGAAGACTGTCGTGTGAAGTGACGAATCACGCCACTGACTTTTTCATTCGGATAAATATATTTAAGTATTAGCGTTCACCCAGGGAATGCTTTTAGGTGGTTTGCATTGCCATACAGTCCAGTTTGGAGGAGGATCTGTGATGGTGTGAGGCTGTTTCTGTTGGTAAGGACTGCGCCCTTTGATGGTGGTGTCCTTCAGCTTCACTGCCGCCATGTAGGAAAATATTATGAACAATTCCGCAATACGCTGCGGCAGTACTTCTCGGCATAGATCCCGGCCTTTTTCAGCAAGAGAGCGCCCATCATCACGCCGCAAGACCAGTCCAAGCCTGGTTTAAAGATCACGTCGAAATGTTGAATTTTTCGAACCAAAGAGTGGACTTAAATATAATAGAACATCTGTGGGAGAAACTATTAGGGGTATGCAAAAGTTTTCGCCGCCCCGCTAGCGGGCGCTGCAGGGGTTTAACCGACCGGCACCCCGTGCTGTCAGTTTGTACATAAAGCCAAGCATGCCAGTGAATAAAGTTCATTTGCAGCACTGCTTGTTATTTATGTTTAATTTAAGAAAAAGTGTGAGTGAATCATACATTTCAATATGTCAGGCTTATGGCGAAACGGTTATGGGTGATCGGACGTGTCGAGAATGGTTTGACAGGTTTAAGAAAGGTGATCTAAGCTTGGAAGACAAGCCACCGGCAGGTAGAGCGCAAGAACTTGCAGACGAGGAGCTGGAATCGCTGTTGCAAGAGGATGCCACACAATCGACCACGCAACTGGCGAAACGTTTGAAAGTGGCTCAGTCGACGGTGGTGCGGCGTCTACAGGACTTGGGGAAGATCCAGAAGATTGGTAAGTGGGTTCCACATACTTTAACGGAGCGTAATATTGGTCAACGATTGGGCATCTGCATGTCGTTGCTGAAGAGGTTTCAAGGGAAAACTTTCTTGTGGAAGGTTGCCACCAGGGATGAAAAATGGGTTTATTGCGACTACCCCGTAGGCAAGAGATCCTGGTTCGACTCAGGCCAATAATCAACATCCACTGCAAAACAAGATATCAACGGAAAAGAGGTGCTGTTGTGTGTGTGTGGTGGGCTATGCATGAAGTGCTATACTTCAAACTGTTGAAACCGGGCGAAACTATCACTGGACAGCGATATAGCGATCAGTTGATGAAACTGAACGCCGCAATCGAGCAAAAACGGCCATGGATCAGTAAAGAACGCCGCCCAGTCATCCTGTTACACGATAATGCGATAGCACATGTCGGTGCTACCGCGAAATCAATCCTTGAACAGTTACACTGTGAGGTTTCACAGCACCTGCTTACTCCCCGGACATTGCACCCTCAGACTTTCATCTGTTTCGTTCTATGCAACATGCCCTAGCCCAACAGTGGTTTACCACAGTTCCAGAGCCGGAAAACTTTGCCACTGCGTTCTTCAGCTCAAAACCCGAGTCCTTCTATCAGAGGGGCATTCATTCGTTGCCTGAAAAATGGCAAATGGTCATTGATGCTAACGGCCAATATTTCGTTGAATAAATGTGTACTGGTCTCCTGATTGTTCCTGTCTCCTTTCTCCTTCACACGGCGAAAACTTTTGCATATCCCTAATACACTGGAGTGCAAAAATTAAGGACGAGACGGTTTTTCGAATGTAACGTCGTGCAGAAGTGCTCCACATCGACTCAAATCATACCATAAGATCCCCAAGATGTAAGAATATGGGACAAGTGAGCAAAACCGTCCAAACAAGGAATCCAAAGGATACAAAGGATCTAAACAGACGCAGTTGAGGCAGGAGAACCTCGGTGCAATAGCGGAAACTAGTGACTGAACCTCCTTGGAAGATGTGGAGGTCAGTACGGCTACGAAGCATAATACCGGCCAAAATTGAAAAGGTAGCTTCGAGCGCAACTGGACAGAAGAAAGAAACGTCCATGTGACAGGCGGCTGCCAAGAAAAATCCAGCCGTTAGTAGGGGATATGATCACCCCTGACTGCGCTGCAGGATTTACAACGTCTGTCCATGCTGAGGACGAGGTTGTCCAGGAGCTGTTGAGGTATCGTGGCCCATTCCTTTTGTAACGCCAATCGCAGCTACGGAATCGTTGCTGGCGGCTGGTGACGTACTGCTAAGCGTCTCCCGAGAAGGCCCCACACGTGTTCGATTGGATTTAGGTCCGGGGACCTTGCGGGACAATCCATGCGTTGAATATCTTCACTCTCCAACAGCTCTGCGACAGCCACTGTACGATGAGGGGTAGCGTTGTCGTCCATGAAGAGAATCTCAGGACCCACAGCACCTCTAAACAGACGCACGTGAGGCAGGAGAACCTCAGTACAATAACGGACACCAGTAACTGAACCTCCTTGGAAGATGTGGAGATCAGTACGGCTACCAAGCATAATACCGGCCCAAACGGGAACTCCGCCACCTCCAAACCGGTCCTTTTCTCTGATGCTGGAGGTGTGATTGCGTGTTACCTTCTCTCTCCAGATGTGTATACGTCCAGAATCGCTCGTCAGACTAAATGGGCTCTCATCCGTAAAGAGAATTCCACCCCATTGCTGATGTGTCCAGTTCTTGTGTTCCTGGCACCACAGAAACCGCCGTCTCCGATGAGTAGGCGTTAATGGCACACACCGTACTGATCGCCGTGCAAAAATCGACCACCTTTGTGCAGCCTCCTGGCCACGGTAAAACGCGATAACGGACGTCTAGTTGTCTGTTGCATGTGCCTTGCGATTTCTCCCTCTGTCAGCCGTCTGTCTCTTCTCGCTTGTAGGACAATATACCGGTCGTTCGCCGCCGCGGTTGCTCGTGAACGACCACTGCTGAACTCCCGGACAGCTGTTTCTGTCGTTTGAAATGCTCTCCAAGCTCGTGAAACGATGCTGTGAGCGATCCTGAACTCCTCGGCCACACTAGTCACACTTCGACCTTCTTCCAAATTCCCAATGACGCGACCTCGGGTAAAGTCATTCGGATGTCGTCTACTGGATTGCCTGTTGGCCATATCACACGGTGGCAGCAACTCCACGTCGTTCAAACCGATGTACACTGTGGTATAACTTTCACCAAATTGCTGAGCGTACACCGCCCGTGTGCTTTATACACTTCCGACGCCCCCCCCCCCTCCCCCGTCATGCTGCATATATATGCGCATGCCCTACCGTACCGGACCCTAGTCTATCTCCTGAGTGGTCTTTCGGTCCGTTCTGCCTGCTCTTTCCGCTGTTATGCGAATTTCTCCTCTTCGTCCTTAATTTTTGCACACCAGTGTAGAAAGCTAAAATCTGCCGCCCCGGTGGCGCAGTGGTCTAAGGCGTTGGCCTCTGATCATTCGTCCGTAAGGGGTCCGGGTTCGAATCCCGGTCAGGCATGGATGTTGTGTTTGTCTTACGGCACTGGCTCTCTCCCTTCCCTGGAACCAGTGACCCTAAATTAGGGACGGGCGACTGCTTATAGCCCATTGAGTTGCTCACGGTGGTCGTTAAACCTCCAATCAAAAAAAAAAAAAAAAAAAAAAAAAAAAAGCTAAAATCTATATTCTGCGGTAAGACCTTCCTGTGCCTCAGCTCTAGCAGATGATTTACAGGAGAAATGGAGGGAAAATCTGGCATAGACCTACCGATCTCTCCTGGAAATCATTTCTGGAAGGTTTGGTGCAGTCGGTTTTTTTATTTTCTTTGTTTGGGGTTTAAAGATCAACGTGAGTAACTCGGTGGGCTATAAGTAGGGCAATAATTTCATCGCGAGAAAACACAAAATGGCGAAATTCGCGTGGCGGTCGCGGGAAAAAAACGCAATAAGGCAAAATTTACGGGGCGGTCGAGGGAAAAAAACGCAATAAGGCAAAATTTACGGGGCGGTCGAGGGAAAAAAGGCAAAATTCGCGGAGCTGTTGCGTGACAAATTATGAAATTTCACGAAAAGCTCGAGGCCGATGATATACACTAACATTTCCACATTTCCAAAAAAAAAAAAAAAAAAAGTCGGCCAAGTTACGAAACAATAATACAAATGACTAGTACCTTATAAATAAGCATTATAACTTTATAAGTTTTTAAAATTGATACTGACATTTATAAACCATTCAAATTCTGGCATTGTTATCAACGGCGTTACACGAGATCAAGATTTCCATTTAGATGGACGACAATTTGATACATTGTATTGTACATACACAGATTTTCTTCTTTAATGCTGGGTCTGTTGTCCTGTAACACGTTTTTAAATTTAGAAAAGGACCATTCAGCGTCGACCCTGATTGTGGGTACTGACAGATAACGGATGGCGACCTTATGTTGCTTAGGAAAACGGCCTTTTTTTGTATTCCAGAAGTCTAGCAAACCTTCGCTGTCAGAAAATTCTGACAGGAAATTAGGTGGTCCTCATCTTCGAACACAAAAATGTGACTGAAAACATACAAATCTTCTTCATCGTCCAAAAGGTCCAAAGATTTAAATTAATCGGGATCAAACCAGCAGTGTAGATTTTGTGCGCGGAAATTCGCTGTTTTTCAAATAAAGTGAGCTATTTGGAAATGTATCCGGCGCATGAAACTCATCCTGCTTCAGATTTTCTTTTGAATTCCTATCTTGACAATACCCAATGATTTTATCCACAATACAACGGCTACTGTATTTTTTTCTTTTTCAAAAAATAATGCGTAGCCTTCTAAATGTTTGCACTGAAAAAGCACGGCCTCAAACCAACCGTTCCACCTAGTCTGCACAGGTACTATTAGTAAGCAAGGTATTTTGTAATTTTTTTGCAAAAATAGTCGAAAACGTTGTTTACGGAAGAGACAAGCTGTGAAGGCACGTTTAACAGCAACTACTAAAGAGTTAACATTTTTAAATTCATTCTGCCAAATTTCGCCCAAAAGATTTGAAGATGCGGTATGCAAGGCACATGAACATCATTCCAAAATACAGTTGGCAGGCGCTTTTCCCATTCTTTGGACATGTAAGATGCATTGTCTGTTACAAAAGCGGTTATATTAGCAAAAGGTATTTCATGCTTATTAACGCAGTGAAGTAGTGCCTCGCTGAATGCTTTAAAATTTACGGATTAAAAAAAGTGATGGACTCAAGAAAGATTGCATTCAAAGAGGTTTCATCATTGCAGCTTTCAACATTCAGTTCTGCTGATGGAACAGCAAGAATATTCAAAATGTATCTATCTTCAGAATCAGTTGTTTTGTCTGCTACGATGCTTACACTTACACGATTTAAAAAAGCCTTTCACTTGTTGCTTTTGAATATCATATCTTTTTGGCAAATAATATTTCCGCATCCAATTTGCATTTGGAATAACACCAATATCTTTTAACGAATTTTCCAATTATTTTTTTTAATGTAGGGTTATCCAGTTTTGAAAGTGGGATGTTGGCTGCACAATAGTCACCAGTTAATTTCGAAAGTTCCATTGAGCGATGCCGTTCTTGTGTAGTTCTTTTCTCAATTAATTCATCAACACATTACTGCATTATTTTCGGTTGACTGTTCAGACACTCCCCCCCCTTTTTTTATGAAGATTGCTTGCTAACTGCTTTTCACAACTGTCCTTTCTTGAAAAATTCAGTGGTATGTTGCAACACGAACAAAACAATAGATTTTTATCCCCATGAAATGTTCCCTTGCTGTGCTGCTTGCATCTTTCAGATGCACACATCTTACTCACATGGCTCATTCTCAAAATTATAAAAAAATATATCTAGAAACTTCACAAATCACAAAGCACAAATTTTCTAAGCTAAGCGTCTGCGAAACACTCTTTTCTGTGAGCTGCTTTCCCAGCTAAAATTACTAACACAACTGACGACATGCGGTTTATGGTTTACTAGTCCAGCAAGTCGCAAAGGTCATTCTACAGTAGCATGGAGGGGGGGTGAGGATCACGAAAGACCACGTGTGACCTTAAATTACCCGTCAAGCTTGTTCGAAAAGAGTATCTTCGTAACGAACAATCTTGAGAGGTAATTCAAGATTTAAATCTCTGGTTTGGAATTTCGAGTAGGATTACTTTGCGGTATATTTTTCGCGTAAATTCTAAAGAACGCAGTATTGAAATTATTTAATTATGCAAAATACAGTAATCAAAAAAATATAATAGAAATTGGGCAAAAATAGGTAAACAATCTGCAATTCGCGGATATATTTGATAGTCGCTAAATTACAGAAAAAACCCAAAAATTCGCGAAAAAAATCGCGGAAATTCGCGCCGGGACAGAATTATTGCCCTAGTTATAAGCAGTCGCCCCTCTCTAATTTAAGGCCCCTGTTTCCACGGTTAGGAGAGAGCTTGTTCCATAAGACCAACACAAGATCTTGCCTCACTGGGATTCTTTTTTTTTTTTTTTTCGATTGGAGGTTTAACGACCACCGTGAGCAACTCAATGGGCTATAAGCAGTCGCCCGTCCCTAATTTAGGGTCACTGGTTCCAGGGAAGGGAGAGAGCCAGTGCCGTAAGACAAACACAACATCCATGCCTCACCGGGATTCGAACCCGGACCCCTCACGGACGAATGATCAGAGGCCATCGCTTAGACCACTACGCCACCGGGGTCACTGGGATTCGTACCCAGTCTTATGACCCATTCGTCCCTTCTCGGACGAATGCTCATAAGACCACTGCGCCACCGGTGGAAAAAGGGGGGGGGGAAGCGTTTAATCAATGCATCATTCCAGTTCTTGCGTATGGAACAGAGAAATAGACTACTGAAAATGACATACACAGGCTGCAGACAATGGAAAGGTGCATACATTTTGTAATCAAGAAAGATAAGTAGAGGAACTCGTGGATTAGGAAAAATGACAAAAGTGGAAGACATGAAATCAAAGTAAAATCCCTGAAATGGCAATGGGATGGATATATTACTAGAAGAACGGACCATTGACGGACAATTGAAATACTAGATTGGATGCCAAAGGATAGAAAAAGACACAGAAGACCACCTGGGAGGTGATGGATGAAATTCGGAAGCATGCCGGAATGGCATGGAGGAGACTGGCTCCAGGCAGACAGTTGTGAAAAAAACTTGGGGAGGCCTTCATCCAGCAGTGAATTCATAATGGTTGACAATGATGATGATGATATATGTATGTTTTTTTCGTTTCTGGATTGAACGACCACCATGAACAACTTGTAAGCTATAAGCAGTCAGTTGTCTCTACTATAGGGCCACTGGTTCTAGGGAATAAAGAGAACCATTGCCATTTGACAATTACAACATCCATGTCTCATCCCAGACCCGAGTCCGGTACTCTCTGGGGCTAACTGTAAATAACTAGCTCATGAGCAGGGATGTCCGTTCATGCTGCATGATTATTACGGAAAGATATAAGTATGCTTGCATACAAAACACAGTATTGCCTGTTTTAAAACAGACAATTGACGTGGAATAGGAACATCAAACGGAAGTCATCGCTCTTTCCACGTTTATAAGTGAGTCGCGGAAAAATTATCATTTGCCGCCAGCGGGAATCGAACCCAGGGTCTTCCAGTTACTCGCCGGACATGCTACCACTGCACCACCCTTATAAACGTCGAAAGAGCGATGACTTCTGTGTGATTGCCTGTTTTTGCTTACATGAACTTCTAAAAATAACAATTTGCTCTGATTTTCTTTCCAGCTAATCACGGAAAGTGCCTTAGCACTGCTAAGCCTTGAAAAATAGTGCCTTTGTGTAGGGGCGTCTTAACGGAATCGGGAGGCCCTGGACTCGATCATTGGTGGGGCCCTTTTCACACTAACTTTGAATTTTTGCAATAAGAAAAATATGTTGCTTTGACAAACGATAATCTGTTGATGAAAACAAACTCAGAAAATAAATAAGGAACGAATTTAAATTTAATAAAGCAACTGCGAACTAAAAGTAAAATTGACATTTTTGCACATAATAATTGCTTTATATAGTAATTCAATCAACAGAGAAATTTGTTTCCTAAACCTAAGCGTTAGTGCTCAGGGATAGCACATCAAATTATCAACAAAAATCTGTAAATTAGGAATGTGAACATACCGCAGTTTCAGCTTCTCACGCTTGCTTCCCAATTTAAATGTCTTCTTTTCTTGATTTTTTTAAATCACATCGGAAAAGTCTAATTCTTGCGTTAGTCCATTTTTGATGGACAATAAGGGTAAATACACTGGCGGAAAGTGAAAAAGAACACCAAGAAGGAGACTTCTGATACCAACGAAATTTATACAGCATAATAACGGAATACAGAGGATAACGTGATCAAAACATTATGGCAAAATACAGCTGTATTTGCTGGTAAACTGAAAAATAACATTTCCATGTAACATGGTTAGTACGAGGTTGAACTGCGTCACACTGTGCAATTCTGGCATGGAGTCTGTCGTATAGATGTTGGATGTAAGTTTTGGGTATTGAGTTCCAAGCATCCACAACCTGGACGCGTAAATTGGGGATGGCCGTGGAGACCGGATAAGTCGTTGTCCCATAAAATCCCGCACGTGTTCAATGGGGGACAAATCCGGTGAACGTGCAGGCCATGGAAGTTGTCTCACACCCTGAAGTGCATGTTGTGTTGCACGTGCGGTGTGTGGGCGTGCGTTATCTTGCTGGAAAATACCACGATGGACCGACCTTACAAATGGCACAACAACGGGCTGAATGATGTTTTTGATGTAGGAGGTGCTGTTTAACGTACCCGGTACAAACACTAGTTGTGTACGGGAGTGATAGCTGATCGCTCCCCGCACCAGGAGACCAGGTGTAGGCCCTGTGTGTCGCTGGCGGAGGCAAGAAGGGTGGAGACGCTCCCCTGTGCGTCTGCGAACACGCATACGGCCATCGGAGGCTCCCAAGCAGAATCTGCTTTCATCGCTGAACACGACAGATCGCCATTGCGTTCTCCAGTGCAGACGTTGGAGACACCACTGCAGCCGTTCCTGACGGTGGGCTGGAGTCAGAGGTACACATGCCAGAGGCACACGTGCACGCAGTCCACCATCCAGTAGACGGTTGCGGATTGTTCGCACAGTCACCTCAGGTGCAACGGCATTTCGGATTTGCGTCGCAGTGGATGTTCTGCTTGACAACGCCGCTCTTCTTATGCGTCGATCGGTCTGCTCATCAGTCCGTCTGTGACTTCCGGTTCCACGTCTTCTCGTGTGGGAATGTTCCTCGGACCATCTACGCCACCATCGTACCACCACCGATACTTCCCGCCCAACTCGCTCCGTAATACGACGATAAGACCACCCGGCCTTGCGGAGTCCAACTAGACGACCTCACTCAAAGTCCGATAACTGCTGAAATCGTACACGTCTTCCATGCCCAGGCATTGCAGCTTCTTCAGGGTCTTTGCACGTGTCCGTACGCCGACGACTGATTACATTCACTTCGCCGAACTCCTTAAATACCACCGACGATAATTTGCATATTATGCCGTGCTGTGGCGTAAGGGCTCACTGGTTGGTCCCGAAATTAACATCACACCTACGTAAACTCGACCTCATTAACATATGTAAATTTCATGATCGTCCGCCAATTCCTTTTTGGTGTTGTTTTTTCACTTTCCGCCAGTGTAGTTAAATCTTGATTCTGTCATGGAATATAGAAACGCTGATTTAAATAATTTGAGTCTGGAGAAAGATCGTTCACCAGTGCAGTCAGTGATCATCATGGAAGAAACATGCTCATAGCTATTTCAATATTTGGGAAAGTTGAGTGTGAACCGTTTTTTTTAATCGACGAATAAATCTCCGAAATTGAATGAGAATTAACGTTTTCAGTCATTTAAAGAATGTTTGATCATAGGACTGATTTATTGAAAGGGAGCGCACTTTAGTCTTGACACAGTGCGCAATGCGTGACATGATTTCTTGCAACGTTAGAAATGCTTTAAACGAAGTGACTTAATAAATTCTCTCTTTCAATTAAAAAAAATTACCGCGTCCTGACTGTTGTGCGTTATGTACTGCCTATTTTTAACCTCCAAACTTCGAAATAAAAACATCACACAAGAAATAAAGTTAATAAACAAACTTTTCCACCAATTTGGGGCCCTTGTGTGAGTCAGGGCCCTGGGCCTGGGCCAACTTGGTCCACCCGTTAAGACGTCACTGCCGTTGTGCCCTTTAGGAGCGCAGAGTTAAAATGCTTTTTTTCCCCGCATTCTTCGTGTTTGACGATCCAAACACGGATCCAGAAAATTTGTATCATGGGACATATAAAAATATAACTTAAATTTACAGAAATTAAATTTTGTCGAGATTAAATAACGGGTGAACATCAATAAATACGAAATTTGCTGGAGATGAGTCGATTCACAGCCTGCAACAAGACTATATAGATAACTATGAAACTTAAAATCATTGCAACTTAAATGCAATATAGACAGCGCTAGTAAGATATATTAAAGTTTTCTTCAGCAAACTCTCAGTGGGAGGCCCATGGCCTCTATGGCCTTCTCCTTGTAAACATGCATGTGATAAACTACGAATTTTCGCATACTCTGCCAAAAATGCTAAGCATCATCTTGTGAAAAATCTAGGTGTTAGATTTGTAATCCATTTGTAATCCGCACCACATATGCGCGTAAAACATCTGCCAAAATAACTCAAACAACTTTTAATCTGTAAAATATTGTAGACCTTTGTAATTATTAAAAAACAAACAAAAAAAAAAACAGCAGCCTTAGCAAGATTTAATTACAATACAAACCTTCACAGTAACGTATCTATCTGCTGCGTGCTGCCATCTAGTAGCCGCTTTATTTTTACTAGGCATGTTCATCCAGTGTCTACGATTTAGCTCATCACAGCAGCGTCGGAACCTCGGAGGGTAGAAGGGGTAGTTGCCCCACCCTCATTTGCGTGCGGGGGCAAAACATCACATTTGCCCGCTCAGTTTTCTTCCTATTCAAATTACATATGTTCGTGATTGGATATCTCAAACATTCGTGTTTTTTTTTGGGTTTTTTTTTTTAAGTTCACGTTGAAAAAAAAATGAGTATTGCTCTTCATTTTTGTCCATGAACTATCTAGAAATCTGAATTTTTTTTAATTCCCCCATTAAACGGTCCAGAGGGCTGGTTCCTGTTTGAAGATCAGCAACGTTTTGTGTCTTACTAGGTGTAAAACATTAGTCTTCCTCTAAAAAAATAAGCAAAAATATATGGGGAAGGGAAAGTAGGGTGAGAAACGAGATAAAAGTTCCTTCAATATTTAATAATAGCGTCTACAACTACAATTCCTGCGGAATTCGTACCAATCCAGAAGTATCACTATAGTGTAATTCAGTTTGTATGTACTGTTAGTTTACATTGAGAAACTACAGTATATATGGATATGAAAGGATTTTTTTTTGTAGATAAATCTTAAATCGAAAAAAAAAAAAAAAAAAAATCAGCAAATTTTCCTAATGAAGTCAACACTTTTACAGTAATACGATAAATTTTGTACCATGGTAAAATATTTTGTTCTCCGACATCGTGCCCCCGCTGTCAAAAAGGAGTTCCAACGCCTCTGGCTCATCATTTAAATACGTACTTTCCCGAGCATCTCGTGAAACATAAACTTCTAACAAAATTCTGGTGATTTACTTCCCCTGATTTCATATAGTTTTTAAAGGATGTTCATTGCCTCATAGATTAATCTGTCTTTCTTCCTCTTATTTTATGCGGTGATTATTCCTTATTACGGTTCATAAGCGCCGACTTCGTGGGTTCGAGACACTTTTTTAACCCCCAATGATTTTGTTGTGGGTTCCTCGAACCCCTAACATTTTTGCGCGTATTTCATGGGGAAAATACACGTACGCATTTGTCGTTATCAGTTCTTCAAGTGTTTTATTATTCATTCCCCGTTTACTATATATAGAAAGTGTGTATAGAAATTTACTCCTCAGACTGTTTGTTGTGCCTAAAAATAGAATTAGTGCTTGTTCACGCTGATCAAACTTGACGCGACAGACAATACCTCAAGTACCGTTGTTCAAGAGCAATTAAAACTGCATCCTTTATAAAAGAAAAATTCTTCGGTTTGTCTGGGTTCCCACAAAATACAAAAGTCTAGCTTTACATTCCGAAACGAGAACCTATTCGAGGTCATAGTGATAAAGGCGGAAATATGTTGCACAGTTAGTTGACCCACACTATCTTCGGACAGTCGGGGACCAAGGAGCTTAGAAGAGATATGAGATGATTTTAGCAGTTGCTAGTAAAACCAAATCTTATCATCAGGTCTCTTGCGCCCTCCAGGTCTTCAGAAAGTGACGTGACGTCACTTCCTGAAGACCTGGGCTGCAGCAGCACAGGTTGATAGCGGCCGACTCTTACTCTCTGTAGCAGACCCTGAAGGTCAACAAGGCTCCCACAGCTGTGATTGGCTAATGCGCAATATGCACTTCCGCTCTACGAAGCATAATTTTGTTTATTTTTTTTTTTTGGAATATACTAAATAGCATTTATGCAATTTTTTGCAAATTTTTAGTTATGTGCATCTATATTTCAGTCTCATTTTTTCCTGACTGTACATGCTGCACAAATGCCTTTAAAACCTCTTCAAAGTTGACGATTTCTCCGTAGAAAGTACAGAAGCAGCCCAAGTTGGGCATACTGGGCATTCACAGATGATACGAAATGTAGCCCACGAAAAACTCAGGGCATGCGGCTGATGCCATGTCCTCTCCGTTCTAACCTCCTATTTCAACTGAGAAATCATTTGAAAACAAAAAATTCTTGGCATTTTTAATATTAGTAAAAAACCTTAAAATAAATTTTACATGTTTTTGTTACATTTCTAAAGACAATTGAGTTGGAAATTCACAGTATCTATGTATTGTTTTTATATATTAATGTCGCGCCTACAAAAGCAAAGTAAATGAAGTAAGTAATTACCTAGAAAAAAAAATTCTGTAATTAGCTATAATTTACTTATTTTAACACTTCAGGCGTCTTATTGGGCCAGATAATCTGACTGAATGAAATTTAAATTAGACTTAAGCACTTTAAAAAATGCATGGGTAATTCGATTAAAAATTTCCGGACAGCCAATAACTTTTCAAGTCGGCGCCTATGGTGGCTGCTGTTTTTTTTATAATGGTACGATACTTCCCCTAAAGTTTAAATGCGAACGTGAACACCAGTTAAATAACTTTCATTATTATTATTTTTTGTTATTTCACATTTTCCTCCTTATGAAAACTGAAATACTTCAGCACATTTCAATTTTAAGATAGTAAAAGGGTGTCCCTTCGTTTTGCTAATAGGGAACCATACTTCCTATCAATGGCGTACCCAGAGGGGGTGCAAAAGGGCCCTATATATACCTCCCCCAAATAATTTTGTCTAGTTTTAAAAATTGATAAAAATTGTCGGTGACGTTATTTTGCTAGTGTCGCCGTTCTGGTATTCCTTAAATAGGCATGAGTTACTTTTTTATTTTGGAATGGTCAGACGAAGTCACATATGCGTATTGTTAATGTTTCCCCCACCCCCCTCCCCGTGAGCATTTCTCCCTCGTATGACACCAAAGAAAGAAGAGAGCAAACTGGTGTTGTAGTGGTCAGGGCGTCAGGTTAATAAATGGTGGGAGCTGGGGCCTGGGGGACGGAGGGGTTTATTTCTCATGCACATTTTTTTCATCACTTTAGGAAGGAATGATATCGTAGCTGCAGTGATAAAACCAAGAATGTGAGAATTTTTCGATTGTTGGCTTGACATAAAATTTTACTCACTGATTGATGCATAATACAGATGCCACTTGATGTAAATATTATTCATAGTGCTTGAACAGTCTGATGTAATTGCAAAAGTGATTGGTTGATCAAATTTAACTTCTAAATAGCGATAATTCAAACTACAAAATTTCGCATTTGTGGGTTTGACATTGCGGCGACGATATGCAGCCCCAAAAGTTAATTTCTGGGCACGCCACTGACTCCTACAGAAACATTTCCAGGTCTCCACATTATTGGATATGTCTTGCATACAATTGGTTTAAATTAGAGAAGTTAAGAAACCTGCATTTAGAAGTTAAACAAAAGGAAACGTTTTCCATGGCTCTAAGTCAGAAGAGCAGTCGTCCCTGAGATGTTTTAGTTTGTGCTGCCATCTGCTGTGTAAAATATTAAACAGAGGTTTGGAACGTTAAAATTCATGGTAGACAGATGATTGATTCGTTTACCTCTTCACCGCTTTTGTTAATGTATGAATACCAGCAGTGGTGTCGGAACAGCGCGGACTGAGAGGGAAGTTGCCCCATTACTCATTTGCTCCCTTACCTCTTTCTTCCTTTTTAGTTTTGTTAGAAATCGGATAAATATAATGTTTTCTTTAATTTGCTGCTATTTAAACTTCTTCTAATAAAACAAAATGTCTTTTTGTTTTAATTATTAACCAACTAGAACTCTGAATTTTTTAATCCCATTCCTGAGACGCGGGTTAAAACTGAAATTCCTGGAAGATATTGTGTTTCTATGAAAATAGCAAGAATGTTTTCTATTACATTTCTGTACAGTAAAATAAGTCTTACTTTAAAGGAAGAAAATAGAAGGGGAAGAGAAAGAAATAGATGACATATATTTTTATACTTATGCTGAAAGGAAATGGCCTTAAATGTAAAATAAATTTCAAAAGGTTTAATACTATTGTAAAATTTTGAATGCCTCCGAAAAGAAAAAAAAAGCAGGGGTGCGGGGGCTGATAAGTTTAGATAATGCTAATTTCAAAGGCCATTTAAGAGGGAGGCTATAGAGAAGCTACAGCCCCGGGACCCCATCTTGAAGGGGCCACAGAATTATGCAGGATTCTTGAAAAAATTTGGAAAGAGTTCTACATTTTTTAATTTATTTATTGACACATGCTTATCGCTGATTATTGACACATGCTTCACTTCAGTAGAACATCATCTACGTTATGTGGCATAGTACGTTAAATGTGCTATGCTGCAGTTGAATTCATGTCCTGTTTCGCCGATCTATACAAATTTCGCTCTAAGTGAATTTTATTGTTGAGTTCTACTGTTCTTTGAAAACACGAGAAAGTTTTCAGCTAAAGAAAGTGTGTTTTCTGAAACTCGGAGAGAAGCAGTTGAGCACTAGGAATTTTTTTTCTTGTATGTTTCGAAAGGGAGGTTAAAATGACCATAGTGAGCAAGGCTAAGGACTATTGGTAGTGGTTCGTCACTAATTGAGGCCACTGGCTCCGGTGAATGGAGAGAACCAGTGATCCGTCACAAATTGAGGCCATTGGCTCCGGTGAATGGAGAGGGCCAGTGATCCGTCACTAATTGAGGCCACTTGCTCCGGTGAAAGGAGAGGGCCAGTGATCCGTCACTAATTGAGGCCACTGGCTCCGGTGAAAGGAGAGGGCTAGTGGTCTGTCACAAATTGAGGCCACTGGCTCCGGTGAATGGAGAGGGCCAGTGATCTGTCACTAATTAAGGCCATTGCCTCCGGTGAATGGAGAGGGCCAGTGATCCGTCACTAATTGAGGCCATTGGTTCCGGTGAATGGAGAGGGCCAGTGGTCCGTCACTAATTGAGGCCACTGGCTCCGGTGAATGGAAAGGGCCAGTGATCCGTCACTAATTGAGGCCATTGGCTCCGGTGAATGGAGAGGGCCAGTGATCCGTCACTAATTGAGGCCATTGGCTCCGGTGAATGGAGAGGACCAGTGATCCGTCACTAATTGAGGCCATTGGCTCCGGTGAATGGAGAGGACCAGTGGTCCGTCACTAATTGAGGCCACTGGCTCCGGTGAATGGAGAGGGCCAGTGATCCGTCACTAATTGAGGCCATTGGCTCCGGTGAATGGAGAGGACCAGTGGTCCGTCACTAATTGAGGCCACTGGCTCAGGTGAATGGAAAGGGCCAGTGATCCGTCACTAATTGAGGCCATTGGCTCCGGTGAATGGAGAGGACCAGTGGTCCGTCACTAATTGAGGCCACTGGCTCAGGTGAATGGAAAGGGCCAGTGATCCGTCACTAATTGAGGCCATTGGCTCCGGTGAATGGAGAGGGCCAGTGGTCCGTCACTAATTGAGGCCACTGGCTCCGGTGAATGGAGTGCGGTAACACAAGCACACCACCCGTGCCTCATCTGGGATCCGAGTCCATTCCTAGGCGGGCGAAATATCAAAGATCGCCCGAGATAGATCCGGATTCGAATACCTGTAAGGTAAGGATGCTATTTTTGTTTTTTGGCATTGGCTCTATCCCTTCCCTGGAACCAATGGCCCTAAATTAGGGACGGGTGACAACTTACGAGGGGATGCTGAAAGGTTCTCGGCCTAACCCACTTCTTGTAATTGTAGCATTATTTTGTCACTGTAGCTCGAAAGAGTGTTCTTTTGTATTGTAAAGTGCCAAGTTTCAGACTAATAGCTCTTTTTTTCTTTTTTTTTTTTTTTTTTTTTTTTTGCAGATGTTTGACGTCCTGAACTGAATCATGTCAATACAAAGTGTTGAATTTATGAATGTGCAACTCCCGGCTGTCATGAAATTTCTGTTCATGCAGAAGAAAATTGCAAAAGAAATCTATGAGTGTATGACGCAAACATTAAGTGATAAGCACCCTTCATATATTCCACTGTGAAGAAATGGTGAGCCAACTTTCAGCGTGGAGACTTTTGAGACCGAAGATGCAGCGAGATCTGGGAGGCCTTCAACAGTGACAATACCCGAAATTGTTGATCGTGTTCATGACTTGATTTTGTCAGATCAGAGAATTTCGGCTAAAACAATATCTGAGACACTAGAGATATCCAGGGAACTTGTTGGGTTCATAATTCATGAGTTCTTGGATATGCAGAAGATGTCAGTGAAGTGAGTGCCCAAATGTTTGAACGCTGATGAGAAACGAAAACGAATGGACACTTCCAAATCGGGTTTGCAGCATTTTGAGCGATCTGGTGATAATTTTTTGCAGCGACTTGTCACTGTTAATGAAACGTGGTTACATCACTACGATTCAGAGACGAAATAGCAGTCTCTGCAGTGACGGCAGTCAGGTTCTCTACGGCCAAAGAAATTGAAGACTCAAAGGTCTGCGGGAAAGATCGTGACAACGTTTTTTCGGGATTCGAAAGGCGTTTTACCGACTGTCTACCTCACGAAAGGCCAAACAGTAAATGCTGAATAGTATTTCAACTTGCTGTGCCGATTAAAAGAGGCGTTGAAGGAAAAAAGGCAAGGAAAACTGCGGAAAGTTGTTCTCTTTTTTCAGGACAATGCGACGGCTCACAAGGCTGGTAAGACAATGGATGTTTTGAGGGATCTGGGGTTTAAGTGCACAGACAATCCACCCTACTCACCTGAACTTTCTCCATCGGACGATTTCCCGTTCCCAAACCTTAAAAAAAAAGCATTTTTCGAATGATGCGGAGGTAATATCGGCAGCAAAGCAGTATTTGAGTGAAAATATTTCAGAATTTTTTTGGAACTGTTAAAGAAACTCCAGAAACGCTGTGCCAAGTGTGTTGAACTTCGGAGTGAATATGTGGAATAGTCTGTAAGTTTCATGGCTCTAGCCCATTTCCTTTTTGGTGAAGCCGAGAACTTATCTGCATCATCTCGTACAGCCCATTGAATTGCTTGCTCATGGTGGTCCTTCACACATCAAATTAAGAAAAAAGTTAGTAAAATCATGCAATGCATTGATATGATACGCTTTCCAACATGCCAGAAATCATTACTCAAGTTATGAGGATAATGGCCGTGAAATAAATCTCACTTCTGTGTCCTGCCCTTTGACCCCATTTTGATGATATTCAACAGAACCGGTTCAGTATACCTCCGGAACAACATACTAATGTTTTGGCACAATAGAAGCATTTTTAGTCAAGTTATGAGGATAATGGCTGTGGAATAAATCTCGCTCCTGTGTCCTGACCTTTGATCGCATTTCGATGATATTCAACAGAACTGGTTCAGTATACTTCCGAAAAAACATGATAAAGTTTTGTCGCAATCGAAGCATTTTTACGTAAGTTATACCGCATAAGGGCGATGGAATGGATCCCGCTCCTATGTCCTGACCTTTGACCCAATTTCGCCCATTTTCAATAGGGTTCGTCCCCACATACTAAATTTTCATCGAAATCGAACCATTTTTACGCGAGTTATCGTGCGGACAGACAGACAGACAAAGCAGGAGCATATACGCTTCTTCAAGGAACGATTGGAAAGCGTAAAAAAGATCAGAGGTCATCGCTTAGACCACTGCGCCATATTTTGTAGGAAGGACTGAGATTTTCAGTTTTTTAATATTCAATCGGCAGAACTGCACTGCTACAAAGACAAATTTTTAACGTAATATGTATGACTATACTAGTGATCCGAATTTCAGTTATCTGGCTACCTTCCATGAAAAAGCTAATTGGTTGATGGGCGATAGCTTGGAAACTTTGATTTCTATTCTATGTCAGTAAATTCGGATCACTAGTATATTTATACAGTAACTACTCTGAGAATAGACGGTGTACAGTTCCTGTTTATTAATTACAAATTTTTAACAGTGTACTTCTTTCCGATTCAATAAGTATTTTCCATCAAATTCTCAAAATTAAATTGCATTTATTTAAGACCAGAAGTGTAAAAATACAAATTTTTAACAGTGTAGTTTTTCCATATTCAATATGTATTTTCCATCAATTCTCAAAATAAATATATGAAAACTTTTTTAGCGCAAGGAAAGTAAAGAAAAACCCGACTGTGTACAATCCTAAATAAATATAATGCAATTAAATCATCTTGAAGTACCAAATCTATATGAGGGGATCAGAAACAGAGGTGTTAGTTCCTAGAAGTAGTTTTTGAGAAAATGAAATGCAAAGTTGAGGTAGTTTAGAAAATTATAGGGTTATTATAAAGCGAAACTATATCTAAACTAAAATAATCGAGGTAGTTGCCTTCAATGCACGATCTTAATTGGACTATTTCTGCACGAATTTGAATTCTCCTAATGCGCTTATATCTATATATATATATCACGTATATCTCTTTGCCTTCAAACTGTTTGATGCCTGATGTATCCCTCACTGCAGTTATCTCTATTTTTATCATTTTATCGCTTAAAATGAAAGCGTCTTGCAGTGCTAAATAAATATAATAAAGTGAGTGAACTGAAATATTTCCACAGGGAACGAAAATTCGTTCGTGTGAATAACCGAAGTGCAATTGCCTCACACGTGAAAAAAAAAATAGTAAAGGATATGGCTACGTCGTCTGTAGCACAATACACAACAGTCAAAAAAGTCTAATTCAGTCTCTGAGGAAAATTCTCACTCATTTCATAGGGAAACCGTACGTGTCTACTTTCTCAAAACGAAATTTCCCTTGGAAGTCGCGAATGCTTGCGTGCTCGATATCACAGGAGCAAGATGAAAGTATATTCATTAATTAACAAGTTTCATGCCATTTTGGCATAATTATGTCTTTCTCTTCAAATGAAGCAGCTTTCACATACATAAGTACTTGCGGAACTTCCGCCTTTCAAATTCTCGAACGTTGAAACAGTTCCTCGCTCAAGTTTTGCAGAAACATTTCAGTTTATTGCATTTTTTTTAAGACCAGAAATGTAAAAATACAATGTATTGGGTTCGAAAGCAAGTAATGTATGCAAATGAAAGGCTACACAAAAGTGCTAATTACCGAATATACACCAATGAGCAATTACATTATGACCACCTACCTAATAACTTGCAGGACGCCCTTTAGCCCGCAAAACAGCGGCCATTCAGTGAGACACCGATTCGATCAGGTAGCAATAGGTATCCTGGGGTATCTGGTACCATAATGTCAACAGCAGCTCCTCCAGTTCCCGTACATTGTGAGGGTGGTGGTGATTCAGCGCTATCCCGCTTTCCCAAGTCGAACCACAAATGCTCGATTGGGTTCATGTCAGGTGAATTTGGAGGCTAGGGCATTAACAGAAATTCACCCGCATGTTCCTTGAACCACTCCTTGACGATTCTGCCAGTGTGGCATGAAGCATTATCCTGTTGGTAATGGCCATCACAAGCAGAAAATGCAGTTGCCATAAATGGGTGAACTTACTCTGCAACGATGCTCAGATACCTGACAGCTGTCAGGGATTGTGCTATTGGGATAATGGGCCCTACAGTGTTCCAAGAAATCATCGTCCATAGCATCCCAGCAAAAACACAAGTGCCGGGAAACTGCTGGCCACCAGCTGGCAGTGATGGGTCACTGCTGGTTGAAATCTGCCGCTCACGGCCCGGTAGTGGTCCGTTGGTGGCAGCGCTATCAGTTGGCGAGCCATTGATGGCTGTGCAGCATCGCCGTGAATTGTGGGCCTCCAAGCAAGTGCCACTAGTCGCCCGTTGCTGGCAACCAATGCAACCCCCAACAGCAGGTGGAAGCATCGGGACTGCGCATGCGCAGAAGCAACACTTGCTGTGTCTCTCATGGTACCAGTTAGTTGAAGACGACGCTATCACCATCGTGTTATTTTAGTGGATGTTAAGAAAAAAATCCATATGTGGAGAGACGAATTAAGTTCCTAATGAAATTTTACGTCGACGAAGATATCAGATTAAACCATGAAATACTATATTACAGCCATGAAATACACCCACTCCATTCCCATGAGTTGTTCATGGGAATGGGAATGAAGTGGATGAATAACAAGAAAAAATTTGAAACCGCTTGAAACACATATCCTGGAAAACCATTAAAATAGCGTTTGTTGGGGAAAAAAAAAGAATTATACGCGTACAAAATTTATTAATTATTTGAAAGAAAAAAAAAGCAACGCTATGTGGTGTACTCATCCATGGGTTGAATACACAAGACTGGGAGGAATTCGCTTCTAAAAATAACGAGAAGTAAAATAAAATATCTTTTACTCTTTAAAACAAATGTAGCTTCGGACAACGGAAAGGAAAGACACAACGTTAAAAATGTAACAGAATGTGACAGGAACCCGGGTAAATATATATTTATTCAACAATCTCTTTTCAAGACGGAAAGGACAGTACAAAACTTTGGAAAGCGACTCTAAGTATGTACACGCCTTGAAAATGAGTGAAGTTCCCTTAAGGTAAAAAAAAAAAAATATCGTTACGTTGAAAAAATTAATTTATCAATTTTATGAAACTGACTTTATTGAAAAATACCTCGCAATATTGTAAAATGAAAGAGGGAAGTATTCGATTACAAATTGCATACCAAACAGATAACTTCCAGCACATACCTGAGAGTAGTGAATTGGTCCGGTCGGTAGCGAGCGCGGCTCCCACGCAAACGGCCCAGGGTTGAATCTAGTCAGATGCAAACGGGCGTTTTTCCGGTCTGTCGAGAAAATTTCCCCAGCGCAGTGCGTTAATTCACAAGCTTCGTAATGGTAGAGAAAAAAACATTGTAGCTTTAGGAAACTGCCGTTATCCTTGCTTTTTTTTTATTATTATTATGGCTACTACTGGGAAATTGGTGGACAAGATTCGGCAAGCCACCAGTTACGTCACGTGGTTGCTGGCTGCCACTAACGGCCCACTAGCAGACCGCATTAGGCTAGCCATCATTTCTGGCACGTGCTTGCAGGGACACTGAAACGCCACTTGTGGCAGTTACTGCCTGTGATGGACCACTGATGGCCCGATTGTGGCATATGACAACTGATGGGGTGCCAACTGTTGGCCAGCTGTTGGCCTGAACTGCTGGCCATTCTGTTGGCCGCCCGGACATTTAATTGACGGTTCGGCAGCGGCAACATAGTGCTGGGCCATTTCTGGCAGTGCTGGCTGCCAGCAATGGCCCACTGCTGGCCCAGCAAGACTGTTTTTGCTGGGATAAACCGCCGCCGCCGGTCTGTTTCCTTCCAACAGTGCATCCAAGTGCCACAGATTCCGTTGATAATCGTTGTATCCGCGCTCGGCCGTCTATATGTGATTCACCTGGAATCTTGATTCGCCAGACCACTTTTTCCCAATCATCCACGGTCCAATCTCGATTATATTGGGCACATTTCATGCGTTGTTGGCCATGACGTTCAGTGAGCACGGGGACGCGGCTAGATCTTTGGCTACGCAGGCCCATGCGCAGAAGGTTGCGATGAGCTGTGTGCTGTGACACATTGCCCTGATCACCATTTTTGTAGCTGCGGGTGATTTGTCACACTGTGGTGTCGCCGTGAACAATGCGCGACAGTCTCCGCTCCCCTCTGGCGTCAGTGAGCTGCGGACGACACGCGGCTGGGCGACGGCTCGTCGTTTGGCCATCTGTACACCACTTTTAATACGTAATCACTACAGTTGCACGTGAACAACACACAAGCCGCGCCATTTCCGAGTTCGTAGTTACGAGGCGCCGCGCCTTCAAAATTTGTCCTTTATCAAACTCCGATAAATGGGCAGTTTTTACCAATCTGTCACCGAACACTTCACTAATCGAAAGGCGGTACTCGGGTTGTATATATACTGCTCTGTGAACTTCAACTGCACCACCGTTCGGTCTCCAGACGCGCTCATTTCTCTAGGCTGGAGGTGGTCATAACGGAGCAGCTCATCGTTGTACAAGTACAAATCAGTACAAAATGTAGTCGCTATCGTTTGCCACGACCAGCTCCCATCGTCCAGGCGGATGTTGGATAATATCCCTGTAAAATTGTGTGGCTTGGACTCAGAGAAGTGAGTAAGTGCGCGTTCGACATCGTCGCTGTTGGCGAACCGCTGCCCTTCCAAGAAATGCTGCAAAGACCCATAAAGGTGGTAGTCGGTTGAGGCAATGTCCAGGGATTAGGCTGAGTGCGGCAACAGCTCCTAACCCGGGTCCTTGTCTTCTTACAGTTTACCCATGCTGTGTGAGGTGTCACTCCATCCTGCTGTAAGTGGACGCCCTTGCTGTTCAGCAGTGCTGTTTCGTTTCGAGGTGAGCGATGCGTGCAGATCATCGAGCTGACGAAAGTACGTATCGGCGGCGATAGTGGTGTTGTCCGGCAGCAGCTCGAAAAACACGACACTTCACATATCCCATCCAAACAGACAGCAGGACCTTAACGTGGGTGTAAGTCGGCTTTGGGGGTCGGCATGTGCTTCTGTTGCAGGTCCAACCACTGTTTCCGGGTGCTTACATTGTCATATAGAACCTATTTCTTGTCACCTGTCACAATGCGGTCCAAAAATGGTTCAACTTGGTCACATGCAAGTAGGGAAACGCAAGCACGAATGCGATTTGCTTTTTCCTCAACTGTGAGTTGATGGGCAACCCAAACTCCCTTCTTGTGCACCTTCCCAATTTGATGCAGGTGCGTGATAATGCTCGTGTAGGTATTCCCCATCTGTTGGGCCAACTCCCACGTTATCGCAAGTGGGTTTGTCTCAACTAAGGTTTTCAGAATGTCCATGCCAACTGTTGCTGGTCTTCCAGCTTTGGGGCGGTCTTACACGTCCAAATTTACCTCTAGAGACCGTTCGATGCAACGATAGCATTGACCATGTGATATGGCATTGGGGTACACACTGGTAATGTATATTACAGTACTTGCCGGGGTGCTACCGCGACGAGACTCATACAGAATGCAATGGCGGATGCGCTCTTTGTCCACTTCCACGTTGGCTGGCGCTCACACTCTTCGCCTTCTGACGGGTGGCTGCCACTGACTTACTGAGATTAAGCAGCCACCTACCTGCTGCTGCTATGCCGGAGTGCTCCGTAATCTCAGTGGCCAATGTGAGCCGTGGCTGGGGCTTCGATTTCGGGTACCTCGTCATCGGACATTACTTTCTTTCCAACCCAATATGTAGTGCACAGTCAAAAATCAAATTAAGTCAATGTTGATTTCTCACAATAATACCCAGCAAAAACAGTCCAGCACTGCCAGCAATGGCCCAGCACTTTGTTGCTGCTGCCAAACTGTCTATAAAATGTCCGGGCGGCCAACAGAAGGGCCAGCAGTTCAGGCCAGCAGCTGGCCAACAGTTGGCACTCCCGTCAGTTGTCATATGCTACAACAGGGCCATCAGTTTTCCATCACAAGGTACCACAAGTGGCCCTTCAGCGGCCCTGCAAGCACGTGCCATAAATGATGGCTAGCCTAATGTGGTATGCTAGTTTGTAACTGGTGGCTTGCCGAATATTGTCCGCGAATTCCCCAGTAGTAGCCATAAAAAAAAAAAAAGGATAACCGCAGTTTCCCAAAGCTACAACTGCTTTTTTTTCTCCGTACGAACCTGCTTCATTGCAGCACTGCGCAGGGGAAATTTACTCAACAGGTCCGAAAAAACGCCCGTTTGAATCTAGCTGGAAACGGACCAAGAACTGTCAGTGTGGGAAGCGGGGGTTCTACCAACTGGACTAATTTGGCACACACGACCGTGGCTTGAAGCCGACCCTTTTTCCTGAGGAATGCGTAAAGAATAGTTCTCCATTTCATTTTACAATATTGCGAGGTATTTTTTATAAATGTCAGTTTCATATAATTTATAAATTTATGTTTTCAACGTACGATTGTTTTTTGTTTTTTTTACCTTAATGGAACTTCACTTTTTTAACGAGTGTACCAACTTAAAGGCACTTTCCAAAGTTTCGAGCAGGCCTTGTCTTGAAAGGCGATTGTTGAATTAATATATTTACCCGTTCATGTCACATTCTGTTACATTTTTAACGTTGTGTCTTTCCTTTCCGCTGTCCGAAGCTACAGTTGTTTTAAAAAGGAAAGATATTTTATTTTACTTCTCGTTATTTTTAGAAGTGAATTTCTCCAGTCTTGTGTATTTAACCCATGGATGAGTACATTATATCCACATAGCGTTGCTTTTTTTTAATAATTGATAAATTTTGTACGCGTATAATTCTTCTTCTTCTTTTTTTTTTTTTAACATAACGCTTTTGTAATGTTTTTCCAGGACTTTTGTTTCAAGCAGTAGTGAATGTTAAAACGAAAGATTATACGGAAATTATTTCTAATTATTCATGGGAATGGAGTAAGTGTATTTTACGGCTGTAATCTAGCATTTCATGGCTTAATCTGTTATCTTCGTCGACGTGGCATTTCATTAGGAAATTAATTCGCCTCTCTACATATGTTTTTTTAGCATCCACTAAAATAACACGATGGCGATAGCGTCTTCTTCAACTATGGTACCACGAGAGACACAGTACGTGTTGCTTCTGCGCGTGCGCAGTTCCGTTGCTTCCAACTGGTGTTGGGGTTTCATCGGTTGATAGCTACGGGCCACTAGTGGCACTTGCGTGGTGGCCCGCAATTCACGGCGATGCTGCAAGGCCATCAATGGCTGCCAACTGATGGCGCTGTCACCAACAGACCGCTACCGGGCCGTGAGCGGCAGATTTCAGCCAGCAGTGACCTATCACTGCCAGCTGGTGGCCAGCAGTTTCCCAACAGTTATGTTTTTGCTGGGAAAGAGTAGAAATTTTACATACAAATATTATAAGAATGAAAGCAATACATTCTGCCTGTTATGAACATGGAAGCAGGTTGTAAAGTAGCAACCTGACATCCCATAACAACAATAAAAATAATATTAGTAATAATGTCGTTCATTACAGTTTTAAGGTACATGATGGTCTTGTGGTGTCATCAAGCAATGAAAAATAAATCATATTAGGAAGTCACAGATGCTATAACGAAGTAAATTTCTCCGTCATTTTTATCTGCGCCAGGATTCGAACCCGGGTAAACTCATTCCGGAATAAGTTGCTCTACCAATTGAGCTACGCGGACATTTTATTCTGATTCCTATCTGCCTTTATGTCGTGTGCGTCCTTCTGGCAGGTACGTCACATCTCCTGGTAGGTTACATCATCTCCCCCTTATTATTTTTTTTTTTTCGAAGTGCTGCTCTTATTTTTCCTATCTCGCGGTGTGGAAATAACATCACACCATTGCGAGATTGTGAACGGTCGGGTCATCCGGATAGTTCGGGCGCCATTATAACGAAGTAAATTTCTCCGTCATTTTTATCCGCGCCAGGATTCGAACCCGGGTCCACTCATTCCGGAATAAGTTGCTCTACCAATTGAGCTACGCGGACATTTTATTCTGATTCCTATCTGCCTTTATGTCGTGTGCGTCCTTCTGGCAGGTACGTCACATCTCCTAGTACGTTACAATGCAGATCTGGAACTGATTTTCTTCTATCTTCAAAAGGTAAAGCTAATTTTTTTTTAACGCAACTGGTCTGACAACCACTGGATTCTGCAGAAAATGTTTTTTTGTTTATCAACATGCTGATTATCTTGAATTTGATAAGTAGAGAAAAGCTTTCACAAGATCTGTTTTTAGTTTTTTAGTATAACATTTTGTTCGAGAAATTTTTCCAAATATGGCATTTGATAGATAAAACTTACAAAACAAAATAATCATTTTTTAAAATTTCTTTACAATTTTTCCTGACCACCAGTTTTCTCACTGAACATCCATTGCATCCATTTCTTATGCTGTCGGTTCATCACTTAATTCTATCGGATAATGCGTAATAAATGTCATTAATGTCAGAGCTGCTAACTTAACAAACTACAGCTTTGTTCGTTTTGTGTCCACACGGAGAAAAATGAAGATGTATAGAATATTAATATCATTTTATTTTGCAAAAGCGTGTTATCTATACCGTCTTCATAGAAACAGTTTCCGATAATTTAATTAAACTATGTTGGCTTTAGAAAATCAATATTTCTTTTTTCAACACAATGCAAGTCGTAAGGTAAGGAAATTCGCCAAAAAATATTGTTTGTTTATTACACACTATTAAATCTTTAGGAAAAAAGAAATAAAAAAATATGCAATACTCACCAGAAAACATTGTAGGGACTTAATGTTAGAATTTAATCGTTTTATAGCGCAACACGTCTTAGTTCCATTTTCTTCTCCACATTATGCCGAGAATTGGAATTTTTGTCAAAAAGTCTCATTTAATTGCGAAGTTTTGCTCAGCCTTCATGAATTTTCAGTAACCGCCTAGCTTACTGCTATAGTAAAGTTAATACACTGCCGGACAATTGCTAAGGACGGATGACAATAGCAACGATAGCAACCATAAAATGGAAGGCAGGAAAATGTGGAAATTAGCATAAGTGCGGGATACAGTAAGACGTGTTGTGCGTATGCAAATTTTTGATTGCCGAACTTGTTCGTGACGTCATAGCGCTGATAAGAGATATAAAGGATTTGATGCGTATTGACCGTTGTTGTTCAAACGCAAAGTTGAAAGGGAAAGAATCAATTGACGAACTTGCAATTTTCAGTATGTCTTCCCGACATCACCTAGATGATTTTCCGCGTGGCCGTATTATTGGCAAGATTGAAGAAGGCCGAAAAATAACAGATGTTGTCAGGGAGTTCGACGTCAGCCACAGCGTTGTTTCAATGCTTTGGAAATCATTTCAAACAAATGGAGAGTGTAGCAAACGTCACGGGGGAGGTCGTGTTCGCTGTACGACACCTGCAGAAGATCGGTACATAGTGCTATCAACAAAAAGACACCGGCGCAGCACAACTAGTGAGGTGGCAAATCAGTTTATGGCTGCTACTGGCAAGCGGATCTCCCGAAAAACTGTCGCCTGACGTTTGCATGAAGGAGGACTATACGCCCGCCGTCCTGTTGTGTGCATCCCATTGTCCAGACGTCACCGTACCGCCCGTTTGCAATGGTGCCATCAACATCGCAATTGGACTGATAACGACTGGTCTGCTGTCCTCTTCTCAGATGAGAGTAGATACAGTCTATCGTCTGATTGTCGACGACAACTGATCTGGCGTGATAGTGGTACTGCATATTGTCCAGCAAACATATAGGAAAGGGACCGATATCCGACATGTAGTGTCATGGTATGGGCTGGCATCATGATCTATGGCCGTACGTCCCTCTATGTGCTTCCAACTGGGACTATGACTGGCCAACGATACATTAATGATGTTCTGCTACCTCATGTTCGCATGTTCCGTGGTGCTGTCGGTGATAGATTCATTTTCATGGACGACAACGCAACATGTCATCGAACAGTCGCTGTCCAGGAGTGTCTTGAGAGCGAGGATATTCAACGCCTCGAATGACGAGCACGTTCTCCAGATCTGAATCCCATTGAAAATGTGTGGGATGCTTTGGGGAAGAGTCTTGCTGGTCGCCAATGCCCTCCAATAAACAAGGACACCCTCATCCGTGCACTGACTGAGGAATGGGATAAATTACCCCAACAGCTGCTTGATAATGTTGTGCAAAGCATGACACGACGTGTGGAATCTTGCATCGCCCTCCATGATGGCCATATCCCGTATTGACATCTTACGCCGGAACGCCTGCGGAGGGTAATTGCATTTTTTTCACGTTTACGTATTCTGCACAAAATGGCCTGTTTGTCCCTTGAACACGTTCCAAAGCCTTCTGGATTTCAGAGCACAGTAAATTGTCTTTCTTGTAATGTCCTGGCATTCTGACATTATTTTATTTCACTTGGCATCCAACCACACTTACTTTTTTATGCGCTATATAGCCGTTTATGATCCGTCCTTAGCAATTGTCCAGCAGTGTATGTATTAACTGGCAGTAAATACCCAAACAGGATGTTAACTTACTCTGAACACATCCCATTTATCATCAATAAAGAAATGAAACGTGTTTAGAAAATAGTAAAACTATGCTAGTAATCCCATATATTGGCGCGGGAATATACACTGCTGTTAATAGAAGTTGTAACATCATAAAGAAGTGCTCGGATTTACACGAAATTTGTCGGGTGGATAGGGCACCATGTAAGATGCAAATGACTACAATTGCAGCGTACACACAAACGTGAGGCGCGCGCAACGCCATCGGAAACGTCACAATAGGGGTATAAAAGAAGGCGTACAGAGAGCAGGTTTTTAAACTTACTATCGCTAAACTCCACCGTAGGTAGTTATTAACAAGTAAACATGCCGCATAGGAGGACGAGACAACCATACGAACACTTGACGGAGTTTGAAAGAAGTAGAATCGTTGGACTCAGAGTAGGTGGCTTTTCATACCGTGATATTGCTGCACGCATTAGGAGTAACGCAACCATGGCGTCAATGGACAGCAGAAGGTTTTACGTATCGTCGCACAGGATCTGGAGCTCAAAATCGCACGACCGAGCTGGAAGACAGGCACTTGCACTGAATGGCAGTGACGTCGTGCACAACACTATCCACGATACTTGCGCAGCAATGGAGGATGGTCACACATCGTCTGATATCTTCAAGCAGTGTTGGTCACCAATTGCTGTAGAGAGGCCTCATTGCTCGTCGTCCATTGTTGCGACTTCCTTTGACTCTCAACAATAGGCGCCAGTGATTGCAGTGGTGCCGCGAACGTCGAAACTAGAGTGCTGAATGGGAGCACATTGTGTTTACGGACGATTTCAGATTCAATCTAATGCATTACGACGGGCGAATCCTTGTTCGCAGATACCGTGGTGAGCGGCATCTGGGAGGCTGCATTGTGCAGCGCCATACCGGTCTCACGGCGAGAGTGGTGGTCTAGCGCGCTATTGCATTTCATTCACTCACTCGCCTATTACGCATCACAGGCACATTGAATAGCCAGCGCTACATTACGGAAGTGTTGGAAGCTGAACTTCTACCCTTCCTTCAGACTAGACAATGCCCGACCCCATGTTGCTCTTACTGTCCAAGACCTGTGCACATCAAGTCCCTCATCTTTCCTGGCCTGCTCACTCGCCAGATTTGTCGCCTATAGAGAACGTCTGGGATATCATCACGCAATGACTAGCTAGCATGGCCTCGCCGCCTGTCACAACCAACGAATTGTGGATGCGTGTAGAAGCAAAATGGAAGCAATACCGCAGACGACCATCCAAACTCTGTTTCATTCAATCCCACTGCGTCTGGGATCGGTTTCACCGTCCATGGTGGATTTACTTATTACGAATGTTTTGGCCTTCCTCATCACGAACCGGTAGGTAATTGTGATCGTTTGCAGATTGTTCCATAACTAATCACTATCATAAATTTAATTGTGTTTGCTTATTTCTTTCTTGGTGTTGCAATCTCTATTAACAGCAGTGTATAAACAATCGCTTCCAAGTTTTTGCACATCAACCAGATGGCTTTTTTAAGGCAGACAGAAACTGCAAATTTCCTTGAAAAAGTCATCTGGTTGATGTGCGAAAGTTTGTAAACGATTGTTCACATGTTCCTACGCCAATAAATCGGATTACTAGCATAGATTTACTGTTTTCTATACATAATTGGTGTATAATTCCTCGTTTTTAATTTAGAACGTATTTGTTTTTGATGTGTCATACCCAAGAAAGTTAACTCCGTACAGAGGAATCCGTGTTAAACTGTGCTGTAATTTCACGCAGTTTTGATGCTTCACGTTAAATGTTTCAAGAACAATAAAAGGAGTTGTGCATTTTAATCCATTTCATGGCTTATGTTTGAAATATTTTCTGTTTCTTGGAAAACAGTCAATAATTGCGAAAGTTGTATACTATGGCCTTTTTGTAATATTGTAGAATGAAAAAAGAACAGTTTTTACGATTCAAATGCAGTTTCCGATTTGGATATAGTGCGTCGCATAAATAGAGAGACAGAACAAATTCTCAAATAAAAATGAAACAACAACGAGCTGAAATCTGCACCTCATATTTATAGCAAAAATAGAATAGGACACGCGGCTGCACAATAGTTGGACGGAAACATAACAATTCCAACGCCAAGTACAAGAAAAAAAAACCCGAAATACGCTGTCTCAAAAATATAAAGACTTACTAGTTATGAGCACCTCCGGTACGAATAGTGGAGCCGTTGTTCCGAATAACACTGAAAACCCGATTGGGCATGCTGTCCACCAAGTGATGTAAGTGTTCTGCACGGAGTGCGTACCAGCTTCGTTCAATCTGCGCTTTCAATGTCACCACACTTGAGAACTGCCGTCCATTCGCATGCACATCACGAGTGAGGATACCCCGGAGATTATCGATGGAGTTCAGATCTGGACTGAGTGCTGGTCAATCCATTACGGTCACAAGATGAGTGTTAAACCAGCTTTTTGTTGATGCTTACCGTTGGATAGAGGCTTTGTCTTGCTGGAACAGATAATAAACACCCCCTAGAGTCTCGGCAAACAGTAAAAGGTGACTGCTGAGTATGTCCTGATACGTTTCAGAGTTTTGCCTGCCTTGAAGAAAAGCGATATCCGTTGTCCCATTGAACGCGAAAGCTCCCCAGACCATCACAGATCCCCCTCCTTTCTGTCTGCTGAAGAAGATGCGTGGCTCGCGTCGTACATCATGCCAATAGCAGTTCTAACCGTCAGGGCCGTCCAGGTTGAACTTTTTCTCATCGGAGAAAACAGTTGTGATCCACTCGTTCGTCCAGTGCATGTGGCTGCTTGCCCATAACAATCTAACTTCCTTGTGGCGCCGCGTGAGGTGTGGCAGACGGCGCATTTTACGGAGTACAATGTTGCGATTTTCCTTGATTCGTCGATAAACTGTGTCGTTTGAGACGGTGACACCAACAGTCCGAGAAACTTGACGTAGTGATAACCTTTGGGATGAAACTAAACGCATGATGGCACGATCATCTCGTTTGGTTGTTATACGAGGCCTTCCAGGCCGTTTTCTTGCAGTTAACGTACCGCGTTTCGATAAAGTCTTATAAATGACTGCCCTACTCCTCCCCATGGCTTTAAAAATTTTCGCTACGGGCAATCAATTTGCTCTCAGTCTCCAAATCTTCTGCACCTCCTCACCAGAAAGTTAACTGTTGCGTGGCATTTAGGCAAATGAATGTCTGACGGCAGGTCCGCTGTCTTTTGTAGGCTGGACAGAAATATGGCCTATACGAGTGCGTAAAACATGCTTATTTGTACATCTCATTTGCATGTGGCTATTTTTCATAGTTGTCTTTATATTTATGAGAGAGCTAAAATTACACTATTTCACTTTGTGGTGTTCTTTTCACACAATCTGGTCATCTCGACGGATCGAAAAGTTTGTTGTAGGATTATGTCTAATTAGGTACCACTTCGGCTTCCTACCTATATTCGTATTGCGTTCACGGCGCAAAGTAGACTGTGTCTATATTTATGCGACGTCCTTATACACTTGTGATCAAAATTAACGTAACAAATACAAATGCGAGAACACTTCCATAACGAGAAAATCGATTGTAAAGATTTTTCAGAGCCATGTGCAACGGGAAACACTTAGTCTACCTCCCGAAACAGCATTGTGCCACCTCCTATGAAAATATGCAAATGACGATCATACGTCATCGAGCTGGCAGGTACGTGACTTTGATAAACGTTCTGAGCGTATTGCCGCAATTGAAACTTGAGTTAGACTGTTAGCGGAAGGACGGCTCCGCGCCATCGCTTAGAAGACTCTTTTACGGTGGAATGCGATCGGTAGATTAGAAGCAGGGTAGTCGCAAGTTGAGGTAGCAAGATGGCCGAATGTATCGAGGCAAGTGGTCTGCAACTTTTATAGAAAGTTTCAGGAAACGAGAACAGTAACCAAAACCCTGGGACAAGGACGCCCACAAGCCACAACAAGTCAGGAAGACCGGTACTTGTCCCTAACAAATCGCTTCCATAAAGAGTCGACATCCAGGCAACTCCCACAGGAGCTATCCTGTGCTCCGGGAACTGCGACATCGAGACAAACAGCTTACAGAAGACTCCACGAGAGATGTCTGTCTTGAAGAAGACCAATGGTTCGTATCCCACACGCCGCATCGCATAGAAGAGTACGACTGAATTGAGCCAGAACCCTCCACCCCCCTTGACCCCCGATCAACGGGCCTATGTTCTTTTCAGGGACGAGTCACGGCACAACTTAACCCTTTAACTGGCTGGAACGAATTAAGTTGGGGCAAGCAAAATGAGCTGAAATAAGCTTGAACGAAATACATTCGCTATCTGAGAAGTGGACCGATCGTGACTGGAACGAGTAAACCTGCACACCAGAAAGCTTTCCTCTCCCTTTAGCTTTATTATGACCACTTTAGCAAATTAGTCATTTATGGGGATGATTGTCCCTGATACTTCCTGATGGATTACCTACTAAAAGGTCACAACAATGACGACTAACCTAAGAAAGGAAAGAGAAGAAACTTGAATCACTTGTTTCCACCCAGTGGCATGATGTTTGTGTCAGAAGGATTATACATTTCCCACCATGCCTTGGATCATAGAGCAGAGAATGGACTATAAAGGAGCGCGCATCGCTATAGTGACATGTTATAATCGGTACTGCTTAGTTGAGAAGGAGAAAGTAATTGTTTTGCCGTAGCTTTTGCAAAACCCGGCCGCTATGTGAACGTTTCTATTTGGGAAGCGCAAAAGTGTTTGGTCACCATTTGGTTCAGGTTATATCGGCCACTTAAAGGGTTAAACACGGTTTCTGGACATATGCACATTTGAAGAGAGGCGGGAAACCGAAATCTTCCCTACGACATTAGAGGAAGTGACCACTACGATGATGGGGGACTCCTGGTTTGGGCTGACATCATGTTGAATGGACGCACGCAACTGTACGTGTTTCCAGTGGACTCCCTGAATGCTGCACCCTAAAGGGATGACATCCTAGTGCCCTATGTATAACCTTTCAGGCGATCTGTTGGCCCTAAGTTCCTTTTATGAACGATAACGTCAGTTTCCTTAGGGATCGGGTAGATCCCGAAGACCTGGAGAGTGAGGATAGTCACAGGATGGAGTGGCCTGCGAGATCTCCAGACCTGAACCCAATACAACATTTCTGGGATGTTCTGAGTAGAGCAATTTCAAACTGGCAACGTGCTCCCAGAATCCTTTCGTGATTTCGACTCGCCTTGGTGGAGAAGTGGAACTTATTTCCCTAAACTCCGAAATTGTTTGAGCTGTATCACTGCGCAAGGTAATCCCACTTTCTATCACCCCTTCGAAATCTGTATCACTTTTGGACTGCCATGCTGCCATGCGCATGCTTCCTCCTCATACGGTGATGGCATTCCTTTTGTGTATTGCTGCGTTATCAAAATATGCATGTCCGTACCAACTGACATTAAACTCTCTCCTATGGATTTTGCATTATTCGAGATTTTGTGTTTGTCACATTAATTTTGGATAACAATGTAGGAGATATATATTAAGATAATACAACGTATATTTTGTCCCAAATATTTGTTTTTTCAAGCCGACTATGGTTTTGCTGGGTATTGACCTAGATTTATCAGGACGGATGGCACGTAAATATTCATATTGCATATCATATCATAAATGGTGTTTACAGTCACATGTTCTGGTTAGATGCTTCCACGCGCTTGATAGAAATGGGGGGGGGGATGCCATGTCATTAACAAGTTGCGGGGACTTCTGATATATATAGGAAAGCTTCCAAAATATCAAGTTTGGTGGTTGAATCTGGCTTGTCAATAAGTTTTGCTTCTTCAAAGAGGAATTTATGGAACATACATATTTAAAAACATAATGAACTCTTACATTGGAAATAAAAGGACTAATTTAACCGCATTTTTTTCGTAACAGTGTTTAGACATCGATGGCTTCTTTAGGTCACAATTCCGAATGTAAGTCTTGTGCTTCTTCAATCGAAACCGCAAGGCCCTACGGGTCTGTCCTATGTACGAAGCGCTACATTCCTATGGAATTTGATAAATTCCCCACTTCTTCAACATAGTCCTTTGTTCCTAAAAAGCTCATTTTGTTTATGGGTTTAAAAATCCCCTTGGTTTCGCTGGGTTGAAAAAATATACGTTGTATTATCTTAATATATATATAATCGTCACAAAACTGTATAGTCTGTGAGATAAAGAATGTATTATATGTATGAAAAATCCCTAGACTCAAATGCTTTGACGCACTAGTGTTGTTCTGAAGAGCAAACTTAGGTCAACGCATTATTAGGGACGTGGTGATAATAACACATTATTAGGGATGTGGTGATAATAACACATTATTAGGGATGTGGTGATAATAACACATTATTAGGGATGTGGTGATAATAACACATTATTAGGGATGTGGTGGTATTGTTGGATATCTACTCCTCTTGTATATACTTACAATTCTGTTCTTCTCACATTTGTTAAACTTAGAGCTGACATAATTATGCAAAACACAAGCACATACATAAATATCGCATATTTAGGAATTGCGGAATTTATCTTCGTTATTTTAAAAATAAATGCACAAAATAAGCTAAAATGTTATTTTTTTAATTTGGTATCTTCCGTTGTGCTCTAAAAAAATTCCTGAAATTCACGTGGCATTTTTCGTGATTCCTGCTTTTTCCGTTAAATGACTGAAAAAACACTTAATTTTAAGGATTTTTTTAAAGTGAATTGACAGAGATACTTCTGTTCATCTTATTCCACTTACCTACAGAAAATTGCCGTTTTTAAAAGACGTAATCGGAAAATCATAAATTTGCAGGCAACCTTTCCATGATTCCATCCCAATACTAACAGAAAAATTTTGTTCTTACTTCTGTATCCATATGAAGGAAAATTGCCGGTAATGAAAGCGGTTTGCCTGAATACATGACGTTTGATTAATTATTAGATTTCATCCGTCTGTTGGCGAACTTGATTCTGAGATTCTCTGGTGAGACCGGATATTGTGGATAGCATATATCCACATGGTATTAAGGTTATTATGGCAACTGATATTTCTCGTTCCTTCTCTCGAGTTAATGCATCTGCTACTCTATGTTGTATTGCCGTAAGAAATAGCATACTCAAAATGTTGTACAAGTGATTATACGATGCCTATGTAGGAGTCTATGGACTACTTAACATCAAAGCTATTATAGGTATCAACAGTGCTTTTATACACTGACGGAAAAAAAATCCCAACACCACGAAAAAATAGTTGTAGAGGAATGAAATGGCGGCAACACATTTGTATAGGTAACATATTTACTCGATTAAGGTTTCAAAATCACAGCTTATTGTAAGCGCGAGAAGAGCCATTTTAAATGTGAAATGCTGGTACATAAATAACCGGTGTAACCGCCAGAATGTTGAATGCAAGCACGCAAACGTTCATGCATTGTGTCGTACAGGTGCTGGATGTCAATTTGTGGGATGGAGTTCCATGCCTGCTGCGCTTGGTCGGTCAATACAGGCACGGTTAATGCTGTGTGGGGGTGACGCTAGAGTTGTCATCCAATGATGTCCCATACGTGCTCGATTGGTGAAAGATCTGGTGATCTAGCAGGCCACGGCAACATGTCGACACTCTGTAGAGCATGTTGGGTTGCAACAGCGGTATGCGGGCGAGCGTTATCCTGTTGGAAAACACCCCCTGGAATGCTGTTCATGAATGGCAGCACAACAGGTTGAATCACCAGACCGACGTACAACTGTGCCGTCAGGGTGCGTGGGATAACCACGAGAGTGCTCCTGCTGTCATAGGAAATTGCTCCCCAGACCATAACTCCCAGGTGTAGGTCCAGTATGTCTCGGCCGCAGACAGGTTGGTTGCAGGCGCTCACCTGGCCTTCTTTTACCGAACACACGGCCATCACTGGCACCCAGGCAGAACAGGCTTTCATCAGAAAACACAACAGAACTCCACTCCGTCCTCCAATGAGCTCTAGCTTGACACCACTGACGTCGCAAACGGCAGTGGTTTGGAGTAAGTGGAATGCACGCTACAGGGCGTCTGGCTCGGAGCTGTCCTTCAAGTAACCGATTTGTAACAGTTCGTTGTGTTACTGTGGTGGCAACTGCAGCTCGAATTGCTGCCGCAGACGCGGTACGATGCGCCACGACCATACGCCGTACACGGCGGTCTTCCCTCTCAGTAGTGCTACGTGGCCGGCCGAAACCCGGTCTCCTTGAGGCAGTACCTTCCCTTGACCACCGCTGCCAACAATCATGCACAGTGGCTACATTCCTGCCAAGTCGTTCTGCAATATTGCGGAAAGAAAATCCACCTTCTCGTAGCCCTATTACACGACCTCGTTCAAACTCCGTGAGCTGTTGATAATGGCTTCTCCGTCTTCTTAAAGGCATTCTTGACCAACATCAACACACTACGTCGAATCTCAACGATAACTAACGCTCACGAACGTTACAGCGCGTATTTACAGGAAACCTGCTTTGCACGTTCCGAGGTGCGCTACTAGCGCCACACGTATGCGCCGAGCGCGAAATTTTCATAGACGTCATCTTACAGATGTACTCTCACCGCCTACCAACTGTCTTTTATCTAACACGAAAAGTCCCCATTCAGAAGGTGTTGAGATTTTTTTTTCCGTCAGTGAATTTAGAGGTTTTGTAAAATAATACTATGAAGTAATACTTTTAGTTTTCTTAAACGTCATTGAAAGTCATTGTCAGTTAAAGAAAACCTCAAGTTCCAAAATATTCTGTTGCTTTTAATTATGAAAAAAATGTAATGTTATATAAGTTCTCTTACAGAAAAAATAAAATTATTATATACATATTTAAGACAATAATGAACTCCTATATTGGAAATAAAAGGACAAATTTAACCGCATTATAGTAAAATACATTTCATAATCGCGCGATTCCAGCCCCCTTCGTTCCTACTTAAAGCGTGGTCGGTTGGTGTCTTGTTTGCTCTGTCAGCAGCGAGCCTTAATTGCACGCAAACCATCGCGGAGTAAAGCCCTGACGAGAACTCCCTTCAGCTCTGAAGTCAGAAAACGTCCTTCTATGAGTCTGATGCATTAATGGCGACCTTTACGTTTCTCAGAGCGGCTGAAAATAAGAAAGTGCTATCTGCTTCTGAATGGGGACTTTTCGAACTTGGGAAATTTCTGCATAAAAACGGAAAATTCAGAAAGTGGCATTTCTGTAAGAAGACGGAATTAGGTAAATTTATCAAAACGCGAAGTTTGCGCTGTTAGAAAAGGAAGCTTTTGAAAAAGTCTCCGTTTCTAAATAAAAAGTCTCAGACCTACCGACAAATTTGCTGCACATCCTGGATTTTCCGTGTATTTACACCAGTTATATTTTACAGTATAAATTCAAACGAAATAAATAAGGAAACATGTACGTACATCTGCAGGTAATAAATAACTCATTGACAGTTATCAATTGCGAAGTAATTTATGACACTTTGTCTAAAATGTTTAAAATTATTCTAATTTTAGTACCATCGGAAGACTTCGTAAGTACACTGCTGGCCACCCAAAATGCAACACCAAGTAGGACACGAGATAGCAAAGTCAGATTTACTGGACACATAACAACAGATACAAAGATGAAACGATTGAGCTTACAGGCCCGTGCGACTTGCGGAACACGCAGACATCAATAGTTCGTGTGGCCCCTATGGCTGGCAATAACTGCCGCTACACGCCGCGGCATCGAACGAAAGAGGCTTTGGATGTGGTCTTGGGGTATGTCGGTCCAGGCTGCTTCCACACGTTGCCACAGTTCATCAGGCGTAGCCGCGGGCGGTGCAAGCCGGGCCACTCGGTTGCCGATCAGCGACCAGACGTGTTCGATGGGCGACATATCGGGAGAACAAGCGGGCCAAGGCCGCAGTGACACCTGGTGGGCCGTGAAGAATTGTTGCACGATGCGTGCCACGCGTGGGCGTGCATTGTCCTGTTGAAACGTGGTCGCTAGCAGGTCCTTCAGGTAAGGGAGGACTACAGGCTCCAAAACGTCGGAGATATAGCGGTTGCTGTTGAGTGTACCGGCGATGCGTACCAGAGGGGTGCAATTGTCATATCCGATTGCGCCATAACGCCAGGTGACGGACCGGTATGGCGATGCATAATGCAGGCGTCACACAATCTCTCGCTGCGGTGCCGCCATACGCGGATCCGACCATCGTGGTGTTGCAGGCAGAAGCTGGATTCGTCGGAGAAGACAATGTCGTGCAATTCCGTAGTCCAAGTGCGGCGTTCAACGGCACGCTGTTGCCGCACTCGCCAGTGGTGTGACGTCAATGGTAATCGGAGCAATGGGCGCCGTGCGACAAGTCCCTGCTCCTGCAGACGACGTCGAACTGTACGTGCTGACACAGGTTGCTGCGCAACACACCCTAATTTCTGCGTTAACGTTCATGATGTGGCGGTGCTAGCCGTCAATGCCCGCCGCACAACATGCCGGTCCTCTCGTTCGGCGGTGTGCCGCGGCAGCGGCAATCACTCACGTCGGTCCGCCCGTCCCTCCTGCATCCACCGAATCCATAATCGTCTCACTGTGGCTGGATAGGAAAGGGCACCGATGTCTCGGTACGATAAACCGGTGTCGCGATAAGTCACTATTCGTTCTCTGTCGAACTCCGAAACGTGCTGGAATGACTGCCGTATTCTGCGATGAGGCATCAGGAAGCTTCCCACGCACAGGTCCGGCAGCACAACACACTTTCACTACTTACACCCAACCCCGCCTTCTGTGCACGCTTCTTATAGCGCTTTTCGGTGGCGTGCCGGGCGCAGATGATTTGCATATGCCCTGATTTGCATATGTTTGCATTTCCTCTCGCGGGCTACGCATTCTGCGAATTTCAGGCCAATCGGATGCTTCCTTCTTGGTGTTGCATTTTGGGTGGCCAGCAGTGTATTTTCTCAAATTCTGCTGGCGCTGATACTGTTTTAGATTATGGTAAGTTTGTGTATTAATCCCAGTTACTCCTCAACCACCCCCAGCTTTCTTTTCGATGGAATGGAAATTTCTCCGTTTTCAAAATTGTGGATCTTGCTATCTGCATATTCTTTATGCGACTGAACTATAGTGTGTTGAAATTTACATTTTGACACACTTGTAAATATGACGGAGAGCAGTATAACAGAGAGTAAAAGGATAATGAAAGCTGAGAGATTCAGAGAGTGTAAGAGCGTTGTCAGAATCTTATAAACATTATTTCCATCAAGCGTCTCACACTTCCTGACGAAATTTTATGCAATAATCACTAACTAAATGTGCAGTGCCGATTGTTCGAGTCTTAATATTGATGTTGATTAGTTGGTTGATTCTCGCTTTTTTTCTTTTTCTTTCCTTCCATTTCTATTCTTTCTCTTTTTTTTTTTTTTTTTTTTTTTTTTAGGAAAGATCAAGTTTGGGAATTGGTATCCGACAACAAAACGAATTAAGAAAACTAACCGACGAATCAGCAGACCCTTTGTAGGATTTCCTGTATGTAAAAGTTGACGTAGGGTGAATTACACAGTGCGACAATTACGTAATGAAACTGAAATTTAAAGAAAATGGAAAAACAGGAAAACTTACGTGAATATATTTTATTCGAAGTACATTCCTCCTGCGTTAATACAAGAAGTGACACGATCAGCCAATGAAAGGAAGGACTTGCAGAGGTCATCTTTTGGTATGGAGTGTGTCACAGTTCCTTGTATGTCTTTAATGTCTTGAAAAAATTTTCCTTTTAAAGGCAGCTTTAATTTAGGGAATAAAAAGTAGTTACATGGTGACAAATCTGGAGAATAGGGAGACTGGTAGCGTACACACACTTATTTTCGTGCCAGAAATTGCTGTACACTGACTGCTCTGTATGAAAGTGCGTTATCGTGAAGAAGGAATTTTCGCTCGTTTTTTACGCTTTCCAACCGTAGGTTGAATAAGCGTATATGTTCCAGCTTTGTCCGTCTGTCCGTCCGCACGATAACTCGCGTAAAAATGGTTCCATTTCGATGAAATTTTAGTATGTGGTAGGGGACCACCTGGGGACGAACCCTATTTAAAATGAGACAAATGGGGCCAAAGGTCAGGATATAGGTGCGGGATCTATTAAATTGACTTTATGCGCCATAACTTGCGTAAATATGATTCGATTCCAATGAAATTTTCGTATACGATAGGGGACCACCTGGGGACGTACCCTATTGAAAATCGGTTAAGTGGGGTCAAAGGTCAGGATATAAGAGCGGAATGCATTTCATTGCCCTTATGCGTCATAACTTGCGTAAATATGGTTCGATTTCAATGAAATTTTAGTATGTGGTAGAGGACCACCTAGGGACGAACCCTTTGAAAATAGAACAAATGGTGTCAAAGGTCACGACATAGGTGCGGGATCCAATAAATTGCCCAAATGCGTCATAACTTGCGTAAATATAGTTCGATTTCGATGAAATTTTAGTTTGGTAGGGGACCGACTGGGGATGAATCCTATTGAAAATGGGTGAAGTGGGGTCAAAGGTCAGGACATAGGATCGGGATCCATTCCATCGATCTTATGCGTTATAACTTTCGTAAAAATGCTTCGATTGAGACAAAACCTTATCATGTTGTTCCGGAAGTATACTTTACTGGTTCTGTTGAATATCATTGAAATGGGGTCAAAGGTCAGGTCAGGAGCGAGATTTATTCTACAGCCATTATCCTCATAACTTGAGTGATTATTTCTGGTGTGTTAAAAATCGTATTATAATCAATGCATTGCATGATTTTACTAACTTGTTGTATTTAGGCCTGCCACAAACAATCGTCTTCCACAATCGTTCCAAAATGGATGTGTGCCCTGACCGTTGCACCTTCGAGAATGAACTCGTGTTACAGAATTCCCTTCTTGTCGTAAAAGTACCCAAGCATTGTCTTGATTTTGAACTTCTGTAACCTGATCTTTTTCCTTTCGAGGACTGTGGCGACTTCCACTGAGCTCTCTGATGCTTTGTTTCAGGGTCATAACAAAAACACCATGTCTCGCCACAATGCTTTAAAGGAAAGTTTGCATTGTTTCTGCAGTCTCAAGGATGTTTTTTTTTTTTTTGCGTTCTACACGTGTGCATTTTTTCTGGTCGTCTGACAAAGCACGCTGAAGAAAACGAGCACAAACATTTCCCCAAAATCGTGCACTGCAGTTTGACGAATCCTCCCCTTTTCAACACCGAGGTCACATTCCAGCTTCCTGAAGGTCGTACAACGATAATTTTTTTAAAATTTTTTCATGGACTTTCTCAATTAGTTCAGACATGCGTACTGAAATCAGGCATCTGGGCCTTTCGTTATTTTTCAAATCTTCTCGCCCATCCTTGAAACGTGCATGCCATCGGAATATTTGTGTTCGAGTTAGGCAATTAACACCATACACATCACATTACAATTCAACTGTCTCAGATGGAGTTTCACCGATTTTCAAATAGAACCGGATATTTGCTCTCTACTTCATGACAGAGCTGTGACAATGTAATACTTCCATCGAATGACGTAAGTAACCATCTGCGCAATTCTCTCGCATAGCTGATAAATGACTTATTAAAAAACTATGCTTTCCCGACCCGTGTGTTTTACTGAGATTTAAAAAAAAATCAGTCTCGTTTCTTAATTACCGCGCTGTGTAAATAGTTAGTTAAAGTTATAGAAGTACTGAGGCCAGGTATGTAGAAGAGCATGAGCGCGGCTAAGCGTCGTGAAGATACTTTTAGTTGGCCATGTAGGTAGAAATGGCCATTGCTGTGTTTTTTACGCAAACGTATTCGTACATCAAACGAACGATCGTGTTACAGTCTGTTCGCGCTCAAAGGCGTTTCATAAATCCCAAGAGTTTTAGTGTTAAGAGAATGATAACTACGTTTCTACGACCGTTATCTTCAAAATGACGTTATAGGAGGTAGATTCTCCATATGTTAAAACTTTACTAAAAAGAAAAAAATCAACAAAAAAAAAATAATTAAGCAAGTAGTTTCATGGCTGCAGTGGGATTTTTTGCTGAAATCGTCACTTTACACATCTCCTGCTTATTTCCGTGTAACGCGAAAAGAAGCCCCTGTATACAAGTGGTCAGAGGCGTTGACTTCTGGCTAATCGCTGGTCCTAGACCCGAGACCAGGCTGAAGTAGGCCCGGAGCTAACCCGTTCTCGGAGCCAGTGGCCCCAAATCAGCGACGGGCGACTGCCTATGGTCCTGTGGATACTCATGGTGTTCATACCCCCCCAGACAAAATATATGTTGGGGGGCGGGGTAACTATTCCATAATTTAGGGCGCTGACTCCGGGGAAAGGACAGAACCAGTGCCGTAAGGCAAACACTACATCCATGCCTCATCGGTATTCGAACCGGACCCAATTCGGACGAATGGTCAGTAGCCATCGCTTAGACCACTGCGCCCCCAGCGCGGGAGATATCCATTACCACCTCCCCTAATTCATAGAAGAGGCTGATAGGCCAAATCAATCAAAATACGTTAAATATTTAAAATATTATTAGTACTTGATATTTAGAATCGTTTAGAATAACGTTCACAGCGAAGGCACTTTCTTATGGAAATAAAAAAAAGAATGATATTCTTGGCATGGGACTCACACTTAACATTCATTCTTTTGTTTTCAATTGCCTAAACTCAGCAGTTTTAACAAAATTAATAACATCATGTATAATAAAATTTAATTAAAAATTATAAATGATTAAAACAAGTCAAACTTTAAAAAGCCTTTCGAAAGTCTTCTTTCCGGGTTGTCTTTGACTAATCCGTTCACCGCTACTTTTTTTATTTAGAACTGCATCACTGACTGAGGCAATATGTGAGTAAGCCATGGTAACAAACGAATCAACAGTTACGGTTTCCCTGATCTGTGTTTGATTATTTTCTCTGTGCTTAAGCAAGACACATAACGCCCTGACGTCAGACCGATGGAGAGTATAAAGATTAAGCTCCGATCAGTTTGCTTAATGTTTAGATTTTCAACAGAGCCTTTTGTTCAAGAGACGATTCCAGAACAAATTTCCGTGTTTGGTTGTAACAGGAATATTTTAAATGGCACAAAATAAATAAAATTTTATTCAGAATAAGTTGATGAGTCATCATCCTGTACCACCAAAATGCTGGTTTGACGGAGCTCACTCTGCGCATCTGCCATCGGTAAACTCTACGGTACCAATTCCCATCAAGGGACCGCAGATTTGGACACACCGACAATTGGTACGAACTGGGGAGGTCGTACACGATGGACCGTGTGTATTCTATTGAGAGACCTCTGGGAGATCGGTTCGCCAAGTGACCAATGTATTATTTTCTTTTTTTTCATAGGCCGTAGCCTTCAATCCTTTACATTGGTCTACAGAGCAATTGTTTACAATCTCATTATGGGAAGCACACATTGATTACAAATCCGCTGAACAGAAATACATCGAAATAAGAATTTTTAATTATAAGGGAACAAAGTTCCAACGCCGCCCCGGTGGCGCAGTGGTCTAAGCGATGGCCTCTGGTCATTCGTCCGTGAGGGGTCCGGGTTCGAATCCCGATGAGGCATGGATGTTGTGTTTGTCTTATGGCACTGGCTCTCTCCCTTCCCTGGAACCAGTGACCCTAAATTAGGGACGGGCGACTGCTTATAGCCCATTGAGTTGCTCACGGTGGTCGTTAAACCTCCAATCAAAAAAAAAAAAGTTCCAACCTTCTTTCTTAGGAACGCAGTCTCTTAATGATCACCAGTTCTGTCATCCCTAGTTGATCCATCCTCGTTGTATTTCCAACTCACGTAGGCAGTTTTATTGACAATAAAAGACACGTCCGAAATGTATTGATCTAGTACGAAACACAGATTTCAAATGCTTTTCAAATTGCTCTCTCGGAACAATAAAGCATTGCAATTTTCTATACATGCATACATTTCACTTATTAAAATGCTTCTGATTGCTTGTATTGTTAACTTCAAATCACAGTATCAGTAAACATTTTCTCGCGGTTGTTCGCCTTTTATTTTGCAGTTTCGCTGCTCGAAATATTGGGAAGCAGGAAATGAAAAATATTGTCACAAGGACTGAATCATTCATTTATCATGCTGTCGAAAATGATTTACATCTATTTCCGAAACACTTCAGTCGGAAAAGGGAACACTAGCGATTGAAAAATATTGTCACAACGGCCGAATCATTCATTTTAACAAACTCGGGAAAGTAAATTCAGCGGAGGGGAGAAACAGCTGGATCAGGGGATGAACTGCACCAGAAGGACAACGTCTTACTCTCCAAACAACCACAGAGAACGAGACACTGGTTTTTGCCAAACGAACTGAACCAAGTGATTCATACATTCCACGGGACTTCCCCTACGTGCGGAGAAAATAGTTCTTCAAGGTAACTCTCATATGCGTTTTATGTGCAGAAAAAGTATTTCTGTATCTCACTTCTACGAAACGCATGTTTCAAGCTTTAGAAAGACAAACTGGCCACTTCGTTATGCCTCCTATTCCTTGAATAAATATTTTTAGGTTGTGTTTGTTCTTTGTTCCTTCTTTCATGGACATCCGACAGTCGGATTTATTTCTGGGCATAGCTCTCCGAATTTCACTTTCTGAGTACCTGAATTTACGCAGGGTTGGTACTTCAAAAGGATCCTGTGCCGTAATACAGAAATTCAAAGTCGAATCCTTAACAGAATGCTAAAACACTTCAAATTTGCATAAAATAGAGTTAATGAAAAACCAAGTTCGCAAATCACATACCGACCTGAAAGGGAAACAGATTTCAGCTATTGAACTTCGAGTTATGAAAGTTTAATTTTCACTCTTAGTTTTCTGCAAAATGAAAGTTACACTTATACACTGAGTGGCCACTTTATTATGACCACCCCCTCAGTACTTCGTTGGGCCACCTTTTGCCTTTAATACTGCGTCGATTCTTCGTGGCATGGACTCCACGAGGTGTTGATACGTGGTTTGTTGAATCTGAGACCATGATTGATGAACACCACTTTCCAGGAGTGTGCGATTGCAGGGTTGTGGATCCAGCTGTCTGGTGGCTCGCTCAACTTCATCCCACAAATTCTCAATGGGGTTGAGCATCTGGAGATTGTGGGGGCCACCTAAGCAAAGTAAACTCACAGGCATGTTCCTTAAGCCAATCTTGTACAATACGAGCACTATGGCAGGACGCATTATCTTGTTGAAAGTAGCCATCGCCATTGGGATAAACCATCCACATGACTGGATGCATTTGGTCCGCAACAATGTTCAGATATGATGTGCCATTCAGACGTTGATCAACACGAAATAAAGGTCCCAAAGCAAGCCACGAAAACATTCCCCTAACTATAACGTTGCCTCCACCAGTTTGAAGGGTTGTAGCAATGCATTTGGGGTCCATGCTTTCGTGCTGTTTCCGCCAAATTCTCACTCGGCCATCGGCATGGTGCAACTGAAAACGTGATTCATCGGACCACATAATTTGTTTCCAATTATCGACTGTCCAATCTTTGATGGTCTGTAATTTGCTGCACTGTTGCTCTTCTGTTATCTGTTACAAGTCTGGACACTCTCCGTTTCGCCCGAGCAGTCACTAGTCGGTGACGACCACACGTTGCACGTAGGGATCCAGTTTTTTGGCTGACAGTCCAGTCTTTAAACACTTTAACAACAGCTGCTCTGGAACATTTCACGAATGCGGTGGTTTCGGCAATACTCGCTCCATGGCTTCCAGGTCCTACAATCATCCCACGTTGAAAGTCCGTTAAATCGCATTTTTTACACATCTCGTCCCCCAAAAATCACTTTTACTACTGTCGCAAGCACTGAGCTTTCCTTTTTTATACTAGCCTCGCCCTCTGGCGGCAAGAGCGTGCAGCCGTAGCTCATTTGCTTAAAACTGTCAGGGGGTCATAATAAAGAGGCCACTCAGTGTACAAATAGGTCCAACGTATAGCAGAAGGCAATGTTTCTAGATATCAATGTCCCTTGTACACATACTGACAACTGAATTAGAAAATGTTATGCAGATGGGCGTTTTGGGCATTATGGTCGTTAAAGGGTTAACCCTTTAACGACCATAATGCCCAAAACGCCCGTGCATAAAAACGACCATAGCCGCCTGAAACGCCTGTCTAGAGTGAGTCAGATTTCCTACTCTTAACTATTCTTTAAATTTGCACGACCTATGAGGGAACAGCAGTAGTCCCCGTCAGTCACCGTTGCTATTAAACAAAGAAGTGAACCCACATAGACAATTTCGGGCGTTACGGTATTTAGAGGGATACAAGATTTTGGAGTCATGGTTATTAAAGGGTTGAAGACTGCTGTTCGTCAGTAGTGTTAATCACAATGGTAAAAACAAAATACATCTAAGAGTTCAATAAAGGGCTTATTGTGGGTGCTCGTCTGAGTGTACGATAATTTTGAAAACAACGGAGCTGACCGGTTTCGCATAGGTGAAATATCTCGGGTCTTTAATCAGTGGAAAAATAACCCACATTGCTTGTACTAAGAGACGTATCTGTGGGGTGATGATCATCTGTCAGGAACGAGAGCGCTGTTGTCTGAGAAGGGTTGTACGGAGTAACAGGTTTTCCTGTGTGCAGCAGTTGATCGAAGCGTACAACGAAGGTTATTCTCAAACCATACTTCAGCGAACGATGCAAAAGGAATTGATGCGAATTCGCATTGGAAGTCGCATGCCTATGCGGAAACCATTGATTTCTGCGAAGAACCGGAAAGTTCGTCTACAGTGGTGTTAGGACCACCATGGCGGGACACTGCAAGACTGGAAAAAAGTCACGTAGAGTCAGACGTGTCATGGTATACCTTGTTTCAGGCAGAGAGTTTGGCAGGAACCCTAAGAATCAATGGACACAACTTGCCTTGTAAACTCAACTGAAGGTTTTGGAGGAGGTGTCATAGTGTGGGCTAGGTTTCGTTGGTACGGAACAGGTCTGATATTATCAGAATGTCGGGTGTCCTCCGAAGGTTATATGAACATTGTTGCCGATCAAGTCCAGCCTGCAAAGTTCACTTCTAATCCAGCACGTGACGGAAAACAATGCCACCCTCTATCGCGCAAGATATATTCAGCAGCGGTACAGCGAGCCTGATAGCTAGTTTCGCCATCTTCCTTGGCTATTAAAAAGCCCGAATCTGAGCCCTATTGAGAATACAAGGTTTGTCCGGAAAGTAATGAGACCACTTTTCCTGGGTCAATAAGAAGGGCCGGAGGGCGGAGTCTCCGGGGGTAACGGGCAGCGGTGTATGTTAGGTAAACGATCGTTGTCTCGTCAGTTTTCTCTGAGCTTTTACAGACTGAGGATCGCTTGCAAAGTGGACAGCTGTGTGAGCGTCGCGTAACGGTCAAAATGCAGAAGAGTGCCGAACAGCGATACGCGGTAAAGTTTTGTTTTAAACTTGAAAAATTCGCGACCGAGACGCTTTCTATGATACCGAAAGCCTACGGGAAGTATGCTTTATCGAAAGCACAAGTGTTTCGGTGGCACAAAACGTTCACAAAGGGAAGAGAGAGCGTCTAGGATGTGTCACGCCCAGGGCGCGATTCAACGTCTCACACTTCGGACAATGTGGAAAAAGTGAAAGTGGTTTCGGACTCTGATAGACGTCTGAGTGTTAGATTGATAGCAGAGCACGTGGGACTCGCGAAATCTATTGTGCATAAAATCATCACGCAAGAATTGCAGATGCGGAACGTTTGTGCCAAATTGGTTTCTAAGGTTTTGATCGATTAATAGAGGAACAACTGTGTGTCGATTTCTCGTGAGCTTGTGGACCATGTGAGGAGTGAACCTGGTTTTTTGGAGAAAGTCATAACAGGTGATGAAACGTGGGTTTTTGAGTACGATCCGGAGACGAAAAGACAGAGCTCAGAGTGGCACACTCAGGAGTCTCCTCGACTCGAATGTGCAAATCGAAGATGAAATCAATGCTCATTGTCTTCTTTGACTGTAAATGTGGTGTCCATAAGGAGCTCGCACCACCCGGACAAACGGTCAAGGCTGCATTATACGTGGAAGTGCTTCAACGGCTGAAGAACAGAGTTGCGCGCGTCCTCCCGGAGATCATCAACACTTGGGTTCTTCACCATGATAATGCGCCTAGCCATGCGTCGCTGGGAGAGTGAGAGAGTTTCTGGCAAAACACAACGTGGCAATGCTGCCCCAACCACCCTACAGACCGGACTTGGACCCGACTGACTTCTCTTTGTTTCCCCAGCTCAAATCCAGCCTGAAAGGACACCATTTTGGGACTGGTGCAAACTTCCGCGACGAGTGCTTTGAAAGCGATCCCTGTTCTCGACTTCTAGGCAAGCTACGCGGCGTGGCAGAATCGCTGGCAGCAGTGTATTGATGTTCAGGGATGTTGTTTCCAGGAATTTTAATGTAAGTATAACTTTAATTAAACGTTTGTTATTAAATGAGTCTCATTACTTTCCGGACAGACCTTGTACATGGAACATATTAGAGTAATAGATCTGGGAGTAAACTCTTCTGTTTCGTCAAATCTGACACAGTTAAAGGACTGTTTGGTGAACGCCTGGTGTACTGTAGACGTAGATGCACTCCAACACTTTGTAGAATCTGTGTCAAACCGCATCCTTCCTGTAATTCGGGCTAAAGGAGGGCCAACAGGGTATTGAATAAAAGTTTCTAAATCAGTGTGTGTGTGAACATTTCAGTTTTTCAGGCAGAGGCGTAACTAGGTATTTTTGCGCATGGGGCAAACCGCACAATACTGCAAATTCTACTAATCTATTTGGTAAAACAAACGTTTTGCAGATTATATTAATTTCTAAGAAATATTATAAGATTTATTTCGAAGCGGATCTATAGAAGTGGACATGTTGTCAGACAATCAATCGAAGTTCAAGCAAATAGAGAAAAATTTTCACATTCCAGAAAGATTCATGTGCAGTTTTGGTCTTATTTACAACTATCGGATTCAAAAATAATTTTTTAAATCGAAAGTTTAGAGGTGAAAATATCGAATCAAATGCTAATAGGAACTTATGTCACCCAGTGGTAAAAGTGCACATCAGTTTTGCCACTGAAGTTCACTGGAAAAGAAGTTTTCCATAGTTGCAGAAGATTTGTGGATTCTTTTACAGTTTTATGTATTTATGATTTCAGTTTCTGCTAGTGGAAATTATTGATCAGATTACTATATCAGAACATTACTTTCATTGTCTGCAGTTTCGTTTTCCAAGTATTTGTGAATGTAGGAAACATTATTTTCATATGTGTCTATTTAGCTTTGATGGATAATTACACTCTACGTCAGAAAAATAGTTGCACCCAGAAGGAAGCAGTGGGCTATAAGCAGTCAACCCGTCCCTAATTTAGGACCACTGATTCCTAATTAGGGAGAGAGCTAGTGCCGTAAAACAAAAACAACATCCATGCCTCACCGGGATTCAAACAGGGACCCATCTCGGACGAATGGTCATAAGCCCTCTTTTAGACCACTGCGCTACTGGGGCGGCAATTTTCCATTCAAACCGAAAGTACAAGCTCATAACTTTCTCTGATAGGATCAAGGTTCGATTTTTGCTGCACGAAGAAGGAACACAGTAACGCTGTCTCGATTCTCTTAAAATTGTAAAACACCAGGTTGGGTAGAAAAGAATAAAAAAACCATGTACTTTTGGTAATCTGAAATTCAGAATTTAAAGTATTATTGCAAAAGGCGTATAGATAGAATACATACTTGTATAACTGAATTAAACATGCAATAGAAACTGCAGTAAAATGCCGTTACTAACACAAAATTTCGTATATAAATGATAAACGTGTAACCAAAGTTGCACTGTAGCTTAAGCCGGTAGAAAAGCGCTCAAAATGAAAAAGGAGGTTCAGAATGTTTCGCGAAATCTCATTAAAAGATTATTTCGATTGAATTTTCCAAAAGAAAAAAGGAAAAATATTAATTACTGTCTAATTCTTCATACTGAGGTTTCTACTCGATTGATCGGCATTCAAAAAATGACGACTCTTTCATTTTGCATCACAATGCAAACTTATAACTACCTTCAAACCTATTTTCACATCTATTTTCAATATTCCTAGCGAAGCTACAGAGAGCTTCCTTTTGCTATTGTTTCCCAGAAACCCTAAAACGTACTACAGAGGCAAAGCATGTATCAAGACGACAAGTGTGCAGCAATACATTCCGTCGGTGTAGCTTAGTTGGGAGAGCAACTTACTCCGGAGTGAAGGGGCGCGGTTCGATCTGCGCCAAGTACAAAATTTGTGTTTTCACATTGGCCCTGAACGTCAAAATGGATGGACTGGACGTCGGGTTCTTCGAAAATTGTGTGATGTTTGTTCCACACATAAGAATTAATAAAAAAAACGTCCTTCCCTTCAAACAAACAAAAAAATAACAGGGAGATGATGTGACGTACTACAGAGGTAAAGCACGTGTCAAGACGACAATTTTTCAGCGATACATTCCGTCTCTTGCTTAGTTGCGAGAGCAAGCTACTACTAAGGTCGCGGTTTCGATTTCGCTCAGGGACAAATTTGTGTTTTTCCAACCCTTGTTTTACAAGAAACCTCAAATGGAGGACGCTAAAGCAGAAGAAATCTTTCAGTCTATTCCTCTTTTATTCAGATTGCGCTACCTGAAATAATGAAAAATAAATAATTTTCGAATTAGATTTCATTCGGTAAATATTAGTGGACGTCCGTATTTTTGTGATTGGAAATCTTGCACGTTAAAAGGAACAAATGGAGGTTAATCGGTTATCTATTTATACCAAACTTAGGCGTCCAGGTCCCCTGTGTATTTTCATGCTTTTACTTTGCACAGCTTTTTCACTTCGAAAGCATTCCCATATTATCCATTTAAAATGGGGGTGTCACCATTGCCAGTGGCTTTTTGTCACCTGGTTTAAGAACTGGTTTTATCACGTGATCCCAGAAATCGAGTAAAATTATGGTTTAAAAACCTACTCGGATTGGTTTTCTTTCTCATTCATATGCAAGTGCTTTCCGTGAACAGACTTCTATCGCAATAGAAACCAATCTTCGAAAAATAAATGAAAAACCATTGAGAAGGGGAAGCTTTTGAGAAACCAGTGAGGATAAGATGTTGCAGAGTTTTACATCCATCGAGCCTGTGCATTTACTTTCTCAAGGGGTCCTATCCTGTTTCTGCTGTTGTTGTGTTTTTTACTGTTATCAAGCGAAATGATGTTTTATCAACTGAATGTCATTGCATCCTGCAAGTCACATACTTCCAGTAGATTAAGCCTTTCGAGCTTTGCAATTTTACTATTTAATTCGTCATCAATGCTAATTCTGGCCTTCGATAAGTTATCCAGATGTAATGACCACTTTTTTCTCAATGCAAGTAGAGTTATAGAATTTAAACCGTCTTCGGTCGGTCGATGTTACATTTTGTCATCCAAGTTATGACCCTTTTTCTCTGTGCCCTGTTTATTGGGAAGGGAGTTTGGGAATTTTTGGGGATTTTCGGGATTTTTTTCGGATTTGTTTGGGTCAGGGATTTTTGGGGATTTTTTTGAGCACAGGCGAATGGTCAGCGTTTACGAATTTTACTAAGTCGACTAACTTAGAAGTGTTTAAAAATGCAATGACCCTTTAAGAACCCTGTCAAACACCTCGAATGAAGCCATTTCATCTCATACCCCATCGATAATATAAGGACCTTTAACCAACCAATAATTTGTCGTTGGTGTCGGAGCGGAAGAAAATAATCCTTCTTACATTACCAGTATAGCTGCTTACTTAATGAAAAATTATCAAAAATGCAAAGACTCTTTTAGTTATTTCGTACTGCAAAGTATGGTGTCAAAACACAAATAAATGACACTAGCTATTTGTTCTGTGGACCACATGACTGCGGCCTCACATTTCGCTTCATAACAAATTAGTGTGTATGTGTTTGTTAAAAAAAAGGAGGGTATATAATTCTTTTTAGTTAACATGCAAATGCAATGACTTTTTGGATTGCTGGTAAAATCTCATTGAATACTGTTTTCCTCATGGATGGAACAAAGATTTTAGGATAATTAGGAAGGAATAAAATGTAATTAGCAATACGAGTCAGATTTTGTGTGCGTGACGAGATTTGTGGCTGATAGTGAGCAGTCACGAACGTGGCAACTTGGGTTGACACGAAGTATCTGGTATGACACACATATCATCATCAATATTGCGGTAGACTAGTAGACATCAAACATTGCGATAGAAGTCATTCGACAATGATTTATTCTTACATGAATGATTCCTTTTTATTTATGTATTTATTTATGTATTTATTTCTTTATTTATCATACCACTTATTTTTAGTTTTACCCAGTTAGCAGAGCCTTGCAATTAACGTAGGCCCAACACTGAGCCACAGTCTCCTACTCCAAAAAGAATAGAAGTCAGTGTTGGGCCTATGTTAAATTGCAAGGCTGTGCTAGCTGTGCAACCTGGGTACTTATTCCATTACAGTCGCTTTTATTTCATTTTTCTTATTTTTTTTAATTTTTCAATTATTGTTTTTCATACATTTCTGCTTTTCTTAATATTTTCATTTCCTAGTTTTCATTTTCATATTATTTATTTTATTTATAGTTTATATTATTTATTTATTTACAATGATATAAAAAAAATGCTTTTCACATCCGCGTCGAAACCTAGCTAAGAATAGAGTCACGTCCCAACGTATTTTGAACACGAATACAAAACAAATATCGGTTTGTCTCGTAATCATGTGGAAAAACACTATGGCAGGAATCCTGCTTAAAAGGAAGGAACTTGGAGCTCTGTTTCCACTTCTAGTCACAGAACTGAAACAAATATTGGTTTGTTTGGAGTCCATGTCCAGAAATAACGAAAAATGGAACCCTATTTCTTGATTGGAAGAAATTAACAGTGCTCCTTCTTTGGGTAAGAATATGAAACAAATATCGGTTTCTTACATATCCGCCGTGCCCAAAGAAACCGACCCTATTCATAAAATTTACGAAACTTCTAGTTGCGCCCGTTTTGGATAAGAAAACGGAACAAATACTGGTTTCTTTCACAATCGTATTCAGAAGCACTTAAGATTGAGGCCTTTCATCTTAAATTGAAGAAACGAGGAGCAGTTTCTTTTTTTGAACAGAAACATGAAACAAAAATTGGTTTGCTTCACAACCCCATCCAAAAATATTTAAGCGAAGGTCTCTTGATCTTAAACAAAAGCAACTAAAACCTAAAGCCTGTTTCTTTGCTTCGGTAAACATGAAACGAAGATTGGTTCGTTTCATACCGAAGCTTGTAATTCCATCTTGACATGGCTCTAGGTCCCCTAGTTTTTCAGCTCTAAAGAAATTATTTTCATATAAATATTCTTTAAAAAGAAAAACTATATTATCCACACACTGTGGGGGTGTCACCGATGCCAAAACGGCTTATTGTAACCCAGTTTAGCAAGAGATAAAATAATGCTGCATATAAATCCTGTTCTGTGAAACACGTCTGCTCATTCAGTGAAACCTTCTGCTATGCTATCGTAAAGTTAAAAATTTCTTAACTTTTGCTAATTTCAGAATGAAATATTTGTTTCTCAAAACGCTGGCGTGAGATTCTGAATACAGGACTTCCTGTTTTAGAAAACCATAAGATTTGCCTGAAATTCGAAAAATAATTTCATCTTCCGCGTAAAGGTTTAATTTTGTACAAAACTTACCGAGTAACATCTTGATAGTTGTTAATGAAATAATCCTTTTGGTGGCTTTCCTGTAGTCCACCGAGAAATCGCTCAACTGTAATCCTTGTCTGTTCAATGGTGAAAAGCTCATCCTTTTTTACTCTGGTGCATTTTATACATAATAGCAACTTTCTCCTTTCTCTTGAAATTTCATTCAGTTGCTATATCCTAAAACTTCGCTTTTCGAAAATAATAGTACTAGTTCCTGCTATACACTAAAGCTTTGCTTAAAATTTGGTTTGACAACTCTTCTCGAAATAGTATAACTATACTAAAAATCCGAAAATTCTTGGCGTAGAATAAAGATAAAATTTTCCAAGCTTTCGCACAACAAGCAGATAACTTTCTCAAGGAAGGTAGACAGCTACTGTTTTCACATTGGCCTCCGAACGTCAAAATCGTTGTACTGGACGTTGAGTTCTTCGAAAAATGTGTAATGTTTGTTCCACACATAAGAATTGATAAAAAATCGTTCTTCCCTTCAAAAAAGAAAAAAATGTAACAGTGAGATGATGTGACGTACTACAGAGGTAAAGCACGTGTCAAGACGACAAATCTGCAGCGACACATTCCGTCTCTTGCTTAGTTGCGAGAGCAACTTACTCCTAACGGCGCGGTTTCGATTTCCTTCAGGGACAAATTTGTGTTTTCCCAACCCTTGTTTTACAAGAAACATCAAATGGAGGACGCTAAAGCAGAAGAAATCTTTCAGTCTATTCCTCTTTTATTCAGATTGCGCTACCTGAAATAATGAAAAATAAATAATTTTCGAATTAGATTTCATTCGGTAAATATTAGTGGACGTCCGTATTTTTGTGATTGGAAATCTTGCACGTTAAAAGGAACAAATGGAGGTTAATCGGTTATCTATTTATACCAAACTTAGGCGTCCAGGTCCCCTGGGTATTTTCATGCTTTTACTTTGCACAGCTTTTTCACTTCGAAAGCATTCCCATATTATCCATTTAAAATGGGGGTGTCACCATTGCCAGTGGCTTTTTGTCACCTGGTTTAAGAACTGGTTTTATCACGTGATCCCAGAAATCGAGTAAAATTATGGTTTAAAAACCTACTCGGATTGGTTTTCTTTCTCATTCATATGCAAGTGCTTTCCGTGAACAGACTTCTATCGCAATAGAAACCAATCTTCGAAAAATAAATGAAAAACCATTGAGAAGGGGAAGCTTTTGAGAAACCAGTGAGGATAAGATGTTGCAGAGTTTTACATCCATCGAGCCCGTGCATTTACTTTCTCAAGGGGTCCTATCCTGTTTCTGCTGTTGTTGTGTTTTTTACTGTTATCAAGCGAAATGATGTTTTATCAACTGAATGTCATTGCATCCTGCAAGTCACATACTTCCAGTAGATTAAGCCTTTCGAGCTTTGCAATTTTACTATTTAATTCGTCATCAATGCTAATTCTGGCCTTCGATAAGTTATCCAGATGTAATGACCACTTTTTTCTCAATGCAAGTAGAGTTATAGAATTTAAACCGTCTTCGGTCGGTCGATGTTACATTTTGTCATCCAAGTTATGACCCTTTTTCTCTGTGCCCTGTTTATTGGGAAGGGAGTTTGGGAATTTTTGGGGATTTTTGGGATTTTTTTCGGATTTGTTTGGGTCAGGGATTTTTGGGGATTTTTTTGAGCACAGGCGAATGGTCAGCGTTTACGAATTTTACTAAGTCGACTAACTTAGAAGTGTTTAAAAATGCAATGACCCTTTAAGAACCCTGTCAAACACCTCGAATGAAGCCATTTCATCTCATACCCCATCGATAATATAAGGACCTTTAACCAACCAATAATTTGTCGTTGGTGTCGGAGCGGAAGAAAATAATCCTTCTTACATTACCAGTATAGCTGCTTACTTAATGAAAAATTATCAAAAATGCAAAGACTCTTTTAGTTATTTCGTACTGCAAAGTATGGTGTCAAAACACAAATAAATGACACTAGCTATTTGTTCTGTGGACCACATGACTGCGGCCTCACATTTCGCTTCATAACAAATTAGTGTGTATGTGTTTGTTAAAAAAAGGAGGGTATATAATTCTTTTTAGTTAACATGCAAATGCAATGACTTTTTGGATTGCTGGTAAAATCTCATTGAATACTGTTTTCCTCATGGATGGAACAAAGATTTTAGGATAATTAGGAAGGAATAAAATGTAATTAGCAATACGAGTCAGATTTTGTGTGCGTGACGAGATTTGTGGCTGATAGTGAGCAGTCACGAACGTGGCAACTTGGGTTGACACGAAGTATCTGGTATGACACACATATCATCATCAATATTGCGGTAGACTAGTAGACATCAAACATTGCGATAGAAGTCATTCGACAATGATTTATTCTTACATGAATGATTCCTTTTTATTTATGTATTTATTTATGTATTTATTTCTTTATTTATCATACCACTTATTTTTAGTTTTACCCAGGTAGCAGAGCCTTGCAATTAACGTAGGCCCAACACTGAGCCACAGCCTCCTACTCCAAAAAGAATAGAAGTCAGTGTTGGGCCTATGTTAAATTGCAAGGCTGTGCTAGCTGTGCAACCTGGGTACTTATTCCATTACAGTCGCTTTTATTTCATTTTTCTTATTTTTTTTAATTTTTCAATTATTGTTTTTCATACATTTCTGCTTTTCTTAATATTTTCATTTCCTAGTTTTCATTTTCATATTATTTATTTTATTTATAGTTTATATTATTTATTTATTTACAATGATATAAAAAAAATGCTTTTCACATCCGCGTCGAAACCTAGCTAAGAATAGAGTCACGTCCCAACGTATTTTGAACACGAATACAAAACAAATATCGGTTTGTCTCGTAATCATGTGGAAAAACACTATGGCAGGAATCCTGCTTAAAAGGAAGGAACTTGGAGCTCTGTTTCCACTTCTAGTCACAGAACTGAAACAAATATTGGTTTGTTTGGAGTCCATGTCCAGAAATAACGAAAAATGGAACCCTATTTCTTGATTGGAAGAAATTAACAGTGCTCCTTCTTTGGGTAAGAATATGAAACAAATATCGGTTTCTTACATATCCGCCGTGCCCAAAGAAACCGACCCTATTCATAAAATTTACGAAACTTCTAGTTGCGCCCGTTTTGGATAAGAAAACGGAACAAATACTGGTTTCTTTCACAATCGTATTCAGAAGCACTTAAGATTGAGGCCTTTCATCTTAAATTGAAGAAACGAGGAGCAGTTTCTTTTTTGAACAGAAACATGAAACAAAAATTGGTTTGCTTCACAACCCCATCCAAAAATATTTAAGCGAAGGTCTCTTGATCTTAAACAAAAGCAACTAAAACCTAAAGCCTGTTTCTTTGCTTCGGTAAACATGAAACGAAGATTGGTTCGTTTCATACCGAAGCTTGTAATTCCATCTTGACATGGCTCTAGGTCCCCTAGTTTTTCAGCTCTAAAGAAATTATTTTCATATAAATATTCTTTAAAAAGAAAAACTATATTATCCACACACTGTGGGGGTGTCACCGATGCCAAAACGGCTTATTGTAACCCAGTTTAGCAAGAGATAAAATAATGCTGCATATAAATCCTGTTCTGTGAAACACGTCTGCTCATTCAGTGAAACCTTCTGCTATGCTATCGTAAAGTTAAAAATTTCTTAACTTTTGCTAATTTCAGAATGAAATATTTGTTTCTCAAAACGCTGGCGTGAGATTCTGAATACAGGACTTCCTGTTTTAGAAAACCATAAGATTTGCCTGAAATTCGAAAAAATAATTTCATCTTCCGCGTAAAGGTTTAATTTTGTACAAAACTTACCGAGTAACATCTTGATAGTTGTTAATGAAATAATCCTTTTGGTGGCTTTCCTGTAGTCCACCGAGAAATCGCTCAACTGTAATCCTTGTCTGTTCAATGGTGAAAAGCTCATCCTTTTTTACTCTGGTGCATTTTATACATAATAGCAACTTTCTCCTTTCTCTTGAAATTTCATTCAGTTGCTATATCCTAAAACTTCGCTTTTCGAAAATAATAGTACTAGTTCCTGCTATACACTAAAGCTTTGCTTAAAATTTGGTTTGACAACTCTTCTCGAAATAGTATAACTATACTAAAAATCCGAAAATTCTTGGCGTAGAATAAAGATAAAATTTTCCAAGCTTTCGCACAACAAGCAGATAACTTTCTCAAGGAAGGTAGACAGCTACTGTTTTCACATTGGCCTCCGAACGTCAAAATCGTTGTACTGGACGTTGAGTTCTTCGAAAAATGTGTAATGTTTGTTCCACACATAAGAATTGATAAAAAATCGTTCTTCCCTTCAAAAAAGAAAAAAATGTAACAGTGAGATGATGTGACGTACTACAGAGGTAAAGCACGTGTCAAGACGACAAATCTGCAGCGACACATTCCGTCTCTTGCTTAGTTGCGAGAGCAACTTACTCCTAACGGCGCGGTTTCGATTTCCTTCAGGGACAAATTTGTGTTTTCCCAACCCTTGTTTTACAAGAAACATCAAATGGAGGACGCTAAAGCAGAAGAAATCTTTCAGTCTATTCCTCTTTTATTCAGATTGCGCTACCTGAAATAATGAAAAATAAATAATTTTCGAATTAGATTTCATTCGGTAAATATTAGTGGACGTCCGTATTTTTGTGATTGGAAATCTTGCACGTTAAAAGGAACAAATGGAGGTTAATCGGTTATCTATTTATACCAAACTTAGGCGTCCAGGTCCCCTGGGTATTTTCATGCTTTTACTTTGCACAGCTTTTTCACTTCGAAAGCATTCCCATATTATCCATTTAAAATGGGGGTGTCACCATTGCCAGTGGCTTTTTGTCACCTGGTTTAAGAACTGGTTTTATCACGTGATCCCAGAAATCGAGTAAAATTATGGTTTAAAAACCTACTCGGATTGGTTTTCTTTCTCATTCATATGCAAGTGCTTTCCGTGAACAGACTTCTATCGCAATAGAAACCAATCTTCGAAAAATAAATGAAAAACCATTGAGAAGGGGAAGCTTTTGAGAAACCAGTGAGGATAAGATGTTGCAGAGTTTTACATCCATCGAGCCCGTGCATTTACTTTCTCAAGGGGTCCTATCCTGTTTCTGCTGTTGTTGTGTTTTTTACTGTTATCAAGCGAAATGATGTTTTATCAACTGAATGTCATTGCATCCTGCAAGTCACATACTTCCAGTAGATTAAGCCTTTCGAGCTTTGCAATTTTACTATTTAATTCGTCATCAATGCTAATTCTGGCCTTCGATAAGTTATCCAGATGTAATGACCACTTTTTTCTCAATGCAAGTAGAGTTATAGAATTTAAACCGTCTTCGGTCGGTCGATGTTACATTTTGTCATCCAAGTTATGACCCTTTTTCTCTGTGCCCTGTTTATTGGGAAGGGAGTTTGGGAATTTTTGGGGATTTTTGGGATTTTTTTCGGATTTGTTTGGGTCAGGGATTTTTGGGGATTTTTTTTGAGCACAGGCGAATGGTCAGCGTTTACGAATTTTACTAAGTCGACTAACTTAGAAGTGTTTAAAAATGCAATGACCCTTTAAGAACCCTGTCAAACACCTCGAATGAAGCCATTTCATCTCATACCCCATCGATAATATAAGGACCTTTAACCAACCAATAATTTGTCGTTGGTGTCGGAGCGGAAGAAAATAATCCTTCTTACATTACCAGTATAGCTGCTTACTTAATGAAAAATTATCAAAAATGCAAAGACTCTTTTAGTTATTTCGTACTGCAAAGTATGGTGTCAAAACACAAATAAATGACACTAGCTATTTGTTCTGTGGACCACATGACTGCGGCCTCACATTTCGCTTCATAACAAATTAGTGTGTATGTGTTTGTTAAAAAAAGGAGGGTATATAATTCTTTTTAGTTAACATGCAAATGCAATGACTTTTTGGATTGCTGGTAAAATCTCATTGAATACTGTTTTCCTCATGGATGGAACAAAGATTTTAGGATAATTAGGAAGGAATAAAATGTAATTAGCAATACGAGTCAGATTTTGTGTGCGTGACGAGATTTGTGGCTGATAGTGAGCAGTCACGAACGTGGCAACTTGGGTTGACACGAAGTATCTGGTATGACACACATATCATCATCAATATTGCGGTAGACTAGTAGACATCAAACATTGCGATAGAAGTCATTCGACAATGATTTATTCTTACATGAATGATTCCTTTTTATTTATGTATTTATTTATGTATTTATTTCTTTATTTATCATACCACTTATTTTTAGTTTTACCCAGGTAGCAGAGCCTTGCAATTAACGTAGGCCCAACACTGAGCCACAGTCTCCTACTCCAAAAAGAATAGAAGTCAGTGTTGGGCCTATGTTAAATTGCAAGGCTGTGCTAGCTGTGCAACCTGGGTACTTATTCCATTACAGTCGCTTTTATTTCATTTTTCTTATTTTTTTTAATTTTTCAATTATTGTTTTTCATACATTTCTGCTTTTCTTAATATTTTCATTTCCTAGTTTTCATTTTCATATTATTTATTTTATTTATAGTTTATATTATTTATTTATTTACAATGATATAAAAAAAATGCTTTTCACATCCGCGTCGAAACCTAGCTAAGAATAGAGTCACGTCCCAACGTATTTTGAACACGAATACAAAACAAATATCGGTTTGTCTCGTAATCATGTGGAAAAACACTATGGCAGGAATCCTGCTTAAAAGGAAGGAACTTGGAGCTCTGTTTCCACTTCTAGTCACAGAACTGAAACAAATATTGGTTTGTTTGGAGTCCATGTCCAGAAATAACGAAAAATGGAACCCTATTTCTTGATTGGAAGAAATTAACAGTGCTCCTTCTTTGGGTAAGAATATGAAACAAATATCGGTTTCTTACATATCCGCCGTGCCCAAAGAAACCGACCCTATTCATAAAATTTACGAAACTTCTAGTTGCGCCCGTTTTGGATAAGAAAACGGAACAAATACTGGTTTCTTTCACAATCGTATTCAGAAGCACTTAAGATTGAGGCCTTTCATCTTAAATTGAAGAAACGAGGAGCAGTTTCTTTTTTGAACAGAAACATGAAACAAAAATTGGTTTGCTTCACAACCCCATCCAAAAATATTTAAGCGAAGGTCTCTTGATCTTAAACAAAAGCAACTAAAACCTAAAGCCTGTTTCTTTGCTTCGGTAAACATGAAACGAAGATTGGTTCGTTTCATACCGAAGCTTGTAATTCCATCTTGACATGGCTCTAGGTCCCCTAGTTTTTCAGCTCTAAAGAAATTATTTTCATATAAATATTCTTTAAAAAGAAAAACTATATTATCCACACACTGTGGGGGTGTCACCGATGCCAAAACGGCTTATTGTAACCCAGTTTAGCAAGAGATAAAATAATGCTGCATATAAATCCTGTTCTGTGAAACACGTCTGCTCATTCAGTGAAACCTTCTGCTATGCTATCGTAAAGTTAAAAATTTCTTAACTTTTGCTAATTTCAGAATGAAATATTTGTTTCTCAAAACGCTGGCGTGAGATTCTGAATACAGGACTTCCTGTTTTAGAAAACCATAAGATTTGCCTGAAATTCGAAAAAATAATTTCATCTTCCGCGTAAAGGTTTAATTTTGTACAAAACTTACCGAGTAACATCTTGATAGTTGTTAATGAAATAATCCTTTTGGTGGCTTTCCTGTAGTCCACCGAGAAATCGCTCAACTGTAATCCTTGTCTGTTCAATGGTGAAAAGCTCATCCTTTTTTACTCTGGTGCATTTTATACATAATAGCAACTTTCTCCTTTCTCTTGAAATTTCATTCAGTTGCTATATCCTAAAACTTCGCTTTTCGAAAATAATAGTACTAGTTCCTGCTATACACTAAAGCTTTGCTTAAAATTTGGTTTGACAACTCTTCTCGAAATAGTATAACTATACTAAAAATCCGAAAATTCTTGGCGTAGAATAAAGATAAAATTTTCCAAGCTTTCGCACAACAAGCAGATAACTTTCTCAAGGAAGGTAGACAGCTACTGTTTTCACATTGGCCTCCGAACGTCAAAATCGTTGTACTGGACGTTGAGTTCTTCGAAAAATGTGTAATGTTTGTTCCACACATAAGAATTGATAAAAAATCGTTCTTCCCTTCAAAAAAGAAAAAAATGTAACAGTGAGATGATGTGACGTACTACAGAGGTAAAGCACGTGTCAAGACGACAAATCTGCAGCGACACATTCCGTCTCTTGCTTAGTTGCGAGAGCAACTTACTCCTAACGGCGCGGTTTCGATTTCCTTCAGGGACAAATTTGTGTTTTCCCAACCCTTGTTTTACAAGAAACATCAAATGGAGGACGCTAAAGCAGAAGAAATCTTTCAGTCTATTCCTCTTTTATTCAGATTGCGCTACCTGAAATAATGAAAAATAAATAATTTTCGAATTAGATTTCATTCGGTAAATATTAGTGGACGTCCGTATTTTTGTGATTGGAAATCTTGCACGTTAAAAGGAACAAATGGAGGTTAATCGGTTATCTATTTATACCAAACTTAGGCGTCCAGGTCCCCTGGGTATTTTCATGCTTTTACTTTGCACAGCTTTTTCACTTCGAAAGCATTCCCATATTATCCATTTAAAATGGGGGTGTCACCATTGCCAGTGGCTTTTTGTCACCTGGTTTAAGAACTGGTTTTATCACGTGATCCCAGAAATCGAGTAAAATTATGGTTTAAAAACCTACTCGGATTGGTTTTCTTTCTCATTCATATGCAAGTGCTTTCCGTGAACAGACTTCTATCGCAATAGAAACCAATCTTCGAAAAATAAATGAAAAACCATTGAGAAGGGGAAGCTTTTGAGAAACCAGTGAGGATAAGATGTTGCAGAGTTTTACATCCATCGAGCCCGTGCATTTACTTTCTCAAGGGGTCCTATCCTGTTTCTGCTGTTGTTGTGTTTTTTACTGTTATCAAGCGAAATGATGTTTTATCAACTGAATGTCATTGCATCCTGCAAGTCACATACTTCCAGTAGATTAAGCCTTTCGAGCTTTGCAATTTTACTATTTAATTCGTCATCAATGCTAATTCTGGCCTTCGATAAGTTATCCAGATGTAATGACCACTTTTTTCTCAATGCAAGTAGAGTTATAGAATTTAAACCGTCTTCGGTCGGTCGATGTTACATTTTGTCATCCAAGTTATGACCCTTTTTCTCTGTGCCCTGTTTATTGGGAAGGGAGTTTGGGAATTTTTGGGGATTTTTGGGATTTTTTCGGATTTGTTTGGGTCAGGGATTTTTGGGGATTTTTTTGAGCACAGGCGAATGGTCAGCGTTTACGAATTTTACTAAGTCGACTAACTTAGAAGTGTTTAAAAATGCAATGACCCCTTTAAGAACCCTGTCAAACACCTCGAATGAAGCCATTTCATCTCATACCCCATCGATAATATAAGGACCTTTAACCAACCAATAATTTGTCGTTGGTGTCGGAGCGGAAGAAAATAATCCTTCTTACATTACCAGTATAGCTGCTTACTTAATGAAAAATTATCAAAAATGCAAAGACTCTTTTAGTTATTTCGTACTGCAAAGTATGGTGTCAAAACACAAATAAATGACACTAGCTATTTGTTCTGTGGACCACATGACTGCGGCCTCACATTTCGCTTCATAACAAATTAGTGTATGTGTTTGTTAAAAAAAGGAGGGTATATAATTCTTTTTAGTTAACATGCAAATGCAATGACTTTTTGGATTGCTGGTAAAATCTCATTGAATACTGTTTTCCTCATGGATGGAACAAAGATTTTAGGATAATTAGGAAGGAATAAAATGTAATTAGCAATACGAGTCAGATTTTGTGTGCGTGACGAGATTTGTGGCTGATAGTGAGCAGTCACGAACGTGGCAACTTGGGTTGACACGAAGTATCTGGTATGACACACATATCATCATCAATATTGCGGTAGACTAGTAGACATCAAACATTGCGATAGAAGTCATTCGACAATGATTTATTCTTACATGAATGATTCCTTTTTATTTATGTATTTATTTATGTATTTATTTCTTTATTTATCATACCACTTATTTTTAGTTTTACCCAGGTAGCAGAGCCTTGCAATTAACGTAGGCCCAACACTGAGCCACAGCCTCCTACTCCAAAAAGAATAGAAGTCAGTTTTGGGCCTATGTTAAATTGCAAGGCTGTGCTAGCTGTGCAACCTGGGTACTTATTCCATTACAGTCGCTTTTATTTCATTTTTCTTATTTTTTTAATTTTTCAATTATTGTTTTTCATACATTTCTGCTTTTCTTAATATTTTCATTTCCTAGTTTTCATTTTCATATTATTTATTTTATTTATAGTTTATATTATTTATTTATTTACAATGATATAAAAAAATGCTTTTCACATCCGCGTCGAAACCTAGCTAAGAATAGAGTCACGTCCCAACGTATTTTGAACACGAATACAAAACAAATATCGGTTTGTCTCGTAATCATGTGGAAAAACACTATGGCAGGAATCCTGCTTAAAAGGAAGGAACTTGGAGCTCTGTTTCCACTTCTAGTCACAGAACTGAAACAAATATTGGTTTGTTTGGAGTCCATGTCCAGAAATAACGAAAAATGGAACCCTATTTCTTGATTGGAAGAAATTAACAGTGCTCCTTCTTTGGGTAAGAATATGAAACAAATATCGGTTTCTTACATATCCGCCGTGCCCAAAGAAACCGACCCTATTCATAAAATTTACGAAACTTCTAGTTGCGCCCGTTTTGGATAAGAAAACGGAACAAATACTGGTTTCTTTCACAATCGTATTCAGAAGCACTTAAGATTGAGGCCTTTCATCTTAAATTGAAGAAACGAGGAGCAGTTTCTTTTTTGAACAGAAACATGAAACAAAAATTGGTTTGCTTCACAACCCCATCCAAAAATATTTAAGCGAAGGTCTCTTGATCTTAAACAAAAGCAACTAAAACCTAAAGCCTGTTTCTTTGCTTCGGTAAACATGAAACGAAGATTGGTTCGTTTCATACCGAAGCTTGTAATTCCATCTTGACATGGCTCTAGGTCCCCTAGTTTTTCAGCTCTAAAGAAATTATTTTCATATAAATATTCTTTAAAAAGAAAAACTATATTATCCACACACTGTGGGGGTGTCACCGATGCCAAAACGGCTTATTGTAACCCAGTTTAGCAAGAGATAAAATAATGCTGCATATAAATCCTGTTCTGTGAAACACGTCTGCTCATTCAGTGAAACCTTCTGCTATGCTATCGTAAAGTTAAAAATTTCTTAACTTTTGCTAATTTCAGAATGAAATATTTGTTTCTCAAAACGCTGGCGTGAGATTCTGAATACAGGACTTCCTGTTTTAGAAAACCATAAGATTTGCCTGAAATTCGAAAAAATAATTTCATCTTCCGCGTAAAGGTTTAATTTTGTACAAAACTTACCGAGTAACATCTTGATAGTTGTTAATGAAATAATCCTTTTGGTGGCTTTCCTGTAGTCCACCGAGAAATCGCTCAACTGTAATCCTTGTCTGTTCAATGGTGAAAAGCTCATCCTTTTTTACTCTGGTGCATTTTATACATAATAGCAACTTTCTCCTTTCTCTTGAAATTTCATTCAGTTGCTATATCCTAAAACTTCGCTTTTCGAAAATAATAGTACTAGTTCCTGCTATACACTAAAGCTTTGCTTAAAATTTGGTTTGACAACTCTTCTCGAAATAGTATAACTATACTAAAAATCCGAAAATTCTTGGCGTAGAATAAAGATAAAATTTTCCAAGCTTTCGCACAACAAGCAGATAACTTTCTCAAGGAAGGTAGACAGCTACTGTTTTCACATTGGCCTCCGAACGTCAAAATCGTTGTACTGGACGTTGAGTTCTTCGAAAAATGTGTAATGTTTGTTCCACACATAAGAATTGATAAAAAATCGTTCTTCCCTTCAAAAAAGAAAAAAATGTAACAGTGAGATGATGTGACGTACTACAGAGGTAAAGCACGTGTCAAGACGACAAATCTGCAGCGACACATTCCGTCTCTTGCTTAGTTGCGAGAGCAACTTACTCCTAACGGCGCGGTTTCGATTTCCTTCAGGGACAAATTTGTGTTTTCCCAACCCTTGTTTTACAAGAAACATCAAATGGAGGACGCTAAAGCAGAAGAAATCTTTCAGTCTATTCCTCTTTTATTCAGATTGCGCTACCTGAAATAATGAAAAATAAATAATTTTCGAATTAGATTTCATTCGGTAAATATTAGTGGACGTCCGTATTTTTGTGATTGGAAATCTTGCACGTTAAAAGGAACAAATGGAGGTTAATCGGTTATCTATTTATACCAAACTTAGGCGTCCAGGTCCCCTGGGTATTTTCATGCTTTTACTTTGCACAGCTTTTTCACTTCGAAAGCATTCCCATATTATCCATTTAAAATGGGGGTGTCACCATTGCCAGTGGCTTTTTGTCACCTGGTTTAAGAACTGGTTTTATCACGTGATCCCAGAAATCGAGTAAAATTATGGTTTAAAAACCTACTCGGATTGGTTTTCTTTCTCATTCATATGCAAGTGCTTTCCGTGAACAGACTTCTATCGCAATAGAAACCAATCTTCGAAAAATAAATGAAAAACCATTGAGAAGGGGAAGCTTTTGAGAAACCAGTGAGGATAAGATGTTGCAGAGTTTTACATCCATCGAGCCCGTGCATTTACTTTCTCAAGGGGTCCTATCCTGTTTCTGCTGTTGTTGTGTTTTTTACTGTTATCAAGCGAAATGATGTTTTATCAACTGAATGTCATTGCATCCTGCAAGTCACATACTTCCAGTAGATTAAGCCTTTCGAGCTTTGCAATTTTACTATTTAATTCGTCATCAATGCTAATTCTGGCCTTCGATAAGTTATCCAGATGTAATGACCACTTTTTCTCAATGCAAGTAGAGTTATAGAATTTAAACCGTCTTCGGTCGGTCGATGTTACATTTTGTCATCCAAGTTATGACCCTTTTTCTCTGTGCCCTGTTTATTGGGAAGGAAGTTTGGGAATTTTTGGGGATTTTTGGGATTTTTTTCGGATTTGTTTGGGTCAGGGATTTTTGGGGATTTTTTTGAGCACAGGCGAATGGTCAGCGTTTACGAATTTTACTAAGTCGACTAACTTAGGAAGTGTTTAAAAATGCAATGACCCCTTTAAGAACCCTGTCAAACACCTCGAATGAAGCCATTTCATCTCATACCCCATCGATAATATAAGGACCTTTAACCAACCAATAATTTGTCGTTGGTGTCGGAGCGGAAGAAAATAATCCTTCTTACATTACCAGTATAGCTGCTTACTTAATGAAAAATTATCAAAAATGCAAAGACTCTTTTAGTTATTTCGTACTGCAAAGTATGGTGTCAAAACACAAATAAATGACACTAGCTATTTGTTCTGTGGACCACATGACTGCGGCCTCACATTTCGCTTCATAACAAATTAGTGTATGTGTTTGTTAAAAAAAAGGAGGGTATATAATTCTTTTTAGTTAACATGCAAATGCAATGACTTTTTGGATTGCTGGTAAAATCTCATTGAATACTGTTTTCCTCATGGATGGAACAAAGATTTTAGGATAATTAGGAAGGAATAAAATGTAATTAGCAATACGAGTCAGATTTTGTGTGCGTGACGAGATTTGTGGCTGATAGTGAGCAGTCACGAACGTGGCAACTTGGGTTGACACGAAGTATCTGGTATGACACACATATCATCATCAATATTGCGGTAGACTAGTAGACATCAAACATTGCGATAGAAGTCATTCGACAATGATTTATTCTTACATGAATGATTCCTTTTTATTTATGTATTTATTTATGTATTTATTTCTTTATTTATCATACCACTTATTTTTAGTTTTACCCAGGTAGCAGAGCCTTGCAATTAACGTAGGCCCAACACTGAGCCACAGTCTCCTACTCCAAAAAGAATAGAAGTCAGTGTTGGGCCTATGTTAAATTGCAAGGCTGTGCTAGCTGTGCAACCTGGGTACTTATTCCATTACAGTCGCTTTTATTTCATTTTTCTTATTTTTTTTAATTTTTCAATTATTGTTTTTCATACATTTCTGCTTTTCTTAATATTTTCATTTCCTAGTTTTCATTTTCATATTATTTATTTTATTTATAGTTTATATTATTTATTTATTTACAATGATATAAAAAAAATGCTTTTCACATCCGCGTCGAAACCTAGCTAAGAATAGAGTCACGTCCCAACGTATTTTGAACACGAATACAAAACAAATATCGGTTTGTCTCGTAATCATGTGGAAAAACACTATGGCAGGAATCCTGCTTAAAAGGAAGGAACTTGGAGCTCTGTTTCCACTTCTAGTCACAGAACTGAAACAAATATTGGTTTGTTTGGAGTCCATGTCCAGAAATAACGAAAAATGGAACCCTATTTCTTGATTGGAAGAAATTAACAGTGCTCCTTCTTTGGGTAAGAATATGAAACAAATATCGGTTTCTTACATATCCGCCGTGCCCAAAGAAACCGACCCTATTCATAAAATTTACGAAACTTCTAGTTGCGCCCGTTTTGGATAAGAAAACGGAACAAATACTGGTTTCTTTCACAATCGTATTCAGAAGCACTTAAGATTGAGGCCTTTCATCTTAAATTGAAGAAACGAGGAGCAGTTTCTTTTTTGAACAGAAACATGAAACAAAAATTGGTTTGCTTCACAACCCCATCCAAAAATATTTAAGCGAAGGTCTCTTGATCTTAAACAAAAGCAACTAAAACCTAAAGCCTGTTTCTTTGCTTCGGTAAACATGAAACGAAGATTGGTTCGTTTCATACCGAAGCTTGTAATTCCATCTTGACATGGCTCTAGGTCCCCTAGTTTTTCAGCTCTAAAGAAATTATTTTCATATAAATATTCTTTAAAAAGAAAAACTATATTATCCACACACTGTGGGGGTGTCACCGATGCCAAAACGGCTTATTGTAACCCAGTTTAGCAAGAGATAAAATAATGCTGCATATAAATCCTGTTCTGTGAAACACGTCTGCTCATTCAGTGAAACCTTCTGCTATGCTATCGTAAAGTTAAAAATTTCTTAACTTTTGCTAATTTCAGAATGAAATATTTGTTTCTCAAAACGCTGGCGTGAGATTCTGAATACAGGACTTCCTGTTTTAGAAAACCATAAGATTTGCCTGAAATTCGAAAAAATAATTTCATCTTCCGCGTAAAGGTTTAATTTTGTACAAAACTTACCGAGTAACATCTTGATAGTTGTTAATGAAATAATCCTTTTGGTGGCTTTCCTGTAGTCCACCGAGAAATCGCTCAACTGTAATCCTTGTCTGTTCAATGGTGAAAAGCTCATCCTTTTTTACTCTGGTGCATTTTATACATAATAGCAACTTTCTCCTTTCTTTTGAAATTTCATTCAGTTGCAATGTCCTAAAACTTCGTTTTTCGAAAATAATAGTACTAGTTCCTGCTATACACTAAAGCTTTTGTTTAAAATTTCGTTTGACCACTCTTATGAAACTAAGAATTTGAAATAACTTTCTGCGTACTGCACACATATATATAGATCGGCCGTGTGCATTGTTGTTAACCAGAAATGAAATTGCGTAATCATCCAAATGGACATTCATTGTTTAAGCAACAAACGAGATGCTCATTGTTTATTAAAATCATTGTTAGCATCTAACATTCCTATTTGTCAGCCCCAGATCTTTGTTTCATCCCAAATTTAACCGTTGTAATTTGGACGACGATGGCGAAATGCATTGATTCTTTAACTTTTTTCTTCATATTAGATATTATTAAACTTTTTTCTTATATATTGGATATTAGGAATGCACCCTAGAAAAAAATAAAAGATTTATTCCAGTACGTTCATGTTTATGTGTATATATATATATATAGGTGGGTATAAAATAAAAACACATACGCACATATATATTCATTTACAAAAATTATGTATATTAATGTCACAAAAACTGCATCTAATGAAACTGGTAAAGTTGTGTTCGTTTAGTAATCAAGGAGATGTATGAGCTTGCTTTTACTCGTATTCCTGTGTGGCAGTCAGCTGTTCATCAATATTTGGAATTATTTTGCTTAGGTAGAAACGTAAGTCGCCTTCAACATCCAGTTTCTTTCGATATTTTCTTTTGATGGCAGTTAATGACGAAAAACCAGTTTCACATAAATATGTAATTGTAAAAGGCAACAAATATTTAACGGGAATTATTTTTAATTAGAGGTTTAACGACCACCGTGAATAACTCTGTCGACTATAAGCAGTCGCCCGTACCTTATTTAGGGTGACTGGTTCCAGGAAAGGAGAGAGCCAGTGCAGTAAGACAAACACAACATCCTTGCCACACTGGGATTCGAACCCGAACCTTTTACGGACGAATGATCAGAGGCCATCGCTTAGACCACTGTGCCACCGGGTCGGCATTTAACGGGAATGCTCGACAAAGATTAATGTTCTTTTTTCCATCTCAATCATCAAACCACCCACTCTACGCACTAACTTCACCACTTAGCCTACCATCACCAGCCGTAAAGTCGGATTGTTAATTTCGTTAACATGAAAAAACGGTTCATTATGTTACTCAGTATCAGGGTCGTAGCTTCCGGCAGGCCGCCCTTTCAGAATGGTCATTTCATGGGTGTAAATTCATGCTCTGGGGACGTAAAATATAAAAATTGTAACAAAAAAAGAAAATTACACCCTTCAGTATTTTCTTTTCAAAGACTTTGGTTAGTCTCGTACAGTATTTCATACAGTTAACCCGCGTACAGAGTAACATAAATTATGAGGTGTGAATATCTCATATCCATGAAGGAAATTTTCCATAACAGTGAATGGAGGCATAGAAAACAATATGCTGATATGTCCAACCTCCATGACCTCACGGAACATTTCGTTGGGATGAAGAGCTAATTCATCATCTGTGCTCTGTCGCAGAAAGTTCCCTGAGAGGAATTTTTCCAAGCCCTACCCTTAAAGCTTCTTCCCATTGTTACTTTTTTATCCGATACTCATTCGTTCTGCACTGGTTTGTTTTTCATTCTGAATATCTGTTGGGTGTTGTGTTACAGAGATTTATACGGGGTTTTAGGATTTCATATAAAATCTCAAAATGCAACTTATATTCCATCTCGTGCTCCCATTTCTTTGTTTGCCCAAAGCGTGAGATAAATTTCTCAGAGTCAGTTCCCCATTAAACACCGGATGCACGGTTATTTGCTAAGACGACAACGTGTCTGAACTTAGTATATGCACATTGTTTGTTGAATGGAGATTAACTCTATCGCGCCTTTTTTGATGCTTTTCTGGTTTCAATTTCAATGGTGCCGACTAATGCACTGCCCTCACATTTTACTTTGAGGCTTAAGATTTACTGAAAGCGGTGTGATTCCTTCTAACGAGGAATTTTAGGATATGCTTAAGGGCATTTCTTGAAGACAAGGGAAGGAGGCCAAGGACAGTTGTCTCTAAGTTTAGGTAGTGAGCGGTCACAAAGAGTACGACGAGGTAATTGCCCCAGGCGAGGCCGGGAAGGTCTGAGGTGGACCGGCAGGTCAGGATTTTAACAGTTGTGTTGTCGGCGTTTACATATCCTTTACGAATTACATGGTATTTGCAACATTTGGTTCTTGGGTATTTACCCAGTTTTTACATTTTTAAGAAAATTATGTCAAAAACGTGAAATGCAATTTTTGAACGATCATAATATTTTCCTATAACGACGATGTTTGAGAAAGTAAAAACCACATAATATTTGAGTGGACCTCGAAGGGGCGTAATTTCAAGTTTCGCCCTTCAAGAAAAGTCCTGCCCAGTATGGTTGCTTACTAATGGTTGTGCTCCTCCGGTGTACCCGTACCCCAACTTTGAGAACGACTCATCAAATCCACAGTGTATTTACTGTTTCCTTTTCCCACCCATCAGAGGATTAAGAGAATAACACCTTATAAAGCAGCAGCAATCAAATGGGTTGTTTAAAACGGGCCATGGATGGCCTAATGGTCAACGTTCTTGATTGCCACGGTGGTATCTCAGGTTCGATCGCAGGCAGATATGAACACTCGAACCACTAAATATCAGCCGTTCGTCGGATGGACACGTTAAGCAGTTGGACACCGGGTACTGGGACCCGGTGATGAATAAGAGCGTCTTCCTCCTCCTTGCTACCTCGCATCCCTGTCACTTTTCTATCGGGCACTCTAGCCCAAATGTCCTAGCTTAATGTTTCTAAGTGTTGTTTAAGACCCGGGATAAGACACTCCCTTCCTAAAATCCTCTACATATGATCTGATCTGATCGGGTTGTTTATAAACATTTTCGACGTCACATACTTTATTATCTACGCTCACTCACACACACACACACACACAAACAGACGCGCGCCCTCATGGCCCATAAAAGAGCAGGGATTCTCCAGAGAACCAATGACAAATGCCACCCGGTTAAGAGCTTGTTTTAGGGAGCTTGTAAGGTGAGACTTTGTTTGGTGAGATCTCAAACAATTCACGGTATCTTTTGGTTGGATTAATAGATTTAAAAGTCGACATGCTTGTGTACAAGGAGTTATCGTGACAGACTGACAGTAGAAAAGTAGGAAAATGACGAATTGCTGAAAATTATGAGCAACTCTATTAGGTCGGCGTCCTTATCTCTGGATTCCCTGCATGGGGGTACTGATATCCCCAGAAACCCCCGAAGTGCGGGCGGGGAGAAGTGGCTCACGACTCGCTAAGATATCCTCTAGCCTCAGCAGAAGGATTTTTCAAAAGTTTTGCGGAAACGTGATACTGGTTAAAGAAATAGCCAGAAATAAATTTTGAAGACAGCTTTGAATGAAGCATTAAAAAGAAAAGCAATGTTTTTTAGTAAATATGTAGAATCTTCAAGAAATCAGTTTCGCTTTAATTTATAAAAACTGGGTGACGAGAAAGCCGCTATTCCAGAGGACTTGAGGTCTCTTTTCACAGCCATAGCAATAGTTCCTATACACGTGTAATAACAAGAGATTGTGAATGAAATATTAGTTGAATAAATGAAATTTTTATATCAATGAGGATAAGGCGTTGTATATTACACTTGTCTGCATATAACTACGCATCCTTCCGAATAGAAGGAGCTAGACGGTGTTCTTCGCGGGAAAGAAAAAACAGAGACCTGTGTCATTTTTTTAAATAAGAGTTAAAAGAAAAGACTTATCATATGCAAAACATTGTAGCATTATGTTAAGTGTTTTTTTTATATGGAAGAGTAAACAATTTAAATAAGCTTACTCTTCTTTTGTCACAATTCTTAATTGTTACTTTTTAATTTGCTTACATTTTTTTCTTTACTTTCGTATAAATCAGAAACGGTCATTACACACTGTCACACGGCCGTTATGTGTTTTGTGTGTGTGATCGTGAGGCATTTTAAAGAATAAAATTCCCATAAGATGATTAGCTTTGGCGCAAGTACTTAGCAATACTTCGTATTGGTACAAAACTAGGAAAATCATTTTAATTACATCGTGTACATTTCTATTACACGCAATAAAATGTAACAAGTTTTGTTCTACGAGAAAATATAAATGTAACAAGTTTTGTTTTACGAAACAATATACACAGTCGAGTCACATTTTTGTGACCAACTCCTACTTTTGACGTCAACGGTGTGTAGCCAATGAAAGAAGGCATGTATCGTGAGCTGGCTTGGAGGGTATATAAGGTGTGCTGTAGGCATTCTGAAAACATAGAGCCACGGATGGCTTAGTGGTTAGTGTTTCAGACTATCGATGCTGGGTCCCCAGGTTCTAGCCTGGGCTGATCTTTCAGAGATGGTGTGATTTACTAACAATCGCTGAATATCCGCCGTGCATCGGACGAGCACGTAAAGTGACGGCCCCCAGGCTGGACCCACTGGTTAAATGGGTATCCTTTCCTATGTCCTCCCTGAAATTCTCTTACCCATCTATGTGCAATATCGTACTTGTACGGTGGCGCCATCTACTGTACTCTAATCTCACTACAAACTGTTCTGTCAAAAGTCGCTAGACTTGCTCTCATTCCTTCCGTTTCTGTGTCCTGCCCAAAAGGCGATCTCGCTGTAGGTGGCTGGGACCTAAACTCTACTCCCTGTGGACGGAAGTCCTACATGAAAATGACAAACCTACTGTTCTGAAAACATATCATTCATTGCTGTCATGGATAAAAGGAGCGATTTATCAGATTTGCAAAAAGGGATGATTATCAGCTTTCGGGCCGAGGGTGACAGCATTTCTGAAACAGCGCAGTTTGTGAAGTGTTCGCGTGCTGCTGTGGTTAAAGTGTATCGTGATTGGAGAAATGGCACCATTGCGAATGAGCGACGTGGAAACTGCGGAGCACCACGTGCCATTGATGTGAGAGGTGAGCGTCGGCTTCGAAGGTGCGTGAGGGCCGATCGACACGCTACAGTGGAGCAACTCACTGGCCGAATGAACCAAGGGCTACCGAAAGTGTGTCTAAAACGACAGTTCAGCGAACCCTGTTGCGTATGGAGCTCCGATGCTGACGAATGGTCACTGCACCTATGATAACGACGGCGCATCGGCAGAAAAGGCTTACATTTGCTCGGCAGTATCAGAATTGGACCTCCGCTGATTGGCAAAGGATTGGCTTCTCCGATGAATCACGTTTTCTGCTTCATCGAACGGATGGACGTTGGCGTTTAAGGCGAGATACATCGGAGAACAAACACTCTTCAACCATTTCTGAAAGAACACAAGCTCGTGAGGGCAGCGTTATGGTCTGGGCAATATTTTCGTGGCATTCCCTGCGTCTACTCATACCTGTGGAAGGTACTATGGACCGATTTCGTTGTTCATCCATCCTTGGAGACCACGTACACCCATACATGCTGATTGTCTTCCCTGGTGGGGAATGGGATCTTCCAGGACAACAATGCGACGTGTCACGCAGCTAGAAATGTTCGAGAGTGGTTGGAAGAGCACGATGAAAACTTTAACGTATTTCCCTGCCCCCCCGATTCCCAGACTCAAACCTAATTGACTATATGTGGGAACACCTCGATCGTGTCTTTCGCTCTATGGATCCACCACGAATCCTCTAGCAGCTCTCAGATGCACTGCAGTTATCATTGCTCCACATACTGTGAACACCTTCCAGCATCTTATTGAGTAACTCCCAGCCGGTCTAGCTGCTGTCCGCGCTGGACACGGCGGTTACTCTGGATATTAGCTGGCGGTCACGATAATATGACTCGACCGTGTATTTTATCTGTAACAAGGAAGCCGACGCCTAATCTTTGCTGTAGAATCGGGTTACCACGGTTCTTTAGTACAAATGGCATGAATGGGCTATAAGACGTTTTGAAATAATACATGGTTTTTATTGGGAAATCACTTCATTTTCCGGTCAAGCCGTTTCTGACAGCCGTAGAAACACGATCTTTCAAGTGCTGCTGCTTTCCGGCATACTCACTTCCGCCAACCCCTGGCTTAATTCCGACACGGGCTTCCTTTCTGCGACAATCTTCTTACGTATTCCCGGAGGCCATACATTAAGAGCACGACGTCCACGGAGTGACTTCAGTCTTTCCCAGCTAAGTAGTAACAGTATCCCCCTTTCAAGCCTCAGCATACTACTTCCTGGCTTTCGACGCATTACTACGTCTAACTCCGCGGATATTATAGGGCAACTAACGGCCGCCCGCCGGTCAAAAAAGCATGTCCCAAAGGAAATTAATATATCGTTAAAACTACGTGCCCCACACTAATCATGTTAGAGTATTCGTAAGTAGCATCGAGTCCAATTCGCGTACTGCGTAATACATTGTACGCGCGACGCTCAATTCGCTGCCTGTGCGCGGGTGAGATGGTGCAATATTTCAGGGTGTGCCGCCGCGTTTGACTCAGTCTATCTCGGGAATTGTGAGCGCAACACGACTGTGCGTGGTATCTATTTACAGCTCTCCACGAGATCTGTTCAAATATACAAAGAACATTTCGTAGTGGTTTGAACTGAAACCACTGCGAAACGATTGCAAATGGCCCGTGAGCAGTGGTGCCCTCCATGCATTGTCCGATTAGTGCCAGCACCATTGGTAATGGCGAGTGCCCTTAACACCATTGCTTCGTAGTCAAAGACTGCAATGGTGTCGTACCAGACTGTCATGCAGCGACCCAGGGTGACAGCAGGTGATCTTCAGTGACGAGACACGCTTTTGTCTTGAAGGAGACGACCAACGAATCCCTGTGTGAAGGCACCGTGGTCAGCATCAAGGTGAACGGTTTGTTGTCGAACGTCACACCTACAGAAGGCTTGGTGTCATGGTGTGGGGTGCAATTGCCTACGACGCCAGATCACCTTTATTGTTCATTACAGGCACTTCGACAGCCCAACGTTACGTTAATTAGGGCCTTCAACCACTGGCCGTGCCTTTTCTGAACGCTTACTCAGGTGCGATGAACAGGACAACTCTCGTCTGCATACTGCTGCTGTCTCGAGAGCTTGCCTTCAAGGCACTGACACTCTGTCATGACCAGCCGCATCACCAGACCTATCGCTGATTGAAAATGTGTGGGATGCTATTGAACGCGTTATCAACACTCCACCTCTACAGCACAATCTGCAGGAACTGCGTGAGCATATTCAAGCTGCAATGGATGGCTTATCGCAGGACACAATTAGGAACCTGTACAACACCATGCCGAGGCGTCTAGCATGTTGTGTGAGCAAACATGGCAGCCCGAAGCCATACTGAGAGACACTACGTATTGGTGTGTAGCTCAATAAGTATTGCCTATATCAGTCTCAACGTTTAATCATTTACTGTTCTTGATAACCTTTACCTTTGTCCCGAACAGCATTGCAATCCGACACGTTCTTGTGGGTGCAACTATCTTTTTGACGTAGAGTGCATATAGATTAAGAGATCGAATCGTACCAGACATGATCCTGAAGCCAAAATTTGGCAGTTGGTGAGCACTATTATGACATCTTGGCTGAACATACCTGTAGAACGAATCAGCACCTCGCTGAAACAATGCCGCATGGAAAGGAGGCTGATTTGGAGGTCAACGGAGGTCCAACACATTATTATACACTGAGTGATCACTGAAATGACTACCTACTTATACGACGGAGGTCCTGCTTTCACCTTCAGTACATCAGCTATCCGACTTGGCATCGATTTAATAAGATATAGGAAGTAGATTGGAGGTATGGCCAACCAAGGTGTGGCCTTCAATGCAGGTATGGAGGTGACTGGTGTATAGAGACGCCTGACATGTCCTTCCATAGTGTGGTACAAGTGCTCTATGGGATTGATATCGGGAGAGTTCAGTGGTCAATCGCTTTGCTGGAAGTTTGAACTGCGTTGCTCAAACCATTCCTGAACAACATTGGTCCTGTGGCTCGGCACATTGTTATCTTGGTAGACACGGTCGCAATTCGGGAAAAACAGAAACGTTGCTCTGTGTACAGGGTCAGCAAGGAATGCACCATAGTTGGCACTAGGCATAAGTTGTTCAACATGCACCAGGGATCCTGCCAGGTAAACATGCCTTCACCATACAACCGGCTTGCACTATGGGGACAAGAGCCCATTTAAGAGGGGGAGGGGGATAGGGCGACTGCAGCCCCAGGCCCCGCATTTTGAAGGGGCTCTATAACTATGCAGGATGCTTGAAGAATTGACAGAGTTCTATAGGTGTTTTTCATTTTCTTTTTTTGAGATAGCACAGCAAAAACTATAAGAAACTTCCTTGTGAAAAACATTTCTAATTCCTTCCGCTTTTTAAGAGTATTCCGGAAGAAATATATTCTCCCACTGTCCATCCTCAAGTCTTTCGAAGGCTTTACAGAAGCTTTTTGTACACATCTGTAATTGGGGGAAATTTTCATACATTACGAATTCGTTTGAATCATGTTATTTGGATCATATTATTTTTCCCACTGCTTTGATATAATTTCAACAAGCTGAACCCAGCCCTGGAGAAAGGGGAGGCGGATTAAAACAGAATTGAACTGGTATCCATTTTTTCAACCGTGCATTTTTACATTTTCTTGCTACTACTGATTCATCCATGAAATATGGATATGGGGGGATATACACTTATGACTTCCTCATCATATTTTGGGAACGTTTTCTCCCGGGTATTTTTATTCATCCACCCATAGTGAGATCCTAAATGCGCCACTAATACTGGGGCTCCAAAATACTGTCCAGCTCGCTGGCTCTCTGTCTCGTTAAATGTGCTCTGGTGTAGGCCATGCAGAATGGATCGAGTGTCTCGTGTTGTTTGCGCCAAGTACTGTACGTACACGACCACACAGTGGAGTAAAAAACGTGACTCGTCAGACCAGCACGCTTTCTTCTGTCATCCGACGTCCAACGTGCATGATGTTTGCACCAGCTGAGTCTTTTACGCCTATGAACCCTGGTTAGGAGAGGATATCGTAAGGATCGTTTGCTGTTATAGGCCATGTGTGCAACGCATGGCCATGACGGATAATGTTCCAGGTTGACCTCTGTTTTATTGCGTAGTAAATTGTTGAACAGTGCTGCTTCTGTTGGACTGTTCGAATCGTCCCACCCGGCGCTCACCTATCACATCAACCTTTTGCTGTCCTGCGCAGTTTTACCCCCTTGTCGTAGTTAGACCATTTTCACTCCAGTCCTGATACACTTTAACTATGGTGGCTCACGAACAACTAACCAGTTCAGAATTTATGAAAATCGCGGCACGCGCTCTCCCAACTCCCACCATTTGTCCTTACTCAAAGTCCGATAAATCCTTCCGTTTAAACATCACGCTCTGAATTTTACTACCTACTGCTCCACTCACACCTTATATATGCTATAATGGTTAACTAATCACGCCTTCTCAAAAAAACACGTGGTCAACCGGCTGCATTCTCTTTTGATAGGGGTGGTCATAATTCAGTGATCACTTGGTGTATACTGTAGGTGTTAGTAATAATTTTCCACTTCAGTGTATGCGTTGTATGTATTTATTCTTAATTTCAAGTCCCCATCCAGGCGGCCGAGTAGTTTGACACACTGGTTTCTGACCTTTGGTATCAGATAGGCCCGGGTTCTAGTCCCGAGTTAATCATGGGCTGTGTTCCAACCTCATGTGAAACTAGCTCTATCCCCCTCCCTGGAAGTAGGGACCTTAAATTAGGGATGGGTGACCGCTTACAGTTTCTAGAGATGCTTATTGGGCTCTTTAAACTCCGAAAATAAAATCACGCAGCACTTATTTGTCAGTGCAATATTTATTGCAGGGTAACTGCGTGCTTATTTAAGGACAATGCAGTGCTGCTTTTTACTGGATAACAAAGTTTTACAAAATTCTTGTCCCCAAGATTAAAATAATCTTTCCTTATAGATTTCGAGGTGCTGAACACGGTATGACAATGAAAATGCAAAATTGGCTACGCTTTTTGTGAGAGATCCGCAGTAGATTCTTATACGTATACTTACGACGTGTGCCGCTAAATGTCCGCTACTACGTCCGACATCGCATTGCCAGTCGCTTGTATAGCTGTTCAGTATCATCTCTAGCGAGCGTCAACTAACGTAGAAGTGGATTACTTTTCCTGGTATTTTTTCTTCATCGTTGCAATTTTCTTAGGAAATTTTCAATGCTGCATACCCTGCTCATCACTAGCCATGCCGCAGTTGTCGGGGAAGAAATCCAAATGGAAATGGAGCAAGTGTATCTTTAAGGACATATTGCAAACAAGTTTGTGATACAGAGACAACGTGTCGTCAACCACTTCCTTGTAGTTTTCTTCGCTGACATTTGCGAGGAATTTAATTGACACTAGAAGAAACGCGTTCCAAGCTTTTTCTCATCATTCTGTAGCAGGTTGCCGAACATCTCGACAATGAAGAGCTCTGGGATCTGAGGACCCACAAAAAAATCCCTCTTTAATTTTTGCTTCGCTTAGTCGAGGGAATTTATCATCCAGGTCCTTGAAGGCTGATCCAGTCCGGTAGATGGCTTTTACGAAAATTTTTACGAGAGTTTGTTGCGCACGGGCGTTGCGTTAGTAGAATTTTGTGCGTTTCTGCGACTGCTGGGTGTTGCACCTTCTTATCTCCGACCTTCAGATTTTCTTGCAGGCCGGTTTCTCTTCACATAGTGCAAATTCTTTGCTCGGCCGTCCCATTTATACAAAATCAGCAGTACTTCGTATATCCCAACTGCACACCCATTGACACAGACACTGACTTTAAGTCACAACACAGATGCCAGCCGTACTTGCTGTATTGAAGACAGTCCAACAGCTGTTTTAGGTTTTCGTAGGATTCTTTGATGTAGACAGCGTGTCGGACTGGAAGTGGAATGCTAATTGCCGTTTTCTCTCTGAAATGAATATGAGACATCCTCTCAATTAGGTAATACCTCAACTTGTCATCTCGACTCACAGTTAGAAAGCTCACATCTCACAATCACAATTAGTTCATCTCCCTACTAAGAGACAGATGTTGTCATATTAACGACGAGGATCTTCTTGTGGCATTTATTTTTGTGGAAAATGGACCATTAGAGCGAGAGGCAGAGAGAGAGAGTGAGAGAAAGATGGGAAATTTCATATGGCGAAATCCTTTTGCCATTAGTTTCCTTCTTACACAAAGTGGTCGTAGTGCAATGATTTTTTCTGGTACGTGCAAACAAACAAGGCCGCCGAAGCAAAATTTAATGGGGTTCCTTTAACAATTTCGACGTTCACTTTTCCGTTTTTCAAGTAGAGAAACCTTTGTAATTTTTTGGCAACTCAAAGGAGCATCATGAGCATTGTAACAATTTTGCTTAGGAACGCGATGTTCTAAGCACCATCAGTTCTTGCGATGCTGCATACGTTTACATGTTGATCTAAAAAAGCACCCGAAAATTCCAGGGAAAGTTGTCTTGGAAATAAAAGGGAATAATGTTCTCTGATGTTTTATGATTTCAGGCTTATATTGTTTTATGATTTCAGGCTCTAAGCGATCTTCTTTTGAGTTTCTGCGTGTTTATGTAAATTCCTGTACTCCTTGCTTTAAGATTTTCGCACTGAACGGTATATTACTTCTTCGAAGAACTTCAACATCTTGGCAGTAGTAAGACTAAGTTACAGCAAAATATACTGCTGTTAATAGAAATTGCAACACAAAGAAAGAAACAACCAATCACAATGAAATTTATGGGAGTGATTAGTAATGGTACAAGCTGAAAACGATCACACTTACATACCGGTTCGTGATGATGGATGGACAAAAAATTAGGAATAAGTAAATCCACCATGGGCGGTGATAACCGACCCCACACGCCGTGGGATCAAATGAAACAGAATTTGTATGGTCGTCTGCGGTATTACATTCTATTCTGCTTCCACATTTCGTTGCACACACACACATCTACAATTCGTTGGTTGTGACAGGCGGTAAGCCAGTTGTTGCACGATGATACCCCACATGTTCTCTATAAGGGATAGGAGCAGGCCGGGAAAGACAAACGGCTGCCGGGATCGTCTAAAGGAAGGGTAGAAGTTCAGCTTCCAACACTTCCGTGATGAAGCGTTGTCTGTTCAATGTGCCTATGATGCGTAGTAGGCGAGTGCATAAATGAAACACAATAGCGCTCTAGACCATCACGCTCGACGTGGGACCGGTATGGCGCTGCACAATGAAGCCTTCCAGATTCCGTTCACCACGGTATCTACGAACAAGTATTACCCCGTCACGATGCATTAGATTCAATCTTGACTCGTCCGAAAACACAATATGCATCCATTCAGCACTCCAGTCTGAAAGTTCACGGCACCACTGCAATCGCTAGCGCCTATGGTTCAAAGTCAAGGGAAGTCGCGCCAATGGACGGCCAGCAACGAGGCCTATCTGCAGTAATCGGTGGCGAACAGTGCTTGCAAACATTGGGAGATGTGTGACCATCCTCCATTCTCGCGCACGTGTCGTGGATGGTGCGACGTCATTGCCATACGGTGCAAGTGACTGTCTTCCCGCTCTATCGTGTGATTTCGAGCTCCAAACCCTGCACGACGATGCGTAGAAATACGCATAACGGTAGTTGCATTACGCCTGACGCGTGCAGCAATACCACAGTATGATAGACCACCTATTCCAACGATTCTACCTCTTTCAAACTCCGTCAAGTAGTAGTATGGTTGTTCCGTCCTCCTACGCGACATGTTCACATGTTAACAACTGCGTGCGGTCGAGTTTACCGATAGCAAGTTTAAAAACTTGCTCTCTGTACGCCTTCTTTTTTACCCCCTGGTATGACGTTTCCGATGACGTTGCGCACGCCTTACATTTGCATGTACGCTGAAATTGTAATCATTTGCATCTCCCAAGATGCCGTATCCATCCTGAAAATTTCGTGCAAATGCGAAAATTTCTTCAGGGTGTTGCAATTTCTATTAACAGCAGTATATGTACAATGACGACGTAAAATGTGAATGTAGTATAAGAGATGAGAAAGTGTATAAGTGTTGTAGCTATATGATTAGGAATTATATGTTGATCAAAAAGCTGTGATTAAGTGCCAGTGGTGCGACTTGATGAATACAATGTAGTAATCTGATTTTCCAGTGAGTGGTGAATAAGCAGTAGCATTTACGTAACACGAGAAGTCCTGATTATTTCTGCCTGGCAGTTAGTATTTACTTAGTTATTTCAGAGGTGAGAATATATGTTCAACAAAGTTATCTATGAAGTTCTCTAAGAACATTAGCTAATTAATTAAACAACTGCATCAAACTTTAAAAGCTGTGGAGCTTCTGTGTTTTGTGATGCCATTTCCTTTTCTTGACTCTTATTTCCGGTTCAAACGAAACCCGAGGGTCATACAGAGGACTGGTATAAATGATTTTGATTTAACGCTTGCATTTCCGAGGTTTTCTTAGAGAGCTTTGCACCGCAAGTCCTGCTTTCCTTAGAGGCATGAAATATGGGCAAAGAAGGAATTGTAGTTGTAAAATTTTGAGCGCTTATATCGTGAAAAACTAGCCTCGAATAAAAACAAAATGTAACAGAATATGTATAATGTTTGAAGGCTTTAGATTTGCGTTTTTGCTCACTGTTTGTCGTAACAACAATCACTTTAACACTAATCACTTGCACAATTAAGAATAAGACCAGCGTTCGTGTGATTGATAACACATCTGTAAAAATCCAAGTACTCTATATTTCCTCGCCACTCGTCGAAGTACAGCTTGCTGACACAATTCCACGTTGACATCAACAATGGTCAGTTAATCATGAAACAGCACTTATTCGGCGAACAGGTGATCTTCGACTCTGGAAATATCAAGATAACATGGATTCCTATTTCAAGCAGTATATCGTTCACACCACACACTTTTTAATTTATCTCTGCCTCACTCTGAGCCGTTGCCAAAAGGTATAAAGAAATTCATAGGATCTGACGTGCCGTTTAGAAAGAAATATAAAGGAGAAGTGACATAACTTACGAAACTCGAAAAGCAAGGTTAATTTCGAGATATACGTCACAACTGAATTTTTTCAAGGAATCACCACTAGGAATTTTAGTCCTTTTGACGATCGTAACTCCTGAGGAGCAACATTATAACCATTTGCAAAATAATGTGTTGGTCTGCCTTTCGCCTAAATAACCGGTTGGGCCTGGGTGGCATCGAGTACACTGGACAATAGAAAATATCTTCGGGTATTCTCTACTCTCTGGATAAAATGACGTGGAGCGCTTCATCAACGCTGAGACACACTGCCGTAAAATAGCGAATGCAGCGTTCCGCTTCTTCCTACAGTTATTCAATAGGATTCAAATCGGAGGGATTTCAATGTCAGAGGAGCTTCCGAAAGGCTTCAACATGATCCTCGAAACTTTCCTGCTGAATGCGGGCTTTGTGATACTGGGCGTTATGTTCCTGATAGAATCCAGTGGTCTCCGGATGCATGATCATCACGTAAGAAAACAGTTGATTCCAAACACTGCATAGGTAGGACCTGGCCATTAGGATGTGTTCAATTGGGATGACCTAACTCAATGATGCCCATAGAAACGACCATTATACTGACGCCGGCGGCGGCCTGTTTCCCTCCAGCCGTGCACTCTGGTTGTAACTGTTCACTAGCACTGCGTAAAATATGGGCCCGTCCGTTGGCATGTTGGAGCTGAAATCTGGACTCATCGGAGCAATAAACTTTTTTGCACTCTCCCAATGTCCGATTTCTGTGCGCCTGTGCCCACAGCAGGCGAGTTCTATACAGAATGTTCGGTCAAAATGTGCATATAAACAGGACCCTCGCTCGTTAGAACCATTCACAAGAGCATTTACTGAAATGTGTGCCCACATTGCGAGAAGGTTTGTGGTAGGCTGCTACAAAATGTGGTGCTACATCAGCTGCACAACTTTCCGAGAAAAGGTACATTATCTTGTGGTGCAAACAAAATCCAACAACATGGTTCAAATTTACAACATGTTACAGCGCAAGACAGCACCAGATTATGGTGCAAATTTGCCCGATGTCGCTGGGTTTTGTTTGCACCACATAATGGCGCGCTTTCTCTCGGATAGTGGTGCAGCTGGTGTAGCACCAGTTTTTCGGGCTACCTGCTGCAAAATTTTTAACAATGCGAAACATTTCCTCTGTGCGGCCTAGTGGTAATGTCGTTTGCCCCGGACAGCACTTTCCAACAGGAGTTCACTTTGACTGTCAGTTAGTGGTGGTATCCGCTTTCCTGCACATTGGATGGGTATGTCTTCCTCTTCGGATCATTATCATCTGGTTTTAACTGCTGCGACCTTCAAACAGTCAACAGTACTTGCAGATGCTACAGACCCCACTTTCCTCGTGCCTACAGCCATTTCCCGTTCAAACTTCGTCCCGGCGTTTCCTTTCCCCATTGCACTGGCTTCGTATTATGTATATTATAGGTCGTTCGGTGACGTAATTGCTACGCCTTTTCGTTCATTGTGGATGTAGGTATGGTTATAAGGATCTATCCCATGAGTGTATGTGGATGTGTTTAAGCGAGTGCAGAAATACAAGTAGCTACACAATTTCACGTTTCGTTTTATTCTCAGCAGGAATAACTTCTGGGAAGGATCGGAAAATAGAGTAGAATTTTTTTAATGTCCTATTGGTCGCAGCCGCGCTGAGTTCTGCCGAGAGCCTGACCCAAACCACGAGTGAAAGCTGCGAACTCTGGGATGGAGGAAGGGACTTATAAACTACGCTACCAGCAGATGAAATAGACAGTTCCGTACGCCTCACAGAGGGGCAAGAATAATAAACCATCCTCCTCTCTTCGTATTTGAAAAAATCTCTGCGAATTTTCAGAGCTCTGTGCCATAACTAGTTGACCCCTAGTGACTTCGTGGTCAATGCGTTATTGCAGTACGTTTGGACAGATGGATGAATTTGAAAGCTATATTATTCAGTGTTGAGAACTGTATGCAGCGGGAAAATTAGTTTACTTTTTAGAGAAATATTTCGCCTCATAGTGAGAGCTGTTTTAACCATTTCGTTCATCTGGCTTATGTAAGCATAATTAGGAAATTTATGTTGTATGCAACTCTCCTATCACTGAAAAAAATAGTGATGTGAATTCACGGAATTTTTCTGGAAATAACGTGCAGCAAAGTTGCAGGTAGGTATCTGTCTCTTTTAGAAATTTCCGTTTTTAAAAGTACCCGTTCATTTTAACTTCCTTATTTTCACAGATATTTCCGTAGACAGAGATTCCGTTTACTTCAGAAAAGTCCATTTCTGGTTTTTCCATACTTAAACTGAAATTCTGCAAAATCAACAACCCTATGCAGCACTCGACGCCCAGATAACACTCACGAGGAGGTCAGGATCGAACACCCGACGTTATTATTCGCCGAATAAGTAAGGTGCATCTTAACCAACTGAGCCACAAACGCTCGGGAATATCACGTACATCGTAAAACGTATTGCGCGACAAAGAAATTTTGTTTTTTGTCAATGTGAGTGATTTAGTCATTTTATTTTCTGTTGGAACTTATTATTTTTCTGAATAGGTTTTTATTTTTATTTTTTTCCTATAGGAGGACTTTTCAGAAATTAAGCATTTTTCATCGGGGTTTTTCGAAGCAACAAAATGCTTTGCTACATGATTTTTTAAAACTGACAATGACTTTCATTTATCTTTAAAAAAAAGGTGAAATGTACATTTTATAGTATTATTTCACAAAAAAAAAAAGAAAAAAAACTAAGTGTAAAATTTACTCTTAGTAGCTATAATAGCTTTTGTCTTAAGTTGTTCGATGACTGATACACAGACATCGTATAATCATCGGTTCAATAAGTACCCGGTTTCTTGCAGTAATACGTTATATAATAAATAGCTGGTGCACCAAAGAGGAGAAAGGAGAAGGAATATCCTGTGCCAGAAAAAAATCTATACGATATGCTATCCACAATATCCGATCTCGCTACGGAACTCCAAAATTCGACAGACGATTGAAATTTGAAAGTTAATCAAACCTCAAGTATTTCCACGAATCACTATTATTAGCGGAAATTTCTTGTCATACGGATATGGAAAAAGTGAGAACGGAGATTTTCCGTTCATATACGAAAGGAATTGCGGAAAGGTTTCTGAAAATTCAGAATTTTCCGTTAACACATCTCTAAAACGGTAATTTACCGTCAATGTAGGAAAAGAATCTGAGGAAAGGTTTCTGAAAATTCGAAATTTTCCCGTGGCACGAAAAATCCGTTAAATTCAGGTTTTTTCCCGTCCTTTCACGGAAAAGGTTGTTTCAGAAACATGTTTCGTTTATTCACGAAAAAAATGAGGGAAACTTGTCCGTGAAATTAAGAAAATTTTGTACAGTGCAGTTCGAATGTTAGAAATACATACACTAAGCGCTCACTGATATACATCCACATACTTAATACTTCATGGCCGTCCTTTTGCCCGGGAACGGCCATCACTCTGCTTGGCTTCGACTCCACAAAGTGTCTGTACAAGGGGATCAGCAACAAATATGTTTGCATTGCAGTCTAAAGTTCCAGTATGCGTCCAACTGCCTCATCTGAGGTTCCAAAATATTCAGTAGATGCTCAGTTGGGTTGAGATCAGGCGAGTAGGAGGGGGGGGCATTCGAGATTTCTCACATCAGTACTATGTTCGTCAAACCATTCCTTCCCGAGGATGGCCAGATGACATGGGGAATTATCGTTTTGAAACAGCCCATTCCTCTTTGGGTGGAAGAATAACACTATGGGGAGTAGATGGTCCGCAAGAAGTCGCTGGTAGTAGCCAGTCCATACGTTGATCCACACACTTACTAGGAGTGCTTATTTATGCCCGCTAAACGTGTCCTATGTCATACGACCGCCCCCATCGGCCTGGAAAGTCGATGGCATGTGTGAAAAATCCACAGCCTCATCCTGCTGACGTCAAATATGGACTTGACTATTGGCAGAATGGAATATACATCGTGATTCATCGGACCAGCACACTTGCTTCCAAATTTCTATCGTTAAATCTGCTTGTTGTTTGCACTATGAGTGCCGTTTACGTTGGTTGACTGTTGTTAGAAGACACTGGAGCATAGGGATTCTGCTCTTGTTGCTATTACGTGAGAGCGTGCGAGGCGGGATGTTGTTCCTGGTTAACCCATACTGATTTTGGGTGGCCAACTGCAAAATGAACACTTAATGGAATATGGCGCTGCAATTACCCTCTACAGGGAGACATTCCCATTGTTCACCTGCGTAAACCAGTTTTCGCCGCCCTTTACTCTTGTGTTGCTAGTTGGTTGTTCCGCTAGTTCGGTGCTACGGAGGCCCAAGAATAACACAGAGGTGTCGCCGTTTCCGAAATGGAAGCAACAACCGCTCGTTCCCCCACAATTTTCCTTTTCTTAAAATCCGATAAATCCTTGGTTTCACTCATCACGTCCGTAAATTCATTATCAATTGAACCACCAACCTCTTATATGCACTCCTTTAGCCCACGAGACTCTTCCTCCTCCTCGTTACGTCCTCATCAGATGTAAGTCATTTTGTGTAAGGGTGCTCGTAATTCAATGAACACTCAGTGTATCGTACCCAAAGTAAAGTTTCCTTGTTCGTCTTAGCTGAAAATCTGTTTGTCTTTAAAATTTGAAGTGCATGAATCACCATTTATTCATCTTCACAGTTAATAACGAAAAAAAAACAGGCTATCTTCAAGGAAACATGTTTCCAGAAAATAACAAAAAAAAAAGGTTATGTTCAAGGAAACATAGTTCAGAATGTTCAAAAACAGGCTATACTAAAGGAAACATGTTTCCAGATAATAAAAACAGGTTATGTTCAAGGAAACATGTTTCCAGTTAATAAAAAAACAGGCTATGTTCAAGGAAACGTGGTTCAGAATGTTCAAAAACAGGCTATACTAAAGGAAACATGTTTCCAGATAATAAAAACAGGTTATGTTCAAGGAAACATGTTTCCAGTTAATAAAAAAACAGGCTATGTTCAAGGAAACGTGATTCAAAATGTTCAGAAACAGACTATGTTCAAGGAAACATGTTTCCAGTTAATAAAAAAGTAGGCTATGTTCAAGGAAACATGTTTCCAGTTAATAAAAAAGTAGGCTATGTTCAAGGAAACATGGTTCAAAATGTTCAAAAACAGGCTATGTTCAAGGAAAATGCCCATGTTCAAAAACAGGCTATATTCAAGGAAACATGGTTCAAAATGTTCAAAACCAGGCTCTGTTCAAGGAGACATGGTTTAAAATGTTAAAAAACAGGCTATGTTCAAGCAAAAACAGGCGATATTCAAGAAAACATGGCTCAAAATGTTCAAAAACAGGCTGTGTTCAAGGATAAAACAGGCTATGTTCAAGGAAAACACAGGCTATGTTCAAGCAAAAAACAAGCTATATTCAAGGAAACATGGTTCAAAATTTTCAAACACAGGCTGTGTTCAAGGAAAAAACAGGCTACGTTCAAGGAAACATGTTTCCAGTTAATAAAAAAAACAGGCTATGTTCAAGGAAACAAGGTTCAAAATGTTCAAAAACGGGCTATGCTCAAGGAAACATGGTTCAAAATGTTCAAAAACAGGCTATGCTCAAAGAAACATGTTTCCAGTTAATAACAAAAAAAAACAAAAAAAAACAGGCTATGTTCAAGGAAACATGTTTTCAGTTTCGACTTAGAGATGTGGGGACAGTATCATGTCTGTAAGCGTATAGTCCCATAATTGTACTGTAAGCATACACTTCTATTAAGACAGTCGCGCTAAGAGCACAGCGTTCATATCCACTGGAACATTAAAGTCATCAAGCTACGTAATTATTTTTTCCACTAAAATCAGATTTCGAAGTATTATTCGTCGTAATGTGCACTACAGGGAGTAAATCTCATATTTTTAGTTCAAATAATCTGGTAACAAATACTATGAAAGGTGCTATAGTTCGCAGGCGGGCGTGCGCGCATCTCTGTGTGCGTATGTATGCCATTACAAACGGCTGTTCATGGCTGAAACAATCTATTGCTCCATTAGGTAGAGTCCCGCAAGTCTTCTCAAAAGTCACTCGCAAGCATGATAGAGCTAATATAGCAGCAGATTAATTTAAATTGGACCTGCACGTGTAGAATTTGTGGAATTTCTAATTCCCAGGAGGAACTCTGCGTAAGTCAGAGCACTCGGAAACGGAGTACGCGAGGCCAACAGAGAAGTGATTTTGGACTGAATCTGTGACAGTGCACAGATGACATGCAGCAGCAGCTCATTGAGGCCAAGAACTACATAAAGTAAGTGTAAATTGTTAATTAATAAGCTGCCATTGCATACAAATCGGTTTAACAAGTGAAAATCCACATTTTAAATCGTAAATGGAAGGAAATTTGGATATTCGTATGAGTAATGTGAGAATTTGTGTGCCCTCCAGGAAAAAATCACTTAAAAAACTTTTCAAGATGAATTCACAGAAATTCTGAATCCTATGCATATGAAAACACTTTATACCGCTTTTAAAGCTGTTTCAGAGATTTCAACAAACTGCGCAATTAAGCGAAGTAAAGAAATATGTAACAATCTAAAAACAATGAAGTTTAAAGTTTCAAAATTTTGAAAACATTGAATCTCTTTTAAAGCTGTTCATTGAGGTTAAGCACTAAATAAAGTAAGTATAAATTTATAATTAATAAAATTGAATTTAACAAACGAAATCCCAAATTTTTAATCCTGAACGGAAGGAGATTTCGATGTTCTTATAAACATTGTGAACTAATGTGCTTCCAGAAGTAAATCCTTTTTAGGATTTTTGAAGATTTATTCTTAGTAATTGTTAAACATAGACGTCTGAAATCCCTTACCTCCGTTGTTTTAATGTTTTTCAACGGACCGCTCAATTAAGTAAAAAAACAACAACGGAGTTATAGGTAAGCATCAAAAAATTTGGTTTAAAATTTTTGAAAACATTGAACCGCTTTTAAAGTTATTTCAATGTTTTCAACAAATTGCGCAATTAAGTTAAAAAAAGAAATAGTATAAAAATCTGAAATAATGGGAATTTCAAAATTTTGAAAAATTAAACCGCTTTTAAAGTTCTGATTGAGTAAATAAAAACTAAATAAAGTATGTGCAAATTTCGAATTAATAATCTGCCTCTCAAAAAAGAAAAAGAAAAGCAGGTTTAACGTGTGAAAATCCGTATTTTAAATCCTAAATAGGATTTAATCTATCTTAATTAAATTTCATAAGCAATGTCTGAGAATTATGCGCCTCCAGAAGTAAATCTTCAAGACGAAATCTTAAAAATCCTTAAACCCACGTTTTTAAAATCACTTAACTTCGCTTTTAAAGCTGTTTGTGTTTTTCATCAAGCTGCTCTATTAAGTAAAAAAATATGGAACAAGTGGAAGTCTGAAAACATTTACATTTGAAGTTTCAAAATTTTGTAGGCATGAACCGCTTTCCAAGTTGTTTCAATGCTTTCAAACAAGTGCGCGATTAAAAAATAAAAAAAAGGAGAAAGTAAAAATTAATTTATTATTCTGTTCCGTTAGTGCAATGTCGACCAGAAGCTCAAATTTAGCCAAAAGTTGCTTCGTCAAAAATTATGGACAATTTTATTTTAAAAGATTTCTTCCATAGTGTTGCTTTGGAGCATTTGTGTTCTGTGAGTATAAAACGTATCTTCGAAACTTTCGACTGAGTATATCGTTCAAATGCTTCGTCACATGATCTTATTAAACGGAGAGTTGATCATAAAAGGTCGGAGCTGTCCAGATATACATTTCTTTCGTTTCATAATGCACCAGGATACGACTTCTCAATACAACGGTCGTTCATAAAAACCGTAAAATCACACAAAATGAAGAAATATAGGTACAGCAAAATATATATGTTATTCCTTCTCAAAATATCTTCCCTCGGATGATATGCAACGGCCCCATTGTTCAGTCCACTTTTCAAAGCACGTGGGGAAGGCATTTTCTAGAAGCTGCTTTAGCGACCCCTGTACAACTTGAATAACGCCAGCATCTTGGAATGTTGCGCCATGGAACTTCTTCATTGTTGAAAAGAACCAGAAATCGCACGGGGCAAGATCAGGACTGTAGGCAGGCTGTGGCACGATTTTAATACTGCATTTCGTAAGAAACTGTTGAACACAAGCAGCGACACGCTGGCGGGCGTTATCATGATGTATGGTCCCACCGGCTCCGGTCGCTTAATCGACATGTGTAGTTGCGGACGCTTCAAGGCTGAAATATAATACTCAGCATTGACAGTAATTCGTGGAGGAACGGCATACTGGTAGACCCCACCTTTATGATCAAGGAAAGTTATCATCACCTTCCAAGCTGATTTGGTTTGGCGGACATTTTTCGCCGGAGGCGAGCCTGTGTGTTTATTGACAGTCGCTGCTCGCTTGGTGTGGGGGGTCGAAAAAGTGGACCCATGTTTCTTCGACGGTTGTTACTGTGTTTAGAAAGTTTGGATCCTTTGCAATCATTTGTTTCCACTCATGACACACCTGGACTCTGTCTAACAACTGTTCTCCCGTCAGGTGATGAAGTACCCATCAGGAACACACACGATGCAGCAGTAATTTGTCGCGTAGAATGCGGAATACCGACGTTTTTGAAATATTAGTTGAGGCCGCTATGTCTTTACACTTTATTCTTCGATCTTTTTGCAGGATTGCCCAAAAAGTGTTAACAATAAGCTCCGTAACAACACTTCCAGGTCGAGCGAGTTCTACCGACAAAGCCCTTTTTTGAAGTCATGGTGTCATCTAAAAATCGTTGACTCACCCAAACATTTATATTTGTAAGCTTTTTCATTAAATCAACTGTTTCTGGGCCGCACTACCCAAACGATAGCAACATTTTATTGCACAACGCATTTCACTTCTTAACTCTGAATCACTCACCTCCAGTGCTGTATCGAGAAATGCAGACGCACCTTATACAACTGCGCAATAACAAAACCAGAGTCGTCTGCAACGGCAAATAACTATTGCCATAGACACTTCCTTAATTCAGTTAGTCGTCTGCGTGGTTATTTTTCCCCTTCGCAATGTTGTCAACTCAAAAACAATTACTATCTGTTTTTGTGGAACGGCCTTTGTAGATTTAGGTTTGTCCATTTCTTTTCGAGAGGGTATCAGGGCCGGAAACAATACTTGACAAGCAGACCAAACTGCATGTGCTCAGTGGGAGATGTCCACCGAGTTTAGATCTGAAACCTGCTGGCCGGACCAAGTGCCACTTGATTTTTGGCAAGAACGTACTTTTGAAGTGGATGGAAACAAGAATTTCGCGAGTTGTGATTTCGGTTGGAGTTCAGCGAAGTGCAATGCAGTGCATTTCAGGGTGACTGACAGGCAGATACTTTAAAGGATCAATTAGCGCAAGTTCACGCCGCAGCGACCACAAAGTCCTGTCGCGAATCACTTTCAGATTAGATTAGATCTCAGGCATTTCCTTCCGGATTTGAATTTAATTGCTTTCTCCTGTCCTGCATGAAGCAGTCTCTCGGACGCTCTCTCTTTCTCCGTCGCTTTGCGGCGATGATTTAAATTAGAAAGATGGCGATACAAGGAAGCTCAAGATCTTGTCTTGCAAGGAATTAGTGACAGAGAAGGATTGATAGAAATGGCTTTTATTACGTTGGAGACGAGTGAGGCGGAGCAAAAATTGAGGGAAGTTATTAGATTAGGTATTCCAGTTAAATCAAAACGGGAAGTTTCCATTTCAGCAGGGCTTTACGAAGAAAAGACGCGATTTTTCCCTACATGGTGCTAGTTTGCGAAATGTAGTTGCAGGATTTTGTCTTCTAAATACACGTGTGAAAGCACATAACAATAAGATGTCATGAATTGTTTTTCAATGAAAAACGCACGGAGTTTGCATGTTAAATTCATATGAGATTTTCGTAACATAAATATCGTGCTCACATATGAAAAAAAATGAAAGACATAAGTGGATAAGTTTTTTTTTCCTTTTATTTTGTAGCATGTGTTTTTACTTTCTCTTGGCAAAATATGTAAAATCTGGAAAAGCATTGCGTTATTTTCAGTCTGATACAACAACGCATTCTCTGCTGCTCCCTAGAAACACGTGCACAAATGAAAATATTTACTGTTGCGTAAATTGAAAAATGCGCAAACTTATCTAATTTTAATAGAAAAAAAAATCTGGAGAGCCTTCCTGAAATCGAAATGTAGTGAAATAAAACAGGGAAAATGCGCGCTCGGAAAAGCGGAAAGTTTTTAAGGAATTTTGATTAATCGCTTAAAGTAGATCTTCATTTCCTGGGAGGATTTCGCTGCATGTAATTTGATACCTTTTTTAATTTTTGAATAGCAAGGAAAAGCCATCTAGAGCTCTTATCCGTAATAAAAGTACAGCGGGTATCAAAAGTTTGCCCTATTTTTTGAAAATTAATTAAAAATAAGTAGACCAGTCAGCGAAAGTAGATTCGCAGCTTTTGAAAGGAAAACACCTGAAGTTTTATTTCTATAATTGCGTGTAGATGGCGCTAGTTGTTCTTCCTGATCAACACTATAAGCTACAATGGAGAATGTGCATGAAAAACCGATTTGCGTATCCTGGAGTTTTGAAACACAATCAGTAATTCAAGTGCAAAGAAGAAATATTCGTAACGCATTTTTTTTATGGAGGTTTAACGACCACCGTGAGCAACTCAATAGGCTATAAGCAGTCGCCCGTCCGTAATTTCGGGTCACTGGTTTAAGGGAAGAGAGAGAGCCAGTGCCGTAAGACAAACACAGTACCGGGATCCGAACACGGACCACTTTCGGACGAATGATCAGAGGCCATCGCTTAGAACACTGCGCCACCGGGGCTGCTAACGCATTTTGGCAAGAATCCACCTGAGGCTGAAATAATTAAGAACTAGAAAGAAAAATTTCTAGAAATTGTAAATGTGTTAGAGAAGCTAAAAAGTGGGCGTCCCAGTGTTTCCGAAGACGACATGGAACAAGTACGGAAAATACATTCACGTTCAAAAAAATTGTTGCACCCAGAAGGAAGCAACCGACAAGAATGAAACTTGGAGGGTAGGTTTGACATCGTCAGACATGCAAATTATTCAAGTGTCACGCTCGGACGCGCATGTGACGCAAGCAAGAAGGGGTCGTAGCGATGTGCCTGACCGGCTATATAAGGTCGTCCCGTTGGGCGTGCTTGCCATTTTGACTCATGCTGTTGTGTTGGTTGAATCCTTTGCAAGTGAAGTACGCCTCGGAAAAAAGTTCGAAAGCAATTCGAGCAGTTGCTCGAGCAGTTGTCGGGCTCCGGGATGCGGGATGGTCTTATCGCCGTATTGCCCGCTACACTAGTCGTGCGGACACTGTTAGCGGCAGTTGATAGAACAAGGCACGCAGTAGCGACAGGTAAGGTCTGGGAGACCAAGACGAACCACGGAGAGAGAGAGAGAGAGAGAGAGAGAGAGAGAGAGAGAGAGAGAGAGAGAGAGAGAGAGAGAGAGAGAGAGAGGACAGACGGGTTGTCCGACATGCGCGGAGTGATCCAACGGCCACGACTGCGGATATTCAGCGAGCAGTGGTTCCATTCACGCATCGTCCGATTAGTGCCATCACCATTAGCAGACGGCTACACGACGTAGGACTACATGCAGGCAGACAGTTACGACGACTGCCCTTAACACCAGTACATTGTAGCCAAGACTACAATGGTGTCGTGCCAGACTCTCATGGAGCCACTCAGAGTGGCAGCGGTTCAGTGACTAGTCCCATTTTTGTCTTTGAGGAGACGACCACCGAATCCCTGTGTGGAGGCACCGTGATCAGAGCCAAGATGAGCGATTTGTTGTCGAGTTTCACCCGCCCAGGAGGCCCGGTATCATGGTGTGAGGGGTAATAGCCTACGATGCCAGATCACCTTTGATGCCTATTACATGCATTTTGACTGCCCAACGTTAGGTTAATGAGGTCCTGCAACCAGTGGCCCAACCTTTTCTGAAAGCTCAATCCGGTGCGATTTTCCAACAGGACAACGCTCATCCGCATACTGCTGCTATCACAAGAGCTTGCCTTCAAGGCACTGACACTCTGTCATGGCAGGCCGCGTCGCCAGACTATCGCAGATTGAAAATATCTGGGATGGGAAAAGCAGGGGACTTAAGCGAATCTGACAAAGAGCAAATTGTAATGGCCAGACGACTGGGTCAGAGCATTTCCGAGACTGCAAGGTTTGTGGGGTACTCACATTCAGCCGTGGTTAATACTTTCAAAAAGTGGTCCGAGGGTAGAAAAGCACGGACCGCCGGAAAGGTGTCTGACGACCACGGCTCATCGATGCTAGAGGTGATCGAAGGCTATCCTGTATGGTAATAGCGAAAGGAGGAAAACTATGGCGCAGTTCGCCGGTAATTTGAATGCTGGTGACGGTAGTAATGTGACACAACACACAATACATCGAAACTTGCTTAAAATGGGATTGCGTAACAGTAGCCGTTCCGAAGGCCTTTGCTAACCTTTGTTAATCACCGAAAGCGCCTACAATGGGCACCCGAGAACCAAAACTTGAACTTGAATGATTGGAAGAGAAGGTCGTTTGGTCCCATGAATCTCGTTTTCAGCACCATGTAGACAGCCGGGTACGTGTGCGCCATTGTTTGCAACAGGATGTGCCATGGGACGAAAACAAGCCGGAGGAGGAAGTATAATGCTTTGGGCAATATTCTTCTGGTAAACCCTGAGTCCAATCATTCATGAGCAGGAAACTGTGATGTCTATCATCTACCTAAAAATCAATGAAGACGAGATACATCCTTCCATGGCAACGGTATCCCCTTCTAATAGTGGCTTCTTTAAGAAAGATAATGGGCCTTGCTGCACTGCCCAGACTGTTCGATAATGGTTCGTGGAACGTGAGGAAGATTTCCAGGTACTGCCCTGGCCTCCTAATTGTTCAGATATCAATTCAACCGAGCGTCTGTGGTTTGTGTTGGAACAGCAAATACGATCTGCTTTGCTTCAAGCACGTGACTTCCTAGAGTTAAAGGATTTTCTGGTAGCGTGATGGTACCAGATACCAGATACCCCAAGAAAAACTTGTAGCGTCAACGCCTCGCCGGGTAAGTGCTGTTTTGACCGCACGTGGGGAGCCAGCATCATATGACGTAGGTGGCCGTATTTTATTTATTTTTTTGCTTGTCTGTGTATACAGAACAGTGCTGACGAATTTCAAGGATCTAAATAACGGATCGTTCACGTCATTACTGCTGTTGATATTGGAATCCGAAATGAATGAGAAGGGACGGGCGAGTTGGGCAGAAGCAAGAGCGGCTGCGAGGGACAGGGACAGATGGAAAGCCAGCGCTGCAGCCTAATGTGCCAGTAGGCATGAAAAGTAGTACGAGTAGTAGTAGTAGTAGTAGTAATAGTAGTAGCTGTTGATACAGATTTATTACAAAGAGCGTGGCAAGAAATGGAGCAAAGGTCGGACATTCCCCATGCAACTAAGGGGAAACATGTATTGTGTATCATTAAAACTTTAGATGTTTACCTATCAAATGCAGCAAATCTTATGTCTGTAACTGGTGTGGTTATTCTTTTTATAACCTAAAACTAAAATGTTTTTCGACAGATCTTAGTATTTCGATTCAATCAAGAGAAAAAAGGTAATTCAAGATATCAAATTGTATTACCGTAGAAATTGGGGGCTTAAATTCGTCAAAGAATGTATTGGTCTAGTAGACATTTACAAAGAAGCAAAGTCAACCATTAGAATCCGACAGAAGAAATTGCCACGGCAAGAACAATCATTTCAAAGCACTAATTTAGAAAAATGGTAGCAAAATGGTAGCAAATGTGTTGATGAAATAGCGTCCAAAGTGTAAACAAGTTTCAAACACATAAATGGGCCTAGAAGTTTTTGAGAGGACATTGTCTGTGAGTAGTGAAATGCGGATGAAAAGTTGCTATGTAAAATTTTAAGCGCTGAAGAAAGTCGTTCGCGGCGTCACGAAGAAAAAGGATGAAAACGCATCAGCGAACGACGATTCGTGTGTCTGGTACTATTCGTCCAACGATAGTTTGGCCAATGCCTATACGTCTAAAGGTGACTTTTCATACAATGGACAATTCGTCCAAAGCTACGATTCGTCCAATGGTGTGATTGGTACATTCGTCGAGTGGTGCGATTGGTCCCACTCCAATTAGTCCAATGATACGAATGATCCAATGCTGATTTACTCAATTGTACGATTAGTCCAATGATACGAATGATCCAATGCTGATTTACTCAATTGTACGATTAGTCCAATAACAATCTGTTCGATCGGCTACTCTTGCAAAATCCAAGTTCATCCCTTCTGATGAGATTTTCGCTGTCATATGAAATATCGGTAGCCCAAAGAATGTAAAACAATGCTACCTTCCATGCATAATCTTGCGGTTATGAGATTTTTCTTCTTCGGATTGTTTTTTTTTTGCTGGTTTTATCTTCAAGAAGAGAAGCGTGTTTGAGCTGTTCTCACTGTCTTATGAAAGTAACGGTGTGCGAACCATTAAATCAATATCGATGTTTCTTTCTTTCCATTAAATAACAGAAAAGACAAGTTTTCTGTTCTTGTTTGTCTGTGCATGTAGTATCTTTGGAACTAATGATACCTTTCTTTTGTAACTTTTGCATAGATTGAAGGAAAGAGGTCTGGTTTTTGCTTGCACATAACTTGAATTCCTCAGCTTCGGCAATAAGAGGGGAGAGAGTTCTTTTCCCCAGATATCTGTTGTATCTTCAGTTAAGATAATTCAGTGTAAAACGCAACACAAGAAATAGCTTTCATGCACCCTCGAAAGCGGTAATTTTTTTTCTTTCACTCTCCTTGCTTTCAACTCCTCTTTTGTTATTGTAAAGGTTTTGTCCCCCTTTTCCGCTTAAGGATTATTCACAATTTACTTTCATGGAGATTACAATGCAAATAAACATTTGAATACAGTTGCAGTGCAAATATCAGAAACAAACGAACTAAAGAATGAAGGAGGCGGAATAGAAACAGACAAACAAAACAAATCACGTAGCATTTATTCATGTGCTTCAAGATATTACCGTTGGCTGTGTCGACAAGGAAACTAGAGCATGTTACGATTTATATGGTTTCTCGAATGTATTTATGATTTTGTATGCAATTTTTTCTCTTAGACTCATGTTTTGCACTATAGCGGAAATAATTTTTCATGACAAAAATTTTGAGAAATATCATGAACAGTTTATTTTAAGATTTCACATGCCAATAAATGTTTTAATATTACTAAATTTAAATTATTCCAATTTCTTTGGTTCAAAAGTTGTGCACATTCTACTGTAGAATTGAATTCTGTCATTATTTTTTATGTGTATTTCTGCCATTGTCTTGAGAGATCTGTTTCTTCAGTAGAACAAACATTTTTGGAGTGAACTTATGATATGAAAGCCAGGAAAAATGAATACGAAAGACGGTACCTTGCTTTAAGTCGACTAATTTGAATTTAGTTTTCATTTTAACAGCACTTTCCCATCATGAACGAGGTAGATGAAAGGCATCTGTTACAATAATGAAGGGAAGGTATACCTGCTGGGGGCGCATTGATAATGAAGCATACTGTTACACGGCACTAGCAGTGTTCCTGCCGAAGTCGGCCGGTAACGGTGCTTGAGACCTGAAGTACAATTTAGTTGGCCACGGCACCAGGTGAGAATCTCAGGTGCACTGCTGCACTCAAAGATTCACACCAGAACATAAAAATGAAAAGTTGAAGAATGACCCGAAGCATAAGGCTTGGGTGAATCCACCTTGTGAACAAAATAACAACAACAAATAAAAAATAAAATAATCTAAAAAAAAATGATACTTTGGGATCAGAGTTGTGATGAGGTTCACCCGCAATCACCAATTCGTGACTGAGTGTAGTGGTCCGGATCTTACTCCGGTACATTCAATCCCCAACCAGCCAGTACAACACTCACTTTCGCAAATAACACATGATTCTCAAATACACAACACAACATTTAATAACGTTCTGCGAGATTTAAACAGATCCGGCGCTCTCTAGGCGCATAGACAATTGCCCCTCATATGTGGGCAGCATACGGTGTCACACTTTACTGTCGGATAACGCAGCCGACTGAGTCTTAACCGGACTATCTGAACAAGAGATACTACTCGTTTACACACTAAATAGAGCTGCAGGTGATATTCATATACAATTGCTTAGAGAATGAAAAAAAATTATATGCAAACGATCACATTAAAAATACTCGCGACACAAAATACACAAGCACGTTAATTTGCGGTATAAGATTATAGGTGCGAAATACTGCCAAAGTTAATTAACTAAATCTAATAAGCATGCACATGCAGAACCCTGCCCCGCTGACGTTGGTCCTGAACCAAAGTTAAAAGAAACTGTCCCGCCCAGCGGAATTTGTGGCCACACCTTCTCCCTTATTCATGTAAAAAAAGTAATCAGGAAATGGGCCCTGTAAGAAATTGAAATCTGTATGTGCAGGTATTTCCTCTGAGGTTCAGTCACTCAGCATTACTGCATCTATGTCCATGCAGCTTTGGGTGTCGGGATGGCACAAGTTCGCAGATGTGCGAAGAAAGAAAAAGGAAATATTCATCTACTTACAGTTTCGTGACTTTGCTGTGCAAATCCGTTGTGCATCACATAATATCACTCGACAAAAAAAAACACGCACACAGACACTTGCACCATGTGGCAGCACCGATGATTCAACACTTCACTTTGACGCTTGATGTAAATGAAGCACACAATTAAAAATGGTAATATCACGCCGCACTTTGTTGCAATGATTAGAGTGCACACTGATCTATTCTCGTGACGATTTGAAGGTGGCCGTTAAGCAAAATAGGCCCTCTCACATCTGATGTTGCGGTTTCCAAGATTAATTTTCTCGGCCGAGCGAAATCAGACGTGCTTTTACCTTAAGCGTATATCGGCAACTCAACATTTCACCTGTATATTTGTTAGGTATCGAAGCCACCGCTCTTACGCTCATATTTTTCTTTCGACATGTTTTTATCCCGTCGCACTTACACGTAGTGGCTTCGCTGCTTACGCGACCACACACACGCACACATGGGGCCTCGCTTCACCCCGTAAGACAAGCGCATCTCTTCACTTCCTCCACAGTAGGGGATGAATGGGGGTGACGATTCCACACTGCAGTGGTTGGCATCCGAACCCGACTTTGCTTGGCTTCGCTTCTCATTGGAATGACCACTGTCCACTCGCAGACTTCTTAATTCCCCTGTAACTTGGCTTTCATTAGGCCAAACAGTCGCTGAGTTCCATTACGCTCCAGCCTAGAAATTTCTGCTTTATCCCGCGGATTTAGGCATTCTGCTGTCTTTATGGCAAACTGGCATCTCCAGCTGCCTCGAGTTGTCTCCATTTCTTACCAAATGCGGGGGAGGTTTGCTGCTTCATTTTTCCCAATTCATTTTTTGCAGATCCAAGGCATCCAGCCTTTCCCATCGGAGAGCGCACAGACAACTAACTTTCTTCCTTATGTTCATGCCAAGTGCGAACTCTCATTTTTCTGCACGGACCACACAGAGAGCAATTGTTCTCAAAAATGCCCCAAACAATCGACTAATTTACGATTATTCGCTAAACCTTTTGTCCCCATCTTCATTCATTTACTCAAGTGGCTCATTCGATACGTATTCCTCTTTCCCTTTCCGTGTTGCATAGGCTGCCCGTCAGCTGCGCCCTGATATTTATGACCTAACAGAGCTATTCTGAGACCACCCAGCCAGAGAGAGAATTCTTCGCCTCTTTTCTTTCCAAACCCCCAGATAAAACTTTATCTGCTGTTTACACTTTTTAAACTCCAATCAAGCCTCGAACAATTAATACTTAATTAATTTCACACATCAACCACGCCCATTAATTACTAAATTAATGGCGGGGGTGGGTCGTAACATCGGCCCCTCCTCAAGAAATCTAGAAGTCCTCTTCTGGGCCTATCGCTTTGCTCTTATCAATTTCCAGAGCAACCATTGAGTGCTACCTTTTCCCACAATTAGAAATAATTCAAAATGGCAAAAATATTGCGTTTCTTGCCTTCAAGAGCATTGGAGCGACTTCCCAATTATCCCGCAATTTTGTTAATTAATTTAGAGAACATCCGAAAGAAAAAACAACGTAAATGAGAAATAAATAAAAAAAAACTGAACTGTAAAAGAACATGTGAGCCTGCCGAACTGTGATTCCTAGCTGCCTCATACAATACGCGACATGGCGGACAAATTTTAAAGTTTTCTTCAGGTTTTAGGATGGGGGGGGGGGGGTGTCCACTGTAACATTCCATCCCCCATGAAAGAAAAAAAAAAGGGATGACTGGATGAAGTTTATTCATCCAATCATTCCATTTTTTTTTTTTTAACTGTAAACACTCAACCCTTTCCCACCGTCGCAAGGCACCTAATTCCGGACTTAAGTGCCCTGAGAGCGGAAGGAAAGTTTAAGGATTTCATCACACGTTCATTGCTACCCGTCGAGATAGGCGGAAAGAAAATTTAAATATGAGGCATAGCTTCGAGAATCCACGAGTTCCACAGATCTCTCACGTTCGATGCTCCTACGCCCGCTTTTATCTGCGCTCGATGCCAAATTCTTGCGTTCCACTGTCTTCGAGTTCCTTCTCAACATCGTAGATAATCGTGGTGTCACAGTCTTCCTGGGGATCCACTATAATGTCGACTGCTCCCCGTCTGTCAGTGTGTGGCATGGTGTTACTAGTCCTTAACACCCGCCCGTAATCATCCCTTGGTCTCAGCGACGCCCGCGAAATGATTGGAGGACTTTTGACCTGGCTTCCCTGCACTCGTAAGGGATCTACAATCATGCGGGTTCGCGCTGCAAAGGGTTCTGTTTCTGAGGGAGGCGGAATTGCTGCGGAGGGCGTTGGGTCGCCCGACTGTAGCATCCACATTGAGCTCTCCCATTCATCATCTTCATACAATTCTGCATCTTCGGACTCCCATGTGGTTCGTGCGAGGTGCTGTGACTCAGGTTCATCTCCCGCATCCCGAACTGTTTCCTGGAAATGCCACGTGTCGAATACCCTTCTCTGTGGGGCTTTAAAGATCCTATCAACATGGGTTAGGCGAGGACGCCTCATATCGTTCACCGGCACAATTTTGAAGTTAACTGGTGAAGTCTTTTCCACCACTCTAAAGGGTCCTATGGACGGTTTCATCAGCTTGCGCGATCTTGCCTTGGACGCCGAAGGGTCGTGTTGATAAACAAGATCACCCACCTTGATTTGCTTATCTACTGCCGTCCGTGCCCGATAGTCCCTTGAGTTCTGGGCTGCCTCTTCAAGGTTATCGCGAACAATTCTGAATGCTTCCTGCATTCGCATAACCAAGCTCTCTGCATCATTCGGGTGCTCAGAGTAGCTCCAAGGGATTTCCTCACTCAGCAAATGCCCAGGCATATTAAAGTCCCTTCCAAACATGAGGAAATTGGGAGTTTCCCTAGTAGCGCTGTGAGTGGCCGCTCTGTACGCCATAGCTACAAAATCTGTAAACTTATCCCAATCTTTCCCAGTCGGAGAACAGTAAAGCGCTAAGGAGTGCATCACTGTACGGATACTTCGTTCCGCTTGTCCGTCAGTCTCCGGATGCCTCGGGCTCGTATTCAGTTTCTTAATGCCTAATCTTCTGTAGAGTTCGGACATTAATTCTGACAAAAAGTTCGTTCCTCTGTCAGTCAACAAAGTATGAGGTACACCATGTCTCGCTATAACGTGCGTCGAGAATTTTCAGCTACTTCTTTGGCTGTTTGAGATTTTAAGGGGATTAGCTCAATATACTTGGTAAAAGAGTCGGTGACTACCAATAGGTACTTGTTCCCGTTCTCTGTCGTGGGAAGAGGTCCTGCGATGTCCATGGAAATTTTGGACCACGGAACTGGCACTATTTCCGGGGTAATTAAACCCGCCTTTTGGTTTCTCTTGTAGCCCCGGCGTTTTAAACACTCCTCACAACTAGCAGTGTAATTTTTTACATCAGCAAACATATTGAGCCAAAAATATTTGAGTCTAATTCGCCCCAATGTCTTCTCAAACCCTAAGTGCCCTGCGCTTATACCATCATGCTCAGCTCTCATTACCTCAGACTTTAGAGAGTCAGGCACCACCAACTGTTCAGTAACAAGTCTGCGTGGACTGTTTTTGGCTGGCAAGGAAAAATGATATAGCAGGTCGTCACGCATGAAGTAGGTATCTGTGATTTTATCAACAGCAGAGTAGTCACGCCCCTCGATGCAATCGATTACTTCGACCAAATTCGGGTCTGCCCGTTGTGCAGCCTTTATGGCCTCAGCATCAAATGTAGGGCCTGGAGCCGCATCACTTGCTACCACTGCTGCAATATGCCTCGACAACACATCCGCGTTTGTATTCTTCTTCCCTGGGCGATACATTACATCAAAATCATACTCGGATAGACTGAGATTCCACCTAACAAGCCTAGAGTTGGGAAGTCTTTAGCGTCATCAGCCACTTTAAGGGTCTGTGATCAGTTATAACTGTAAACTGCCTACCCACTAAATATTCCCGCCAATGCGTGATGGATGCAACTATTGCCAAAGCCTCTTGCTCAGTTGCGCTGTAATTTTGTTCTGCGGGATTAAGTTTTCTGCTGAAGAATGCAATAGGATGTCTGACGCCCTCTTCGTCCTCCTGCTCGAGTATACCCGCAATAGCCAATTTGGATGCATCTGTGGTCACGAAGAATCTTTTCGAGAAATCTGGGTAAGCCAACAGCGGCTCACTTATGAGCGCCCTCCTCAATTGCTGGAAGGACTCCTCACACTGCTCATCCCAGATAAATTTTACATTTCTCCTGGTGAGATTTGTCAAGGTTGGGCAATGGATGCAAAATTTTTGATATGGCGCCTGTAGTAGCCCGCCATTCCCAAAAAGGCTCGGACGTGCTTAACAGTGCGTGGGGCTGGAAAATCCCGTACGGCCTCCACGTTTTCAGGGTTTGGCCTTACTCCTTGACCATCCAGAAGGTGCCCAAGATATGTAACCTCCTTGGTCGCAAACTCACATTTACTTGGCTTAATTTTAAGCTTGTGCCTTCTTAAACGTTGGAAAATTAACTCCAATTTCTCCAAGTGTTCATTTAAGGTCTTAGATGCACACAAAATATCGTCCACGTACACTAGAATGCCATCATCACGCTTGTCCAAAAACAATGAGTCTAGAGCTCTTTCAAAAGTTGCAGGACTGTTGCACAATCCAAACGGGAGACGGTTCCACTCGAAATGACCAAATTCGCAGGAAAAAGCAGTTTTGTGCTTGTCTTGTTCCCTGATTTTGATTTGATGATACCCTGCCAAAAGGTCTATTTTCGAGAAAATTCGGCATCCATGCAAAAGAGATAGGGTCTGTTGTATTCTGGGGACTGGGTAACTGTCTTTTCTGGTTATCTGATTCAATTTTCTAAAGTCACAACAGAAACGATATGAATTGTCCCGTTTTCGAATGAGGACAATTGGGGAGCTATATGGACTATCCGACTTAGAAATAATTCCAGCATCCAGTAATTCATTCACTTGATCTTTTAATTCAGGTCTAAGAGCATGCGGAACATTGTATGGGCGAAGCTTAAAGGGTTTGTCATCTGTTAGATGAATTTCATGTTCAGCGAGGTCAGTGCCCTGCAAATCTATGGGATCCCGTGCAAAAACATCGGAATATGTCATCAGTAATTCCAAAACCTTCTCACGTTCAAAATAATTCAAATGCTCCAATTTAAAATCACCGGCAGACACAGGCAAAGTACCGCGCTGCGTTACACCTATTTCCCGTGAATTCTGAGTGATTTCCACAGGTTCTACTTGAAATAGCTTAGTATGTTTGTTTAACCAAATAGGGGAACTACTAGTGTTTGCTACTTTTACATCATATAAACCACTTGATGCGACATTATTAACAGACCGTGCCAAAAAGTAATCCATCTTTGCGTGCACGTGGATGCGGTTCAAACAAGACAGTCTGTACTCTCATACGAAGCGGTGTTCCCAACTTCACTTGAAGGAACATTTCTGCGTTGGGAGGGACACAAGTTTTCTGCGCCAGGGAGGCTACAGTCACCCCTCCTCAAGCATATCGTCCGCGTCCCTCTCTTTCTGCGGAGAGCACCGCGTGGGTGGGGGTCGGGAAACAACAGCTGATTCGAATGGGCAGAGAAGGTTAAGTGATGTGTTCGCATCGCATCAATTCCTAACAATGCTGAGTAGTTTTCACTCAGCGGGTATTTTGACACATGGGCTTTGACAAAGATATTTCTTCCTTTGATTCGCAGGTTTACGTTGTAACATCCTAAGGTTGGAATGGTTTCCCTGTGATGCTTTTTATCCTTAAATCTGAATTGATGGGAGTCAATTTCCTGCGACCTTTCAATCTTAAATAAGCATCTTTCGCCAAAAGAGTTACCGATGATCCCGTGTCGACTAATAACTTAATTTTGTCGCCTTCGAGATCTGCGTTAATAATCGGCAAATTGTCCCCACTTTGAATAGAAACATAACGCACCTGAGAGGATTTAAACTCTGACTGGGCCGAGATACCTCTTACAAATCGACCCTTATTTAGTTTAAAGACTTATTCTTGGAATCTGGTTTCTGTGTACCAAATTTTCCTGATACCTCGTAATGAGAATCTCTTCCACTTCCTCTGCTATATACCTGTTTGGGTATTGTCTCCGTCCTATTTGACCCATCCAAATTAGGGCACAACCGGATCACGTGGCCTTCTAATCCACACCCAAAGCACACAATTCTACTTTTGCTGCGCCGTGTTTGTTGCGATCCACAATTCTCCTCGAGTGAATCATTTCGATTACCGAAACCCCGGCGATCATCTGGCCTTGTTTCCTTCCATCTAGCTCGTTCCGCCCCGAAGAGCTGGGGGTTAGATCGCTGAAATGTCTCTCTATTTCTCTCATTCCCTTCCGATTTCCTGTCTTCTCTTCCCTGAGAATTCCCGACTAACTGCCCTACCGTATTCTCCGTGGCTTCCAAACGCGACAACATCTGTTGCAAAGTGCGGGCCAGCATTACCGACTCCTCGTCCCCTCTGCCTCCTTCCACCGTATTCACCGAAGTTTTTCTACCCATGAGTGCTAAATTCTCCTCCTCTTGAATTGCGATGAGAACTGCAGCATCCAAAGTTTCCGGGCATTTTGTTAGTACCCAACGCCTAATCGATTCAGATAACCCTGAAATAAATTGGCACATCGCTTCTTGATCCCTGTGCTTCCTTGCCTCTTCGGACATATCCGACTTATGACCATGATATTTCGTAGCTGCGCTCTTAAGACGTGTTGCGTACTGCCGAACGTCTTGTCCTGGCAATTGCACACAATTCATAAACTGCTTCATTCGCGTTACCAATGGCTCTTCGGCTTGGAAGCGATCAATGACAAGCCGTTTAAAATTTACATATTCGGTTTCAGCCCTCAGCTCATCGCTATCAGATAGAAATTCAGCAGCTCTCTCCCGAAATTTAGATTTTGCAATCGCGAGTTTAGTTTGCTCACACCATCTACCCACCATCGCCACACTTTCGACATCCTGAAAAAAGTGTTTAGCACGATACAGCGGATCAGTGCCTGTAAATAGCCTCAACATGTTTATGCATCCCGCTATTTGCTCACCGTAAACCATAGGTGCGGCTAAAGCTGTTTGTCTCAGCTGTGATGTACCCGCTGTACTTGTAACAGGTGTACTCTCTTCCGGAACAATTGCAGCCCCAGTGCTCACATGTTCTCCGTCAGAGTGACCATCAGAAACATCTGAAACCATGTGACTCGCAGATGACGATTTTTTCGTGTTAGCCATTTTGTTTTTCTTACCCACTAAAATTATGGCAGTTCTTAGAAAACAGCTTAAGGCTTACTTAATGCTAAATTATACAAAATTCGCACCGAACAAAACTAAATAAAAATAGTAATGGCAGTCAATTCGCACTTATTTTACGAACATGAGTGTTGTTCCGCTAGCTGCAAAATATAGGTATCGATCCTGGGACAACGGCACCATTAATGTTACACGGCACTAGCAGTGTTCCTGCCGAGTCGGCCGGTAACGGTGCTTGAGACCTGAAGTACAATTTAGTTGGCCACGGCACCAGGTGAGAATCTCAGGTGCACTGCTGCACTCAAAGATTCACACCAGAACATAAAAAATGAAAAGTTGAAGAATGACCCGAAGCATAAGGCTTGGGTGAATCCACCTTGTGAACAAAATAACAACAACAAATAAAAAATAAAATAATCTAAAAAAAAATGATACTTTGGGATCAGAGTTGTGATGAGGTTCACCCGCAATCACCAATTCGTGACTGAGTGTAGTGGTCCGGATCTTACTCCGGTACATTCAATCCCCAACCAGCCAGTACAACACTCACTTTCGCAAATAACACATGATTCTCAAATACACAACACAACATTTAATAACGTTCTGCGAGATTTAAACAGATCCGGCGCTCTCTAGGCGCATAGACAATTGCCCCTCATATGTGGGCAGCATACGGTGTCACACTTTACTGTCGGATAACGCAGCCGACTGAGTCTTAACCGGACTATCTGAACAAGAGATACTACTCGTTTACACACTAAATAGAGCTGCAGGTGATATTCATATACAATTGCTTAGAGAATGAAAAAAAATTATATGCAAACGATCACATTAAAAATACTCGCGACACAAAATACACAAGCACGTTAATTTGCGGTATAAGATTATAGGTGCGAAATACTGCCAAAGTTAATTAACTAAATCTAATAAGCATGCACATGCAGAACCCTGCCCCGCTGACGTTGGTCCTGAACCAAAGTTAAAAGAAACTGTCCCGCCCAGCGGAATTTGTGGCCACACCTTCTCCCTTATTCATGTAAAAAAAGTAATCAGGAAATGGGCCCTGTAAGAAATTGAAATCTGTATGTGCAGGTATTTCCTCTGAGGTTCAATCACTCAGCATTACTGCATCTATGTCCATGCAGCTTTGGGTGTCGGGATGGCACAAGTTCGCAGATGTGCGAAGAAGAAAAAGGAAATATTCATCTACTTACAGTTTCGTGACTTTGCTGTGCAAATCCGTTGTGCATCACATAATATCACTCGACAAAAAAAAACACGCACACAGACACTTGCACCATGTGGCAGCACCGATGATTCAACACTTCACTTTGACGCTTGATGTAAATGAAGCACACAATTAAAAATGGTAATATCACGCCGCACTTTGTTGCAATGATTAGAGTGCACACTGATCTATTCTCGTGACGATTTGAAGGTGGCCGTTAAGCAAAATAGGCCCTCTCACATCTGATGTTGCGGTTTCCAAGATTAATTTTCTCGGCCGAGCGAAATCAGACGTGCTTTTACCTTAAGCGTATATCGGCAACTCAACATTTCACCTGTATATTTGTTAGGTATCGAAGCCACCGCTCTTACGCTCATATTTTCTTTCGACATGTTTTTATCCCGTCGCACTTACACGTAGTGGCTTCGCTGCTTACGCGACCACACACACGCACACATGGGGCCTCGCTTCACCCCGTAAGACAAGCGCATCTCTTCACTTCCTCCACAGTAGGGGATGAATGGGGGTGACGATTCCACACTGCAGTGGTTGGCATCCGAACCCGACTTTGCTTGGCTTCGCTTCTCATTGGAATGACCACTGTCCACTCGCAGACTTCTTAATTCCCCTGTAACTTGGCTTTCATTAGGCCAAACAGTCGCTGAGTTCCATTACGCTCCAGCCTAGAAATTTCTGCTTTATCCCGCGGATTTAGGCATTCTGCTGTCTTTATGGCAAACTGGCATCTCCAGCTGCCTCGAGTTGTCTCCATTTCTTACCAAATGCGGGGAGGTTTGCTGCTTCATTTTTCCCAATTCATTTTTTGCAGATCCAAGGCATCCAGCCTTTCCCATCGGAGAGCGCACAGACAACTAACTTTCTTCCTTATGTTCATGCCAAGTGCGAACTCTTATTTTCTGCACGGACCACACAGAGAGCAATTGTTCTCGAAAATGCCCCAAACAATCGACTAATTTACGATTATTCGCTAAACCTTTTGTCCCCATCTTCATTCATTTACTCAAGTGGCTCATTCGATACGTATTCCTCTTTCCCTTTCCGTGTTGCATAGGCTGCCCGTCAGCTGCGCCCTGATATTTATGACCTAACAGAGCTATTCTGAGACCACCCAGCCAGAGAGAGAATTCTTCGCCTCTTTTCTTTCCAAACCCCCAGATAAAACTTTATCTGCTGTTTACCACTTTTAAACTCCAATCAAGCCTCGAACAATTAATACTTAATTAATTTCACACATCAACCACGCCCATTAATTACTAAATTAATGGCGGGGGTGGAGTCGTAACATCGGCCCCTCCTCAAGAAATCTAGAAGTCCTCTTCTGGGCCTATCGCTTTGCTCTTATCAATTTCCAGAGCAACCATTGAGTGCTACCTTTTCCCACAGGTAGAAATAATTCAAAATGGCAAAAATATTGCGTTTCTTGCCTTCAAGAGCATTGGAGCGACTTCCCAATTATCCCGCAATTTTGTTAATTAATTTAGAGAACATCCGAAAGAAAAAACAACGTAAATGAGAAATAAATAAAAAAAAACTGAACTGTAAAAGAACATGTGAGCCTGCCGAACTGTGATTCCTAGCTGCCTCATACAATATGCGACATGGCGGACAAATTTTAAAGTTTTCTTCAGGTTTTAGGATGGGGGGGGGGGTGTCCACTGTAACAATACATTCATGTACTACCAGGTGTTTTGTCTGAATTTGTGGCAGAAGGCCTGTGCGACGTCATTAATCCACTCCACGATGGTCTCCGCTACGGATACTAATTTCGTTTTTGAACTGTAACTGCTTTTAGGCTGGTTTTATGAAAATTTTGCTAGTTTTTTGTTCAACATTATCAAAGGAATAGAAAAGTTCATAAGGAATTATTTGATATCTTTTACCGTTTCCCAGACATACCATTGCAACACCATTTCAACTTCATCACAAATCTGCGATTGTATGCTCACTAAATTAGAAATGTCGAAATAATTTGCAATTTTCCTACTGAAATATACAATTTATTAAAACTACAATATCCATTTACATTTGAAGAGATAAATTAGGGTTTTACAGGTCATCTTCAAAGTTCCAGAGTTCATTTTTATCATCTGCAAAGTTTCACAGAGTTCTTCGTTGTCACCACATTTACACAATTATGTGCACCTTAGTGACTGAGCTCGGCATTTGCAATGCACACAGCACACTGTCCTTTGACGCATGCACACCATACCAGCTGTGTAATAGATTATGGAGCACATGGAAGCTTACACATAGTACAAGAATTTTGGTTATCTCCCCACCCGAATATTGACGGCTCTTGGAGAATCAGGTGTTGCTGATCAGCGCGTCACCACTCCGTCACCTGGTAATGAGTCCTGATGATGCACGTAGCTGGCCAGTGTCCGACATCTTTGTTTTTAGCGAGCAGACTTGACAAATGAATCGCTCTATAAATCGTTCAATTTCCTTCTTAAATTCGTCTAGACATTCATATTTTCCCAAAGTTTCAAGGATTTATTTTCCTGAAATTTTGAAAACTTTCCGGAAAGATAGTTTTCCTTTCTTCGTAAACCACCGATGACTTCACACCCTGAAAGAGTACAAAGGCCTAGCAATGCCTGAACCTTTGTAGGCCCTAAGCAGGAGAACACATGTTCGACATCTATATATTTTCTATTAGTTCCAACTCCTGTGACAAACATTTTGTCAGATGGAAAAACAGAAAAAAGTGACAACCACAGTGAAAGGACAAAAACGTCGGTGTCAGGAGAAAAATGTGGAGAGCAGCAGTATGGCGACGTGATACATAAAGGGAGAGAAGAACTATTTCTTGTGTCTGCTTCCTTATGTGTGCTTTCAAAATCTCCAGCATTTTTTCAATCTGATGACTTGGCTTCATTTCTCGAACTGGGTACCAGGCTTCCTCTGTGCATGCAGAATTGCTTTTTTTGAGAGGTAAGCAGTTAATTCTTTTGTTTCAGAATGCAAAAACAGGAATCTCATGGTACATTTTTCAATATCTGTAGAATCCGTGGCTTTATACTCAACAGGTGCTGCTTTTCCTTCGCATGGAGTTCTTGAGTGAATTTGTTTTTGGTAGGTATCAAACACTAAATGGGTTTTGACATACTTGTGCAGATGAAGTTCTATTTTTTTGTTGAATTCAGTTACAAGGTCATGGCATGTCCTCACACAGGACGGCTTCTGCAGTGCTTGCAATTCTGCCGTTCCGTCAAGTACAGCTGCTGAATATGTTTGCTGTGGTACAGATGATCTGTCATCAGTAACAAATAAAGAGACCTCGGTCATGTTGTTAAGAATCTCTGTATGTTGTTCCTCTTCCAGCATCTTCATCAGCTTGCTTTTATTTGCAGGTAAAATAATTGTGTCATCCAAGTTGTATCAATGATTTAACGGCTTACAGGACTCAGTGGTCTACACTCTTTGGGAATGCTGCAAGACATTACCCAAGACAAGGACTGAGGAATCTTCTGCAGTGATCGAAGTGATGATGGTTTTGATTTTTCAGTTGGGCTTTGGACATCTGTCTCCTCTTTCTCCTGATATACTACCATAACTGTATTCTGCAGAGTTTCTTCACCATACTAAGTGCTCTCAAGAAAGTCAATGTTGTCAGCTGCACAATAAACAAATCTGCTTTTGACCAAACCTCTCTAACTCTACCAGTTAGTCAGAGCAAAATAAATAGACGACATTGAACATGGAAATTGCAAATGAAGTGGCGAGTTGATATGGCGGAAGAGATTAAATCTTGATGGTTATGTCAATCAGCGAATGCGCATTATATGTTGTGTGATTGAGATTGATATGTTGGTATTGGTACCGGAGCGATTTAGTGTCATTCGATACATTTTAGCTAGATTTGGTTATCTGAACTTCCAAGGAGTGGAAAATAACTCTTTGTACCTGTCAGCTACTATCATTTGCGTAGTTACATATACACTGGCAGAAAGTGAAAAAAGAACACCAAGAAGGAATTGGCGGACGATCATGAAATTTACATATGTTAATGGGGTTAAGTTTACGTAGGTGTGATGTTAATTTCGAGACCAACCGTGAGCGCTTACGCCACAGCACGGCATAATATGCAAATTATCGTTGGTGGTATTTAAGGAGTACGGCTAAGTGAATGTAATCAGTCGTCGGCGTACGGACACGTGCGAAGACCCTGAAGAAGCTGCAATGCCTGGACATGGAAGACGTGTACGATTTCAGCAGTTATCGGACTTTGAGCGAGGTCGTCTAGTCGGACTCCGCGAGGCCGTGTGGTCGTATCGTCGTTTTGCGGAGCGAATTGGATGGGAAGTATCGGTGGGGGTACGATGGTGGCGTAGATGGTCCGAGGAACATTCCCACGCGAAAAGAGGTGGAACCGGGAGTCACAGACGGACTGATGAGCTGACCAATCGACGCATAAGAAGAGCGGCGTTGTCAAGCAGAACATCCACTGCGACGCAAATCCGAAATGCCGTTGCACCTGAGGTGACTGTGCGAACAATCCGCAACCGTCTACTGGATGCAGGACTACGTGCACGTGTTCCTCTGGCATGTGTACCTCTGACTCCATCCCACCGTCAGGAACGGCTGCAGTGGTGTCGCCAACGTCTGCACTGGAGAATGCAATGGCGATCTGTCATGTTCAGCGATGAAAGCAGATTCTGCTTGGGAACCTCCTATGGCCGTATGCATGTTCGCAGACGCACAGGGGAGCGTCTCCACCCTTCTTGCATCCGTCAGCGACACGCAGGACCTACACCAGGTCTCCTTGTGTGGAGAGCGATCAGCTATCGCTCCCGTACACAACTAGTGTTTGTACCGGGTACGTTAAACAGCACCTCCTACATTAACAACATCATTCAGCCCGTTGTGGTGCCATTTGTAAGGTCGGTCCATCGTGGTGTTTTCCAGCAAGATAGCGCACGCCCACACACGGCACGTGCAACGCAACATGCACTTCAGGGTGTGAGACAACTTCCATAGCCTGCACGTTCACCGGATTTTTCCCCCGTTGAGCACGTGTGGGATTTTATGAGACAACGACTTATCCGGTCTCCACGACCATCCCCGATTTACGCGTCCAGGTTGAGGATGCTTAGAACTCAATACCCCAAACTTACATCCAACATCTGTACGACGGACTCCATGCCAGAATTGCACAGTGTGACGCAGTTCATGGCGGTTCAACCTCGTAGTGACCATGTTACATGGAAATGTTATTTTTCAGTTTACCAGCAAATACAGCTGTATTTTGCCATAATGTTTTGACCACGTTATCCTCTGTATTCCGTTATTATGCTGTATAAATTTCGTTGGTATCAGACGTCTCCTTCTTGGTGTTCTTTTTCACTTTCCGCCAGTGTATGTTTCAGAAGTGCGATACAGTAAATGTTCAACAAAATTATCTCCGAACATAAATCAATTAGTTAACTACACTAAACAACAATTTTCAAAAATAAATAACACTACAACCTCGAAAGAAGTAGTTTTGCTTTTCCTCATCAGTTCAAGACGTGAGCCTCTTTCACAGCCTCATGAACATATGGCGACCTACATTTTTGGTGCCGAGATAACATCTGTTTCTCGAAACTCGTATGTATAAAAATAACCTGGAGCTTTCCGCTTTCGGTGTTTGACTTTTGCTATCAGCTAATAACACGTGGTGATTTTAAAACAACACCGTTATTAATTTCTTAAAATGAAATGGAATTTATTTCATATCTGACACGAAATAACGACGGTAAGAAGCTAATGTACGGGAGGCAGTTATGGAATATTTCAAAAACGTTGGTTTTATTTCGGACGATTTATACCAATTCAAGTGCTATCTGACCTAAGGAATTTTTTTCGTAAGCCTGCGCGCAATTCGAAATTTTACGCAACTGGAAAGCCATCTGAAATATGTACATAAATGCTATTATAAGCCTTGGATGAATAAAAAGGCAATTTTTATTACAGCATTTGAAAATCACAATTACTCATGACATATGCATTAGAATGTTACTGAAAAAAATGTTTAAATTGTATACGCATATTTAAACCCTATTTCTGTGTACGGCAGTAGGAAGATAAGTGGAGTAGTAAGATAACTGGAGCAGAAAGATAAGGTTCAAAGGGTGCGCTCATTTCGTCAGTATCATAATCGTCTTTCGGCTCAAAAATAAACGAAAAAGGACAAGGCCCATTATAAGTTGAAGGCGTTCAAGATGGATATGGTGCTTAAATTGGAGTCAGGAAACTTGCAAGTTGAGGAAGTCGTCAATATTTCTCACGAATTTACCTAGGCAAGTTTGAACGATTGTCTTCTTTTTCTCTTTGCTGAAAATTTTATAGCAGGGGAGCTCACTTTGAATTGCCCTGTTATCCCTGAGAAACCTCAAGATGTCGGATTCTTGCTTCTCCAGCAATGCTACTGCAGCATTAATCAATGAAAATGCTTGTGCCATTTGCTTCGTTGTAGAACATTTGGATTCTTTCACCTATGGCTCATACTCTGCAACCTTCTGCCCTTTCAACTCTATTAAATCTTCATTTGTGAGTTCGTCACTGTGAGAGTCTAAGAGTTATTTTGTTGTCCTCAACATCGACTTCCAGTTCAAGATTCTGAGTGAACTCGACACCTCTGTTGATAGTTTTTTCAACTGTATTCTCTTCGAAACCATTAGAACATCTCGAGAACTGGGGGCACAATTTTTTCCACAAGCCATTCAGATTTGTTGACTTCACATCCTCCCATGCTGGTGAGAGTACATAATCTAATCATAAATGCTTTTTTCCAAATTTTTTTCAATGAAGTACCATTTTCCTCATGGTAGCAATTACCAGGGCAAAGTTGTTGCGTAAGTAGTATGCATTAAAAGACGCAATAAAGCCTTTGTCCTTGGCTACAGTAACGTAGTTATGTTTGGTGGCAAGTAAACGACTTGAATGTTTGGATGAAATACATCAACATGTGGAAGATGACCTGGATCAAGAATCATTAAAGTCTTGTAAGACAACTTTTTCGCCTTGCAATACTCTTTTCTGAGAAAACTAATTCCTTCTGACCTATTCTTCACCCACCGAGTGTGTAAGTTTATAGGAAGGGTGAATTTTTGTTCCTTTTAATGCTTGAGGATTTTGTGTACGGTATACAAGCAGAAGTTTGCTAAACCTTGTTCTATTGGTTCCAACAAAGAAGGTTAGTTGGTACTTCGCTGCTTTAAAACCAGGCATTGTCTATTTTTTCTTCCGATATACACTGAAGATCAATTGAATTAGAGATACCTGTCTAGTAACGTGTAGCACCACCTTTCGCCCTGATGACGGCGGCGATTCGTCTCGGCATGGACTCGACAAGACACCGGAAGCGTTGGGAAACATACGGATCCACGACCCCTAAACAAGCCCCCACAGTTCACGAAGATTTGATGGAGGGGAGTCAGAGCCTCGAACATCTCTCTCAATGACATCCCAGATGTGCTCGATGGGATTGAGGTCAGGTGACCTAGCTGGCCAAGGAAGCGAGGTAACGTCGGTGGAGTGTTCATCCAACCATTCGGATATAATTCGGGAGCTGCATTGTTTTGTTGCAGGATGAGGTCCCCAGTGGGATGTTGAAGACGCACAAACGGGACCAAATGGTCGTCCAGGATATCCCGGTAACGTTGACCTGTGAGGGACGACGTCACACGTACCAGGGTGTCCCCATTTCAGTCCACGTAAACAGTTCCCAGACGAGAATGCCACCCCCACCAGCTTGAAGAGTACCCTGCTGGGAAGAAGGATCCGTCGCTTCATGTGGTTTGCGCCGTACTCGTATCCTGCTATCGGCATATAACAACGTGAATCTCGACTCATCAGTCCAGGCAACTTTTTCCCACATGTCTAGGGTCCAGTGGCGATGTTCCCGCGCCCATGCTAATATTTACACCCTGTAATGTGCGGTCAGCAGCGGTACCCTCGTGGGACGATGGCTTCTGTACCCCATAGCGAGGAGATGTTTCTGGATGGTGTGGATGCTTACACGTTTTTGTGCATCAGCGTTAAGTTGCCGAGTGATTTCTTGCACTGTGGCCCGTCTATCCGCTGCAACAATGCGAGCTAGCCGACGATGACCACGCTCATCCACACGCTATTGTCCACGGCAGTTGGCCCTTGCAGGGATGGTTTTACTGGATTCGATGTACTCACGGTGCACCCGTGACACAGTGGCTCGTGAAAATCCCAGTGCCTGCACGATTTCCGAGAAGGAGTGACCCATTCGTCGGGCCCCGACAATTTGCCCACGATCAAATGCGCTTAGATCCTTCGTCTTACCCATAGTGCGTCCGACTCTTACTAATTCCCGTCGCATCACTCCTTATATTGTAGGATCGCTGCATACGTCATGTCGTTTCCGTTTACAGAGCCACAAACAGCGCCACATTAGCATAACGCCAGCAGTTTCTAATTCAATTGGTCTTCAGTGTAAGTGCGTTACGGTATTTTTTTCTAAAATCACCAAATTCCCCATACGTTAAAAACTTGTTTTGGCAGATATTCGCCTTTCCTTTATTACATTACTAAAAACACCCAGAAACTTTTCTGCTGCTAGTGTCCATATTAGCTGCTTCACCCACATTTTTTTTTTTTTTTTACATTTTCCAAGGTAATACTTTTTATTAAATGAGTATACTAACCAGGCAGGATAACTAAAGTCTTTTAACTCCCACCGTTTTTCTTTTTCAAGACATCATGTGTACATCTAGCTATTGCTACAGCTCCTAATAGACTTATGGTATCATTTCTTTGTATTTGATTGAAAATCTGTAATTTTAATAGCTTTTTCGTTTCATATTTGATTCCGCTACATTTATTTGTTAAGACTAAAGAAGCGGAACTTTTTACATGATCTTCGTTTTCATTCTTTACCTTCCATTGCTGTATTCACAGAAAATGTCTACAGCCTTTACTCATGTGAAATAGTCATTATTGTTCTTCCACATTCATAAGTTTTCACAATTTCAAAGTTATTGCTCTAACGCATTGAACGCAGCTTTTTCGAAACATCAGCTTTAGTGGGTTTACTCACACGCTTTGCTCAAAATAATGACAGGGATAACATGCAAACATGACAAACCGAAATAGATATCTGTGAGGCAGAGCAGGAAAAGAAAAGGAAAAGTAGCTCCCTTTTTCGTACAACAATAGTAGCAAAAATATTTGCACGTCACCTGTTGACGCGTAGCGAGCTAAGAACATACGCAGTACTTTTTGTCTGGCTTCTTTTCAATGTAGTCGTAGGCGCTGGATAATCAGGTTTGAAGTCGCTAGTTCAAAATGATTTCAATGAGGACATGACAACACAGAACGTTATCTGTCGGGTTTTCATTAATTCTTTCTTTCTTTTTTACTTTTTTTTAAAGTTTTAAAGTCAGATTTCCTTAAGTTGAGTAGTCTCAGCATTTGGCAAGCAAATTCTTCATTGCAGCAATAGTGATTTGTTGCAGAACAATATTTTAATGAAAAATCTATGCTGTGGTAGTCGCAGAACTACATCAAGTGTTTCCAAACATTAAAATTTAAAGAGAGATAGTATTGAAATTAAAAACATATGGAAGCGTGAATACACGAAGTGTGACAGTTATGTTATGACTTGTTTAACAATACTGGCTAAAATAGGTAAACATTAGAACACACCTATGTGAATAAATTCATGTATTCTTTAAACGTCGCTCATAAAAAAATTGTTGGGCTGATTCAGAGATAGCGTTCCTAATAAGTAGGACAAAATCACGCTGATCCTGTTACTCAGTGGCGTAATCATGTTTCAAAATCTGGTGTGGTCCGATCACACATACACACATTATATCATCATTGTCAACCATTATCAATCCACTGCTGGACGAAGGTCTCTCCAAGTTTCTTCCACAACGGTCTGTCTTGTGCCAGTCTCCTCCATGTTACTCCCGCATACTTTCGAATTTCATCCACCCATCTCACATGTGGTCTTTTTCTGGGTCCTTTCCTGTCCCTTGGAATCCAGTCTAAAATTTCAGCTGTCCATCGATGGCTGTCTATCGATGGCTGTCCTTCTGGCAATATGTCCAGCCCATTGCCATTTCAGGGGTTTCACTCTGATCATGATGTCTTCCACTCATGTCATTTTTCTGATCCACGAGTTTCTCCTCTTCTCTCTCCTGGTTACACCAAACAGGCATCTCTCCGTGCCTTTTTGAGTTGCATGCGGTCTTTGTATGTCTCTTTTAGTTAAGGTCCACGTCTCTGCACCATATGTAAGCACTGGAAGGATGCATCGAACAAACACTTTTCTTTTAAAACATAATGGCATATTGCTCTTGAACATTATACTGTTTCTTCCAAAAGCTCTCCAGGCAAGTTATATATATATATATATATATATATATATGAGGATCCCCGACTCTGAAAATCTGGGAGAGGGGTCCTGACCCCACCCCCTTACTTCGACCCCCGAGTGGTTACTCCTATGCTGTTACTTAAAAATGGGACCTTGAGAATATCGGGAACTACACACCCATCAACCTTCTATCAGTTGTTTACAAAATATCCACTAAGGTACTCCTACATTCATTGAAGTAAACACTGGACATGGCTCAACCAAGGGAATAAGCTGGATTCAGGTGTGGCTACAGTACTGCAGATCCTCTCTATCCATGTACTGAGAGGACTAATTAAAAGAGCGAATGGATATAAACTCCAAATATGTAGAACTTTTAGTAATTATGAAAAGGTTTTTAATTCAGTGAAATTATCAGCAGGTATCATGTCTTCGAAATCTTGCGGTATTTCAGATGCATAAATCAGTATTTTTAATATCATCTATGGCACAACAAGTGAAAAGTTTCGACTGTTGGAGGGCACAGCAGATATAAAAATTGGAAAAGGAGTGAGACAGGGTGACATCATATTTCCCAAACTCTTTAATACCATATCGCAGAATGTCTTTTAGTCATTGAACTAAAAAGACAAGGGGATAAAGATTAATGGAGAAAGTTTAACCTCCTTCGCGTTTTGCTGAAGATATAGTAATTTTTGCAAGTAGCCTGTCAGAGCTGCAGAAGATGATCTAAAGACTCGCTGACAAGTAAAGGAGAGAGATTAAAAATGAACTTAGAGAAAGGAAAATTGATATACAACGCCATTACATGAACAGAAGATTTAGAAGTTAACAGATACATTTAAAAGAAACTGATGCCTACATCTACCTTGGCCAACAGGTATCAAGCGAAGTCCACATTAGTGAAGATCAAAACTTGGTTGGAGAGCAGTCGAACGAAACGGTACAGTTTTCAAGAGAAATTGACAGTTATGTCTTAAAATATTTAAACAATTAATCCTTCCAGTTCTTACTTATGAATCATGTGGTCCTTAACTAAACAGACATACAAAAATTGTGGACAACTCAAAGAAGCATTGAGAGATGAATGCTTGTTGTAACCAAGAAAGACAGGAAAAGGAACTGACGGACCAGAAGAATGACAAGAGTTGATGATATCATGATCAAAGTAAAGACTCTCAAATGGCAATGGGTTGGACGTATTGCTAAGAAAATTTACCATCTTTGGGCAACTGAAATATTAAGCTGAATATCAAGGGACAGGAAAAGACTCAATAGAACGTCACGTAAGATACGGAAGAACCCAAATTTACACAAGACTAGAGAAACTCAAAATAAAGGTTAAATTAGAGGTGTTCATCACATAGTACAATTCTCATATAGGACAGTCAAATTACAACTAAGCACTTGACACTGATAGACATTAGACATTTCGTATTGAAGCACGTACCAAGACTAAAGCGGGGGAACACTGGAGCCCGCTAAAAGGTACGTGTTACAGTGGGGTCAAATGTCATTTTGAGCGGCTACAGTAACTACTTATTTATTGTCTGGTATTCGTTGTTATGACGTAGAAGTATTGTTTTACTTCTACGTTAACTTAAAACATCAACATACTAAGAAATAGTTCCTAAATGAAAGAAACCTTAACGGCCAGACGAAACATGTAAACAACAGAAGTCACACTTACGGAAAAAGATGCTTTATTCAGGATGTAGCAAACACATCGTAGCATAGCATATTGCCCTAAACTCTCCACACACACCACACAACGCTACTTTCAATAATCAGTTTACAATCCAACGCCCTCAAGCAATAGATTAGTCGTCGTTTTTATCTCTTGTTCTTATCAAAACTCAGGCATATTCGTCACGTTCATACAACCTCAATTATGTTGTCAAACGTATTCATTTGAGAGAAAGATATCACGTTAAGAGTGAAGAATCACAGAATAAACTCAAGATTTACACAGTGAAAGAAACTAAAAAGGAAAGTTAATTTAGAATATACGTCCATCATCTCCCTCGTAATTTTTGTTTACGGAAAAAGATGCTTTATTCAGTATGTAGCAAACACATCGTAGCATAGCATATTGCACTAGACTCTCCACACACAACTCAACGATCTTTTCAATAATCAGTTTACAATCCAACGTTCTCAAGCAATAGATTAGTCGTCGTTTTTATCTCTTGTTCTTATCAAAACTCAGGCATACGTCACGTTCATTCAACCTCAATTGTGTTGCCAAACGTATTCGTTTGAGAGAAAGATATCACGTTAAGAGTGAAGAATAACAGAATAAACTCAAGATTTTACATAGGGAAAGAAACTAAAAAGAAAGTTAATTTAGAATATACGTCACATTGTATTGGAAAGAGAGTAGTAGAGTAAGTACCGCGCCTTGAACGGTTTCTTGCCTTTCATTTTATTTTATCTTACGTTATTTCTTTATTAGCGGTGTTTCATTTAGTGTTCCTCCATGAGACGGGGTCTAGAAATACTTTGGGTCTATGAAGAGACAGAGATAAACATTCATTCATTCTTTTTTAGAGTGAAAGATGTAATAGGTTTGGGTGTAGCAGTGTTTGTATTGATTTATATTTCTTTGATTTATCAAAACTTTTATTCCTTTAATCCTCTAGTGACGCTAACGCACATTCAGCCTGAAATATATCTTTTATTTGCTATAATATTTTGCGGGCTATTTCAAGAAAGACTAGTGGAGTCATTGCTTTATTTGCTTCTGTTAGTTCTTTATAAATTTTCCTGTTGTCATGAATCAACGAGGAAAAAGAATAGGTTTTATTTTGAGGAGCGGATGGTGTTTTGGGTTATTCTGGGTAATTGAATTCTTTTCAACATGGATTGGGTCTCGAGATGTGGAATTAGTTACCTTACAGAGATTTGGGGGATGATTTAGATTTACATACTTTTTTTTATATTTGTTTTTATGAGGTGTGGTTAAGATTCAGGAAAAAGTATTAGTTTGGTTTCATAAGTTTTTGTTTTGGAAGCAGAACACAAGGAAACTTCTTTAAAGCCTTGTTATTAGTGGATGCATGAATTTAGAAAGCGTGGCGTAATGGCGTGGAAACGAATTGCTCAAGACAGAGAGATATGGATGAAACCTGGGGATACCTTCATCCGGCAGTGGGTTGAGAATTGTTTTTATTGTTATTGATGGCAATGATGATGAATCAGAAGTAGGGAACTGATCCCTACACTGGCGCGCATAATCCGACATGAATACGCTTCTACATTTTAGCAATGACATAAAAATGAGATATACCAAGAGTTGTCTGTCCTTAATTGGTTAGTCGGTAACCATGAAAAGAGATAAGAACGAGAAAAAAAAAAGCAAACTGAATCTCTAATCCAGCTCGCAACGAGAGAAAAGCTAGTATCCTAGCAATACAGTCAAGGCGATTGCTTTTTAATTAACATAATGAAATGCTTCTAATTTATGAACCCGAGGTCTTTGCTACAGTTTTCATATATGACGTAAAGTAAACCGCTGTTTTATTAATGAATCCCTTGTACTTCCACGTGACAGGCATTGAATTCATGATTTTGTTCGGTATATTTCGTCCTACTAGAAAAAGAAATACTTTTGATACGTACGAGGTCGTATTGAGATGTCAGAGTCTAATACCGAATGAAATGCTCGCGTGAGTTGACATTATTGCATGCGTGCATTACTATTTCAGCTGCCTGTGTTGCTATGGAAACACAAGAAGGAAAAATTCGTTCCTAGTAAGAGACAGCGCCGAGGGATAAGTGAAAGAAGAGAATGAACCAGTAACAGGGTGGTGACCGTTTCTAAATAAGCAGCGCGAATGGCTTGCTGCACTTTGTATCTGACGATCTGAACTGTTGATACACTTTGTTGCTTGGCGTCGAGCAAAAGAAAAGTGGAAGATCAAGAGATTTGTGAGAGTGATCATCTCTTGTGTGCATGCCTCAAGTTTTTACTCCGAGCTCAACAGACGAATCAACGGTGGTAAATTCAATTAAGGATAATTCAATAAAGAAAACAATTCGTGTCGTGGACCTCCGGTGGGAGAAATAAAGTCTCCCAGAAAGCTTTAGTGACCTTTGGCCTCCCATTGTCCCCGAGGAAATCAATGAGTGTGATCCGAGATCTCGAGAGTTTGACCTCCGACGCATCCACGAGAATAACCCCATTTCACGATAAGTGCAAGCAAAGATGTTGGCCAAAAGTCGGTCTTGATTGCAGAGGAATCCCGAAGGAGACATGATTTTGATAATGTCCCTCTCCGGACAACAAGGTGCTCTTTCACTGAGCAAGGTCGTGACGAAACAGAACTTGTCGAATCGTACCAGCTGACTCTTCTATTTGTTTCGTTCTATTTTTCTCTCACTTTTCTCTCAAGGTGAACTGAAATATCACTGTCTGCCGGATTCCGAGTAAATCATCGGTACGTGAGCAGCAGAGTTTAATCAGTTTACTAGTGGAATGAAAGACATAACAAGAATTTAGTCCTTAAGGATTTAATTTAGTGACTAGGTTAAACTAAAGGCGAAAAGAATTTCCCAGAAAACAATTTCGTTTCTCTCTAGATTGAAATCCGATTCCTTGTTAATGAAAGTACGAGGGAATGTGACAGTGAAACTGAGGCAGGCGAAAGTACAATTCCGTGAATTAAGTTTAAATTTTGTTTCCCAAATCGTGTTACACAAATACAAAGACTGATCACAACGTATCTCCCTCGAATTAGGACAGTACCGTCACACACTATCGATTAACGCAAAGTTGTTGCATGTCTTGATGGATTTATAGTTCATTTCATTACTTCTGTCGCACGCGATTCTCTGGGAGTAATTCAGTGTATTTCGGGCAAATCGAATTCAACCACAACACCCTACGCATTGAATTTTGCGATAAAAGCCGAAAATTGGAAATTACCTATTGATAAAAATACCATATGGGGAAAAAGTCTTCGGACAACCCCTATCGCAACATAAATGGAACATTCCAATTGATCACGATTTCCTTTAAAACTGCGGGCGAGCTTATCAAACTTCGGATATTATCTACTCGTGAGATATGCCCTGGTGGTTAACGCTCGTGACTGCTACGGAGAGGCCACAAGTTTGATCCTAAGCAGATGAAACCGCTCGAGCCACAAAATATCCGCCGTGCGTCGTATGGGCTCGTTAAGCCGTCGGACCCAGAGTACTGGCCCTCTGTTTATAAATAAAGAGGTCTTCCTCCCTCTTTCTACTTCGCTCCTGTGTGACTTTCCTGTAGTGAACTCTAGCTTATATCCCCTAGCTTCCTACTTCTAAGAGTAGTTTAAGGCCTGGGGTCAGACACTCTCTTCCTAAATTCCTCTACATATCATCTGATCTGATCAGACGTCGTTTATTGTCTACTCGTGAGACATGACCACGCGTGTTAAGCTTACTGACTTCCATTACTTTCCTCTACATATCATCTGATCTGATCAGATGTCGTATATTGTTTACTCGTGAGACATGACCACGCGTGTTAAGTTGTGACAGCGCCCAAACTGAGCGCTGCACATTTAGGTTGAGAATCCATTCCCTAGTTTATTAATTTATTTAATTATTATATTATTTATTCATTTATTTATTAATTCATTTATTTTTTCATTTATTTATTTATTCATTTATTTATTTATTTATTCATTTTTATTAATTCATGTATTTTTTGAAGAAGGGGTACGTTTTATTTTGCCATATACTTTCGGGTGAATCTTTTCTTTTTTTTTTCCTCTCCGTCCCCCCTCTCCCAGCACAAGGCGTCACAGGACAGACCGACACTGTAAGGAGTAAACGCTGGCGACAGCCATCGGCGAGCTGGCTTTGTAGTATGTTTTATTGGGGCAATAGAAGTGTCCACCGTCTATAGCATCAACAATGCGTGTTGGGCCGACTGGAGACTTGTTGGAACCGGGCCTAACAGTTTAATTGGGGTAAGGATTTATGGCCGGTGGTTGTATCAAGCGGCAAACGTGACTTCAGGGGTTCTCAGAATTTCACTGGAGCGGGTAGGAATCTTGACCCCCTAGCGAATGGAAGATCAAAATGTTAATTTTCTGACCAGTAAGATCTACACTGGGGAATTTAATTCAGGGAGGCTTGCGTTTGCCAGCTAGTGATTGGATGATGGAATATTTATAGGTAGTGTGGGTCTTCTTGGGGGCCGTCGAAAGATTTTTGCAAGGGAAGAGGAGAACTTCGTCACTTTCATCTTTTCACTTGTTCTTCTAAGTCGAGGTGCTTGACTTGCACTTTTTTTTTTTTATTACTGGTGACTTGTCACTGGGGGGTTTTTTTTTTGGTGGTCCAAAGCGTGGACACAGCCATGATGTATCAGAGACTGGCAGCTTAATCGCTGCCAAATATTGCAGCAGGACATCCGTAACTACGTACCGTGTCCCGACATGGATGGAGGATCCAAAACGAGGTGCTACGGAAAGGAACCCGGCAAAGGATGACGAGGGCCCGCACCAAGTTTGACGGACCTGGGCAGACATCGCAGACCAGTACCCTATGTGGAGGAACAACGATAACAGTGTTTGGCTGACGAGAATTCTCTCGGCTCAGGAGTGGTCAGCAGCGCGATATCTAGGCCAGATTCGGAGGTTAAGGTAGGAAATCCATCCTATTCTTTTTTTTTGGTGTCCCCTCATAAAATCTTTATCGGAGCAGTCCACACATAGAGTAAATAATTTTTTGAGCAAATAAGTAATTGAGTACAGGTTCCTGTCAGAGAGTCTTAAATCATTTTTGCTAGTATCATGAGCGTATATTTATTATTATGCCAAATCATAACCAATAAATTGTTTTTGTTGTTAATTTTGTCTCAGTTCCATGATGAGTGTATCGTTGACTACAATATGTGTGCTCAACCCTAGATTATTTGGAGAATATATATATATCTTTTGGAACCGGAACTTAGAAAATCACTTCACTTATGCTTTTTATTTTAAATCTAGACGTTCACAAAAATATTGCGGCACACAGCGGACCCTTTGACTCCCAAAAGAAAATCTGCTGTGTGAAACACAACGCCCGTCAGTGGATTCTGTTCAGCAACCTGTCCGTGCGTGCGATTGCAGTCCAACTGCATTTCCCACGGTCAACTGTTCAAGGCGTTAGTAGTACAAATTTTGAAGATGAAAATCCGATTTTGGGCGTAAATGTGACAAGGATGGTAAGTCAGATAATATCCGAAAACCTAAAAATTTGCATCGTCCTGGAGCGGGTTGCTTCGACTAGCGAATCCTCTGATGGTTATATTAAAATTGATCGGAAACTTGAAACTTGGTCGTTCTGGGTGGTGTAGTGGTTAGCATACCCGGGCGCTATCCGGGAGTCGCGGATTCGTGTCCCGCTCCAGGACGATGCAAATTTTCAAGTTTTCGGATATTATCTGACTTACCATCCTTGTCGCATTTACGCCAAAATTCGGATTGTCATCTTCAAAATTTGTACTATATGGCGTAATCCCGTATTTCTTTCATGCGTTAGTAGTAATTGGAAACGTGAGGGATTTACGACTGCTAGGAAACGTTCAGGAAGACCAATTAAACTGAGAGAAATGAACGTGTCGGCCGTCGGTACTGTCATTCGAATCATCACCAAAGAATTTCAGGATTCAAAAAGGTTGAGTGTGTGCACTTAGTTCGTAAGAGACTGAACAAGTAAAATATCCATGACCGAGCTGTTGCATACAAGCAGTTAATAGCCCGTACGCATCCGAGTAAGCCACTTGCTTGGTGCAAGGCACATCGTCGTTGGACTCTCGACAGTGGAAACGAGTGTTGCGGAGTGACGAATCTCGCTACTTAATTCAGACACTCGACGTGGATCAGGAACACGAAACATAAATCATCACTCTTTCCTTATTAATAAGTGAGTCTCTACAAAATTATCATCGGCCGCCACCGGGAATCGAACCCAGGGTCTTCCAGTTACGTTCCGCACATGCTACCACTGCACCACAGCGGCCTCGAATTCTCCAGACTCACATCTGATTAACTGCCAAACTACTTATATTAACATGGAAAGAGCTATGATTTCTCTTTGGTGGTCTTGATCCACGTCGAGTGTTTGAATTAATTATCCATTCGCCTCCTAGTTATTTGCTCAGTTGCTGCTTTCCATATTATTAACAAGACTCACTTATTAACGTGCAAAGAGCGATGATTTCTGTTTGGTGTTCCTGATTCACGTCGAGTGTATGGATTAATTATCCATTCGCGTCCTAGTTATTTGTTCAGTTGCTGCTTTCCATCTTTGGTGAATGCCAAGCATTGTGCGGCGCTCCAAGAAACAACCTGCCAAGTAGTTTGGCAGTTAATCACATGTGAGTCTGAAGAATTCGAGACCGCTGTGGTGCAGTGGTAGCATGACCGGCGCGTAAGTGGAAGGCCCTGGGTTCGATTCCCGGTGGCGGCCGATGAGAGTTTTTACCGAGACTCACTTATTAACGTGGAAAGAGCGATGATTTCTGTTTGGTGAATCACGCTACACCGTTTTAAGCTGCTGCGTATGCGTATGTCAGACACACCAAATAGCTTAAAACGGTGTAACACTTGTTTGTTTGAATGGTCGCTCATGTATCAGTCCGTGCACGGTTCCATCGCTTTACAGAATAACCAAAACTCTCTTGTCTCCGTGTTCTTTTAGAAATAAAAAACCCGAAAATAAGTTAACGCATAATTTCCTGCTGAATGACAGAAGACTAAGTTCTCGTGAAATGGCCGAATATGTTGGCATTCATGATGGTTTGTTCCATCCTTTTTAAAGATGTGTAGTTTCATACGTATCTTATAAATCTGTTCGAGTCGGACAACTATCTAACTTACTTAGTACGATTGTGAAGCAATTTTTAGCAACTTCGTGAGTAAGATACCCTGTGCATTTGACACATACACTAAAATCATAATTTATATACACGCCTTACCTATACACAAGCTTGCTGTTCCTCTCCACAATAATATATCCAGCCGAAACGCTCTGCATGTTGTAATTAGGTCAGATACCTGCTTATTATACACTATATTGACAAAAGTCACCGGACACCTAGAAGAGAAACACAACATAGCATTTATTGACATACATTAGTCCGGCGCCGGTCCATCTTTGGCCTTAATGCATGCACTGACTCTTAGAGACATGCTTTCGACAAGGTTTTGGAACACAGAGATAGGTATGCGCTTCCATTAAGTACATAATGCTGCAGTTAGCTTTTGCTTAGTAGTATGCCTTGGTTCCAAATTTCTGATGCGGCGCTCTAATTCATCCCATAGGTGCTCTATGGGATTAAGATCAGGGCTCTGTGCTGGCCAGTCCACACACGATACGGAATTATCGTCAAACTACGCCGTAACAGTCCTTGCTTCATGGCTTGGTGCATCATCCTGCTGGTACCAACAAGGCTCGGTTCCATAGTATTGCCACAGAGTTGGTAGGGCCGACCCGGTGGCGCAGTGGTCTAAGCGATGACCTCTGATCATTCGTCCGAACGGGGTCCGGGTTCGAATCCCGGTGAAGCATGGATGTTGTGTTTGTCTTACGGCACTGGCTCTCTCCCTTCCCTGGAACCAGTGACCCTAAATTAGAGACGGGCGACTGCTTATAGCCCATTGAGTTGCTCACGGTGGTCGTTAAACCTCCAATCAAAAAAAAAAAAAAAAAAAAAAAAAAAAAGAGTTGGTAGGGCATAATTGTCCAGAATCCAGAATATCGAGGTAGACGTGCTGGTTAACAGGTTTGTCAACAATAACCAAAGGGCCAGGACCATACCACGAAAAACACCTCCACACTAGTACACTTCTAGCTCCAAACTTGACCATAGGAACAGTACACTGTGGTAAATAGCGGTCCCCCGGTTGTCGCCATATCTACACACGGCCATCAGACTGATGGATCGTTGATCTGGATTCATCAGTCTATACGACTCGTTTCCATTGATCTACGGTCAACGATAAATATTCTTTACATTATGCTAAACGACGAGTAGCATTCCGAGTGGAGATGAAAGTCTTATGAGCAGCGCACGACCACGGTAACCCATGAAATGAAGTTCTCTACGAATGGTACGTGTACATACATAGGTTCCAGCATTTTTACTTACCTGTACACTGAGGTCTTGTGCAGTACTTCGTCGATTATCTGTAACGACTCTCCTGAGTCTTCGACGTTCTCTATCACTGAGTTTCTTTGGTCTGCCGGTACGTTTTGCTACTTCATGCACGCCATGTGTCATCCACTTATTCAGTACATCCAAAACAGTTGACTTGGATATGTTTAAACGCCTCTCGATTTCTCTTATGGACAACCCACTAATATGACACTCAACAATCTTTCCCTTCTCAAAGTAAGTTATCACCCGCTGCGACATTTTCACTCAATCTCACAGTGCGATATGGTCGGGCGTTCGCTGCAGGCTTGTTTTTATACCGTTTGCAGCTGTGCTACGCATCTTAACAACGCAGCGGTTCCGTTCATTTGCTTTTGAAGGTGTGTCCAGTGACTCTTGTGAATATAGTGAATAACATAGCTGTGACCGTGGGGATGGTTAAATACGACAAATTCTGCGAGTTCTATACCGGGCTGATAGTTGGTGCGAGGAAGATGGGTACTTCTTTTCCGCGACTATAGAACGACTAGGATTTGCGGGTGCAACCGTACTATGTGTGTAACAGGACTACATCAAAACTGGCAGCAGCCTAAATAAAATGTGCCGTGAATGAGTCGTTGATGTTCTAGATGAGCACAGCCTATTCCGAATCTTAAAATCTGAAGGAAAGGCCATACTGGAGAGTATAGTGTTAGCATTCAACGATGGGTCATCTACGAAGGTAGGTATAAAGTCTATTAGTCGAACGATGGGACACAACTGGGCTACGCTATCAGACCTGCACATCGAGTAATTTCCTTAACAACACGCCACCGGTCGGTGATTCTCCGGTGAGCAAATCTTCATCGCCAATGAACAGCAGAAAACTGAAACTGGGAAGCTTCGTCCGACCAATGGAAGTTTTACCTACAATACCCGGGTGGGAGGGTTGATGTATGGTGTAGACCACACGAAGCCAAGGATCTCAACTATTAAGTCGGGGTGTTATAGGCCGGTGGAGGAGGTGAAATGTTCTAGGGCATGTTTAAGTGAGTCACCTTGGAGAGACTTTTAAAACCACCTTCACCCCACTAGGATAAACTGATAAATTCACTGACCGTCTGCAGCCGTTAATATCTATCAATTTCCCACAGCAAGGCGACTTATTTCAACAAGCGATCGTCCCTGTCTCATTACTACCATTTACCGGAGAATAGGCTGGAGATTTCCAGTTCACAGGTAACACTCGAGTGGCCTTATAAGTTTTCGGATCTGAATCTAATTGAGCACCTGTGTGACGCAGTGGAGCGATGCACCCGAACCCGAAACCCACCATTGTTGACTGTCGATTATTTATATACATCTGTTCTGGAATCGTGGGCGCAATGATACCAAAACGTTTCCAACGGCTTGTAGAATTAATGCCACCACGTGCTGCAGCTGTTGTGAAGAACAAAGGTGGGCCCACACGTTATTTGGTATTTGTGTACAATAAACTGCCCTTTTTTACGCTTTCCAACCGTAGGTTGAAGAAGCGTATATGTTCCAGCTTTTCCCGTCCGTCCGCCTGTCCGCACGATAACTCGCGTAAAAATGGTTCGATTTCAATGAAATTTTAGTATGTGGTAGGGGACCACATGGGGACGAACCCTATTGAAAATGGGAACAATGGGGTCAAAGGTCACGACGCAAGAGCGGTATCCATTCCATTGCCCTTATGCGTCATAACTTGCATAAATATGGTTCGAATTCAATGAAATTTTAGTATTTGGTAAGGGACCGCCTGGGGACGAACTCTATTAAAAATGGGTGAAGTGGGGTCAAAGGTCAGGATAGGAGCGGGATTCATTCCATTGCCCTTATGCGTCATAACGTGCGTAAAAATGTTTCGATGTCAATGAAATTTTAGTATGCAGTAGGGGACCACCTGAGGACGAACCCTATTGAAAATGGGCAAAATCGGGTTAAAGGTCAGGACTAAGGATTGGGATCCATTCCATCGCCCTTTTCTTATACTATTAAGGTAGACGTCAAGAAATTTTGCTTCCTATACTTCCAATGGAAAAACTTTTGTACACATTTCCTTTACAATTGTTCCAAAGGATAAAATTTGATCATCGATTAAAATAACTTCATATTATAACTTGGAATACTTAATATTTTCTAAAACGTAGCCATAATTATATTAAAAATCAATAACTTTTCCTTTGGTGGTGTTGAAACCAGAATAAAGATGGCGCGACCTGCACTTTGATGATGTCAGTAGACAAACAAATGTTGGATTGCATAATTATGGTTATGTTTTATAAAATATTAAGTATTCCAAGTTATAAAATGAAGCTATATTAATCGATGTTCAAATTTTCATCCCTGGAAACGCATTAATTAGAAATAAAATGTGTACAGAAGTTTTTCCTTTGGAAGCACAGGAAACAAAATTACTTGACGTCCATCTTAAAAGAGCAATTCTTGTATCTATGTAAATTTTATTTTGAAAACGGCTCTGAGGATTTTGATGAAAGTCGTTAACCTACCGTTTTCTCGTACTAGAAATCGATTTGGCTTGATCTCGACTTTAGGAAAATTCGTTTAGTGGGTTAAATAACGACGCTCGAATTGCCACGTTTTTAGTGTCATGGCGTCGTCCTATTAATGTTACCCATGCTTAGAAATTTTATGACGTCACTCTCTCGTGATTGAGATGTTGGAGCGCGATCACGCCATCTGTCTCATTACGTGACGCGTTTTGTGTGGATCCTATTAAAGTTTTATGACGTCACACTCTTGCGAGCAGATGGTCGCGATTCCCATCTGCCTCATTACGCCACGCGTTGTGTGCGTATGTCCGTCCGCACAATAACTCGCGTAAAAATCGTTCGATTTCAATGACATTTTAGTATGTGGTAGGGGGGCATCTGGGAAGGAACCCTATTGAAAGTGAACGAAATAGGGTCAAAGGTCAAGACATAGGACCGGGATCCATTCCAATGCTCATATGCGTCACAACTAACGTAAAAATAGGTTCGATTTCGATGAAATTTTAGTATCTGGTAGGGTACCACCTGGGGACAAACCCTATTGAAAATAAGCGAAATGGGGTTAAAGAGGACATAGGAGCGGTACCACTTCCATCGCCATTATGTGTCATAACTTACATAAAAATGCTTCGATTTGTATGAAATGTTAGTATGCTGTAGGGGCCTGCCTGGGGACGAATCTTTTTAAAAATGGGCGAAATGGGGTCAAAGAGTTGGACACAGGAGCGGGATCTATTCCATAGCCCTTATGCATCATAACTTACGTAAAAATGCTTCGATTAGGACAACACTTTATCATGTTATTTCGGAGGTATACTAAACTGGTTCTGTTGAATATCATCGAAATTTGATCAAAGGTCAGGGCACAGGTCCGAGATTTATTCTACAGCCATTATCCTCATAACTTGAGTGATAACTTTAGTAATGATTTCTGGTATGTTGGAAAGCGTATAATAATCAATGCATTGCATGATTTTACTAACTTGTTATTAATTACTATTAACAGTGTGTCACGTGGATGGTAAAACAATTTAAAAAATATGGCCGGCCGACCCCCTACGAAACGTGAACGTTTCAATTTTAATAAGAACAATTATTCTAAATTAATTTGTCTCTAATTCGTCTATCATTATTAATCTTGATGGTTCAGACTTAGCATTACAATACTTGGAAATAACATATCAAAATTCAAATATTTTTGTGACCTCATCCTCCCTTTACCCAAGTAATGCTCGGTGTTCCTGATATTTGTCCTTATGCGTCATAACATGCGTAAAAATCGTTCAATTTCGATGAAATTTTAGTATGTGGTAGGGGAACATCTGGGGACGAAATCTATTGAAAATGGGTGAAATGGGGTCAAAGGTAAGGGCATACGATCGGGATCCATTCTATTGCCCTGATGCGTTATAACTTACGTAAAAATGCTTCGATTGAGACAAAACGTTTTATGTGTTTCCAGAAGTATACTTTACCGGTTCTGTTGAATATCATCGAAATGGGGTCAAAGTCGGGTCAGAGGAGCGAGATTTATTCTACAGCCATTATCCTCATAACTTGAGTAATAACTTGAGTAATGATTTCTAGTATGTTGGAAAGCGTATCATAATCAATGTATTGTATGATTTTACTAACTTGTTAGTGATATAAACAATGCTGTAGAAAAGCTGATGTTAATATTAAATATTCAGCAGGTGCCACTTCTCTGAATAACAGCTATACTACTCATGGCTTTCCCGGTGGTGTAGTGGTCTAACTACTGGTTTCTGATCATTCGTCTGAGACGGGTCCGGGTTCCAATCCTGACGAGGAAGGGATGTTGTGTTTGTCGCGTGCGGCAATGTCTCTTTCCCTTCTCTGGAACCAGTGGTCCAAACTTAGTGGCGGGTGACTGCTTGTAGGCCATTGAGTCGCTCACGGTGGTTGTTAAACACACAAATAATATAAAATAAAAATACTACTCATAGCAACAATTTTTCGGTTGCTGTGCGTTGCTTAACGTGGAAAGAGCAATGGATGTATTTATTCAACTGACGCCACGTATTTAGATGATCTTCACCTTGGATCTCGCCCTTCGGACTATTGCTATAATTATATACACTGAGTGGCCACTTTATTATGACCACCCCTCATTACTTCGTTGGGTCACCTCTTGCCTTTAATACTGCTTCGATTCTTCGTGGCATGGACTCTACGAGATGTTGATAGGTGGTTTGTGGAATCTGAGACCATGCTTGATGAATAGCACTTTCCAGGAGTGTGAGATTGCAGGGTTGTAGATCCATCTGTCTGATGGCTCGTTCAACTTCATCCCACAAATTCTTAATGGAGTTGAGATCTGGAGATTGTGAGGGACACCTAAGCACTCACTGGCATGTTCCTGAAACCATTCCTGTTCAATACGAGCACTATGGCAGGACGCATTATCTTGTTGAAAGTAGCCATCGCCATTGGGATAAACCATCCACACGACAGGATGCACTTGGTCTGCAACTATGTTTAGATACGATGTGTCAGTCGGACGTTGATCAACACGAATTAAAGGTCCCAAATCATGCCAGAAAAACATTCCCCAAACCATACCGTTGCCTCCACCAGCTTGAAGGGTTGTTGCAATGCATTTGGGGTCCATGCTTTTGTGCTATTTTGCAAAATTCTCACTCGGCCATCGGCATGGTGCAACTGAAAACATGATTCATCTGACCACGTAATGTGTTTCCAATCGATTGTCCAATCCTTGTGCCCCTGTGCGAACTGGAGACGTTTTCTCTTTGTTAACTGCAGACAGCAAAGGTGTTTGAACAGGCCTTCGACTGCCATATCCCATCCGATGCAGTGTACGGCGAACAGTACGTGCAGAGATCATTTGAGGGGATCCTTGATTAAGATGGTCTGTGATTTGCTGCACTGTTGCCCTTCTGTTGTCTGTTACCAGTCTGGATACTCTCCGTTCCGCCCGAGCAGTCACTAGTCGATGACGACCACACGTTGCACGTAGAGACCCAGTTTTTTGGCTGACAGTCCAGTCTTTAAACACTTTAACAACAGCTGCTCTGGAACATTTCACGAATGCGGCAGTTTCGGTGATACTCGCTCCATGGCTCCGAGCTCCTACAATCATCCCACGTTGAAAGTCCGTCAAATCGCATTTTTACCCATCTCGTCACCCAAAAATTACTTCTACTGCTGTCGCAAGCACTAAGCTTGCGACAGCAGTAGCAGGCGAGGCTAGTATGAAAATGTAGCAGGCGAGGCTAGTATAAAAAGCAGCAGGCGAGGCTAGTATAAAAATGCTAGCCTCGCCAGAGGGCGAGGCTAGCATTTTTATACTAGCCTCGCTCTCTGGCGGCAATAGCGTGCAGCCATAGCTCATTTGCTTAAAACTGTCAGGTGGTCATAATAAAGTGGTCACTCAGTGTATTGCCAGTGCCGTTGATGCCAACCAGATGGAGACGTCTCAGTAGCTGACCCCATCTTACGGATTTATGATGTCAGATGCTGACTGAAAAAGAAAAACACGCATAGCGCCTTGAATTCTTGGCCGCCGTGGTGTAAGGCTAACGCGCTCGGCTAGATATCGAGACATTCGGGATTCGATTCCCCGACGGCGGCCGAATAACAATTTTTTGGTTGTTGTGCGTTGCTTAACGTGGAAAGAGCGATGGATTTACTTATTCAACTGACGCCACGTATTTAGATGATTTTCACTACTCATAAGCAAATACGTTTTGTCTGATTTGAATAAAAAACCCTCACCGATGTCGAACTCTTTGGAAGAGATTCTAGAAATTACAGTAAGTAATCTGTAGCAAACTGGTGTTTAGAATATGAAATCTATAGTTTCATGAGAAATTTCTATGTACAGTTATCTCACGCAAGAATATAAAACGTTTGAAAATTTCTCTACAGAAAGCCCACACGAGGACATTTCTATGACGTCCGAAGCTGATTGTTCACCTACTGTGAACTGCGACTTAGCACTTGAAGGCTTTTGCATTCGTTCCTGCCCTTGCCAACTTCGTGTAGTTTGGTGATGCTACTCCGAAACTAAGGAATTCATAGGCCGAAAAAAATGGCAAAAGTTGGTAGTGACACGTCCACAAGTTTCCTGTTTTTATCATCTCAATTTTTAAGTCGCGTGTCTGTGAATTTTATTTCTGTAGCTTTACACACCTGCTTTAGGTAGCACATCACATAACTAATCATCCCTTACTAATATGCGATTCGTTTTCCAAGAAATAATAAAACCAGAACGGAAAAACAAACACACGTTATACTCGAAGGCAAGCTGTAATTATGGTTGATCACTATTGCAGTGAGAAAAGTCTTTTAAAAATACTTTGACTACCTATGTGATGATTTTGTGATTTATCACAAGTATTAGTTTCGTACGGTGATAAAAAGAAGAAGCGAAAAGAAAAATGAAATGAGAAAAATTAAAGAAACTTTTTTGAATCCTTCGCGCCACAAAATTCAAGTTATTGTTAATTTATTAAACCTACAAAAAAGAAGAAAAATAAATAAAGAACAGTAGAAGAACGTTTTCATGCGTGGTTTGTACTAATTTTGCTTAAAATTTGATTTATACTTCACAAAAGAAAGAAACCCGTTAAACTTTAAATCGCAGCACTGTCCCATTTTTCTTTTCCTCTGAAATGGTACCAAATGTGCAGCTTCAGCTTGTTCTCTTTAAACAAACCTGGGAACAGTAATTTATTTTCGAGAAAAGTGAAACTCGTGTACACTTGTTTGTTCTTAAGTTCATTTTTGCACTAATTAAAAATAATTCCATGCGACTTCATCTGGTTTTGAGGCAGCCTTTCATTTCCTCTTGAAAGAGCAAACTTCTTCGTGATATACCATGTTTCTGAAGGATTAAAACTGCTTCCGTCGGTTGATTTCTTATTTTCCGCTTCCGGTTTAATAACACAATCATCTAAGGAGTAATTTTTAAATTATAATTAAACAAAACTGGGAAGAGATCAGAAGAACAATTTCCTAAAAATGCTAGGGAATTCCCACTACTTCTTCTGACTCTAATTAAATATTTAATACATATTTTTTCCCAGGGGGCAAAGTTAATTTTAATTTTCACTCAAGACGTAATTTCGAAACAACTTTCATTCTAAGTTTCTTTTCATCTAGAGAATTATACGCTTGAGGTTGCCTAGTGAAAATGGAAATTCCACATTTTTTTGCGTCATGTAAATATGATTAAACTCATAAAATTGAATGACAACAAGTTTCTGATGTTTAATGGAAAAACATTTTGACATTTTCACTTAAAATATTTCGTTCCTATTATATGCTGATCACGCATTCTCTCATCAAACTTTTGCTGTGTTCCTGTGCGTCCAAAATTTGCTTTTGCAAGATATTTTTGGAGGGTGCTTTAAAAAACCTGTACAAGCAGTTATCCATCCGTAATTTGGGGCTACTGTAAACGCATCGCCTATGCCTCATATGAGACTGTAACTCAGGGATTCCCAACCTTTCGACATCACGGCACACTTAACCTACGAAAATTTTTTCGCGGCCCACTTGTTTAAAGGGTGTTATATCAGACCAATGATTCGCAATGATGAACTGTCTTTGCCAAAGGTTCGTATTAAATTTAAGTTTGAATTAAAATCATTAATGTCCAGATGCAGTTAACAGAAACTGCATTTATTACCTTATTACAAAACTTTTCACAAAAAAAAAACTTTAAAAAAAATTAAGGACTTTATTTTGAAATAAAAATAGTTCCATCAATGCGACACTTGGGACTGATGTAGCTTGCAAATCAAGTCAATCCTGGGTCGAATGCTTTAACACGCAACCCGTAGATCGGCTTCAACGTTAGACAGACGAACCCTGCAACTTGATATTATATTGTTCAATGACGAAAATACGTGCTCACACAAGAAGGATGCTGCAATAGATAGCAACAATGTAATAGCTTTTTTAGCACGTCTTTTGTAATAAAAGATCGTGCTTATGATAGCGGTTTGTCCGTCCGTCCGTCCGTCCGTCCGTCCATCTGTACCCACGATATCTCTGCAACTATTAGTCCGATTTAAAAATTTATTTTTGCATTGGGAAGCTTGAAATATGCGAATAATGATCCTTTATTTCGTTTTTTTTTTTACGATGTACAATTTACCCGCTAGAGGGCGTATATGCAGATGATGTCGAATTCAAAAATACGTTTTATTCCACATATTTACTTCTAAACATCCGATTGAAAAACTTCTTTTATCTTTCGATTCCCTTTATGTCGAAGAGTATTTTAGATATAGTTATCATTTCAAATTACGCATAGCTTTTTCCGCTAGGAAGCGTAAAAGTAAATTAAATGTTTCCCGATAACTCTTCTTCTAAAATTCCGATTTGAAAAACGTTTTCTTCAGCTGATACACCTCCTGATAGAAAATCTTTTGCATACAATTTCAAATTTTTGGTAAAGAATACTTTGGCTACCAGGGGGAGTAAGAGCTAATTCTTCCTTCTGATGTATTTGCCATAAAATCTGAGCTTCTAAAATATCGACTGAAAAAATTATTTCGTGGACTGATGCCACTCACATCGATAAACCTTTTCGGAATATTTTCTTTTTAAAATATTCCAGTTTTTTCCGCCAGGGGGTGTAGATGTATATCTTATTTTTGTCAATATCTCTACTTCTAGGAGTCCGATTTGAAAAATTCCTTCTTTGTTGGATAGTGTTTTCAGTGTGACATATTTTTCAGATAATTAAAAAATTTTCAAGTAATTCATAGACTTTGCGCTAAGGGGCGCAGAGGTAAATTGCGTTTCCCCCTATATATCTGCTTCTAAATATCCGATTTGAAAAATTCTTTCTGCATCGGATGCAGCTCCTGATAAGAAATCCTTTGCACATAATTTCTAATTTTTGTAAAAAAATGGTTTGATCACCAGGGGGCGTAAATCAAAATTTCCACTTCTGATGCATTTGCAGCAATATATGAGCTTCTAAATTCTCGATTGAAAAATGCGTCGTTTGTAGACCGATACTACTCATGTTGACAAACCTAAGAAACATTTTCTTCTCTAAATAATGCATGATTTCTACGCCAGGGGCGTAGAAGTATATCTCATTTTTGTCAATATCTCTACTTCTAAGGAGTCCGATTTGAAAAATTCCTTCATTGTTGGTTAGTGTTTCCAGTGTGGCATGTTTTTCATATAATTTCAAAATTGTCAAGTAATTTGTAGACTTTCCGTTAGGAGGCGTAAAGGTAAATTGCTTTTTGCCCTATATCTCTGCTTCTAAATTTCCGATTTGAAAAATTCTTTCTGCACCGGATACAGCTCCTGATGGGAAATCCTTTGACCATAATTTCTAATTTTTATTAAAAATGGTTTGGCCACCTGGGGGCGCAAGTCTTAATTTCCGCTTCTGATGTATTTGCAGCAAAATATGAGCTTCTAAAATCTCGATTGCAAAAAAAAAGTCGTTTATTGACCGATACTACCTCATGTCGACAAACCTTTTAGGAACCTTTTCTTCTTGAAATAATGCATGGTTTCTACGCCAGGGGGCGTAGATGCATACTTATTTTTGTCAATATCTCTACTTCTAAGAGTCCGATTTGAAAAATCCCTTCTTTGTTGAATAGTGTTTCCGAAGCGAAATGTTTTCCTATAAATTCAAAATTTTCAAGTAAATCATAGACTTTCCGCTAGGGGGTACAAATGTAAATTGCGTTTTCTGCGTTATTTCTGCTTCTAAAAATCCGATTTGAAAAATGTTTCCTGTATCGCATACAAGACCTGATGGAAAATATTTTTCACATAATTTCCAATGTTTGGTAAAGAATGGTTTGGCCACCAGGGAGCATAAGCGTTAATTTCGACTTCTGATGTACTTGTAGCAAAATCTGGGCTCCTGAAAACTCGACTAAATTTTTTTTTTGAGTCGATACTTCTCATATGGAAAAACCTTTTGAGAATACTTTCTTCCTAAAATAATGCATGGTTTTCTCACCAGGGGACGTAAAGTCACATCTTGCCGCCCCGGTGGCGCAGTGGTCTAAGGCGCTGGCCTCTGATCATTCGTCCGTAAGGGGTCTGGGTTCGAATCCCGGTCAGGCATGGATGTTGTGTTTGTCTTACGGCATTGGCTCTCTCCCTTCCCTGGAACCAGTGACCCTAAATTAGGGACGGGCGACTGCTTATAGCCCATTTGAGTTGCTCACGGTGGTCGTTAAACCTCCAATCAAAAAAAAAAAAAAAAAAAGTCACATCTTATTTATGTCGATATCTCCGTTTCTAAGAGTCCGATTTGAAAATTTTTTTTTCGGTGTTGGAGAGCGTTTCTGGTGCGAAATGTTTCTCATATAAATTCATGTTTTTCTTAACGCACAAGTCTGCAACCAGAGGGCGTAAGCTCACGATTCCGTTTACAGCAATATCTGAGGGATTAAAAACCCGATTGAAAAACTTCTTTCTTCCGTCAGATACATTTGTTTTCCATACCGGTTCCATTGACTTTGAATAACTTTGATAAATTTAATTTGCGTCAGAACAGATTCAAAAGACGTGTTATTACACCCGAAAATTTGGTGTCATCTTTCTTGTTTTATAAACAGACTGTCTCGTAAGTCGGGACCCATAGGAGAGAAGCACATACAATTACAGAATATGTTCAAAGTGTCCGCCGTTGTGATGCCCACACAATTGAAGACGCAATTTGCACTCTTGCAGCACTTTATGGATCACACTCGCTGGAATTTGCTGATACGCCTGCACAATACGTCTTTTAAGATGGAGAATGCTCTGAACTGAAAGTGATCCCACGAAGAGAAATCGAGTGCATTGATATCTGAGCTTCTTGGAGGTCACTCCAGGTGACCTCAGTGTCCAATCCAATGTTCGGGAAACTGTGTGTTAAGGCAATGTCGTACGGTAAAAAAAGAAAGACAAATGTGAGAAATTCCTATGGGTCCGGACTTACGGAACATGGGTAATATTCTATCATGCTTTGCCAGAAACTTTACTGGAATAATTCACACTATTAGAAAGTTCAACATCACTGACGTTTTCTTAAGTTATCCGCCTCTCCACTAAAAACTTTTCCATGTTTAATAATCAATCAGAGACGCAGACATAGGCGCCGACTATTGGGGTGGGGTTAGGGGTGGGTACTTCCCCCCCCCAATAATATTACTGGGAGGGGCAGTGCCCACCCAATATTTTTCGTCCTGTTTTTTTAAATAATGCTTTAGCCTAATTGCTTTAGCCTATAATTTTTTTGGAAATAACAAAATGGGTAAACTTTTTTTACCATATACAACATTGCTTATTTGATAACAAACTAGATTGTCAGCCTCGTATTTTGTTTGGCATGTTCTTGTGATATGTGACAAATGTTTAAAACAATTATCAAAAATAAAATAAATAAAAATACAGAAACGTATAATCTCTAGCTCCTTTATTTATCTATTTTTTGCGATTCTTGCTCTTTGTTTAAGTAACCCAGCTAATTTATCATTTGTTTTTATAAATCCTTGGAAATAAAATCTCTCTGGATGTTTTTATAAAATCACAGGCTGAAGTTTGTTTTTAAAAAAAGTTTTCTTTCCTTTGGGGTTTAACGACCCCAGTGCGCAACTCGATGGGCTGTTAGCAGTCGCCCGTCCCTAATTCAAGGCCACTGGTTCCAAGGAAGGGAGAGAGCAAGTGTCGTAAGACAAACACAACATCCACGCCGCCGCCCCGGTGGCGCAGTGGTCTAAGGCGATGGCCTCTGATCATTCGTCCGAAAGGGGTCCGGGTTCGAATCCCGGTGAGGCATGGATGTTGTGTTTGTCTTACGGCACTGGCTCTCTCCTTTCCCCCTGGAACCAGTGACCCTAAATTAAGGGCGGGAGACTGCTTATAGCCCATTCAGTTGCTCACGGTGGTCGTTAAATCTCCAAAAAACAAAAAAAAAACCATCCATGTCTCACCGGGATTCGAATCCGAACTAATGATCAGAAGCCAGTGCTTAGGCCACTCCGCCACCGAACAAGGGAAGGCTTCCCTTCCCTTGTTCATTTGCTGATGAGCAATTACAGTAGCATTTTAAAATATACTTTGAATCTCACAGTTTATCTCACCTCACCACCCCTTTATTTTTATTTTTTCTTCTGACGGTGGAAGACACATGCCCCTCCCACATCTGATCTGTTCACGCTTGCCCCCCCCCTTCTCCCCAATAGTTTGGTGAAGTCGGCGCCACAGGACGCAGAAAACAAAGCGACTGAGATTGGGAGACATGTAGATGCAATTACGATGCGATCCAACGGGCACTGCACGTATAACAACAACAGCAGGTAGTCTCTGTTAGGCACTGTTACCGAAGACAAAATAACGCTTACTTTGTGCTTCTATCTTGCGACCAAAAGCTCAAACAATACAGAGGGGAGTGGGAGAAGTAGAAGTTGACTATCGCGAAACTGAATAATGCTAGCGTTGAATGAACCAGTTTCGTTACTGATTCGAGTAATAGTGGTTTTTCTTATATTCAGATGGCAAAATTTCACACAGCACACTGTGCTGTAACTACTGCCCACTCGAACGAACGGACGGCCGCCATCTCCTAACCCACTGCGTCATACAGCATGTCAGACAATGCGTAAGGATTTTCTACGCTTCTTTTGAAAGTGTAAGTTTTGTTTACAAGGATAGAGAAGCAGCTTTTTCAAAAATGGCAGATGTCTCTCTCTTTTATCATTCTAACTGTGTTGTGCCATCTGGGTTCGAATTTTGCTTAACAACATTCTATTTTTCCAGAATCAAGTTAATATAGGCTCGCATACTTTATGCAGAAAAGCTACTACATGTAAATAAATTAATTTTAAGGTATTTACAGAACTACGTGTGCAATAAATTATTTAATACGAAATTTATATTGGCATATGAAATTCATTTCTGAAAGTACCTAGTGCCGTTCTCTTGGAAACTCCAATGTTATGGCACCTAACATGTTAGTTATGGCACTGTGTGAGTCATTCCAATTGACATGAACTGCGACCTTTATTTTTTAAGCAAATAGCTAGATTTTTCAGTTCGGGTATGAAATATTTATGGTGCATGACTTTATCATGCAGTGCCTTTGCTTTTTCTTCCTACTACTTTAAATTGCCTTCTTTTTTGTAATGCTGCTTGCATTGTTCTCATTTTTGCACACAACCAGAGCAATATGCTTCTTTTACTGATAAGCGATTTACACAAACCTTTAACTTTGTGTGCTTTCACTAGTTTTAATTTGATCCCTGCGTATTTTCCATTTTTGCTTCAGAATTCCCTGTGTTTCCATCAAGCCACCACCCACTTAAATATAACATTTCTCAGAATTACGAACTGAAAGCCTATGTACATATCATTTTACATTTCTTTTTCTGAATCATTTACCAATATGAAAGCAGAACATTTATTTCTCCCTTGTTCATTTGAGAAACAGCCATTTTCACAGTTTTGTGGCGGGAAAATCCGTACGTACAGTATCATTCTGTCAGTCCGTCTCTCCGTCTGTCTCTATTTATATCACAACTTGTATAAGCCGGATTCAACATATTTTCTTTTCTACGAATAGAGCAGAAATAAGAAGATGACGGTTCACGAAAAATAGGAATTTCAAGGGAGCAATGGTGTAAACTTATTTTTGCATTTGATACAATATACGTATTTCTAAAAGACTGATTGAAAAGCTTATATTTTTTTATCTGATGGCAGTACTTACGCCTAAAGCTTTCCATTCAATTCTAAACCTTTTTTGTAACACAAAAAAGTACTCGTCTGGTCACGTAAATTTAGATTCTTAAATCTTAGTTCAATTCTGTCAGTATCTGACGTTATGGAACTGGAAAAATTCTTTTGACATCAGCTAACTTTAGCCATGATCATTATAATTTATGTGATATCTCGTCTTCCGTATATACTGCTTTCCTTGCTAGGATCATCAGAGTATAGTTACATTCTGAAGCACGCGGGTTTTAAAAGCCCAGTGTGAAAATTTACTTTTGCATCGATTTGCTGCAAGCATGTGCAGATTTCGGGCCTATTTTGTTCACAAAGGCAAAATGTTATTATGCACAGTAGAGTATTTTGTGCTATTTCTAAAGGAAGATCCATTCAATTCTTCTTGACTTCAAAATATCATTTTTATGAGGAAACTCTTCCGAGTGGTACCAACGAAACTTCATGGGTATTACTCAATGAAATTTCACGAAATTCCAGAGAAGTTGCTGACGAAATGTAACCAGAAGTTTAGAAATATAGAAAATAAAGCGCATGGAGTTATTTACTTCTGAAGTTATGAAGCACCTTAGAATACTCTGTTTCTGTTTCGGTGTTCAATAACCCTTTTCAGCATCTAAGACTATGAGGAGTCGCCTATTTCTAATTTAGAGCAACTGGTTCTAGAGAAGGAAGAACGAATACAACTTCCATATCTTTTTTCCGAGACTCCATTCCAGACACGGCAAAATCTGAAACCACCTTAGCATACGAAAGAAACGCACCAGAAATACATTTCTTTTTCCTACTTATCATCGAAGGCTAGGATGAATAGCATTTCGATTTCTCAGGTTTTGAATCCGAAGAGCTATGTCCGCAAAATTATTTGCTTGAGGACGAAAGTTATGGGCCAGACGAAAAATTATACTCTAATCCTCCAGGCTGGAGGTTGGTCATTACATTAACTTCCCTATACCGTTAAAATAATCTAGTTACGTCAGACTGACTAAAAGTCTCATTATTTTTATTGATATGGGCAAAATGTTCTGAAGAAGGCTCATAGGTGAGGCAATGAACCCACTTCCGTTCAAAAATATGGAAGGTTCTAGACACGAAAACGGTTTAAATGGCATGTGAAATATTCAAATTCTGACATCATCCGCTAGAAATCAACCTACACTAGAGTGGTTATTGCGAAAGTACCGCAATAACCGCTCTAGTGTAGGTTGATTTCTCTTCCGTGCAATTTCGCCAATAGCTGAAACTTAAGGAACGAGGGATCATCATGCAGTAGTGTGGCTATAGTGACATTACCTGAAATAAGAAATCAACCTATGTTAGAGTGGTTATTGCGAAAGTACCGCAATAACCACTCTAGTGTAGGTTGATTTCTCTTTCGTACAATTTCGCCAATAGCTGAAACTTAAGGAAAGAGGGATCATCATGCAGTAGTGTGGCTATAGTGACATTACCTGCAATAAGAAATCAACCTATGTTAGAGTGGTTATTGCGAAAGTACCGCAATAACCACTCTAGTGTAGGTTGATTTCTCCTCCGTGCAATTTCGCCAATAGCTGAAACTTAAGGAACGAGGGACCATCATCATGCAGTAGTGTGGCTATAGTGACATTACCTGCAATAAGAAATCAACCTATGTTAGAGTGGTTATTGCGAAAGTACCGCAATAACCACTCTAGTGTAGGTTGATTTCTCTTTCGTACAATTTCGCCAATAGCTGAAACTTAAGGAACGAGGGATCATCATGCAGTAGTATGGCTATAGTGACATTACCTGCAATAAGAAATCAACCTATGTTAGAGTGGTTATTGCGAAAGTACCGCAATAACCACTCTAGTGTAGGTTGATTTCTCTTTCGTACAATTTCGCCAATAGCTGAAACTTAAGGAACGAGGGACCATCATGCAGTAGTGTGGCTATAGAGACATTACCTGCAATAAGAAATCAACCTATGTTAGAGTGGTTATTGCGAAAGTACCACAATAACCACTCTAGTGTAGGTTGATTTCTCTTCCGTGCAATTTCGCCAATAGCTGAAACTTAAGGAACGAGGGACCATCATGCTGTAGTGGGGCTATAGTGACATTACCTGCAATAAAGTCTTCATGTTGAGTGCTGAGCGATATTGGTCTGCTTTAAATTAATGACATTTAAAACACCGACAGGTCCAACCAAGACATCGACAGGAAAAATAATGACAGAACAAATTACTGGCAGAACAAGAAATCGACATGTCTCCTGCATTTCACTTTCTTTATTGTAAAATTTTGAGCACCAAGTTTTTTACGTTGTTGCTTTGGAGATAGTATCCGCTGTGGGATCCTCCTAGTCATATATCACAACTGTAATTATGGGTCTTACACACTAGTCTTCATAAATTAAGGGAAAAACAGAAAAATCCCTTTAATTCAAAATATTTAAATGTTACGAAATTTGGTGAAAGTCTGTATGATATCGTACGTTAGAGAAAGACGGAAACATTTCGCAAAAAACAGTTCACTCTGACAAAAATGACCACACACAGTGAAAAACCAAGTGCAAACATGAGGTGTGAAAGTGAAATAGCCTAAGTACTACAATAGGGAGTGTGGTCACCCCTCCCCCATCAGGCCTCACCAGTACCACAGGAGTGTGGTAACCCACCAGTACCATAGTAGGGAGTTGTCATATCTCAGTGCAGGCCACACGACGATGTTTCATGCTGTTGATGATGATATCTAGGAGCTCAGTATTTAACAATGACCATTGTTCGTGCAGTTATCGTCTTGCAGGAGAAATGTATCACCTATGGCACCTGCATAAGAGAGAACATAGAGTCCAGGATATCCTCATCCCTACAGCGTCGAAGATTCATGATTTTTCTTGGAAACATTCAGAGGTATGTGCATTCACATAAAGAAATGCCTCACCAAACCAGTACGCAACCATCATCATAAGTTCCCTTTCACAGATCATAGAGGTGTAACAGCGTATCCTTCATTCTCTCCAGATCAGAGTACGCCTGGAAACGTTCTGCAAAGCAAATCTGGACTCATCTATGAAAAATACTGACTTTTATTGGTTTTCAGTCAGATTGACGTGAAGTCTTGCCCAATTCAAAAGTTCCTCATGTGATGGGGGGGGGGGGTAAAGGACACGCAGAGTGTTCGTCGTCTAACATTAAAACGTCCCTCGAAAAAGACTTCGCTCAGTGGAAGAAGGAACCATCATTCCTGTAAAGACACATCGCAGTTGCTTCGGAGTAGCAGCCCTGTTCCTCCGCGCTGTTAATTACAGTATCGGCCATACACTCTTGTTACAGCTCTGGGCCTTCCTTCGCTTTACATTAGGGAAGCTGATTGCGTATTTTGAAATTGGCTCCACAGTCTGTGGACCACAGAAGGTTTCACATACAGCCATCTTGCAACTTCCACCTGTCTTTGGCCTGTGTCTAATCTTCCCATCGCTATCTAGGTGAGTTCATCTGTTCAACGATGTCTTTCCTGCATCCATTACAACAACCCTACTTTCCTAAAATGCTTTCTTTACACTCCGCAAACGATGTGACGTACACTTCCGCAACGTCCTCATTAATGCTACGGTGCATATACTAATGCCATTTCCACTCATTTACAAACGATACCCTGACTCCACATTACATTTCACGTCATATACCTAAGTTCCGTACATTTCCAAATCTTCTTTCACAAATAATTGCGATTTTTGTTCCTTAATTTATAGAAACTGTTGCACAAAAGTACCCTTAAAGTAGCACATAACTGTGCATGCCATTCATTAAAAAGAAATTTAATTTAGTTATCAGTGCTTGAAGATTTTCACAATTGTAATAAATAATTCATACGACACAGAAAACTCCGAGTGAATAAGGGAATGGGTCATATAACTAACAAATATCTTAAAAAGACAATTTTTATACTCTGAAGGAGATAACCTTCTCTTTCTCATACTATACCAACATCCTGAATTATCATATTAAAGATTTTTCAGATGTTGGTTTAGAAAAGTGATTATTAGGTTTACATATTTTAAAAGCAAATTAACTTAAAACATCTAAAAGACTTCAAATTCCTAACGGTCAACTACAAACTTAGTAGAATTTAATCGCCATGTCTGAGCTTCAGAACTTGATAGAGACCTGAATCTGTTATTGCAGGTAGCCGTAGTTGATACTTCTGTAAAATATATTCTTGCTAAATAAAAATATACGTAGTCGTCCATAACAACAAATCTATGGATTATGGGAAAGCAGAAAACTTATAAGAACATTCTTCATACAAGCAGATATGCGACGGATATTATTTTCAAGCGCAATTTCCAGAAGCAGAGATCGAAAGAAAACAATTTTTACATACACGCGACTTAGAGGAGAAATTGTGCTTCACTTAAAGTGGATAAAGTTTTAAATCTTTACTGTTGGGACTGATATACAGTACACAGTGAATTTTTCCATCGAATTTTTAGAAGCAGAGATATCGTTGCACCCAGGAACACGCACACTTACGCCTCCTCGGAAAAGAACTATTCATTACGAAAAATCTTATGCAAAATCACATCTGTGAATAGTATTTTGTAAAATGAATGTCTAAAATCGGACTCTTAGGAAAAAAAGTCGTATTTTAAAAACGATATCTGGAAAAATATGGATTACATTTGCATCCTCTAGCGGGAAAATTAAACATACTTTCAGCAAAAACCATACATATAATGTTTACAAGGATGAACAGTAATTTTCAATAAAATAATTGTTTAAAGGGGTTTTTCGAGACTCAGGTACGGCTTCAAACATGTCGCATACAGAAATATGCGTTTACACCCCTTGGTGGTGAAATTGTGAATCATAAAAACTGTAAATTATTAGCACAATGTTCTTCACTATAAAAGTATTAGATGAAAAAAAAATTAAATTAAACTTTCAGAAGAAGTGGTGTCGAGAAGATTATGATATGTATTTATAGTCTCTAACATGACAAACTTTGTTATGATTTTGAGTTGAAAATACGAACAAAGCATTTTCCTTGGCTTGTAATATCTGACCATAAAGAAATTTTTGGAATCGGATTTTTGGAATTGTAAATATGGCTGCAAATGTATTGGAAACAGAAATGTGTACTTACAACATCAAGCGACAAAATTGTTATTTACAAATTCAGACAATGTATGCAAAATATTTTCCCCCAAAATATTTTCCCCCCATATTTTCCGACAACATAATTTTTTTAAATCAGACATTTATTTTTTAAATTAGACATTTATTTTTTTTAAATCAGGCTAATTGTTTTAAATCAGACTAATTTTTTTAAATCAGATTGTTTTGAATCAGCATAAAAATAGAGAATGGAGAAAAATACAATGTATTGTTCTAGCGAAAAATCTGTGAATCACTTGAAGAAGAAACTGTATGAAAATTATTTTTAATGGCAAAAGGCATCGAGGAAAGTAAGAATTTTTCCCATTGAATTTTTAGTACCCATGATATTAAATAAAATATATTTTGAATAAAGTTGTATCTGCTTTTGTGACCTTACAACAAATTATGCATTTGAGGAGACAAAAAAAAAAAAAAAAAATCCTTTGAAAGGGGTGGGGGTGGGGAGCAAATGTGTTTGCTTGTATACGGTTTATATCATAAAACCAGTTCGCACAAAATATTGTGAACTTCAGTTACTCACTGTTAGCATGTAGATAGGAAAAGAAAAACAAAACGGGAGGTATTCATATATTGAATAATGTAACGCATCTTTCACAAACTCGGAAAGCCCCTCATCCCGGGGGGGGAGTTTGTATTGCTTTTTCATCTAAATATGACTGAAAGTATTAGGGTGTTAATGTTGCTGGAATGCTAAAAAGATAAAAACTTTGAAACGAAATGCTAAATTGCTTGATCCATTAAAGTGTGATGGAAATGTAACATTTGGTGAAGTGATTTGTGATAACACTGATTCATCCGTCATGATTGAGTAAAAAAAATGAAGCAATCATTAGGGCTAGGACTGAAGCAACCACTTGCTAAAGCATACGAGGTACTTGCAAAATCTATCAAATTAGAGGAAAAATTTGAGAAAACACAACTTTTCAGGCAATGTTTTATATAGTGTGTACGTGCGTACTCTATATTTCAAAATTTTGAATCTTAGCGTTTTGTATATGCAAGTTTTTGAGGGGTTAATTCTCCTACGTTCTCCCAAACACCAGACTCTGTACAATAGGTTTCACATGTTAAATCAAATCGCTGTGTGAAATTACTGTAGTCGAAACTGGGGGACCGCCATATGTCTGTTATGAATGTGGTCTTGTGCTTGGGTTCGAAAAATATTAGATACATTTTCTTACCTTTCTTGAAATTAGTTACCTCAATAATTTGGAACGAACAAACAATTCCTACCTTTAAAGGTTCTTGAAAATCATAAAACCGCAAAACAATGTTAAAAGGAAAGAAATTAAAGAACGAAAAAGGTTGGAGAGAGATCTTTAATTGACTATTCCCCGTGTAGGCAAAGCTAGGGACTTCGCATTAACTCATAGATCGCCAGTGACAATATGTGTAAAACAAAAAGAGAAAGCGAAGGAGATTAATATTTTTGGTTCTTTCTTTCCGGAGGATGACTTTTGCGTAATTATTCGGAGTTCCCTAAAACATGGGTGATTGAAACCAATGGATCAATCACCTGTAATAGAACATATCAGGTTCCCCTCGTTGGCCATCCATCACCGCGCCGAAGTTAGAAACCATAGAAGCCCACGGACTTCTGACCATAATCTCTTAGTGCGTCCCCCTGTGGGCAGCAGGCTCACCCCCATGCGAAGCCGCCGATTGTCTCCATCTCCTAATGAAGTTCATTCCCTTGAGATCCCAGAGGTCGCCTCACCCCTTTCTTGCCTTAATGAAGCTGCCTCGCCAAGTTAGCCATCTCGACTCAGGGTGGAAAAGGGATAATGAGACGTTGGGGCCAGATAACGACAAATTACGCACGACGCGTCCGAAACTTTCTCATATCTCACAACTCCACTCATTATTATGGATAATCTTACGCTCTTTCACATGGCACTGGTCTCTTTGATTAGCACTGCACTCTTGCTCAAAATTTAAAAGCTCCGATGGAAGAGAAGAATAAATTCGGAACAACGGAAAAGTGGTTCCTGTTATCTTTAAAACATGACTCCTATTTTAAGCAATGCCTAGGGAAAAATTAGCAACAAGACTAAAGACGTGATACATGAGCTCACACAATGAAATGGGAAATTCACATGACACAGGGATTGATGAAAATTTAAGATCTTTAACTATGGGTATTAAAGTGTTTCCCCTGCTTTTCTTGTTCTTTGCCCATATCTGTCTAAAAAATTAATAAACATGTTGACAATGTCTCCAATCAAATATTTGTGGATGCATTTGAAACAGCCTTCCCTCATGGTAGAACACTAAAATAATCACACCATTCTAATTTCCGCAATACCCAGCATTGTCGCATGAAAAAAATATTTATTCATTGAAAACCGATTCACGAATCGGAATATTTTAGCTGAGCCAGTTGAATACGTAACTAGGACTGCCGAGATTCAAAGAAAGACAGGAAAAGAATGTACGTCTGCACTTGTATTATTCTTCATAAAGCATCAATTTTGAAAAACATGGTTTATTTCTTGAGCATCTTTGATTTAGCAATGCTACTCAAATAACAAAATTGAGCAACGGTGCCGTTCAGCTTATGACTTACCTTTCGTACAGTAAAGAGAAAAAAACCCCATCAAGTTATACCATTCCTACTTTATGTCAACTGAAAGCATTCCTATATGAAGAAGATACGTGTTTTTAATAGCCAATATTTCAGTACATACAGGGTGTGCGAAGGAAGGTACCGAAAACAAAACAAAAAATTGTGCCTCGGAAAGTATTTATTATGTACACTTCTGGTTTGCGCTATTATAAAGGGAAAATGTCAAAGTTTTTTTTACTCACTATAATTGCTTCAATGTGGGCATCCTTGCTGGCTCGACAAACATTGAGACGATAGTCGACTTCATTCCACGTTGTTAAAAGCATGTTTGGTGTAACGATAGTCACAGCGTCCGTTATGAGGGCTTTCAGGTGCTGAAGGTCGGTCGTTTTTATCACGTAGACAATGTTTTGGGCATAACCCCAAAGGGAAAATCTAGTAGGGTTACATCTGGCGACCGAGGAGGACAAGCAATTGTTCCGCTTCTGCCGATCCATTTTCAAGGCATCTCGCGAAACTATAAGGCTGAAATGTGACTGCGCCCAGTGGTGTCGAGAGACGGTTTGAGGTGGTGGCTGAGGTAGCGCAAACAGTTCCAGCATGTCCAAGTACGAGACACGCGTGACTGTTTTTTCCGAGAAGAAGAAAGGTCCGACCAGCTTATCATTTTTTTTTTTTTTGGATTGAAGGTTTAACGACGACCGTGAACAACTCAATGGGCTATAAGCAGTCGTTTTTTGTTTTTTTTCTTGTAGGACTTCCGTCCACAGTGAGTAGATTTTAGGTCCCGGCCACCTACAGCGAGATCGTCTTTTGGGCAGGACACAGAAACGGAAGGAATGAGAGCAAGTCTAGCGACTTTGACAGCACAGTTTGTAGTGAGATTAGAGTACAGTAGATGGCGCCACCGCACAAGTACAATGTTGCACACAAAGAGGTGAGAGAATTTCAGGGGGGCATAGGAAAGGATACCCATTTAACCAGGTGGTCCAGCCTGGGGGCCATCACTTAACGTGCTCGTCCGATGCACGGCGGATATTCAGCGATTATTAGTAAATCACACCATCTCTGAAAGATCAGCCAGGCTCGAACCTGAGGACCTTGCAATGATAGTCTGACTCGCTAACCACTAAGCCATCCGCGGCTCTACAAGCAGTCGTCCGTCCCCAATTTAGGGTTACTGGTTCCTGGGAAGGGAGAGAGAAACAGTGCCATAAGACAAACACAACATCCATGCCTCACCGGGATGCGAACCCGGACCCTTCACGGACAAATTGTCATAAGCCAGCGCTTAGACCACTGCGCCACCGGGGTGGCATACATGTGGATTTTCATTACCCCAAATCCTGCAGTTTTATTGACGTAAAAATAGAAATATACGTTTCCAAGCTTTTGCACGTCAACCAGATGGCTTTCTCAAGGATGGTAAACAGAAAATTGCAATATGAATAGATCTTTTTTTTTTTTTGAGGGTTTAACGACCACCGTGAGCAACTAGATGGGATATAAGCAGTCGCTCGCCCCTAATTTTGGGCCACTGGTTCCAGGTAAGGGAGAAAGAGCCAGTGCCGTACTTCAAATACAGCGTCCATGTCTCTCCGGGATTCGAACCTGGACCCATCTCGAACGAATGCTCAGAAGCCAGTGCTTAGAGCACTGGCTACCTGTGCTGCCTGAATAAATTATTGTAGCGTTTTATTATTCAGATTGTCGTCTTTTGCCAACCTTCTCTGAAAACGTCATCTGGTTTATGTCCGAACGCTTGGAAGCGTTTATTTTTTATTTTTACGCCAATCAATCGGATTACTGTTTTATAGCTTTACCGTACTTCCTGGTGTGGCATTTTTTATGTCGAGCAGTGAATTTCAATTATTTGACTTCTCACAATAGGATGAAAAATTTAGTATGTGTTTCCTCTTAAACATTTGCGAAAAAGAAAATAAAGAAATCAAAATCAACATCCCTGTTTGTTGAAAATTAGTTGCTCTTTTTCAGCACGTGTTTTGTTTTTTGGGAAAATGCACGTGTTTGTGGTATCACTGTGTTCATTCATTCGTCTGTCTCTCTCTCTCTCTCTCTCTCTCTCTCTCTGTGGGCACCATATCTCAAAACCTATCGGTCAAATTTTAAAAAATGCTTTCTGCACTAGGAAGTTTGAACTAAGAAAACGGTAATCCATTTTGTTTTCACATTTCCTGATGCATAATCTTACCGCTAAGAAATAAATGCAGATGATACTGACTGGCATATACTTTATTCCTCATCATTGTCACTCAAAATCCGGTTGAAAAATCCTTTTTCCTCTTCCGATACTTTTATCACAAAAAATATTTAAGGCAAAGTTTCCACTTCAAACGATGTCCTTCATCAAGAAGTAGAGGGAGGGAAGGAAATGACCATTTTGTTTTATTTGTTATTTTTATTTCTGAAAGTTTGATTAAAAAGTTCCTACTGGGTTGGATAGTTTCCACTATGAGAAACATTTTGCACATATTTTCTGAGTTTTCATAATGTGCAAATTTTCCGCGCTCGTGGGCATAAGTGAATGAATACACTCCACAAAAAACAAACAAAAAGAAACGAGCACCCAGAAGGAATAACGAAATCCAGAAGAAAACTTGTATGTACAATGTACATGTATAGGAAAGGAAATGATTACAATTCCAGTGCACTTGGACCATTCATTAAAATAAAACAGCTACACGAGTGGAATACGTCAGTACATTGTTGCGCCTCCTCTGGCTCGGATACAAGCGGTTATCCGGCGTGGCATAAACGCATACAGTTCACGGATACTGTCTTGAGGTACAGAATGCCAGATGATGTCCAAATTGCGGCGTTGATGGCGTTCCATCATGTCCAAAGATGTTCGATCGGTGAGATGTCGGGTGATCGGGCTGGCCATGGAAGGGTGTCGGTATTACGGAGGCATGTCTGGGAGAGCCGTGCCGTGCGTGTCCGGGCATTATTCTGTTAAAAAATTGCTCGCTGATGCTGGGACAGAATAGGCAGCACAACACGTTGTAGAATGTTGACCATGTACCTTTGAGGCGTGAGGGTGATACGGAGGACTACAAGGGTGTTTGGCTCTCATAGAAAATGGTTCATCAGGCATTCACTCCCGGTGTATGAGCCATGTGCCGTTCCACGGTAAAGGCAGGACACGTGCGTTGTTCGGTTCGTTTCCAGACACGTATGCGCTGGTCATCGGCGCCAAGTGCAAGTCGTGACTCATAACTGAAGACAAAACGACGCCACTTGAAACAATCCCCTGTTTACCGGGCCCGACGCCACTGGAAACAATCCCTGTTTATCGGGCCCGACACCACTGCAACGCCTGCCAGCGATGCTCGCTAGTCAGTGGTAGGAGACGAAGTGACTTCCTATTATATAGTCCCCGTGCCACAACTCATCTGGCAACGGTCCGGATGGACACTTCCGGACATGTTGACGACGCAACATGGTCACGGATAGTTGAGAGCAACAAACTCTGTTCTGTTCGCGCGGCTATCGCAATCGCTCGATCATCACGTCCTGTAGCTGCCATTGGCCATTCACTGCCCGCTTGACGTTGGGTCGTGCCCTCCTCGAACCATTGGCGCAAGCATCTCCCTATTGCCGCTTCGCTTTGGCCCAAATGCCTGGCGATACAGCGACGTGACCAACCGGTCTCTCTCGACCCAATTATGCATTCTTTCTTAAACTCGAGTAGCTGCTCGTATCCCACATAGATGCATCCTCACAGCCACAGTCTGGACGTACTTTAAGCGCTCATTGTGCACTTTAAATTACGCAGTGTTTTTCTGATAGGGAGCGTAAATGCACATTCTTTTTCTCTGATTATCTCTTCTTTTCAAAAGCGATTTGAATGATTTATTGCGCTTAGCCTGCCTATTACAGGAAACGTTTCGCGTACACTCTTTATTTTTTCATAATTTAGAGTTCTGCCCGTAAGGGCTGCATTCAGAAATATCCATTGAAACAATTTCTTTTTCATGGGATATCACTCACTATGACAAAGATTAATGTATGTTCCCCTCTTCTGAAGAAGCGCAGTTTTGTTTTTGTGAACTACAATTTCGCTTTTGAGAGCCCGTTTCAAAATATTGTCTTCTCGCTCTGAGATATTGCTTTGCAAATGCAGTCGAACCAGTGCATAACGAAACCGAAGGGAGAGTGAAAAGGTGTCTAAATGAAAGAGGAATTTTTTCGTGCAGGTGAAACTATTCAGAAGGTAGGTAAGCTGTCAATGCACGATAATCAACGAGCCATGCATAGTCAATTGTACGGTAAAAGACGAACTTTATATACAATTAAAATCACTAGCTACAATCAGTTAAAATGACTCACGCGATATCTTTCTGGCTTGCCTCAAGCCCATCATCAGGCGAAGTACAGATAACATTGCGCCAACATACCACTAAATACAAGGGGACGAACTCCCTGGATGCATCAGTTGAGACGTAATATGTGAAGTTTGTAAGTCATAATATATACATATATGCACAGGACACTATTCGTTGGCGGCTACGGATTCTGTTTCATCAGGGATATATACATTTTTGACATAAGACCTCCGTAGCTGTGGTAGTATATATGGAGAATCGTCATTACAGCAAATGGTCGACAAAATGGAAATGTATAAACTTTTGGTAAATAAAACAGTCAATTTATTAGAAGCCAGAGCAAGTGTCTTAGTCTCTTCCCAAAGGGATGTGTGTTAGCCCCCAGCTACCAGTTTGGCGAGTGCAGTAGTGGTAGCACCAGACCTGATGTCGTATTGGTGTTCCACTACACGGACACCAACAAAGCGAAGTGTCAACCCTATATAAATTTTGTCACTGGTTGATGAATTGCTTGACTTTAGGGGTGTGCTGTATGCTGTACACATATACTTCGAGGTATGCTGGGTATACTGTGCACACCATGCTTTATGTTAATATTTACGGTGTCACGGTCTGATTTAACTAACGTAAATAAGTTAGTTGTCCTGATGCCGAAACCAATCTGATGCCTTCGACAGGCGTTTTGCAGGATAGCAACCACCAAATGTGATAATCAATAGAGCCCACATAATGAATGGGAGAGGCCTCACGTCGTAAAGAAGTGAACATTAGTCTTCGGACGCCACACAGCGACCCGTAAACAGAGTCCCTTGAGTATCTAAACTTTAAGGCAATGTTGAAGATATTCGCAATTTCCAGTTGCCACAGATGAGAGCTGGACGAGTGGGAGAAAGCACGTCGAATCATGAGCCTTAAGGAGACAAGCTTGTGGGTGCCCGGGTTGGTAGAGGGTTGAGGAATTAGAACAGCAACATGTGAGGGCTTCCGATAGATCGAGGTGCTGATAAATCCAGACTTTGAGTTACGCTGGAACAAAATATCCAAAAATGGGAGTGCACCCTGATTCTCAAGTTCTACGGTGACGTTAATGATGGGCAACTGATGATAGCGACTCAGCAAACTTACGAAGTTCATCCATGGAGCATTGCCAAAAAGGTAACACGTCAACATATCGCAAATAAAGCATGGTGGCCGGCATGCATGACTCGTTATAATTCTGTCTTCGAGGGACGGCATGGTAATCTCAGCCAGCACGGCGGAGAGCGGGAATCCCATGGGGGTCCCAAATTTCTGCCTATATATGGTATTGTTAAATCAGAAGTAAGTGCGGCTGTTCACAAGGTTGAGAGCAGCCATAATGGCGATGGATTCCACAGGAGTAACACCCAGAGAGGGAAGTTCGTGTTCAATAATGCCATGGACACAGTCGACAGGGACGTTAGTATACAAGGGGACTAAATCGAGGGAGGCAAGAATAAAAGGTAAGCTCTTAGTGTCAAGTAACCTGATTTTTGTGAGTGCTTGGGTCGAACTACGAATAGAGTATTCTAACCGTCTAGTCAAGGGTGTTAAGAAAATGGCCAGCGCCTTTTCAAGAGGGCGGGTAGGGTTGGCGAACCAGAAACTAAAGGAAGGATTGGGTGGTTGGTATTGTGAAGTTTCAAAGTGCTGAAGAGTTCAGGCGTTCTGGGGACATTAGGTGGGAGCATATGCTCCGAAATGCATTTAGGCAGAAAACCTTGATCTTTAAGTTTGCTAAGCGAAGATATTGTTGCGGCGGTTGGATCACATTTAACAACAGCGTGAGGAATATTGTTAATGGCATCAAGCATTTTTGTTGATAGTCTTGCTTGTCAAGAAGTACAATGGGCTGTGATTTGTCTGCAGAGGTAATAGAGAAAGCAGGGTCCCTTGCCAAAACGAGAAGTTGGTTTTTCTCGTATTGCAAGCGTTTAATGTCAGGATCATGCTGCCTGGTTTTATTGCTGGTGATGACCTCGATGACTTTAGAGCGGACAGTGTCCTGGTCGCTAGGAGGAAGTACATGAACGATACTCTCAATCTGTGGTATTAAATGAAATGCTTCACTATGAGAGTTAGGCAAGCAAAATTTTAATCCACGTTCGAGGCCACAAGTCTGGGCACGATAATGTCCACATAGCTAAGGTTAATGAAAGCTGGCTGTGTTAAAGCGTAGGAGGGGCCCAGGCTAACATCATAGCAACGTTGGCCGCTATGGTACCTGCTAGAGACCAAGTTGCATAGCTTATTTACCTGGCGTTGTTGTGCTCGTTCCACCTCAGTGTCAATCATAGCACCATAGATGGTTAATATTTTGTTAAACAAGATTGGGTGCACTTTTCGGACCAGCCAGGAATAAGCTAAATACGTTTTCCTGTTGTAATAATCAATAAATCCACACTTGATACGGATCGCGGCTGTCAAACGTTTCTTCTCGGTTAGGGCCAGAACTCCAGCGTCCCGGGATGAGATAGTTTGACATCGAACTGTTAAGAACTTTGGTATAGTACGGAGATCTTTGCAATTAAGGAGAAAAGATAGTGTCTAAATGTTGGCTCCTGACCATTTGATCGAGATGTGTCCGAGCCCGAATCCCGTTGAGGCATGGAAATTGTGTTTGTCTTACGGCACTAGCTCTCTAGCTTCCCTGGAACCAGTGACCCTAAATTAGGGACGGCCGACTGCTTATAGCCCATCGAGCTGTTCACTGTGGTCGTTAAATCTCCAAACAAACAATAACAAAAAAAAACTTGGCCCTGAATCATCGTAGGCTGGAAATACACCTGGCCAAGGCGGCAATTAGTGCAACAACTCAGTAATTTTGGGGAAGGGACCAAACCAGTGACGTTGTACAAACACACAATATATGCCTCATCTGGTGGTCGAACTCAGGTCCATTTTGGCTCATTAGCCAGCAGCCAACTACTCTAACCGCTTGGCACAAATTCTGAAATAGTTCTGCTAGTACTAAGTACCCATAAAACGTGGAAGAATCATAAAACAATTTAAGAGAGAGGAAAAAAAGAACATCCTTTTTGAATCTGAAGAGTTTTATCACTACAAGAAGTCCAAATGGCCCATACATTCCTCCAGAAGTGCGATTTACAGGGCTGCCAATATTCAACTCTCACACATCGTCAGAATTGATGGAAGGCCATTTGATTGCTAATTTAGTAAGTGCGTTAAATTTATGCTATTTTGAGAGAGAGCAGATATCAAATGTTCATAATAGCTAGTGATTGACAACTCTGCCTTGAGTACGGGAACATGAAATTTCAAACTCAATCGTTCTAGCTGTAAAAGGACTTTAAATTTCTTATTAGGAGATATTTTTCTTGGAGAAAAAAGTCAGGAAGAATATACACAAAAAAACAGGCCAATTATTTTCGAACTGGTCTTTTCTTTAAAATATTGATCGTCACGCGTTGCACTACGAGCTGTTTCTTTCAGAGTCAGTCCTACATAAATGTAAAAATAAAAAGTTACGCCAGAAGTGACAGTGAAAAGGAGCAGAATCCAACATATAGGAGAGCAATTTCTTTGGCCAGTAAGTAATTCGTTTCTCACAATCACACTGATACGTTAAATCACAATAGACGTCGAAAACCCACAAACTTACATCGAATGCACTCATTGTCCCTATAATCTTACATCGAATGCACTCATTGTCCTTATAACCTTACATCGAATGCACTCATTGTCCCTATAATCTTACATCGAATGCACTCATTGTCCCTATAATCTTACATCGAACGCACTCATTGTCCCTATAATCTTACATCGAATGCATTCATTGTCCCTATAAATGCTTTATGGAGTCCGTATGTGAATGTTACGGATAATGCAATAAACGATAATGCTGTTTTGCATGCTAAGTGGGTAAAGAAAGACTTAGAATCATTCGTTAATTCAGGAATTGAAGACTTTAGTATAATTCACAAACACAACTCTATTGCTTCTTTTTTTTTAATTTTCCACACTTGATCTACTGAAAGTTTGCTAACAAATTACGGAATATATTTATGGCAACGGGGAGGGCCCTGCTCTTCACTCAATGCAGTCAGTTCAGTTTCTGTGAGGCCAAAAGTTTTATCCAAAACTTGTGTTTTCAGACGTTTGGGAGTTTTCGATTTGCCTCCTATCTTTATTATTCTTTCTGTTTATCCTGTCATAATTTCACACACACAAAAGTAGTAGTTTTTTCCTTTGGAAGTTTTCCTGCTATAGACTTCTTATTTTCAAATTTCAAAATTTCGTCCGAAATCATTTGATAAAAAATTCTGTTTCTCAATTACTGGGAAGTCATCATCTCTGTTCAGTCTGAAAATACAGTATTTTAACTTTCGTTTTTTGTTTGCCCGTTCATTTCTTTTGTTTCGCATCTAAATACCACACCTCTGTTTCAAGACATGCACAACTACTGAAACACCTAAAATATTCACAACTAAGCGATTTTCCCAGCTCAAGGGTTTTTATTATGAAAAGCGGGTCATTAACACTTACATTATCCCTTTTTGCTGTTTAAATCATATTTAATAGCATTTCGTCAACATCCTTTACATCAAGCCCTCTCAGAGGTTTCCTTTCCGCGAAGTTAACTTCAAGGCAGAAAATGTTTTTTTTACAATTTCTCTCAGATTTTTCTAACAGCTGAACTTCCAAGACTGAATTCTAGACAAATAACAGACTCTTACAGCTTCCATTTTCCTGGACGATGTAAATTTTACCCCATCCTCCAAGGACGAAGTTTTTCGTTTTTTGTAAGCTATTTTGTTGCACTCCTTTGTTACAGATGATCTGATTCTTATCGCAGAGTCTCATACAATTTTCTAATACTATGTTACAAAAATAATAGGAAATAAATTCCAAGACTTACGGGAGCACGAAAGGCCTTTTACTTTCTGATAAACAAAAGCTCTCGTATGATTGATGGTTTTGCTGAAATCTTTATGAAACATAATAACGTTGATGTGAAATAACGTATTGCCACATAGTCCACGTAACCAGTCATTTCCTCCTTCTCTCAGGTGCTGTCATCTCAGCGCGAACACTACTTCTTCAGACTACATGTCCTTTTTACACAGCAGTTTTTTTTATGGGGTGTTATAACGCAGATATTGAGCAGCGGTTTTTAGCACGTCTTTCGTAAAAAAAGATCGTGCTTCTGTTATCGGTTTGTCCGTCCGTCTGTACCCACGATATCTCTGCAACTATTAGTCCGATTTAAAAAATTCTTTTTGCATTGGGAAGCTTGAAATATGCAAATGATGATCATTTATTTCGGTTTTTTTTACGATGTACAATTTCGCCGGTAGAGGGCGTAGATGCAGATGATGTCGAATTCAAAAATACGTTTTATTCCACATATTTGCTTCTAAACATCCGATTGAAAATTTCTTTTTATCTTTCAATTCCATTTATGTCGGAGTATTTTAGTAATAGTTACTTTTTCAAATTACGCATAGATTTTCCGCTAGGGGGCGTAACAGTAAATTAGATTTTATCCGATTACTCTTCTTCTAAAACTCCGATTTGAAAAAAAAAAAAAGTTCAGCGGATGCACCTCCTGCGGAAAAATCTTTTGCATATAATTTAAAATTTTTGGTAAAGAATACTTTGGCCACCAGGGGCGTAAGCGTTAATTTTTGCTTCTGATGTATTTGCTATAAAATCGGAGCTTCTAAATTATCGTTTGAAAAAATTCTTTCGTGGACTGATGCCACCCACATCGATAAACCTTTTCGGAATATTTTCTTCTTAAAATATTCCACAGTTTCTCCGCCAGGGGGCGTAGATGTACATCATAATTTTGACAAGATCTCTACTTCAAGGAGTCCGATTTGCCGCCCCGGTGGCGCAGTGGTCTAAGGCGTTAGCCTCTGATCATTCGTCCGTAAGGGGTCCGGGTTCGAATCCCGGTCAGGCATGGATGTTGTGTTTGTCTTACGGCACTGGCTCTCTCCCTTCCCTGGAACCAGTGACCCTAAATTAGGGACGGGCGACTGCTTATAGCCCATTTGAGTTGCTCACGGTGGTCGTTAAACCTCCAATAAAAAAGAAAAAAAAAAAAAAGGAGTCCGATTTGAAAAATTCCTTCTTTGTTGGATAGTGTTTTTCGCGTGACATGTTTTTCATATAATTTCAAATTTTTCAAGTAATTCATAGACTTTCCGCTAGGGAGCGGGGCGTATCGGAAAATTGCGTTTCCCCCTATATCTCTGCTTCTAAATCTCCGATTTGAAAAAAACTTTCTGCACCGGATACAGCTCCTGATGGGAAATTGTTTGCACATAATTTTTAATTTTTGTAAAAAAATGGTTTGACCACCAGGGGGCGTAAATCTTAATTTCGGCTTCTGTTGTATTTGCGGCAAAATATGAGCTTCTAAATTCTCGATTGCAAAAAAAACGTCGTTTGTTGACCGATACTACTCATGTCGACAAACCTTTTAGAAACATTTTCTTCTAAAAATAGCGCATGGTTTCTACGCCAGGGGGAAACCATGTATATTTAATTTTTGTCAATATCTCTACTTCTAGGAGTCCGATTTGAAAAATTCCTTCTTTGTTGGATAGTGTTTCTAGTGTGACATGTGGTTCATATAATTTCAAAATTTTCATGTAATTCATAGAGTTTACGCTAGGGGGCGTAAATGAAACTTGCGTTTCCCCCTATATCCCTGCTTCTAAATCTCCGATTTTAAAAATTCTTTCTGCACCACATACAGCTCCTGATGGTAAATCGTTTGCACATATTTTCTAATTTTTGTAAGAAATGGTTGGGCCACCAGGTGGCGTAAGTCTTAATTTTGGCTTCTGTTGTATTTGCAGCAAAATATGAGCTTCTAAAATCTCGATTGAAAAAAATGTCATTTGTTGACCGATACTACCCATGTCGACAAACCTTTTAGGAAAATTTTTTTTCTTGAAAGAATGCATGGTTTCTACGCAAGGGGGCGCAGATGTATATCTTACTTTTGTCAGTATCTCTACTTCTAAGAGTACGATTTGAAAAATTCCTTCTTTGTTGGATAGTGTTTCCGATGCGAAATGTTTTCCCAATAAATTCAAAATTTTCTGGTAAATCGTAGACTTTCCGCTAGAGGGCACAAAGGTAAATGGCGTTTTCTGCGTTATTTCTGCTCCTAAAGCTCTGATTTGAATAATTCTTCCTGTATTGCATACAAGACCTGATGGAAAATATTTTTCATATAATTTCTAATGCTTGGTAAAGAATGGTTTAGCCACCAGGGGTCATAAGCGTTAATTTCTGAATCTGAAGTATTTGTTACAAAATCTGGGCTCCTGAAAACTCAACTAATTTTTTTCTTCGACCGATACCGCTTATATGGATAAACCTTTTGAGAATATTTTCTTCCTAAAACAATGCATGGTTTTCCTACCAGGAGACGTAAAGTCACGTCTTATTTTTGTCTATATCTGTGTTTCTAAGAGTTCGTAAGCTCACGATTCCGTTTACAACAATATCTGAGTTATTAAAAACCCGCATGAAAATCTTCTTTGTTTCGTCAGATCTATTGTTTTCCATACCGGTTTTATTGATTTTGAATAACTTTGATAAATTTAATTTGCGTCAGAACGGATTCAAAAGACGTGCTTATTACACCCGAAAATTCGGTGTCATCTTTCTTGTTTAAAGTTACAGCTCGAGACTGCTACGCATTAAACCTTTAAGTGGCTGACCTTTTCTGAATCAAATAGTGCACAAACTTTTCTAAGCTTCCCAAACAGGAATTGTTCACACAGCGATTTGGTTCTACGAAAGTTACGACAAAGCAATACCTTTACCTCCGCCACGCCAGCAGTACCGAACATAAACTTGTCGCTAGTGATAAGATCTCGCTTCCATAGTCCTTCGTTCTCTACTCCATGACCCTAATCATGATGTGGAAGAGTTTGTTTCCGTGACAAACACAACGTGCTACTGTGTAGAAACAAGTGCCTCAATCATCTTCTCTCTTTCTTTTCTTAGGTTAGTCGACATTGTTATAGCCCTTTTAGCAGATAATCAGTTAGAAAGAATTAGAGTCAGCCATCCTCTTGAATGACCACTTTGAAAAACAAAGTGGTCAATTTGCGGTGGTCATTTAGTGACAGTCATCCCCCTAAATGACCACTTTGAGAAGCTAAGGCGAAAGCATCACTCTCTGACGAGCAAGTTAACCCATTCCAGATGCGTTCGACATACTTTTATAGACATCGAATGCATTCGTTCGAGCGGATTGCAGCCAATTTTGTTAACCCCGAGTTAATTCGTCCCAGCTGGTTAAGGGGTTAAGCCAGCCAATCAAATACCGTTTAAATCACTTTTCACTTGTTTAAGATGTTGATGATCTAGCTTGGGAGAAAAAGGAACTAACTAATTGCACTACACTGCACTACACTAACTAATGAAGTTAACTAATTACAAGCTTTTCAATTTTGATCACAATATGTAGCAACTGCACCGAAAATATCCTACAGTGCACCTTCTTTTTTAGATATGGTGCTTATTTTTTACATCTTTGTCCGGCTTAGTTATCACGGAAGCTGAACCTTATATACGAAGGCGGTTCCATAAAAACTGAGAGTAATTTTTTTTTGAGTTGGCAAAAGTACGAAGGGGGAAAATAACCACGCAGACGACTAACCGAATTAAGGATGTGTCTATGGCAACAGTTATTAGCCATGGAAGACAGTTCTGGTTTTGTTATTGCGCAGTTGTTTAAGGTACGTCTGCATTTCGCCATACAGCTATGGAGGTGAGTGATTCAGAGTTAAGAAGTAAAATGCGCTGTGCGATAAAACTTTGCTATGTTTTTGGGTAATACGGTTCCAGAAACAGTTGATTTAATTAAAAAAAACTTAGAAAGATAAATGTTTGGGTGAGTCAACGATTTTTAGATGGCATCATGTCGGCAGAATTCGCTCCTAGGCCTGATCGACCTAAAAGTGTTGCTACGGAACGTATTGTTAACACTGTTTGGGCATAGCGACGTGAACTAATATTTCAAAAACGTCGACATTCCGTATTCTACGTGACGAATTACTGCTGCATCGTGTGTGTTCCAGATGGGTACCTCATCACCTGACGAGAGAACAATTGTTAACCACAGTTCAGTTGTGTCATGAGTGGAAACAAATGATTGCAAAGGATCCAAATTTTCTAAACACAGTAATTACTGCCGATGAAACATGGATCTACTATTTCGAAAAACAAAACAAAAGCGCAACGAGTGTCTGGAAACACATAGGCTTGTCACCTCTGAAAAAAGTATGCCAAACCAAATCAGCTGGGAAGGTGATGATGATAACTTTCTTTAGTCATAAAGGTGTAGTCTACCAGCATGCCGTTCCTCACATGTCAATGTAATACTCAGCATTGAACTTATCAATGCTGAGTATTACATTTCAGTCTTGAAGCGTCTGTGGCGACACATATCTATTAGGCGACCGAAACTGGTGGGCACGTGGATCCTACACCATGATGACGCCCGCCCACGTGTGGCTACTTGTGTTCAACAGGTTTTTACGAAATGCAGTATTGAAAGCATACCTACAGTTCTGACGTCGCCCCGTGCGATATCTGGTTGTTTCGAACAATGAAGGAGAAGTTCCGTGGCGCAATATTCAACACAAATGGTGATGTTATTCAAACTGTACAGGAGCCGCTAAAGCAGTTTCCACCGAATCTCTTCTCCACGTGCTTTAAAAAGTGGACTGAACGATGAGACCGTTGTATATCATCCGAGGGAAGATACTTTGAGAAAGAATAACATATATTGTGCTGTACCTATATTTCTTCATTCTGTGTGATTTTAGCTTTTATGGAGCTGCCGTTGTGCAATATGTATAAGCATTGAAACACGTAAATTAAAATGATGCAAAAATAAAGATCATCAACGCTGATAATGTACTAAGGTATACATGTAATAATAGTAATGTATTATTGCATAAATGCGAACAAATCTTGCGATTGGCCACCCCTAGGGCTGAGTGGTAGGAGACGCAGGTCTCTAGTCATTCGTTCGACATGGACCCGGTTTCGGATCCCGAGGGTAGACTGGATTGTGTGTTTGCCTTACGCCATTTTCAACCAAATCAGCTGGAAGGTGATTTGATAATTTTGATCCCATCCCTAGAAAGGCGAGTGAACTTCTACAAGCCACTGAGTTGCTCACGGCGGTCGTTGACCCTTTAACCGGCTGTAAAGAACTAACTCGGATTTAGCAAAATGGGCTGAAATCAGCTCCAACGAATGTATTCGCTATTTACAAATTACAAAACGGCTGAAACAAGTCAACCTGTGCATCAGAAAACACTCCTTTCCCCTTAGCTTTGTTGTTAAAAAAAATGGTTATTTACGGGGATGATTAACACTAATACCTTCTGATTGATTACCTACTAAAGAGATTATAACAATGGCGACGAACCTACGAAAGGAGAGAGATGTATTCCAGAAGACGTCGTGTTGAGGTGTACTATGATCCACTGAAATCAACAGCTGTCAAGCGAGGATGAGACAATGAACCAGTCCTCGTAACTGATGGTAACGAACAATTTTGCGATTGGGCAGTATGATTTTATGCTTCATGAACATTGTCAGGTTTATATTTAACACCCGGCAGCTTGTAACCTCCTGATGTCTTTTACCTAATGATGGTTCAGCTGCGGAACAGAAATATCTTATATTTTTAGCGTGTATATATTTAAAATAAATAAATCTTCTAACACTGTGAATCGTACATTCGCGAGTGTTTAGTGCATCGTGTACTGACAGCATTGATTTCAGTGGAAAGAGATGCGTCGGTCTCTTGTTTCTGCCCAGTAGCATGATGTCCAGGTCAAAGTGACTATGCTTTTCCCATCATGCCTTGTGTCATGGAGCAGATAATATAGGACCTGAGGGGATATTTTCTCACAAATGACGGGTTTACGTTCGATACTGTTGAGATGATTGTGTAGGGGGGGGGGGTGATCGTTTTGTAGCATTTTCGTATATTCGTAAAACCCGGCCGGTTTGTAAACATTTTCGTTTGGAAAGCGTAGAAAATTCTGCGCACGATATGGCTCAGGTACTTCGGCCGCTTAAAGGATCAAACCGCCAAATATATAAAAACAGAAAAAAAAAACTGGAAAATTAAAACAAAAGAGACAAAACAAAATTATGAAATGGCAATCAAACAACATCTCGAATTTTCCGTTTAAGAGGAAATGTCTTTGCTTATGAGAAAAGTCAAGTTCTCTGAAATCCATTTTGAAATCAACAATTTCATCCAAAAATATATAGCCACCTCGGTGGCGCAGTGGTCTAAGCGATGGCCTCTGATCATTCGTCCGAAATGGGGTCTGGGTTCGAATCCCGGTGAGGCATGGATGTTGTGTTTGTCTTACGGCACTGGCTCTCTCCCTTCCCTGGAACCAGTGACCCTAAAGTAGGGACGGGCGACTGCTTCTAGCCCATTGAGTTGCTCACGGTGGTCGTTAAACCTCCAATCAAAAAATATATATATATATATGAAATATAAATAAGCGGTACGTATACTGAAGGATACTTGCCATTTCTCTTGGGCCGCCCGGTGGCGCAGTGGTCTAAGGCGTTGGCCTCTGATCATTCGTCCGAAAGGGGTCCGGGTTCGAATCCCGGTGAGGCATGGATGTTGTGTTTGTCTTACGGCACTGGCTCTCTCCCTTCTCTGGAACCAGTGACCCTAAATTAGGGACGGGCGACTGCTTATAGCCCATTGAGTTGCTCACGGTGGTCGTTAAACCTCCAATCAAAAAAAAAAAAATTCTCTTGGAAGAAGACATAAAAAACTGGCGCAAGGTAAGAGTCTACAGTTATTGCAAATTCAAATATCATTTTTATCTGAAGGGTGAGGAAGAAATGCACTTATATCAGTTAAGCTTTTTTGTGCTCAAACCAATCAAACACTCAAGACCAGTTTGAACAAAGAACAACGAGTGCGTAAGAAATTAAAATCAAATCTCGAATATATAATCACCAAGTCTAGAAAAACGGGATGGATGTTGCCTTGAGCGAAAAGAAAAATATTAACATTTAATTTACGAGCTTGTGAAAATACAAGTTTGTCCGTGTCCCCTCACGCCGGAATAAGTCACTGCCTCAACTGAGCTACGTGGACGGAATATCTCGCTGCAGATTTATCTTCTTGACACATCTTTTCACCTCTGTAGTACGTCACATCATCTCCCTCTTAATTGTTTTTTTATTTTGTTGTCTTAGAATCGAAGTAGGAATTTTTCGTTAATTCCAAACAATGTGTGGAACAAACATCTCACATTTTTCGAAGAACCCAACGATCAGTGGATTCATTTTCCTTAATCAGGTGCCAATGTGAAAACACATATTTGTCCATGTCCCCTAACTCCGGAGTAAGTCGCTCTCCCAACTGAGGTACGCGGATAGAATGTCTCGGTGCAGATTTGTCGTCTTGACACATGTTTTCACCTCTGTAGTGCGTCACAAACTTCTCACGGACTGACCATACCAACAAACGAAAATCATTCTGAGCAATGTAACATGCTACGTGGCATAACGTTGATGACGTATTACTGAGCTGAAGCGTAAGTCCAATCGATAACGAAGAAGCACTGAACCTGCCGGCGTAGTTCAGTTCAGAGAACAACCGCTCCATAGTTGGAAGACGTGGTTCGAAATCTACCACTGGCGCAAGGTTATACACTCAATGGACAAAACATTAGGATACCTACCTAATAGCGTGTTGATCCACCTCTAGCGCGAATGAAACCCTGTACGCGCCGAGACGTCGACTACACCAGATGCCGGAGGGTTTCCGTGGGTAATGCCAGCCATTCCTGTTGCACAGTTGTTCTACACCGCGCCCCCAGACGTCAGTCTGGGATCCATGGATCTAAATCTCGCTAAACGGCATCCAAGAGAGTTTCCACAGAGTTTATATCCGGGGATCCAGGGGCCACCGAGTGTTTCCAAATTCAGTTATGTGTTCATCGAGCCATACTTGGGCGGATGGCTGATTGTCCTGCTGAAACAGACCATCGGCCACAGGACGCGTAAAGGCCATGAACGGGTGTAGGTGACCAGCCAGCACGTGCTGGTAGCATTCAGTAGTTAAAGACTTCTCCGGACAAACTAAGTGGCCTAATGCCTCCCACGAGAAGGCTCCCCGGACTATCACAGAGCCACCACCACCTTGAACAGAATCAACCCTGCACGACTGAGTCATGACCTCTTGCTGTCTACGCCACACCCGTACCCTACCGTCATCTCGGTACTTCTGGAAACGGGATTCATCTGACCACACGATGCGTCACTATTCTGCAGTGGTCCAGGCTTGATATTCTCGGCAACCCGCGAAGCGTTGCACACGAGTAGGGAGTCGGCTCCCGGTACCCAAGAGTATATATACATCGTGCGACATACTGTTCGCTCGCTGACGCTGCTTGGCCGTCCGACATTTACCCTGGATGTGACTTGCGCCGTCTTTGCCGAGCTGTCAGTCTGTACATGTCCGGATAGTCTACGTCGACCCCTGTCATCGATGGCGTGTGGTCGGTCACTGCTTGCTGTCTGAGCGCTGGTACGATTCTCGATAGAATATTCGCGGTACACCTTTGATACGGTTGCCCTTGGGAATCCTAGGGTTCTTACCACTTCGGCGATTAAATGACCCATCTGCCTTGCGTCAACAATGCGTTCACGATCAGAGTCGCTCAGATCACCACGGATACCCATGTTTGTTGATTGTGATACACTGTTGAGAAGACCTGTTGTCCGCCTATTTACTGCCTGCGTTCAGTGTAGGTCTGTCCTACTGTGCGCGAGGGATGCCCATGTCATGCACATGTAACGTTATTGCACATGTAACGTTAAGTAATTCAAAACCTGTAGCGTTCTCGACGCTTATTGTGCTCCTATATATAATCTCCCAGTATCACAAGGAAATCATTCCATTCGCACCTCTTATTGATAGCACTTGCACTTTGTTTTACCAATTGGTTAAATTCTGATCGTGGAAATTTCTTTCCTTGGTGTTTTCAAAATAAACAAGAAATATGACACCAAATTTTCGGTTGTAATGGGCACGTCTTTTGAATACGTTCTGACGCGAATTAAATTTATCAGAGGTATTTAAAGCCAATGGAACCGGTTGGGAAAATGATCACTTGGTTTTTACAATTGGTAAAACATCCACAAATAGAAACATCTACTTAGTTCTATCAGCGACTAAAAAGCACGTTACGAAAATTAACAAATGGCGCACAAAAAATTTCTCATAGCACAAGGAAGGTATCAGAAACAAAGAGATCTTCAAATCGAACAGTTAAAAGAAGAAATATAGAAAAGGAAACATTATATAAGTCTACGTATGCTAGTGGAAGAATTTCGCATAATGGGGAAATTGAAAATAGGCGAAAAGTATTCTTCATGGAAAATCCTATACTAAGGGAAAATAACTTTTCAAATACGTCTCCCGGAATCAGAGATACCGGAAAAAAAAAGTTTCGATCTTTACGCACCTACCAGGAAATTTTGCATTATTTAAAGAGGATAATGATCAGCATCTCTGTTGCAGAGAATGGCATACAGTAAAAAAAGAAATTCCTAAATAGTGTTTTTAGAAGCTCCCATACACACAGCTGCAAATTGAAGTACACATGCATCTCCTACCGACAGAAATGTGAACTACAAAATTCCCCATATACTAGGATAAAGTGTTCCGCTAGGTAAATGGCATCCGGTTTTGAAAGAATTTTTTAAATGGGACATGTAGAAGCAGGCTATTGAGAAAAACAGATCAAGCATTTGCGCCCCCAGTGGCGAAATTATGTATTATTTCGGGAAGAAAATGCGCACACAGTGTTTGTTCAGTTAGTAGTATCTGATCAAAAAAGTTTTTAAATCGGGTTTTTATTCCCGAAGATGTTGCTGTAAGCAAAAACGTAAGCTGCGCCCCCTGGTGGCAGACTTGTGCGTTAAGAGAAAGTTGAAATTACACGAGAAACATTTTTCAGCGGAAACGCTCTCCAACAAAAAAATATGTTTTCAAATAGGACACTTACAAGCAGAGCTGTTGGCAAAAATAATCTATGCATCTACGCGGAAAAAAGATGCATTATTTTAAGAAGAAAAGTAATGTAAAGTTGTTTTCATTATTTTTATTCTTAGTTAATGAAATGATACCGCTCACGTCGAAAGTTTTTTTCAACATGAGCCATATCTGTCCACGAAATAATTTTTTCAGTCAAGTTCTCAAGAGCTCAGACTTTGCTGCAAATACATTAGAAGCAGAAATTAACACTTACTCCCCCTGGTGGCCAAACCATTTTTTTACCAAATATTAGAAATTATATGCAAAAAATTCTCCAACAGGAGCTGTGTCCGATACAGAAGTTTTAGAAGCAGAGACATCGGGGAAAAAGCAATTTCCCTTTACGCCTGCTAGCCGAAAGTCTACGAATTACCTGAAAATTTTGAAATTATATGAAAAACATTTCGCACTAGAACCGTTATGCACCAAAGAAGGAATTTTTTTAAATCGGACTCATACGAGCAAAGATATTGACAAAAATAAGATATCCATCTATACCCTTGGCGGAAAAACCATGCATTATTTTAAAAATGAGATATTCCGAAAATTTTTATCGACGTGATTGGTATCGGTCCAGAAAGTGTTTTCTCAATCGAAGTTTTAGAAGCTCAGATGTTGCTGCAAATGCATGAGAAGCCGAAATTAAATCTTACGCGCCTTGGTGGATAAACCATTTTTTTTTCCAAAAATTAGAAATACAGTATATGCAAACGATTTCCCATCAAGATCTGTATCCGCTGCGGGAAGAATTTTTCGAATCGGAGTTTTAGCAGAAATATCAGGAAAAACGCGATTTACCCTTACCTCCCTTAGTGGAAAATCTATAAATTAATTAGAAATTATGTGAAAAACATTTCCCCCAGAAACTGTATCCAACAAAGAAAAGCATTTTAAAATCAGACTTCTAAAAGCACAGATATTCGACAAAAATAATATATACATCTATGGCCCCGCGACGGAGAAACCACACATTGTTTAAAGAAGGAAATATTCCGAAAAGGTTTATCGAAGTGAGTGGTACCGCTCCACAAAGTTTTTTTCAATCGAAATTTTAGGAGCTCAGGTTTTGCTGCAAATGCATGAGAAGCAGAAACTAACACTTACTCTCCCTGGTGGCCAAACTGTTTTATTTTCAGAGATTAAAATTTATATGCAAACGATTTCCCATCAAATAATTTTTCTAATGCGAGTTTTAGAAGCAGAGATATCGGTAAAACGCAATTCACCTATATGCCCCCTAGCGGAAAATCTATGCGTAACTTGAAAAAGTAGCTATACCTAAAATAGTTTTCGACATAAATGGAATCGAAAGGTAAAAGATTTTTTTCAATCAGATGTTTAGAAGCAAATAGGAGGAATAAAATGGATTTTGAAATCGACATCATCAGCATTTACGCCCTCTAGTGGCGAAATTGTGAATCATATGAAAAAAATAATAAAGAATCATCATTCGCACATTTCAAACTTCCGAATGCAAAAATATTTTTTTAAATTGGACTAATAGTTACAGAGTTATGGTGTCCACAGATGGACGGACGGACAGACAAACCAATAACATAAGCACGATCTTTTTTACAAAAGACGGGCTGAAAATGAAAGAATCTGAGGTCAACATGTCATTCGTGAACACCCAAAACTTCACTCTCCACAAAATCAGATTTTCATTTCGCTCGATGTCTTTCCTACGTTCTCAAATTTTCAAGTACAAAGAATACAAAGAGCTGTCGATTTTTTTAAAAAAGGAGTTCATGGGTACACCATGTCACCCAACACGAAACAGTTCATAATTCTGGTCAATATTTGCCTAATGAAGGCTGTTATGTTTTTCAAAGCACATTGTTATGCAAAAAATGGTTTAGCAATCCACTTTCTCTAATTGTTTGAGAAATTTAGGTGAGACGCTTTGAAGAAAACCTCTTCAATCTCATTCCCTTCCAACTTCGAATACACCACGTGGAGGGCACATTCATCTGTCTCTGGGAAGGAGAGATTTTCAGCTTTCGTGAGACGTTGGCAACGAGGAATTAACTGAACCCCATATTTTCAATTTGCCTTCGAATTAGAGGAAAATAATTTTCTACCTTCTCTGCATGCACACGTTACACTGTCTGATGAAGCGTTCACCAGCACAGAAATCAGAAACCTTTTGATATAAGTTTATCTTATACACTATCCAGCCACGACATCCAAAACAAGATCAGTGCCTTTTGTACGATGTAAATACACTGCTGGCCACCCAAAATGCAACACCAAGAAGGAAGCATCCGATTGGCCTGAAATTCGCAGCATGCGTCGCCCGCATGAGGACATGCAAAGGAATAGCATTGCAGGGCATATGCAAATCATGTGCGCCCGGCACAACACCGAGAAGCACTATAAAAATGTTGCACAGGAGGCGGAGTATAAGTAGTGGAAGTGTGTTGTGCTGCCGGACCTTTGCGTGGGAAGCTTCCTGATGCCTCGTCGCAGAATACGGCAGTCATTCCACCACATTTCGGAGTTTGACAGAGGACGAATAGTGGCTTATCGCAACAGCGGTTTACCGTACCGAGACATCGGCGCTCGTGTGGTACGACATCCAGCCACAGTGGGACGAGTATGGATTCGGTGGGTGCAGGAGGAACGGACGGACCGACGTGAGTGATTGCCGCAGCCGCGGCACACCACCGAAAGAGAGGACCGGCATGTTGTGCGGTGGGCATTGAACGCTCACACCGCCACATCACGAACGTTAGCGCAGGAATTAGGGTGTGTTGCGCAACAACCTGCGTCAGCACGTACCGTTCGACGTCGTTGGCAGGAGCGGGGACTTGTCGCACGGCGCCCATTACTCCGATTACCATTGACGTTACACCACCGGCGAGTGCGGCGGCAGTGAGCCGTTGAACGCCGCACCTGGACTACGGAATGGCACGACATTGTCTTCTCCGACGAATCCCGCTTCAGCCTGCAACACCACGATGATCAGATCCGCGTGTGGCGGCACCGCGGCGAGAGACTGTATAACGCCTGCATTATGCATCGCCATACCGGTCCGTCGCCTGGTGTTATGGTTTGGGGCGCAATTGGATATGACAGCCGCACCCCTCTGGTACACATCGCCGGTACACTCAACAGCTACCGCTACATCTCCGACGTTTTGGAGCCAGTAGTCCTCCCTTACCTGCAGGACCTGCCAGCGGCCACGGTTGAACAGGACAATGCGCGCCCGCACGTGGTACGCATCGTGCAACAATTCTTCACGGCCCATCAGGTGTCACTGCTGCCGTGGCCCGCGTGTTCTCCCGATATGTCGCCCATCGAACACGCCTGGTCGCTGATCAGCAACCCAGTGGCCCGGCAAGCACCACACGCTGCTACACCTGATGAACTGTGGCAACGTGTGGAAGCAGCCTTGACCGACATACCCCAAGACCACATCCAAACCCTCTTTCGTTCGATGCGGCGGCGTGTAGCGGCCGTTATTGCCAGCCATGGTGCCACACGACCTATTGATGTCTGCGTGTTCCGCAAGTCACACGGGCCTGTAAGCTCAATCGTTATATCTTTGTATCTGTTGTTATGTGTCCAGTAAATCTGGCTTTGCTATCTCGTGTCCTTCTTGGTGTTGCATTTTTGGTGGCCAGCAGTGTATTTAATATTTTGGTTTCTTTTGATGGATGTGGAGTTGAAAACCCGAGGAAGACTTAATGCTGCGTTTGATTTGTTACTCGTAGTAGCTGCAAACTTAGCTAAACTTTGGGAAATGTCTGTAACTAAATACATCTGTCTACCTAGATTTTAGATGAACAAATGTTAAATAATACAACTCGACTTCTGTACGCATCGCTCACATGAAAACGAACAGCATTGCTGAACTGCAAAGACGCTCTCCTACAGTAGGAAGAAGCAAGACGCCACACAGTACGGGTGACCTGTCACAAGTTGAGGGACCTCGGCAGGGAGTTTCTGCCTCACCCAGGATGACCAAAAGTCCAGCCTTTGGAGGATATGTCCTCCTTTTCTTATCATGTCCTCCTGTCCTCCAGGCATTAAGGGAAACATCCCAAACGTCCGGGTTTTTCAATAAGGAATAATTAAAATACATTTTGATCAAATTCTTCTATTGCAATCATACATCCTATCAAGCCACCGCTTTAATGTATTCATTGCTTTCTGGATTCTCAGTCGCGTCTTCCCTGTTTCTCCGGTCAGTTCATTCGTGCAATCCTGCAGCGGCTAGTTCCAGTGCGTAAGCGTGCGTTAGTCTGTCTGCCGTTCATCGCACGTGAACGGTGTCATGCGGTGTAGTCGTGTAAACAGTCAGCTCATACTCCTTGTTTTGTGTGTTCTGAGGGGTCTGGTACGATTCGTCCAACGACGATTGGTTCAATGCCGATTGGTCCAATGCCGATTTGTCCAATGGACAATCGGTCCAAAGGTACGATTCGTCCAATGGTACGATTGGCCCAATGCCGATTCGTCCAATGGTACGATTGGCCCAATGCCGATTCGTCCAATGGACGATTGCTCTAATTCCGTCCTATCATCCGAAGTGCTGCTCGTGCTATAAAAGTCTCTTCTGTTCTGATTCTATCTCCGATGCTATAAGAAAGTACCGGTAGTCCAAAGAACGTAAAATAATGTTACATTTCATGCGTAATATTGTGGTTACAGATTTCTTTTTTGTTTCTTTGTTTTTTTGTTTTTTGGAAAACAAAAAAACAAAGAAACAAAAAAGAATCGCTTTTTTTTGGAATCGCTTTTTCTTGTTATACTGTCCTTGCTGCCGTATGAAGTTACTGATGTACGAGCCGTTCTATCAACTTCAATGTTTCTCTTTTACATGAAATAATATAAAATACTAGTGTTCCGTTTCTGTTTGTAGAATGCAGTAGGGTTTTCCGCCAACTGCCCAATGGAAACAACTGCTCGGGGTTTGGACAGAGGCCTTTTCAACAGTTTTTATTCCAGCGATGTCATATTCATAACGTTTACATATTAAATCAAGTTAATAATATTGCGCTTTTATTTAAACAAGAAATATTAATTCATAGGCCCTAGACCTATGTTTTTTTAACAGTTTTAATTCTACCGATGTCAGATTCATAATATTTACATATCAAATCAAGTTAATAATATTGAGCTTTAACTTAAGCACGAAATAATAATTCATAGGCCCTAGGTCAAGGATTTTTTACCAGTTTTAATTCTACCGATGTCAGATTCATAACGTTTACATATCAAATCAATTTAATAATATTGAGCTTTTATTTAGGCAGGAAATATTAATTCATAGGCTCTAGGCCTAGGCCTTTTTAGAACTTTTTATTCTACCGATGTCATATTCATAATGTTTACATATTAAATCAAGTTAATAATATTGCGCTTTCACTTAAGAACAAAATATTAATTCATAGGCCCGCGGCCTAGGTACCTAGCAAAGACCTCAGAAATGATACGATGAGTGCCTTTTATAAAGTTTTATAGAATGTTTACAAATACCAAAAATCTAGGTTGTAACTCAAAATCTTCTAAAAAGGTCCGGTGCCTAGGTGCCTCGTAAAGACCTGAGAAATGATAGGATGAGTGCCTTTTCTTAGGTTTTATAACATATTTACAAATACCAAATATCTAGGTTGTAAATTAAAATCTTCAAAAAATGCCCGCGGCCTAGGTACTTTGCAAACAGCTGAGAAATGCTCCATTGAGTGCCTTTTACCAGGTTTATGTAAAATGTTTACAATTACCAAATATACGGAAATTATCTTTCTAAAGGATATAAAGAGGAGAATAATTAAAATTATTATTCGTTTCTGGAAAATAAAAAAGTTTACCGTTGGTAAGATGATACCATTGGACGAATTGGCATTGGACCAATCGTACCATTGGACGAATCGACATTGGACCAATCGTACCGTTGGACGAATTGGCATTGGATGAATCGTCCCTCTGGACGAATCGGCATCGGACCAATCATCGTTGGACGAATCGTACGGGTCTGGTTCTGAGTCGTATCTGTGAGCTTTTTCCATTTATAACTCAAGTTTCTTAAGCAATCAGTGAGAGGTTAATAGTTAAATACAATTTGAACGACATGTCAAGCTATGAATTTCACAAATATTTGTTAATGAAACAATATCTACTGAAGGAAATCTCTTTTGGTGAAAGATATAAGTAAAAATGTTCAGCAGACTAAAATCTTCTTTCTCAAAGTTTTACACGTCTAAACTCTCAAACTGTAAAATTTAAATACAGAGTATATGCATTCATATTTATTTTTGAACAAATTTATTGTGTCCTTCTTTTTCTCGAACTGTCCTCCTTTTTTAATGAAAATGTCCTCCCATTCCAGAAAGTCATCTGGTCACCCCGGCCGCACTTAGCCTATTCCCCGGACATTGCCCCAAGCGACTACCGCATTTTTGAGTCGTCGCAGCATTTCCTGGACGGACAGGGATTCACCAACTGGGATGATGTCGGACACGCACTTTTTCAGTGCTTTGGGTCCAAGCCGCCACAATTCTACAGGAACGGTATCGAACAGCAGCGTAGACGATGAGAGCAGGTCGTAGCAAACAATGGAGACTACACTTTGGACTAATTTGTACTTTTATGTAAGGTAATTAGCACTTTTCTGTTGCCTTGAATTTGCAGAAATCACACACACACAAAGGTACATCCAACCAAATATTATATGGACACTGCCTGACAGAGAAAATGCAACACCAGGAAGGAATGCTCAAAAACAGACCAAAATGCACACACAGATAGCCAGGTAGGTCCTGAACAAATGATTTAATTGCGGCATACAGACTAGGCTCCAGTGGCCGAATATACATGATGATCAATAAGGAGAGTGACCCCCATTTTGGGTGATACAGCGTTGAATCCGACGTTGCATCGTGGCAATGAGAGTCCCAGTAGAGTCCTGGGGTATCGTGGACCAAGTGGTGTTGATCTCAGTCCACAGTTCATCTTCATTTTGCAGGGGTGGATGGGTACTCACCCGACAGCCAATCGTGTCCCACAAATGCTCGATGGGCCGGGGAGTCGTGCTGGCCATGGGAGTATCTGCACACCGTGTAGATCATTCAGACTGACCCGAGCGGCATGCGGCCAGGCGTTATCCTGTTGATAAACGGCGTCTGGGATGCCCTGCAGATACGGTAGTACCACGAGCCCTAGCACCTCGTCAACATAGCAGCGTGCCGTTAATGTGCCCGTAATGCGTACCAGCGGTTAGTGGCTGTTGACGCTGATAGCATTCCATAGCCTCCAGACTCTCACACGGCGATCATCCGTGGTGAGATAGAACGGCGATTCGTCGCTGAACACCATACTGTTCCATACGGCACCCCACGCAGCTCTAGAGCGACACTATGCCAAGCGGTTACGACGATGGCCCGCTGCTAACGTAGCCTTCGCAACGGACTGCTGGACAGCAAACCAGACGCAGCCAAACGGCGCGACATTGTCCGCGTCGATATCGGAGCATCCAAGCCACCCCCGTTCACTCTTCAAAATGTCGCCCGTTGTGGCCTGTGCGTTCCCAACGGCTGACGTTGGCTGCGACGATCGGTGCGCTCGGTCGTCCGTTTCCGTGCTGCGGTTCCCATACGACGTTGCACGGATCCTTCCTGGGACTACTCTATTTAAATGCGACCGACGGTTGCGGCATCGCGGTGCGTTTCTTCCACAATACGACTCAAGAACCATTCCGCAGTACAAAGGCCTATGAAGACACCTCTCATGAACTCATCCGTTTGACGAAATCGCGTACGACGGCGTCTTAACGGCATTGGCACCCCTTGTTCGTTCTCCATACACGGTTACAGCTGAACCACTCACTTCTCGCGGCGGTGACGACGTCTTGACTGATGGCCTCACGGGCTGGTTGTCCGCTTATATCCCGCGTGCCGTTCTTCCGATTGGCATGCAAATGCAATCATTTGCATAACTTGTAATTGTGCACCCACCCTACAATTTGCATGGCACTGCGTTCGCGTCTTCGTGGTGTGGCATTTTCTGTGTCAGGCAGTGTATATCATCATCATCATCATCATCATCATTGTCAACCATTATCAATCCACTGCTGGACGAAGGTCTCCCCAAGTTTCCTCCACAACGGTCTGTCTTGTGCCATTCTCCTCCATGTCACCCCTGCACACTTTCGAATTCCATCCACCCATCTCCCATGTGGTCTTCTTCTGGGTCTTTTCCTGTCCCTTGGAATCCAATCTAAAATTTCGGCTGTCCATCGATGATCTGTCCTTCTGGCAGTATGTCCAGCCCATTGCCATTTCAGGGATTTAACTCTGATCATGATGTCTTCCACTCTTGTCATTTTTCGGATCCACGAGTTCCTCTTCTTATCTCTCCTGGTTACACCAAGCATGCACCTCTCCATACTGCTTTGAGTTGTCTGCAGCCTTTGTATGTCTCTTTTAGTTAAGGTCCACGTCTCTGCACCATACGTAAGCACTGGAAGGATGCATTGATCAAACACTTTTCTTTTAAGACATAATGGCATATTGCTCGTGAAAATTATGCTGTTTCTTCCAAAAGCTCTCCACGCAAGTTTTGTACGCCGATTAATTTCTTCACCAATGTGACCCTCACTTGATATCTGCTGTCCAAGATAAACGTACGTGTCTGTTATCTCCAGCTTTTCTCCATCAATCGATAAATCTTCATTTCTTGTAAAAGCATTGAACATCACTTTTGTCTTCTGAAAGTTCATTTTTAATCCCACTTCTTTACTCTTGTCAGCAAGTTCCTGGATCATACTCTGCAGCTCTGATGGGGTAGTTGCAAAAATGACTACGTCATCAGCAAAACGAAGGTGGGTTAGATAATCTCCATTAATCTTTATCCCCTTGTTTTCCCAGCTCAGCGACTGAAAAACACCCTCCAATGTGGCATTAAAGAGCTTCGGAGATATGGTGTCACCTTGTCTCACTCCCTTTCCAATTTTTACGTGTGTTGTATTTTCAAACAGCCGAATCTTTGCACTTGCATTTTCATAGATGTTATTAATAATATTAATGTATGCATCTTTAATACAACAGGTTTTCAGAGCCATTGTAACTGCTGATGGTTTCACCGAATCAAAGGCTTTTTCATAATCGATAAAAGCCATGCACAATGGAAGTTCATATTCCCTTGCTCTTTCAATTAGTTCTCTCAGCACGTGGATATGATCTATTGTGCTGTAGCCACTCCTGAATCCAGCTTGTTCTCTCGGTTGAGCCATGTCCAGTGTTACCTTCAAGCGGTGTGAAAGAACTTTAGTGAAGATTTTATAAACTACTGATAGGAGGCTGATAGGTCTGTAGTTTCCGAGATCCTCAATGAAACCTTTCTTATGTAGCAGGATCATTGTAGCGGTGTTCCAATCCTCAGGAATCTTTCCTTCATTAAGGCATCGAGTGAAAATTTGGGCGAGTACTGTTTCGATTTCTCCACTTGATTCTTGTATGATGTCTACAGTAATTCCATCTTCTCCTGGAGCTTTTCCTCGCTTCATGTTCTTGATTGCATGTGCAACTTCTGCTGGAAGGACTGGAGGAACTCTGGTACTGGTATCTTTCATGATGTCTGGAGTGCATATATCTTCCCTTTCATATAATTTGGAGTAGAAATCTTTCACTCTTGTCAAAATTTCGCCTCTATTTCTTGTTACAGAACCATCTTCTTTTCTCAGTGCCATAATCTGTTTTCTTCCCTTACTCAGATGTCCCTTTGCTATCTTTAGGCTTTGGTTGTTTTCAATTGCTTTCCTCACTAGTTCACAGTTGAATTTCCTTACGTCTTCAGTGATACTTTTTCTTACTGTCTTGCATAGCTCTATATATTCCACTTTGGAAGTCACATCTTCTTTAGTTGTCCTCATCTCTCTTCTTTTTTGCATCAACATTTTGGTTTTTCCTGATAATTTGTTTACATGCAACTTGTTCTTAGACCCAGCTAATTTTGTTGCTGTTTCCATAAGAGCTTTGGTTACTTTTCTGTTAACTTCAGAGATGTCCACTTCTTCCGATGTTAGGCCTTCTAAAGCAGAGAACCTGTTCTTCAGTTCCAACTTGAAGGTATTATGGTGTTTTTTAAGGTTGGTTATGTCAATAGATTTTGTTTGTCTTATGAGCTTGCCACGTTCAAGTTTAGTGTTGAGGTGCATCTTACATCTCACCAATCTATGGTCACTATATGTGTTGAACTTGTTTAGCACACTGCAGTCTTCTATGACGAATTTTTTGTTACACATAATAAAATCAATTTCACTTGTCGTCCCATTTGGATGTCTCCATGTCCATTTCCTGTGTGGCTTTTTCTTGAAGAAGGAGTTCAAGATGAAAAACCCTTCTGCCTCTGCAAACTCAACGAGAGTATTTCCACGCTGGTTTCTGTTGCCATGACCGAATTTACCTACCGAAGTTTCATTCTGTTGCCGTTGCCCTATTTTTGCATTGAAATCTCCCATAATTATTTTCAAGTGCTGCTTACCTTTATTATTTAGATGACAAATTTCCTCATAAAATTCTTCAATTTCTTCTTCAGGATGACTTGTGGTGGGTGCATAAGTTTGAATAATCTGAGCCTGGTATCTTTTCGAGAGTTGGATAACAAGTCGTGCAGCTCTGTCAGAGGAACTTTCAACTTCTACAACTTTATCCTTCAGTTTCTTGTTTATTATAAATCCAACACCACTAGTTCTGCCAGTATCTGTCCCACGATAGTAGAAGGGATGTCCACTTTTCAGTTCGATGAGATCTTCTCCTTTTCTCCTTACCTCACTTAGCCCCACGATGTCCCACTTGATCCTTTGTAGTTCCTCTTCCAATTCAAGAAGCCTTGAATCAGAAGATGGACGCTCCCTATCTTCTGATTCAAGGCTTCTTGAATTGGAAGAGGAACTACAAAGGATCAAGTGGGACATCGTGGGCTAAGTGAGGTAAGGAGAAAAGGAGAAGATCTCATCGAACTGAAAAGTGGACATCTCTTCTACTATCGTGGGACAGATACTGGCAGAACTAGTGGTGTATATATACAGTATATTATATAGCAGAAAAACCAAATAAAAGCACCAAATAAAAACCAACTTTGAAATTCTAAAGCGCGCAAGGCTGCGCAAAAGAAAGATCAAAACATATACGGAATTAATGCTAAAACCATAACAATTTTGCTTTGGTTTTAGCATTACTACAGTCTGTACTATATATGAATATATTGTATATATGCTATATATGCGCAGTGCACACGCATATATTGTATATATGCGGGGGTGTGTAACAAAAGTTACAGCATGTAAGCAAAGTTTTTCAGTTGGGCTTTTACAATCATATGCTAACTGAACTGTTAAAGTCAAACATTTATATGAAATTTTTGATCCACCAAATTTCACTTGTTCTAGATATAAAAGCAACGGAAGCAGATGTTTTATGAGATTAAACATGAATCTATATTACCATAGGTCGGTAATTATTTTCTCTACAAGCGTAATAAATCGACATGGTTATTGCCTTTGAGAAATAAAAGTAAAAAAGGAGGACTTTTATTTTCTATTTCGATTTTTAGGCTAATATTGTTATGAACCGACGAAAGCGATGTATTCAAGTTAATTGGTTCTTCGAGAGAAAAAGGCCGTAAAATAAAACATCACCTACATAATATGCATGCAAAATTGACTGAAGTTGATAGGTTTTTTTACTACCTGCTCTCAGTAAAAGATAAAGGAAAGGCCATAACCGCCCGGTTTTTTTGTTCGTGTTATTTCTGGGGCAACGATTTTGTTTTAAATACTTTCATGACACTCACAACTGATTTTTATAGGAAATATTTTTTTTCTTTAATTTGTTACAAAAAAATAGCGACGTCACTGCAGCTCTTTTGTAACACGAAAACTGAATAAAATGGGATCAGAAGAATGTCATTATTAGTTATTAATAATAATACACTAAAACTAGCTTATCGCGTACGCTACAAGACTGGCACGTTTATTATTTGGTCGTTATTGCCATTTTTGTGTATTAGCGAACATTAAACATGTATCTACTTTTACTATATGAAAATTCATCCATGAAAGAACAATAGCTGAACCTTTAAAGAAACATGATCTGAAAAGTGAAGAAACCAAAATTTGGTCAGGGATGTTTAATTAATTATTTCCTTACGCAGGTTAATTGTATAATAATCATATCTTTGTAATTTTTCACTCTGATGCATCTAAATCTTTGTTTTATTTCAGTCAGAGTATTAAAATTAGTATGGGAAGTGCCCATGCGCAGACCTGGCCACCTGGACACCGAAAAACTTCCCGGTTCACTGCAAAAAGATTTCTGAAATTCACGAGAGACTTTCTGTGATTCCTTTCGTGAAATAAGAAAGAATATTTCTGATACAACTTTTTCCATGAAATGACGGAAAAATCTTAGAATTTCACTGATGTTTCGTACAACAAGAAGACTCTGAATTTTCAGAAATCTTTCCGCAATTTCTTTCTTATATTGACAGTAAATTACCGTTTTCAAGATGTGTTAACGGAAAATCCAGAATTTTCAGAAAACGTTCCGCAATGCTTTTTGTTTATTAATGGAGAACTCCGTTCCTACTTTTTCTATATCCACATGACGAAACATTTCCGGTAATAGGAGAGATTCACGAAAATACTTGAGATTTGATTAATTGTTAAATTTCAATAATCTGTCGAATAATTTCAAAATAATTTCAATAATTTTAATTATCTGCCCACTTGTTCCAGAGACACGACAGTGCCAGCGCAATCTGACACACGCGGCACCTATATTTCATTCTGGGCTTGAGACTGCGGTCCTTCTCTGACGAATGGTCACTGGCTTTTGGCCATTCGTCAGAGAAGGACCGCAGTCTCAAGCCCAGAATGAAATATAGGTGCCGCGTGTGTCAGATTGCGCTGGCACTATCGTGTCTCTGGAACAAGTGGGCAGATAATTAAAATTACTGAAATTATTTTGAAACATGAACCCTCAGCTACCCGAGACGAATATGTCTACTTCAGAATATTCTTGAACTAACATCATTTTCGGCAATCAGCAGAAATCCGAAATCGCACTTCCCAGACTGAAACCTGATAACTTATCACAAGTCATGCAGATCAATTGTTACTCGTGGCCGATACCGTTTTTTATAGGTAAAAGAGGAGAATCGCTCATCTTTAATACTGGATTTCTTCTCCAAGGAAAGGAGAAAACCTGAACTGAAGAAAAGCCACACTGGATAAAAACCTAAGCTCGTGTGCACAAGAACTATCCTATCTGCACCTCCACAGAGTGACCTGAATTGCCTATTAGAGTGTATGTACCATTAAAGTTTTCATTTTAAAAACCAAAATCATGCATTTACTACACAACTGGATTTCCAATACTGAGGATATCTTAAAATTAATGAATGTTCGAGTATTTCTTTCAGGTGAGTTAGAATTTAAAATCCCAATTAGTAGATAGCTTTCCCGAAACGAAGAGATGAGAACAATTTCCTGTTTGTCGCACGTGTATTCATTTCCCTGTAATGTTCAGAAGGTGTTGAAGTATAAATGAAATTGCATGCTGTCGTCTGTGAAAGAGTTAAAATAAAAAAACTGTTATATCTCAGTAGTTTTAATTAAATCATGTTGGGAAAACGCCTAAATGACTTGGAGAGAATGAACTTTTATTAATAAGAATTAGTATTGTTTCTGTCGTTGCGTTCTTTCTGAAAGTAATTACTGCTGAACTTAATTACGGTTATCCGCACAACCTTTGAAATCTTTCTTATTAACTTCCTTTAGAAATTTGGTTTTATAATTTTTGCAAAAACTACTTTAAAATATCATCTAGGAGATGTAAGTTATTTATTATCAATATTTTAGGATAATTTTTTCACCTTTTGTTCGGCATACAATAGCGGGCGGTCGTTGTATGCAACGTATACATTGCATACACTAATTAAACGCAAAAATTCGCTCTTTGAAAAACAAAACAAAAAAAAAAAGAAATCACGCGAAAAATATTGTACTGCCGTGTTTCATCGGGAATTTAAACTAAGTACCTAGTTTAGAAGAGTTTTATTTAAAACCAAACTCACATATTTGTTTGTATTTTAGCCAGAACTGAAACAAAGCGCGAATGCGAACCAAACTTTGTGTCATCATGCCCGAACTCACGTGAGATTGTGCCGTGCTTGCCAGGGACATGACATTTGATGCGAAATCGGCCATTGCATTCTGGGCTTGCGCAGTCAACCAATCAAAGAACCAGAGTCTATTCCCTATGTCCCCACTGTTTATTCCCACTAGTTTTGGGGCCTTCTTTAAGTGCCGCTTAAAAACTCGAAATGCGAAAGAGAGTATTGAATCGACCAATGGAAAGCTCGTTTTCTTTTGACGGTGAGTATCTGCTATGTAGTACGTAATTTCAGCGGATCATTTTCTTATTATTCAGTTGAAAAATTGTACGGCGACATTTTTGTACATTCCTTGCCTTTCTGAAGCACTGAAATGCTTCAAGATGATTTAAGCAAAACTGCAAAAGAAGAAAAAGGAAATGGATGATGCAAAATTAGTCTTTTGATTCCCTAAGTTTTATAGAAAAATCAAAATGTGTAAGCAATTAAACACCGACCTCATACTTGAGTCACTTAACATTGTCGTTTATGCAAACGCACAAACTAATTAATATCAAGATTCATAGTGTTTCAAATCTCCCAAGCTGTTTTGTTGGCAGTGTTTATTTATTATTTTGTAATGAAACTGTTTACCGATTCCTAACAAAAAAAAAAAAAAAGAATTAGAACACAAAAATTGTCAACATTCAGATTTAAAACAGCAAAAGTATACTAATAATCCGTATTATTGGCCTGAAACAAAGATCAAAGGTTCCAAGCTTTCGCACATTAATGAGATGTCTTTTTCCAAAGGTGGGCCCCCAGAGGGTAAATTCTTCTGCCTGGTAGTTTCCAAATCATAATCATTCCCCCGTAACTATCCTATATGGAAAGCATATGGGCTCAAAAAATTATTGTGACTCAAATAGCATCGGGCTTCCCAAAGTGAGCCTGAACTGCCTCAAAAAAACATATCCCAATCGTTTTGATATCGTTAGGTAAAAAAGTGAATTAAGCGCTTTTATACTCACTCTTCCGCCTGGATTACGCATTAAAACAATCTGCAAATTGTTCAAAGCTTTGAACGAACTTAATTTGGGTAAATGTTTGAGGGAAATAATACGTTGTGCCAAATTGGGCGAATAAAAATCCATTCGCGCAATGTACACAAAGACAAGACATATTATCTAAAAAAAAAAAATAACAATTGAAAAAGTTCCACTGAATATATCGTTGTCGAAGCCTATATTGTAAGACAAAGTAAGGGAAAAATAAAAGAATCGCGTGATGGAATTACGCTAAAAATTACATATGATTTTTTTCTACCATGTCTATACATAACGTTCACAGCACGCCACTATCTGCAAAGGATGACACTGAAAAATTGGAAAATCTGGAGCATGAATGTACTAGGACAAGTATTTAAGAACCCTACCGATAGCACTGGGCACTATGGTTTAAATGTCTATGTTTTTTCACAGTAATTGCGTTGATGTTACGTCTCAGTGCAAAACAATGACCTTTGTCTTCTGTCCAATATTTGGAGCTAAATACACTGGCGTGCAAAAATTAAGGACGAGACGGTTTTTCGAATTTAACGTCGTACAGAAATGCTCCACATCGACTCAAATAATACCATAAGATCCCCAAGATGTAAGTATATGGGACAAGTGAGCAAAACCGTCCAAACAAGGAATCCAAAGGATACAAAGGCACTTTATTGAAAAAGTAGCTTCGAGCACAACTGGACAGAAGACAGAAACGTCCATGTGACAGGCGGCTGCCAAGAAAAATCCAGTCGTTAGTAGGGGATATGATCACCCCTGACAGCGTTGCAGGATTTACAACGCATGTCCATGCTGAGGACGAGGTTGTCAAGGAGCTGTTGAGGCATTGCGGCCCATTCCTCTTGTAGCGCCAATCGCAGCTGTGGAATCGTTGCTGGCGACTGGTGACGTGCTGCCAAACGTCTCCCTAGAAGGTCCCACGCGTGTTCGATTGGATTTAGGTGCGGGGACCTTGCGGGCCAATCCATGCATTGAATATTTTTACTCTCCAACAGCTCTGCGACAGCCACTGTACGATGAGGTGTAGCGTTGTCGTCCATGAAGAGGAACTCAGGACCCACAACACTTCTAAACAGACGCACGTGAGGCAGGAGAACCTCGGTACAATAGCGGACACCAGTGACTGAACCTCCTTGGAAGATGTGGAGGTCAGTACGGCTACCAAGCATGATACCGCCCTAAACGAGAATTCTGCCACCTCCAAACCGGTCCGTTTCGATGATGTTGGAGGTGTGATTGCGTGTTCCCTGCTCTTTCCAGATGTGTATACGTGCAGAATCGCTCGTCAGACTAAATCGGCTCTCACCCGTAAAGGAAACTCGACCCCATTCCTGATGTGTCCAGTTCTTTTGTTCCTGGCACCACAAAAACTGCCGTCTCCGATGAGCAGGTGTTAATGGCACACACCGTACTGCTCGTCGTGCAAATAGACCACCTTTGTGTAGCCTCCTGGCCACGGTAAAACGCGATAACGGACGTCCAGTTGTCTGTTGCATGTGCCTTGCGATTTTTCCCGGTGTCTACCGTCTGTCTCTTCTCTCCTGTAGGACAATTAACCGGTCGTCCGCCGCTGTGGTTGCTCGTGGACGACCACTGCTAAACTCTCAGACAGCTGTTCCTGTCTTTGAAATGCTCTCCAAGCTCGTGAAACGATGCTGTGAGCAATCCCGAACTCCTCGGCCACACTAGTCACACTTCAACCTTCTTCCAACTTCCCAATGACGCGACCTCAGGTGAAGTCATCCAGGTGTCGTCTACAGGATTGCCTGTTGGCCATATCACACGGTGGCAGCAGCTCAACGTCGTTCAAATCGATGTACACCGTGCAATAACTTTCACCGAATTGCTGAACGTACACCACCAGTGTGTTTTGTACCCTTCCGACACTCCCCCCCTTACGTCATGCTGCATATATGCACATGTCCTACCGTACCGGACCCTAGTCTACCTCGTCAGTGGTCTTTCGGTCTGTTCTGCCTGCTCGTTCATATGTTATGCTAATTTCTCCTCTTCGTCCTTAATTTTTGCACACCAGTGTAGAATACGTATTTAAGAACCGTTCCGATAGCACTGGGCACTTTTTTTTTTCTTGGAGGTTTAACGACCACCGTGAGCAACTCAATGGGATATAAGCAGTCGCCCGTCCCTAATTTAGGGTCACTGGTTCCAGGGAAGGGAGAGAGCCAGTGCCGTAAGACAAACACAACATCCATGCCTCACCGGGATTCGAACCAGGACCCCTTACGGACGAATGATCAGAGGCCAACGCCTTAGACCACTGCGCCACCGGGGCGGCACACTGGGCACTTTGGTTTAAATGTCTGTGTTTTTTCACAGTAATTGCGTTGATGTTGCGTCCCAGTGTAAAACAATGACCTTTGTCTTCTGTCCAATATTTGGAGCAAAATAGAAAGCCGCCCCCTGTGTGCGAGTGTGCTGAGGAGCTGGCTTCTCGCCATTCGTCCAAGATGGGCCATAGTTCGATTCCCACACGAAGCATGGGTGGTAGGCCACTCCGATGATGCTGTCTCTATTCAGGCAACTTCTTATACCTCTCGGAGTTGCTGCCGATAATCGTCACACACCGAAATAAATAACAATAATAATAAATATATGTAAGGCCAGAACAGTTGCTTTTCGATTACTATGCATAGCAATTTTCTTGTACTTTAGTTACTGTGAAAATAAAAGTTTGTCCGTGTCCCCTCACACCGGAGTAAGTCGCTCTCCCAACTGAGCTACGCTGACAGAATATCTCGCTGCGGATTTGTCGTCTTGACACATGTTTTCACCTCTGTAGTACGTCACATCAACTCCCTCTGATTTTTTTTTTTTTTTTTTTGAAGCGAAGTAGGAATTTTTCATTAATTCCAAACAATGTGTGGAACAAACATCACACATTTTTCGAAGTGCCGAACGGTCAGGGGATCCATTTTCCACAATCGGGCACCAATGTGACGAAGTAAATTTCTCCATTATTTTTATGCTAGGGGCGGGATTCGAATCTACAACTCGCATCTCCGGAGCTCCGAGTGCTATCCACTATACAACACTGGCATATGCTCTCACTGCTTTCTGCGTTTATCTCATGTGCGTCCTGCGGGGTAGGAACGTAACATCTCCCCCCTCCCCGAAAGAGGGCCGGGATTATGTGTCTATGCAGGCAGTCATCCTATGAAGAACGCGCATTTAAGAAATCCCAGACAATTTGGTGTGTGGAAGATATCATCACACTGATTTATTTTTTCGAAGCACTGAAGAAGGGATTCTCATTTTTCTTATCTCGCGGTGTGGAAAGAACATCACAGCATTGCGAGAAACCTATAAGACAGACCAGCCCGGAAGTTCCGGCGCCAGTGTGGAAACACATGTTTGTACGTGTCCCCTCACTCCGGAGTAAGTCGCTCTCCCAACTGAGCTACGCGGACAAAATGTCTCGCTGCAGATTTGTCGTCTTGACACATGCTTTCACCTCTGTAGTACGTCCCATTATTTTTATTTATTTCTACACAGCTGTATGTACTTAACTTAACTTCTCTTATCATACACAGTCCTTTTATCTAAAGCAGCTTGTGCAGCGGTTTAAAAATATATCTATTGATATCTCTCGAAGACATGTTAGCACTCGTACAGGAATTCGGGTTGATATCCTTCATAAAAAAATCTGAGGAAAAGCATATGGAATTTCTTCACTTGAAATTTTTAATTTCTCAGCGAAATCTGATTACACCAGTCAACATGAAAAGTGCTCTCATTTTTTAAATTACGCCCGTGGTATTAAATTATCAGTGTTTCACATTATTAGTTACACCTTTCGATGAAAGTAAAGCAAGACTGCAACTTGAGTGGCACCAAGGTCTTACCACGTGATCTGATATTCCATCAGGCTTTCTCTGCACCACGTGTTCAGTCGGTGTGGCGCCTCGTTCTTATCACGTGGACATTTCCATTCGTCGCTTCTCTGAGGGTCAGGTCAGTGGTCGGTGTCGCATGACACATGCTTTCAGTTGTTATGTTGTATTCAGAATTTCAGTTCTTCAGTTGTTTTCGTCTTGAATAGCTTCAGGTAACTTCTTTTTGTTTCGTTTCTGCCGTAAAGCATTAAAAAATGTCACGTACATGTGTAAGTAATCCAGATAATACAACGTTATAACAACGGTTGAAAAACCATTGAATCAACGAGACATATTAGCGTTTTTTAAACGTAATATTGTGACATTTTTTCACCGTCATTCCGAACTGGTTTTAAAACGTTTTACAAACGTTTTTGTGCTACTTGGGAACTTCTCTTATGCATCTTGAGAAGTGAAATTTGTGTCAAGAAAGCGTGTGTTAAGTGCAACTATAAAAAAACAACAACATATTTCTTGTATTTCGGTTGCAAAATCCGCGTTCTTGACAAGAAATAGGCTCACACGTGGGCAGTAAAACCTATGCTTCAAAACGGAGTGCTTAGGTGAACGGTAAGGGACGTCCTACGCCCATCGCTGTGCTCATGGTTTGGAGAGAGCGAAAAAAACCGCACCACAGATTACTGTTTCTGCATGGTGCCTCCTATCAAAAGAGTTATGACTATGAAGAAGAGAAGGACAGTTTCATATCTAAATATAGCGATTCGAACCGATGGCTCATGGCAGACAACTACCTATTCCTGAAATGCATGAATTTTCCCCCGTAGACTCTGATAAAGAAGAGGACATTGATGAACTTGGCTTACACAGCAGCCATCAACTTCAACAGATCCAGAATTTTGCCCAAATCCAGATTCCTTAGAGCCACATATGATCACACAGTTTGAAAGTAACGATTCCATCAGAGATCTGGAACTGCCAAAGAATAAGGCTGAACTTTCTTCATCAAGACTACAATTGAATCTCCTGGGCCATTCTGTGAAAGTAACAAGATTTCGTACCCGAAATAAAGATTTACAAAAATTCTACCAAACGAAGGGTGATTTCACTTTCTGTAATTATATTGAAGGACTACTGGCTGGAATTAACATGAGACACATTCCTGAAGAGTGACGACAACACTGAAGAGCAATTAAATAAGAGACAGCTGGCTTTATGCAAACATTACGCTGTGGGCGGCCCTGTAAACGGAAACGACATGACGTATGCAGCGATCTGACAATATAAGGAGCGATACGACGGGAATCAGGAAGAGTCGGACGCAGTATGGGTAAGACGAAGGATCTAAGCGCATTTGATCGTGAGCAAATTGTCGGGGCTCGACGAATGGGTCACTCCATCTCGGAAGTAGTGCAGGCACTGGAATTTTCACGAGCCACTATGTCACGGTTGCACCGTGAGTAAATCGAATCCGGTAAAACCATCCCTGCAAGCGCCAACTGCCGTGGACAACAGCGTGTGGATGAGCGGGGTCATCGTCGGCTAGCTCGCATTGTAACAGCGGATAGACGGGCCACATTGCAAGAAATCACTCGGCAATTTAACGCTGGTGCACAAAAACGTGTACGCAGCCGCACTATTCAGAACCATCTCCTCGCTATGCGGTACAGAAGCCATCGTCCCACGAGGGTACCGCTGCTGTCCGCACATCACAGGGTGCAAAGAGTAGCATGGGCGCGGGAACATCGCCACTGAACCCTAGACATGTGGAAAAATGTTGCCTGGACTGATGAGTCGAGATTCACGTTGGTACTTGCGTATGGCAGGGTACGAGTACGGCGCAAACCACATGAAGCGATGGATCCTTATTGCCAGCAGGGTACTCTCCAAACTGGTGGGGGTGGCATTCTCGTCTAGGGACTGTTTACGTGGACTGAAATGGGACCCCTTGGTACGTGTGACATCGTCCCTCACAAGTCAACGTTACCGGGATATCCTGAACGACCATTTGCTCCCGTTTGTGCGTCTTCAACATCCCATTGGGGACCTCATCCTGCAACAAGACAATGCACCGTGCCATCGCTCCCGAATTGTATCCGAATGGTTGGATGAACACTCCACCGACGTGACCTCGCTTCCTTGGCCAGCTAGGTCACCTGACCTCCATCCCATCGAGCACATCTGGGATGCCATTGAGAGAGATATTCGAGGCTCTGACCCCCTTCCATCAAATCTTCGTGAACTGTGGGAGTTTGTTCAGGGGTCGTGGATCTGTATGGCTTCCCAACGTTTCCGGTGTCTTGTCGAGTCCATGCCGACATGAATCGCCGCCGTCATCAGGGTGAAAGGTGGTGCTACACGTTACTAAACAGGTATCTCTAATTCAATTGCTCTTCAATGTATTTATAGATTCCTCCAAAGTGAGCCTTAAAGCTGTATTATTACACAATGGAAATAATTTGCCTTCAATCCCTATGGCATGTACAATCCACACAAAAGAAACATATGCAAACATGAAAAGTATACTGTTAAGTGTACACTACCTGAAGTATGAGTGGCAATATGTGGTGATTTATAGGTGATTGCCATTCTATTAGGATTACAAAAGGGTTACATCAAGTATTGTTGCTTTCTCTGTGAGTCGTATAGCCGTGCGAAACATATCCATTTGCAAAAAGAGAAACTGACCTAAGCGAAACTTACTAACGTCGGGAATTAGGATTGTAGCACCTCAACCTTTGATAGAACCAAGTAAAGTTTTTGTACACCCAATATACATAAAACTGGAGCTCATGAAGAACTTCGTAATGGCTTTGAATATGAATGATCCTGTAATTTTGTATTCACATATTTGTTCGAGAAATTTCCAAGACTTAGTGCAGAAAAGATCAAAGCTAGCGTTTTCATTGGCCCACAAATAACGCAACTTTTCAAAGATGATGATTTTGGATGTGTGCTCAGTGAAAGGAAGAAAACAGCGTGGAAATCCTTTCGATGTGTTTCCGCTGTCCTTCTGGAAAATGCTAAAACAACGAACTTCAGAGACCTCGTAGAAGAGATCTCATAAATTCTTGTAAAGATATGGAGTTCAGCATGTCCTCGAAAATGCAGTTCTTGAATTCACACGTCGATTTCTTCTCACCAAACTGTTGCACATTTAGTGACGAGCAGGGCGACTGTTTCCATGAGAACATCTCGGCGATGGAGCAGAGGTACAATTGTAAATGGAGTTTCGCCATGTTAGCTGAATCCCCAGAAATTGAATACAAGTGAAAGTAAAAAAAGCGGTTCTCAAAGCATGTAAATTTGTCGTACATACAATATATTTTAATTTCCTATAAATAACAGATATCTTATTTTATAGGAAAGCGCGTTTCTTAAATACACTGGCGGAAAGTGAAAAAAGAACACCAAGAAGGAATTGGCGGACGATCATGAAATTTACATATGTTAACGAAGTCGAGTTTACGCAGGTGTGATGTTAATTTCGGGACCAACCGGTCAGCGCTTACGCCACAGCACTGCATAATATGCAAATTATCGTCGGTGGTATTTAAGGAGTACGGCGAAGTGAATGTAATCAGTCGTCGGCGTACGGACACGTGCGAAGACCCTGAAGAAGCTGCAATGCCTGGACATGGAAGACATGTACGATTTCAGCAGTTATCGGACTTTGAGCGAGGTCGTCTAGTCGGACTCCGCGAGGCCGGGTTGTCGTATCGTCGTATTGCGGAGCGAATTGGACGGGAAGTATCGGTGGGGGTACGATGGTGGCGTTGATGCTCCGAGGAACATTCCCACACGAGAAGACGTGGAACCGGGAGTCACAGACGGACTGATGAGCGGACCGATCGACGCATAAGAAGAGCGGCGTTGTCAAGCAGAACGTCCACTGCGAAGCAAATCCGAGCTGCCGTTGCACCTGAGGTGACTGTGCGAACAATACGCAACCGTCTACTGGATGCAGGACTACGTGCACGTGTGCCTCTGGCATATGTACCTCAGACTCCAGCCCACCGTCAGGAACGTCTGCAGTGGTGTCGCCAACGTCTGCACTGGAGAACGCAATGGCGATCTGTCGTGTTCAGCGATGAAAGCAGGTTCTGTTTGGGAGCCTCCGATGGCCGTATGCGTGTTTGCAGACGCACAGGGGAGCGTCTCCACCCTTCTTGCATCCGCCAGCGACACACAGGGCCTACACCTGGTCTCCTGGTGTGGGGAGCGATCAGCTATCACTCTCGTACACAACTAGTGTTTGTACCGGGTACGTTAAACAGCACCTCCTACATCAACAACATCATTAAGCCCGTTGTGGTGCCATTTGTAAGGTCGGTTCAACGTGGTGTTTTCCAGCAAGATAACGCACGCCCACACACGGCACGTGCAACGCAACATGCACTTCAGGGTGTGAGACAACTTCCATGGCCTGCACGTTCACCGGATTTGTCTCCCATTGAGCACGTGTGGGATTTTATGGTACAACGACTTATGCGGTCTCCACGGCCAGCCACGACCATGCCCTATTTACGCGTCCAGGTTGAGGATGCTTGGAACTCAATACCCCAAACTTACATTCAACATCTGTACGACAGACTCCATGCCAGAATTGCACAGTGTGACGCAGTTCACGGCGGTTCAACCTCGTACTAACCATGTTACATGGAAATGTTATCTTTCAGTTTACCAGCAAATACAGCTGTATTTTGCCATAATGTTTTGATCACGTTATCCTCCGTATTCCGTTATTATGTATAAATTTCGTTGGTATCAGACGTCTCCTTCTTGGTGTTCTTTTTTCCCTTTCCGCTAGTGTATTAAGAGCCAATATGACAAACTGATCATCATTTTCATGGTCCATAGCCCAAAACACAACGGCCGTTCCATGAAAACTGAGAGTAAAGTCACACAAAGTGAAGAAGTAGAGCAAAATATATAGTATTCCTTCTCAAAGTATCAGAAATCGCTCGGGGCAAGATCAGGACTGTAGGCAGGCTGTGGCATGCTTCCAATACTGCATTTCGTAAGAAACTGTTGAACACAAGCATCCACATGTGAGCGGGCATGGTTTAGGGCCAACCTGCCCATCAGTTCCGGTCGCTTAATCGATATTTTTCGTCACAGACGCCACATATCCATTAAGCGACCGGAACAAGATTGAAATGTATTATTCAGCATTAACAGTAATTCGTGGAGGAACGGCATGGTGGTAGATTATACCTTTATGATCAAAAAAAGTTACCATCATCACCTTACCTGTTGATTTGGTCTGGCGGACGTTTTTCGCAAGAAGCGAGCCAGTGTGTTTCCTGACACTCGTTGCGCGCTTATTGAGGGGGCGAAATAGTGGATCCGTGTTTCATCGGCAGGTATTACTGTGTTTAGAAAGTTTGGATCCTTTGCAATCAATTGTTTCCACTCATGACACACCTGAACCGTGGTTAACAATTGTTCTCTCGTCAGATGATGAGGTACTCATCTGGAACATATACGATGCAGCACTAATTTGTCGCGTAGAAAGCGGAATGCAGACTTTTTTGAAATATTAGTTGACGCCGCTCTGTCTTCACACGTTATTCGTCGATCTTCTTGCAGGATTGCCCAAACAGTGTTAACAATACGCTCCGTAACAACACTTTCAGGTCGACCAGGCCTAGGAGCGAGTTCTGCCTACAAACGCCCTTTTTTTAAAATCATGGTGCCAAATAAAAATCGTTGACTCACCCAAGCATTTACCTTTGTAAGCTTGTTTCATTAAATCAACTGTTTGTGGAGCCGTTTTACTCAAACGATAGCAAAATTTTATCGCACAACTTTTTCACTTCTTAACTCTGAAACACTCACATCCATAGCTGTACGGCAAAATGCAGACGTACCTTAAACAACTGCGCAATAACAAAATCAGAATCGTCTGCCAGAGCTAATAACTTTTGCCATACTTCCTTCCGCCGCCCCGGTGGCGCAGTGGTCTAAGGCGCTGGCCTCTGATCATTCGTCCGTAAGGGGTCCCGGTTCGAATCCCGGTCAGGCATGGATGTTGTGTTTGTCTTACGGCAGTGGCTCTCTCCTTCCCTGGAACCAGTGACCCTAAATTAGGGACGGGCGACTGCTTATAGCCCATTGAGTTGCTCACGGTGGTCGTTAAACCTTCAATCAAAAAAAAAAAAAAACCTTCCTTAATTCAGTTAGTCGTCTGCGTCGTTATTTTTCCATTTCGCGCTGCTGCCAACTCGAAAAATATTACTCTCAGTTTTGATGGAACGGCCTTTGTACATAAAGAAATTATAATTTGATAACCATAAAAAAAAAGTCCAAATTTGTTGACCAATATTATCAAAAGTTTTTTTGAAAACCCCCATAAGTAATAGCACTCTTGGAGTAACCAAGTAAGATGAGTTTTTCAGATTTTATTAAGATCGCATGTTTATTTTCTTTTTATGGGCTTATGGGTTGAAAAGAAAGAAATGTCTGGAAATGCAAGGCAACAGAAAAATGCTGATTACCGCATATACAATTACAATCAGTACAAAATGTAGTAGCCAGTTTTTGCCACCACCTGCCTGACATCATCTGGGTAGCTGTAGGATACCGTTCCTGTGAACAGTGGCGGCTTGAACACGAAATATGTGAGTAAGTGAGCGTTCGGCATCGTCCAGATTGGTGAACCGCTGTCCATCCAGGAAATGCTGTAACGACCGGAAAAGGTTGTAGTCGTCTGGGGGCAATGTCCGGGATGGGCTGGATGAGGCAGCAGCTCCCAGCCCAGGTCTCTGGTCTTGTGACATATCAGCCGTGCTGTGTGAGGTGTTGCTCCATCCTGCTGTAAGAGGATCACCCCCTTGCATTTCAGCAGTGCTAGTCGTTCGGACGTGTGCGATTCGAGCGGATCGTCGAGCTGACGGCTGTAGACATCGGAGGTGATAGTGGTGTTGCCCAGCAGTAGCCCAAACAAGAAAGATGACACCGAATTTTCGGGTGTAATAAGCACGTCTTTTGAATCCTTTATGACGCAAATGAAATTTATCAAAGCTATTCAAATTCACTGAAACCTGTATGGAAAATAATAGCATCTGTCATGGCGAAAATTTTAACCTCTGGTGAATTTCAGAGAGACCTGATCAATCTTTCTGTTGGTTTATCAGAGATTAATTAATGCAAAAATTTTCTTCCATGACATACGTTAGAAGAAAATTCCTGGTTGAAAAACAGGGGAATTCATGCGCAAAATTCGCTTGTCTTAATCACTACCAAGGAAAACAAAATTTCATGTTGGTGAAAAAAAAAAAAAAAGAAAAAAAAAGAATAATATTTGATTTAACTGACTTTGGGGTTTTGAAAATAATTAATTTATCGGTTCTTTTATCGCGATAGGAAAAGGCGAGTAGGTGTGCAGCTCAGAGAATCAAAATTAATTTGAGTTTAACATCACGGAACGAGGGAAAAAGAAAATTAAAACTAGTGATTTTCTGCAAAGCAAGAATTCGCCATTTTTTGCGTTCCTGTTTCCAAGCGAGAAGTCGCCCAAAAGTGTAACATCTTTTCGTCTTTTAGGGTAGGGAATTCAGCAACGAAATCTATTTTTTAGACCTCAGGGTCAAGAAGAGCCTGGTCTACACGTGTGAAGGTCAGAGGTCACTCGAGGCGTGGGAGTGAAGATTCCGTTGGGAGAGTCGTGAGTTGCTAGGCTGAAGTTTCGACCAATGAGAGGGTCAGCGGTTTCAAGCACCCCAGAGTTTTTTATCCGTTGAGAGTCACTTTTGTTCTGGTACTTCTGGCTGGCAGTCAGAGAAAGAGAGGACGGCGGAGTTTTTTTCTCCTCGCCTTTTGGCGGGAGAGAACCACAGGAAAAAAAGTGGTTTCTTCTTGATTTTTTTTTGCTGACCACCAGTCCACCACAAGGGGACACTCTGGATCTGGGCTGCCTATTGAAAATTTTGACGATGTAGAACGCAGTTAAAGCGGCATTCCGCCGGCCGGGAACCTCGCCCTGAGGAACAAAATGGCGGCAGGCTGGGACAATGTCGTTAAGGAAAAGTTCTTGGCTGAAGGGGGACATGCCTTCTCCCTTATGGAAATTCCGGAAAGAGTGGGCCCAGCCTCTACAGCTTCACCCTCGGATGATACTCCGAAAAGGAGGCCTGCCTCAAAGGCCGATGATAAATAAAGGTTCCATCTCATCCCGAGGTTTCGAAAATGGTTACCTCGGCTATTAACCGTTTAAGGAAGGGAACTGGGAGGAAGAAAAGAAATTCTAACGAGAATGTGGTTGTGCCAGGACTGTAAACTGTGGTGAAAACAGAAAGGAAAAAAAGAACGCCAGCTCGAAGGTAATGTTTTAGTTCATATCTTTTTGTATTGATATATAACATCCCACGCAGGCTACCTAAACTTCGAGCTGAGCATAAGAAACAAAAAGGAAAAAGAGCAAGTTTTTTTTTTGCCTCTGATTATGGCTGTGTTGTCGTTCAGCTTTCAAAATTAAAATTTATTAGTTACTCGGGTACGAATTCAGAAAAAAGAAAAAAAAGAGAGAGGGAGTTGAAAATGCTTTCATTTATGGTTTTTTTTGTGCTGTCATGACTGGTATTTTAGCAACTTCCCAGACCAGTAAATTTTGATGTATCGGAAAAATTTAGTTTAATAGTTGGGCACAGTGAATTTTGGTGCATCGATAATAGTTTAGTTGGGCATGTGATAATTGAAAAGCAGTGTTATTGTGTTGTCGTGGGTGATAAAATAATTGTAAACATTTTTCTCTAGCCTTTTTACAGCGTTGAGTTATTTTTTTTTTTTGAGTGAAGATAAATTATGGGATGATTTATATTGGAATTTTGGGGAACATATTATAGTGTGATGAAATTGGAAACCTAAAGTGCTGTTTACATTCTTGGAGTGTTGAGTGTCGAAATTGAGATGGTAGGAGTGTTAATTGAGGACCAGTATTTTACATGCTCCAGATGAGTGTTAATTTCCCATTGGAAAGGGGTGATCTTAGGGCAAGCAGGGAACTTGTCCTAGGGCAGAGGGCTCTGAGTAGGGAATTTTCACCAGGATGCGATATGTGCAGAATAGAAGTTAAAGTATTTTTTTTGTTCTCAAGTTTAGTATTTCACAAAAAGAATGAACATCATGGGTTGAGAAGACACACTTTTGCTCACCAGTTCCAGTATTGATTGTTCTTTTTTTGGCCTAAATTTTCTTGTTTTTACTATAAGGTTAAAAGTCTAAGTGTAATTTTAATTTTCAATAAGGTGAAAATATTTAGTGGGTTATGTAAATGGTCAGTGTTATTGTCTGAAGTGGACCTGCGCATTGCCATGGTGCAGAAGAATTTCCTTGCTAGTGATTTTTCCTGGGATATATGTGGAGAGAGATAAGTGAATTTTCCTGGGATATATGTGGATACTGTGATTTAGGATTTCTTGGGATATAGAGAGATAAGTGAATTTTCCTGGGATATATGTGGATATTGTGATTTAGAATTTCTTGGGATATATACAGAGATAAGTGAATTTTTCCTGAGATATAGTTGTGTTAGTTCTGGGCCAGATGTGCCTGGAGTATTTAGGGTTGAAGTACGACAGGCTCTTGCAGGCGTGGTTGATCAAGGTGGGATCATGCATTGGTTCGAAAAGGGGGAGATCCTTGAAGACGTGGTTTTTGGGGGGAAAACTTGTCTTCAACCCCCCCCCCCCCCCCCCAGTAGTTTCGCTGCTCACGGAGATATGTACTGCCAGCGAGGGTCGGTCGAGCGTTGCTTCAAGAAATGTGGTGAGATCATGTTAGAGGAAATTCTGTGCCTGATGATGATGTGTCACACTTGAGGATTTTTTTCCTTTCCCTTTGCATAGGCTGAAAGTGGATTCACGACCCAATTTCACGCCTTCAGCCTGACTTGGTATTTTCTTCCTGTGTTGGTTCTCAAAACCCAGGGTAGTGTCTGAACTGAGAGTATTTGCCTCACCGCTACCTCAGTAATTCACTGCAGGTGTTAAATTTAAGTTTGTTTGGTGATTTAAAGTATCTAAATTTATTTGTTTATGATTTGCTGTAGTGATAGGGATGTAAATTCTAAATTCTGGTTGTTGGTGTTAGTGAACTTGATATTTAGTTTGGAAATTTAGTTAATTGGTATTTTGAGCTTTTGTTTACAGTATAGAGTTATTAAGTATCCTGAGCTATTATGTGAAGTGCAGAGTGAGGTGATTTTTATGAGCAAGCTAGTGCAAGAAGATTGTTTGAATTTCTGAATTATGTTGATGTTATGAATAGTGATAATTTTTAAGATTAGTTAGTGAGGTTTCTTTATAAGTGAAGTAGGTTCATTCAGGATAGTTCTATGGGTTATGTAATGTTAATTAATGCTTGTGCTCAGTGTAAATTCTGTTTTGAGGATAATTTACTTGGTTTGTTTACTTGCTGATAGTAGATTTGTTAAAGTATAATTTGTGGCTCTTAAAATAACTGTAAATTTAATTGAAGTCTTTGAATCTGGTCTGGGAGATTGCGGAGTTTGCTAAGATTGTTTAAAATTAAATCAATAAGTGTAAAATTGTAAATTGGTCATTGAGCTAACTGGGTGAGAGAGAAGAAAGTACGTTTCAAAAGAACAGAATTTGTCCACCTTGTGGAATTAAAAATAATCCAGTATCTTTTTTTTGTGTAAGCTATGTGAATCATGGTATAATTTTGGATGCATGCCTAGTGTTCAAACCAACTGTGTTGAAATATGTAAAGTTGTGCTGTTCATAAGGCCAGTAGCCAAATAGAAATAGAAAGAAAATTGAGATTCTGTTTTTATACTGCTGTGTTTAAGCAAACAAGAAAAAAGGAAATACCATCTGTTTGTCCACTAAATTAACTTATTAAGTTTTTAAAGAAAAATAATAAATACAGGCAGTAGCCTTTCAAAAAAAGTTCAAAATGAGTGCAGTGTGAAAAATTTTTGTGTGCTGTTGTCTTCCATGACTTGGTCCCATGTACCCCACCTTAGCTTGACTAAGGCTATCGATCAGATCCTGGTATTATAAGGTTTTTTATAACTGCAATTTTTGTCCTAACCTTTTTAAATTGACTTTCACCGCCTCCCAAGTTGTTATTGAACAAGTAAATTTTATCGTATGACTTATAGTGACACATTTTCATACACATGCAACAATATCCACTTATTTTTGCACTTTCAGGTGACTCAACTCTGCTTGAACACAAACAACGCAAACTTTCCAATAACTTCTTGTGGAATGTAAATTTTCAGATGCATTTTTGTTTAGGATGTTCATGGCCTTTTCTAGTACTTAGAAAATATTTTTGTTTCGAAATGCATCCACCCATCTCCCAAATTTAATTTTTCTAAAATTTCCATATGAATTTCAATACCAGCATAAATATAACGCCTTTAATAAATAACAATCAATCCAATTCAATATACCCAAAATGAATTAAATTCAAATTTATTTTTTTTTCACCAAAACACATCTGACGGAAGAAAGAAGTTTTTCAGTCGGGTTTTTAATCCCTCAGATATTGCTGTAAACGGAATCGTGAGCTTACATGCCCTCTGGTTGCAGACTTATTCGTTAAGAAAAATATGAATTTGTATGAGAAACATTTCGCACCGGAAACACTATCCAAAAAAGAAAGAATTTTTCAAATCGGACTCTTAAAAGTTTGAGATATTGACAAAAATAAGATATACATCTACGCCCCCTGGCGTAGATACCATGCATTATTTTAAGAAGAAAATGTTCCTAAAAGGTTTATCGACGTGAGTAGTATCGATCCACAAACAAATATTTTTCATTCGAGATTTCAGGAGCTCTGATTTTGCGGCAAATACATCAGAAGCGGAAATTAAGACTTACGCCTCCTGGAGGCCAAATCATTTTTACAAAAATTACAAATTATGTGCAAATGATTTCCCAGCAGGAGCTGTATCCGGTACAGGAAGAATTTTTCAAATCGGAGATTTAGAAGCAGGGATATAGGGGGAAACGCAATTTACCTTTACGTCCCCCAGCGGAAAGTCCACAAATTACTTGAAAATTTTGAAATTATATGAAAAACATGTTACACTGAAAACACTATCCAACAAAGAAGGAATTTTTCAAATCGGACTCTTAGAAGTAGAGATATTGACAAAAATAAGATATACATCTCCGCCTCCTGGCGAAGAAACCATGCAATATTTTAAGAAGAAAATATCCCGAAAAGGTTTATTGGCGTGAGTGGCACCTGTACATGAAAGAATTTTTAAATCGAGATTTTAGAAACTAAGATTTTATGGCAGATACATCAGCAGTTACAATGGCTCTGAAAACCTGCGGTATTGAAGATGCATACATTAATATTATTAATAACATCTATGAAAATGCAAGTGCAAAGATTAGGCTGTTTGAAAATACAACACACGTAAAAATTGGAAAGGGAGTGAGACAAGGTGACACCATATCTCCGAAGCTCTTTAATGCTACATTGGAGGGTGTTTTTCAGTCGCTGAGCTGGGAAAACACGGGGATAAAGATTAATGGAGATTATCTAACCCACCTTCGTTTTGGTGATGACGTAGTCATTTTTGCAACTACCCCATCAGAGCTGCAGAGTATGATCCAGGAACTTGCTGACAAGAGTAAAGAAGTGGGATTAAAAATGAACTTTCAGAAGACAAAAGTGATGTTCAATGCTTTTACAAGAAATGAAGATTTATCGATTGATGAAGAAAAGCTGGAGATAACAGACACGTACGTTTATCTTGGACAGCAGATATCAAGTGAGGGTCACATTGATGAAGAAATTATTCGGCGTACAAAACTTGCCTGGAGAGCTTTTGGAAGAAGCAGCATAATTTTCAAGAGCAATATGCCATTATGTCTTAAAAGAAAAGTGTTTGATCAATGCATCCTTCCAGTGCTTACGTATGGTGCAGAGACGTGGACCTTAACTAAAAGAGACATACAAAGGCTGCAGACAACTCAAAGAAGCATGAAGAGGTGCATACTTGGTGTAACCAGGAGAGATAAGAAGAGGAACTCGTGGATCCGAAAAATGACAAGAGTGGAAGACATCATGATCAGAGTTAAATCCCTGAAATGGCAATGGGCTGGACATACTGCCAGAAGGACAGATCATCGATGGACAGCCGAAATTTTAGATTGGATTCCAAGGGACAGGAAAAGACCCAGAAGAAGACCACATGGGAGATGGGTGGATGAAATTCGAAAGTATGCAGGGGTGACATGGAGGAGACTGGCACAAGACAGACCGTTGTGGAGGAAACTTGGGGAGACCTTCGTCCAGCAGTGGATTGATAATGGTTGACAATGATGATGATGATGACATCAGAAGCAAAAATTAACCATTACGCCCCCTGGTGGCCAAAGTATTCTTTACCAAAAATTTGAAATTACATGCAAAACATTTTTCATCAGGAGCTGTATCCGCTAAAGAAAACATTTTTCAAATCGGAGTTTTAGAAAAAGAGATATCGGTGAAAACGTAATTTACTTTTACGCCCCTAGCGGAAAATCTATGCGTAATTTAAAAAAGCAATTATTCCTAAATTACTCTTCGATATAAATGGAATCGAAAGATAAAAGCATTTTTTTCAATTTGATGTTTCGGAGCAAATTTGTGGAATAAAACGTATTTTTAAATTCGACATCATTTGTATTTACGCCCTCTAGTGGCGAAACTGCACATCGTAAAAAAATAAACGAAATAAAGAGTCATCATTCGCATATTTCAAGTTTTCCAATGCAAAAATAATTTTTCAAATCGGACTAATAGTTGCAGAGATATCGTGTCTATAGGCCGAAAAACCGGTAACATAAGCACGATCTTTTTTTACAAAAGACGTGCTAAAACATGACATAGCGCATATCCCACCAAAGAGACAGTAGGACCTAACGTGGCTGTAAGCCGGATTTTGTGGTCGGCATGGGCTTCCGTTTTGGATCCAACCACTGCTTCTGGGTACTGACATTGTCATACAGGACCCATTTCTCGTCAGTTGTCCGAACACGGTGCAAGAGCCTTTCAAATTGGTAACATTCAAGCACTCATGCGATTTGCTTTCTACTCAACTGTGCCTCCTTGTGCACCTTCCAAGTTGATGCAGGTGCCTGATAATACTCGTGTGGGTAGTAAGAAGCTATTCGGTCTCCAGTAAGGTCTTTAGCATGCCCATATCCACTGCTGCTGGACTTCCGGCTTTGGGACGGTCTGACATGTCAAAATTTCCCTCTCGTAACCATTCGAACCAAGGGCAGCACTGACGATATGATATGGCATTGGGTTAAACACTGGTAATGTTCCTTACAGCACTTGCAGACGTGCTACCGTCACGAAACTCATACAATATGCAATGGCAGATGTGCTCCTTGTCCACTTCCATGTTGGCTGGCGCTTATACTCTTCGCCTTCTGATGACTAACTGCCATTAACATAAGCCACCTACCTGCAGGTGTCCTGCTGATGTGCTGCGCAATTTCAGTCGTCATTGTCCGCCGTTGCCGGTGCTTCGACTTCCAGTACCTCGTCATCGGACATTACTTTCTTTCTAAATCAATATTATTCCAGCAAAATCCTTAAATTATGCCAACTTTCTTGTACTTCAATACTTAAATAAATTTTCCTGTATTTCAATATTTGAACAACAATTTCCTTTTACTTCAGTGATTTTTATTTCTTTGTCCATACGAGTAGCAATATGTGTTTAGCTTGTTAATGTGATATACAGTTTTTCTGATTTAGTAGAGCTTATGTACCTCTTTTGAAAAATGTATCTATATACACTGGCGGAAAGTGAAAAAAGAACACCAAGAAGGAGACGTCTGATACCAACGAAATTTATACAGCATAATAACAGAATACAGAGGATAACGTGATCAAAACATTATGGCAAAATACAGCTGTATTTGCTGGTAAACTGAAAAATAACATTTCCATGTAACATGGTTAGTACGAGGCTGAACCGCCATGAACTGCGTCATACTGTGCAATTCTGGCATGGAGTCTGTCGTTCAGATGTTGAATGTAAGTTTGGGGTATTGAGTTCCAAGCATCCTCAACCTGGACGCGTAAATCGGGGATGGTCGTGGCTGGCCGTGGAGACCGGATAAGTCGTTGTCCCATAAAATCCCAAACGTGCTCAATGGGGAACGAATCCCGTGAACGTGCAGGCCATGGAAGTTGTCTTACACCCTGAAGTGCATGTTGCGTTGCGCGTGCCGTGTGTGGGCGTGCGTTATCTTGCTGGAAAACACCACGATGGACCGACCTTACAAATGGCACAACAACGGGCTGAATGATGTTGTTGATGTAGGAGGTGCTGTTTAACGTACCCGGTACAAACACTAGTTGTGTACAAGAGTGATAGCTGATCGCTCCCCACACCAGATGACCAGGTGTAGGCCCTGTGTGTCGCTGGCGGATGCAAGAAGGGTGGAGACGCTCCCCTGTGCCTCTGCGAACACGCATACGGCCATCGGAGGCTCCCAAGCAGAATTTGCTTTCATCGCTGAACACGACAGATCGCCATTGCGTTCTCCAGTGCAGACGTTGGCGACACCACTGCAGCCGTTGCTGACGGTGGGCTGGAGTCAGAGGTACACATGCCAGAGGCACACGTGCACCTAGTCCCGCATCAAGTAGACGGTGGCGGATTGTTCGCACAGTCACCTCAGGTGCAACGGCAGCTCGGATTTGCGTAGCAGTGGATGTTCTGCTTGACAACGCCGCTCTTCTTATGCGTCGATCGGTCCGCTCATCAGTCCGTCTGTGACTCCCGGTTTCACGTCTTCTCGTATGGGAATGTTCCTCGGAGTATCTACGCCATCATCGTACCACCACCTACACTTCCCGTCCAATTCGCTCCGCAAAACGACGATACGACCACCCGGCCTCGTGGAGTCCGACTAGACGACCTCGCTCAAAGTCCGATAACTGCTGAAATCGTACACGTCTTCCATGTCTAGGCATTGCAACTTCTTCAGGGTCTTCGCACGTGTCCGTACGCCGACGACTGATTACATTCACTTCGCCGTACTCCTTAAATACCATCGACGATAATTTGCATATTATGCCGTGCTGTGGCGTAAGCGCTGACCGGTTGGTCCCGAAATTAACATCACACCTACTTAAACTCGACCCCATTAACATATGTAAATTTCATGATCGTCCGCCAATTCCTTCTTGGTGTTCTTTTTTCACTTTCCGGCAGTGTATATCTGTAGGAGAAATGTTAGTATTCGTACAGGAATTTTTGATGATAACCTTCATTAAAGAATTTGAGGAAAAACTCTCAAATAAGAAAAAGCAGATGGAGTTATTCTCTTGAAATGTTTAATTCCTCTGCGAAATCTGATTATCAAGAATCTCTTTGAAAACCCGCCATAGCTAACAGCATTCTTAGAGCAACCAATTAAGATAAGATTTTCAGACTTTAATAAGATCCTATGTTTGTTTTCTTTTTATTATTCTAGCGAGATCCTTAAACTATGCCGACATTGCCTTCAAGTCTGTGGACGAAATGGTTGTTTGGAAAATAGCTTGAAGGAGTGGAAATTTAGAGTTGAGTTTTATCCGCAGAAATGTTGTTTTCACCATCATCGCTCCTTTCTCTTCGATATTAGTAATCCTGGATGCTACTCACCCATTATCTGAATGTAAAGATAGTATCAGGGTAAACAAGGGATTCCTCTGGAAATTCACTGAGGCGGGCTTCATCAAAAATGTGAGAAACAGCTGCTGTCGACAGAAAATAGTTCCTCGTGGTATATTGCTGGAAAGATCAAACTTCACCCCTTTCGGTGTAAAGATTGACGCCGGAAATTTATCGTGAGCAGTAAATATCGAACAGAAGAAGTACGCGATGCATTTTGTTTGCGATGGGAGACAGGGCTGTCACAGGGTGTCAGAGTTCGCCACACACACACTTTGAAGATCCGGTACCCCGGGATGTGTTGCGTTATCTGGCGCTCCTTGAAGTTTTCTCTCTCTCTCGTTCTCTTCCTTCCTCCCATTCTCAAACACTTCGGCAGAAGGGATAGAATGTCTTTTCCCCAAGCGACATTCTCTTTCTCCAACCTAACAGACTCCCACTTGCAATAAGCAGGGTTATTGGAAGTGTCAGTCATTTGTTCAGCCCAACTTAAAACTTCGTCTCTGCTGTTGTTGACGGCAGAAGAGATAGACATTTAAGTAAAGAGTTTTTCAGTAAATTAACCGCTTTGAGGTCTTGAGATCACAGCGTCTTTTAATGTAAACTGATTCAATTGGTATCAAAAGCAAAAAATGAGAAAGTCGAAATCGATGCTTCTGTGAAAACATCCTTACTCTCAAAGTAAATCAATAGTAACACACTGGGTGACGTCACAAGACTGTGAGACAGCGGATGAGTTCATCTGTTTTTATGAAGACCATACATGCAAATATTTCGAGCTATAATTTTTTTAAATCACATTTTCGTCCCCCGTTTCTTGTATTTCTTTTCTTTTGTTGCTATTGATACTTGAACTTTTGTAGATGTTATTTCTCTCGCTGCTACTGAATACTTCTGAGTAGCTATTCTGCTTCATGTGTGCGGCGGCAACTCATTTAATAATTGAATATTTTAGTTGTGGTTTCCTTTTCTGCAGCTCTTTCTTTTCATTACTGATTATAGTCAACTCCGCTTAAAGTGAACTTCGGCGGACTCGCATATTTCGTTCACTATGTATATCCGAGGTTCTCTAAAACCGAAGTGTCTTCCCTGAATTGAGTGGAATGCAGAGGAAGAAAATAAAATATGTACATATGTATCTAAAAAATAATACTTCTCTGTATGTAGTGTATATTCATTAAGTTAAGTAAACAAAATTAATTTTACATTGCCTTAATTAACATGAAAATAGTCCATCATGGCCGCTACTTGCTGCAAAGAGTTTTTATAAATGTTTTCTCTGTGTCCTTTTCTAGAACCTGTGCTTTTGGTACACTCGATTCTACATTTTTCATACATTCTAGGAACTGTAGCATTTGACTCCCTCCAACATGTCTTTCACTGTTGGAACACATTCTTCATTATCGTCCTCGTCATCTTCAGATTCGTTTTCTTCCGTGTTGGAACCGCATTTCACAGCCTCGACAATAGTTTCATCTGACGGGATTTCATTCGTTATAACTTCACAGTCAGTATCGATAAAGTCTTCAGCTTCAGTGGAATTCGCACCGATATGCTGAAGCAGGTCCTCGAGAGTCACATCTTCCTCTTCTTCGAATGCCACACCTCCAGCAGCCAAACCAGATCCCCGAAAACAGTTCTGTACAGTGACAGTTGACATACTCCTCCACACTTTGTTTCCAAAACGCACAGCATTCAGAACATTTATTGATGAGTTCTGCTTTGATTCCAAGGCTTGGATTAAGTGAAATGTTACTCCCCTTCTGTAATAGGTTTTAAAGCTGCGAATCACACCTTGATCCGTGGGTTGGAGGACTGACGTGGTGTTGGCAAGCAAGAACACCGGCTTGATGTTGCTGAGGTTTTTAATCCTACCTTTGTCCTTCAATGCAATTAAACAGGTAGTAGGCTTGCAATATTGTTCTTAACATATTATTTCTAGTTTTCATAAGAAAGTTTGTTTTGAAATAAGTTACAATTTTATGTTGCAAGTACATTCCTGTCTTTGAAGTGCTATTTTTTAAGTTCACTATAACCGAAGTTGAGGGTTTACTATAGACGAAAATTTTAATGTACGTTTCCAATGTTGCGCGTCGGGACCCATGATTTAGGTTTACTATAGCCGAATGTTCACTATAACAGAGTTCACAATAACAGAGTTCACTAAACAGAGTTCACTAAACAGAGTTCACTATAACAGAGTTTACTATATCCAGAGTTGACTGTATTTACTTTTTAACTGTTACTTGATTACTATTAATGACTGGCTCCAGGCTTTTCTTTACTCCCGGTGGGGAAATTGAAAATGGCGCAACTACTCTATTTAGGTTTTGTGGTTTCTCTTTAGTTTTCTAGAAGACTTTTCTGGCTGTAAGATTTTAGACCTCTTATGATTGGATGACCTTCCGACACACGAAAGAATTCCCAAGTTGTGTACTTGCTTGTTTGGAGATGGTTTTGTGACGTATGTTCTAAATTAATTTTCATTTTTAGTTTCTTTCTCTACGTAAATTTGAACTCATTCTCTTTTAGCGTTTTCAAACTTAACGTTATATCTTCTCTCTCGCGGAATGAGGTTGGCAACACTTCTGAGGTCACAGAATATGACGTATGCTTCTGACCGATAAGAACTGGAAGAGATATAATGTAAAGCAGCAGCCAAAAATTGTGTGGTGGGTGTTATAATGCTATAATCGTGAAAGCGGCGTTATTTTACTTGAAGTTATTTGAAGGCTGCGTATTGAGTGCTATTATAGCTTTGCCACGTTGTGTTTCGCCAGAAACTCTATCACTCTCAGCGACGCATTATCGTGGTGAAGAACCCAAGTGTTAGTGATCTCCGGACGGACGCGCGAAACTCTGTTCTTCAGCCGTTGAAGCACTTCCACGTAAAATGAAGCTTTGACCGTTTGTCCGTGTGGTACGAACTCCTTATGGGCAACACCTTTACAGTCAAAGATTACAATGAGCATTCGAACCTTCGTTGGTCGAGGAGACTCGGGAGTGTGCCACTCTGAGCTATGTCTTTTCGTCTCTGGATCGTACTAAAAAGACCACGTTACATCACCTGTTATCACTTTCTCCAGAAAACCAGGTTCGCTCCTCACACGGTCCACAAGCTCACGAGAAATCGACACACGGCTGTTCCTATGTTCATCGGTCAAAACCTTAGGAACCAATTTGGCGCAAACTTTCCGCATCGGCAATTCTTGCCTGATGATTTCATGCACAATGGATTTCGCGAGTCCCACGTGCTCTGCTACCAATCTAACACTCAGACGTCGGTCAGAGTCCAAAACCACTTTCATCTTTTCCACATCGTCCGAAGTGTGAGACGGTGAAGGACGCCCTGGGCGTGGCTCATCCTTGACGCTCTCTCTTCTCTGTGTGAACGTTTTGTGGCACCGAAACACTTGTGCTTTTGATAAAGCATCCTTCGCGTAGGCTTTCTGTAACATAGCAAGCGTCTCAGTCGCGGATTTTTTAAGTTTAACACAAACCTTTACCGCGTATCGCTGTTCGACACTCTTCTGCATTTTGACCGTTACGCGACGCTCACACAGCTGTCCACTTCTCAAGCGATCCTCACTCTGTTAAAGCTCAGAGCCAACTGACGAGACATCGATCGTTTACCTAACATACACCGCCCCCCTTTTCGCCTGGAGACTCCACCCTCCGGCCTTTCTGATTGGCCCAGGAAAAGTGACCTCATTATTTTCAGGAGAAACCTTGTATGTTTAACGTTTTGAGTTAAAAAGTATTCTGACTACTAACGTTTGTTTGATTATTCCAAAGTGCTAATACCAGTGTTATTAATTTAAGCATGTTCAAATAGTAACTTTCTGCGTGAACAGTCTTTATGAGGATTGCCCGAATAAAGGAAAAGAACTGTAAGTAATGATATATTTGGACGTTATTTGCGTGATTCCTGTGACAATTTAAGTGCATGACTCCTGTGACACTTTAAGTGAAGCACTTAAGAAGAGCTGGACACTTATTTGCGTGACTCCTGTGACACTTTAAGAGAAGCACTTAAGAAGAGCTGGACACTTATTTGCGTGACTCCTGTGATACTTTAAGTGAAGCACTTAAGAAGAGCTGGACACTTTATTTGCGTGACTCCTGTGACACTTTAAGTGACGCACTCAAGAAGAGCTGGACACTTTATTTGTGTCACTCCTGTGACACTTTAAGAGAAGCACTTAAGAAGAGCTGGACACTTATTTGCGTGACTCCTGTGACACTTTAAGTGAAGCACTTAAGAAGAGCTGGACACTTATTTGCGTGGCTGCTGTGACACTTTAAGTGAAGCACTTAAGAAGAGCTGGACACTTTATTTGCGTGACTCCTGTGACACTTTAAGTGAAGCACTTAAGAAGAGCTGGACACTTTATTTGCGTGACTCCTGTGACACTTTAAGTGAAGCACTTAAGAGATGGACACTTATTTGCGTGACTCCCGTGACACTTTAAGTGTATCACTTAAGAAGAGCTGGACACCTTATTTGCGTGACTCCTGTGACACTTTAAGTGAAGCACTTAAGCAGAGCTGGTTGTATGTAGTGTTGAGCAATCAATATATACACGAGCATTACAGTTTAACAACCCCCGTGAGCAACTCAATGGGTTATAAGCAGTCTCCTGTCCCTAATTTATAATCACTGTCTCTAGGGTGCCATAAGACAGGTACAGCATCCATTGTCCCACTGGAATCCGAACCCACAGCCATCTCGGACGAATGGTCAGAAGCCATCGCTTGCGCCACTGAGCCGTCAAGTTGTGTTATATACCACGTATGTTAAGCATCAAGTGGAAGCTGAAGAAGAACGAGATAATAAGTTGTTGATCATAAGGAAACTCCCGATAGCTCCAAGGAGTGCAAGGCGTGACCTGAACGAAGGATCAACAGTAACTGCACGCATTATTTGATAATTGTATAAGACTCAGTGACTCGAAGGTTGAAACCCATTTTCCTTTTAACGGAAGCTTTGCTGATGTGCTGGATATTGGTAAAATATGCAATTCCTCCTCTTCTTCTTTTGTAACCTAGCTTCTGATAGAGCTGCAGTGGCCATGGGAAAATTACGCCAAGTTGGCACAACAAGTATATGATACCCAAGTGCTACAGCTTCGTGTTACACATGATATCGCTACGATTTACATATAAGCACAGCAAGACACTGATAGCCCCTTATAATCTTGTTAATGGCTTGCTACGTTTTCTTCTGCCGTAAATCATACTTCATGGATATATATATATATTTTGATTGGAGGTTTAACGACCATCGTGAGCAACTCAATAGGCTATAAGCAGTCGCCCGTTCCTAATTTAGTGCCATTGGTTCCAGGGAAGGGAAAGAGCTAGTGCCGTAAGACAAACACAACATCCATGCCTCACCGGGATTCGAAACGGGACCCATCACGGAAGAATGAGCAGAAGCCATCGCTTAAACCACTGCGCTTTCCTGGATATGCACTCAGTTAGTTTTGCCTTAGAAACACCTACCTAATAAGGCGTTGCTCTACCTTTCTCTGCAATCACGGCTTGAAGACGCATAGCAACAGATTCTACAAGGTATCTTACTTCCTCCATGCGTAACTTGACACAAGTTCGCGGCTGCAGCTTCGTCAGTTCACCCTCGTAACGTGGAGGTGTGTCAGCAGTTCTCACACCTCCTTCTAGCATATCCCATAAATGTTCAATTGGGTTACAGTCTGGGGAGTTTGGGGGCGAAGGCAATGAAGTGAATTCGTTGTCGTGTGTTCCTCCAACCACTCAGTAGTTGTACGAACCCGATGACACAGTGCGTTGTCGTGTTGAGAGATGGCACTGTGGTCCGGATAAACCTCCTGCAGATATGGATGGTTCGTCAATAGGATGAAATGGTCAGCTAACAAGCCCTTGTGATGTCCACCATTCAGTGTTTGTATGATGATAACCAACAGACCTAGGGCTTGCCAGAAATAAAGCTCCCCATATCAGAACACCAGCTCCACCTGCCTGTTAAACCCTAACTGTGCAACTAGGGAATAGGGTTTCGTGCTGTTTACGCCATATGCGAACCTAGCCATCAAAATGGTGCAGCGGGAAAAGGGACTCATCACTCCAGACGACCTTCTTCCATCTGTTGAGGGTCCTTTGCCGACGTCCCTTGGTCTCTGCGAGGCTTTTTAGCAATCTGGGCGTCATCATGAGTACCCCAGTTGGTCTCCGGCGGTGGAACCCCAGGCGAAGCAAGGTACGGTGCATGTGCATGTGGAAATAGGTCGAACTGCACCGCTGTTGCACTGGTGGGTGAGCTCGGTGACTGTCGCACATCGTTGCTGGGATACCAGTTGTGCCACCGGACGCTAACCTCTAGGATCAACCGCTCGTGGCTGGACAAAGTGAGTCCTTCTGATGGATGTCTGTACATTGTTAATCTAGTCCTGATACATCCTTAATGCCGTAGTACGGGAGCAGCCAAAAAATGTGGCTGTTTCCGAAATACTGGCACCTGCCCTCAGGGCCCAAATTATCTGGCCGCAGTCGAACTGGTTTACGTAGACACGTTTCCCCATTACTGGCAAAAGTTTACTGTTCAACAAAATTTCGGGGGTATTGGGTTTACCCCAGGCGAAGAAAGGTACGGCGCATGTCCTGGTACACCCTTAATACAGTAATACGGGAGCAGCCAAAAAATGTGGCTGTTGCCAAAATACTGGCACCTGCCCTCAGGGCCCAAATTATCTGGCCGCAGTCAAACTGGTTTACGTAGCAACGTTTCCCCATTACTGGCAAAAGTTTACTGGTCAACAAAATTTCGGGGGTATTGGGTTTACCCCAGGCGAAGAAAGGTACGGCGCATGTCCTGGTACACCCTTAATACAGTAGTACGGGAGCAGCCAAAAAATGTGGCTGTTTCCGAAATACTGGCACCTACCCTCAGGGCTCAAATTATCTGGCCGAAGTCAAACTGGTTACGTAGCCACGTTTCCCCATTACTGGCAAAGGTTTACTGGTCAACAAAATTTCGTGGGTATTGGGTTTACTCCAGGCGAAGAAAGGTACGGCGCATGTCCTGGTACACGCTTAATATAGTAGTACGGGAGCATCCAAAAAATGTGGCTGTTTCCGAAATACTGGCACCTACCCTCGGGGCTCAAATTATCCGGCCGAAGTCAAACTGGTTACGTAGCCACGTTTCCCCATTACTGGCAAAGGTTTACTGTTCAACAAAATTTCGGGGGTATTGGGTTTAATTACGAGAATTTCAAATAATTTAGCAATTAAAACATTAAAAATGTTGCACTACAGTCTGATTTATCCATGTTTGGCTTATTGTTTATTAGTATGGGGCAAACTACTAAGACTAATTTATATAAATTACAATCATTACACAATAGGATGGTCAGAATTTTAAATAATTTTAGGGGAATTAACTTGAATATGGGGGTATGGATAAATTCTTATGGCATTTTTAGATATTGAGAAATTATGGCAATTTAGAATTTTAGGATTCGCGTATAAAAGAATAAAAGAGAATAGGTATCAACATTTAATTCAACTGAACGCTGTGGGTCAGGACTCCCAAACAAGAGATAGAAATGCATTTTTGTCACCAATGCCTAACACTTTAACCCGAAAAAGATTAATTGATTACCAGGGATTGATGTTATGTTATAATCTACCTTGTCAATTAGCACATATTAATAACTATAATTATTTTCGAAAGCAATTAAAAAATATTTGCTAACAAATTAAAATATAAAATTCTATGGTAAAATTTATTAATCAGACCACATATGAGTAAATTTTATGTGCAGGACGTTTGACTAGACTGCGTACTTTAGGGGAATTGGAATTCACTCAGTTTATAGATATATATATATATATATATATAGGGATGTAAGGTCAGGTGATGCGTAACATCACAGCCTCTCCTTGACAAATGTCAACCCCGCCTTCTCGTGGTGCATCCTGTTCCCCCTAAATTGGCTCTGACGACCGCCAATAGCGGTATAACTATACCATCGGGACTAGAGGAAATTCTATCCCACACTCACCAACCCGCTTGGCCAGCGTAGTGTGTTATGGCCAAACCCCTCCAAAATGATTCCACAACTTAAATCTTGGCCCTCAGTCTCCGGCAGCCGGAATGTACCTGGCCAAGGCAGCGGCCAGTGCGACATGAAGGCAGAGGGTGCTAAGAATCCCCGGAGGACCGGACTAGGCTGCCATCTGATGCTGACCTTGGCTACGTATAATGGACGCTCCCTATCTTCTGATTCAAGGCTTCTTGAATTGGAAGAGGAACTACAAAGGACCAAGTGGGACATCGTGGGGCTAAGTGAGGTAAGGAGAAAAGGAGAAGATCTCATCGAACTGAAAAGTGGACATCTCTTCTACTATCGTGGGACAGATACTGGCAGAACTAGTGGTGTTGGATTTATAATAAACAAGAAACTGAAGGATAAAGTTGTAGAAGTTGAAAGTTCCTCTGACAGAGCTGCACGACTTGTTATCCAACTCTCGAAAAGATACCAGGCTCAGATTATTCAAACTTATGCACCCACCACAAGTCATCCTGAAGAAGAAATTGAAGAATTTTATGAGGAAATTTGTCATCTAAATAATAAAGGTAAGCAGCACTTGAAAATAATTATGGGAGATTTCAATGCAAAAATAGGGCAACGGCAACAGAATGAAACTTCAGTAGGTAAATTCGGTCACGGCAACAGAAACCAGCGTGGAAATACTCTCGTTGAGTTTGCAGAGGCAGAAGGGTTTTTTATCTTGAACTCCTTCTTCAAGAAAAAGCCACACAGGAAATGGACATGGAGACATCCAAATGGGACGACAAGTGAAATTGATTTTATTATGTGTAACAAAAAATTCGTCATAGAAGACTGCAGTGTGCTAAACAAGTTCAACACAGGTAGTGACCATAGATTGGTGAGATGTAAGATGCACCTCAACACTAAACTTGAACGTGGCAAGCTCATAAGACAAACAAAATCTATTGACATAACCAACCTTAAAAAACACCATAATACCTTCAAGTTGGAACTGAAGAACAGGTTCTCTGCTTTAGAAGGCCTAACATCGGAAGAAGTGGACATCTCTGAAGTTAACAGAAAAGTAACTAAAGCTTTTATGGAAACAGCAACAAAATTAGCTGGGTCTAAGAACAAGTTGCATGTAAACAAATTATCAGGAAACACGAAAATGTTGATGCAAAAAAGAAGAGAGATGAGGACAATTAAAGAAGATGTGACTTCCAAAGTGGAATATATAGAGCTATGCAAGACAGTAAGAAAAAGTATCACTGAAGACGTAAGAAAATTCAACTGTGAACTAGTGAGGAAAGCAATTGAATAAACTAGTGAGGAAAGCAATTGAAAACAACCAAAGCCTAAAGATAGCTAAGGGACATCTCAGTAAGGGAAGAAAACAGATTATGACACTGAGAAAAGAAGATGGTTCTGTAACAAGAAATAAAGGCGAAATTTTGGCAAGAGTGAAAGATTTCTACTCCAAATTATATGAAAAGGATGATACATGCACTCCAGACATCATGAAAGATACCAGTACCAGAGTTCCTCCAGTCCTTCCAGCAGAGGTGGCACATGCAATCAAGAACATGAAGCGGGGAAAAGCTCCAGGAGAAGATGGAATTACTTTAGACATCAAACAAGAAGCAAGTGGAGAAATCGAAACAGTACGCGTCCAAATTTTCACTCGATGCCTTAATGAAGGAAAGATTCCTGAGGATTGGAACACCGCTACAATGATCCTGCTACATAAGAAAAGTGACATTGAGGATCTCGGAAACTACAGACCTATCAGCCTCCTATCAGTGGTTTATAAAATCTTCACTAAAGTTCTTTCACACCGCTTGAAGGTAACACTGGACATGGCTCAACCGAGAGAACAAGCTGGATTCAGGAGTGGCTACAGCACAATAGATCATATCCACGTACTGAGAGAACTAATTGAAAGAGCGAGGGAATATTAACTTCCATTGTGCATGGCTTTTATCGATTATGAAAAAGCCTTTGATTCGGTGAAATCATCAGCAGTTACAATGGCTCTGAAAACCTGCGGTATTGAAGATGCGTACATTAATATTATTAATAACATCTATGAAAATGCTAGTGCAAAGATTCGGCTGTTTGAAAATACAACACACGTAAAAATTGGAAAGGGAGTGAGACAAGGTGACACCATATCTCCGAAGCTCTTTAATGCCACGTTGGAGGGTGTTTTTCAGTCGCTGAGCTGGGAAAACAAGGGGATAAAGATTAATGGAGATTATCTAACCCACCTTCGTTTTGCTGATGACGTAGTCATTTTTGCAACTACCCCATGAGAGCTGCAGAGTATGATCCAGGAACTTGCTGACAAGAGTAAAGAAGTGGGATTAAAAATGAACGTTCAGAAGACAAAAGTGATGTTCAATGCTTTTACAAGAAAAGAAGATTTATCGATTGATGAAGAAAAGCTGGAGATAACAGACACGTACGTTTATCTTGGACAGCAGATATCAAGTGAGGGTCACATTGATAAAGAAATTAGTCGGCGTACAAAACTTGCCTGGAGAGCTTTTGGAAGAAACAGCATAATTTTCAAGAACAATATGCCATTATGTCTTAAAAGAAAAAGTGTTTGATCAATGCATCCTTCCAGTGCTTACGTATGGTGCAGAGACGTGGACCTTAACTAAAAGAGACATACAAAGGCTGCAGACAACTCAAAGAAGCATGAAGAGGTGCATACTTGGTGTAACCAGGAGAGATAAGAAGAGGAACTCGTGGATCCGAAAAATGACAAGAGTGGAAGACATCATGATCAGAGTTAAATCCCTGAAATGGCAATGGGCTGGACATGCTGCGAGAAGGACAGATCATCGATGGATAGCCGAAATTTTAGATTGGATTCCAAGGGACAGGAAAAGACCCAGAAGAAGACCACATGGGAGATGGGTGGATGAAATTCGAAAGTATGCAGGGGTGACATGGAGGAGACTGTCACAAGACAGACCGTTGTGAAGGAAACTTGGGGAGACCTTCGTCCAGCAGTGGATTTATAATGGTTGACAATGATGATGATGATGATATATATATATATATATATATATATATAGCCTTTTACACAATTTCCTGTTCTGTGGTTACCCTGTACATAAGTATTGATATTATATACACTGAAGAGCAATTGAATTAGAGACAGCTGGCGTTCTGCAAATATGGCGCGGTGGGCGGCCCTGTAAACGGAAACTACATGACGTATGCAGCATTCACACAATATAAGGACTGATGCGACTGGAATCAGTAAGAGTCGGACGTAGTATGGGTAAGACCAAGGACCTAAGCGCATTTGATCGTGGGCAAATTGTCAAGGCCCGACGAATGAGTCACTACATCTCAGAAGTCGTGCAGGCACTGGGATTTTCACGAGCCACTGTGTCACGGGTGCACCGTGAGTACATCGAATCCTGTAAAACCATCCCTGCAAGGCCCAACTGCCGTGGACGACAGGGTTTGCATGAGCCGGGTCAGCGTCGGCTAGCTCGCATTGTAACAGCGGATAGACGGGCCACAGTGCAAGACATCACTCGGTAATTTAACGCTGGTGCACAAACACGCGTAAGCAGCCACACCATCAAGAACCATCTCCTCGCTATGGGGTACAGAATCCATCGTCTCACGAGGGTACCGCTGCTGACAGCACATCACAGAGTGCAAAGATTAGCATGGGCGCGTGAATATCGCCACTGGACCCTAGACACGTGGAAAATGTTGCATGGACTGATTAGTCGAGATTCACGTTGGTACTTGCGGATGGCAGGATACGAGTACGGCGCAAACCACATTAAGCGATGGATCCTTCTTGCCAGCAGGGCACTCTTCAAGCTGGTGAGGGTGGCATTCCCGTCCGGGGACTGTTTACGTGGACTGAAATGGGACCCCTGGTATGTGTGACATCGTCCCTCACAGGTCAACGTTACCGGGATATCCTGGACGACAATTTGCTCCCCTTTGTGCGTCTTCAACATCCCACTGGGGACCTCATCCTGCAACAAGACAATGCACCGTGCCATCGCTCCCAAATTGTGTCTGAATGGTTGGATGAACACTCCACCGACGTGACCTCGCTTCCTTGGCCAGTTAGGTTACCTGACCTCAATCCCATCCAGCACATTTGCGATGCCATTTAGAGAAATGTTCGAGGCTCTGAACCCCTCCATCAAATCTTCGTAAACTGTGGGAGCTTGTTCAAGGCTGGTGGCACCGTATGGCTTCCCAACGCTTCCGGTACGAATCGTCGCCGTCATCAGAGCGAAAGGTGGTGATACACGTTACTAGACAGGTATCTGTAATTCAATTTCTCTTTAGTGTATGTTGTTTTTCTTAATACTATATGTTATAAATTTAATTTTGAAATGTGACATAGTCAAATATAACCCCATACCGAAACAGATGAAATGAAATGAAACGTACAGAGGATAGGTGTGTATAATCTATAATAGCCGCTCGTAACGTTGATATCACGTGTTACTACGTTATCGTTCGGAATATGAAAAACAACAGGTGTTCCAAATGCGGAGCTAACTCAGTGTATATCAAAATCATGCAATTTTTCGTCTGTTGTTTCTTGTAAGAAGGATCTCTGGCCCCGTAATAACTTATTCAATCAATTTGCAATCAATATACGTAATAAGAAGCGCTTTCCTACCGCACACATTTCAAATGTATCAATTTTCTTTTTTTCACATAACAACAGATACAAAGATGAAACGATTGAGCTTACAGGCCCGTGCGACTTGCGGAACACGCAGACATCAATAGTTCGTGTGTCCCCCATGGCTGACAATAACGACCCCTACACGCCGCGACATCGAACGAAAGAGACTTTGGATGTGGGCTTGGGGTAATTCGGTCCAGGCTGCTTTAGGAGGCCTAACATCGGAAGAAGTGGATATTTCTGAATTTAACAGAAAAGTAACCAAAGCTCTTATGGAAACAACAGCAAAATTAGCTGGGTCTAAGAACAAGTTGCATGTGAACAAATTATCAGGAAAAACCAAAATGTTGATGCAAAAAGAAAAGATATGAGGACAACTAAAGAAGATATGGCTTCCAAAGTGGAATATATGGAGCTATGCAAGACAGTACGAAAACGTATCACCGAAGAGGTAGGAAAATTCAACTGTGAACTGGTGAGAAAAGCAATTGAAAACCACCAAAGCCTAAAGATAGCAAAGAGACATCTCAGTAAGGAAAAAAACAGATTATGGCACTGAGAAAAGAAGATCTTGGTTCTGAAACAGTAAACTTTGGCAAGAGTGAAAGATTTCTAGTCCAAATTATATGAAAGGGATGATACATGTACTCCAGACAAAATGAAAGGCACCAGTACCAGAGTTCTTCCAGTCCTCCCAGCAGAAGTTGCACATGCAATCAAGAACATGAAGCGGTGAAAAGCTCCAGGAGAAGATGGAATTACTGTAGACATCAAACAAGAAGCAAGTGGAGAAATCGAAACAGTACTCGCCCAAATTTTCACTCGATGCCTTAATGAAGGGAAGATTCCTGAGGTTTGGAACAACGTTACAATGATCCTGCTACATAAAAAAGGTGACATTGAGGATCTCAGGAACTACAGACCTATCAGCCTCCTATCAGTGGTTTATAAAATCTTCACTAAAGTTCTTTCACACCGCTTGAAGGTAACACTGGACATGCTTCAACCGAGAGATCAAGCTGGTATTCAGGAGTGGCTACAGCACAATAGATCGTATCCACGTACTGAGAGAACTAATTGAAAGAGCGAGGGAATATGAACTTCCATTGTGCATGGCTTTTATCGATTATGAAAAAGCCTTTGATTAGGTGAAACCATCAGCAGTTACAATGGCTCTGAAATCCTGTTGTATTAAAGATGCATACATTAATATTATTAATAACATCTATGAAAATGCAAGTGCAAAGATTCGGCTGTTTGAAAATACAACACACATAAAAATTGAAAAAGGAGTGAGACAAGGTGACACCATATCTCCGAAGCACTTTAATGCTACATTGGAAAATGTCTTTCAATCACTGAACTTGGAAAACAAAGGGATAAAGATTAATGGAGATTATCTATCCCACCTTCGTTTTGCTGGTAACGTAGTCAATTTTGCAACTACCCCATGAGAGCCGCAGAGTATGGTAAAGGAGCTTTCTGACAGGAGTAAAGAAGTGGGATTAAAAATGAACTTTCAGAAGACAAAAGTGATGTTCAATGCTTTTACAAGAAATGAAGATTTATCGATTGATGGAGAAAAGCTGGAGATAATAGACACGTACGTTTATCTTGGACAGCAGATATCAAGTGAGGGTCACATTGATGAACAAAATTAATTGGCGTACAAAACTTGCCTGGAGATCTTTTGGAAGAAACAGCATAATTTTCAAGAGCAATATGCCATTATGTCTTAAAAGAAAAGTGTTTGATCAATGCATCCTTCCAGTGCTTACGTATGGTGCAGAGACGTGGACCTTAACTAAAGGAGACATACAAACGGCTGCAGACAGCTAAAAGAGGCATGGAGAGGTGCATGCTTGGTGTAACCAGGAGAGATAAGAAGAAGAACTCGTGGATCCGGAAAATGACAAGAGTGGAAGACATCATTAATCAGAGTTAAATTCCTGAAATGGCAATAGGCTGGACATACTGCCAGAAGGACAGACCATCGATGGACAGCCGAAATTTTAGATTGGATTCCAAGGGACAGGAAAAGACCCAGAAGAAGACCACATGGGAGATGGGTGGATGAAATTCGAAAGTATGCTGAATTGACATGGAAGAGACTAGCACAAGACAGACTGTTGTGGAGGAAACTTGGGGAGACCTTCGTCCAGCAGTGGATTGATAATGGTTGAAAATGATGATGATGATGACACATATATATAAACAAAGCAGAGACTAAAAAAAAGGTTATTTAACGATGACAAAAAATACAAGTTAAAACTCAAAACCCAACAGGCAAAAGAACATTATTGTGAGTTTTTTTGACAACGTTTTTCTGTTTTTTGTGGGAGATGATGAGTATGGGTTGTGCCAAAAAAGTGATAGATGTATGCTAAAACGTTTTCTAAATTATTTTTTTCCGCACCATTGAGGGCGGTTATGTTAAGTAAAAAATTGTTTGGGGGGACTTATACTTGCATCTATGGCTTTGCAGAAACCCATTTCAAACTATTTCTTTGTCGAAGTGAGAAAATGCAGAGTTTTGCTGGCCCTTGATAAAGCCGAGGCTCGGCATTCTCGACACTTTCTGCATTCTGGTTTTGTTATTATTTATTATTATTTTTACTCTTGCCTGTTAGGTTTTGAATTTTAATTTGTATTTTTTGTCATCGTTAAATAACCTTTTTGTTTCAGTGTCTGCTTTGTAGTTTGTTAGTTCTGATTTTTCGTCACTGTTGCGTTGGGCGTCATAATTTTCAGAATGTAAGTGCAAAAAAAAATTGTTTTTAAATTTTGTCTTTAACTCTGCTTTTGGATACATAGATATATACGTATATATATATACACTGAAGTGCCAGAAAAACTGGTACACCAGTCTAATACTTGGTAGGTCCCCCACGGGAGCACCGGACTGCAGAAATACGACGTGGCATGGACACCACTAGCTTTTGAAAATATGCTGTAGGCAATGCACACCATACTTCCTACAGAGCATTCCACAATTCTGGTGTGTTCCGAGGTCTCAGATTACTGTGTTCGATAGTGCGTTGCATAGCATCCCAAATGTGTTCTATCACGTTCAGATCTGGGGACTTTGGGTGGGAATGGCAACACCCCAAACTCAGATGAATGCTCCTCTAACCATAATGTGGCGCCCCGACACTTGTGTGAAGATGCATTGTCCTGTTGGAGCAGGCCCAACCCATCAGCGTGAATGCAGGACATGAACGGATGTTTCTCGTCAGAAAGGATGCGCACATAGCTGTGGCCGGTCACAGACGTTTGTAGACGTACCAGGGTTCCCAGTGAAGTCCAGCTAAACAAACCCCATACTATTATGGACACTCAATCAGCCGGTACAGTTCCCTGTTGACAGGCGGGATCCATGGCTTCATGGGGTTTGCGCCACACACGAATCCTTCCATCTGCCCGATACAGTTGGAAACGCAACTCGTCAGACCAGGCTACTTGTTTCCAGTCACCACGTATCCAGTGGCGGTGTTGCCGTGCACAAGCGAGGCTCATAGCTCTGTGTCGTGCACCCATCAAGGAAACTCGGGTTGGGCTTCGGCTCCCGAAGCCCATATCGTTCCGGATACGTTGCACAGTCCGGACGCTGATGCATGTTGAGGATCCAGCATTGAATTCTGATTATACCTGCGAGAGTGTTGCACGCCTATCGCGTGAAACGATTCTTGACAGCCAACGATGGTCTCGTTCACTCAATGCCTTTTTACGGCAAACACTGGTATCGTAGGTTGGAGGTTTTGCCGGAATTCTTGTAGTCACGGTACACCCTTACAATGGTCGTCCGTGAAAATCTGAACTTCGTTTCTACCTCCGAAATACTATGGCCTACCTCACAAGCGCCATATATGACACCGCGTTAAAAATCGCTTATATCGTTATTACTTGTCATTCTCATGCCGAAAACAGCTCTGACAGGTAGCAAGGATGTCTATCGCTTTATATACGCACTGGCGGACGCAACCGAATACGCGCATAGGTGATGTTGCTATGTATTTTGCATAAGCTCGTCGGTACCAGTTTTTCGGCACTTCATTGTATATATATACAGAGAGAGAGAGAGAGAGAGAGAGAGACCTTATTGTACTCGAACGCGAAATTATTTGGTGATTTCAAGTGTTCTCATCTACCTATCTCTAAGAACACTTCACACAGTTTTATTGTACTCGGACGCGAAATTTGTCCGGAAGTCGAAAATCAAAGTTGGTACCTCAACATCAGACCAAGACAGAAAAATTCATATTTTACGATCACTTATAGTTACTTACGCAGATTTGATATCAAAATTATATTGTGAAATTATCATTTTTTATGCTAGGCGCCATGGTCGACAATAGTAAGGTAAATACCAAGTAAACAATTTGGATCTAACGAAAATGGGTAAAGGAAAACCAGTTCAAACCATTGTTGAAATCTGATTTTCGAATGCTGCCCCATGATGTGACGCAACAATAGTTAATATTATTGTTATTCAACAATATATTTTACTAAACTATCGCGGAATATTATTTCATCACGTTTTTCATGAAAGTAACAATATCTCATTACAATCATCGTAAATTAGGAGCACCTGATGCTGAATGTGATAAACGCCATTACAAAAATGCAGTATTGATGATATGAAAACGGTGCGTCGTAGCAAAAGTTGACTTCCTCTCAACTCTACAAAGAGGAATCTTTACTTGCTATTGACGAGAGCTTTAAAATGCTGCATAATACGATAGGGTGTAACCTGTAGATATCATAGACCAAATATTACCAAGCCTCCTCTCTAACACACTTGCGATTCAGTTTTTTACCCTTTCCAACAGTAGGTTGAAGAAGCGTAAATGCTCCAGCTTTTTCCGTCCGTCCGTCTGTCCACACGATAACTCGCGTAAAAATGGTTCGATTTCGATGAAATTTTAGTATGTGGTAGGGGACCACCTGGGGATGAATCCTGTTGAAAATGGGACAAAGGGGTCAAAGGTCACGACGTAGGAGCGAGATCCATTCCATTGCCCTAATGCGTCATAACTTGCGTAAATACAGTTCGACATCAATGCAATTTTAGTATGTGGTAGGGGATCACCTTGGGACGAACCCTACTGAAAATGGGTGTAGGATGGTTAAACGTCAGGACATAGGAGCGGGATACATTCCATTGCCCTTATGCATCATAACGTGCGTAAAAATGGTTCGATTTCGATGAAATTTTAGTATGTGGTATGGGACCACCTGGGAGACGAAACCTATTGAAAATGGGCGAAATGGGGTCAAAGGTCAGGCGATAGGATTGGGATCCATTCCATCGCCCTTATCCCATAGTATTAAGGTGGACGTCAAGTAATTTGGCTTTCTGTACTTCCAATAGAAAAACTTTGGTACACATTTCCTTCACAATCAGTGTGTTCCCAAGGATGAAAATTTGAACATCGATTAAAATAACTTCATATTATAACTTAGAATACCTAATATTTTCTAAAACATAACCATAATTATATTAAAAATCAATAACTTTTTCTTTGGTGGTGTTGAAACCAGAAAAAAGATGGCGCGACCTGTACTTTGATGACGTCATTAGACAAACAAAAGTTGGATTGCATAATTATGGCTATGTTTCAGAAAATATTAAGTATTCCAAGTTATAAAATAAAGCTATTTTAATCGATTTTCAAATTTTCATTCTTGGGAACGCATTAATTGGGAAGAAAATGTGTACAGAAGTTTTTCCATTGGAAGTACAGGAAGCAAAATTACTTGACGTCCACCTTAAAGGAGCAATTCTTGTATCTAAGTAAATTTTATTTTGAAAACGGCTCTAAGGAGTTTGATAAAAGTCGTAAACTTACCGTTTTCTGGTACTAGAAATCGATTTAGCTTGATATCGACTTTGGGGAAATTCGTTTAGTGGGTTAAATAACCAACCAGAGTTACCACATTTTTAGTGTCATGGCGTGAAATCTTATGACGCCACACTCTCGCGATTGAGATGTTGGGTCTAGGTCACGCCATCTGCCTCATTACGTCACGCGTTGTGTGTGGATCCTATTAAAGTTTTATGACGTCAGACTCTCGGGACCATCTGCCTCATTACGTCACGCGTTGTGTGCGTGTTACGCTTTACTTCTATTTTCTTCTAGAACAAAAATTGAGTTGTGCCAGCTGCTTGGAGTCGATGCGTAGTACAGTATAAGCATCGGAATGCTGATGTGTTTTTCCCTTCAAAAAGTAAACTGTTAATACAGAATTTTTTTTGTTACGTTTTTGAATAGTCACTTGATGATGAGTGTATCCGCTGTGCTAAAATATGATTAGTTCATTTTTATTCATTACTATTAACAGAGTGTCACGTGGATGGTAAAACAATATAAAAAAAATATGGCTGGTCGACTTCCTAGGAAACATAGACGTTTCAGCTTCAATAAGAAGAATAAGTAGAATACGGCAGTGTTCGAAAAAGAACAAGCGGAAGAAGTAAATATGGAACAGCTTGGACATTCAAGAGCCGATGGTTTCCGATCACCTTCCAGTGTCGAAACATATGACCTTCCATTGGAAGAAGATCAGCCTACAAAAAGACCATTCCGAGCAGCTAAGGGGAGGAGTATGGAAATAATGTCCGACGTTATTATAACATTCAATGAATCTATATCGGAAGAAAACCTCGATCGAATGATGCGAATAAATAGACAGCGAATCGCACCTCAATCATCCGAAGAACGTAACCAGCGCTTGAAAGAACTATGAAACCGTTCATCACAGTGAATCGCAACCGAAACCGCGGATGAACGTGTTCAGCGACTGTAACACTTGGGACAACGTGCAACTGAACGACTTAGCATTACAATACTTGGAAATAACATACCAAAATTAAAAATAAATTGTGCCCTCATCCTCCCTTTAACCGAGCGATCCTCGGTGTTCCTGATATTGCGTTATAACTTATGTAAAAATGCTTCGATTGAGACAAAACTTTATCCTGTTGTTCCGGAAGTATTCTTTACGGGCTCTGTTGAATATAATCGAAATCGGGTCAAAGGGCAGGTCATAGGAGTGAGATTTATTCTACAGCCATTATCCTCATAACTTGAGGGTGGTGCAGTGGTCTAAGCGAAGGCCTCTGATCATTCGTCCGAAAGGGGTCTGGGTTCGAATCCCGGTCAGGCATGGATGTTGTGTTTGTCTTACGGCGCTGGCTCTCTCCCTTCCCTGGAACCAGTGACCCTAAATTAGGGACGGGCGACTGCTTATAGCCCATTGAGTGGCTCACGGTGGTCGTTAAACTTCCAATAAAAAAAAACTTGAGTAATGATTTCTGGTATGTTGGAAAGCGTATCATAATCAATGCATTGCATGATTTTACTAACTTTTTTTTTTTTTTTTACCATGAGGTCATATTTTAACTTGCGCATGTGCAGATATACTTTTCTATCTGCATCACATTTCATCAATGTCAACACTGTTTTTGAAAAAACCAAAGAATCCAAATGGTAGCTTAGTAAATAATTACGGTTATGACTCTCATATATCCTTTGTTTGGTTTTACGAGAGTAACATTCATTAATCCAGCTTCCTAAGCAGCGCCCAATGTCAGGAATTAGTGAACCTTATTGTTTGTTGTTATAACTTAATTTCACTTATTATGTGAAATTAAGGTGTGGTCGTGTGAATGACGCGAATAAATGCAATGTTTTGTACGTAAATAAATGTATACTGTCGAATTACTGGTAATATGACACACCCACAAAGATCTTGGCATGCGAAATATTCATAGTATAAATTTTCTATAAAGAGTACCAGGGTACTCTTTCAATTTTTTCAGAAAGCCGTGATGCCAAATTTTGGCTATTTTACGGAGTTTTCGATATCGACCAAAGTGTAAGTAGTGATAGTGTGAATTTCGAGGATGTGTCTTCACTTGACCTTTCAAGTGAAAAAAAAAAAAAAAAAGAAAAAGAGGACCGGATGCTTCATCTTATTTGCAGACACTTCAAACACTTAAGCAAAAGCGGCTTGTGATTCACTTCAAATGTGCAACCCACAGTCCATGCAACACAGGAAGAATTAATAACGTTTTTTTGAACGTCAGCAACGTCAACTAGATTCTGCCTTGCAACACGTACAGGATGCAGGATATCACGCCAGCTGAAATCTACTGGATAGAAATCCCTATCAATAGAAACAGATCGAATATCGAAAACTATATAGAAACAAATTTTTGATCATTTTTTTTGTGTGTGTGTGTGTGCTCAAATGAGCTTCGATTGAAAATAAGGCCTACATGCGGAACCAAAATGGCATTCTAAAGAATTATGACTCCCAATTTTGCTAAAGTTAACATTATGAGATGGAAAAGAAAAAAGCGATTTCGTTAAATGACGGAAATCGCAGATATTCTGTAATTCGCAGATGTCCTGAAACCATTCCGTGATTGACCTCCTGGTATTTTGCGTAACTTCAAGCAATTTTTACACCATAGAATAATCATAGACAAACTAAAAATAACAGGAGTATTTTATCTAGCCAATAAAGGTTTCGAAGAACCCTTAAGAGTCAGGTATCAGAAATCGTACTGTAAATCAGTTATAATAACGTTTTATGCAATATTTACATGAGAAAACGGAAGGAACAACAGCTACTAAATAAAATGTTATAAACATTACCATTGATTTGTTTCGTTTATATAATTCTTCCTCCGGAAACCAATGCATTTATTCCTTTACAATTGTTTAAGTAACGCAGTAATTACTTTCAGTAAGGGAATTAAAGAAACTCATTTGAAAACCAACAAATTATTTTTGAATAAATAAAAACATCGCTCTTTCCACGTTCCAGAAACATACAGCTACTGAGACGTTTGGAACGTCTCAGTAGCTGAGCCCATCTTACGGATTTATGATGTCAGAAGCTGACTTAAAAATACACATAGCACCGTGGATTGTTGGCCACCGTTGTGTAAATGTAACGCACTCGGCTAGATATCGAGAGTTTTGTGGTTCAATTCCACAGCGGCGGCTGGGAAAAAAAAGAAAAAAAAACAATTTTTCGGTTGCTGTGTGTTTCTGGAACGTGGAAAGAGCGATGTATTTATTTATTTACTGTCGCCACGTATTTGGAGGATTTTCAAATTATTTTTGTTTCATTTTCAGAAATTACATGGCAATTACTTTCACGTTTGAGTTTTTCGTAATATAATAGAGTCCACTAATAACGAAAAGTTCGGGACCAACGGAAATTCTCATTAAATTTGGGCGCTCTTTAAATCCACTTTTGGGTGAAAATTCCCACCATGTACAAGTATGCATACGTTATTATATGAATACACATTTATATTACATGTCCATAACAATAGTTATACTTGAACGATTCAGTTAATGCATTAGCACTACAATTAATTAATCAAACCTTTCAAGTATAATGAACACAGCCACGTGAGACTGACCGCAGTTTAACTACACAACACACATGAAGCAAAAGCAACACCGATCCTCCCAATGCAGCACTCACTTGGAGGGTGAAAGGCAGAGCATAAAATTCCAGGGATCATTATCTCCTGTTTCCCCGAAAACGCCATTCCATTACTTTCTTATTCCTCACTTCAAATGCCTCCCAGAAATTCACTTTAATGTGAGTAATCCCACTCATTCTCTTTGCCAATACTCGCAGGAAAGCCAACCTAATTATGGAGTTGAAGGTACTGAGTGTGTACTTCTAATGCACAGTACAGTTCCAGTGCAAAAGCTCGTATCCGAGCTTGGACTGTGACTAAAAAGTACAGTTTTTACAGAGTGCGTGCGTATATTAAAAAATGAAGATCTTCGAATTTCTAAGAATAAAAAATATTAAAAAATAAAAATCGGTCACTTTTCTAAAAATAAAAAAAAAAAATAAAAAAATGAATATCTCCGTGTTTTTGAAAATAGAAAAAAAAATAAAACTGAAGATTTTCGGATTTGTAAAAAAATATATAGAGATAGTTTCTAAAAATAAAAAAAAGTAAAAAAATAAGAATCTTAGCGTTTCTAAAAAAAATGAAGATCTTCGCATTACTAAAAATAAAAATAAAATAAAAAATGAAGACCTTCGCGTTCCTTAAATTTAAAAAAAAATTAAAAATAAATATAGTTTGGGCTTCTAAAAATAAAAAGAAAGTAAAAAATTAGGATCTTTGCGTTTATAAAAATAAAATAAATAAAAATGAAGATCTTCGCATTCCTAAAAATAAAAAATAAAAAATGAAGATCTTCGCGTTTCTAAAAATGAAAAAAGCAAAAAAATTAAGATCTTGTCGTTTCTAAAAATATAAACAATTAAAAAATGAAGACCGGTAGCGTTTAAAAAAATACAGGTATTTGCTATTTGGCGACGACATTGTCACTTGCGACTGTCGACGATGTGCGTTAGAGAAGTCTTACTCCGAAGACATTTACTGATGGTGGGAGATAATCGGACAGTTAGGTGTTTTTTTACTCCTCTCTTCCAGGAGGGGGGGGTAGCACAATGAGCGCGAAGTTTGATTTTGTTCTGACTCCCGTCATGGTGGTCCCCTTGCCCCGTCCTCTCTTTTGCCTACATGGTCCGCCGCTCGTCACCTGCTTTCTTTGAGCTTAACACCTGCTGGCAGTTTCTCCACCGCCGCCTGTCCGTTCTCATCGCCTTCTTCGCTTGTCCATCGTTCTTTCTTCCCTCTGTTCTTTCTGCTGCTCCACTACGGATGTTTTTCACGTATATATTCACTGTCCTATCCTTCTTCCTCTTTTCCACACTATATTCCCTATCGCCCAGTGCATCATCTCCTCCGACCTTCCATTCACAGCATACAAATTTCTCCTTGATCCATCAGCTCCTTTTCAGATACTTCCACATACTTGCGCATACCTGTTCATCCTAACAAAGTTCATCATCTATTCCTTCCATCTCAGTATCACTGTCCACCACCCTTGATTCCGAAACAACACTCCTCAGGCAATTCCGTGCCCACCTACTCAGCCGCCTCACGGGAGACTTCACGTAGGCACGTTGCACTTCCGCCCTAGGTAATTTCTACTCCCATAATCACCTGGTCGCTCTTGATTTGTGGTTAAAAATGGTGTCCTACATCTTCTTGACTGAGTGTTCTCAGCACCGTTTGATTCTTTTCTGCTGCGGCCTCCCAGCGGGCTACCCTGTCGCCTATCGCCGAGCTGTGATCCATCCAGATACGTGCTCACTAACTTGACTGGTGCACTTTTATCTCACATGTGCACCGTCACGTCAGAGCCCTAGCTACTTGTGTTCCCTTATTTGCGATCTATGTGGCTTTCCTGCACCTCAATGTTGTGTGTTATTTTACCTTGCGATATTTCTGTATCCCTACGAACACTTGACTCGTCTTTATCTCAGGCGTTTTCTTGTACATAGCATTCATCATGTTTGTACATATCACATTGCCATTGGTCAAGCTCGCCGCCCTGTATACTTATTTGTAAAAAAAGCGATTTTGATCTCCCGTCAAGGCGGCCATAATGGCATTTTGTACCTCAAAGGTGTCATGGTACAAAGTAATCACGACACCTTTTCGGTGAATCGGTCTTCTCAGTTCCCATTTTATAGTCAGGTTAAGTTTGCCCCCAGTACAAAAGAAGATGACCTGTTTTCAAAGTTGCTGCTGACGTGAAACATCCAAGCCATGGCCCTTGGAGTGGGTGGAATCGTGGAGTGTTGCACATCTCGCTTGTTGAGTATTTGATGCACTTCTTACATACTGCTTTCGTGCCAACATTCTTCCACTAACACACCAGAATTCTCATGCGTTGTTGCAAGTTCGTCCTGCTTGCCACCATTTTTATTCCTCCATTCAAGGACAGTGTGCAGCAGATTTTCTCTGCCTCGTTAAATATGGAATTTCATTAATTTTTTTACATTGCTTGATAAAAGTGATCATCTTAGCTTTTTCACTCCTTTTTTAAGTACGGCGACTTGATATAAAATTTTGTTCTTTAAAAACGATTAAACTAGATTTAAATTCACATTATACCTTACAAAAGTTCGTGTTTTGTTCGTTAAATCCGATATATCGCTAAATACGTGCTCGTTATAGGTAGGTTCTACTGTACTTTCTACACATATTTTTTAAAAATTACACAATAGTCTCGTTTTAGTATTCATTTTAGGTACATTCTATTTATCCTAACAAATACACTACGCATTCTAAATTAAAGCAGTGCAATGTTTAGGAAAAATACATGTTTGGGTTTATACATTTTCAGTTCAACCTCTAAAAGTATTGCCATGTGTATTGCATCTACTCCACAGATGTACATGCATATCCTTGAAGTGTTATTTTGTGTTGTCCGGAACCTCGATTGTGTATTCTTCTGCAACATTCTATTTGCTCATACGTATAGAGAGCGTGTACTGCATAGTGACATTTTGGTGCGAAGCATTATAATGTTTTTTTTTGTTGAATTAATGAAAATCTCTTTAACTATTTTATTTACTTGAACTGCACGCCAATATCTTGAACTCTTACAAAAACTTTAACTTCAGCACTAGGTTTTTGTTACGTTGGCTTGTTAGGCTTATCATACTGTAACTTTCATTGACCCCCCCTCACCGAAGCTTAAAACTTAACTTTCTTTAAAAGGTTTAATATATGATCAAAAGTCAGCAAGGAAATAGTAGACTTACGTTATTATTCCAATTCTTTATTTTAATGGCACGTTGAAGCACACGATTCAATAGTGCCTAATTTGGGGCCACTGGTTCCAGGAAGAGAGGAAATCCAGTGTCGCAAAACAAGCACACTACCCATTCCTCACCCGCGACCGGACCCGCTCAGACGAACGATTAGAAACCAGCCCTGATACCTCTGTGGCTACTTCTAAATGAATGTCGTTAGACATACTACCTTTTTGGGTAATTTGTATACTTACTTTTTCTAGGTTCGCCTTGCATACAGATTCTATTGCATCTCTCCTGATATCTCAAGATGGACCCAGGTCCGAGTCCCAAATAAGGAATGGCTGGTGTGCTTTCCCTGCGGAGCTGGCCTTGCTTTCTATGGACCTAAATCAGGTGCCAACTACCACCTGTAACTCTAGACCAGCGGCTTCCACATTTTCCCTCCTAACAACGCCGTTTTTGTTTTTGAGAAGCCCGAAGCTCTCATGCCACCCTTTTTTCGTTTACCATTAAGCAACCTCTTTTTAAAATAAATTCAACTCAAGTAGAAATTAAATGTCAAAAATGAAAAACAAAACTCCCTAAAAATATTTTAAAATAAAAATAAGCTGAAATAGTGTTTCTTATCACGAAGAGTTAACAAAAAAATTACTTTCCCTCAAGCAATAGCATAAACAAAACAAATTTATTGCGAAGGATGTAGCTACAATTTCTTCACAAGTTGGGGAAACACTAGGCATGAAAGATGGATCGCGAAAGTTTGTCATTTTAAAAATTTGGTCGAGGTTCCAAAATGTTTGGAAGCACTGGTGTAGATTATATTTCCATCAATCAGTTTGGATCAGGGCCGGTGTGACATGCCTGCACCGCAGGACGCACACGAGATGAAGGCAGATAGCAGCGAGAGCATACGTCCGCGTAGCTCAGTTGGGAGAGCGACTTATTCGGGAAAGAGGAGAACCGGGTTCGATGCCCGGCGTGGACAAAAATGACCAAGAAATTACTTTGTTATATTGGCGCCCGAACTTCAAGAATGGCCTGGCCGTTAAAGTTCTCGCAATGGTGTGATGTTCTTTCCACACCTCGAGACATGAAAAATAAGAGAATCCCTTCTTCAGCGCTTCGAAAACTAAATGTGTATGACATTACGTTCCACACACCAAATTGACTGGGAGTTCTCAAATGTACGTTATTCAGCGGATTACTGCCGGCGTGGACAAAAATGACGGAGAAATTTACTTCATTTTACCAGATTAAGGGGATCTATAGGGGCTATAGCCTTGGGGCCCGCCATGACCAAGGGCCCAGGAGGTATGCCTGGACAAATAACAGAGAGAGATATTTTTAAAATAATTTTACATTGCATAATAAAACAGATGCACCAAGAAAAGTATACAATGCCAAATCATTGGAAAATCCAAGACAAAATCTAGGAATCTGAAGCTTTTAACTCATGTTCTTGTGAGAATAGAAAATGCACATGACTTGTTATGAAAACTCTCTGCAGGTAATTTCTTAGTTTGAAGAATGCATTTCATGTTGACTATCACAAACATGTTGTGACGTGCCTGCCCAGCAGGACACACACGACATAAAGGCAGATAGCAGTCGGAAGGAACGTCCGCGTAGCTCAATTGGTAGAGAGACTTATTCCGGAATGAGGGGACCCGGGTTCGAACCCCGGCGTGGATAAAAATGACGGAGAAATTTACTTCGTTATAATGGCGCCCGAACTTTCCGGATGACCCGGCCGTTCAAAATCTCGCAATGGTGTGATGTTCTTTCCACACCGCGAGAGAGGAAAAATAAGAGAATCTCTTCTCCAGCGCTTCAAACTATAAATGTGTGTGACGTTGCATTCCACACACCAGATTGACTGGGAGTTCTCAGGTGCACGTTCTACAGCGGATGGCTGCCTGCAACGATTCATGATCACGGCTGACCCGTGGACCATGCCCCCGGCCATCTTTTTTTGGGGGGGGGATGAGACGTGCCTGCCCAGCAGGACTCACACTACATAAGGGCCGATAGCAGTCAGAACGAACGTCCGCGTAGCTCAATTGGTAGAGTGACTTATTCCGGAATGAGGGGACCCGGGTTCGAGCCCCGGCGTGGATAAAAATGACGGTGAAATTTACTTCGTTATAATGTTGCTACAGTTTCGTGTTTTAAAGGACTTCATAATGATTCCTGGCCATAATTCTCTGAGGACCCACTCAGATGTCTTAGCCTAGGGGTCCACTAAGGCCTTAATCCGGCCTGGTTTGGATCATATACTGTTGTTTTGTAATTTAAATACTTGGACATAACGTTGTGCCTAGTGAGGTACGGCATACTTAGTAGAATGCACCAGGGTAATGTTTTGACAGTTTTTCACATTCAGGATATTAGCTTTGGAGAAATTCTCTACCCCTATCTCAAAGTATACGAAGGGATCAAAACAAAATCAAAGACAAAACACAATATCCTTTTCAGTTTGGGACACGAGAAAAAATTTCCTGGATTTCTTTCTTTGATATGTGAGCAATCCAGGATTATATATTCTGTCACAGACTTTAAATCAGTTATGCATAATGGTCATAAAGTAATTATTTAAAAAAATTCGTTGTTGGAGCGTGTGTGGGTGCCGAAGTCATTTTAAAATGACAGAGGAATTTATATCGATGATCTACATAATTTTCATTTGTGTTAAACTAAACGCAACTTTCCCATCATTTTGAAATTTTCTGAAGATAAAAAGCACCGGCCACGCTTAACAAATGGCTTCTTTTGAAGTGCGGAATGTGAAGCCGTAACTACAGAGCCAACATGAAATACAAAATTCCAAAGGGATTCGAACATCAGATGTATGAGACGATCGCTGAACCCTTAATTTTTTGGGATACTATAATAAGGGTAAAGACGAGTACAGTGACATTAATATTTGTATATAGTATCAGAAAGAAAAAATGAGACATTGAATCTGAAAAATGAATGCTATTTTTTTTAATTTTTCCCCACACAATGTTCGGTAATATACATTACTTTTTTAAATCCACTTCTCTGAATTTTCTTATTTTTAAATCCACACTGACACAGTTCTTTTTAACGATTTTGTTTCTCTCCGTACAAATCTTTAGGGAGGATCATAGTTTCTGTTTGTGAAATCTTTTGAATGCTGACTGTATTTCAGGTGAAGAATTTTGCTTATAAATAAACAATCGTATTTTGAATGATCGACATTATGATTCTTTGGTCGAGTCTTTAGAGATATCTTCAGCCACAGAAGCAGAAGTGCTAGATGAGGAAGTCTGTACACTCTCCTGAGTTTCACTACCTGAAAACAGATATTACAGATTTAAGCGGGTACAGTGGCAATAATTTAAGGTACTCAGTAATACGTGAATGTATTAACATGTATTCTTACAAATGCTTGAATTATCGAGAAATCTCTGATTACCTTTTACTTTAATGCAAGCACTCTCTTCATATTTAAATCTAAAATAGAACAAAGTACCTGAAATTTTCTTACGTACTGACTGCAGAAGCATTTAACTTTTGCCAAATTTAGTTATCTTTTGAATGACATTACATAGCTGAATGATACATTGAAGAACCAAACCATTATGACCACCTGCTTAATATGATATGTCGCCAAAACAGCTCTCATCCGGCAGAGGGAAAGACGCTACAAGATTTCTAAAGGAGTTTTATGGTACCTGATACCAACACGTTGCACGCAGATCCTTTAACTCTTGTAAGTTACGTGGTTGAGTTACAGCAGATCGGATTTGCTCTTCCTACACAAACCACAGATGCTCTACTTGATTGATGTCTGGGAACTTTGGAGATCAGGCCAATACCTGGAAGTCTTCCTCGTGTTCCGCGAACCATTCTTGAACAATCCCGACAGTGTGGCATCTTGCTGAAAGAAGGCATTACTAGATTGGAATACCGCTACAGTGTGGCATCTTGCTGAAAGAAGGCATTACTAGAGGGGAATACAGCTACAGTGTGACATCTGGACATTGTGGTATCTTGTTGAAAGAAGGCACTACTAGAGGGGAATACCGCTACAGTGTGGCATCTTGCTGAGAGAAGGCACTACCAGAGGGAAATACCGCTACAGTGTAGCTTCTTGCTGAAAGAAGGCACTACTAGAAGCGAATACCGCTACAGTGTGATATTTAGACATACATTGTGGCATCTTGCTGAAAGAAGGCACTACTAGAGGGGAATACTGCTATAGTGTGGCATCTTGCAGAAAGAAGGCACTACCAGAGGGTAATACCGCTACAGTGTGGCGTCTTGCTGAAAGAAGGCACTACTAGAGGCGGATACCGCTACAGTGGGATATTTAGACAGACATTGTGGCATCTTGCTGAAAGAAGGCACTACTAGAGGGGAATGCCGCTACAGTGTGGCATCTTGCTGAAAGAAGGCACTACCAGAAGGAAATACCGCTACAGTGTGGCGTCTGGCTGAAAGAAGGCACTACTAGAGGCGAATACCGTTACAGTGGGATATTTAGACAAACATTGTGGCATCTTTCTGAAAGAAGGCACTACTAGAGGGGAATATCGCTACAGTGTGGCCTATTGCTGAGAGAAGGCACTACCAGAGGGAAATACCGCTACAGTGTGGCGTCTTGCTGAAAAAAGGCACTACTGAAAGGGAATACCGCTACAGTGTGGTACTTAGACAGACGTTGTGGCATCTTACTGAAAGAAGGCACTACTAGAGGGGAATACTGCTACCATGAAGGCAGCTGGTCAGCGATGATGTTTATGTAAGTGATACACGTCATAGTAGGCATCCGGACATCCTACACATGAGTGACTGGACCCAGGGTTTCCCACAACATTCCACAAAGCACTACACTTTTTTCACTGGCTTATTTTCTTCCCACGATGCATCCTGGTCCCAGCACTTCTCCCGGAAAACGATGCTCACGCACCACGTGGGCAGGGTGCAACAGAAAATGAGATTCATTGGACCAGACGACCTTCTTCCAGCTATTATCCAAGGTCCAATTTTGATGCTCGTGTGTGGGCGCTTTAGAGGTGAACCATGCCTCGCATTGGCACTCAGTGCGGCCAGGAGCTATGCAGCCTCATTTTCAACAGGGTTCGATGCACTGTGTGTTGTGACACATTACTCCCGTCACCAATATTCCAATTACTGGCTAGTAGCGCCACAGTATCCCTTTTGTTAGCACATTCCATATGGAATAGCCTTCGCTCATATCTAGCATCAATGAGCTGTGACCAGCCCACACCCTGCAATTCATTCGTGGTTCTTTCCTTCCTCGGACCTCTTCTTGAAAGTACTAAGCGCGGCTAAACGCGAACAACCCACAAGCCTTGCGTTTAGGAAATGCTCTGACCCAGACGTTTTTCCATTGCAATATGGCCCTTGTCAAACTTGCTTAAGTCCGCTTGATTTCCCATCTGAAGAACAAGAATAACAATGATTAATAGGGCTCAGTATCAGGTGTTATTCATACCATTTTATGACCTTCATCCACGTCGTCGTTTACCTGCACTTGTTTCGATTTACACTGCTGGCCACCCAAAATGCAACACCAAGAAGGACACAAGATAGCAAAGCCAGATTTACTGGAGACATAACGACAGATACAAAGATGAAACGATTGAGCTTTCAGGCCCGTGCGACTTGCGGAACACGCAAACACCAATAGTTCGTGTGGCCTTCATGGCTAGCAATAAATTCCGCTCCACCGCGGCATCGAACGAAAGAGGTTTTGGATGTGGTCTTGGGGTATGTCGGTCCAGCTGCTTCCACACGTTGCCTCAGTTCATCAGGCGTAGCCGCGGGTGGTGCTTGTCGGGCCACTCGGTTGCCGATCAGCGACCAGACGTGTCCGATGGGCGACATATCGGGAGAACAGGTGGGCCACGGCAGCAATGACATCCGGTGGGCCGTGAAGAATTGTTGAACGATGCGTGCCACGTGTGGGCGCGCATTGTCCTGTTAAAACGTGGCCGCTGGCTGGTCCTGCAGGTAAGGGAGGACTACAGGCTCCAAAATGTCGGAGATGCAGCGGTGTCTGTTGAGTGTACCGGCGATGCGTACCAGAAGGGTGTGGGTGTCATATCTAATTGCGCCCCAAACCATAACGCCAGGCAACGGACCAGTATGGCGATGCATAATGCAGGCGTCATACAGTTTCTCGCCGCGGTGCATCCACACGCTGATCCGACCATCGTGGTGATGCAGGCAGAAGCGGGATTCGTCGGAGAAGACAATGTCGTGCCATTCCGTAGTTCAGGTGCGGCGTTCAACGGATCACTGCCGCCGCACTCGCCGGTGGTGTAACGTCAATGGTAATCGGAGCAATAGGCGCCGTGCGACAAGTCCCCGATCTTGCAGACGACGTCGAACGGTACTTGCTGACACATGTTGTTGCGCAACATACCCTAATTCCTGCGCTAACGTTCGTGATGTGGCGGTGCGAGCCGTCAATGCACGCCGCACCACATGCTGGTCCTCTCGTTTGGTGGTGTGCCGCGGCTGCGGCAATCGTTCGCGTCGGTCCGTCCGTCCCTCCTGCACCCACCGAATCCATAATCACCTCACTGTGGCTGGATGTCGTTCCACACGGGCGCCGATATCTCGGTACGATAAACCGCTGTCGCGATAAGCCACTATTCGTCCTCTGTCGAATTCGGAAACGTGCTGGAATGACTGCCGTATTCTGCGACGAGGCATCAGGAAGCTTCCCACGCAAAGGTCCGGCAGCACAACACACTTCCACTACTTACACCCAGCCTTCTGTGCACCCTTCTTATAGTGTTTCTCCGTGGCGAGCCGGGCGCACATGATTTGCATATGCCCTGCAATGCTTATCGTTTGCATGTCCTCTCGCGGGCGACGCATGCTGCGAATTTCAGGCCAATCGGATGCTTCCCTCTTGGTGTTGCATTTTGAGTGGCCAGCAGGGTAAATAAAAGCGCCCTGGTCATAATGCTTTGGCTCTTCGATATATGTTCCAGATCCGAACCTTTGTAAACCAAGAACTTTGTCTGTGCCGTCACATAATGCATTACAAAAATACTTTCGTTGATATTTTAAAGGGTTAATGATAAACGTAATCCTAGACAGCCCATTTAGTGAACATTGGGTAAACTGCAATTTCGTTAAATTTTGTTCTAGAGGATGAATGACGAATTTAAAAATGCTACATTTATTACCCGTCGTAATTTCTTCCGGAACGTGCCCCATTGAATTTAAAATCTATTTATATTCATTTCACCGTATGCAGAGGAATTGTTTTTTTTTAATTTTTAAGTGAACTATTACACAAGGAAGAAGGTATCAATTTTTGCCATTAAGAGTTATATTGCTTCTAAATGTTACACGGCACTAGCAGTGTTCCTGCCGAGTCTGCCGGTAACGGTGCTTGAGACCTGAAGTACAATTTAGTTGGCCACGGCACCAGGTGAGAATCTCAGGTGCACTGCTGCACTCAAAGATTCACACCAGAACATAAAAAATGAAAAGTTGAAGAATGACCCGAAGCATAAGGCTTGGGTGAATCCACCTTGTGAACAAAATAACAACAACAAATAAAAATAAAATAATCTAAAAAAAAAATGATACTTTGGGATCAGAGTTGTGATGAGGTTCACCCGCAATCACCAATTCGTGACTGAGTGTAGTGGTCCGGATCTTACTCCGGTACATTCAATCCCCAACCAGCCAGTACAACACTCACTTTCGCAAATAACACATGATTCTCAAATACACAACACAACATTTAATAACGTTCTGCGAGATTTAAACAGATCCGGCGCTCTCTAGGCGCATAGACAATTGCCCCTCATATGTGGGCAGCATACGGTGTCACACTTTACTGTCGGATAACGCAGCCGACTGAGTCTCCACCGGACTATCTGAACAAGAGATACTACTCGTTTACACACTAAATAGAGCTGCAGGTGATATTCATATACAATTGCTTAGAGAATGAAAAAAAAATTATATGCAAACGATCACATTAAAAATACTCGCGATACAAAATACACAAGCACGTTAATTTGCGGTATAAGATTATAGGTGCGAAATACTGCCAAAGTTAATTAACTAAATCTAATAAGCATGCACATGCAGAACCCTGCCCCGCTGACGTTGGTCCTGAACCAAAGTTAAAAGAAACTGTCCCGCCCAGTGGAATTTGTGGCCACACCTTCTCCCTTATTCATGTAAAAAAAGTAATCAGGAAATGGGCCCTGTAAGAAATTGAAATCTGTATGTGCAGGTATTTCCTCTGAGGTTCAGTCACTCAGCATTACTGCATCTATGTCCATGCAGCTTTGGGTGTCGGGATGGCACAAGTTCGCAGATGTGCGAAGAAAGAAAAAGGAAATATTCATCTACTTACAGTTACGTGACTTTGCTGTGCAAATCCGTTGTGCATCACATAATATCACACGACAAAAAAAAACACACACACACAGACACTTGCACCATGTGGCAGCACCGATGATTCAACACTTCACTTTGACGCTTGATGTAAATGAAGCACACACTTAAAAATGGTAATATCACGCCGCCCTTTGTTGCAATGATTAGAGTGCACACTGATCTATTCTCGTGACGATTTGAAGGTGGCCGTTAAGCAAAATAGGCCCTCTCACATCTGCAGTTGCGGTTTCCAAGATTGATTTTCTGTGTTCCTGGGAAATGATTTTTGTTGTCGTGAAGAAATAATTGTGAACGTCGACTGCTGGGAGAGTGGGACACATTCAATTCCGCTGCTGCTATAGTTGATTCCGTCCGTCGCTACCTTCCGTCCTTTTTGACCGTTCATTCCCAATTCAGTCAGTTCCTTTCCGTTCGCAAACCATCTATCTATCTACCCTGCCTGAGTACGCAGTTCAAATATGCCACTCGCAGGTTTCGTTTCCATTTTTTTTATCGAGTTGCGACCGCCAGCCCTGAGATTAATTTTCTCGGCCGAGCGAAATCAGACGTGCTTTTACCTTAAGCGTATATCGGCAACTCAACATTTCACCTGTATATTTGTTAGGTATCGAAGCCACCGCTCTTACGCTCATATTTTTCTTTCGCCATGTTTTCATCCCGTCGCACTTACACGTAGTGGCTTCGCTGCTTACGTGACCACACACACGCACACATGGGGCCTCGCTTCGCCCCGTAAGACAAGCGCGTCTCTTCACTTCCTCCACAGTAGGGGATGAATGGGGGTGACGATTCCACACTGCAGTGGTTGGCATCCGAACCCGACCTTGCTTGGCTTCGCTTCTCATTGGAATGACCACTGTCCACTCGCAGACTTCTTAATTTGCCTGTAACTTGGCTTTCATTAGTCCAAACAGTCGCTGATTTCCATTACGCTCCAGCCTAGAAATTTCTGCGTTATCACGCGGATTTAGGCATTCTGCTGTCTTTATGGCAAACTGGCATCTCCAGCTGCCGCCTCGAGTTGTCTCCATTTCTTACCAAATGCGGGGAGGTTTGCTGCTTCATTTTTCCCAATTCATTTTTTGCAGATCCAAGGCATCCAGCCTTTCACATCGGAGAGCGCACAGACAACTAAACTTTCTTCCTTATTTTCACGCTAAGTGCGAACTCTTATTTTTCTGCACGGACCACACAGAGAGCAATTGTTCTCGAAAATGCCCCAAACAATCGACGAATTTACGATTATTCGCTAAACCTTTTGTCCCCATCTTCATTCATTTACTCAAGTGGACCCCTCTTCGAAAGGTACCATTCCGTGTTGCTTAGTTTCCCGTCAGCTGCGCCCTGATATTTATGACCTAACAGAGCTATTCTGAGACCACCCAGCCAGAGAGAGAATTCTTCGCCTCTTTTCTTTTCCAAACCCCCAGATAAAACTTTATCTGCTGTTTACACTTTTAAACTCCAATCAAGCCTCGAACATAATTAATACTTAATTAATTTCACACATCAACCACGCCCATTAATTACTAAATTAATGGCGGGTGTGGGTCGTAACATCGGCCCCTCCTCAAGAAATCCAGAAGTCCTCTTCTGGGCCTATCGCTTTGCTCTTATCAATTTCCAGAGCAACCATTGAGTGCTACCTTTTCCCACAGGTAGAAACAATTTAAAATGGCAAAAATATTGCGTTTCTTGCCTTCAAGAGCATTGGAGCGACTTCCCAATTATCCCGCAATTTTGTTAATTAATTTAGAGAACATCCGAAAGAAAAAACAACGTAAATGAGAAATAAATAAAAAACTGAACTGTAAAAGAACATGTGAGCCTGCCGAACTGTGATTCCTAGCTGCCTCATACCATACGCGACATGGCGGACAAATTTTAAAGTTTTCTTCAGGTTTTAGGAGGGGGGGGGTGTCCACTGTAACATAAAATTCAAAACTTAAATGTTGTGGTCGATTTATTTGTCAAGTGAAGCAATCCAGACGATTAATGTCAAAAGTCGTTTGGTTCAATTTTACTTGTGTATGAACTTTCATTGACTTCTGTTGTTACAGAAGAAATAACATACATGAAATGAAAAAAAACAAACACATTTCTGAAGGCAACAAAACATCAGATCCTTTAACATAATGGAATAGATAATTGCTACTCACGTCGTGGGAAAAATTTAAATAGCTGGTTGCACGTATTAATGTTTTCCATCCACAATGAAAGCTTCTGCATCGTCTTATTTAAGAAGAGACGAATTGAAAAATGCTAAATTCATAACGCAATAAATGCGCCTAATCACTAGAAAATGGAACATATGTGAACATGGAAACAGAAATAAGGACAAAATACGCCTGTAGATTCGAACAGCAAGTTTTATATGAACATATCGGCCTCTACCGGTATCTGTCAATGACGGTCTGTCAACATAGGCACATACACAGGTCTCCTACTCTTAAGGTCCATCAGTAAGAGCATCAGCTATATTATGTGGTAGGAAACGCTTTTCAATACGCCGTGGTTGTAGTCTGTCGTTAATTGAGGATACAATTCTGGACACATGTTCCAACAAGAATTCACCCCAACTATAAACCGTTGGTGGTAGTTTACACTTTTCCGGCTAGTAAGGTAGATGCGTTTTTCTCTTCGGACCGTTTTCGCTACACCGTCATTACGGCGGTCCTCCAATAGCAAAAAAAATATCCTGTTCAAAATCCAATTAATTTCCTTTCCACATTGCAGAACAAGAGCTTTGTACTGTAAAACTGAGGCGCTCTGTCTTTGCTGGCTATATACACTGAGTGGACAGAAATCATGGAATACATACCTAGCAGCGGGTGGGCCCATGTTTCGCCCGGATAATGGCAGTCTCAGTGCGAAACACTGAGTCTACTACGAAAGCGTTCCACAGGTATCTCCACTCATGATTGCCGCACCGCTATCCATAATTCCGTCGCATTACTGGGTGGATGATCTAAAGCTTGAGCTGAACCTTTCCACATCATCCCAAATGATTTTCCACAGGGTTAAAATCCGGTGGACGGGGAGGCCGATTCAAGGTGGGAACTTCAGCAGAATGTTCTTCTAACCATGATCTAGTCGAGGAGGCACACTGTCCTGCTTGAAAAGTCCATTGCGCTTTTGGTGCATGATTACCATGAATGGATGCAGGTCTTCTGCACGGACGGACACGCAACGTTAACCGTTCAGAGATGTATCTAGACGCCAAAGGTCCCAACGTGTGCCAGTTGCACACGCCCCATGTCATAATCGAGCCTCTACTAGCCTGAACAGTTCATTGTTGACATGCCAAGTTCATCGCGTCGTGCTGTTTCTGCCAGATTTGCACCCTCCCGTCTGCGCTAAATAACTGAAAATGGGACTCATCGGAACAGGAGACCCGTCTTCAATCATTCGAAGTCCAGTGTCTATATTCTTTCGACCATTTGAGGCGTACAGTCCGGTGATGTGGTATTAGCATTGGGATTCCGGTGAGCTGGTAGCTGGTATAACTTATTGCGGCTAATAATTACCTGATGGTCTTGGTGGAGACGTTTCTGGCACTTCCCTCCTTGAAACTGGCTTTGATTTGTGCCACTGTCGATCTCCGATTGCTTGCCACTATGCGAGCCAGAGGTCGACGGCCACGTTCATCCACCACCTTTCTCCGCTCATACTAGCACTATCCATGTTATTCCGGAAATAGCGTATTTCTGTTACCCCTAGATGCTGTCAAACGGAGATACTGCGATTTCTGTACTACCTCCACGATAGTGTGACCCACGCGTTGAGTACTCACTATCATACCTCTTACAAATTCTAGTAATTCACGACGTTTATCCGTACTGAGAGCGAATTAACGCCTACGTGAATGCAGTGATATTCCCCTACCAATATACCTGCCAAGATGTGGGTTCGTCCACTGGCGAGGGAGGTGACAACACACCTCCCTCGCTATCCCATGATTTCGGTGTTCTGAGTGTATAGGATGATCTGTGTAGGAAGGGATAACTTAAACTGTCGTGGTATGGCTTGTAACAGAGAAAATAAGTCAATATTTAGCAGAAATTTCTTTATAGATGGGAGTTGGTCTCGGCCTCTAAATGACCCCTTTTGAGGACACGGCAGTGTTCATACCGGGTGCACAATTCTTTGCAAGTGTTTTCTAACATCTGCGCAGTGATAAGTGCGAACTCTACAGAAATGATCACCTTCAAATCTTTCAGGATTTGAGGTCGTTGTGCGTAGACGATGTTCTTCACAAACCCCCACACGAAGAAATCGGGTAGAGTGAGATCCAGGTAGTTTACAGGACAAGGAATAGGACCATCGCGGTTACACCAGTTGTCATTGAATGTGTTGTTGAGGAAGTTTCTGGCTTCCAGTGACCAGTGGGGTGGGACCCCGTCTTGCAGTAGAATGACATCCTTATCCAGTTGTGGTACCACGAAGATCTGTAGCATGCCCAGGTATGGTCCTGCTGATCGTACAGTCCTCAAAGAAGAAAAAAGGACCGTACAGCTGCTGACGACTCACCTCGCACCACACATGTTAAAAAATGTAGCACGAATTGATCACCCGGTTTGAACTATGTCGAGTTCACAATTGGGGGTCATGTAGAGGCCTATATTAAGGTAATGTCTGCCATAAATTCACTTATTATATCTGTTATAAACCATACGACTGCATTTTTAGATCATCTCTACCTAAACGAATCACTCTGCATGTTGCGTGACTGTCGATGAGGTCAACGTCATGGGGACGCATCAAATATTGGGCAGAGGAGCTGTCATGAATGTAATTGGAAGTTTTTCTTTCCACACGTAAGATAGATATGTCTGATGAACTGCGAAATTCTTTAAGTAAATAATTCTAGTGATTTTTGTGTAGAAAGATTTTATTGATTGATTTCTTTATTTTTGTTTCTGGGTTTAACGACCACAATGAGCAACTATAAGTGCTATAAAGCAGTCACCTGTCCCTAATTTAGAGCCAATGAGTCCAGGGAAGCGCAAAGTCAGCGTCATGACACAAACACCCCACACATTGTGAGATAATTTTGCTATTATTCTATTTTCCCGCGACACTGCTTTCAAAATTTCAAAAATTCTCAAAACCTTTAATTTTAAAGTGATTTTTAAACCAATAAATAAAATGAACTTTTTAGGAACAAAGAACTATGTTCAAGACAAAACCTCGTGAGGAATTTATCAAATTCCATGTGAATGCGGCGCTTCGCATACACGGTGATTCAGCTAACCGTGTACAAACCTCTGGGAGGGATAGGTTGCACAAAGACTAATCAAAAGCACATGGCAATGCAGGGTCGGAAACGCCATCTTCATGCGGTAGATGGCGTTGTTCGGTCGCTAAACTGCTCATGCGTTCTTTCAGGATACCGTCATTTGTAAACCGCCAGCAGAGGTAGTAGGATGGCTGAGTTCACGAACGCGGAAATGGCGGAGATGGACCTCGCACACGGAGCAGCGGAATGCAACAGACGAGCCGCCGTGTGAATGTACCAGGAACAGTACCCGATGAGACGAGTGCCAAACCACCAAGTGTTTGCACGGCTGCATCAGAGGTTATGTAACACTGGTTCTTTCCAGTGGCCTTCCAGATGTCGCGAACGATGGGTATGCACTGATGCCATCGAAGAGAATGTGTTAAGTCATGCAGCAGACACTCAAAGTGCCAGCACACGAATAATTGCCCACCGGCTTGGTCTGTCTTAATCCACTGTATGGAGGGTTCTGCACGAAGACCAATTGCATCCATATCATTTGCAGCGTGTTCAGACACTAAGCCTTGAGGATTACCTTCAGCGCATTACATTTGCGCAATGGTACCTGCAGAAGAACTCCAATTTCTTGCTTCTGTTCTTTTCACAGACAAAGTGTGCTTTACACCGGGAGGTTGCTTCAATGCACATAACGCACATGTATGGGGGGGGGGGTAGAATCCCCATGTTGTGCAACCACGTGCAGAACAAAACCGTTTTGCTGTTAATGTTTGGGCCAGCATTGTCGGGGACCACTTAACTGGCCCATACCTCATGCTTCCTCGTCTGGACGGAAGTAGTTGCCGGATATTTCTGGAGAACGTCTTGCCAGAACTATTGAACGACCAACAGGTCTCTTAGTCGCTGCGCCGTGCAATGTGGTTCCAGCACGATGATGTTCGTCATCACTTAAACATTACATTTCGACATCAGTGGATCGGGCGTGATGGTCCCGTTCACTGGCTTTCAACATCGCCGGACTTAACATGCCTTGATTACTTCTTCTGGGGTTACATCAAAGGACTGGTGTACGACACCCCCGTTGAAAGTCATGAGGACCAGCACGCATCTCTGTAGCTGCTTTGGAAGTCCAAGGAATGCCAACAATTTTCCAAAATGTACGTGATTCCATGCGGCGACGATGTCAAGCGTGTGTTTCAGCTATTGGTCGCAACTTTAAACACCTTCGGTAACCTCAATGCGTTTCAAAAATGTCTTGTGAGTAATAAAAAACATTTTGTTCTCTTACACGCTGCTGAAGATGGCGTTTATGACCCTGCATTGCAATGTGATTCCGATTTTTCTTTGTGCAACGTACCCCTCCCAGAAGTTTGTACACGCTTAATCACCTTGCATAAGACAGACTCGTACTGCCCTGCGTTTTCGATTGAAGGAGCACAAGACCTACATTCGGAACTATGACTTAAAGAAGTCCTCGATAGCTAAACACTGTTACGAAATGGACCATCAATTTCTCTTTGAAGAAGCAAAACTAATTGACAAGCCAGATTCAACCACCAAACTTGATATTTTGGACGATTTCGATATCAGAAGTCTTAGCAACTTGTTAATGACATGGCATCCACCAAATTTCTATCAAGCGCGTGGAAACAACTAACCAAAACCCGTGACTGTAAACACCATATATGATATCATACACAATTGTAAATTTACGCGGCATTCGTCCTGATGAAGCTAGGTCAATACCGAGAGAAACCAAGGTCGACTTGAAAAAATTAATATTTGTGACAAAATACGTTGTATTATCTTAATATACGTATATAATCGTCACATGACTGTAGTATTTTTTCGAGCAAGAACTCCACCCATTACTCATCCGGGAATGAAACTCGGTACCCTCTGGGACGATTGTTCAGAATCCAGCGCCTCAGACCTCTCGGTCTCCATAATTTTGAGTCGATTGGAGAAAACATTTTGGTTAATCCTCTTTCTTAGTAAGTGGGAAGGCTGCTATTGTATAACAGCTCTAAAATTCCAGCTCTGTAAGGAAAGAACATGAGCTTTAATCACATAGCTCAAGCGGTATTGAGGAAACTAAAAGAGTGATTCCATATATGAATTTCTGTTCCATAGTGGTAGAAATGAGAACTTAAAAATTGGAAAATGTCATTCCCCGAAGGCAGAGAGAGCGTGAGAGAAAGAGGACGTGCATGAGAAGAACCGGATAAAAAACTGCATACTTGCCTTCAGTACATTCAGGAATGCTGTTCGGGATCCAAGTTCCGTTTACATGACAGTGGTACTTTTCAGGAACAAGACTGTCAAATTTCCCAGGTGGTCTGCATCTTACGGTGCATATAGTCTCATTCTGTGCATGAGAGCAAACCCATGATATTTTCTTTGGATCCTTGGAAAGTTTTCTGACATCGCACTCTGTGACACCTAAAAGTTTGAATCATAAAGATTAAGAAAAAGTATGATAAAAAAGAAAAGCATCATCACTTGTTAAAATAAGAAACTCACGATGTACATATCATTAAAGGCTGAATACATAGCCGCCGACGTATTTCTGACGTATTTCCACTTATTATGAGAAGAATATTTCTTCCATAGAATGTACCTGCAAGACTGGTGATTTTTTATTTTTCGAGGAAGCAGAATTTGCCTCGACTGGAGAAATCAGAGAATTTTCTACTACTTTACACCCAATTATTAGGGACTTCATCGTCCTGGGTGGTGTAATGGATAGGATTCTCGAACGGAAATCAGGAGATGCGGGTTAGATTTCCGTTCCAGGGCAACTTAATTTTAAAAGTTTTCTGATGTAATTGAATGTTACGTAAGGAACAGTAAATATAAGCAATTCAGATGTGTTTGATTGTTGTGTAAATAATTCCCTAGCAATCACGTTTTAGACACTGTAATTTTACACGTCCTTTGATTAACGTCTGTGCTTCAAAATAGATCAGACTGAAAACCATGGGACAAATGCCGGTAGGAGCCGGCCTCAGATGGTAGCAGATTACAATCGTCTTGTATTTTTACTACCACTCGATCGATACTCATTTGGTAAACCCTGTCAGGCAAGGGGGACCAGGGACTCAGTGCGTCCGGGGTAGATTTCATCATCATCAACAACCATGGGACAAATGTTCGTAGGAGCCGGCCAGCAGACGGTAGCAGATTACAATCGTCTTGCATTTTTACTACTACCCCATCGAGAGTCATCTGGTAAAACCTGTCAGGGAAGGAGGAGCAGTGACTAAGTACGTCCTTAATGGACTTCATCATCAACAACAATCATGGAACAAATGCTCGTAGGAGCCGGCCAGCAGACAGTAGCAGCTTACAATCGTCTTGCATTTTTACTACTACCCCATCGAGAGTCATCTGGTAAAACCTGTCAGGGAAGGAGGACCAGAGGCTAAGTGCGTCCGTAGCGGACTTCATCATCAACAACAATCATGGAACAAATGCTCGTAGGAGCCGGCCTCAGATGATAGCAGATTACAATCGTCTTGTATTTTTACTACCAATCCATCGACACTCATTTGGTAAACCCTGTCAGGCAAGGGGGACCAGGGACTCAGTGCGTCCGGGGTAGATTTCATCATCATCAACAACCATGGGACAAATGCTCGTAGGAGCCGGCCAGCAGACGGTAGCAGATTACAATCGTCTTGTATTTTTACTACCACTCCATCGACACTCATTTGGTAAACCTTGTCAGGAAAGGGGGACCAAGGACTCAGTGTGTCCGGGGTAGGCTTCATCATCATCAACAACCATGGGACAAATGTTAATAATTCCATAGCAACCACGTTTTAGACACTGTAGTTTTACACGTCCTTTGATTAACGTCTGTGCTTCAAAATAGATCAGACTAAAAACCATGGAACAAATGCCGGTGGGAGCCGGCCCCAGATGGTAGCAGATTACAATCGTCTTGTATTTTTACTACCACCCCATCGACACTCATTTGGTAAACCCTGTCAGGCAAGGGGGACCAGGGACTCAGTGCGCCCGGGGTAGATTTCATCATCATCAACAAGCATGGGACAAATGCTCGTAGGAGCCGGCCAGCAGACGGTGGCAGTATACAATCGTCTTGCATTTTTACTACTACCCCATCGAGAGTCATCTGGTAAAACCTGTCAGGGAAGGAGGACCAGGGACTAAGTGCGTCCGTAGGGGACTTCATCATCAACAACAATCATGGAACAAATGCTCGTAGGAGCCGGCCCCAGATGGTAGCAGATTACAATCGTCTTGTATTTTTACTACAACCCCATCGACACTCATTTGGTAAACCCTGTCAGGGAAGGGGGAACAGGGACTAAGTGCGCCCGGTGCCTACTTCATCATCAACAACAACCATATGACAAATGCTCGTAGGAGCCGGCCACCAGACGGTAGCAGATTACAATCGTCCAGTATTTTTACTAACCCTCCATCGACAGTCATCTTGTAAAACCTGTCAGGGAAGGGGGACCAGGGACTAAGTGCGTCCGTGGTCGACTTCAGAGGGAACCATCCTCGCATTCGCGTCCCCTCACCAGGGGAATCTGCGGGAAACCCTGGAAAAACCACAGACAAGATGGCCGGCAGGACCGGGCTCGCACCCGTCAGAAACGTCTGCCTCCCCACTAAGAAAGCAGAAATTTCAAAATACGACACGTGTATATCTTTGATTCTCTTCTCTGCCACGCATTTTCTTCAGTTTGATGTGGACCCGATATCTCAAATTCTATAAACAGTTTGAAACCTTCATTTCGCATCACGTAGGTCACAAAATCGTCGACAAATTTTGATATCTGATGTTTTCTCTCTGCGTGTCGTAAACATTCTACATAAGGTTCTAAAAGTAATGTACCGGATCGTGAACAAGCATACCCGAACTCAAACGGCTAAATTTAGAATACTAATGTCAAATTTTAAGTTTGAAAGACTACTACACACTTCTATTAGACACCCGACAGAGTGCAAACGATTCCTGGAACATCCAAACTTCTGGAAATCCCATGTCCCCATGCATGAATAATCACCTATTTACACGAAAGCCTCAGGAACTCGTTGTTTATAGCACAGATATTCCAGAAATTAGCTTTCATTTATGTGGCCAACAAAATACTTTCCGTTACAGTTTTACATCAATTGTTATTTAAAGAACTGAATGGAAATTGGTAAATATTTTTATGATAATAATAATAATAATAATAATAACAAAAATAAACTTTTTGTTTGTTACAAAGACTTCATATGCCGAATCATACAGTATTTGTCATGCTGATTACAACTCTTCTTGCAAAATTGTGCTATCGGGTTAAAAAGTAATCATTTTAAATTTTCTTCTGTACTTTGGTTGTACTACATTCCTTTTTAGAGTCCAACAGTAATCAGCTAGCATTTTAGTGCCCCATTTTCCTTTATAGCGGTTTTCTATGGCACATATGTCCTGATCAAAACGTTCTCCGAGCTCATTGCTTACAGCTCCCAAGTTCTGTGTTAAGAAGTCCAGATGTGAATGAAATAAATGTATTTTAAGGGACATGTTGTATCCCATGGCCCTATAGTTTTCTAGAAACTCAGTAACAAGTTCTTTATAATTTTCTGCCTTCCAGTTACCTAAAAAGTCCAATACTACATCTTTAAAGGATTTCCATGCAGCATCTTCAGTCTCATTCAAAGTGCCTTCAAATGCAAGATCACGCATAAGTTCACTTATTTGTGGACCAATAAAAATGCCTTGTTTAATTTTGGCTTTTGATGTTTGGGGAACTTGTTCTTTAGAAAATGAAAGGCTTCTCCATCTTTATTCAATACCTTTACAAAATGCTTTATCAAACCCAGTTTGATGTGAAGCAGTGGTGGTAAGTACACGTTCTGAGGACTTGCTAAAGACTCAGCAACAGCATTTTTATTACCTGGAATTAAGGACTCTCTTTTAGACCAGGTCTTTTTAATGTAATGCAAATTTCTGTCCCTACTGTTCCATTCACAGAGGAAGCAGCAGTATTTTGTGTATCCAAGTTGTAGACCAAGGAGTAAAGCTACCACTTTAAGATCGCGACAAATACTTCATGAATGTTTTTTGTATACTACACTTAGAAGCAACAGTTTCATATTTGCATATTTTTCTTTCATGTATGCAGCCTATGCAACAGGTGCTGACGGATACATGTTTCCGTTATGAAGAAGGACAGCTTTTAAGCTTATTTTTGAGGAATCCATAAAAAGTCTCCATTTTTCAGGTTTGTGTTGCTGTCCTAAAGCTTCAAACAATACGTCTATATCATTGCAGTACACAAGATCACCACTCTTCGAAACTAAGTGTTCAAACTCTTGCTGTCGTCGATGAAAACTACATACTTTTGTACTTGGTTGTAAAAGATTCCATCCCTTCAATCTTGAAGCCAATGTTTCGGCCTGACTTTTTGCTAAATGAAGGTCACTAACCAGATCGTTTAATTCTTCCTGACTTATAAAAAGTGAGACACAGAATCTTCCGAGAAATCAGGGTCTTGTTGTACTTCAATATCCTCTTCGTTGTGAGGATTTATTTCGTCAGTATCACTATCATCTAAACTTCATGACTGTGGAGGTACAGAAACAGGTCTTATGGCCGAAGGAATACTGCGATACTGAATCGAGTCTTTGGTCTCAGCTGTAAATCAAGATATCTTAGTGATGCAGAAGTAACAGTCTGTTGAGTGGTCTTTCGGTTCTCTCCAAACCACTGCAAATGGCATTTGACGTGATCCCTTCCACCAGCCAGTCAACAAAGTTACACATGAATTACAACAAATGTGAGGCGCCCAAGATTTATCTTTATCACCCATCTTGCCCTGGAAATAAAGTTCATACGATTTTCTAATCAACGGTGTGAAATGTCGCCTTTGACACTTTAAAGTATATTGTCCACAAATGTAGCAGAAATTGTTTGGATGGTTCACACAGAAATTGTTTCTGTGTGTACGCAGCATTATTTAACGTACACTTTGCACAATCTACACTACTTTTTAAAACCACGAAAAAATGCACGCCCTTCAATACCGCCGATAAAATGCATTCGAATGAAAAAAAAAATTGTGCTTTGTTCCCCCTTCCCAAAAAGAATTGCATAACAGGAAGTAATGGCGCCAGTATGTGCAGTCTCAGAGACACAGCTATCCTGATTGCAGACAGATGTCTCTGTTGGGAAACATAGGAAAATTCCTTTAAGTAACATAACATTCACCTCAATAGAAAGTTCCATTAGTTCCATTACAAGAAATTGGAGCCCAGTCGAGCAATTGTGACTTCTTATTTGGTTTCAGCACCCGTAAATACATACAAAACCGTTAAATTCGTTTTTGTAACAAAACTATTGTTGTCCAGTGTAATAATAACAAAAATAGAGAAAATGTTTTTTGATTGGAATATATTTCACAGTCCAAAATCATTTAAGTGGGGTCAGTAATTTTTGACATCCTAATAATAAGTGACGTTCAGAAGTTCAAACCTGGCCCTTGCGCCACTAAAATCCACTAACCAACCAACCAACCGTTCAGAAGTTTTTATCTTGTGTATTTTCAAAAGAAATTCCTAAAGTTATTGACATAATGCATTTTTTCAGGGAGCATATAATGAAATTTACTTGATAGCAAATTAAACTATTATTTCTTTTTTAATTGGAGGTTTAACGACCAACGTGAGCAACTCAGTGGGCTATAAGCAGTCGCCCGTCCCTAATTTAGGGTCACTGGTTCCAGGGAAGGGAGAGAGCCAGTGTCGTAAGACAAACACAACATCCATGCCTGACCGGGATTCGAACCCGGGCCCCTTACGCCCGAATGATCAGAGACCAGCGCCTTAGACCACTGCGCCACCGGGGCGGCAAAACTATTATTTCCCGCTGTTATCTTGGTATCCGGCAGGTTACGATACTGAATTTCCGACCAAGGATTTGGGACACGTTTTGATATCAGACAAGAACTAATTTTGCAGATATAAAATTTTAAGGTGACATATTAGGTTCATGAAAATATGTATATCTTATGATAAGAGCATGGAAACAGTAGTGTATATTCTATTATATTAAGCACACCTAAAAATTTACTAAAACAATAGTTTCGAGGTTTAAAAGGTAAATCGATTAACGAAGAAATCATTATCTGATCTTGGTCAATTATGGGCATTTTCCATTTCCATAACGATTCTTCAAAATGGGATTTCTCTACATAGATATAGTAGATACATTAGTCAAATGCTGACGGGTGAGGTATTTACCAGTTCCCGAATAAGAAGGGGCAATCAATAAGAAAGTACTCACAAAATAAATGCCAACTGTTTCTTCGTAATCCAGTTCCAATGAACCCAGCATTTACGCTTAAGAGATACACTATATATTGGCAAAAGTCACCAGACACCCCTACAAAAGCAAATGAGGGATCTACTACGTTGCCGGTATAAAAACAAGCCTTCAGCTGACCGCGATCATATCGCACTGTTAGGTTGAGTGAAAATGTCGCGGCGGGAGTGAACTGACTTTGAGAAAGGAGAGATTGTTGAGTGTTGTATTAGTGGGTTGCCCATATGAGAAACAGAGGCGTTTAAGCATACCCAAGTCAAACATTTTGAATGTACTGAATAAGTAGAAGACACATGGCGTGCCTGAAGCAGCAAAACCTACCGGCAGACCAAAGAAAATCAGTGATTGAGGACGTCGAAGCCTCAGGAGAGTCGTTACAGCTAATCGACAGAGTACTTACTGCACAAGACCTCTGTGTACAGGTGAGTAAAAATGTTTGAACCTCGGTATGTACACGTACCATTTGCAGAGAACTTCATTCCATGTGTTACCGTGGTCGAGCGGCTGCTCATAAGCCTTTCATCTCCACTCGGAATGCTACTCGTCGTTTAGTATGGTGTAAAGAATATTTATCGTGAACCGTACATCAATGGAAATGGGTCCTATGGACTGACTGAATCCAGATACACGATCCATCAGTCTGATGGTGGTGTGTGGGTATAGTGGCAGCCGATGAAACGCTATTTACCACAGTTTACTGTTCCTACGGTCAAGTTTGGAGCTGTAAGTGGACTCGTGGTATGGTCCCGGACCATTGGTTATCGTGGATAAACCTGTTAACCAGCACGTCTACCTCAATATTCTGGACAATGACCTCCCAACTCCGTGGCAATGCTATGGAACCGAGCCAAGTTGGTACAAGCCGAATAATACACGGAGTCATAAAGCAAGGACTGTTACGGCGTGGTTTGACTATAATTCCGTATCGTGTGTGGACTGGGCAGCACAGAGCCCTGATCTTAATCCCATAGAGCACATATGGGATGAATCAGAGCTGCGCATAAGAAGTTTGGAACCAAGGCCTACTACTAAGCAATAGTTAGCGGTAGCATTATGTGCTGAATGTAAGCGTATACCTATCGCTGTGTTCCAAAACCTTGTCGAAAGCATGTCTCGAAGGATCAGTGCATACATTAAGGCCAAAAGGTGGACCGACACCGTACTCATGTATGTCAATAAGTGCTATGTGGTGTTTCTGTTCTAGGTGTCCAGTTGCTTTTGTTAATATAGTGTATATTCATTCTTCCTTAGCTCCTGTTCTAGTGCATCTTTGTTGGCGATCTAATATTACATACGACATCTGTTTTCCGCTTTAAAAACTTGCATTGTTCAGTTGGTGTAGTATCTGAAGTATTAACTCGGCGCAATCGAATAACTTATTTTTTATCTGGTAAATACTTTTACCTTTGAGAGGCAATGACTAACACAATTGCTCAAAAGGCATATTAAAATTAAGACGAACTTATTTAAAAAATACAATGTTGGTGAAATTGGGAATGGGAAATTCGGTGTTTTCATATGTTTTTTGATTTATATTTAATTTTGTTACTTCTTTTGTTTAACATTTTTACTACGCTTTTGAGTGGATGATTATGTTCATGCTAAGACTGCCCTCCGGTTGAGAGAATAAGTTCACTTGAAGCTCTCTAAAAGGGAATACAAGCTTGCGTTGATAATTCAAAAAACTATTAAACTATGTATGCGAACTAACATGTGAAGTGAAAAATAACAGCTGTTTCGGCTACTCTGTCATAAAATGACATGGGATTCTTAAGGGAAAAAGTTAGTATCAAATGATAAGCATCTTCATAACATGAGCTAGAATGTAATGTTTCACAGTTCAGTCAATGATGATTCTTCGAAAGCCAATAGACATTTTTAAAGTATGTTACAACAAAATATTTTAACGTATCATAACGCGCTTATCATGGTAATCTGGTGCTACGACAAATAATTTTTAACAGCTTCGCAGCACTCTTTACCTAGCCAAAAATGTTGAGAGCTTTTTTCAGTATTTTGGCTTGCATGAATAAAAATGGATTTTTAAGAACTAGACTGTAGTCTTTGCTGCCGTCCTTGTGGCCAAGTGATCTAGGGCCTTGGTTTCCGATCATTCGTCCGTGATGGGCTCGGGTTCGATTCCCGGATTGTTCTTGTCTGATGGCTCCGGGTCTTTTCCATCCCTGATACCAGTGGCTGTAAATTATGAAAATGCGACTACTTATAGTATAGGCCTTTGAGTGGCTCATGATGGTCGTTAAACCCATAAACGCTGCCCTGGTGATACATTGGTCTAAGTGTTGGCTTCTGACCATTCGTCTGAATGGGTCAGGATTCCAATCCCAGTGAGTCATGGATGTTGTGTTTGTCTTTCTTATTTGTTTGGAGGTTTATTGACCACACTGAACAACCTCTGGGGGGGGGTGTCTACAAACAGTATCCATCTCTAATTTCGGGTCACTGGTTCCAGGGAAAGGAGAGAGCCAGTGCCGTAAGAAAAACACGACATCCATGCCACACCAGGATTAAAATGCGGACCAATCACAAACGAATGGTCAGAAGCTAATGCTTAGACCTCTGCGCCATACGAGGTGGCTGTGTTTGTCTTACAGCACTGGCTCTCTCCGTTTCCTGTAACCAGTGTCCCTAAATTATGGATAGGCGACTGGTTTTAGCCCATTGAGCTGCTCACGGTGGTGGTTAAGCCCCTAAACAAAAAAATATAAACAAACAGACAATAAAAGTCTTTGCAACCAAATATTATAACTTCAAGGTCAACTCCTTATAGACAACTAGGAATTTTTCACTACTGAGAAATGAACATTAGTAATAGGAAAAGAAAGGAAAAGAACTTCAAAAGCATTCCCTCAGGGCAAACATATTTTTTATTTTTTTTGATTGGAGGTTTAACGACCACCGTGAGCAACTCAATGGGCTATAAGCAGTCGCCCGTCCCTAATTTAGGGTCACTTGTTCCAGGGAAGGGAGAGAGCCAGTGCCGTAAGACAAACACAACATCCATGCCTCACCGGGATTCGAACCCGGACCCCTTCGGACGAATGATCAGAGGCCAACGCCTTAGACCACTGCGCCACCGGGGCGGCACAAACATATTTACCCGTCTTGCCCAAGCATTCATTGGACACGTGCCAAACTTATCTTTTCGTGAATTTAGGTGGTGCAAGATAGCGTCCATGAAAAGTCACGTAAGATGGTTTTGAGTAAAGCATGGGATTTATACTGCAATTTAAATTTCCTTTTAAGTTCCTGTCTTCTTATGTAAATTTGATTTCTTCTTGTTGAAGATTTTTAAAACTTAACGCCAGAGATTCTCGTTCGACGAAGTTGAGTTTGGCAACTCCTGACAACAGATAAGGTGGCGATCTAGTTAGTCAGAATCAAGAGATAAGTAAGAGCTGTTAGGCTTAACGATATCAACACTGTTACAAGTCAGTTTACTCAGGCAATATTAGGCAAATCAGAGGCCAATGTTATCAGGCAATCTTTTGAGCGAGCGTTTCATATGAGTAAATTCACGTGATTTGTTTCTAAATAAAAAACTGTTCATGTAGAGAAATCCATTTATTTGTGGATTACGTTTTATACTGTGTGAAATCAAACGTATTTTTGACTTTACTGTATGAAATTATTGCAATGTACCTTATTTGTGCTACGACGTCTTGTTGGAAATTTACATGCTACTGAATATAATAAAGGAGTGAATTTTGTTTGTAAGTACAGCCTTGTTACTCAACTCTGGTCTTTATCTTGAAGTGCATAATTAGAGATCGTATGCCAAGTTAAGATTTTCAGTTACAACTAGTATTGAAGCAATCCGGGCTCAACGTATTCAAACTTAAGCTAAGCTTGAGTGTGTTATCGTAATATATAATTTGCTAGAGCCCTCCTCTCCTCCGTGCCACTTTTTAAGTCGTCATAGCAACAACCGAGAAACAAATGTTTGTGACGTCACGGTTAGCTTTTCGTGTTTTCGTGTAGGTGACGTCATCACCTACACGCGCACAATCCACGCGTACACCACTTTGTTTTGTTGCCATAGCAACAAAGAACACAGCTGCTGGTGGGACGTCATCTAATCCATATCATTTTCACATAACGTCAAAGATGCGTTACGTCCCACGGTTAACTCTAGAGATATGAAAACGGTTTTTTTTCGGATGGAGGTTTAACGACCACCGTAAGCAACTTAGTGGGCTATAAGCAGTCGCCCGTCCTTAATTTAGGGTCACTGGTTTCAGGGAAGAGAGAGAGAGTCAGTGCCGTAAGACAAACACAACATCCATGCCTCACCGGAGTTCGAACCCGGATCCCTTTCGGACGAATGATCAGAGTTCGTCGCTTAAACCACTGCGCCACCTGGGCGGCTACGAAAAACTTTACATCAGAAATTTTGGTTCACTACCTGAACCGGTGTTTAGCCATGTGTATGTGGCGTTAAGAGTACGACGATCTGACGACGTCAAAATAAAAATAGTTCACGGGAAAGAACAAGGGAAATTGATACAGGGTTCACAGCCAGTGTGTACGAAAAATGTTGTGCAAAAGGGAGTATTGACGAAATAGGGACTAAAGGTTTTACAAAACACATAACAAACAGACAGCCCGTCGTATCAAATTCCATAACAGACTTCTCGGGAAATTTTCAGAAATCTGTGAGCCAACGTCGCCATCTATTGAAGTGGAACTCAAAAACTCAATAAATAAATGTCAATAATGTCTGTATCATAAATTTTATTTTTTCCCGTCATTATTGACGGGCTTTCATCTAGTAGTCAAAACAAGCTAATGAACTCTACCTTTTAATGTTGCAGTAAAGCTAACTTTAAGATGAAATTTCAATTCAACAAAACCAATTTAAACATTAAAAGCAACGCATGTCAGAATTTTGAATAGTTGGAAATTAATGTCGCCCTTGCTTCAGATTTAAAGAACTTAATTTCTAACAGGTAGGCAAGGAAGGTAAGGTAAAATTTTTTGCTGCAGATGTAATGATATATGTATCACGTGCTCAAGACAGTGGAATTGTTCGAGCGAAGAAAAACAAACAAAAAGGGGTATGAGAAAGAAGGGTGGGCGCAAACACATAAGTCCACCGATACATAAACACAACCTTTCGTCGAAGATATTTAGTTTTTTGATGTTTCCACATCACAAAATTTCTCTCCAGAAATATTCAAAGGTTTCGAAACGAAAAGTGTTCAGCAACCATTTCTTCCTGTTGGTAAATGATTTAATACATGAGCTCGATGTCGATACTAAAAACTGTAAATGTCAGTTGTGGGAATATTCGGGTGAAATAATTACTTCCTCAGTGTCACAGATAATACGCCAGAATCTATCAGACCGTAATGCAAATCCGCAACAATGGATAAAACGCAGCATGGCATGATAATAATTTTTCACTTGTGTTTAGATCACTGAAAGCTTCTAAGACGAGAGATGGGCACTTGAAACTGAGTGGCAAATATCTTTGTTTTCAACAGTGTATGGAGCAATCATGTCCCGAAAAAAATCTATGTCAAAAATGGCAGTGTGTAAAATACAACAAGGCAAGTATAAGTTGCCGTAGAACATTGCTTCATTAAGCTTTTTATCAAGATACACTGGCGTGCAAAAATTAAGGACGAGACGGTTTTTCGAATGTAACGTCGTGCAGAAGTGCTCCACATCGACTCAAATCATACCATAAGATCCCCAAGATGTAAAAATATGGAACAAGTGAGCAAAATAGTCCAAACAATGAATCCAAAAGACATTGAAAAGGTAGCTTCAAGCACAACTGGACAGAAGACAGAAACGTCCATGTGACAGACGGCTGCCAAGAAAAATCCAGTCTTTAGTAGAGGATATGATCACCCCTGACTGCGTTGTAGAATTTACAACGTCTGTCCATGCTGAGGACGAGGTTGTCAAGGAGGTGTTGAGGCATCACGGCCAATTCCTCGTGAAGCGCCAATCGCAGCTGCGGAATCGTTGCTGGCGGCTGGTGACGTGCTGCCAAACGTCTCCCGAGAAGGTCCCACACGTGTTCGATTGGATTTAGGTCCGGGTACCTTGCGGGCCAATCCATGCGTTGAATATCTTTACTCCCCAATAGCTCTGCGACAGCCACTGTACGATGAGGTGTAGCGTTGTCGTCCATGTAGAGGAACTCAGGACCCACAGCACCTCTAAACAACAGACGCACGTGAGGCAGGAGAACCTCGGTACAGTAGCGGACACCAGTGACTGAATCTCCTTGGAAGATGTGGAGGTCAGTAAGGCTACCAAGCATGATACCGCCCCAAACGAGAAATCCGCCACCACCAAACCGGTCCCTTTCGATGATGTTGGAGGCGTGATTGCGTGTTCCCTGCTCTCTCCGGATGTGTATAAGTCCATAATCACTCGTTAGACTAAATCGGCTCTCATCCGTAAAGAGAACTCGACCCCATTGCTGATGTGTCAAGTTCTTGTGATCCTGGCACCACAGAAACCGCCGTCTCCGATGAGCAGGCGTTAATGGCACACACCGTACTGGTCGTCGTGCAAATAGACCACCTATGTGCAGCCTCCTGGCCCCGGTAAAACGCGATAACGGACATCCAGTTATCTGTTGCATGTGCCTTGTGATTTCTCCCGCTGTCTGCCGTCTATCTTTTCTCGCCTGTAAGACAATATACAGGTCGTCCGCCGCTGTGGTTCCTCGTGGACGACCACTGCTTAACTCTCGGGCAGCTGTTCCTGTCGTTTGAAATGCTCTCCAAGCTCGTGAAACGATGCTGTGAGCAATCCCAAACTCCTCGGTCACACTAGTCACACATCGACCTTCTTCCAACTTCCCAATGACGCGACCATCCAGATGTCGTCTACTGGATTGCCTGTTGGCCATATCACACGGTGACAGCTACTCGACGTAATTCAAACCGATGTACATCGTGCAATAGCTTTCACCGAATTGCTGAGCGTACACCACCCGTGTGCTTTATACCCTTCCGACACTCATCCCCCCCCCCCCACCTACGTCATGCTGCATATATGCGTATGCCCTACCATACCGGACCCTAGTCTATCTCCTGAGTGGTCTTTCGGTCCGTTCTGCCTGCTCGATCCGCTGTTATGCTAATTTCTCCTCTTTGTCCTTAATTTTTGTACACCAGTATATAATAGTTTGCTTTATGGCTATGATGCTTTTTGTTGAAGCGCGATTTGACTTACTGTCCATAAATTCTAATTTCCCTTTTACGAAAAATTCCACATAAAATATTTAGTGTAACATGTACAACACGATAAAATAAATTTACAAGGAAGGAACTGTTTTCCAGTGCAGGTTGCTGTTTTTGGTTTAAAAGTACTACAAAAACAGAATAGATAACATGAGAAGTGACACCGATTCAAATATGAAGAATTGTGCATAATTAAAATCATATTTAGTTTATCAGAGATCAATGGCTTTATCGATATCAATAATTCTGGTTTTGATATTATTAACATAGATTTCATGATGAGCTCCGGTATCTTCCAATCGCCATTATCATGAAAACTTTCCATCTCATTATTTATTACCTTCAGCAATTTAAAAAATTCATAAAAACAGAAAATAACATAGTTTTCTTCCCCCGTGTGTTAGAATTCTGGAAAGTCTTTAACTTACTGTATTCGCATTGATTTCCACGAAATCCAGACTCACAACGACACACTCCTGGAGTCTTACATGTTCCACCATTCTTACATTCTGTTCCACAGGAAGCTGAAAATTGTAAAGCACATATAATAGCAAATTATTCAGAAATTAAATGAAAGCGAAAGGTCAGAAAATGCCTAAGTTTTGTGCAGACAAAAATAACAACAACAAAACATTGTATAATAGGAGACCTCACGAAAGACCAATTTTGATGATGTAACTTACTCTCTAGCAGATTTTACATTGTTTGAAGTCGTATACCAATCTATCTAAAGAACTGGAATTTAATGAATACGTGCTTCATTATTAACTACTTACTCTCTACCAATAAATTTCCTCTTCTAGCATGGATAGTTCCTGTGACGTACTACAGAGGTGAAAACATGTGTCAAGACGACAAATCTGCAGAGAGATATTCCGTCCGCGTAGATCAGTCGGGAGAGCGACTTACTCCGGAGTGAGGGGACACGCATTCGATGTCCGTCGCGGACAAACTTGTGTTTTCACACTCCTTTAAGGTCAGCTGTTTGGATATGCCTTTAGAAGGCCAGCGCTTGATTCAATCGCAAAATATATTTTGTAATATAAACCGATGAGCCATTACATTATGACCACCTACCTAATCAGGTGTAGGGCAACCTTTAGCCCGCAAAACAGCGGTCACTCGGCGAGGAATCGATTCGATGAGGTGGCGATAGGTATAATGGGATATCTGGTACCATAATGTCAACAGCAGGTCCTCGAGTTCCCGTGCATTTCGGGGTGGTGGTGATTTAGCTGAACCCGCTTTTCCAAGTCGAACAAGAAATGTTCAATTGAGTTCATGTCAGGTAAATTTGGAGGCCAAAGCTTTAACATAAAGTCACCAGCATGTTTCTCGAACCATTCCTTGACGATTATGGCAGTGGGCGCATTATCCTGTTGGTAAGAGCCATCACTAGCAGGGAACACAGTTGCCATGAATATGTGAACTTGGTCCGCAACGATGTTCAGATACCCGACAGCTGTCAGGGATTGTGCTATTGGGATAATGAGGCCTCAAGTTTCCCAATAAAACATCTCCCACAACATAACACCGCCGCCGCCTGCCTGTGTCAGCTCAACAGCGCATCCAGCCTCCGTTGGTAACCGTCGTATCCGCGCATGGCCGTCTACGTGATGCATTAGGCATCTTGATTCGTCAGACCAGGCCATTTTCTTCCAATCACTCGCGGTACAATCTCGATTATCTTGGGCCCATTCCATGCGTTGTTGGCGATGACGTGTAGTGAACAAGGGGACCTGGCTGGGTCTTCGGCTACACAGGCCCATGTGCAGAAGATTGCGATGAATTGTGTGCTGTGACACATTGCCCTGATCACCAGTGTTGTACCTGCGGGTGATTTGTCGCACTGTGGCCCTGCGTCCACTATGAACAATGCGCGACAGTCTCCGCTCCACTTTGGAATAAATAAGCTGCGGACGACACACGGCTAGACGACAGTTCGTCATTTGGCCATCTGTGCACCACTTTTTATACCTTCTCACTACAGAGGCACGTGAACAACCTACAAGCCGCTTCGTTTTCGAGATCGTAGTTCCGAAGCTCGGTGCCATCACAATTTATCCTTTATCAAACTCCAATAAATCGGAAGCTTTTCCCATTCTAACCCCGAACACTCTACTAACCGAAAGCCGGTTCTCGGGTTGTATATATACTGCTCTGAGAACTTCACCTGCGCCACCGTTCGGTTCCAGTAGGCTGGGGTGGTCATAATGAATTGCTCGTTGGTGTAGAAGGTCCATAGCTGATTACAACTTATCGTTCCGTCCCAGAAATGCAATAAAATGAATGAAAATGAAAATGAATCTTTTGCACTGAGAAAATCTGAATGATAGTCCTATGTAATGCATTCCGGGCTTGATTGGAGGTTTAACGACCACCGTGAGCAACTCAATGGGCTATAAGCAGTCGCCCGTCTTTAATTTAGGATCAATGGTTCCAGGGAAGGGAGAGAGCCAGTGCCATAAGGCAAACACAACATCCATGCCCGACCGGAATTTGAACCCGGACCCCTTACGGACGAATGATCAGAGGCCAGCGCCTTAGACCACTGCGCCACCGGGGGGGGGCGGCCATTCCGGGCTTGACTCATAAACATTGCAATAGTAAATCCATCCTGTGCAGATCAATATTATTTAAAAACTTTAGGTCGCGTGATACGTGAAATTCACTGGACACCTTTTGGAACACAAGGGAAAAACTGATCGATTATATGTTACATATCACGCTAATCAAGTTAATGACCTAAAATGGCGCTTCTTGCTGCATACACGATCTTAGAATCTGTAAGTCAGCAACATCAATAATCTATACATATGAACTTTAGCATGGACAAATGGAAGTTGGGGCATCTAGAGAAAGTGAACTGCTGGCTAAATCTGAAAATTTCCCTATTAAACAAAAAATAAAGTGTTCGAATATTTGGATGCTAAAATCATTGTAATCCCGTGGAACATTTGAGAGCACGAATTCCCTAGCAGAAGGACCTCACGAAGAAAAAGAAGAGCAATTATTTTCAGCTTCGAATCAAAGTTGTCCTGAAACCATACCTGAACACAGGTAAACTATACTTGAACAATCAGTACCTATGCAGTTACTGCGTAATCAAAACTTTTTGCATCATCAGTTGATCGCACACAAGGCTTTAATAAAGTGATAGAGAGTGGAGAATGGATGTGACGAAACAACGAATGCAACGCCTCAAAAATCGGATATAGAAAGTTCCACTTTATAGCCCATAACGAAGTAAATATCTCCGTTATTTTTGTCCACGCCGGGGCTCGAACCCGGATTACTTCATTCCGGAATAAGTCACTCTACCAATTGAGCTACGCGGACGTTCGTTCTGACTGCTACCTGCCTTTATGTGGTGTGCGTCCTGCTGGCAGGTACGTCACATCTCCCCCACCCCTGAAAGAAGGCCGGGGGCATGGCCCACGGGTCAGCCGTGACCATGAGTCGTTGCAGGCAGGCATTAGCTGTAAAACGTGCACTTGAGAACTCCCAGTAAATCTGGTGTGTGGAATGCAACGTCATATATTTTTTTATTTTTCGAAACGCTGGAGAAGGGATTCTCTTATTTTTCCCATCTCGCGGTGTTGAAAGAACATCACACCACTGCGAGATTTTGAATGGCCGAGTCATCCGGAAAGTTCGGGCGCCATTATAACGAAGTAAATATCTCCGTCATTTTTGTCCACGCCGGGGCTCGAACCCGGATCCCCTCATTCCGGAATAAGTCCCTCTACCAATTGAGCTACGCGGACGTTCGCTCTGACTGCTATCTGCCTTTATGTCGTGTGCGTCCTGCTGGCAGGTACGTCACAAGCCAGAAAAGGAGAGACGGGCGATCTGGACATCAGATGCCTTAACAGTGCTGGGAAAAGCTCCCTGCGGAAATATGTTTTCTTTTTTTTTTTTTTTTTTTTTTTGATTGGAGGTTTAACGACCACCGTGAGCAACTCAACGGGCTATAAGCAGTCGCCCGTCCCTAATTTAGGGTCACTGGTTCCAGGGAAGGGAGAGAGCCAGTGCCGTAAGACAAACACAACATCCATGCCTCACCGGGATTCGAACCCGGACCCCTTCGGACGAATGATCATAGGCCAACGCCTTAGACCACTGCGCCACCGGGGCGGCAAATATGTTTTCACCATAGACAAAAGGAATGACCTATTGGCGTCATCTGTTCGTCAGAGAATTGCAACACTTGCATGTTTCATGCAAACGAAATGAGGAAGAGTCACCTCTAAAGGACGAGATACAACAAAGGAACCAAAACAAAGGTGGAATTACCCGGTGGCTGAGTAATCAGAGGCGCAAGTTTCTGGCTAGCCTTCCGGAGGGGACCCGGGTTCGACTCCAGGTTGAGACATGGGTGGTGTGTTTTTTCAATGACACTGGCTTTTTACCTTTCCTGGAACCAGTGTGGCCAAATTAGGGATGGTTCACTATTTATGGCCCTTAAATTTGTTCACGATGGTCGTTAATCACAGAAACAAGAAAACGATTTGTGCTCAGTTAAATCAAACTTATTACTTATGCTAAAGATGAGGAACCCGTTAAGTAGCTCATCTTATTCCTGAAATCAGACCAGACACACATCTGCAGGAAATATACCACGCCAGCCAGACCAGCATAGATTATGAACATTGATTCAACAACTTGATTAAGACAACATATCAGCAGCTTTGTGTGCGTGACTAGGGATATGTGACTTTCAAATTCGAAAGTACCGTAGTCCACCAGCAAAAGAACTGGAGGTATTCCACCCACCAAAGCCAAATATAAATCTTAATGCGACTGTGTTTTAAGAACAGACATAACGATTAAAGATTTAGCTGTACTTCGATTACCTGGAAGTTTATGAAGTAATTCTACATTGGCTTTGGTACAAAGATTACGTTATCTCAAAGTGTGTACAATGGGCTTTCACTTATTACGTATGGCAAAACCACGTAGAATAGTCAAAGGCAGAATGAATAGTTTCCAGTTTTCGTGGCGTACAGGATAAAATATGCGCTCTTGGACATTAAGACATTCAGCTGATGTCTTCCTTCCCAAATCCGTCAAAAGCAGAGAACACGAATCATCCTTTTGCATCGCACAGCTGCTTTCATTACAGCACACAGAACTATTCCAATAGTGACGTCGGTAACAGGGTAACTTTTTGACTCTGTTGTACTCAGTACTTATCTGTACTGAAATGAAAGCAGCACAGTTTGTCAATGAGCTTTATAAATTTATTGCCAAATATCGTACACATCATCAATTTCATATCGCGATTCTTTCCATTTGCGTTTGTTTAGGTGGCTAAGTGCTGCAGTTTTAGCGCAAGTGAAGATAACCCTCGATCTTTAACGGACAATAGAAAATTAACTACAAGAATGCCTTCGTCTCATGAATCCAAAAACATTTTATATGTAAAATTTAAATGATATGAAACATTTACTGGCATCTGAAATCCTATGACTATCATGAAGGGTTCTCATTGAGAATCGAAAAAACAAAGAATTTTATTCAATTGGTTCTAGAAGCAGCGATATCATAGCAAACAGTAAAATATCTGCTATAAAATCCAGTGAAAAACTCTGGACTTGTATTAGTAGAAACCATTAGAAGCATGTTCGCCATGAAGAAATCTACCAGATGTAAGAAGAGATTTTATAGTCGGACAGCTTTAAAAGCTGACAAAATAAGGGAAATATAATTTATATTTACGTCCCATAGCAAAAACACTGGGCAATATTTGGAGTACAAAATGTAAACAGATATTTTTCTTAGTATAAGGTACCCGACGAAAAAACCAAAACAAAAATTAATCGGTGTTTTAGAAGCAGTGATAAGAACAGACTCCATGTTCAACAGCAGGTACATTTTCTATCATTAACGGAAAACATTATACGTCCGAAATAGAAAAAAATACGAATTGTCTTTCTGAACAGTTCAGGCTATCAAAGAGAAAAGTATTTTGAAGTTCTGAGTAGCAGGTGAAAAGCTTCGTGTGTCAAAAGACGTGCCAAAATAGAAAAGAATGAAAGTTGGTCGCACAGGCAGTTAATCTGTGAGAATGCCATCCACTTAGCAACAAGGCATGAGCTCTATACGTTACTTTTCCAAAATGCACTTCCACTTTTAATTGTGGGTTTGGTTTAATATTCTGCCACCCAATCTTCCGGCTTCTTGTACTTTATAACTAACAGTAATCTAATAAAGGCACATCTGATTGCCTTAACAAAAGTGGTCTTACACCTTTTGTTCGTTTGCGGTTTAACGACCACCACGAGAAACTCGGTGGACAATAAACAGTCGCCCGTCCCTAATTTAGGGACACTGACTTCAGAAAATGGAGGCAGCCTGTGCTGTAAGACAAATACACATCTATGCCTCGCCGTAATACGAACCCGGATCCATCTTGGATGAATAGTCAGAAGCCAGCGTTTAGACCAGAGAGCAACCGGAGCATCTTCCTGCACGTGTCACAGCTTCTTCCTCATTATCTACAAGAGAAGCAGCACGTACCCGTGTTATGTGGTCTGGAAATTTATAACTTAAGATGTCCATTCTGCCATTTGAGGTTCAACCGCCACACGTAATATTTGCAAATCATTAAAACGGTAAACACTTCAAGAGCGAGCAACCACTTACCTAAACAAGCTGGGAAGTATCTGCTAGGTCTCCAGTATCCACTGTGATGCCAACACTGGGCCGGCTTTGTTGTCGTGTTATCCGGAAATACGTAGCCTTCTAGACATCGAACTTCACATGCCCTGAAAGGAAAAATATATTTTGTACACATCAAACGCGTCTCCGATAGAAGTTTTTAACCAAACTACAATATCGTGTTTTTGTATTCAATTTCTTATGTTTGAGAAAAGATTAATGTGCACCGCAAAGAGTGCACTAAGTGGGACACCAGTGCGAAAGGAAGATCTTGAGTGTGACGGCAAAATTCAAGAATGTGCTGGTCCATAAAGGGAAGCAGAAGGTAATGGGAGGCCATTTGCAAAGTAAGAATGAGAGATGCGTGTACCCAAAAGAAGTATCGAAGGAGCTTCAAAAAGGAATAATGGAAGTTACATTTGGGGAAAGCATTAGTAAGTTAATTTTTGCTGCGTTGGAAACTCTGTATATTACTGTACTGAAAAATCTAAACTGACTAAATGCTGTCTGATAGGAGCCGAGATGCCTTGAGGAGATAGGAAATTTCCGTTCGCGGCCTTTCGGTAGTAGTGTACGTACGAAACTGCTTATCAAGAACTGTCTCGAACGCTCTAAGGTCTACAAGCCTTTAACAGCAAAACCTAACGCACTGGATCAATAGGCATGATACAAAGTAAATAAAACCTGCATTATAGAAAAATGAAGTACCATCTAGTGGACAGCTGAGTCACGAACACTGCACTTCCGGTTCGACGGACATTTCTGGGTTGGGATGATACCTGGATAAGTTCTGTTTATCTTCTTTTTTGGAAAATTGCAGGCGTACCTAATAGTATGGATGTTTCTTGTGTTTGAGGATGAGGTCACAGATAGCAAAGCATGGAACCAAGACTGATGTGTTCCACAGGGATATCACGGATAATTTTGTACTTCTTATATTCCCACAATACTTTGAATCGACACATTTGAATACGCAATGCGCCGTGTTAAATAACATGAACTGTGAATACGTGGTTTGAAGAGAGCAATACTAAAATTGGAAGAGGCCGCCTGCGGAGAGACTTATCTCAAACAAATAGAATGTCCTTGACTATATAATCAGGATATGGCCAGTCAATTACTTACAGTGCCAAATTTCTCAATGTCTTTCAAAAAAAGAACAAAATTCCAACAGCTTTATATACTCTATAACACTGAACTTACAGTGGCGAATATCTCAGTATCTTTCAAAAAGAGAACAAAATGCCAACAGCTTCATACACTCTATAATCCTGAAATTGCGACACCCAGAAGCTGTTGGAAAATTTAACTGTTTTTTTACATATGGGACCGTACTGAAGATCAGAATAAAAAGTTTTGAAACTAATGGATAATTTTATTACTTGAGAAACAGAGCACATCAGTAAGAGGATACAACCATTTCTGTTCGAAAGGTATTCCGCATTGCGCCGTGACATTAAATAGTAGTGACATCAGATGTCCTGTCGCACCACTGCCCATCACACTTCTTGCACTTGGTTTTGTAGAAGGGCCTTCGCACGGGCTGGTAACGCTTGGATGCTGAGATGTTGTCCAACCATGTTTCATACATGTTCTGTTAGGGAGACATTCGGGGAACTTGCTCACCCTTCCAAGACATTGACAGCTGATAGGCTTTTCTGGTGATGTTTGCAGACTGCGAATGCGCATTGTCTTGTTAAAACGACTCACAGGATATTCTCAAAATACCGTTGAGGTTCCAAACTACCTGCGAAGAATGTTACAATGTTCAGCTGTCATAGTTGATTCGTACTCAGACCATGATACCTGCGATTCTGTACGCCACCAGATAATCACCCTTGAATGCATACGTTCTTCCCGTCGTCTTCATGCATAAACCCGGCGATCATCTGACCGAAACAAAAGCGAGATGTGTCGCTGAAGATCCCACGACGCTATTCTATCTGCAAGTTCACCCGGGCACGGTACCACTCTAGGTGTTGGCGACTATGATCATTGGATAAGGACAAAAAAGGTAATGGCCTCCATGAGCGAAGCCCTGCTTTCAACAGTCTTCAAGATTGGGTGTACAACGGTAGTCTTAACACACACCCAATCTTGAAGCCATATTTACCGCACTTCTGTTGGTGAAGAAAATGAATGTAGGAGCGGCGGTAGCTTTACGCCGGATTTAACGATCTTCCCGTGGTATGGTCGTTCTGTATGTTTCAGTTCCAGGGCAACTAGAAGTCCTACTTTCTCTCAAAAACTGCTGGCAAACATCGATGTACTGTTCAGTTGTCACCGTCCAAATAATGCTACGCAGTTAGGCTAGTATGTCATTCACCTTGTCTTAGTCCAATAATATGTAGATTATGTACGAAGTTTGCTTCCTCCTTCAAATCCCCACATGAAGTCGGAAGACACTTCTCACGAGGTAACCAGTCAGAGTTTGCCGATATAAGTGCGAACGACAAAAGTGTTCTCACTTATATCGGCAAACTCTGTCTGTTAATAGAAATGGTCCTTCATTTAATCATATGCATATCTCGAAGCAGCTTATCAGGCTACTGATTGTATGCCCTTCCAAGTGTCGTAATTTCAATGGTACAGAGTGGGTAGCAAATTTATTCAAAGTTTCTGTACAGTGCACTGCAGAAGTTATAATTGAAAACGGGCAAAAAGCTACTTTTTTTTCAAATTTAGTTATATTTTTCTTTTAACTGGAAGTGCCCCATGATGTGTTGTGAGATAGTGTACTCAGAATCATGTTTCAAACAAAACGACGTTAGAAATGAACTTTTTTTCCCCGTTTTTTTTTCTAGAGAAATCATTTTTGTTTCGTACTTCTGATTAGCTATATAAAGAAAATTTTGTTTTTTGCTTGAGGTAGGAGTAATCATTTTTAAAAGGGATTCATTTTAAGGGAGCTTGAAAAGACATTAGTACGGCAGTGTTAATTTTCATGATTAGTACAAAATATTAGGAACTTCATCTTTGAAAGAAGTGAAATACTAACCCATCAAGGCACAATGTACAGTAGATGTTGCATTGACATATTGAGAGACAGTCGCGAAACATTGCCACACATCGTACGACCGGACTGGCTGGGATACGTTTCTACATGTAGAAAATCATACTATACTTCAGCAGTGGCTCATTATATTGAACAATGGTTAATATTGAAACAGTTCTGGTATTTTGATCGATCGCCGCGTCGATGGAGATAATGCAGTGATGAACGGTTTTCATATTCAGTGGAAAAGCTTTTTTTACCTCTGATGCTGTCATGTTAAATAGTAATCGACCAACATGATTTACAATAACAAGTTAGTAAAATCATGCAATGTATTGATTATGATACGCTTTCCAATATACTAGAAATCATTACCCAAGTTATGAGGAAAATGGCTGTGGAATAAATCTTACCCCTGTGCCCTGACCTTTGATCCATTTGGATGATATTCAACAGAACTGGTTCAGTATATCTCCGAAATAACAAGAGAAAGTTTTGTCGCAATCGAAGCAATTTTACGTAAGTTATGATGCATAAGCACTATGGAATAGATCCCGCTCCTGTGTCCTAACCTTTCACCCCATTTCGCCCATTTTCAATAGGATTCGTCCCCAGGAAGGTCCCTACAACATAACAACATTTCATCCAAATCGAAACATTTTTACGTAAGTTATGACTCATAATGGCGATGGAAGTGATTCCGCTCCTATGTCCTGACCCTTGACCCCCATTTCGCCAATTTTCAATAGGGTTTGTCCCCAGGTGGTCTCCTACCACATACTAAAATTTAATCGAAATCGAACCATTATGACGTTAGTTATGACGCATAAGAGCAGTGGAATGGATCCCTCTCTTATGTCCTGACCTTTGACCCCATTCCATTCACTTTCAACTGGGTTCCTTTCCAGGTGTACCCCTACCACATACTAAACTTTCATCGAAGTCGAACGATTTTTACGCAAGTTATCGTGTGGACGAACATACGCACACAACGCGTGACGTAATGAGGCAGGTGGGAAACGCGACTATCTGCTAGCAAGGTGCGACGTCATAAACTTTAATAGGATCCACAAACAACGCGTGACGTAATGAGATAGATGACATGATCGCGCTCTAATATCTAATGTGGCGACGCCATGACACCACACTACAAACTTGGTTATTCGGGGTGGTTATTTAACTCACTAAACAAATTTTCTTAAAGTCGAGATCAAGCTAAATCGATTTCTAGTACCAGAAAACGGCAGGTTAACGAATTTCATCAAAATCCTCAGAGCCGTTTTCAAAGTAAAATTTACATACATACAAGAATTGCTCCTTTAAGGTGAACGTCAAGTAATTTTGCTTCCTGTACTTCGAATGGAAAAATTTCTGTACACATTTTCTTAACAATTAATGCGTTCCCAAGGATGAAAATTTGAACATCGATTAAAATAGCTTCATTTTATAACTTGCAATACTTAATACTTTCTAAAACATAACCATAATTATGCAATCCAACATTTGTTTGTCTACTGACGTCATGAAAATACAGGTCTCGCCATCTTTTTTGGACAATTAATGCATTCACAAGGATGAAAATTTTAACATCGATTAAAATAGCTTCATTTTATAACTTGGAATACTTAATATTTTCTAAAACATAACCAAAATTATGCAATCCAACATTTGTTTGTCTACTGACGTCATCAAAGTACAGGTCACGCCATCCTTTTTCTGGTTTCAACACCACCAAAAGAAGAGTTATTGATTTTTAATGTAATTATGGTTATGTTTTAGAAAATATTAAGTATTCCAAGTTGTAATAAAGTTATTTTAATCGATGTTCAAATTTTCATCCTTGGGAACACATAAATTGTGAAGGAAATGTGTACAAAAGTTTTTCCATTGGACGTATAGGAAGCAAAATTACTTGACGTCCACCTTAATAATATGGGATAAGAGCGATGGAAACGATCGCATTCCTATGTCCTGACTTTTCACCCCATTTCGTCCACATTCAATAGGGTTCGTCCCCAGGTGGTTCCCTACCACTTACTGAAATTTCATCGAAATCGAACCATTTTTACGCACGTTACGACGCATAAGTGCAATGGAATGCATCCCGCTCTTATGTCCTAACCTATGACTTCACTTCACCCATTTTGAGTAAGATTTGTTCCCAGACGGTGCCCTACCACATACTAAAATTTCATTGAAATCGAACCATATTTACGCAAGTTATGACGCATAAGGGCAATGGAAGGATCCCGCTCCTACGTCGTGACCTTTGACCCCATTTGTCCCATTTTCAATAGGGTTCGTCCCCAGGTGGTCCTCCACCACATACTAAAATTTCATAGAAATCGAACCATTTTTACGCCAGTTATCATGCGGACGGACGGACAAAGCTGGAGCATATACGCTTCTTCAACCTACGGTTGGAAAGCGTAAACAACACGGTCTCTCCTATGTCACCTTGGCGGCGGAATAACACAACGGTGCTACTGCAATAACACAAAGATGATCTGATATCTCGGTAGCATCAGTGTCTCACACTGCTTTAAAATACACGGCTGACACACAATCACAAGGTAACGGGGTTTTCGGTTTTCTGTTTCATAATGAAAAGGGGGATGTAAGGTCAGGTGATGCGTAACATCACAGCCTCTCCTTGACAAATGTCAACCCCGCCTTCTCGTGGTGCATCCTGTTCCCACTAAAGGGGCTCTGACGACCGCAAATAGCGGTATAACTATACCATCGGGATCAGAGGAAATGCTATCCCACACTCACCAACCCGCTTGGCCAGCGTGGTGAGTTATGGCCAAACACCTCCAAAATGACTCTACAACTTAAATCTTGGCCCTCAGTCTCCGGCAGCTGGAATGTACCTGGCCAAGGCAGCGGCCAGTGCGACATGAAGGCAGAGGGTGCTAAGAATCCCCGGAGGACCGGACTAGGCTGCCATTTGATGCTGACCTTGGCTACCTACAACGGACGCTCCCTATCTTCTGATTCAAGGCTTCTTGAATTGGAAGAGGAACTACAAAGGATCAAGTGGGACATCGTCGGGCTAAGTGAGGTAAGGAGAAAAGGAGAAGATCTCATTGAACTGAAAAGTGGACATCTCTTCTATTATCGTGGGACAGATACTGGCAGAACTAGTGGTGTTGGATTTATAATAAACAAGAAACTGAAGGATAAAGTGGTAGAAGTTGAAAGTTCCTCTGACAGAGCTGCACGACTCGTTATCCAACTATCGAGAAGATACCAGGCTCAGATTATTCAAACTTATGCACCCACCACAAGTCATCCTGAAGAAGAAATTGAAGAATTTTATGAGGAAATTCGTCATCTAAATAATAAAGGTAAGCAGCACTTGAAGATAATTATGGGAGATTTCAATGCAAAAATAGGGCACCGGCAACAGAATGAAACTTCAGTAGGTAAATTCGGTCACGGCAACAGAAACCAGCGTGGAAATACTCTCGTTGAGTTTGCAGAGGCCGAAGGATTTTTCATCTTGAATTCCTTTTTCAAGAAAAAGCCACACAGGAAATGGACATGGAGACATCCAATTGGGACGACAAGTGAAATTGATTTTATTATGTGTAACAAAAAATTCGTCATCGAAGACTGCAGTGTGCTGAACAAGTTCAACACAGGTAGTGACCATAGATTGGTGAGATGTAAGATGCACCTCAATACTAAACTGGAACGTGGCAAGCTCATAAGACAAACAGAATGTATTGACATAACCAACCTTAAAAAACACCATAATACTTTCAAGTTGGAACTGAAGAACAGATTCTCTGCTTTAGAAGGCCTAACATCGGAAGAAGTGGATATTTCGGAAGTTAACAGAAAAGTAACCAAAGCTCTTATGGAAACAGCAACAAAATTAGCTGGGTCTAAGAACAAGTTGCATGTAAACAATTTATCAGGAAAAACCAAAATGTTGATGCAAAAAAGAAGAGAGATGAGGACAACTAAAGAAGATGTGACTTCCAAAGTGGAATATATAGAGCTATGCAAGACAGCACGAAAAAGTATCACTGAAGACGTAAGGAAATTCAACTGTGAGCTAGTGAGGAAAGCAATTGAAAACAACCAAAGCCTAAAGATAGCAAAGGGACATCTCAGTAAGGGAAGAAAACAGATTATGGCTCTGAGAAAAGAAGATGGTTCTATAACAAGAAATAGAGGCGAAATTTTGACAAGAGTGAAAGATTTCTACTCCAAATTATATGAAAGGGATGATACATGTACTCCAGACATCATGAAAGGTACCAGAGTTCTTCCAGTCCTCCCAGCAGAAGTTGCTCATGCAATCAAGAACATGAAGCGGGGGAAAGCTCCAGGAGAAGATGGAATTACTATAGACATCATACAAGAAGCAAGTGGAGAAATCGAAACAGTACTCGCCCAAATTTTCACTCGATGCCTTAATGAAGGGAAAATTCCTGAGGATTGGAACAACGCTACAATGATCTTGCTACATAAAAAAGGTGACATTGAGGATCTCAGGAACTACAGACCTATCAGCCTCCTATCAGTGGTTTATAAAATCTTCACTAAAGTTCTTTCACACCGCTTGAAGGTAACACTGGACATGGCTCAACCGAGAGAACAAGCTGGATTCAGGAGTGGCTACAGCACAATAGATCATATCCACGTACTGAGAGAACTAATTGAAAGAGCGAGGGAATATGAACTTCCATTGTGCATGGCTTTTATCGATTATGAAAAAGCCTTTGATTCGGTGAAACCATCAGCAGTTACCACGGCTCTGAAATCCTGCGGTATTGAAGATGCATACATTAATATTATTAATAACATCTATGAAAATGCAAGTGCAAAGATTCGGCTGTTTGAAAATACAACACACATAAAAATTGGAAAGGGAGTGAGACAAGGTGACACCATATCTCCGAAGCTCTTTAATGCCACATTGGAAAATGTCTTTCAATCACTGAACTGGGAAAACAAAGGGATAAAGATTAATGGAGATTATCTAACCCACCTTCGTTTTGCTGATGACGTAGTCATTTTTGCAACTACCCCATCAGAGCTGCAGAGTATGATCCAGGAACTTGCTGACAAGAGTAAAGAAGTGGGATTAAAAATGAACTTTCAGAAGACAAAAGTGATGTACAATGCTTTTACAAGAAATGAAGATTTATCGATTGATGGAGAAAAGCTGGAGATAACAGACACGTACGTTTATCTTGGACAGCAGATATCAAGTGAGGGTCACATTGATGAAGAAATTAATCGGCGTACAAAACTTGCCTGGAGAGCTTTTGGAAGAAACAGCATAATTTTCAAGAGCAATATGCCATTATGTCTTAAAAGAAAAGTGTTTGATCAATGCATCCTTCCAGTGCTTACGTATGGTGCAGAGACGTGGACCTTAACTAAAAGAGACATACAAAGGCTGCAGACAACTCAAAGAAGCATGCAGAGGTGCATGCTTGGTATAACCAGGAGAGATAAGAAGAGGAACTCGTGGATCCGAAAAATGACGAGAGTGGAAGACATCATGATCAGAGTTAAATCCCTGAAATGGCAATGGACTGGACATACTGCCAGAAGGACAGACCATAGATGGACAGCCGAAATTTTAGATTGGATTCCAAGGGACAGGAAAAGACCCAGAAAAAGACCACATGGGAGATGGGTGGATGAAATTCGTAAATATGCGGGAGTGACATGGAGGAGACTGGCACAAGACAGACCGTTGTGGAGGAAACTTGGGGAGACCTTCGTCCAGCAGTGGATTGATAATGGTTGACAATGATGATGATGAATGAAAAGGTAATATACACTGAACGAATTTTCGGGATGGGGCGGTTGTTGTTTCATCAATTTTCAGCCGGTATGTTTTTTTTTATTTTCTCTTAACCAGGTGGTTATTCGTTTACGATCACTTTATACACTACATTGACAAAAGTCACAGGAAACCTAGAAGAGAAAAATAACACAGCATTTATTGACATACATTAGTACGGTGTCGGTTCACTTTTGACCTTAATGCATGTACTGACCCTTTAAAACATGCTTTCGACAAGGGTTTGGAACACAGCGATAGGTATGCGCTTCCATTCAGTACAAAATGCTGCCGCTAACAGTTTGCTTAGTAATAAGCCTTGGTTCCAAACTTCTTATGCCGCGCTCTAATTCATCTCATAGGTGTTCTATAGGATTAAGATCAGGGATCTGTACTAGTCAGTTCACACACGATACGGAATTATCGTCAAACCACGCAGTAACAGTCCTTGCTTTATGGTTCGGTGATCCTGCTGGTACAAACAAGGCTCGGTTCCATAGTACTGCCACAGAGTGGGTAGTGCATAATTGTCCAGAATATCGAGGTAGACGTGCTGTTTAACAGGTTTGTCCATGATAACCAATGGGCCGGGACCATACGACGAAAAACATCCCCACACGAGTGCACTGCCAGCTTCAAATTTGACGGTAGGAACAGTATACTGTGGTAAACAGCGTTTCCCCGGCTGCAGCCATTCCCACACACGATCCATCAGACTGATGGATCGTGTATCTGGATTCATCGGTCCATAGGACCCGTTTCCATTGATGTACGGTCCACGATAAATGTTCTTTACACCATGCTAAACGACGAGTAGCATTCCGATTGGAGATGAAAGGCTTATGAATAGCCGCACGACCACGGTAACTCATGGAATGAAGCTCTCTCCGAATGATACGTGTACATACCGAGGTTCCAGCGTTTTTACTCGCCTGTACACTGAGGTCTTGTACAGTACTCTGTAGATTAGCTGTAACGACTGTCCTGAGGCACTGACGTCCTCTATCTTTGGTCTGCCGGTACGTTTTGCTGCTTCACGCACGCCATGTGTCTTCCACTTATTCAGTACATACCAAACAGTTGACTTTGGTATGTTTAAACGCCTCTCGGTTTCTCTTATGGACAACCCACTAATATAACACCCAACAATCTTTCCTTTCTCAAAGTCAGTTCTCTCTCGCCGCGAGATTTACACTAGACCTCACAGTGCGATATGATCGCGGATAGTTGCAGGTTTTTTTAAACCGTTTGCAGCTGTACCGCGCATCTTAACAACTCAGCGGATCCGTTCATTTGCTTTTTGAAGGGGGATCCGGTGACTTTTGTTAATATAGTGTAAATGGCATTAAGATACTGCTTTCAAAGCAAAGCTGAAAAGGTTTCACCTAAGTGCAACAACTGACGCCTTAGTAAAATAAACTGAACAGTTTGTGTACTTTTTCTTGTCACTAGGACTATAGAATTCGTAATCAAAGCAACTATGGAATTCGTAATCAAAACGACTGTGGAATTCGTAATCAAAGTGACTATGGAATTCGTAGTCAAAACGCTGAACGATACCTTTCAAGAGAGAAGGCAAAGGTAATTTTGGAAACGCTTATCGTGTGTCGAAAACATATGTTTAGTAAGATAAAACTGATTGCACTTCAGCAATGAAACATATTATGCATGAATTCTTTTTTTTTTTTTTTTTTTTTGCATGGCAGTATATTCTGTTCTTCACTGGTTTCGTTCCGTTCATAAATTATTGCAGCAGGCATGAAGACTGAAAAGAACGGTGAATGTGCTACTCATTGTGAAGGCAGATCTTTTGCAGCAGGTATATACACTAAAGTTGCAAACTATTAGGAACACCCAATAGCAATCAGACGCGTGCCATTCTCAATTACGTACGCAACTATGACGTTGAGATGGATGTATAAATAGCTCACAGTAAAGAATTCAGAGGTGTACGAAGCGTAGATAGTGGAAACATGGGAGCGACTTGCGATCTAAGTGACTTCGAAAGAGACATGAGAGTGGGCGTTAGGTAGGCAGTGTGACGTGCCTGCCCAGCAGGGCGCACACGACGTAAAGGCAGATAGAAGCGACAACGAACGTCCGCGTAGCTCAATTGGTAGAGCGACTTATTCCGGACCCGGGTTCGAGCCCCGGCGTGGACAAAAATGACGGAGAAATTTACTTCGTTATAATGACGCCCGAACTTTCCGGATGACCCGGCCGTTCAAGATCTTGCAAAGGTGTGATGTTCTTTCCACACCGCGAGATAGGAAAAATAAGAGAATCCCTTCTCCAGCGTTTCGAAAAATAAGAATGTGTTATGTTCACACACCAAATTGACTGGGAGATCTCAAGTGCACGTTCTACAGCGGATGGCTGCCTGCAACGATTCATGGTCACGACTAACCCGTGGGCCACGCCCCTGGCCCTCTTTTGGGGGAGGGGGGGGAGATGTGACGTGCCTGCCCAGCAAGACGCACACGACGTAAAGGCAGATAGCAGCGACTACGAACGTCCGCGTAGCTCAATTGGTGGGGCGACTTATTCCGGAATTAGGGGACCCGGGTTCGAGCCCCGGCGTGGACAAAAATGACGGAGAAATTTACTTCGTTATAGCAGTTACAAATATCTCAGAAACGGCAAACGTTTTCGCTATACAAGAACAGCTGTATGGAAAGTGTACAATCAGCGGTGCACATTTTGTGTGCAGTGGAAAATTTGTCTGCAGTGAAAAATTGGAAAAGGACAAATTTATAAAAAGGACAAATTAATTTTTGAAATTAGAAAAGAGATAAATTTATAAAAAGACAAATTAATTTTTAAAATTGGAAAAGGACAAATTGATATTTTAAATTGGAAAAGGACAAATTCGTCTGCGGTGCTCGCAAAACCTAAACCTCAGCGGATTCGAAAACGGTTTCGTGATCCGATGAATCACGTTTTGAATTACATGTAGCACACGCATATGGATGGCCCACAATATGACGTCAGCAGCACGAATCGACGCATCCCGGCTGGCAAGCGTTAACGTTACACCCTGGTGGAGGCGGTGTAATGGTCTCGATTCTCTTTTAATGTCTGGCATTGGGTTTCTCAATGCCTCTGAAGCAACATTTTCATGCCACCAAACGGGCAAGTGTAAGCATCGCAGAATGGTGAAGGCGGTGTAATGAACTGGATTCTGCTTTTTGATAGGCAATGGGTTTCTTAATAGCTCCGGAACTGCATTTGAATGCCATGTGGTATCTTAATATACACTGACGGAAAAAAATCCCAACACCAAGAAGGGGTTGTGTTACATAAACGACAGTTGGTAGTCGGTGAGAGTACATCTGTAAGGTGACGTCTATGCAAATTTCGCGCTCGGCGTATTCGTGTGGCGCTAGTAGCGCCCCTCAGAACATGCAAAGCAGGTTTGCTGTAAATACGCGCTAAAACGTTCGTGAGCGTTAGTTATCGTTGAGATTCGACGTAGTGTGTTGATGTTAGTCAAGAATGCCTTTAAGAAGACGAAGAAGCCATTATCAACGGCTCACGGAGTTTGAACTAGGTCGTGTAATAGGGTTACGAGAAGGTGGATATTCTTTCCGCAATATTGCAGAACGACTTGGCAGGAATGTAGCCACTGTGCATGATTGTTGGCACCGGTGGTCAAGGGAAGGTACTGCCTCAAGAAGACCGGGTTCCGGCCGGCCACGTGGTACTACTGAGAGGGAAGACCGCCGTGTACGTCGTATGACCGTGGCGCATCGTACTGCGTCTGCGGCAGCAATTGGAGCTGCAGTTGCCACCACAGTGACACAATGAACTGTTACAAATCGGTTACTTGAAGGACAGCTCCGAGCCAGACGCCCTGTAGCGTGCATTCCATTTACTCCAAACCACTGCCGTTTGCGACGTCAGTGGTGTCAAGCTAGAGCTCATTGGAGGACGGAGTGGAGATCTGTTGTTTTTTCTGATGAAAGCCAGTTCTGCCTGGGTGCCAGTGATGGCCGTCTGTTGGTTAGAAGGAGGCCAGGTGAGCGTCTGCAACCAACCGGTCTGCGGCCGAGACACACTGGACCTACACCTGGAGTTATGGTCTGGGGAGCAATTTCCTATGACAGCAGGAGCACTCTTGTGGTTATCCCACGCACCCTGACGGCACAGTTGTACGTCGGTCTGGTGATTCAACCTGTTGTGCTGCCATTCATGAACAGCATTCCACGGGGTGTTTTCCAACAGGATAACGCTGGCCCGCATACCGCTGTTGTAACCCAACATGCTCTACAGAGTGTCGACATGTTGCCGTGGCCTGCTAGATCACCAGATCTTTCTCCAATCCAGCACGTATGGGACATCATTGGACGACAACTCCAGCGTCACCCCCAACCAGCATTAACCGTCCCTGTATTGACCGACCAAGTGCAACAGGCATGGAACTCCATCCCACAAACTGACATCCAGCACCTGTACGACACAATGCATGAACGTTTGCGTGCTTGCATTCAACATTCTGGCGGGGACACCGGTTATTAATGTACCAGCATTTCACATTTAAAATGGCTCTTCTCGTGCTTACATTAAGCTGTGATCTTGAAACCTCAATCGATTAAATATGTTACCTATACAAATGTATTGCCGCCATTTCATTCCTCTACAACTATTTTTTCGTGGTGCTGGGATTTTTTCCGTCAGTGTAATTGCTGGCCAGGAACAGCCATTCTAGTGCATGGTGTTTCCTGATGGGCGGGTTCTTTCAGTAGGATAATACGCCATGATATAAAGCTCGTATCATCACACAAAGGTTCCAGAACAAGACAGGGACTTCGAAGTACTAAAATGGGCCCCCCACATTCCCCAGATTTTAACTCAGTTGCATATATGTGATATTAAATTGAGAGAGCCATTCGTAATAAACATCTCCGTTCAGCAAACATTCGGCAACTGACGGACATCATCACATCCGCTTGGCTGAACATACCTGTAGAGCGACTTCAATGAATTCATTCCCAATACTAACACAAATAACTTTTTTCTTTTAGACTGAAGGTTTAACGACCACCGTGAGCAAATCGATGGGTTATAAGCAGTCGCCCGTCCCTAATTTAGGGCCACTGGTTCCAGGGAAGGAAGAGAGTCAAGGCCGTAAGACAAACACAATATCCGTGCCTCACCGGGATTCGAACCCGGAGCCATCACGGAAGAATGATCAGAAGCCATCGCTTAGACCGCTGCGCCCCCTGGGAAGCAAGGAACTTTACACCAACTATACTAGTGGCGTAGATAAAAATCCAAGTTTCCAAGCTTTCGCACATCAATTAGATGGCTTTTTCAAGGAAAGTAGAGAGCAAACCGGATAATAAAACGCTTTAACAATTTGAACGCGATGACTTAACAATAAACGAAGATATGCGAATGTAATTATTCAATTAAACACATGAGGCATCGTGTTCGTTTTTCTCGCGGAATCCTGATGGAAGGAAAACAAAAGGCATTCACTATTTGAAGAATTGGTTCTCAATTCTTGATAATTCTAGTGAGACGCTATAATTACAGGCCTCATTGTTGGTAATGATCTCCAATGTTGTCCAGATGGCAGTGGATTTAGGGGTAAAGCAGGAAGCTAATTTCTTTATGTCATCCCTTATAGGGTCAGTGGACTTCAACTGGACTTCTCTGGATAGGGGACACACAGAACGGCAAATTAACCACGGCCTTATCCGGAGAAGTCCAGTTCAAGTCCGCTGATTCTATGTGGGATGAGATAAAGAAATTGCCTTCTAACTCTACCCCTAAATCCACTGCCATTTGGAAAACTTTGGAGATCAAAACCAACAGTGAGTCCTACAATGATAGCGTCTCAGTAGAGTTACCACGAATTTGGAACAATTCTTCAAATAGTGTTTTCAATTCTTCAAATAATGCCTTTTATTTGCTTTCCAGGGTTCCGCGTCAAAAACGAACATGATGCCTCATGTCTTTAATTGAATAATTACATTTGAATCTCTTCGTTTATTGTCAAGTCACCGCGTTCAAATTGTTGAAGCGTTTTATTATCCAGTTTGCAGTTTGCTGTCTACCTTCCTTGAAAAAGCCATCTGGTTGATGTGCGAAAGCTTGGAAACTTGGATTTTTATCTATGGATCACTAGTATAGTACACTGCCGGACAATTGCTAAGGACGGATGACAATAGCAACGATAGCAACCATAAAATGGAAAGCAGGAAAATGTGGAAATTAGCATAAGTGCGGGATACAGTAAGACGTGTTGTGCGTATGCAAATTTTGGATTGCCGAACTTGTTCGTGACGTCATAGCGCTGATAAGAGATATAAAGGATTTGACGCGTATTGACCGTTGTTGTTCAAACGCAAAGTTGAAAGGGAAAGAATCAATTGACGAACTTGCAATTTTCAGTATGTCTTCCCGACATCACCTAGATGATTTTACGCGTGGCCGTATTATTGGCAAGATTGAAGAAGGGCGAAAAATAACAGATGTTGCCAGGGAGTTCGACGTCAGACACAGTGTTGTTTCAAGGCTTTGGAAATCATTTCAAACAAATGGAGAGTGTAGCAAACGTTACGGGGGAGGTCGTGTTCGCAGTACGACACCTGCAGAAGATCGGTAGATAGTGCTATCAACAAAAAGACACCGGCGCAGCACAGCTAGTGAGATAGCAAATCAGTTTATGGCTGCTACTGGCAAGCGGATCTCCCGAAAAACTGTCACCAGACGTTTGCATGAAGGAGGACTATACGCCCGCCGTCCTGTTGTGTGCATCCTATTGTCCAGACGTCACGGTACCGCCCGTTTGCAATGGTGCAATCAACATCGCAATTGGACTGATAACGACTGGTCTGCTGTCCTCTTCTCAGATGAGATTAGATACAGTCTATCGTCTGATTGTCGACGACAACTGATCTGGCGTGATAGTGGTACTGCATATTGTCCATCAAACATACAGGAAAGGGACCGATATCCGACATGTAGTGTCATGGTATGGGCTGGCATCATGATCAATGGCCGTACGTCCCTCTATGTGCTTCCAACTGGGACTATGACTGGCCAACGATACATTAATGATGTTCCGCTACCTCATGTTCGCATATTCCGTGGAGCTGTCGGTGATAGACTCATTTTCATTGATGACAACGCAACATGTCATCGAACAGTCGCTGTCCAGGAGTGTCTTGAGAGCGAGGATATTCAACGCCTCGTATGGCCAGCACGTTCTCCAGATCTGAATCCCATTGAAAATGTGTGGGATGCTTTGGGGAGGAGTCTTGCTGGTCGCCAATGCCCTCCAATAAACAAGAACACTCTCATCCGTGCACTGAGAGAGGAATGGGATAAATTACCCCAACAGCTGCTTGATAATGGTGTGCAAAGCATGACACGACGTGTGGAATCTTGCATCGCCCTCCATGGTGGCCATATCCCGTATTGACATCTTACGCCGGAACGCCTGCCGACGGTAATTGCATTTTTTTCACGTTTACGTATTCTGCACAAAATGGCCTGTTTGTCCCTTGAACACGTTCCAAAGCCTTCTGGATTTCAGAGCACAATAAATTGTCTTTCTTGTAATGTCCTGGCATTCTGACATTATTTTATTTCACTTGGCATCCAACCACACTTACTTTTTTATGCGCTATATAGCCGTTTATGATCCGTCCTTAGCAATTGTCCAGCAGTGTATAATATTTCGTTCGTGAATCCATTCCACATCAAATCGAGGCTGTTTTGAAAGCCAAGGGCGGCTCAACACGTTTTTACGCAGGTGCTCCTAGAAATTTACTACTTCAGTGTGTATGTCCATTGTTACACTGAGGGGAATACAGTTGGGAGATATACTCTCTGATCAGGACACATGGAATATGTCATATTTATCTGCTGTCTTTCCTGTATATCAAATGCAAATGGAGAGGGAACGATAGCATTGAGCCGGTTCCTAATATTACTATTCCTAGGGCCATTTATTTTATCAGACGGAATTCAGAACTGCTGTTTCTAAGAGAATCGCGTTAATTTTGAAGTGATAGTTTTGGTTCTTGTAGAGCGAGGACTTGACATTTAAGGAGAAAGTAACAATAGAAGCCCGGTATCTGCAGATTACTGGATATGAAGATTTTCTCTGGATTACCACTGAGCTTTTAAAAACATAACTCAAAAATCTTTATGATTTAATTCTATAAAAGACCTAGGTAGTACAGTTTAGTCTAGAAAAAACTTTCCTTGGTGATTGTACCGTGCAACAACTTCCAACAGCGCGTAACTACTCGTATAAATGTTCGCGAGCTATGCGTTTCTGTATGTAAGCATGGCGTATATTCATAGTGGTATGTTACGTGAAAATAGAATTGCGCAAAGTTGATTCGACAGAGAGATTTGGAAGTTCCACAAAATTTACTGTATGGAAGCTTGTAAACATTTCAGGGCGATAGGGAATATGGAGTTAGTGAGAGATTTACCACATTCAGACGCAGCTTATATAAGAAGCATTTCCATAAAAGAAAATACAAGTTGTGCACCCATTAATGCCACCCAAATGTGAGAAACGATCTCATTCCTGGTAATGTTTGCCGGAAAACGTGGATGATGTGTTCACGAAGTTATTCTTGACATGTTTTCCCACGTATCACGACAAAAGTTCGAACGACAAAAGAGCGCACCACAAAAGGGCGAACGACAAAAGAGCGATACGCTAAAATGGCGATACGACAAAAGGGCGGACGACAAAATTTCGAACAACAAAAGAGCGCAATGGAAAAGGGCGAACGACGAAAGGGCGCATGACAAAAGGGCGAAGCGAAAAAAAGGCGCCACGACAAAAGGGTGACTCCACAGGCTTGATATTTTTCTACTTCAAATGAAAGATTTCTAAAAGATATTATTTCTAAAAATGGCGTCAGCAAACTACTTTGAGCAAACTACATATTTTTTCGTGTATTCAAAGCCCAACTGAAATCAGACGTCTCATCCTACACTCACGGACAATGAAATTTGCGCACCAAGAAGGAAACATCGGACTGAACTGAAATTTTATGTAAGTAATGATACAGATGAATAATACACATGATGGCAAAAACACAGCTGCAGGACAATTACACAGGGATGTGTGGTACGCAGTCCGGTTATCTTCAATAGCGCATCGTAAAGCTTCGTGCTGCGATACAGACTGCAATACGTTCCGGCATGGAGGCGAACAGACGCCTGATGTTGTCCTGCGGCAGATTGTTCCACACGTGTTGGATGGTGTGCTCCAAATCAAGGATAGTGCGGAACGGCGGTAGCTGGCGTTTCAACTGCTCCCACACATGCTCCATTAGGGACATGTCCGAGGAACGGGCAGGCCATGGAAGTGTCTGGACGTGACGTAGGCAGTCCATGGCAACCCGAACCGAGTGCTTGCGCGCATTATCCTGCTGGTATAGCGCACCGGAAATCCTGGCCGGGAATGGGAGCACATGGGGCCGTAGGATCCCATCCACATACCGCTGCCCAATCAATGATCCACGTACCAATACTAGAGCTGATCGGCTATCGTAGGCAACGGCTCTCCAGACCATAATGCCTGCAGTGTGGGAGGTGTGGCGCTGGATCGTGGGGTTGGGATTGGACTGTGCCGTTGACCTGGAGATCTCTACACCCAGAGACGGTGATCATTTGTCCCCAAAACGAAGCGGCACTCATCGCTAAATACTAAACGTCGGCAGTTTGTGGCGTTCCACGTCGCTCTGGCCTGGCACCACTGCGCACGGAGCCGGCGAAGTTCCGGGGTTAAAGGCAGCACACGTAAGAGACGCTAGGATAGCAGATTCGCTTCCACGACGCGTCGGGAAATGGTTCGTGGGCGCACAGGAACCGTTACATCTGCTGGGTCCCCGTGGGATCCGTTCGCGTCTGGCAGACGATCCGTCGATCCCTTCTACCGGTGATCCTCTTGGTCCGTCCGAAGCCGCTCCCCAGTGTGGCAGTGTCGTCACGTGTCCACTGCTCCAACACAGTGGGACGGTATGGTTAGAACGATCCACGTGGCGGGCTATACGACGCGCCGAGCAAACTACAGTTTTCAGCCCGATGATCAGACCTCTCTCAAAGTCCGTAATTTGCTTAAATTGGCACCTCTGGCGTCTACCCGGCATTCTTGTCACTCTGTACTGTTGCTTGCGTTGGCCGGTGCTTTTCGCTTTCGTAGGCCATCGACTACACGCCGGTTTATAAGGCTTCCGGTTCGTGCTTTCAGCGCAACCACATGGTGTGCGGTCATGCGCAATCGCACCGAACGTAGATCATTTGCATACTAGCACGTACTCTAGCTATTTGCAAAGTTTCGCTGTTGTAGCATGTTTTCTTCTAGGTGCGCAAATTTCGTTGTCCGTGAGTGTACGTGGAAGGCTTTCTAAACGATGCTACTTTCAAAAAGGCACAGGGGCCCTTTCAGTAAATTCAGCATTACTTTGTGTATTCAAATAATCCCAAATGAAATCAGACGTGTCATCTTTTGTACTCTAAGTGAAATCTATATAGAAGGCTTTCTAAACGATGTCGTTTCAAAAAGGCCCCGGAGCCCTTCCGGTATATTCAGTACTTCTTTGTGTATTTAAATAATCCCAACCGAAATCAGACGTATTCGAAAACAAAAAGTAGGAATCAGTACCCACAAAGTGATGTAAATAACTGTATACTTTATAGATTCCAACATAAAATGCTCTATTCGTTATAAAAAAAAGTGAAAGAAATGTCATACGTTTTTGTTTAATAAAAGCTTTTCTTCACTATGTGGGGCTCACAGCCCATTTCAGGAGGGGCTGCAGCCCCAGGCCCGCACTTTCAAAGAGTTCTAGAATTATGCGGGATGCTTGAAAAATTGACAGAGTTCTGCCGTGTTTTTTTGCAGATAGCACAGCAAAAACCTTAAAAAACTGTATATTTCTCCTCCCCCCCACTCTTTTTAGGAGTTCGCAAATGAATGGTTGTCCATCTTCAACTCTTTCGAAATCATTGCCGATGGTTCGTACACATCTGTAATTACAGAGGGAAAAATGCTTAGCCGCTTTTTCCGCGAAGGTTATTAGTAGAAAGAGAGAATGTTCTCCCGCCTTTGATTTTGACGGACGTGAAGGGGAAGTGGGGACGGAGGTGGGGGTAACTGACTTGTCGGTCTTCTCTTAAGTTTGTAAATGTCAATATTTTTAACTTGATTTGACATGTAAACGTTGTGAATATGACATCGATAGAATAAAAACTGTTTAAAAGGCTTAGGCCCAGGGCCTATGAATTTATTTTTAATGCCTAAGTAAAAGCGCGCTACTATTAACTTGACTTTATATGTAAACGTTATGAAAATGACATAGGTAGAATAAAATTAGTTAAAAGGGCTTAAGCGTAGGGCCTATGAATTAACATTTAGTGCCTAAGTAAAAGCGACCTATTATCAACTTGGTTTGATATGTAAACGTTTTGAATATGAAGTCGGGTAATTAAAAACTGTTAAAAAGGCCTATGTATTAATTAAGTGAAAGTGGGGCCGCGGGTGGCCTAGTGGGCAACGTTCGTGACTGCCACGGAAAGGGCCTCAGGTTCGATCCCAGGCAGGTTCGAACACTCGATTCACTAAATATCCGCCGTGCGTTGGATGGGCACGTTAAACCGTCGGACCCCGGGTACTGGCCCCCCGGTAATAAATAAGGGCGTCTTTCTCCCCGTTTCTACTTTGCTTCCGTGTCACTTTCCTATCGGGCGCTCTAGCCCAAATCTCCTAGTTTCCTATTTCTAAGAGTTGTTTAAGACCTGGGGTCAGACACTCCCTTCCTAAATTCCTCTACATATGATCATTTAAGTAAAAGTGAAATATTAATAAATTGACATGTTATGTAAATATTTAGCGCCTAAGTTAAGCGCAGCGGTATTAATGAATTTCACCGTATCGTCCTTTTCTGAACACAGCATGAGTCATGCAATAATTCCTTTGTTTCGTCAAACACTGTGGTTTTAAAATTTGCACTAAGTTACGGCAATTTATTTCCTCAAATTAAAATACAATTCTCGCTTGACTTACATAGAACGCCCCTCCCCTTTCACTTAAACTTTTCTGGACTCGTATGAACCAGCCTGAAAATTGGAAGAGCTGAGAAACTGCTGAAAATTTATATATCAGACTTCAGTTCTTTGTAATGTATTAAACTGGAGTAACTGGGTGTTTTGAGATAAATAATTTTTATGCTACACAATAATAAATATGGACAGATTTCCCGCTTATATGCCTTCTTATTGCATACAGATTTTTTGTGCTTCAACTACAAACTTCTCTATAGGATCTCGGATGCATTTCGAGTACAAAATTGGTCACGTCTGATTTTAGTTAAGATTTGAGTATACACAGAAATAAGAAATTTACTCAAAGGGCCCTTCGGGCCTTTTTAAAAATAACATCGTTCAGAAAGCCTTCTGAATGGCTGCAGTACAAACATTGTCACATCTGCGCTCAATTGGGATTTGAATACACAAAGAAATAAGCAATTTTCTTGAAGTCCTCACGGGCCATTTTGGAAATAATATCTTTTTGAAAGCACACCCTATAGGTTTAAATTTAAGTACAGAAAAATTAACATTTGCTTTCAGTTGGGAATTTAATATACAATGAAATAAGCAATTTGGAAATTCATATCTTTCTACGGATTCTTGTAAATTAGTTCTGGGACATGGCTTGATCCCCGGGACTCGAAGTAAGGCACTTTCTGACTGTTCATCAGAAAAGGGCGGGGGTTCAAGTTCCAAATGAGACATGCGTGGTGTATTTGTCTTACGGTGTTGGCTCTGTCCTTTCCCTGGAAGCAGTGGACCTAGGGACGAGCCACTGTCTATATATCTCTGAGTTGCTCATGGTGAATGATGAACTCCGAAACAAAAAATAATATGATTCAAAATGGTTTTCTGATTGCCCGAATTAGATAATCAGAAAAATGTGGTTGTGCTCAAAATCTGCAAAATGAACCGCGTTGGAAAAATTCCTGCAGGCAGTGTTATCTAAGATAACCCGTCACGCTCCGTTACGTGTATAACAGTGGACACTGTCCAAAACTATTGAGGCACTTCTGGAGATAATGGACAGTCCAGTATGTCACTTTCGAATTGCACATCCCTAGCCAAGATTGATTGTACATGATATCAGTATCATAAATGTATTACATTACATAGGTCATCTGCATATCGGCGCAAAAGAAACAAGATTTCGCTCATCAGCTAAGTAGATGGGTTTTTCAAGACTCACGAAAGAATACGAACTGAATCTTAATACATGCCGATTATTTAAATGCCAGTGCGACTTGACTTGACTGCAACAATAGAAACTGGAGTTCTAAGTAAGAAGGACATATTTGGATAGACACGAGATGCCACGTTGTTGGATGATGATGGTATTTTAAGAGCTAATTCTATATTCCTGGAAGATCCATTGAGACTTTGGAATTCCCTGACTCTCTGCTAAGGTTTCTGGTATGGCTGTTTTGGTTTAGGGATAGCATAGGGAGCTAATTTTGTGATATCGTTTCAACTGAGAACGGCTGACTTGAACTTGATTTTTTTGGATGAGGAAGTGGTAATCTAATATCCTTCCACTTCTCTTTGATGCTCATCAATTCTGATTCTGAGGGATTGTCCTGTCAAGCCGATAGAGTTTTGTTTTTTATAACGCAAGATACGAAAAAATATTTTATACAACTCAAGTCAGCTGTTCCCATATAGAACCGTTAAGTAACAATTATTTGTTTATTATCGCTCGGAAAAAAAAAACCCAAGTGACAAGTCACCAGTAAATAAAAAAAAGTGCAAGTCAAGCACCTCAACTTAGAAGAACAAGTGAAAAGATGAAAGTGACGAAGTTCTTCTCTTCCCTTGCAAAAATTTCGACGACCCCCAAGAAGACTCACACTACCTCAAAATATCCCATCATCCAATCACTTGCTGGCAAACGCAAGCCTCCCTGAATTAAATTCCCCAGCGTAGATCTTACTGGTCAGAGAATTAACATTTTGATCTTCCATTCGTTAGGGGGTCAAGATTCCTACCCGCTCCAGTGAAATTCTGAGAACCCCTGAAGTCACGTTTGCCGCTTGATACAACCACCGGCCATAAATCCTTACCCCAATTAAAATGTTAGGTCTGGTTCCAACAAGTCTACGGTCGGGCCAACACGCATTGTGGATGCTATAGACGGTGGACACTTCTATTGCCCCCAATAAAACATACAACAAAGCCAGCTCGCCGATGGCCGTCGCCAGCGTTTACTCCTTACAGTGTCGGTCTTGTCCTGTGACGCCTTGTGCTGGGAGAGGGGGACGGAGAGGAAAAAAACAAGAAAAGATTCACCCGAAAGTATATGGCAGAATAAAACGTACTCCTTCTTAAAAAAAAATACATGAATTAATAAAAATGAATAAATAAATAAATGAATAAATAAAATAATAATTAAATAAATAAATAAACTAGGGAATGGGTTCTCGACTAAATGTTCAGCGTTCGAGTCGAAGCGCTGTCACAACTTCCTCCCATCACGGACCTGAAAAGAAAGAGGACCGGACTAGAAGATCCGGACCTGAGTATGTTCCTGCAGATTGAGTCGGTAATAAATTAACTTAATACTTAATAATAATACACAAAATGCATAAATATATCAGCAAATAAAATGCACGCTAATTTTCATCGAAATGAACACAGTATCATAAAACAGGGTCCTGTAAAACAAAGAAATAAACAATGATAAAATAATGGACACAAATGTGCCTTCCTTTGAGCAAAAGATAGGATGAATAAATCTCGTTGTCGTCACAGTACACGACATATCATAAGTCCGCTAGATATTAGCATCGTGAGATTATCATGAGACATTTCTTTTTTTTTCAGTTCATGGAGTTTACTCCCATTTGAAATGACAAAGTTTCTAGTGAGAAATATTGTTAGTACGCACCACCAGAAAGTTCACTATTAAAAGTTGTTTGTCCGAAATGCGGTAATGCTTTCCGCCATTTGGAAGGAGAGTCTTGTTCCAGAGTCTGTGTTGGACTCCATCCGCATTAGTCCTGCCGATCGTGCCCTGCCGCAATTCTGTCGAATCGGTCAGTATCACACAACGACCAAGTCCATAATATCGTCGCACAACTCTTTGCCGAAGGTTATCAGTAGCAACACCAACCTTTTGGTCGGTCGACGCTGGGCGGAAGCGTAGCCACTGGAATAGATAGTCCGCTCTCGCTGCATCAGTCGCACTGTTGCGGAACTGCGATCCCTGCAGCCACCACTTTGACTTTCTCACTCTGTTGCTTCGATTGTTTGTTTTTTTCGCTGAGTACAACGAGTAAGAGAAACCTCGCTAGTTCTGTAGATAACGTCCAATTCCCATTTTTGCAACTGGTGGACGCGCTATCCAGGCATCCCCATGCTTGGTTGCGCCAATGGATTAGCAGAGTCTTTTACAGTCGTTTTCTCAGGTGCTAAGTGTCCATTCATCAGGTTGAATGTAACCCTAAGAGTTTTTTTTTTTTTTTTTTAGCAGTTGACACGACGCAGTGTTTCGTTCTGCCGTAACACCAGTCTGGAAGAAATGTGGTTAGCATATGTAAGGTATATAGGAAATTCCACCCTTTTTGGGCCCCTCTCGAAGAAAAAAAACATAATTATAAATTCTCTTTTTTTTTTCTTTCAGGATAATGTTCCAGTCAGAAAGCCACTTAAAATTAGATTGATTCATTTACACTTCATTTCGTAAACACTTGGTGAATTCATGACAAATATTCATCGACATAACAATTTCTATTTCGCTTTATATCATTACAACACTATATATATAGGTGAATTAAAACAAATTTTCACGTTACAACACACTCTAATTCATAAACACGACTGCAATAAAATACTTAAACAGTTAACCCGTTGGGTGCTCAATCCTAAATTACTGGATATAACTTCGAATAATTTCACCATGGATTACTGTACATTATTACTTTTTTCTTTCGTACTATTCGCTTATTTATCGCCCTTTTGGAGAATTGCTTCTCCCTCTCTCTTTCTTTCTTTCTTTCATATATACATATACATTTTTGTGTGTCACACATTTCTTCATGAACTCTTATTCATTTATCTCTTATGGTCCACTTTTTTTCTATTTCTGTTCATCTCACTCATACGCCACTTTGTACATTAGTCGTTCCCTCTTGATTTACGGTTCAAAATTAATCCCTTTTCTTTTCTACTATTAATTACCATATACTTCGCCTATTTCTTAACTACAACCCCTCTTACTTCTGACGAATTCAGTTCCTTCACTTTCTAACGATTCCTTGGTTAACCTCCTCAATTAATTAAACTTCTTCTAAATCACTGTCCTGTTAAGACATCTCCTGCATCATCCCGCCGTTACTCGTTGCATTAAATGCTGCTATTTACCCCTTTCTGTTCTGCCCGTTTTTTTTTTATTGTTCTCTCGTTCTTAAACTTTTTTTTCTCTGTCTCATGGGTTGAAACCTTGCCCCTTTCCTAGACAAGAAAGCTTTGAACGCCATTTCTTCTTTCTTCCCTTTTGACCGGAAGCTTCATCTGGACTTAATTCCCGCGTATCGCCATACCAAAAAATCCTCTCTCACCTAAGGGATCCGAACGTTACCATGGCGACGCCTTAACTATACGCTGCGTTATGAGAGTGGGGTGACGTCTCAGCGACCCTTGCTGACCTCTGTAAGCCACTATTTGTACTTCCTGCCGGTAATCGCTGGTTTCCGTTTTTAATTAGGAAAACTTCCAAAAATATCTCGTTCTTTTAAGCGACACGAAAATACAATCCACTTCTTCAGTAACCTCTGGGATGTTCTAGTCAACGGACTACGATATTCTGCTCTGATTTATCCGCGTGTGTGTGTGTGTGTGTGTGTGTGTGAGTGTGTGTTTTTCTATGCCGTGCTCTGCGGAATCATCACCTAACTGCAGGGTCGCGAATCTCCAACACTTTTTCTCCAATCCCGAGAACTTTTTTTTCCCCATGCCTTTAGCGTACAAAACGCATACCTTTTACGGTGAGATACGTCGATCACTTTCACCTGTATTCGAGTACACTCCAGTACTTCATGTCTCTTGCAGTTGTTTCCTCCCTTTGGGGCCCGAGCTTTCATGGGGCCACTGCTACTACTACAAACGGCAGCCCCCCCCCCTCCTTTTTTTTTTTTTCAAGACAACAAACTTCTCCCTTTGTGCCCTCTTATGGATTATTTCACTGAACACCAACAACAAAGGATTAACCGGCCAATCTCAAACAAGGTAAGTACCCTTTTCTACTCGTTATCGCTATCGCCGCTAGCCCGTCTTGCTTCCCTCTGCAATTACAAATACTTGCACTCTCTACAGCACTGCTTTAAATTAGGAATTATTTCACTTGGAAAAAATAATTGCCTCGATCCTCCGTAACCTTGCAAAACATTTTAAATGAAAGTTCTAAAATACCTACTCTAGTTATATTACAATGTGCTACGTATTCCACCTGACGTTTTATAACGAGGTAAATTTCTCCGTCATTTTTGGTCTACGCCGGGATTCGAACCCGAAGCCGCTTATTCCGGAACAAGTCGCTCTACCAACTGAGCTACGCAGACGTTTATTCTGATTCCTATCTGCCTTTATGTCGTGTGCGTCCTGCTGGCAGGTACGTCACATCTCCCCCCCCAAAAAAGAGGGCCGGGGGCATGACCCACGGGTCAGCCGTGACCATGAATCGTTGCAGGCAGCCATCCACTGTAGAACGTGCACTTGAGAACTCCCAGTCAATCTGGTGTGTGGAATGCAACATCACACATTTTTTATTTTTCGAAGCGCTGCTCTGATTTTTCCTGTCTCGCGGTGTGGAAATAACATCACACCATTGCGAGATTTTGAACGGTCGGGTCATCCGGATAGTTATTATAACGAAGTAAATTTCTCCGTCATTTTTGGTCAACGCCGGGATTCGAACCCGAGGCCGCTTATTCCGGAACAACTCGCTCTACCAACTGAGCTACGCAGACGTTTATTCTGATTCCTATCTGCCTTTATGTCGTGTGCGTCCTGCTGGCAGGTACGTCACAGTTTGATCATAATATATTAATTAATCAACCATCAATAATTACATGAACTAAATATGCAAAAGTGATTAGTACGGCAAATAAAAAACTTATGGCACCAAATTATTATTCTATAGCCTATCTTTGAACGATAATAAGTACCAATGGACAATTAATTCGTACCGTTCTTTTCCCGATTCTGGGTAACGTGATAATCACCTTCACGTAAACTCACACAACATAATAACACAATGAAACTTAGTTATCTTACTGTTACTATTTACACACTTGCATTACACAAAACAACTCTTTAGCAAAAATTTCAAATACACATGAATATACACAAACTGTTTTTTTTTCTTCACTATTTGCAGGATCATCACTGCCTTGTTTACTACCTCTCGTTAAACAAGTGTCTCGCTGGTTACTGGCCGTAACCTCGGTGTAAGAGTGGTTCGCGTTTCTTACCATTGGACCTCCCTCTTCAGGGTCCCAATTATCCTGAATAATTTTAGATAACCATCGACTTGCAATATTCACCCAGGAATGCGTCGATGCTTGCTCCTGTTCATTTGTGCACTGCACTTGTTGTACTCATCTCGTGTTACCGTCGAACTGTAAATTATTTATTTGCTGGGTGAATGGCATCTTGGGCACCGTGACTTGGTTCACGGATCGCTCTAACACGGGGACCCGTGACCTCAATGGATAAGGGTCTCTGGTCACCCTTTCTGACGAAATTTCAACATTTTGCGTATCCTGTCTTCCGTTTTCTTCTGGGACTGCCCTGCTGTGGGCATCCCGCGCTGCGTTTTCTTCCAAGTTCCCAGCTACTTCTTGCTGTAGTGGGCAGCTGACTGTCCCTCTCGGAATGACCTCATTTCCATTTCTTGCAACTTCTTGCTGCTGCGTACTTTTAACGGTGCTTCTCGGAGTATCTATCCAGCTGGAAAATGGCACAAATTCGTATTCGTCGGTATCTGAGCTGTGCTGGCTTCCTTCCGTGGTTGAATCACACGGCTCTTGCGCATCATCAGATTCTTGTGCAGGTGAATTATCGACTAGATATGGTCTGCGCTCAATTTCCTTGACTTCCTTAATCCCTTCGCTTTTTCCTTCCCGAACACGGGGTGCATGCCGATGCGCTCTATCTTTAATTCTTAAATTCTTCTCTTTAGCAAAACGGTCGGTGTACTTCCCTTGCTTCTCCGGAACGTCACGTAAATTTCCATGGACGGGTTCGTTCGTACTTACCGACGGTTTCACGCACACCACCCTCGTGCGCCTGGGCAAATAGTACGGTCGCTTGGTTAAATTTGATATCAAAATTGGTATCTTTCTAGAAGCATCAATTTTATTTTCCGAAGGCTTAACTCTGACGCGCCCATGAGCATATCTACCCAAAGGTTGTACTAAGACTTGCCCTTTTAAATTTCCAGAAAATGATGGAATTCTAACCCAAACTATCTTTTCTGCATTCGGAGGTTTACCTCTTTCCTCACTAACCTTCCTGTTCTAGTCTCATTCGGTGGCAAAATTTCCTCCCTAAACCTTCTCTGATTATTCCTTGCATCCTCCTGTGCTACCTTGTTTACCCTTTTCGGTCTGTGTGCTCTACCTCGGCGTTGCTGTTTCTGCGCTCTCGCTCCTGATTTCCTCTCCAAAACACCTGTCTGAGCATCTAAGCTAAAACCATGGGCTTTCAAGAAATCCCATCCTAAGATGACTGAGTAATCAGGATGCAACTCCTGCTGAGTGACATGGAACGTGTGCCTAATCGTATCATTTCCTACTTCTATGGGCAACTCGTAACATACTGAGGTCTGTAGGAGGGCGCCAGTAATCCCTTTTATATGCATTCCTGAGCTTTTGGGTCTACTGCGCAATTTTCCTTGAAATTTCCGAACTTGCGATTCCTTTATTAATGATACACCTGCTCCACTATCGACCAGTGCGTCCGTTCGCACTCCCATAATCCTAATTCTCACTATAGGTAGCTCTCCGTGCTCCTGATCTATACAAGTTGTAAGTACCACAGGGAATAAATTTCTCTTTTGACAGAAAGCATCCCTGCGATTCCAGTCACCCTCTAGTTTAAATGATGATTACTCCGTCCTGAATTTCCTGATGTCCAATTCCTATCTTCTCTGAATCTCACTCTAGGTTCTCTTCTATCATCACGCCTGTAATTAAAACTCTCGTGACGATTGTTTTCCAATCTGCCACCTCCATTCCTGAAATCTTCGCTGCGCTGAGAGTAACTCGGCGCTCCGCCACCAGGGCAGAAATAACGCGCTTCGTGATTGCTCCGTGCTGAACGGGTTGATGAAGCTTGGTTCTGAATGCGCCCGCTAGAGGGAGCTTCCCTTGCTCTCCTCTCCTCTCTCTCGGTGCCTAAAGAGTTGAAGCTTTCTGAATACCGATTTCTCTGTGACCAAGGAGGATAATACTTTGATTTCAGCCTAGGGCAATCGTTTTTTAGATGAGTGAAAGAATTGCAAATAAAACAGGCACGCTGATCTCGTGAAGGAATGCCTCTATCAACCGTTTCCAGGGTTTTATCCTCTTCAAACCTCTGGAGTCTCTCCACGTAATCATGATGACATTTTTCTGCTGCTTGTAGTCTCCTAGACAACTCTGATGCCTCTGCCCTAAGTGCATTCACTTGTGATTCGTGCTCCGTCATCTGTCGTGCCATTAAAGTACACAAATCAGCTATCGAGTTATCCAAATTTCCTGATTTTTCCTGGGTTCCATAATTCTCGCTGTCATATGGTCCTGCAGAGGCAGCAAAAACCTCCTGGGAAACTAGTTCCGAACTTTGCTCCTCTAAAATTGCTCGATTAACGGCTTCCGTAAAAGTTGTAGGGGCAAAAGACAACACCATGCGCTTCAACTTAGGGTCAAGCCCATTAAGAAACTGCGACATTTTTGTCAGATCAGCCATCTCTCTAACCTCCCTATGGGACTGATCCACATACCCTAAGTACTGATGTGCCAGCCCTCTTAATCTGGCCACATATTCCGATACCTTTTCACCTGGCCGTTGCCGACAAGTGGTGAACTTCTGCATTCTAACCATAACTGGTTCTTGAGCTTCAAATCTTTGAATAACGGCTTCCTTAAATTTTGCATAAACTGTTTCATTCCTGACATCAATAGCGTCCGTTAAAAAATGACTCGCTGCCTGTCGACACTTAGCTTTTGCTGAAAGAATTTTAACTGCATCTGTCCATCCAGCTACCTGTGCCACACTATCCACCATTTCAAAAAATTGCTTTGCTGTTGGACCCTCTTCCGTGCCCGTAAAATTTGGGAGATAACTTAACATACCCGCCATCGACTGAATTGTTCTTTGCGTAGCAACTGCTGAATCGAACTGCATCCTACTGTTCTCCTGAACTTCACCGCTACCTGGCGCTCCGTTAATTTCCTGTTCTTCTGTATTATTACGTGCCTCATTAAAACTCGTACTACTCTCTATACCGTTAACTGCCATCACGAACATCTATTTGCAATACCTTAATCAAATAATAACACTCTCCTGAGTTCTAAATTCTACAAAAAAACTCAATAAAATCTCTCCTGTTAGGACCTACTATCACCTCTAATTCTCGTAAAAATAGCAAAATTAACCTTCTTTCAGAGAAAAAGAAAACTGTATTTTTTTAGCCGATTCAGCACACTACTCAAAGTAAACAAACGTGACCTTATGACTATTAATGGTATTATTAATCATCCCTTAATTACTCTTAGCAGATTCCCATATAGCAATATTCAAAAAGTAAATCATGAAAAAATACACTTCATTGCAATAATAAAATACAATAACACCAAAATGATCAAGCACTAATAAATCAATAATAAATCTGACCAAATCAAATCACTCGTAATATTTCACTATGCAAGCTCTTAATTACTGAACTTCAAATTAGCTCGTAATATCTCACTGTGCAAACTCTTAATCACTGAACTTCAATTTAACTGGTAATATTTCACCGTGCAAATTCTTAATTATTGAACTTCAAATTAACTATAATATTTCACTGTGCAAATTCTTCAAGTTAACTCTTAATACTTCACTTTGCAAATTCTTAACTTTTAAACTTCAAATCAACTCTAACCTGCTTACTGAATAGTTTTTGTAAAATCTTTCACTTCTACACATATACACACAAAACCTTGCTGATGAATTATAATTATAATTTGCGAAACAAAACACTAATTTCAGCATACTCAATATTTACTGCTTTCATTCAAAAATATATACTGCTTTCATTCAAATTATTTATGCAGCACTATTGTTCATCATTACACTTTCTTTACTTTTACTGTTGAAATTTTCAATATTTTCTGCTATATCGAATGAGTAATAACACACCTGAAATATTTGCTTTATTCTTTCGCTGCTAAAATTCTGAATCTGTGCCATTAAAAGAACCATAAATTATCTTCCTTTCCAACTTCTTAATATCAAATCCAAAAATCCAAACTATCGTTAACTTTCCTACTTTACCCAAAATTCACCTACTATAGCCATTGGAAAAAACTTTGCTTTTTAACATACCCAATTAATTGCTCCTCAATAACCCTTGGTGCGACCACATCCTGGTCCAACGGCACCAAATTATTATCGCTAGGGTTCCTAATTAATTGGGTTCACCCGGCGTAATATTGGGTGCCAAGGGGTGTCGAGTGGATTGTGATTCTGCGATTCCCTGATTTAGGGCTGACGCAGCTTCAGAATCCACTGACGGGGCGTTGTGTTTCACACAGCAGATTTTCCTTTGGGAGTCAAAGGGTCAGCTGTATGCCGCAATATTTTTGTGAACGTCTAGATTTAAAATAAAAAGCATAAGTGAAGTGATTTTCTAAGTTCCGGTTCCAAAAGATATATATATTCTCCAAATAATCTAGAGTTGAGCACACATATTGTAGTTAACGATACACTCATCATGGAACTGAGACAAAATTAACAACAAAAACAATTTATTGGTTATGATTTGGCATAATAATAAATATACGCTCATGATACTAGCAAAAATGATTTAAGACTCTCAGACAGGAACCTGTACTCAAGTACTTATTGGCGCATAAAATTATTTACTCTAACGGAAAACTCGTATGGACTGATCCGATAAACAAGGTATGAGGGGACACCAAAAAAAGAATAGGATGGATTTCCTACCTTAACCTCCGAATCTGGCCTAGATATCGCGCTGCTGACCACTCCTGAGCCGGGAGAATTCTCGTCAGCCAAACACTGTTATCGTTGTTCCTCCACATAGGGTACTGGTCTGCGATGTCTGCCCCGGTCCGTCAAACTTGGTGCGGGCCCTCGTCATCCTTTGCCGGGTTCCTTTCCGTAGCACCTCGTTTTGGATCCTCCATCCATGTCGGGACACGGTACGTAGTTACGGATGTCCTGCTGCAATATTTGGCAGCGATTAAGCTGCCAGTCTTTGATACCTCATGGCTGTGTCCACGTTTTGGACCACAATAAAAAATGATACCTCATGGCTGTGTCCACGTTTTGGACCACAATAAAAAAAAAACCCAAGTGACAAGTCACCAGTAAATAAAAAAGTGCAAGTCAAGCACCTCGACTTAGAAGAACAAGTGAAAAGATGAAAGTGACGAAGTTCTTCTCTTCCCTTGTAAAAATTTCGACGACCCCCAAGAAGACTCACACTACCTCAAAACATCCCATCATCCAATCACTTGCTGGCAAACGCAAGCCTCCCTGAATTAAATTCCCCAGCGTAGATCTTCCTGGTCAGAGAATTAACATTTTGATCTTCCATTCGTTAGGGGGTCAAGATTCCTACCCGCTCCAGTGAAATTCTGAGAACCCCTGAAGTCACGTTTGCCGCTTGATACAACCACCGGCCATAAATCCTTACCCCAATTAAACTGTTAGGTCTGGTTCCAACAAGTCTACGGTCGGGCCAACACGCATTGTGGATGCTATAGACGGTGTACACTTCTATTGCCCCCAATAAAACATACAACAAAGCCAGCTCGCCGATGGCTGTCGCCAGCGTTTACTCCTTACAGTGTCGGTCTGTCCTGTGACGCCTTGTGCTGGGAGAGGGGGGACGGAGAGGAAAAAAACAAGAAAAGATTCACCCGAAAGTATATGGCAGAATAAAACGTACTCCTTCTTAAAAAAAAAAATACATGAATTAATAAAAATGAATAAATAAATAAATGAATAAATAAAATAATAATTAAATAAATAAATAAACTAGGGAATGGGTTCTCGACTAAATGTGCAGCGTTCGAGTCGAAGCGCTGTCACATGTTCAGAATGATTTTTATACATAGGTGACGTAGCCAAGTTGGCTGAATTGTTAGGAAACTTTTTTTTTTGCTGTAGGGTTCGAATCCCAAAAAAAACACATGAACCGTGTTTGACCTTTCACCTATTTTTAAACAATGAATAGTTTTTTCTACAATTTACGGGTTTCTCGCTACGACTCGCCTAAAAATGGTTTCATTTGCTGGATAATGGCTGAGAAAAGTTAGCTCTAAATCTGAAGAATAAAAAAAGAGAAAAAGGCAATTGGGGCTCTGTAACTTAAGTCGCACTGATGAGGTAGTTGAAATTTTCAGCCTTCTGCATCAGTCGCATCATAGAAAACCAACAGGGAAAACCTTTTTTTTTTTTTTTTGAATTTGAACCCTTTCGTAGGTTTACAGCTTAGGTGAATTATTAAAAAAATAAAAAGACCTTACTTATATTGTTTCACAACAGCGATTTTAGCAGCACGTCATTCATCAACATGAATAATGAAGCACAAAAGAATTTTGCTCGTTTTAGTTCATAAATCTTGTCCCTCTTATATCCCTCTGGAATAAGCTACAGTTATAGGAAGAAGTGAAGCGTAATCTCAGTTTATCTTAGAACATGAGACTACCGCATGGACTCTTTTCAGTTCAACAAGTTATTTATACTACACAAAAAAGATACCTGCATTCTCACCGAACATATAAGAAGTATGATTTCATATTTATGTAATATTCTGGTGAGCTAACTGTGTGCGTAATTTGCATTTAACATTTTCATATTTTGTACACTTCAAAAAAATTCTGCCAGATTTTGTGCGTGTATTGGCGTTATTAGAAATAAAAAGCAATATGTTACTTTAATTACCATGGTATGTTCATTGGACACCACTCTGAGCAGTAATTTCTTACTATTATCCCTTACTAGTAATGTTACTGCAATTAAACATACTAACCGTGCTTGTTTTTAAAAAGAAAATGTTAGTTCAAGTGAGGACTAGATGTTAGCATAAGAAATCAAATGTTAGTGCACGCAAGGACGGCATGTTAGAGCAAGAGATCAAATGTTAGTGGACGAGATGTTAGTGTTGTTGTTGAATTAGTGTGATATGAAAAACGGTATGTTTATGTATCTACATTTGCCTTCGGCATGCTTATAGCGCTACGCTTCACTGGACGAACTTGTTATAATACTTCGGAAATTATTGTACGCAGATAAAATGACTCACCTTATGTAAAAGGTGATCTAATAGAAGGATGATGACGAAGGACGTACGATTAAATATTTAATATAGGAGCACGCACAAGGAATAGAAAATAAATAGTTTCTAATACTTAAGAAATAAATAAAAATGGAGTTTCAGAGAACACGGCATATACGCACACAGAAACACTCACCCCACTTGCGAAGTGCTTCGAAACAAAAGAAACAACAAACACGACACAAGAGTCGCCACAAAGCGTGTGAAAGTTGCTGGTCCTCGTCTCTCACCAGGTGTTTTCCTCGAAGTGATCACGTGACACGTTTAGCACTTAATGTAGTTCCGCAGTTAGGGCAGAGCTGTTAGAAATAATAAACAGATTTTTCTATGCGCACGTGGAAGCAACGTTTAGCGACTGTTGTCTCATGACTTATTTTGATAAATACTCATGACTTATTTTGATAAATACTCATGACTTATTTTACCAACAGTTAGAGGAAAAGATCAGATGTTAGTGCAAACGATCAAAGAGGGTTCAAAGCATTGTTATATTCATGAAAGCAGCAACACTTTTAACAGAGATTTGTTAATCGCGTGACGTAAGGGGATGCGGGTTCGATGCCTGCCGCGGAAAAACTTGGGGTTTCACAATCGCTATAAGTGCACTACTTTGTTTGGACAGTGCATTGTTGTTACTACACTATTTTGAGCATTATATTTCTCAGAGCGGTCACCGCTTTACTTTGAACAATAACAATAATTTTAAATATAGGGTCTAATGTTATGCTTTTATTGATGTATGATATCACAGAAATTATATGCATTTTCGGTAGCACTTTTAGTAGTAATTTCTTACCGTTATTATTTGTTATTAATGTTACTACAACTAAATTTAGACACTGTCATATTGTGCTCAGTCTTTTATTTCTAAATAGCAAATGTTAGTACAAGTTAGTAAAATCATGCAATGCATTAATTGATTATGATACGCTTTCCAACATACCAGAAATCATTACTCAAGTTATGAGGATAATGGCTGTGGAATAAATCTCGTTCCTGTGCCCTGACTTTTGATCCCATTTCGATGATATTCAACAAAACTGGTCCAGTATACCTCCGAAATAACATAATAAAGTTTTGTCGCAATCGAAGCAATTTTACGTAAGTTATGATGCATAAGGGCTATGGAATAGATCCCGCTCCTGTGTCCTAACCTTTGACCACATTTCGCCCATTTTCAATAGGATTCGTCCCCATGCAGGTCGATACAACATACTAACATTTCATCCATATCGAAACATTCTTACGTAAGTTATGACGCATAATGGCGATGGAAGTGATTCAACTCCTATGTCCCGACCTTTGACGCCATTTCGCCCATTTTTAATAGGGTTTGTCCCGAGGTGGTCCCCTACCACTTACTAAAATTTAATCGAAATCGAACCTTTTTTACGTTAGTTACGACGCATAAGAGCAGTGGAATGGATCCCGCTCCTATGTCCTGACCTTTGACACCATTTCGCTCACTTTCAATAGGGTTCCTTCCCAGGTGTTCCCCTACAACATACTAAAATTTCATCGAAATCGAACAATTTTTACGCGAGTTATCGTGCGGACGAACATACGCACACAACGAGGGACGTAATGAGGCAGATGGGAATCGCGACCATCTGCTCAAAAGAGTGTGACGTCATAAAACTTTAATAGGATCCACACACAACGCGTGACGTAATGAGACAAATGGCGTGACCGCGCGCCAGCATCTGAATTGCGAGAGTATGATGTCATAAGATTTCTAAGCATGGATAACATTAACGGAGCGACGGCATGATAATTAAAACTTGGTAATTCGGGGTGGTTATTTAACCCACTAAACGAATTTTCCTAAAATCGAGATCAAGCTAAATCGATTTCTAGTACCAGAAAACGGTGGGTTAACGACTTTCATCAAAATCCTTAGAGCCGTTTTCAAAATAAAATTTACATACATACAAGAATTGCTCCTTTAAGGTGAACGTCAAGTAATTTGGCTTTCTGTACTTCGAATGGAAACATTTCTGTACACATTTTCTTCACCATTAATGTGTTCCCAAGGATTAATATTTGAACATCCATTAAAATAGCTTCATTTTATAACTTGGAATACTTAATATTTTCTAAAACATAATCATAATTATGCAATCCAACATTTGTTTGTCTACTGACGTCATGAAAGTACAGGTCGCGCCAGCCTTTTTCTGGTTTCAACACCACCAAAGGAAAAGTTATTGAATTTTAATATAATTATGGTTATGTTTTAGAAAATAATAAGTATTCCAAGTTGTAAGATGAAGTTATTTTAATCGATGTTCAAGCTTTCATCCTTGGGAACACATTAATTGTGAAGGAAATGTGTTCAAACGTTTTTCCATTGGAATTATAGGAAGCCAAATTACTTGACGTCCACCTTAATAATATGGGATAAGGGCGATGGAATAGATCCCAATCCTATGTCCTGACCTTTGACCCCATTTCGTCCATTTTCAATAGGGTTCATCCCCAGGTGGTCCCCTACCACATACTAAACTTTCATCGAAATCGAACCATTTTTACGCACGTTATGACGCATAAGGGCAATGGAATGCATCCCGCTCTTATGTCCTGACCTTTGACCCCACTTCACCCATTTTGAATAGAGTTCTTCCCCAGGCGGTATCCTACCATATAGTAAAATTTCATTGAAATCGAACCATATTTACGCAAGTTATGACGCATAAGGGCAATCGAATGGATCCCGCTCCTACGTCGTGACCTTGGACCCCATTTGTCCCATTTTCAACAGGGTTCGTCCCTAGGTGGTCCCCTAGCGCATATTAAAATTTCATCGAAATCGAACTACTTTTACGCCAGTTATCGTGCGGACAGACGGACGGACGGAAAAAGCTTGAGCATATACGCTTCTTAAACCTACGGTTGGAAAGCGTAAAAAAGACGACAAGAGAGGCAAATTAATAGTTTTCCTGATGGATTTGTTTCCGGGAATTAAGCGTGAAGAATTATTTTAGAACTTTTGTTGGCCCGAAAATTCTTCTAATTTCGGGTACATTGCTTCTGGTAAAGAAACACCCAAATTCGAGATTTAATTACCAAATTAATTATATTAATTACGTTTACTAATTAACATAATTAGGTAATTAATAATTAAAAATATTTAATTATATTGATTATGTTAATAAATTAACATAAATAATTAAATAATTAATAATTTCTTTAGTTAGAGTAATTCCTGATAGGGTTTGCGTGGTCAACTTTAATAAGAGTAATTACTGATTAGGTTTGCGTGGGGTCTCCCGACCCAGGTCGCATAAGGATTCGCTGGTTTCTTTTTTACGCTTTCCAACTGTAGTTTGGCCGCCCCGGTGGCGCAGTGGTCAAAGGCGTTGGCCTCTGATCATTCGTCCGTAAGGGGTCCGGGTTCGAATCCCGGTTAGGCATGGATGTTGTGTTTGTCTTACGGCACTGGTTCTTTCCCTTCCCTGGAACCAGTGACCCTAAATTAGGGACGGGCGACTGCTTATAGCCCATTGAGTTGCTCACGGTGGTCGTTAAACCTCCAATCAAAAAAAAAAAAAAAACTGTAGTTTGAAGATCGTATATGCTCCAGCTTGCTCCGTCCGTCTATCGGCACGATAACTCGCGTAAAAATGGTTCGATTTCGATGAAATTTTATTATGTGGTAGGGGACCAACTGGGGACGAACCCTATTGAAAATAGACGAAATGGGATCAAAGGTCAGAACATAGGATCGGAATCCATTCCATCGCCCTTATCCCATACTATTAAGGTGGACGTCAAGTAATTTTGCTTCCTATACTTCCAATGGAAAAACTGATACACATTTCCGTCACAATTATTGTGTTCCCAAGGATGAAAATTTGAACATCGATTAAAATAACGTCATATTATAACTTGGAATATTTAATATTTCCTAAAACATAACCATAATTATATAAAAAATCAATAACTTTTCCTTTGGTAGTGTTGGAACCAGAAAAAAGATGGCGCGACCTGTACTTTGATGACGGCAGTAGACAAAGAAATGTTGGATTTCATAATTATGGTTATGTTTTAGAACATAATAAGTATTCCAAGTTATAAAATGAAGCTATTTTAATGGATGTTCAAATTTTCATCCTTGGGAAAGCATTAATTGTGAAGAAATGTGTACAGATGTTTTTCCATTGGAAGTATAGGAAGCAAAATTACTTAACGTCCACCTTAAAGGAGCAATTCTTGAATGTATGTAAATTTTATTTTGAAAACGGCTCTAAGGATTTTGATGAAAGTCGTTAACCTACCGTTTTCTGGTACTAGAAATCGATTTTGCTTAATTTCGACTTTAGGAAAATTCGTTTAGTGCGTTAAATAACCACTTCGAATTAACACGTGTTTAGTGTCATGACGTCGTCCCATTGATGTTATCCATGTTTAGAAATCTGATGACGTTACAATCCCGCGATTGATATGTTGGCGCGCGGTCACGCCGTCTGTCTCATTGCGTCACGCGTTGTATGTGAATCCTATTAATTACGTCACGCGTTGTGTGCGTATGTCCGTCTGCACGATAACTCGCGTAAAAATCTTTCGATTTCGATGAAATTTGAATATGTGGAAGGGGAACACCTGGGAACGAACCCTACTGAAAGCGAACGAAATTAGGTCAAAGGTCAGGACATAAGAGCGGGATCCATTCCACTACTCTTATGCGTCATGACTAACGTAAAAAAGGTTCGATTTCAATCAAATTTTAGTATGTGGTAGGGGACCACCTGGGGACAACCCCTATTGAAAATGGGCGAAATGTGGTCAAAGCTCAGGACATAAGAACGGAATCACTTCCAACGCCATTATGCATCATAACTTACGTAAAAATTCTTCGATTTGGATGAAATGTTAGTATGTTGTAGGGGCCTGCTTGGGGACAAATCCTGTTGTAAAATGGGCGAAATGGGGTCAAAGGTTAGGACACAGGAGCGGGATTTATTTCATAGCCCTTATGCATCATAACTTACGTAAAAATGCTTCGATTGCGACAAAACTTTATCTTGTTATTTTGGAGGTATACTAAACCGGTTCTATTGAATATTATCGAAATGGGATCACAGGACCGAGATTATTCCACAGCCATCATCTTCATAACTTGAGTAATGGTTTCTGGTATGTTGAAAAGCGTATTATAATCAATGCATTGCATGATTTTACTAACTTGTTTTTCTTGCTTTCTTTTTGCTTGGGAAGGAGATCGGAATGCAAATGCTAGGCCAGGTGAAAAATTCCGCAAACGAAGTGAAAGGTATTTCCATTGCCATGCATTTGCGAAGAGCCAGCACTGCGGATTACATGATGCAGCCTTAGCTAACAATACGCCAGTGGTGACTGTACGGCGAAAGTACAAGAAATAATCCTGAATCTGGTAAGAAGGTAAAGCTTATGTAATAACTGTCACCCAGGCTCAGTGTCGGGGGACATAATTCACTCGGGTATGCGTGTCGTCGAGCATACTTAAAGATTTAAAAAGGGTTTCTCGAATGGTCTGATAATAGAACTCTGAAACAGAATGACAGTTAGGGTCAAATAAATTTTTAAAGGGCTTAGCTCAGCAGATGGTCAGCTGGCCAGGAGAACGTCTGCTCGCAATAGCCACAGGTCAACTTCCACCGGACGGCGGACCACTATTGATCGAGGGGGGGAGCCAGAAACCAATGAAAGTGCGGGTTACATCTCCGAGAGGGAAGAACATGCCTTGAAGCAAGACAGAAAGCGAAAACTTGGAGAAATTAGGGTTGTTATGGTATGGTTGTTGTTGTTGTTGTCGATTACTGCTGTTGCTGTCGGTTGGCAGAAATGTTTGGCCGTGCGTGGGCCAAAACGTCGGACTAACAAATTTCGTAGTATGTTTGGTGCCATCGGTAGGGAATGGAATAAGATGCCAAGTTGATGGTAGGAGAAGCTGTACCGTTGTCAAGGGCTTCCGGGCTGCGTTTTATCCACGGAGGATACGAGCCACAAGATCGCGGACGCAAGAAGAAACCGCTGACAAAGAAGACCCATTATCAACTCCCAGATCCGAGTTGAACAGTACAAGATTTAGGCTAAGACATAATCCAAATATTTCAATCCCTTGCATGCTGAGTAATCATTGAAATTTAGTAATGAAATATTATTGTTCACCTCGCACTAGTTGGATTGCTAGGGACGTTTCTACTTTCTATAAATCTTAGGCTAAACCTTAACTTATTTTTGTAGCGATGTTTTAATATAACTTGATCTGGTCCCACCATTCTGTATTTGTATATAAATTAAGAAATGTGTTAAAATGAATTCTATCTTTATTTCTTTAAACAACGTATTTTTCTTCGCTGCTGCTCTGCAAATGAGTACGAGTGTCGGGTTTTGGTTTATTTTAAAGCAAACAGTTTTTCTTTTTCTTGAAGATACCACGTTTCAAAACATGATATTGAAAGTTTTGTTTTTTAAACTTAATTTCTTTGCGGCATATGAGTTCTTCTGACAACCTCGTACAAGCTCGTATGAAATATAAAACGTACAGGTCCCAACGATGAGACTGGGTTGCCTATTAGGAAACCCAATGTCATTGTTGCCATTTCAGTCGATCGGAATTAATTAAAAAAATTATGCCCGCAAGTTCCCAAACGGGGCTTGGCGCGGTAATACTTTTATGAAATCAATCTATTCATTTACCCACTTCAGAACTTTGATGTTATGCTTTTATTGATACATGATATCACAGAAATTATATGCATTTTCGGTAGCACTTTAATAATAATTTCTTTCAGTTATTATTTGTTAATAATGTTACTACAATTAAACATCGAAAATTGTCCTATTGTTCGCAGTTTTTTTTTCTAAATAGGAAATTTTGGCGCAAAAAGACGACGAGAGAGACAAATTAATGCTTTTCCTGATACATTTGTTTCCGTGCACCAAGTCTGAAGAACTACTATTTTAGAACTTAAATGAAATCAGCCTATTCATTTACCCGCTTCATAACTTTCACTCAAGTTGTGCGATACACAGGAACTGTAAATAAATCTCAAGAAATACCTAACTTCGGTTAAGAGGGAAGCATGTTTCTCAACACCAGTTAATTCCGAATGAGACCAGAATGGAACGTAAGAAACCGAATTTTGGGATATGTGCCTCGTCAAAACCAAGTTATATATTTCACCTTTCTTAGAAGTTAAGAATAAGCTAATTAGTCCTAGAATATCGAGTGGTGCGATAAAATGAATTCGAAATCTTTGCGGTCACATCCTCTAACTTCTAAATATTCAAATAATTTGTGAGAAAGCAAAAACAAGATAAAAAAAATCTACTTAAAACAAGAATATACACAGTGAGTCAGATAATTTTTAAGACTGGCGCTAGATTTCAGCTTACGGTGGCGCCACTAGTGTAATCGTGAATGCGTTATAAACCGTGACCATCTGTTTGCTTTCTGCCAAAAGTACTGCGCAGTTGTTAAAGCAACTCAAACGAAACGGGAGTTCATTAGAGAAGTAAAATTTTTTTTCATGTTGAATTATTAAGATGGAACAAAGAATTTTTATTAAATTTACCGCAAAACTTTGTAAAATCTGCCTCGGAAACGTACCAAATGATGAAACAAGTTTACGGTGAGTTTTGTTTAAGTAGATCAAATGTTTTCCTGTGGCACAAACGTTTTTTGGACGGAAGAGAGACGCTAAAAGATCATAAACATACCGGAAAACCAAGTTCATCTAGGACACCTGAGATTATTGAAAAACTGCGTGATTTCATGGCAAACAATCGATGTGCGTCACTAAGAATGATGGAAGAGTCTTTAAACATCAACAAAGAAAATATTCGAACCATCCTGCATGAAGATTTGGGCAAAACAAAAGTCTGTGCTAAATTTGTTCCACACACGTTAACCAATGAACAAAAATCAAGGAGAAGTACACATTGCAGAGACATCATTTCAGCCGCTGAAAATCATCCAAACTTCTTAAAATCGATTGTTACTGGTGACGAAATATGGTGTTTTCAATATGAACCTAAAAGCGACAAAGTGCGGAATGGAAGTCAAAAAACTCGCCACAAGCCAAAAAAACCAGAAAAGTTCCATCGAAAATCAAAACAATGCTCATTACATTCTTTGATAGTAAGGGTATTATCCACAAAGAATTCGTTCCAAGTGGACAAACAATTACTGGTGAGTTTTATTTAAATGTTTTGAGGCGTTTGATGGGCAGAATTCGTCGCATTCGTCCAGAATATCGAGACGAAAACAGTTAGTGTTTGTTGCACGATAATGCACCCAGTCACACCTCACTTCTTGTTCGTAGATTTTTGGCGAAATATAACGTCTGTGTGTTGAATCATCCACCGTATTCGCCTGATTGAGCACTCTGCGACTTTTCTTTGTTCCCAAAACTTCAAATGACGTTAAAAGGGTGGTTGTTTTATGATATTTCGACCATACAAACAGCTTCGACGCGTGCTTTGGAGTCAAATCCGCAAAGTGAACTGGAACTGGCATTCGAATCATTATTAAATCGCTGTAACAAGTGTATTGAAGCCGGAGGGACTTATTTTGAATAACAAACCAAAACAAATTATAATTTCTTGTTTCTATTTTATTTTACAGACCCAGTCTTAAAAATTCTTTGACGCACTGTGTAAGCTAATCAGTCCTAGAATGTCGAGTGGTGCGATAAAATGAATTCGAAATCTTTGCGGTTACATCCTCCAACTTCTAAATGTTCAAATAATTTGTGAGAAAAGAAAAACAAGAAGAAAAACTACTTAAAACAAGAATGTATAGATAACTGTTATAGGAACTACGTATTATAAGTCAGTTTACTGGAATTCAAACTTACATTCCATCGTGTGAATATTTACAATCTATAGTACCGTTTCCAGGTGCTCTAGGTGAGAAACAACGTCCATCTAATGAAGAAAGAAATATACACGTTATAAGTACAGAATACCACATTTATATTCAACCCAGCTTAAAAAGTAGTCAAATGTTTTTTTTTTTTTTTTTTTCGTTCTTCTCAATTGTAAAGGAAATCCATAATGTTTAATCAGCTTAACGACATTAAGATTAATACACCGCTTATTGTGTTTTAGTGATATCTTAAAAATTCTTTCTGGAAAACTTTCTTACGAATCTATAAGCAAAAGGTTTCTACATGTCAGAATATTCAGGTATTTTGTACAATGCATACATTGAACAGAATGCCATTTCCCTGCCTTCAATAAACAGGATTTTTGCGGTGTAAAACTCTCCTCTGTTTAATTCTTTTCCCTTAAGCACATTGTTTGGTACCTTCAGTTAGAATAAAGAGCTTTACGCTTTTTGTCACCTTTCTTTTTACGATTCTGATGAAGAGAATTCACCTTAGCCTATTTATTTAGAGGAAATCATTGGCCTACAGGAAATCAGACAAGACGTTATTGCTATAGTTTTTCATTATGCATTGCAGAATATATCTATGATAATCATGAGCATGCGCTTGGGTATGTGGGGTCCTGAAGTTCTGAACAGGTGCATTTCAGAATATATCTATGATAATCATGAGCATGCGCTTGGGTATGTGGGGTCCTGAAGTTCTGAACAGGTGCATTTCAGAATATATCTATGATAATCATGAGCATGCGCTTGGGTATGTGGGGTCCTGAAGTTCTGAACAGGTGCATTTCAGAATATATCTATGATAATCATGAGCATGCGCTTGGGTATGTGGGGTCCTGAAGTTCTGAACAGGTGCATTTCAGAATATATCTATGATAATCATGAGCATGCGCTTGGGTATGTGGGGTCCTGAAGTTCTGAACAGGTGCTAAGAGAACTCATAAAATATTGAGCTGTGTATTTTACTTTGTATAAAATATATCCATTTATCAACACTAAAACCACCATATTCGTTCCTTTTATGAGAAATATCCACTTCAGCTAACGGTCTTGAAACGATTTTGCCCCCACGCATGAGTAATATTTTGAATCCGGCTTACCAATAAATTCCAAAGGATTCTGGCACGTATTTGAAAAAACAATCTGATAGAGAATCGATATTTAAAAACGTCACATTGTGATAATATTATTCCTTACCATGGTAAACCTTCCGGATTCTTAGCCGCAATCACAATCTCCCTCCATTTCTCTCTGTCTTGTAGCGTATGTCTATTCTTCTGTTAAATCCTTTTTCCACACGGAATTTCCATTTCCTTCGAGGTCGTCCTTGGTCTTGCAGTACATAGTTTCTTTAGAAATATTCTCGCTTTTCGATTTTTCACACATTTCTTCAATATATTCAAATCATAAAATTATCCCAAAGTCCGCAGATATCCACGTCAAACAATTTCCATTGAATGAATATTTCTTCACGAATGCATACACGGTCGAGTCACATTATTGTGACCGCCAGTTAATATCCAGAGTAACCGCCGTCTGCAGCGTGGACAGCAGCTAGACGGGCTGGTAGTGACTCAATAAGGTGCTGAAAGATTTTCACAGGTATATGGAGACATGCTAACTGCAGTGCATCTGACAGCTGCTGGAGGGTGCGTGGTGGAGGATCCATACGGCGAACAACACGATCGAGGTGGTTCCACAGATGCACGATTCGGTTTAAGTCATTAAAGTCTTCATCGTGCTCTTCCAACCACTCTCGGACGTTTTCGTGCTGGAAGATCCTATCCCCATCAGGAAAGACAATCAGCATGTATGGGTGTACGTGGTCTGCAAGGATGGATTCATAACGAACTCGGTCCATAGTGCCTTCCACAGGTATGAGTGCGCCCAGAGAATGCAACGAAAACATTCCCCAGACCATAACGCTGCCCCCCACCAGCTTGTGTTCTTCCGGCAATGGTTGAAGAGTGTTTGTTCTCCGATGTTTCTCGCCTTGTATGCCAAAGTCCATCCGTTCGATGAAGCAGAAAACTTGACTCATCGGAGAAGGCAATCCTTTGCCAATCAGCGGACGTCCAATTCCGATACTGCCATGCAAAGGTAAGCCTTTTCTGCCAATGCACCTTCGTTAGCATAGGTGCAGTGACCATCCGTCTGCATCGGAGCATACGCAGCAGGGTTCGCTGAATTGCTGTTTTAAACACACTTTCGGTAGCCTCCTGGTTTATTCGGATAGTGATTTGTTCCATTGTAGCGTGTCGATCGGCCCTCACGAAACTTCGAAGCCGACGTTCACCTCTCACATCAATGGCAGGTGGTGCTCCGCAGTTTTCACGTACGTCGCTTACTTGCAATGGTGTCATTTCTCCAATCACGATACGCTTTAACCACAGCAGCAGGCGAACAGTTCACAAACTGTGCTGTTTCAGAAATACTGCCACCCTTGGTCAGAATGCTGATAATCATCCCTTTTTTGCAAATTTGATAAATCGCTTCTTTTATCCATGACAGCAACGAGTGATATGTTTTCAGATTGCTTACAGCACACTTTATATACCCTCCAATCCAGCTCACGACAAATGCTTCCTTTCATTGGCTACGCGCTGTTGACGTCAAAAGTACGAGGTGATCACCATAATGCGATTCGACTGTGTAGAAGGCAGAAGCTATGGTCATTATCGTCACAAAGGTGTAATATTTTCACTCTTTCCCATGTAACCATTGTGACGTACAGAAGTGAAGCACATGTCAAGACTGCAAAGTTTCAGCGATAAATTCTATCGGTGTAGTTTAATTGGGAAAGCATTCGGCTCCGGAGTAGAAGGATGAAAGTTCGATCCCGACCACCGCCAAATTTATGTTTTCACATTGGCGCCGGATTGTGAAAATGGATCTTCTGGCCGTTGGGTTCTTCGAAGAAAATATGATGTTCCTTCCACACATCGTCTAGAATTAATTAGAGTTCCTTGTTCGCTTCGAAAAATGTGTGATGCTTCTTCCACACATCGTCTAAAATTGGTGGAAATTCTTTCTTCTACAGAGAGTTACTTCAAGGAAGGTTCGCAACGGAACCGAAATTTGCAATTTCGTGCCACTGCCTTTCTCAATGGGAGATATACACCGAGAGATCACTGAATTGTGACCACCCCTATCAAAAGTGGATGCAACCCGTTGACCACGTGATTTCTGAGAGGGCGCGATTAGAAGATATAACGAAGTAAATTTATCCGTCATTTTGGTCCACGCCGGGGATCGAACCCGAGTCCTCTTATTCCGGAACAAGTCGCTCTACCAACTGAGCTACGCAGACGTTCGTTCTCTCTGCTATCAGCCTTTATGTCGTGTGCGTCCTGCGGGAAAGGCACGTCACATCTCCCCGCCCCCGAAAGAGGGCCGGGGGCATGGTCCACGGGTCAGCCGGGACCATGAATCGCTGTAGGCAGTTATCCGCTGAAAAACGTGCACTTGAGAACTCCCAGTTAATCTGGTGTGTGGAATGCAACATCACACACATTTATTTTTCGAAGCGCCGAAGAAGGGATTCCCTTATTTTTCCTGTCTCGCGGTGTGGAATGAACATCATACCATTGCGAGAACTATAACGGCTGGATCATCCGGGAAGTTCGGGTGCCATTATAACGAAGTAAATTTCTCCGTCATTTTTGTCCACGCCGGGGATAGAACTCGAGTCCTGTTATTCCGGAACAAGTCGCTCTACCAACTGAGCTACGCAGATGTTCGTTCTCGCTGCTATTTGCCTTTATGTCATGTGCGTCCTGCGGGGCATGCATGTCACAAAGGCCAACGTAGCATATAAAAGGTGTAAGTGGAGCAGTAGATGGTAAAATTCAGATCTTGATGAAGAAACGAAAGGATTTATCAGACTTTAAGAAAGGGCAGATTGTGGGTGCACGGAGAGCTAGTGCCTCGATATGTCAAACGGCTGAGCAGGTGTTCGCAAGCCGCCGTAGTCACAGTGTATGAGGACTGGGTGAAAATGATCAAGCAACGACCCGGTAGCAAAACTGCACAGGACAGCGAAACGTTGATGTGACCATCGCGTCTGGAAACTCGTACAGGCCAACAAAAGCAGTACTGTTCAACAGTTGAATACCCAATACAACAGAGGTCAACCCAGAACAGTGTCTCTCATGACCATGCGCCGCACCCTCGCACATATGGGCTATAACAGTAGACGATCCCGACGACATCCTCTGCTAACCACGGTTCGTGGGCGCAAAAGACTCTCCTTCTGGAAAGATCATACAAGTTGGGCGTCGGATAACTGGAGAAAAAGTTGTTCTGGTCTGACGAGTTTCGTTCTTTACCCCACTGCGTGGATGGTTGTGTACGTATTTGGAGCAAACAACATGAGGCACTCTCTCCATCCTGCACAGTCTCTACAGTGGTAGTGATTGCATGGTGTGGGGTATGTTTACCCGCCAAAGATTTGGACTCCTGATGCTTGTAGAACAACGTATGACAGGTGCCCGCTATCGTGAATTGCTTGCTGACTCCGTACACCCAGCAATATTGCACTTTTCTCCGAATGGCGACGTTGTGTATAAGATGACAATGCGCAGAGCCACAGGTCCAATTTTGGGCAGGAATAGTTTGAGGAACACAGTTCAGACTTCCAGCATATATAGTGGCCTTCAAACTCCCCGAAATCAATCCCCTAGAGCACTCATAGGACACTACGGAACGGATTAACAGGCATCTTGATACACCAATGACCTTCATACCTGCATTGAAGCCAGCGTTACGCACAGCGTGTTGGGCATACCTCCCAACTGCGTCCGGCACCTTACTGAATCAATACCACGTCGGATAGCTGCTGTAATGAGGACGAAAGGAGGACCTACGAAGTATTAGGTAGGTGATCACTCAGTTCATGTGACGTACTACGGAGGTGAAGCACATGTCAAGACGGCAAAGTGTGCAACGATAAATTATGTGGGTGTAGCTTAATTGGGAAAAAATTTGGCTCCAGAGCAGAAGGATGTGGATTCGAGCTTTATCACCTGCCAATGTGTGCTTTCATATCATCTCTGTAGGAACCTTGAAAATTTCTTCTCCAGTGTCATGCAATTTTGAAGTTATTTGGTTAGCACATTTATTATATTTAGTTCCTGTCAGACGTACTTTGTCATATGACTACTTATGCAATATATAGTACGTACTGTAATCTAGAAATGACGCAAAACTCTCTTTAAAGGACACCTCGCTTCTACGGGCAAAAATTAAGGTCCTAAAAGTGTCCTTGTATGAAAGGTTCCACTCTGCATCAATTCAAAATATGAGGGGCTCATTTTATGACCTTGTAATATATCCACTTCTAGAAGCTGGAAAAAAATCAGCATCATATGCGTGTAAACACGAAAAATATCTTAGTTTTCTCTCTTGAGGATAATAGGATAACTGAATTTACATAAAAGCCTTTTAAAATTTTCGCCAAACCAAGCAAAAAATAAAATGCAGAACGTTAATATTTTGGATGATTACCTGCAGAATAACTTCTTCCAAGAAATACAGTGAATCTATCAGGTCTTTCATGTTTCCAAAGGGGTGTATTGTACCTAGTAAAGGACAGGAGCACATTAGTGTGGATAATTCCCTACTGAGTCATTTCTACGTTGTTAGTACAATCCGCTTTCAATTGTTTTTATTACCGGAAAGAAGAGAAGATGCTAAATCGAGAGAGTAGGAGATAAACGTGAAGACCATCACCAGATGTTTTGCGAGGATGGTGTACATGGACAAATTGGTCTAAAAAGGTGCATTTTCATAAAACTTTCCTGTTTAGTTCCTGTATATCTATGCAAATTTTTGTCTGTTCTCCTGTAAGAGGTCTCTAACTTAACGCTACATTTCTCTCTCAAATGAATGTCTTGTGGAAAACTGAATTGAGGTCAGGAGTAAAGTAACGTATGAGTTCAACAGAGTTAAGAAGGATGTTAACAATGGATGTTCGTTGGATTTCGAGCTGCATTAATTATAAAGCATTTGACCATGATTTGGGCCAGAAGCTTTCAAACTAATTTCCGTCAAAGTGTTGTTTCTTGTCTGATGAATTTTGCTGTTTTGCGTTAAATGTTTTGAGTTACTAGTTAGATGTTTCGAGTCTTACATTTTGAAGCTCGAGTTTATTAGAAGTTGATTGTTATTTTGCTGCAGGCTTGCAGCATTAACCTATTACCAAATTTACTATACTTGAAGAGTGATTCACGCTACGAGTAATATTACTAATTCTTCTAATCGTTAACATGATCAGGTTTTGGATGATAATAAAGAATCTTTTGGAATATTTCCGTCAAAGTTTTTCTTGTTCACATAATATGATGTTTAAGTGAGATTGACTTCACACAATGTTAAACATAATTAAGTAAGAACATTATAACGGTGAAGGAATCATTTGCTGCTGCAATATTTCTTTTCTCGCTTTACTCGCAAGACAACTGGCTGAAACTTCTCGATAAGATATACATTATATTGACAAAAGTCACCGGACACTCCTTCAAAAGCAAATGAACGGATCCGCTGAGTTGTTAAGATGCGTGGTACAGCTGCAAACGGTATAAAAACAAGCCTGCAGCTGACCGCGATCATATTGCACTGTGAGGTTGAGTGAAAATGTTGCGGCGGGAGAGAACTGACTTTGAAAAAGGAAAGATTGTTGAGTGTTATGTTAGTGGGTTGCCCATAAGAGAAACTGAGAGGCGTTTAAACATACCCAAGTCAACCATTTTGGATGTACTGAATAAGTGGAAGACACATGGCATGCCTGAAGCAGCAAAACGTACCGGCAGACCAAAGAAAATCAGTGATAGAGGACGTCAAAGCCCCAGGAGAGTCGTTACAGCTAATCGACGGAGTACTGCACAAGACCTCAGTGTACAGGTGATTAAACATGCTGGAACCTCGGTATGTACGCGTACCATTTGCAGAGAACTTCATTCCATGGGTTACCGTGGTCGTGCGGCTGCTCATCGGCCTTTCATCTCCACTCAGAATGCTACTCGTCGTTTAGCATAGTGTAAAGAACATTTATCATTAACCGTAGATCAATGGAAACAGGTCCTACAGACTGATGAATCCAGATACACGATCCATCAGTCGGATGGCCGTGTGTGGTTATGGTGGCAGCCGGAGGAACGCTATTTACCACGCTATTTACCACGCTATTTACCACAGTGTACCACAGTTCCTACGATCAAATTTGGAGCTGGCAGTGTACTCGTGTGGGGGTGTTTTTCGTGGTATGGTCCCGGCCCATTGGTTATCCTAAAAAACCTGTTAACCAGCACGTTTACGTCGATATTCTGGACAATTATGCCTTACCAACTCTGTGGTAATACTATACAACCAAGCCTTATTGGTACCAGCAAGATAATGCACGGAGCCATAAAGCAAGGACTGTTACGGCGTGGTTTGACGATAATTCCGTATCATGTGTGGACTGGCCAGCACAGAGTCCTGATCTTAATCCGATAGAGCACCTATGGGATGAATTAGAGCTCCACATAAGAAGTTTGGAACCAAGGCCTATTACTAAGCAAGAGTTAGTTGCAGCATTATGTACTGAATGGAAACGCATACCTATCGCTGTGTTCCAAAACCTTGTCGAAAGCATGTCTCGAAGGGTCAGTGAATTTATTAAGGCCTAACGTGGACCGACACCGTACTAATGTATGTCAATAAATGCTATGTTGTGTTTCTCTTCTACGTGTCCGGTAACTTTTATCAATATAGTGTATATCCACAACTATACCTCATGCTGGAAATTCCGTTAAAAGGATTCTCTCCACATCGAAAAAGATGATGATTTAGCTCCTCTTTGAACTAGGACTGCTCCACAGCCATGATTACTGCTCCACTATAGGATCGTATATAAAAAATAATCGCCTATATTGATGCTCTACTTAATCTTTTAAACAGAAGATCGAGATGAACACAAAATCAGCTATTGCTTGAGCACGCATAGGCTTCACATTTTACGAAAAGTTCTTATTTTCACGGAAAAAAAAATCCTTCTCCATCGCATCTAAGCCGTACCGACCATAAACTGTCACAGGTAATAAGCGCTCCCTTGAAATAATTAATTCTATTATCCAAGACCTGAGGCATGAATGGAATAGGACATTTAAACATCTTCTCTCTCCTGTCTTAAGTTCATCGCCATTGATATAGCTCTTTAGCAGGTAATAAATCAGAAAGGATTAGTACCAATCATCCCCCTAAATCACCATTTTGAATAATAAGCGGGATGAGGGGAAAGCAATGCTCTCTGATGCTTTGGGTTTGCAATTTACTGGTTATGGTGCAACTGGTGGAGTTAGTACCACTAAATACACTGAAGAACAATTGAATTAGAGATGCCTGTCTAGTAACGTGTAGCACCTCCTTTCGCCCTGATGACGGCGGCGATTCGTCTCGGTATGGACTTGACAAGACACCGGAAGCGTTGGGATGCTATACGGATCCACGACACCTGAACAAGCTCTCACAGTTCACGAAGATTTGATGGAGGAGGGTCAGAGCCGCGAACATCTCTCTCGATGGAATCCCAGATGTGCTCGATGGGGTTAATGTCAGGTATCGTAGCTGGCCAAGGAAGCGAGGTCACGTTGGTGGAGTATTCATCCAACCATTCGGATACAATTCGGGAGCGATGGCACGGTGCATTGTCTTGTTGCAGGATGAGGTCCCCAGTGGGATGTTGAAGACTCACAAACGGGAGCAAATGGTCGTCCAGTATATCGTGGTAACGTTGACCTGTGAGGGACGATGTCACACGTACCAGGGGTCCCATTTCAGTCCACGTAAACAGTCCCCAGACAAGAATGCCATTCCTACGAGCTTGAAGAATACCCTACTGACAAGAAGGATTCATCGCTTCATGTGGTTTGCGCCGTACTCGTATCCTGCCATCCGCATATACCAACGTGAATCTCGACTCATCAGTCCAGGCAACATTTTCCCATATGTCTATGACCCAGTGGCGATGTTCCCGTGCCCATGCTAATCTTTGCACCCTGTGATGTGCGGTCAGCAGCGGTACCCTCGTGAGACGATGGTTTCCGTACCCCATAGCGAGGAGATGGTTCTGGATGGCATGGCTGCTTACATGGTTTTGTGCACCAGCATTAAATTGCCGAGTGATTTCTTGCACTGTGGCCCGTCTATCCGCTGTTACAATGAAAGCTAGCCGACGATGACCCCGCTCATCCACACGCTGTTGTTCACGGCAGTTGGCCCTTGCAGGGATGGTTTTACCGGATTCGATGTACTCACGGTGCACCCGTGACACAGTGGCTCGTGAAAATCCCAGTGCCTGCACGACTTCCGAGATGGAGTGACCCATTCGTCGGGCCCCGACAAAATGCCCACGATCAAATGCTCTTAGATCCTTCGTCTTACCCATACGGCGTCCGACTCTTACTGATTCCCGTCGCATAACTCCTTATATTGTCGGATCGCTGCATACGTCATGTCGTTTCCGTTTACAGGGCCGGCCACAGCGCCACATTGGCATAACGCCAGCTGTCTCTAATTCAATTGCTCTTCAGTGTATATCAAGAATGAAATCATTCCAGCCACTTTTAACCCACTTCTTAAGCAGTGAATGTATTGGCTCGAGCTAATTTTAGCATATTTTTCTAACCTCAAGTTAATTCGTTCCGGCTGGTGTGGCTGCTTTTGTGGTTGCTTAAACTCACCCGGAAATCGACAGGACTAACATTCCCGTCGATTTCTGGGTGAGTTACAGATCCCTTGTAGATACAATTCGGTTCTAACTTCCTTTGTTCCTCAGTTAGAGGATGTGGTAGAGTACACGTGAGTTTTGCAAATGTACCGAATCTCTGAATCGTTCGTCAAAAGAATTGATTCATATAGTTAACTAAATTACGGATGGCCGGTCACTCGGCTGTCCGGCCGAATAATGAATTCACTGATTATAGAATGCCGTGTTTTGACTGGTTTTTACTGGTTTCAAGCATGCACTTTCATTTTTTTATGACACTCTTAAACGCTCTCGCTTTATGTCGTGGTCTCATCATAACTTTGAGTAAGAATCTGACAAGATTCTGACGGGTTTTTTTTAATAATTCACCTGCAAATTTCGCGCTAACTCTTTGATGTGAAGGTTCATTGTCGATCACTACAGGGTTCTGAAAATATCATTGGGAAACAGCTTGGAAAACAACGAACACATCACTATCTCTACCGGCCATTTTAATTAATACAGACATTTAACGTGGACCAGGAACATCAAACAAAGATCTTCGCTCTTTCCACGTTTATAAGTGAGTCACGGAAAAATTCTCATTGGCCGCCACCGGGAGTGGAACCCAGGGTCTTCCAGTTACGCGCCGGATATGCTTCCGCTACACCACAGCGGCCTCGAATTCCTCCAGACTCACACACGCTAACTGCCAAGCCAATTTGGCAGGTTGCTTCTTGGAGCCCCGCACAATGCTTGGGATTCACCAAAGATGGTAAGCTGCAACTGAAGAAATAATTAGACCAAAGATGGTAAGCATGTCTTTGTTTAATAACTGACGCCACGTATTTGGAGGATTTTCACTTTGGATTTAACTGCTATAATTAATATATAACCAGTGCCGTTATTTTAATGCCACACTTGCCACCAGGGTGGCTCAGTGGTCTAGGCGATGGCCTCTGATCATTCGTCCAAAAGGGGTCCGGGTTAAATTTGCCTAATCAATTTTTAAAGTGACAGAAAACTTCAGGAAGAGTGGAAAGCAAATTGCATGTAGTGTGAGAAATGATAGAACGAGCAAAAAAGTTTCCAGTCTTACATGGACTTTTCATGACTCCAGTTCGTGGACTGATGGAAAAATTATACATGAAATGAAATTCAGAAGTATTAACATGAAAGTGAGAGTAAGATTAATTAATTTTAATTTACTTCAATTTTCGCCATAAAACGAAAAATATTCATATGTAAAAATCCTCCAAATATATGGCGTCAGCGAATAAACAAAGACATCGCTCTTTCTACGTTTAGCAACGCACAGCAACCGAAAAATTGTTGGCCACTGTATTGTAAGGCTAACACGCTCTGCTAGATATCGAGATATCCGGGATTCGATTCCCCGGCGGCTGCCGAATAAACAATTTTTCGGTTGCTGTGCGTTGCTAAACGTGGAAAGAGCGATGTTTTTGTTTATTCGCTGACGCCATATATTTGGAGGATTTTTACATATGAATATTTTTCGTTTTATGGCGAAAATTGAAGTAAATTAAAATTAAATAATCTTACTCTCACTTTCATGTTAATACTTCTGAATTTCATTTCATGTATAATTTTTCCATCAGTCCACGAACTGAAGTCATGAAAAGTCCATGTAAGACTGGAAACTTTTTTGCTCGTTCTATCATTTCTCACACTACATGCAATTTGCTTTCCACTCTTCCTGAAGTTTTCTGTCACTTTAAAAATTGATTAGGCAAATTTAACCCGGACCCCTTTTGGACGAATGATCAGAGGCCATCGCCTAGACCACTGAGCCACCCGGGTGGCAAGTGTGGCATTAAAATAACGGCACTGGTTATATATTAATTATAGCAGTTAAATCCAAAGTGAAAATCCTCCAAATACGTGGCATCAGTTATTAAACAAAGACATGCTTACCATCTTTGGTCTAATTATTTCTTCAGACGCAAAAATAATTTTTCATGTTGTTATGTAAAAGAAAGGTAAGTGTGCAAAACTATAAAATATTCAGTGCTTACTTAAATTTACAATAACGCCTAGCGATTTAGTAAACGGAAATTCAGTAACATCAAACAAATACGTTAACAGAGGTTCAATAATACCAACGAAATATGTGCAGTAATACAAAGCTTAAAAAAAGTACAGTAATATAAAGCTTTGAAAGCAAAAGTACTGTAATATAAAGCTTAGAAAGAAAAAGTACAGCAGTACAACCTACGTCCAATAAGTTCAGAACTGACGGCATAACTGACGTTACAATCAACATCATCATCATTGTCAACCATTATCAATCCACTGCTGGACGAAGGTCTCCCCAAATTTCCTCCACAACGGTCTGTCTTGTGCCAGTCTCCTCCATGTCACTCGCGCATACTTTCGAATTTCATCCACTAACAATAGTGGGATAAAAATATCACGTGTATGCCAGAAGACAGCAGTCTATGATCAATCGGCAAACAGCTGGAAACCGGTTTATACCGGTACCGACAGGAGGTAGACGGGCATTAAGGAAGTCATAGCAAGCATTCTCGTCCCATCTCATGTTAACCATGGAAGAGCTGAGAGTGAACATCTGTTTTTGCAGGAAACTTGGTAAATCAGTTACTGAAACTTACAGAACGTTTAACAAGGTTATGGAGACATGACATTATCCCGCAGTATAGTTTCGAATGGTATGCACGGTTTCATGACGGGCTGAATGGAGCGTACCTACTCACCATCGACCAAGAAAGCCCGCATGCAATCATTAAAGACAAAGACAATGCTGATAGCCTTTTACGATTCGAAAGATATAGTCCATAAGTAATTGTACTAGTGAGTCAAACGATATATCAAGAATTGGACATGCAAGGCTCACGATGTTTACGCAGCAGTATTCGCCGCCGTCGTCTCCAGTTATGGGAATCCGGATATTGGTTCTTGCTCCATGATAACTCAAGACCACATATCGCTTTGTCAGTCCAATAGTTCTTGGCTCACCATCAAACCACTGTGTTGACGCATTCGCCGTATTCCCCTGATTTATCGTTCTGTGATTTCTTCCTGTTCCCCAGGATAAAACGGGCACTAAAAGGACAGTATCATGCCAATGTTATATCTATCTAAACAGCCGTGACAAAACAACTTGCGGACTTACCGGAAAGTGCCGTGCCGAACTGTTTTCAGGATCTTCAGAAAAGTTGAAATCTGTGTGTTGATTCAAAATGGTGGTATTTTAAAGGTGACCAGCATTAATTGTGAGTATGGTACTTTTTATATTCTTTATTGCATCAGCCCTGGAACTTTTTGGACGAAGGTTGTTTAAAGCTTAGAAAGTAAAAGTACATTAATATAAAACTTAGAAAGCAAAAGTGCATTAATATAAAGCTTAGAAACAAAGTACGATAATATAAAGCTAAGGAAAGCAAAAACACAGTAATATAAAGCTTAGAAAGCGAAAGTACAGTAATATAGAGAAAGACGAGTTTAATACACCAGCTACTTTCGTCTTTAAGAATACTTGGCTTATATGCATCTTTCTTTTTTTATTTTGAGAGCTTGATATTCTTTTAGAGTAATAGTTTTTCTAAATCAGTCTTTAATACTGCAGTGCACTCTTACTTCGAAGTTTTGACTTATCAAACAGAAATCATTCTTATCGGCCGCCACCGGGAATCAAACCCAGGGTCTTCCAATTAAGCGCCACACATGCTACCACAGCATCCCAGCGGCCTCAAATTCTCCAGACTCACATGTGATTAACTGCCATACTACGTGGCAGGTTGCTTCATGGAGCCCCGTACAATGCTGGGGATTCACCAAAGATGGAAAGCAGCAACTGTACAAATAACAAGAAGGCTAATGGATAATTAATTCAAACATTTGACGTGGATCAGGAACACCAAACAGAAATCAGTCTGAAGAATTCGAGGCCGCTTTGGTGCAGTGGTAGCATGTCCGGCGCGTAACTGGAAGACCTTGGGTTCGAATCGCGATGACGGCCGATAATAATTTTTCCCGAGACTCACTTTTTAACGCGAAATGAGCGGTGATTTCTGTTTGGTGTTCCCGATCCACGTGGAGTGTTTGAATTAATTTGGAGTTATTATGCATTAATTAATTAAAGTATCACTATAGATGTTGAATTCAACCAGCTGCAGATTACATATAATGGACAGTACTATAGAGATGATAGAATGTCTGGTGGAAAGTAGCCATAGCTTCATCTGATTAAATGATCTTGTCAAACCTCACGTTCAGGAAATTTTCCAGTAGAAAAATGTAACATGAGGTCGTAAACACACAATGGATTTAAGACGTTCTATGGAAAATTAAAGTCCATAGAAAAGCAGAAGAATATTAAGAACGGGCAATATTGTATCAGGATATGATTATACACTGGCGTGCAAAAATTAAGAACGAGACAGTTTTTCGAATGTAACGTCACGCAGAAGTGCTCCACATCGACACAAATCATAACATAAGATCCCCAAGATGTAAGAATATGGGACAATAGAGCAAAACCGTCCAAACAAGGAATCCAGAGGATACAAAGGCACTCTATTGAAAAGGTAGCTTCGAGCACAACTGGACAGAAGACAGAAACGTCCATGTGACAGGCGGCTGCCAAGAAAAATCCAGTCTTTATAGTAGGGGATATGATCACCCCTGACTGCGTTGCAGGATTTACAACATCTGTCCATGCTGAGGACGAGGTTGTCAAGGAGCTGTTGAGGCATCGCGGCCCATTAATCTTGTAGCGCCAATCACACCAGCGGAATCGTTGCTAGCGGCTGGTGACGTGCTGCCAAGGATCTCCCGAGAAGGTCCCATACGTGTTTGATTGGATTTGGGTCCGGGGACCTTGCGGGCCAATCCATGCGTTGAATATCTTCACTCTGCAACAGCTCTGCGACAGCCACTATACGATGAGGTGTAGCATCGTCGTCCATGAAGAGGAACTCAGGACCCACAGCAGCTCTAAACAGACGCACGTGAGACAGGAGAACCGCTGTACAATAGCGGACACCAGTGACTGAACCTCCTTGGAAGATGTGGAGGTCAGTACGGCTACCAAGCACGATACCGCCCCAAACGAGAACTAAGCCACCTTCAAATCGGTCCCATTCGATGATGTTGGAGGTGTGATTGCGTGTTCCCTGCTCTCTCCAGATGTGTATACGTCCAGAATCGCTCGTCAGAATAACTCGGCTCTCATCAGTAAAGAGAACTGGACCCCATTGCTGATGCGTCCAGTTCTTGTGCTCCTGCTCCTGTGCTCCTGTTCCCGCTCATGCGAGACGGCGGTTTCCGCCGTCTCGGATGAGCTGGCGTTAATGGCACACACCGTACTGGTCTTCGTGCAAATAGACCACCTTTATGCAGCCTCCTGGCCTCGGTAAAACGCTATAACGGACGTCACGTTGTCTGTTGCAAGTGTTTTGCGATTTCTCTCGCTATCTGCAGTCTGTCTCTTCTCGCCTGTAGGACAATATACTGGTCGTCCACCGCCGTGGTTGCTCGTGGACGACCACTGCTAAACTCTCGGACAGCTGTTCCTGTCGTTTGAAATGCTCTCCAAGCTCGTGAAACGATGCTGTGAGCGATCCCGAACTCCTCGGCAACACTAGTCACACTTCGACCTTCGTCCAACTTCCTAATGATGCGACCTCGGGTAAAGTAATCCAGGTGTCATGTACTGGATTGCCTGTTGGCCATATCACACGGTGTCAGCATCTCGACGTCGCTCAAACCGATGTACACTGTGCAATAGCTTTCACCGAATTGCTAAGCGTACACCGCCCGTGAGCTTTATACCATTCCGATACTCCCCTTCTCTACATCATGCTGCATATATGCGCATGCCCTACCGTACCGGACCCTAGTCTTTCTCCTGAGTGGTCTTTCGGTCCGTTCTGCCTGCTCGTTCCGCTGTTATGCTAATTTCTCCTCTTCGTCCTTAATGTTTGCACACCAGTGTATTTTTAAAGCGAGTCCCAAAATCAGAGTATGTAATAACAGAAATGTGAATGTAATTCGTTTTTGCTTTTATTTAGGTATCTTAAACAGATGTAGAAAAGGTAAAAAAATGCGACTTACTGTATTCATGGCCGAAGCCATGAAACATTCTTGGTCTGGAGAATGAATACATTAGCAGGGGAAACAGCAAAAAGCTTTTATTAAACTTGAAGGGCTTGTGTCCTCCTTTTCCTAATGCCATAGCAGGAAGCATCATATGGGCAGGAGAGATTCGACTTCCACCCAGTGATGAAGCTCCAAAAGCACCCGCACCACCATATTTTGTGTTCTTTCCGTGTCCTTTATTAAGAGAAAAGAGGCCACCTAAAAGTCCCTTCTTTTTGTGAGGAACAAAACTAGAACCACCTCCTGGCGGTGAGCCGTAATAGTTGGGCGAGCCGATTCCGGCTGGTGGATACACCATACCTGGCTGTCTCGGGTAACCACCAGGTCCAAGGTTCCCTGGATTAATACCTGGGGACGGAACATAACCATGGGGATTGGAACCAGGATTTGCCCCATATGGTGACGAGCCATGAGGAACATTTGGTTTATTAACACCACCTGTACCTTGAGGAATGTTGAAACCATAAGGTGGTGGGGCTTGTGGATTGGAACCCGTATTCACACCGTAAGGTGGAGGGTTTCCTGATGGATATCCTTGATTTGTTCCATAAGGTGGAGGATTACCTGCCGGATATCCAGGATTCGTTCCATAAGCTGGAGGGTTACCGAATGGATATCCTTGATTTGTTCCATAGGGTGGAGGATTACCGGCTGGGTATCCTGGATTTGTTCCATAAGGTGGAGGATTGCCGGATGGATATCCTTGATTTGTTCCATAAGGTGGAGGATTACCGGCTGGATATCCCGGATTTGTTCCATATGGAGGAGGATTACCCTGGGACGGGGATCCCTGATTTACACCATGAGGCGGAACGTTTCCTGCAGCGGCGTTACCGTACGATGGCGGGTTAACTTGGGAAACACTACCACTAGATCCCGATTGATGTTGAGGGTTCTGAGGACTCTGTGGAGGTTGGGGTGCTGATGGCTTTTGTTTAGGAAGTTCAGGTGCAGACGGTTTTACTGGCTGGGGCTGAGATCCTGTACTTTTTGAACCGGAATTTTCCAATGGGTTCCTCCCGGATGACGAAGAGCTGGATGAACTGCCATGAGTACCGGAAGAAGACGAAGAAGAAGAACCCGGTGAGCTTCCTCGGGAGCCTGATGAACTTCCACGTGAACCGGAACCTCTTGAACCAGATCCACGTGATCCGCCACCCCTTCCTCCTTTACCATACCTATAATAAGTAAAAAAGGCAGAGGTGATGCAGATGTTTTAATAGTTTTATTTCTAACACCAAGAATTAAAGAGTAAAAAGCAACATATCAAAATAGAAATTTGAAATTTGTATATCATCTTATGAAAATAGTACAGTCAATCAACACGCCAACACAGTACTGCTGTTTAATAGGACGAGATTAAAAATAATAGCATTACCAACGTTCGAAAGAATATAGCCAAGGGATATACAATTGAGCTTCGTAATCTTAAAGATACTTCCTCGTTCTTAAAATCGTGGTGTTGAGTGTAGGAGTTATGAAATTTTGTAGCGCAGTGAAAAATGTGACCATTGAGAGCCAAACAATACGAGTTTAGTAAGTACAGAGCTCGGGCAGTAGGGTTACAATCTTTTAGTCAATTAACTCAGTAGCTGACGCATAGCATCATTTCTGGTGTTGCAAACTTCACCCTTCATATTCCGGGCTTTGAGCCACGCATTTTTGTGTGGCTTCAAAATCTGTCAAGACTTCCACACCTCTGATAGATTCTGAAACAAGCCGTTGCAGCGCTGTTAGCCAAAATGAAAACAAAGGTCTGTCACGGCTCGAAGACACTTCGTCGAGGACAAGGCACATCAGTTGTGACAGAAACTCTAATTTAACTTTCCTTTCTGGTTCCCTTATCTACATAAATTTTCGTTCGTTTCTCCTTAAGCAGTTTCTAATTTAACGCTACCTTCCGCTTTCAGTGAATGTTTTGTGGCAACCTAAATTGAGGGCAAGAAGTCGAATGACGTATGTGTTCAATAGAGATAAGAATGATGTTTACGATGCATTTTTCTGCTTTCTAGCTGACTTTCGTTAAACGCACTGGCGTTATTTTGTTAGATGTATTTACGATCACGTTAGACGTTTTGAGTCACTCGTTAAGAGGCTCGCCCATTGTTAGAAGTTGATTAGATTACTGTTTTTCTTTGAGATTGAAGCATTAAATTATTATTAAGTTAATTATACCTGAAGGGCGTTATACGCTAATAGTAATCGACTGCATTCAGTGTATTGGAGAACCTGTAATATCCAGATATAAACTTATTGGATGTTATGATGATATATGCTGAACTTTTTTTTAAAGTCCGTGAAGGACTAAGTAAACTTTGAAGTTTCGTAAATACAATCTTATTATTTACTTGTCGTTCAAACCAATCTTTGCTTAATTAAGAGGCACCTGGGTTTATCTACCAGGGGCACTATGTAAACGCTATGGAACGTTTTAGTTAAAGCAATATTCATATTCACGTAATGTTAATATTCAAGTGAAACTGACTTTTCACACATATTTATATATTAAACACTGAGAACATTAGACAATATGCATAATATTTTCTTGGAAGGAATGGAGATGCTATGAAAATGCCTTTATTGCTTCATATAGCGTACGGTGTTCCTACAAAGATACCATGTCTGCCTATTTGCATGCAGCATTATATGGAAATGCTATAGTTAAAACTACGCACCGAACAGCTGTTTCACATTTAAAGATATATCACACCCTAACGGGTGTTCGGTCATATCTTCTACTTCCATAAGACAAGTATAAATGAATGAGATAATGCTCACTTACACCTTTCTACGTTGTCTATACCAAATCCGAGATTCCAATATGTACTTGAAGTTCAAAAAATAAACAGGTAAACTCGCTAATTAATACTTCAAGAGCTATTAACAATTTAGTCAAGGAAAATATACAGGGTGATCCGTTTGGGTAGAGATAATTTAAAAATGCTGTGGCATATGTTTTGTAACAGATTTAATATTATTGGCAGAAAATAAAATAATAATATAAATATATTAGTATTATATAAGTGAACGAATTACTTATCCAATAATATAGAAAACAAAGCAACTTTGAAATTCTAAAGCGCCGAAGGCTGGGCAAAAAAAAAAATTCAAAACATACAAGGTCAAGCAAGAGACAAGCAAGCTAAAAATGAAATGAAAAATAAATCAAAACTTGTAAACCAACGTGGATTCGAACAAGCAAAAAATCCATAACTTCAACCTGCAGAAAAAACAGGGATTGCAAAACATGTGGAATTTTTTTTCCGTGGCTTCGTCAGGGGCAATCACGAATAAAATCTTTTACACTTCTACAAAGACCAGAAAGTGTAGGTTTCTGCTTATTCGGTTTGCAATAAAGCACAGAATTAATAAATTAAGCATTTAACGAACTACTAAAAACGGGACCAAAACCCCTCCTAGCAAATCGAATAACCATTGCCCGACGCACACTCAACAATAACCAGTTCAAAAGAAAGCATGCTAAAGGCGTTGCAAAAGAATTACAAACATACATTACACCATAAAACTGGATAGAACAACCATTAATTGATTCAAAATATCACGTTGAGCATTGCTTGGAAAAAGTTTACCTATTTACACATTATTGCTCAACTTAGTCTTAAGGTTGAAAGACCAAAAAGCATGAGAACTACTTCAAACTAAGAAACGTGGTTACTTGAACAAAGGAGCCCGTACGCAGATCTAAAGATGACCGGAAAAACTTTAAAAATCACTGTACCGAATTTGAAACCTCTAAGGAGATAGAGGAAAAATCCAAAAATGCAAAAAATAAATAAAAAATAAAATTAGAATGTTCAAACTTACCAAAGTAAGGAATATGGGCCAGGAGCCAGCCACGGGCTGCCTCCTCTACAGAATCATGACGTCACAGCGCCACCTAGCGGACAGCCGTCGAACCATCTAGAAATGTTAGGAGTAGGAGGCTGTCATTGGAAGAGCCCAATATCCATTCCAGGAAATTATTTTCTGTTGAAACTGTTTTAAAGTTGCAGCAGCAACCCAGAATACTTAAAAATTTCCCCCTGGGAACAGATAATATTTTATATCTCTGTACCCAGATGTTTTAAACATATTAAAAACACCAATATGACAGAATCCTTCCCAAATCTTTAATTATTAATTATTACTATTTTTAATTGATTTTATTTTTGATATTTTTATACAGGAGTTTTTTACGTTATAAGCACTTTGTTTTTGTTTAGCTAGCTTTAGCTGTAATTGTAGTAAATACAAAGGTACTGTATAATTCGATAACTTTTATAATCACATTATCACAGGCAATTTAGATTTGATTGGTAATCCTCTCTACAAAGGATTTTAGGTTTAGGTGCTAAGTTCAGGCCATCTTTCCTCCTCTCTAAAGAGAGAATTAAGTTTAGCTTTAATCAGGATTTAGATAAGTATATTGCAGAAACTAGCTTAGCCTACAATCTACCAGTTGAGGACTTTGCTGAATGGAAGTGAAATATTCTTCAAGATTTTAAGGGAAATTTAACTAATCTTAAAATTATTCATAACAGTCTAATTCTTTTCCAATGAGTTGAAAAAATCTCTCTCCAGGTTGCACGAAGAATATATTTTTACTACCACCGATGAAGTTAATAATAACTTTGCCATTATTTGTAAGAAATTCTATTATGAATTAATTTTTCATGAACTCAATAAAAAAGCCACCTGTCAACCAGCTTCAGTTTCAAGTAAAGGACTTACAAATAAGTTTAAAGCATTTCACAAACAGCTGAGACTTAGACTGGCTCATAGTTATGAACCTGAATTTCCTTATCTTTTTCTACTGCAAAATTTCATAAGGAACCGGTGAAATTTAAATTCATAGCTAGTGGGACTAAAAGTCACAAAAAAGTAATATATCAATATTTTGAATCAGTTTTGAAGCAGGCTTTAATTTTAATTAAAATCAAAGTAAATTAACATGTGAGGATTTCTGGATTATTAAAAGCAATACTGAGTTTATTTCTGACATTCTTGACATTAAGCCTGTAGAGGCTAATCGCTATGAATTTGAAAATTTGTACAGCAGGCTCCCCATTGATGACATTATGAATACCCTTAAGTCACTCTTTGTTAAATTTAAGATCTCAAACATTATTTCGAAAAATTCCTGGCATACACTTTTAAATTGCTGCATTAAAAATAATTTTGTCCTTTTCAACAATAAGTTCTACAAACAGGCTAATGGAATCCTATGGGCTGCTCGCATTCCACTAGTGTATGCAACTGTTTTTTGTTTTTTAAAGAATATGAGTTCATGAAGTCAAATTTTTCTAATCAGGATAGATACTTACATACTACAGATACATTGATGACCCTTTTTGCTTAAATTATCCAGGAAGCCTTGAAAATGATTTTTCTGCTATATCTCCTAGCTACCTAATGCAAGTAACCAGGTTCTTGACTTTTTAGATTTGGCTATTAATCTTAATTCACGTAACCCTGTTATTAGCATTTTTGATAAAAGAAACAACTTTAATTTTAAAATTATCAAGTATGTGATGTGGTGGAGTAATATTTCTTGTAAGGTGATGGAAAACGTGTTTATTTCACAAGTCTTAAGGCTTGCTAGGATTTGTAGGTGAAATTAAGAACTTGACAAGCATGTTGAAGCACTAATCAATCAGTTTATTGATGACTAAATACCTAAAATCCTTTTAAAAGTAGCTTTAAGGAAAAAAGTTCTCAAGTATAGAGTTAGGATGGGAGACTTAATTTAAATACTTGGTGACCGAATGAATCGTCTAAATTATAGCTAAATTCTAGAGGTTCAGATGACGATGTATTCGCCTCCACCTTTTTTTGGAACCTAAATTACCTTATTTATTCCCTCTCCTTTGATTAAAAAAAAAGGTTAAAATGAGAAATATACAAAAAAAGTGCTTATAACATAAAAAAACTTCTGTATAAAAAAATATAAAATATAAAAACCAATTAAAAATAGTAATAATTAAAGGTTTGGGAAGGATTCTGTTATTTTGGTGTTTTTAATATTTGTAAACCTTCTGGGTACAGAGATACAAGATATTATCTGTTCCCAGAGGGAATTTTTAGTATTCTGGATTGCTGCTGAAACTTTAAAACAGGTTCTATAGAAAATAATTTCCTGAAATGGATATTGGGCTCTTCCAATGACAGCCTCCTACTCATAACATTTCTAGATGGTTCGACGGCTGTCCGCTAGGTGGCGGTGTTACGACATTTTTCTTTTGGATTCTGTAGAGGAGGCAGCCTGTGCCTGGCTCCTGGCCAGTAGGACCATATTCCTTGGTTTGGTAAGTTTGAGCATTTTTATTTTATTTTTTATATATTTTTTGTATTTTGGGGTTTTTCCTCTATCTCCTTAGCGGTTTTGAAATTCGGTACAGTGGTTTTTTTAGTTTTCCCGGTCATCTTTAGATCTGCGTACGGGCTTCTTTGTTCAAGTAACCACATTTCTTAGTTTGAAGCAGCACTCATGCTTTTTAGGCTTATGCCTGTTTTTCAACCTTAAGACTAATTTGAGCATTAATTTGTAAATAGGTAAACTTTTTCCAAGCAATGCTCAACGTTATATTTTAATCAGTTAAAGGTTTTCCCGTCTAGTTTTGTGGTGTAATGGATGTTTGTAATTCGTTTGCAACATCTTTAGCATGTATTCTCTTGAACTGGTTATCGTCGAGCAATAGTTGTTCGGTTTGCTAAGAGGGGCTTTTGTTCCGTTTTTAGTAGTTGATTGAATCCTTAATTTATTAATTTTGTCCTTTACTGCAAACTGAATAAGCAGAAACCCACACTTTCTGGTCTTATTAGAAGCGTGAGAGATTTGATTCGTGATTGCCCCTGACGAAGCCATGGATAAAATTTTCCACATGTTCTGCAATCCGTGTTTTTTTCTCAAAGTTGAAATTATGGATTTTGTGCTTGTTCGAATCCACGTTGTTTTTTTAGTTTTGACTTACTCTTTATTTTATTTTTAGCTTACTTATATCTTGTTTGACCTAATAGTATATAATACATATATGATATAATATTATTGCAATATTTGGCCGAAATTACCTTCATGGATGGGAGTTTGTCTCGGCCCCTGCACAACCCTTTTTGCGGATTCTGAAGAGTTCATACTGGGTTCTCATCCTTGCCACGTGTTTTCTAAAATCTGCTCAGTAACTTGTGCGAACGCTGCATAAATTTTCACTTTCAAGTCATCCAGGCTTTGAGGTCATTTTGCGTAGACGATTTTCTTCACATCCATCCACACGAAGAAATCGGGGGAAGTGAGATCAGGGGAGTTTGCAGGCCAAGAAATACTACCATCACGGCCAGACCAGATACCATTGAATGTGTTGTTGAGGAAGTTCCTGACTTCCAGTGACGAGTGTGGTGAGGCCCCGTCTTGCAGTAAAACGGCATCGTTATCCAGTTGTGGTACCAAGAAGATCTGTAGCATATCCAGGTATAGTCCTGATCGTACAGTATACTCAGAAAAGAAAAAAGGACCATCCAGCTGGTAATGACTCATCTCGCACCGCAGATGTTAGAAAACACGTGGCAAAAATTGAGCTCCCGGTATGAACTCTGCCGATTCCACAAAGGGGGTCATGTAGCGCCCTAGACAAACTATCATTCGTAAAGGTAATATCTGCCAGATATTGACTTATTATATCTGGTCAGATGATCAGCGTGAGAAAAAGTGAAAAAAATGTCTGTTTGCATACACATGATTAATGTTTCATCGCATCTCCTTTTTTATGCTTTCCAACCGTAGATTGAAGAAGCGTATATGCTCCAGCTTTGTCCGTGTGTCTGTCCGCCTGTCCGCACGATAACTCGCGTAAAAATGGTTCGATTTCAATGACATTTTAGTAAGTGGTACGGGATTAGCTGGGAACGAAACCTATTGAAATTGGACGAAATGGAGTCAAAGGTCAGGACATAGGAGCGGAATCCATTCCATTGCTCTTATGCGTCATAACGTGCGTAAAAATTGTTCGATTTCAATGAAATTTTAGTATGTGAACCACTGGTGAAGAACCCTGTTGAAAAGGAGAGAACTGGGGTCAAAGGTCAGGACATAGGATCGGGATCCATTCCATTGCCCTTATGCGTCTTAACTTTCGTAAAAATAGTCGATTTCAATGAAATTTTAGTATGTGGTAGGGGACTACTCGGGGACGAACCCTGTTGAAAATGGGGGGAATGGGTTTAAAGGTTGGGACATAAGAGTAGGATCCATTCGATTTCCCTTATGAGTCATAACTTGCGTAAAAATGCTTCGATTGCGGCAAAACCTCCGTATGTTGTTCCGGAGATACGCGGAACCGGTTCTGTTTGTTATCATCGAAGTGGGGTCAAATTTCAGGACACAGGAGCGAGATTTATTGCACAGCCCTTATCCTCATAACTTGACTTAAAATGCTTCTATTGCGTCAAAACGTTAGTATGTTGTTCCGGAGTTATACTGAACAAATTCTGCTGAATAACATCGAAATGGTGTCAAAGGTCAGGGCAGAGGAGCGATATTTATTCCACAGTCATTATCCTCATAACTTGACTAAGCATGCTTCTATTGCGACAAAACTTCAGCATGTTTTTCCGGAGCTATGCTGGACGAATCAGTAGTCAGGGTACAGAGGAGGATTTGACTGCGCGCGATTTCTGGTATGTTGGAAAGCGTATCATAATCAATGCATTGCATGACTGTACTAACTTTTTTGTTTCTACTTCTTTTTTTGTAGATCTTATCCTAAGCGTGGAAACCCATAGTGTTTTTACATCACCATGACCATTCTCATTTTCCTTTATTAAAGTATGGAACTCTTTAAAAGCAATTCATCCGACTAAAATTTCGAACTTGGGTTTTAAGACTCGTTAACGAACGACACTGAAAATTTTCATTTTAAACAAAAACGAAGTTTAAGCGCGTCTTCACTGTGCATGTGGTTTGCAATTTTTCACTGTCGGACCACACGTGATTTTTCTCCGTTTCAAATTGAAATCAGCTCCATTTTACGCACTACTGTTTGAGAAGGCATGGAGCTGCAAAAAACAGCCAATAATAACCGACCTTCTTTGCTTGGCTATCGCAAGTGGCGTACCTGAAAAATTCGGGGCATCCAGCAAAAAAATATTTTGGGGGCGCTTTTGCGAAAATCTATTCACATTCAATTACTGAAATTTTAAATTCCATATTATTAACTAGAGTAGTGTTGATAGCAATTCAAATTCTTTGGAACCCATAGGTATTTTTCGTGAAACCAAAATTATTGCACCTTAATGCATGCAACACAAATGCACACGGTGTAATTAAAACGATTGTCCTAGTGTCATACCAATACAAAGTATTACAAAACATTTACGCCAAAGTTAATCACGTCATGCAAATTTTATTCTTTTAGCGATCTAAGGCCAGACTCTTTGAAATGCCTCAAGATCACACTCACAAAACAAGTTACTGCCGAGTGATAATGTCTAATGACCTTTTCCGATTTATACGAAAAAACAGAACATAAGTAAGCAAATAAAAAAGTAACAATTAAGGTGGTCCCACCTAAAATGTTTTCAATGGTAAAACTTCTTTACATATTTTCTGCGTAATTAATGTATTCCCAAGGATGAAAATTTGCACAATGATTAAACTAACCTTAAGTTATTTCGCTTGTGATGAGCACGTATTTTAAATCTTTTTTGACGCAAATAAAATTTATCAAAATTGTTTATAGTAAATGGAACCTGATGGAAAACAAAATCAACCGGATATCTTCAAATAAATAAATAACATCGCTCTTTCCAAGTTCCAGAAACACATAGCAACCGAAAAATTGTTTTTCAGCCGTAGCAACGAACCACGGAACTCTCGATATCTAGCCGAGCGCGTTAACTTTACACAACGGTGGCCAACAATCCACGGTGCTATGTGTATTTTTAAGACGGCTTCTGACACATAAATCAGTAAGATGGGCTCAGCTACTGAGACGTCTCCATGTGGTGGGCATAAACGGCACTGGCTGTATATATTATAGCATTTAAGTCCAAAGGGCGAGATCCAAGGTGAAAATCCTCCTAATACGTGGCGTCAGTAAATAAATAAATACATCGCTTTTTCCACGTTCCAGAAACACATAGCAACCGAAAAACTGTGTTTTTCAGCCACGTCGGCGGCTGAAAAACACAATTTTTCGGTTGCTATGTGTTTCTGGAACGTGGAAAAAGCGATGTATTTATTTATTTACTGACGCCACGTATTAGGAGGATTTTCACCTTGTACATCTTCAGTCGATAAAACATCCAGAAATAGAAATAAGTACTTCCACTAGCGCCTAAATGTATGTTACGGAAATTAATAAACGAGCAAAAAGGTTTGTCAAAGCAGACGGAAGTATCAGAGACAAAGATATTTTCAAATCGAACTGTTGAAAGAACAAATATAAAAGGAAACATGATATAAATCTACGCCTTCTAGCGCAAGAATTTTGTATAATGCAAAAGTTAAAAATAGGCGAAAAGTATAGTTCATCGCCAAAGCTATCCTAAGGAAAAAGAACTTTTCAAATACTTCCGGAAGCAGAGCTAGCAAGAAAAAAGGTTTTGAACTTCACGCCTCCTAGCGGGAAAGCTGTGCATAATTTAAAGAGGGTAATGCTCCCCATCTTTACTGTAGCAAGTGGCATACATTGCAAAAAAAATTTCCGATAGGGTTTTTTAATGGGGCGATACAGATGCAAACAGAAGTACATAAACACCACCTAGCGACAGAACTGTGGAATATAAAACTCCTGATATACAAGCCTAAAGTGTTACACAAGGTAAAAAGAAATTTTCAAATCGCACATGCAGAAGCAAAGGTATTGATAGAGACAGATTAAAAATTTACTCCCCCTAGCGGAAAATTGTGCATTATTTTGGGAAGAAATTACAAAGAGTTTTCCTAGTTAGTAGTACCTGACCGAAAAATAATTTTTTCAGTCGGGATTTCTGTCCCGCAGATATTGCCGTAAACAGAAACAAGTTCGCCCTCAAGTGGCAAACTTGTGCGATAAGAGAAATTTGAATTATATGAGAAACATTTCTGACCGAAAAAAATCTCCAAAAAGGAAAAAAATTCAAATCGTACCTATGGAATCACAGATATCGACAGAAATAAAATGTATACCTACGCTTCACTCCTGGAGAGAAATTATGCAATATTTTAAAGAGAAAGTGTTCGGAAAAGGTTTCCGAGTTGAGAGGCGTAGGCCCACGAAATAAATTTTTCAATCGAGTTTTCAGAAGCTTAGATTTTGCTGCAAATACGTCGGAAGCAAAAATAAATACTTACGCCCCTTGCTGGCCACATCATTCTTCGTCAAAAAATAGCAATTATACGCAAAACGTTTTCCATCAGTGGCTGTATTCGGTGCAAGAATTTTTTTTTCAAAGCGAAGTTCTACAAGCAGACATATTAAGGAAAACGCAATTTATCTATACGCCCGAAAGTTCAAAAATCTATGCTTTACCTCAAAAATGTGAAATTATATGAGAAGCATTTCGCACCGGAAACGCTCTCCAACTAAGAAATATTTTTTCAAATTGGACTCTTAAAAGGAGAACTATAGGCAAAAATAAGATATACACTGAAGTTCCAGACAAACTGGTACACCAGTCTAATACATGGTAGTTCCCCCACGGGAGTGCAGGACTGCAGAAGTACGACGGGGCATGGACTCCACTAGCTTCTGGAGATATGCTGTAGGCAATACACATCATACTTCTTGCAGAGCGTTCCACAATTCGGGTGCATTCCGAGCTCTCGGATTCCTGTGTTCGATAGCGCGTTGCATGGCATCCCAAATGTGTTCTATCATGTCCAGATCTGGGGACTTGTGTGGGAATGGCAACACCCCAAACTCAGATGAATGCTCCTCTAGCCATAATGTGGCGTCTCGACACTTGTGTGAATGTGCATTATCCTCTTGGAACAGGCCCAACTCATCATCATGAATGCAAGACATGAACGGGTGTACCTTGTCAGAAAAGATGCGCACATAGCGTTGGCCGGTCACAGACGTTTGTAGACGTACCCAGGCGGGATCCATGGCTTCATGGGGTTTTCACCACACACGAATCCTTCCATCTGCCCGATACAGTTGGAAACGCGACTCGTCAGACCAGGCTACTTGTTTCCAGTCATCATGTGTCCAGTGGCGGTGTTGCCGTGCCCAAGCGAGGCGCATAGCTCTGTGTCGTGAACCCATCAAGAGGACTCGAGTTAGGCGTCGGCTCCCAAAGCTCATATCGTGCAGGGTACGTTGCACAGTCCGGACGCTGATGCTTGTTGAGGCTCCAGCATTGAATTCCGATGATACCTGCGAGAGTGTTGCACGCCTATCGCGTGAAACGATTCTTGACAGCTGACGATGGTCACGTTCACCCAATGTCTTTTTACGGCCACACTGGTATCGTAGGTTGGAGGTTTTGCCGGAATTCTTGTAGTCACGGTACATCCTTGCAATGGTTGTCCGTGAAAATCAGAACTTCGTTTCTTCCTTCGAAGTGCTATGGCCCATCTCACGAGCGCTAACTATAACACCGCGTTGAAAATCGCGTAAATCGTTATTACTTGTCATTCTCATGCCAAAAAGAGCTCTGCCAGCTGGCAAGGATGTCTATCGCTTTATATACGCACGGTCGGACGTAACCGAGTACGCGCATAGGTCACGTTGCTATGTATTTTGCATAAGCTCGTCTGTACCAGTTTTCCTGGCACTTCGATGTATATCTACACCCACTAGCAGAATAAATATGCATTATTTTAAGCAAGAGGTATTCTCATAAGGCTTTCAGAGGTGTTAGGTTTACGAAAGAATTTTTTCAATCGAATTTTCAGAAGCCCATATTTTGCTGCAAATGCAACAGAAGTAGAAAGAAATATTTACGCCACCTGCTAGCCAAACCATTCTACATAAAAAAATAGTGCTTATATGAAAAACATTTTCAATCAAGCTGTGTCCGATGAAGGAAGAGTTTTTCAAATCGGAGTTTAGAAGCTGAGATATTGGGGAAAATGCAATTTACTTTTACGCTCCTAGCGGAAAATCTATGCATTACATGAAAACGAACTGTACCTAAAATAGACTTCGATATACAGTCGGGCCTTGGTATCCGCGGGGCACTGGTTCTAGGACACCCCGCGGATATCAAAATCAGCGGATTCTTTTACAAGAATACTTTTTACTTTTGTCAAATATACAACTCGCTTACAAGAATACATTCTGCACTTTTACACGCTTACAAGAATAAATTCCATTATTGTTAAATATATTACACGCTCACAAGAATACATTGTATATCTTTACACGCTTACAAGAATACATTGTATATCTTTACACGCTTACAAGAATACGTTGTATATCTTTACACGCTTACAAGAATACATTCTAGTTTTGTTAAATATAGGACTCTTGTATTATACCTTACACGCTTACAAGAATAAATTCCACTTTTGTTAAGTATAGGACATTCATGCTTTACACGCTTACATGCTTACATTCTACTTTTGTTCAATATATTATACACTGGTGTGCAAAAATTAAGGACGAATAGGAGAAATTAGAATAACAGCGGAACGAGCAGGCAAAACGGACCGAAAGACCACTCAGGAGATAGACTAGGGTCCGGTACAGTAGGGCATGCGCATATATGCAGCATGATGTAGGGGGAGGGGGTGTCGTAAGGGTATAAAGCACACTGGCGGTGTACGCTCAACAATTTTTAGGGCCGCGGGTGGCCTAGTGGGCACCGTTCGTGACTGCCGCGGCAAGGACCTCAGTTTCGATTCCAGGCAGGTACGAACGATCGATCCACTAGATATCCGCCGTGCGTCGGATGGGCACGTTAAGCCGTCGGGCCCTATGTACAGGGCCCCGGTAATAAATGAGGGCGTCTTCCTCCCCCTTTCTGCTTCGCTTCTGTGTCACTTTCCTATCGGACACTCTAGCCCAAATCTCCTAGCTTCCTATTTCTAAGGTTTGTTTAAGACCTGGGGTCAGACACTCCCTTCCTGAAATCCTCTACATATGATCAGTAATTCGGTGAAAGCTATTGCACGGTGTACATCGGTTTGAACGATGTTGAGTTGCTGCCACCGTGTGATATGGCCAACAGGCAATCCAGTAGACGACATCTGGATAACTTGACCCGAGATCGCGTCATTGGGAAGTTGGAAGAAGGTCGAAGTGTGACTAGTGTGGCCGAGGAGTTCGGGATCGCTCACAGCATCGTTTCACGAGCTTGGAGAGCATTTCAAACGACAGAAACAGCTGTCCGAGAATTTAGCAGTCGTCGTCCACGAGCAACCACGGCGGCGGACGACCGGTATATTGTCCTACAGGCGAGAAGAGACAGACGGCAGACAGCGGGAGAAATCGCAAGGCACATGCAACAGACAACTGGACGTCCGTTATCGCGTTTTACCGTGGCCAGGAGGCTACATAAAGGTGGTCCATTTGCACGACGACCAGTACCATTAACGCCTGCTCATCGAAGACGGCTGTTTCTGTGGTGCCAGGAACACAAGAGCTGGACACATCAGCAATGGGGTCGAGTTCTCTTTACGGATGAGAGCCAATTTAGTCTGACGAGCGATTCTGGACGTATACACATCTGGAGAGAGCAGGGAACACGCAATCACACCTCCAACATCATCGAAAAGGACCGGTTTGGAGGTGGCGGAGTTCTCGTTTGGGGCGGTATCATGTTTGGTAGCCGTACTGACCTCCACATCTTCCAAGGAGGTTCAGTCACTGGTGTCCGCTATTGTACCGCGGTTCTCCTGTCTCACGTGCGTCTGTTTAGAGCTGCTGGGGATCCTGAGTTCCTCTTCATGGGCGACAACGCTACACCTCATCGTACAGTGGCTGTCGCAGAGCTGTTGGAGAGTGAAGATATTCAACGCATGGATTGGCCCGCAACGTCCCCGGACCTAAATCCAATCGAATACGTGTGGGACCTTCTCGGGAGACGCTTGGCAGCACGTCATCAGCCGCCAGCAACGATTCCGCAGCTGCGATTTGTGCTACAAGATTAATAGGCCGCGATGCCTCAACAGCTCCTTGACAACTTCGTCCTCAGCATGGACAGACGTTGTAAATCTTGCAACGCAGTTAGGGGTGATCATATCCCCTACTAAAGACTGGATATTTCTTGGCAGCCGCCTGTCACATGGACGTTTCTGTCTTCAGTCCAGTTGAGCTCGAAGCTACCTTTTCAATAAAGTGCCTTTGTATCCCTTGGATTCCTTGTTTAGACAGTTTTGCTCACTTGTCCAAGGTTCTTACATCTTGGGGATCTTATGGTATAATTTGAGTCGATATGGAGCACTTCTGCACAACGTTAAATTCGAAAAACCGTCTCTTCCTTAATTTTTGCACGCCAGTGTAGAATGTTGAACACTTTTGCCTTACATGCTTACAAGATTGCAGTCTTGTGTTTCATTCGATGAAAAGAAATATTGTAATATTTGTTGTGCAGTCATCAGTACCTAATATTTTGTCTGTTTTAAATGCAGACACTGAATCAGTTCACATATTTCGTTGCTTCTAAAGTAGTGCTGTTATACTGCAATGACATTTAGTCAACGTCACTGTTAAAAAATCCTACAAAATTTCGTTGAGTGTATTTCTGACAGCGACTACCATTTAGTTTCTGAAAATGTACTTAACTTCTTGTAAAGATTTAATATTTAATACCTATTTACAGCTGATATTGCATCCCAAAATATTGTTCACTTTCATAGGCAGAGACAGACAGACACGTTTGATAAATTAAAATAACTACTGTTTTAATTAAGTTTAAATCCAAGTGATTCAAAACGCTGTTATACATAAGTACCTAAATATAGAATTTACTCTGCAAAGACAGTAGCACCATAAGAAAACATTTGTCCTAAATATTCCCGCTCATTCTCAAAATCATCGGGAAAACTTCTGTAATTCGGAAATGCTATGAAATCCGAGTGTCAGATGCTTAGGAATTGTAAAGGAATATAAAGTAAAACTGAGTAACAAAGTAGTGTACTTGGTAAGTTCGAAGGCTGAAACAAAATCATCTTAAAATTTCTTGTTTTTGCGTAATTTTGAATCTCAATATCGTATGTCAATAAATGTTAATTTTAACACTAGCAATGTTAACGGTTTTTTGTTCTAATGTGTTGTACTTATCAAAGAGCAACTTTATGCTATTTAAAAAATATCGTTTCAGAAACTTTCTGGAAGGCATTTTTCGTGCGTGGTTCATAAAAGAGATCATTATGCTCCGGCGATGGCAGATTGCAACATACCGATAACCTTGCAAAACCTTTCAATATTTGTAAACTCCTAGATGATGAAACAAGATTAACAGCAATCTACGCAAAATTGTTGACATTACGTTAACTCAGAGAAAAATGCGTAGTTCTTTGAAAATATGCAATTTTTAAATCAGTGTCTATCCAAATTCAAGTAACTTCGATTATCTATATAAATTGCAAAAAAAAAAAAAAACGTTAAAAGGAAAATAAAACATTTTTAGCAAATTTTATGTATCTGTTTTGTTTGAGCATTTGACAACGGTCACGAGCAAAGCACAGTATAAAAACTGTTTTACAGACAAATGCACAAAATGCATCAAAACACACCTTTATTACCAGTGACATCGAATATTTGTCTAAAGCCAGTATTAGTAAAATTACGCATTTAATTGACCATGACAGCAGTTGTCTTATTGAGGAATTAAAAAAAAAATGGCAGAAGTAATTTTCTTACATAACAGCTGTTGTCATGTGTCGTAGTGGTGTTAGCGCTGGCTGTTGATCATTAGCCCGAAATGGGTCCGGGTCGAATTCTAGTACGGCATTGCTGTTGTGTTTTTCTTATGGCACTGCCTTTCTCCTTTCCCTGGTACCCATGGCCCTAAATTAGGGACGGGCGACTACTTATAACCCACTGAGTTGTTCATCCGGGTCGAATTCAAGTACGGCATTATTGTTGTGTTTTTCTTATGGCACTGCCTTACTCCTTTCCCTGGTACCCATGGCCCTAAATTAGGGACGGACGACTGCTTATAACCCACTGAGTTGTTCATCCAGGTCGAATTCCAGTACGGCATTGTTGTTGTGTTTTTCTTATGGCACTGCCTTTCTCCTTTCGCTGGTACCCATGACCCTAAATTAGGGACGGGCGACTGCTTCTAACCCATTGAGTTGCTCACGGTGCTCGTTAAACCCCCAAACAAACAAAACTTGTCAGGCTAGTTATGAGCGCTTGCTGATTTTCTTTCTTTTTAAGAAATTAAGTGAGTCTTACACGAACTAAAGGCTGGCAGAGTAATGCATGCTTAACTTAAAACTTCAAGCTTCAAGAACTGGGGAATCGCAGAACTAAAATGCAAAAAGCATTTTCCATCAATATGCTGGCATTCTTTTTTTATTGAAGGTTTAACGACCAGCGTGAGCAACTGAATGGGCTGTAAGCAGTCGACAGTCCGGAATTTAGGGTCACTGCTTCCAAGCAAGGGAGAGAACCAGTGCTGTAAGAAAAACACATCATTGCATCACCGGGATTTGAACCAGGACCGTTCTCGGAAGAATGGTCATAAGCTAGTGATTCACCCCATCACAATGGAACTTCTTGATCATAAGCTAGTGGTTCGACCTCTGCGCCACGCTGTGATTCACCCCATCACAACGCGACTTCTTGATCATAAACTAGTTAAACGACAGGAGTGATGTGATCGGTGGATGCTTGTTCACGTATGGGCTGTGTAGTAAATTCTTCTGTTTTTTCACTTATCGCATTTGGTTTATGGGTTTCACCAAACAATATTTTCCCTGATTGTTAGGGCTTAATTTTTTTTTTTAAATTGAAAATTTAATGACCACCGTGAGCTTTATAGGTTACAAGCAATCACCCGCCCCTAGTTTAGCGCCACTGGTTCCAGGGAAGGGAGAGAGCCAGTGTCGTAAGACAAAAACAACATTCATGTCTCACCGGGATTTTTTGTTTGTTTTTTAGGATTTAACGACCACCGTGAGCAACTCATTGAGCTATAAGCAGGCATCCGTCCCTAATTTAGGCCCACCGTTCCAGGGAAGGGAGAGAACTAGTACCGTATGACAAACACAACATCCATACATAATGGGTATTCGAACCAGGACCCTTCACGGACGAATGATCATAAGACGGCCTTGTAAGCTAACATAGGTCCTGCACTGAGCAACCGTGTTCTATTCCTAAAAGCCAGTGGCTCAGTGTTGGGCTTAAGTTAAATTGCAAGTCTGTGCTACCTGGGAAGCTAGCAGCGCCTAGACCACAGCGCCACCAGGGTTAGCGAAATTTTAGGTTTTTTTTTTTTTGATTGGAGGTTTAACGACCACCGCGAGCAACTCAATGGGCTATAAGTAGTCGCCCGTCCCTAATTTAGGGTCACTGGTTCCAGGGAAGTGAGATAGCCAGTGCCGTAAGACAAACACAACATCCATGCCTGACCGGGATTCCAACCCGGACCCCTTTCGGACGAATGATCACAGACCATCGCTTAGACCACTGAGCCACCGGGGCGGCAAATTTTAGGTTTTAACGATGTTGTTTTGAGACGTACTAGGATAACCTTTATTTTTCGTTTCTACAAAAGAAAGTTCAGTTAGCACCTACCAAGGGCCCTTATTAGGGAATGGCCTGGATTTCCCCCATCCAGGGGCGGAAAGGGCGGTTGGTAAGATATTACTGTAAAATGTAATTTCGAATACTATTCCGTCAAAACTTTTCTGCTTTTTCCTTTTAAAAGAAACCTAGTTCTTCCCTGTGTGGTCGTTTTGAAAAAAATTAGGTGAGATCCGGGGGAGGAGGCGCCAAGAGTTCACTTTTTCAAGAGTGCTTGGATTCCTAGAAACTGCGCTGGCGCCTAATTTCTAAATTTCAAACTCTTCTCTCCCTCTGGGTTGAAATTGAGATCGAATATACGAAACTCTCACTATAGCGTCATGAAAATAATTACGATTCATAAAATAATTAAATAACTTGTAGAATATCATGGAAATAAATTTACCAAAGTAGTGATAATATATAGAGTATATAACATTTCTCAGTAAAATAAATAGAACGGCTGGAGCTTTGGAACGATCGGGACATTTACACACAATGAAGGGGAGCCAACTTTTTGTTTTGGAAGCATACGAAGTACTTCCAATCAAGAGCCACGTCGCGTGAGCACAATAAAACTCTCGGAAACAACTGCATATTCGCTGCGACATAGAGATGCTGTTTAAACAGTAGGTACTTACGTTGGCTGGATGTCAAGAAATAACACAACGAAAAACACTATAGCCAAACTTTTAAAGAAGCGCATGTCGTGAGCTGTCTTATCCCGTGTTTACTGTAATGCTAGCGTTACGCACGAAATATTTGTACTGAAGCGCACTTTCGAGGATATCCGGTCAGCTAACCTTGGAAGAGAAAAAAACAAGGGACCTTTAACCTTTGTTACATCTACGCGTTCAGAGCAATGCAATTTCCAACTCATTCTTGATAATCTGATGTGCGGATTGACGTGAAAACAGATGCATTATCGCTGTTAAACTAAACGTCAAAAATTAGAGGAAGAGAAATGGATTTTAGTTAGCAGATCTAACTTTGTACATGTGAAGCCAATTTAAATTATTGCAGCGAATCTAATCCTTGATTTTACGTTGTTTTTCGCTGAACGTCAGCACATCTGCCCGTGATAAGGAAAAGGTTTTTTCAACGGTTGCTACATAGAATCTTTAGTAAAACTAGACGATGACATTTTGTGTCAAAAATACGATTTCTTTTAAAATCTAGACAATTTAAATAGACTTAATGGGATTATGCTACGACTAAAATACATGTTTTTCAGATAATTAACTATAGGGAAATAATAATTTTATTCATTTATGCCTCACATCAGATAACAACGTCTTAATATTTTTGACTTAAAGAAACAGATTAATGCCATGAGAGAGAGAAGCCAGCAGATGGCTACAAATAATATGCGAACAAGGTTGTTAACTCAGTCTGGAGATAACACCTGAGAACAAGAATAAAAAAGCTGCATTAATATCTAAAAAAGAATTAACATAGCTCTTTTACATCTATCTTCATACTTTGAGAAAACGCAAGCATGGGGAGAATTGCATGAACTTAAAATCGTGCTTTATAAATAGTTTCCTTCCTTTAAGAACTAACGGAATTACAGTTTAGAAAATATTAGCAAGCTTACGATTAAATGACACGTAAAGATATATTCCCTGATTGTTGATATTCCCCGTTTTGCAATATTTGGTGAAATTCTGACACCTTCACATCTATACTTTATATTTTGTTTCTTAATTTCCAGCTCACTAAAATAACTCTATTCATTTGCGCAGATGCGAAACATTGTCTCGCAGTTCAATTCTATATATAGAGACGCCAACCGAAATATACAAAAGGAACCAAATTTTTTTTATATTAATGACGGCGAAAAAAAAAAAAAACGTAAAACAAAACAGTGTCTATGAACAATATCGAACAACATTTATTTTAGTATTGGGAAGCTAATGTTACTTTACCCTCTGATTGGCAACTCTCGATTGTTTGAATAGTTCTAAGAAATTCTGAGCACTGGATGCTGATATTTAACGCTGACGGTTATTTAATGTATTGACTTGGTTAAGGGTTAACTTCCAATCATAGCTTCTCTTGATAATCTAACAACCAGTAAATAATCTCCTTTATATGTGAAATATATACAAGGTGTGATAAAAAAATAAGGTGCATGTTTTTACTGAAGACAGAAATTTAATTGTAGAGTACAAATTAATCCCCTTCAAAATGATCTCCTTCGGTACACACACACACGCACACACACACACACACACACACACACACACACTTACTCCAGTGGTTCTGCCATTGTTGGAAACACCCATAAAAGTACTCTTATTTTTAAATACACCAGGTTGTGAATACGCAAGGAACACTTATAGCATAGAAAATCTGCTTATTTTTGTAGTGTAAATTTGTATAAAGATTCGCCAAGCTTTCACACTCCACTGTGAGTCTTTCTCATTGAAATGTAGACATAAAATGCAGGGAATTAGAACACGTAGGAAATAAAGATGAGTTTTTGAAAATAAAGTGGGTGACATCACGAGCAGTATTACGTGAGTTTCTATCACGCAATAATACGGTGTGCCGCGATGTGTTTCTGCGTTGCTTGGCCGAGTCATGCATTTCTCGGTCTCTCCTGTATGGAATAGTATAAGAAGAATTACCCCTTACACGAACTTTAAAGAAACCCCCATCAGGGAAACAGTCGAAATATTTTCCAGCAAACTGGCATGCAATGACGTGGTCCCTATGGAACTACCAATGGTTTGGCATGCGTTGTTAAAAGATACAAACACATAACGTGGGTGACATCACGAGCAGTATTACGTGATAAAAACTCACGTAATACTGCTCGTGACGTCACCCACGTTATTTTCAAAAAATCATATTTATTTCCCACGTGTTTTAATTCCCTGCATTTTATGGCTACATTGCATTGAGAAAGCCTCACAGTGGAGTGTGATAGCTTGGCTAATTTTTATACAAATTTACACCACAAACATAAACGGATTTACTACGCTATAAGCGTTCCTTGCGTACCCATGAAAGTCCTCTTTCGGAATGCTCTTTAAGGCCCTCATTAAATAACCTTTGATGTCCCACAGAGTCAAAACATTTCCCTTTCATAACTGCCTTAAGTTTCGGAAACAATCAAAGGTACCTCGGTGCTAAGTCCGGTGAATGAGGGGAATAAGGGAGCACCGGAATGGATTTTGCAGCCAAGAATTGGATGGTTGGCAAAGCAGTGTGATTTGGCGCATTGTCGCGGTGAAGCATTCGTACATTGGTCTTCTTCTCTGGCCTCTTCTGATGGACTGAAGTCCCCAGGCTTCTCGGGATTTCCAAGTAACATGAAGCATTAAGAGTGGTGCCACATGATAGGAATTACCAATGCAACAACCCCACGAAACCATTCCCCAGACGATAACGTTGCCCCCACCAGCTTGTGTTCTGCCAGCAATGGTTGAAGAGTGTTTGTTCTCCGATGTTTCTCGCATTATACGCCAACGTCCATCCGTTCGATGAAGCTGGAAACGTGACTCATCGGAGAAGGCAATCCTTTGCCAATCTGCGGAGGTCCAATTCCGATATCGTCGTGCAAATGTAAGCCTTTCCTGCCGTTGCACCTTCATTAGCATAGGTTCAGTGACCATCCGTCTTCATCGGAGCCCCATACGCAGCAGGGTTTGCTGATCTGTTGTTTTAGACACACTTCCGGTAGCCCCCTCGTTCATTCGGCCAGTGAGTTGCTCCACTGTGGCGTGTCGACCGGCACTCACGCATTTTCGAAGCCGACGCTCACCTCTCACATTAGTGGCACGTGGTACTCCGCAGTTTCCACGTCGCTTATTCGCAGTGATGCCATTTCTCCAACCACGATACATTTTAACCATAGCAGCACGCGAACAGTTCACAAACTGCGCTGTTTCAGAAATGCTGCCACCCTTGGCCCGAAAGCTGATAATCATCCCTTTCTGCAAATCTGATAAATCGCCCCCTTTTATCCATGACAGCAACGAGTGATATGTTTTCAGAATGCCAACAGCACATTTTACATACCCTTCAAGCCAGCTCACGACACGTGCCTTCTTTTCTTTGCTACACGCTGTTGACGTCAGAAGTACGAGGTGGTCACAATAATGGGATTCGACTGCGAATATTCATTAAGCTTGCAATGCCATTCATTATTAACATGGAAGAACAATGAAGATATCTAAATAAGATGCTTTACATATCTTGCGGAAACACTGATCTCAATATCGCATTATCTAAGTTTTTTGATGAAGAGAAACGTACTCCGTTTGAAATAATTTTTTTATCAGAATTATTGTAAAAATTTCCAATGCTCATTTCTTAATACGAATACTCTCGACACTGATGAGTCAGTACATTATCACCACCCCACAGGCTAGAGAAATGAGCGCGCCCGGAGACCGAACGGTGGCGCAAGTGAAGTTCACAGAACAGTATATATATATATACAACTCGAGGACCGGCTTTCTGTTAGTAGAGTGTTCGGAGTCAGAATGGGAAAAGCTGCCGATTTATCGGAGTTTGATAATGGACAAATTCTGATGATACGGCGCTTCGGAACTACGATCTTGGAAACGCCGCTGGTTGTGGGTTGTTCACGTGACACTGTAGTGAATACGCATCAAAAGTGGAGCACAGATGGACAAACGACGAACGTCCGCAGCTCATTAATGCCAGAGGGGAGAGGAGACTGCCGCTTAGTGTTTACAGCGATCGCAGGGTCAGCGTGCGACAAATCACCCGCAGCTACAACAGTGGAGATCAGTGCAATGTGTCGCAGCACACAGTTCATCGCAGCCTTCTACACATGGGTCTGCGTAGCTAAAGACCCAGCCGAGTCTCCATGCTCACTGAACGTCATCGCCAACAAATCATGAAATGACCCCAAGATCATCGAGATTAGACCGAGGATGATTGGAAAAAAGCGGTCTGGTTTGACGAATCATGATTCCTGGTGCATCACGTAGACGGCCAAGCACGAATTCCTGGTGCATCACGTGAAGCCAATTGCCAACGGAGGCTATGGCACCTGGATGCATTGTTGGGCGGAAACAAGGCAACGGCAGTGGTGCTATGCTGTAGGCAATGTTTCCTTGGGACACTTTAGGCTCCATTTTCCTAATAGCACATTCCTTGAGAGCTGTCAGGTATCTGAACATCGATGCGGACCTAGTTCACCCATCCATGGCAACTGTGTTCCCTGCTGGCGATGGACATTACCAACAGGATAATACGCCATGCCACAATGCCAGAATCGTCAAGAAGTGGTTCGAGGAACATGCTGGTGACTTTCTGTTAATGCCCTGGCCTCCAAATTCACCTGATATGAACCCAATCGAACATTTGTGGTTGGGCTTGGAGAAGCGAGTTCGCGTTAAATCACCATCACCTCGAAATGTACGGGAGCTTGGGGACCTGATGTTGATATTATGGCACCAGATACCCGAGGATACCTATCGCCACCTCATCGAATCGATTCCTCACCGAGTATCCGCTGCTTTGCAGGCTACAGAGGGTCCTACAGCTTATTAGGAAGGTGGTCATAATGTAATAACTCATCGGTGTACATGAAACATGCGTTTGCAGTATGTATGGGGGAAAAAAAGCAAAGGCAATTTTACCGAACCTCAAATCCACGCACTACGGCCCCATAAAGCCAAGAACTGCTGTCCCCCCATGCACTGCTTTGTGACCATTCTTCCAAGATGTCACCAATTCGTATCCTGTATGAGGAGACATGGGTGTTGTGTTTGTCCAATAGCACTGGCTCTGTCCTTTCTCTGGAACCGGTGGCCTAAAATTAGTGATCGGCTACTGTGTATAGCCCTAAGAGTTGGTCGTGGTGGTCCTTTACCCAAAAGAATAAAAGCGATATATTTGGGTGAGAAACTGAGGCTTTTGTAAAGCATTACGGTAAGTACGCCATTTTGGGCTGTATATAGTATAAATATACTGTTTCTCAGACTGCAGCGTACAGTAACCTAAAAGGCAATATATACCTGCATGTAATAGAAATAATTACGTCCTGTCTCTTAGAACGTGATGTCAATTTTATTTTAGTAGCGATCCCATTTCCTTGCTCCATCACTTATAAAACTCTTTTCTGAAATTTACCGTCTGTTCATGATTTCTCTGAAACTGCGGCCCTATTTTAACGAGAGAAGTGGATATATGCGTGATTCGTACTGCGGCATAACTGTTAGGATGTTAACTCCTGATCATCATCATCATCATCATTGTCAACCATTATCAATCCACTGCTGGACGAAGGTCTCCCCAAGTTTCCTTCACAACGGTCTGTCTTGTGCCAGTCTCCTCCATGTCACCCCTGCATACTTTTGAATTTCATCCACCCATCTCCCATGTGGTCTTCTTCTGGGTCTTTTCCTGTCCCTTGGAATCCAATCTAAAATTTCGGCTGTCCATCGATGATCTGTCCTTCTGGCAGTATGTCCAGCCCATTGCCATTTCAGGGATTTAACTCTGATCATGATGTCTTCCACTCTTGTCATTTTTCGGATCCACGAGTTCCTCTTCTTATCTCTCCTGGTTACACCAAACATGCACCTCTGCATGCTTCTTTGAGTTGTCTGCAGCCTTTGTATGTCTCTTTTAGTTGAGGTCCACGTCTCTGCACCATACGTAAGCACTGGAAGGATGCATTGATCAAACACTTTTCTTTTAAGACATAATGGCATATTGCTCTTGAAAATTATGCTGTTTCTTCCAAAAGCTCTCCAGGCAAGTTTTGTACGCCGATTAATTTCTTCATCAATGTGACCCTCACTTGATATCTGCTGTCCAAGATAAACGTACGTGTCTGTTATCTCCAGCTTTTCTCCATCAATCGATAAATCTTCATTTCTTGTAAAAGCATTGAACATCACTTTTGTCTTCTGAAAGTTCATTTTTAATCCCACTTCTTTACTCTTGTCAGCAAGTTCCTGGATCATACTCTGCAGCTCTGATGGGGTAGTTGCAAAAATGACTACGTCATCAGCAAAACGAAGGTGGGTTAGATAATCTCCATTAATCTTTATCCCCTTGTTTTCCCAGCTCAGCGACTGAAAAACACCCTCCAATGTGGCATTAAAGAGCTTCGGAGATATGGTGTCACCTTGTCTCACTCCTTTTCCAATTTTTACGTGTGTTGTATTTTCAAACAGCCTAATCTTTGCAATTGCATTTTCATAGATGTTATTAATAATATTAATGTATGCATCTTCAATACCGCAGGTTTTCAGAGCCATTGTAACTGCTGATGGTTTCACCGAATCAAAGGCTTTTTCATAATCGATAAAAGCCATGCACAATGGAAGTTCATATTCCCTCGCTCTTTCAATTAGTTCTCTCAGTACGTGGATATGATCTATTGTGCTGTAGCCACTCCTGAATCCAGCTTGTTCTCTCGGTTGAGCCATGTCCAGTGTTACCTTCAAGCGGTGTGAAAGAACTTTAGTGAAGATTTTATAAACTACTGATAGGAGGCTGATAGGTCTGTAGTTTCCGAGATCCTCAATGTCACCTTTCTTATGTAGCAGGATCATTGTAGCGGTGTTCCAATCCTCAGGAATCTTTCCTTCATTAAGGCATCGAGTGAAAATTTGGGCGAGTACTGTTTCGATTTCTCCACTTGCTTCTTGTATGATGTCTACAGTAATTCCATCTTCTCCTGGAGCTTTTCCTCGCTTCATGTTCTTGATTGCATGTGCAACTTCTGCTGGAAGGACTGGAGGAACTCTGGTACTGGTATCTTTCATGATGTCTGGAGTGCATATATCATCCCTTTCATATAATTTGGAGTAGAAATCTTTCACTCTTGTCAAAATTTCGCCTCTATTTCTTGTTACAGAACCATCTTCTTTTCTCAGTGCCGTAATCTGTTTTCTTCCCTTACTGAGATGAACCTTTGCTATCTTTAGGCTTTGGTTGTTTTCAATTGCTTTCCTCACTAGTTCACAGTTGAATTTCCTTACGTCTTCAGTGATACTTTTTCTTACTGTCTTGCATAACTCTATATATTCCACTTTGGAAGTCACATCTTCTTTAGTTGTCCTCATCTCTCTTCTTTTTTGCATCAACATTTTGGTTTTTCCTGATAATTTGTTCACATGCAACTTTTTTCTTAGACCCAGCTAATTTTGTTGCTGTTTCCATAAGAGCTTTGGTTACTTTTCTGTTAACTTCAGAGCTGTCCACTTCTTCCGACGTTAGGCCTTCTAAAGCAGAGAACCTGTTCTTCAGTTCTAACTTGAAGGTATGATACTAGAGCTTAAGTTCGAGTTACAGATCAGATATGGATTATACTGCTTCTGACTGGATTCCTCGTCTGCAGACTTGTACCGTTACGATGCGCGGGAGGTCCATACTCGCTTTTGCTACTTATTGTCTAACATAGCTGACATTCCACGTTGAGAATAAAATTTCGGTAGGCCACTTCTGTCCAGCTGAGAAAGGGATGTACTAGTCGCTTTGCGAACACATCAATTCGTGTTAGCATTGGAAAATTTATATTTGTTTCCTGGTTATATCTATTCAAGTCAAAGATGCCGCCCGGTGGCGCAGTGGCGTAAGCGCTGGCTTCTGACCTTTCGTCCAAGAAAGGTCCGGGTTCGAATCCCGGTGAGGAATGGATGTTGGATTTTGTCTAACGTCACTAGCTCTCTTCTCCCTGGCGTCAGTGTATCAACATTAGGGACGAGCGAATGCTTATAGCCCATTGAGTTGCTCACGGTGGTCGTTAAACCTCCAATCAAAAAAAAAAATAGTGGTAATGACGCGATTTGCTTCACACGTTATGAATTAACCCTTTTACCAGCTGGAATAAATTAACTCGGGGTTAGTTAAATGGGCTGAAATCAGACTAAATGGGCTGAACGAATATATATTCACCGTCTAAGAAGTAGGCTAAACTTGGCTGGAACGAGTGAATTAACATGTCAGAGATCTCTGCTTCCCGCTTATCTTTATTACTGAAAGTAGTCATTTAGCGGGATGATTAATACTTAACTTCTTTTTGACTGATCCACCACCCCATGATTCTCCATCTACCAAAGTGGAGGGTCCCATAAGTTAACATTGACCCTCAACTGGCGCAGAATCTCCCTTTCCTACAGTACCACTCTACCAAAGTGAAGTGTCCCATAGGTTAACATTGACCGTCCACTGGCACAGAATCCCCCTTTCCTACACTACCACTCTACCAAAGTGGAGTGTCCCATAGGTTAACATTGACCCTCAACTAGCGCAGAATCCCCCTTTCCTACACTACCACTCTACCAAAGTGGAGTGTCCCATAGATTAACATTGACCGTCCACTGGTATATAATCCCCTTTCCTACACTACCACTCTACCAAAGTGGAGTGTCCCATAGGTTAACATTGACCCTCAACTAGCGCAGAATCCCCCTTTCCTACACTACCACTCTACCAAAGTGGAGTGTCCCATAGATTAACATTGACCGTCCACTGGTATATAATCCCCCTTTCCTACACTACCACTCTACCAAAGTGGAGTGTCCCATAGGTTAACACTGGCCCTCAACTGGCGCAGAATCCCCCTTTCCTACACTACCACTCTACCAAAGTGGAGGGTCCCATAAGTTAACACTGACCCTCAACTGGCGCAGAATCCCCCTTTCCTACCTACCACTCTACCAAAGTGGAGAGTCCCATAGATTAACATTGATCGTCCACTGGCGCAGATTCGCCATTTCCTACACTACTGTGCCAACTCCACACTCCTACGATGTCATTCATCGGCATGTTAAGACGGCACAATCTTATCTCCCAGCACCTGCGGCACAACTATGACGTTTTCAGCCCTACGAAATCAACTAAATGGCGCGTAAAATGTGATCCTAACTAAGAAAGAACAGAGAAGATGTTTAGGTTATTTGTTTCTATCTAGTGGCATGATGTTCGTATCAGGGGGACTTCCCTTCCCCATCAAGCATTGGGTCATGAAACAGAGAAAGAGAATAAAAGTCTAAAAGGGAGCGTTTATCACCCGTGACAGGTTTATGGTCGGTATTGTTGAGATAAGAGAAGTGGGGGGGAGAAATTTTTTTGCTGCAGCTTTACATGGCAGCCGGATGTAAAACCTGGTTGATGTCAACATTTCCTGTTTGGGGAGGAGCAGAACATTTTGGGCATCTTTTCGTTTAGGTTTATGGGACGCTTAAAGGCATGGGACTCGGTCAACAGCCAGAAATCTGTAATGGCATTGAATCCATCTTTTGTTCTAATGAATGAAGACAGTAGAGGACAGTGCATCTAACGAAAACAGAAAACGTAAAACAAAAATCGTAGAAAATGCAATAAATTCACGTATGGTGTTGTACATTTAGTTTAGCCTCATTAGAAGGTTGTGTCTCTTAAATAGAATAGAATATCAACCTGTTTGCGGCATGTATTATTGTTTTTTTTTTTTTTTTTTGAGTTAAGGACTTGCCCATGACTTTATGCATAGTGCGTTCATGGATTCTTACCCGAATGTACCAGGGAATTTTTTTGACAATTTTCCAACAATACGGATATTAGACTTTAGGGCTTTGTGCACCACTAACTCAGAGTAGTCGAAGAGAGCGAAGCAAAATCACAGACAAAAAGCAATAAACTCGTGAATTTCAGATACGAGAGAAAATCTCAAAGATTTACTTCTTCCTCTCTGTAGTCGGGTTATATATATATAATATATCCAACTCTCGAAAAGATACAAGGCTCAGATTATTCAAACTTATGCACCCACCACAAGTCATCCTGAAGAAGAAATTGAAGAATTTTATGAGGAAATTTGTCATCTAAATAACAAAGGTAAGCAGCACTTGAAAATAATTATGGGAGATTTCAATGCAAAAATAGGGCAACGGCAACAGAATGAAACTTCAGTAGGTAAATTCGGTCACGGCAACAGAAACCAGCGTGGAAATACTCTCGTTGAGTTTGCAGAGGCAGAAGGGTTTTTCATCTTGAACTCCTTCTTCAAGAAAAAGCCACACAGGAAATGGACATGGAGACATCCAAATGGGACGACAAGTGAAATTGATTTTATTATGTGTAACAGAAAATTCGTCATAGAAGACTGCAGTGTGCTAAACAAGTTCAACACAGGCAGTGACCATAGATTGGTGAGATGCAAGATGCACCTCAACACTAAACTCGAACGTGGCAAGCTCATAAAACAAACAAAATCTATTGACATAACCAACCTTAAAAAACGCCATAATACCTTCAAGTTGGAACTGAAGAACAGGTTCTCTGCTTTAGAAGGCCTAACATCGGAAGAAGTGGACATCTCTGAAGTTAACAGAAAAGTAACCAAAGCTCTTATGGAAACAGCAACAAAATTAGCTGGGTCTAAGAACAAGTTGCATGTAAACAAATTATCAGGGAAAAACGAAAATGTTGATGCAAAAAGAAGAGAGAGATGAGGACAATTAAAGAAGATGTAACTTCCAAAGTGGAACATATAGAGCTATGCAAGACAGTAAGAAAAAGTATCACTGAAGACGTAAGGAAATTCAACTGTGAACTAGTAAGGAAAGCAATTGAAAACAACCAAAGCCTAAAGATAGCAAAGGGACATCTCAGTAAGGGAAGAAAATAGATTATGGCACTGAGAAAAGAAGATGGTTCTGTAACAAGAAATAGAGGGGAAATTTTGACAAGAGTGAAAGATTTCTACTCCAAATTATATGAAAGGGATGATACATGCACTCCAGACATCATGAAAGATACCAGTACCAGAGTTCCTCCAGTCCTTCCAGCAGAAGTTGCACATGCAATCAAGACCATGAAGCGGGGAAAAGCTCCAGGAGAAGATGGAATTACTGTAGACATCATACAAGAAGCAAGTGGAGAAATCGAAACAGTACTCGCCCAAATTTTCACTCGATGCCTTAATGAAGGAAAGATTCCTGAGGATTGGAACACCGCTACAATGATCCTGCTACATAAGAAAGGTGACATTGAGGATCTCGGAAACTACAGACCTATCAGCCTCCTATCAGTAGTTTATAAAATCTTCACTAAAGTTCTTTCACACCGCTTGAAGGTAACACTGGACATGGCTCAACCGAGAGAACAAGCTGGATTCAGGAGTGGCTACAGCACAATAGATCATATCCACGTACTGAGAGAACTAATTGAAAGAGCGAGGAATATGAACTTCCATTGTGCATGGCTTTTATCGATTATGAAAAAGCCTTTGATTCGGTGAAACCATCAGCAGTTACCACGGCTCTGAAATCCTGCGGTATTGAAGATGCATACATTAATATTATTAATAACATCTATGAAAATGCTAGTGCAAAGATTCGGCTGTTTGAAAATACAACACACGTAAAAATTGGAAAGGGAGTGAGACAAGGTGACACCATATCTCCGAAGCTCTTTAATGCCACGTTGGAGGGTGTTTTTCAGTCGCTGAGCTGGGAAAACAAGGGGATAAAGATTAATGGAGATTATCTAACCCACCTTCGTTTTGCTGATGACGTAGTCATTTTTGCAACTACCCCATCAGAGCTGCAGAGTATGATCCAGGAACTTGCTGACAAGAGTAAAGAAGTGGGATTAAAAATGAACTTTTAGAAGACAAAAGTGATGTTCAATGATTTTACAAGAAATGAAGATTTATCGATTGATGGAGAAAAGCTGGAGATAACAGACACGTACGTTTATCTTGGACAGCAGATATCAAGTGAGGGTCACATTGATGAAGAAATTAATCGGCGTACAAAACTTGCCTGGAGAGCTTTTGGAAGAAACAGCATAATTTTCAAGAGCAATATGCCATTATGTCTTAAAAGAAAAGTGTTTGATCAATGCATCCTTCCAGTGCTTACGTATGGTGCAGAGACGTGGACCTTAACTAAAAGAGACATACAAAGGCTGCAGACAACTCAAAGAAGCATGCAGAGGTGCATACTTGGTGTAACCAGGAGAGATAAGAAGAGGAACACGTGGATCCGAAAAATGACAAGAGTGGAAGACATCATGATCAGAGTTAAATCCCTGAAATGGCAATGGGCTGGACATACTGCCAGAAGAACAGACCATCGATGGACAGCCGAAATTTTAGATTGGATTCCAAGGGACAGGAAAAGACCCAGAAGAAGACCACATGGAAGATGGGTGGATGAAATTCGAAAGTATGCAGGGTGACATGGAGGAGACTGGCACAAGACAGACCGTTGTGGAGGAAACTTGGGGAGACCTTCGTCCAGCAGTGGATTGATAATGGTTGACAATGACGATGATGATGATATATATATATATATATCATCTATGAAAATGCAAGAAAAGATTCGGCTGTTTGAAAATACAACACACATAAAAATTGGAAAAGGAGTGAGACAAGGTGACACCATATCTCCGAAGCTCTTTAATGCCACATTGGAAAATGTCTTTCTATCACTGAACTGGGAAAACAAAGGGATAAAGATTAATGGAGATTATCTAACCCACCTTCGTTTTGCTGATGACATAGTCATTTTTGCAACTACCCCATCAGAGCTACAGAGTATGATCCAGGAACTTGCTGACAAGAGTAAAGAAGTGGGATTAAAAATGAACTTTCAGAAGACAAAAGTGATGTACAATGCTTTTACAAGAAATGAAGATTTATCGATTGATGGAGAAAAGCTGGAGATAACAGACACGTACGTTTATCTTGGACAGCAGATATCAAGTGAGGGCCACATTGGTGAAGAAATTAATCAGTCTACAAAACTTGCCTGGAGAGCTTTTGGAAGAAACAGCATAATTTTCAAGAGCAATATGCCATTATGTCTTAAAAGAAAAGTGTTTGATCAATGCATCCTTCCAGTGCTTACGTATGGTGCAGAGACGTGGACCTTAGCTAAAAGAGACATACAAAGGCTGCAGACAACTCAAAGTAGCATGCAGAGGTGCATGCTTGGTGTAACCAGGAGAGATAAGAAGAGGAACACGTGGATCCGAAAAATGACAAGAGTGGAAGTCATCATGATCAGAGTTAAATCCCTGAAATGGCAATGGGCTGGACATACTGCCAGAAGAACAGACCATCGATGGACAGCCGAAATTTTAGATTGGATTCCAAGGGACAGGAAAAGACCCAGAAGAAGACCACATGGAAGATGGGTGGATGAAATTCGAAAGTATGCGGGAGTGACATGGAGGATACTGGCACAAGACAGACCGTTGTGGAGGAAACTTGGGGAGACCTTCGTTCAGCAGTGGATTGATAATGGTTGACAATGATGATGATGATGATGATGATGATATATTTTGTGACAGACTTTAACTCAGTTATGCATAATAGTCATGAAGCAATTATTTGAAGAAACAATTTCTGTTGTTTGAATTAATGTGTGCTGTTCTCAAAATGATAAAGAAATTCACGAAGTTGATGGATATAATTTTGGATCTAGGTTAAACTAACGCAACTTTCGCAGTATTCTTAAACGTTTTGAAGATAAAATTACCTCTCAATATTTTCCAATGGCTCCCTCTGAAGTTCTGAATGTAGAGCCGTAACTATAGAACCGAAATGAAATCCAAAATTCCCAAAAGATCTGAAATCAGATCCAAGATGCATGAGATGTTCTCTGGATACTTGGTTGCAAACCAGCACAATACGATGAGTAGTTTTATGTAATGTCGAAAATAAAAATAAGACATAGAATATGACAAAAGGAATGATATTTTTCCGTTTAATTTGTCACAGAGAAGATGTTCGGTAATCTACATTACAGTTTTTTAAATCCACTGCCCTGAATTTTATGAATTTTAAACCCTCAGTGATGCACTGCCAAAGTTCTTTGTTAACGATTTTGTTTTTCTTTGAACAAAACTTTAAAGTGGGTGATAGTTTCTGTTTGTGAAATCATTTGAGCGCTGAATATTTTTCAGATGAAGAATTTTGCTCATGAATGAATAATCATATTTTCATTGACGTTATGATTCTTTGGTCCAGCCACTGAAGTACTGGTGGAGGAAGTCTGAATTTCACCACCTGAAAAACAAAAGATTACAAATTTAAGTACGGTGTCAAAATTGAAGGGTAGTCAGTTGTAATAGGCATAAGTTTGCATTTTTACAAATGTATGCAGTATTCGCGCTCAATCCCTGCAGTCGAACATCACAGTTTATACACTTCAAATGCGATCAGTGGCTCCTCAATAATATGTATCGAGTAATTACTTCATGAGGGATGAAAACGATTTTGTGAATAAATACACACTGGTGTGCAAAAATTAAGAACGAAGAGGAGAAATTAGCATAAAAGCGGAACCAGCAGGCAGAACGGACCAAAAGACCACTCAGGGAATAGACTAGGGTCCGGTACGGTAGGGCATGCGCATATATGAACCATGACGTGGGGGGGGGGGTCGGAAGGGTATAAAGCACACGGGCGGTGTACGCTCAGCAATTCGGTGAAAGCTATTGTACGGTGTACATCGGTTTGAATGACGACGAGTTGCTGCTACCGTGTGATATGGCCAACGGGCAATCGAGTAGACGATATCTGGAGGACTTTACCCGAGGTCGCGTCATTGGGAAGTTGGAAGAAAGTCGAAGTGTGACTAGTGTGGCCGAGGAGTTCGGAATCACTCACAGCATCGTTTTACGAGCTTGGAGAGCATTTCAAACGACAGGAACAGCTGTCCGAGAGTTTAGCAGTGGTCGTCCACGAGCAATGACGGCGGCGGAAGACCGGTATATTGTCCTACAAACGAGAAGAGACAGACGGCAGACAGCGGGAGAAATCGCAAGGCACATGCCACAGACAACTGGACGTCCGTTATCGCGTTTTACCGTGGCCAAGAGGCTGCAAAAAGGTGGTCTATTTGCACGACGACCAGTACGGTGTGTGCCATTAACGCCTGCTCATCGGAAACGGCGGTTTCTGTGGTGCCAGGAACAAAAGAACTGGACACATTAGCAATGGGGTCGAGTTCTCTGTGCGGATGAGAGCCGATTTAGTCTGTCGAGCGATTCTGGACATATACACATCTGCAGGAAGCAGGGAACACGCAATCACACCTCTAACTTCATCGAAAGGGACCGGATTGGAGGTGGCGGAGTTCTCGTTAGGGACTGTATCATGCTTGGTAGCCGTGCTGACCTCCACATCTCCCAAGGAGGTTCAGTCACTGGTGTCCGCTATAGTACCGAGGTTCTCCTGCCTCACGTGCGTCTGTTTAATGGTGCTGTGGGTCCTGAGTTCCTCTTCATTTACGACAACACTACACCTCATCGTACAATAGCTGTCGCAGAGCTGTTGGAGAGTGAAGATATTCAACGCATGGATTGGCCCGCAAGGTCCCAGGACCTAAATCCAATCGAACACGTGTGGGACCTTCTCGAGAGACGTTTGGCAGCACGTCACCAACCATCAGCAACGATTTCGCAGCTGTGATTGGTGCTACAAAAGTAATGGGCCGCGATGCCTCAACAGCTCCTTGAGAACCTCGTCCTCAGCATGGACAGACGTTGTAAATCCTGCAACACAGGCAGGGGTGATCATATCCTCTACTAAAGACTGGATTTTTCTTGGCAGCCGCCTGTCACATGGACGTTTCTGTCTTCTGTCCAGTTGTGCTCGAAGCAACTTTTTCAATAAAGTGCCTTTGTATCATTTGGATTCCTTGTTTGGTCGGTTTTGCTCACTTGTCCCATATTCGTACATCTTGGGGATCTTATGGTATGATTTGTGTCGACGTGGGGCACTTCTGCACGACGTTACATTCGAAAACCCGTCTCGTCCTTAATTTTTGCACGCCAGTGTAGTTTGAGAAAGTAAAAAAATAAGTTTTTCGTTTGCAAAGTCTGTGATTATCCTTCCTATAATGAAGAAAAATCCTTCATATGCAGTTCTGAAATAAGATAAAATACCTGAAATTTCCTACATAATACTCAGGAAAACGAAGATAGTTTAATTTGCTCATGTACTGATTGTGGGGCAGATAATAGTTGATCGGCCAAGGACATTATAGCAGTTACCAATCTCTCAATTCAGGATAAAACACACTTTTATAAAACCTTGTCTGAATAAGTAACCGCTCCTATAATATATAACCTTCCACGCTTGATTTATGCATGATAAGCATTTACTTTACATTTTTCTACAGACAAATTGATTCCATATTTGTGATGTTCTTCACAAAAATTCAAAAGCTGGGGTCATAATTCAATTAAATTTAAAGCTAGGGTCATAATGAAAACGGAAAGGAGTGAAGACTAAGTGGTATAAGAAGGTTCTTTTAGAAAACTGTGGTCTGTTATCAAGACTGACACTCAACAACGCTCGTGCCAATAGGAAAATTGGCAATGAAAGTTTCATTTGTATTTTAACTACGTAAAAGATTTACACAAGCGGACTTGCCTTTTATAAGAAGACGCACAGCTTTATCCTGAGAAACAGTGAAAGTCTGTTTGGAAGAACGCACCTGATACTGGCTTCGTACTCACTTTTTTGTGCAGTATACTGTAATTTAACTTTCCCTTTTAGTTTCTCATCTTATGGAATATATTTTTGGCCTCTTACGTAGATTTTTCATTCTTAACGTCCTATCGAAACCACCAAGTTTCTCCAACGTTTTAGCAACGGCTAACAGCTAGGCAGAATTTAAATAAAACGACAAGGTTGGTATCGAGTGTTGAGGTGACAAGCGAACTGTCATTTTGAACGTATCTGAGATCAACGATGTTCTGTCAGTCGCAGTGATCTGTTGTTCTACGATCTTGAGTTGTATTACAAGAGTATGAAATGCGTACTCACACAAAGCTTGTGGTTCTTAGAACGAATGAAGTGTTCGAAATATAATAGTGCTTGTGTTGAAGGATGAGCACAAAGAGATATGACAGCTGCCTCACGTTAGGGATGTATCTATCAAATAAGCGATGAAGTTCGTTTTGAACAAGAAAGATATAAGAACACATTACCTTTGGTTGACTTGGGATCAATAGTGTTTAATAGACGAAAATCACAGAATTATATCCATTTAATCAGGTAAAGTGCACTGAACAGAAATTGAATTTGAGACAGCTGGCGTTATGGAATTGTGGCGCTGTGGGCGGCCCTGTAAACGGAAACGACACGACGTATGCAGCGATCCAACAATATAAGGAGTGATGCGACGGGAATCAGTAAGAGTCGGACGCAGTATGGATAAGACGAAGGATCTAAGGGCATTTGATCGTGGGCAAATTGTCAGGGCCCGACGAATGGGTCACTCCCTCTCGGACTTCGTGCAGTCACTGGGATTTTCACGAGCCACTGTGTCACGGGTGCATCGCGAGTGCATCGAATCCGGTAAAACCATCCCCGCAAGGGCCAACTGCCGTGGACAACAGCGTGTGGATGAGCGGGGTCATCGTCGGTTAGCTCGTATTGTGACAGTGGATAGACGGGCCACAATGCAAGAAATCACTCGGCAATTTAACGCTGGTGCAGAAAAACGTGTAAGCAGCCACACCATCCAGAACCATCTCCTCACTATAGGGTACAGAAGCCATCGTCCCACGAGGGTACTGCTGCTGACCGCACTACACAGGGTACGAAAGATTAGCATGGGCGCGGGAACATCGCCACTGGACCCTAGACATGTGGGAAAATGTTGCCTGGACTGATGAGTCGAGATTCACGTTGGTATATGCCGATGGCAGGATACGAGTACTGCGCAAACCACATGAAGCGATGGATCCTTCTTGCCAGCAGGGTACTCTTCAAGCTGGTGGGGGTGGCATTCTCGTCTGGGGACTGTTTACGTGGACTGAAATGGGACCCCTGGTACGTGTGACATCGTTCCTCACAGGTCAACGTTACCGGGAAATCCTGGACGACCATTTGCTCCCAGTTGTGCGTCTTCAACATCCCACTGATGACCTCATGCTGCAACAAGACAATGCACCGTTCCATCGCTCCCGAATTGTATCCGAATGGTTGGATGAACACTCCGGTGTCTTGTCGAGTCCATGCTGAGACGAATTGCCGCAGTCATCAGGCAAAAGGTGGTGGTACACGCTACTAGACAGGTATCTCTAATTCAATTGCTCTTCAGTGTATGTGCAATACTTGCTATTCGTATACTGTATATTCTAAATCGGTAGATAAAGTACTGTCTGTGAAACTTGTTACACCATAGAGGAAGGACAGTAACCACGTGAAACTTACAGGATATACAGAGCAGAGTAGGATATTAAAATGATTAAAAGTGCCGAGTTATTGCGCATGTCCGGGCCCGGCAGCGCCCTCTGGACAGTCCAATGAGGTATAAATAGAGGAATGTTTAGGATATACACCAGTAGAGCATCACGGACAGCGAGTTGTAAAATAGGCTCTAGGATTCAATAATGAATCGGCGACGACGAAGGGCGCAATATCACCACATGACAGCGTTTGAACTGGGACGAATGATGGGACTTTGTGAAGGTGCATTTTCGTACCTCAACATTGCGGCTCGGACTGGACATAACGTCATGACAGTGATGGGCGTGTGGTGGCAGTGGACCGAGGAGAACCAGATGCATCGACAACCCGGCAGTGGATCGAGATATGTGACGACACCGCATGAGGGCCGACACCTCACCCGCAATGTAGTGACGAACCGTTCAGCATCTTCACAAGTGTTGGGACACAACAGAGGATCACTGCAACAGGTGTGGCATTGTCTGCTTCCACAGTTCGACGCCGTCTGCTGCACAGAGGACTGGTTGCACGCATCCCTTTGCAGCGGATTTCTTTGACACTGAAGCATAGACGCTTCGGGCTGAAATTTTTTTTTTTGGATGGAAGATTAACGACTACCGTGAGCAACTCAGTGGGCTATGAGCAGAAGCAGTCGCTGATCCCTAATTTAGGGCCACTGGTTCCAGAGAAGGAAGAGAGCCAGCGCCGTAAGGCAAATACAACATTCTTATCTCACCGGGGTTCGAACCCGGACCCATCTCGGACGAATGATCAGAAGCCATCGCTTAGACCACAGCGCCACCGGGTCGGCGGGAATGGAGTTTTCAACACAGACAATGAGGTACTGACTGGCAACATATCGTGTTTTCGTTCGAATCCCGATTTAACTTGAACTACCACGACGGCCGCATCGCTTTAGACGATATTGTGGTGAGAGTCTTTTTCCGCCATGCAGTGTCGAGCGTCCTACGGGCCGAACGCCAAGTGTGATGGTGTGGGGTGCCACAGGGTACTATTCACGATCTCGGCTGCTTCGACTTGAGGGCAATCTGGACAGCGACCGTTACATCAGGGAAGCTTTACACGCAGAAGTCACACCCATCCTTCAGAGCAGTCCTGGTGCTATATTCCAGCAGGAGAATGTCCGACCACAATTTGCAGGAATGTTCAAGTCCTCTTCGCAGCAAAGCAGATAACGCTTCTTCTCTGGCCTGCACATTCGCCAGACATGTCGCCTTTTGAACATATGTCTGGGACATGGTCACTCGGCAACTGGCCCATCAAAGTCCTTTAGCAGTCAGTACCAATCATCTGTGGACTTGCATACATGCCGCCTGGAAAGCAATTACTCAAGACGCCATCTAACGCCTAGATTCATTGCCACGCCGTCTAGAAGCTCTTATTGCAGCTCGCGGAGGCTTCATAAGATACTGATTTTTGCAGGTAAAAGTTGTATTGTTCTGAAAATTAAATCACTTATGTATAGTCATATCAGTAATGTATGGTATAAATGTCATTCGAATTGCATGTTTCCTTCTTGGAGTAGTAATTTTCACATGCAGTAGTGTACATACAGTTTCATATTTAAAATCCATTAGAAGCAACTCTAACACACACGTCTATTTAAGCTGAGCAAGGAACCAAAAGTCTTTTCTTTTTGTCTTCCCTAGCGAAACCTCCTTTAGGGCAAAAAGCGCGTGGCTAAGTGGATCTTAGTGTTTCACGTGAACAAACCTACGTTCAACTATGTAAGCATAACGTGCGCAACGTACGCTATCTATGTAAGCATTTCGTTGTTATGCATGAGCAAAAATCAATCTCCGCCGTAGTTATTCAATATAAAGAAGCTGTAACATCTGAGTAACTTCTTTCTCAGACTCACGAAGTCTTTCCTTTAGGTACAATCAGTGTTGTAGACATCTTTAGTATTCTTAAGCACTCAAGCGTTTGAAAACATTATACATCATTGACAGCAAACAGAGGCCCAAAATAAAACGGAAGTAAACGTTATTACAAATTATCAGTGTAAAGGAATCCACATAGTGCGCAGCAGTATAATGTAAAGAAATATTGTCAAATTGTTATTTTTTCCGTTGGGAATAATTTCTACACTCACTGAGTTTCGTGTTAAAATTTTGAACTGTGTAAGGTTATTGTACCGTACTTTGATTCATTGTGGCACCACAATCCGCTGCAATGTAATTTTTTTCAGTTTTCGCTGACACGGCATATTCGATTGCACTCTAGCTTCATTCACAATTTGGTATGTGCATTTGCTGTATTCGACATTAATCCTTATATCCGAGGGTAGGGCATAACTTCCAATCAAGTTATCATTTCTTCCTGTATTTATCAAGGATATCTACCATATTCGGCAGACGTTACATTCGTTATTCACTACATTTCGTTTCACTGTTGTTGTTTATTTTGTGTGGAGGTGGGGTTGGTAACGACCATTGTGAGCACCCCAATGTGCTACAATCAATCACTTGTCCCTAATTTGGGGCCAGTGTTTTTAAGGAAGGGGAAGAGCCAGTGCAGTAAGGCAGGCACACCATCCAAACCTTACCGTGACTCGAACCTGGACCTATTTTGGACGAATTATGAGAGGTCAAAGCCATGTACCACTCAGCTACCGGGCGGCTGTTTTTGATTTTGATTCTTGAGACAGAGCTTAGGTCACTGCGCCACTGGGGCGTAAATGTTTCTTCAACCTTGTATTCGATTATTTTATACACTATCTACCAACAAGTAATTAGAAACCTGTGATAGCAAAGGAAAACGAAGTTTATTCACCTTCAATAGTTGGTGGAGCCTCCACGAACGGCGATTACCGTTGCGACCCTCCGGGGAATACTCTCAACCAGGCGTTGTACGACGGCTAGCGGTATTTTCTTCCACTCGGCTTGGAGAAGACAGGTCAGTTCCTTCACCGATTTCGGAAGGTGGGGGCACCCCTTAAGTCGACGCCCCAACTCGTTCCAGAGGTGCTCGATAGGGTTAAAGTCCGGGCTCTGCGCAGGCCAGTCCATTCAATTTAACCCCATTGTCACCATACCAAACCATGGTGCATCTCGCAACATGACAGGTGGCATTGTCATCCTGAAATTAACATGGGTCCACCCCGTAAAACTGGCGCAACGTAGGAAGTGCATTGTCGTCCAAACTGGTGCAGTAGGTCTCGGCGTTGAGTCTACCAGGAATGGCGACCAAGGGTCCCGTGCCATACCAGGAGAAACACCCCCATAGCATAATTCCACCGCCGCCGAACTTCATAGTTGGCACAATATATTCCGGCAGGAGGCGTTCTCCAGGCAGACGCCAAACCCAGACCCTGCCATCCGAACGGTAGAGGGTGAACTTAGATTCGTCGCTCCAGAGAACCAGTTTCCACTATTCAACGTTCCACTGTCGACGTTCTTTGCACCACGTTAGCCGAGCAGCGCTATTGACTTGGTGATCAAAGGCTTGTGGGCGGCAGCACGTCCATGATAACCGAACAGATGGGCTTCCTTACGGATGGTATTGATCGAAAGAACACTCCCGAATGCTTGCTGAAACTCCTCGCGGATGTGGCCCATCGACTTGGTGTGGTTCTTCCGAATTTCTCTGGCCAGCATCCGTCGGTCTCTAACTCCCACTTCTGTGGGTCTGTCGGGTCGGGGCACATTCCGAGAGTCACCTCTCATCTTCCACTTGCCAATCACGCAGGCCAGTGTCGATTTTGGGTACTTCAACTCGCTGGATATGTCACGTATGGATCGGCCATTTCTGTGATACCCGACGATTTCACCTTTCTCGAAATCAGAGAGCTCCGAACTGCGTGGCATCTTACATGCGACTGGTTGCGTAGTTGTTTCCCACAGGATATTTAACGGCGGCGGCCGTGACATGTATCAGGACCGCAGATATCGTCGATTGTAGGGGTGTACAATTACTTGTTTGTAGATAGTGTATAAGGTGAGTCATTTTATTTGAATACAATAATTATGAGTCGGTGTATCAAGTCGGTCCATTGGAACATAGCGCTATAGGCATTTCCAACGCAAGTGTAGAAACATAAACATATATCACACTACAACAATAATTATGTACTAAGATCCTCATAAATGTTCGAAGATCCTCATAAATCCTAAAATCCTCGCAAGACCCTCATAACAAAGATAAACTAGACGACACCCGACGAAAAAGACGGCTAGTTCTTTTTTCTTTTCAAAAGAATAAACTCATATGAAACAACAAATGTAAGCTTTATTTGATTGACAAATCCCTTCAACCACTTTCGTAAAGACAATAGTCTAGGTTCGTAATTTTTTTTTGACTGAAGGTTTAACGACCACTGTGAGCAACTCAATAGGCTCTAAGCGTCGCCCGTAAAATTCTCACTAACAATGGTTAACGTAATGTTTATTTACATCTTTATATAATGAGAAACGTCTTACCTACGTAAATAAACTGGATCGAATGAATATTAAATTGTATATATACATTACACAGTTCAACGGCATAACGCAATCAGGTCTTCGAGAGTGTTCGCTGTTCCGATGAGAGGAACTTTGATACCAATGTATGCTAGCGTTGTTTTGCGCAACGGCTGGCTCAGAAAAGAGACTTCGGACTTTGGACTAACTCAGACCCTCTATGCCTCCGCCTTCAACAGCGCGTGAGTCAACCGCAGGCGGTCGAATGTCAATTGCACGCTTCTCTCATAGACTTTACATGGGAACGTTGCCGCCCCACAACACCCGAACCGTTTTCCCATGTCATGTTTTTCTTCCACTGGCACATCTATATGGTAAGAATTTTATTTTGATACCTTAACCAGATCTTTAAGTTCAGCCGTTCTTTCAAAATAGGACTCACAGTAAAAAACTTTATAGAATTAATATATAGATAATATGCAGTGGAAATAACATTTTAAGCGATGGCTTCTGATCATTCGTCCGAGATGGGTCCAAGTTCGAATCCCGATGAGGCATGGATGTTGTGTTTGTCTTACGGCGCTGGCTCTCTCCCTTCCCTGGAGCCAGTGGCCCAAAATTAGGGACGGACGACTATTTATAGCCCACTGAACTGCTCTTGGTGGTCGTTAAACCTCCAATCCCAAAAAAAAAAAAAATCTTCCCGTGTAAGCTACAAAGGCACTGAGACACCATCAGGAAACCGCTTGCATTTTGCGTACGTACAGTATCATTCTGGAAAACAGTATTTCTTTCATGTTAAACGCGCGGAATAACAGTACCGTGGCGTGCCAAAAGCGGTGGGATCAAAAGTGTTTCTGTAGGAGTCAAATTCCGTCATAACGGACTAAAGACTAAAGAGTCCATAGAAACAACTTTCTAATCATCTTTCATAACGACACTATAACCATCTAAAATACAGGTCAACTGGCAGCCTTTCGCCTCAGTAATTATTTACACACGGCTTTTTGTTGATTTCAGTACAATAGTGGAAAGTGTCTGTAAGTATTCAGCACCAGATGGACATAATTACGTCTTGGACTTTGACGACGGAGACGAAGTACTAGCTTAGACGGCCGAATCCTGGGTTCCATTGCTCCCACAACAGCTCGATGGGGTTCGTGTCGGTAAATTTGGCATCCAGAGCAGCATTAGAAATATTATGCGAGCCTTGTAACACGAGACGTCGTCTTCCTATAAGAATCAAGTACCATCCGGATACACGGTCACTGTGTAAAATAACACTTAGTCCGAAACAATGCCTAGGTAGGATCTGGTGGTGAGGGTGTGTTACACGGGGATGAGGGGGATCCAGTAGTGTAAGAACAATCCTCCAAACCGTGATATGGCTTCCACCAGCCTATTTCGGTAAAATCGTGTAGTCCAGTTTCACTTGTTCACCCCCGCTGGATTTAATTCTGGCCCATTCATTAGGATTTTGGAGCCTGAACCTGAACTCATCAGACTCGTCGACTCTTTCCCAGTCGTCCAATGTCCAGTCACAGTGATCACTTGCCGACTGCAGAAGGAGCTGTCGATGAGGGAGTGTCAACATAGGCACGTGAACAGGTCTGACACTCATCTGGATGGACCTGATACTCGTAAGGTCCATCCACAAGAGCTTCAGCGATACATCGATGAAGCTATTGTGGATGGACCTATAGTTTATTGGGTTAATGGTTATAATGTTATTATATTATGGTGGTTATAATGTTATTACATTATGGTGGTTATAATGTTATTACATTATGGTGGGTATAATGTAATAACATTATAACCACCAACCCTATAAGCTAAAGGACCCCCATTAGCCCGCAAAACAGAGGCCACTCTGCGAGATATCGATTCGATGAGGTGGTGACAGGTATCGTAGGGTATCTGGTACCGTAATGTCAACAGCAGGTCCTCCAGTTCCCATACATTTCGGGGTGGTGACGATATAGCGTGAACCCGTTTTTCCAAGTCGAATCACAAATGTTCTATTGGGTTCATGTCAGGTGAATTTGGAGGCCAGGTCATTAACAGAAAGCCACCAGCATGTTCCTAGAACTATTCCTTGACGATTCTGGAAGTGTGGCATGGCGCATTATCCTGTTAGTAATGGCAAATACCAGCAGGGAACACAGTTGCCATGAATGGGTGAACTTGATCAGCAACGAAATAGTGATCATATTAACGATATTCAGATACCTGACAGCTGGTAGGGATTGTGCTATTGGTACAATGGAGTCTAAAGTGTCCCAAGAAAACATCCCCCACAGCATAACACAGCCGCCGCAGGCCTGTTTCGGCCAACAGTACATCCAGGTGGCATAGCCGCCGCTCGTAATCTGCGTATCCGTGCTCGGTCGTCTACGTGATGCACCAGGTATCTTGATTCGTCACACCAGGCCACTTTCTTCTAATCATCCAAGGTGCAATATCGATGATCTTGGGCCCATTTCGATGACGTGCAGTGAGCATGGGGACTCGGCTGGGTTTTCTGGCTACGCAGGCTCATGTGCAGAAGGCTGCGATAAACCGTGGGCTGTGACACATTGATCTGATCACCACTGTTGTAACTGCGGGTGATTTGTCGCACTGTGGCCATGCAGTCGCTGTGAACAATGCGCGACAATTTCTGCTTCCCTTATGGAATTAATAAGCTGCGGACGAAACACGGCTGGAGGACAGTTCGTCGTTTGGCCATCTGCACCACTTTTGATACGCACTCACTCGAGCGGCTCGTAAACAACCCACAATCTGCGCCTTTCCCGAGATGGTAGTTCCGAGACACAGTGCCTTCACAATTTGTCCTTTATCAAACTCCGAAAAATCGGCAGTCTTTCCCATTCTGACTCGAACACTTTACTAACCGAAAGTCGATTAGAGTCTGTTCTGTGAACTTCATCTGCGCTACCGTTCGGTCTCCAGGATCGCTGATTTCTCTATGCTAGGTGTGGTTATAATGTAATAGCTCATTGGTGTATTGTGTTGTAGGAAACACCTTTCGATTCGCCCTGGCTGTAGTCTGTCCTTAATTTAGAGGTTGTGAGCGGTATGTTATTCTGAACAGCAAGCACGTACTAGCCGAAGTTCATCTCGTCTGTCGGACAATCGGGCTCATTCCTTCCAGGAAGGTTAGGTTAATCCGTTTCTCTCAGTGATGTAGTTCAAAATAAAAAAAAGTGCCTTACCGGTGAACGGACTAGGAAAAAAATACCCTCAAAATTTGATTCATTGTTTTTAATATTCATTATAATTTTTTAATTTTGATTACTAATTACCAATATCAATTTATATTGAAACTGATTAAAACAGCGTAACCTGAGCAATTTTAGATTGAGAGACATATACCAAGATTATAAAATTTTGTTCAAATATGGCTCTGTGGCGTCCTATACGATTTTAAATATGCATTGGGAATATTTGTGAACTAACAGAGTAACATCAATTCAATTTGACTAATACTTAGTTTCTACTAAGATTATGTGGTACATGTGGAAGATGTTTGTATTGCCTGTAAGTTTGTGAACTAACAGAGTAACATCAATTCAATTTCACTAATACGCAGTTTCTACTGAGATTATGTGGTACACGGGGAAGATGTTTGTATTGCCTGTAAGTTTGTGAACTAACAGAGTAACACCGATTCAATTTGACTAATACGCAGTTTCTACTAAGATTATGTGGTACATGTGGAAGATGTTTGTATTGCCTGTAAGTTTGTGAACTAACAGAGTAACATCAATTCAATTTCACTAATACGCAGTTTCTACTGAGATCATGTGGTACATGTGGAAGATGTTTGTATTGCCTGTAAGTTTGTGAACAGAGTAACATGAATTCAATTTGACTAATACGCAGTTTCTACTGAGATTATGTGGTACACGTGGAAGATGTTTGTATTGCCTGTAAGTTTGTGAACTAACAGAGTAACATCAATTCAATTTGACTAATACGCAGTTTCTACTAAGATTATGTGGTACATGTGGAAGATGTTTGTATTGCCTTTAAGTTTGTGAACTAACAGAATAACATCAATTCAATTTGACTAATACGTAGTTTCTACTAAGATTATGTGGTACATGTGGAAGATGTTTGTATTGCCTGTAAGTTTGTGAACTAACAGAGTAACATCAATTCAATTTCACTAATACGCAGTTTCTACTGAGATTATGTGGTACATGTGGAAGATGTTTGTATTGCCTGTAAGTTTGTGAACTAACAGTAACACCGATTCAATTTGACTAATACGCAGTTTCTACTAAGATTATGTGGTACATGTGGAAGATGTTTGTATTGCCTGTAAGTTTGTGAACTAACAGAGTAACATCAATTCAATTTCACTAATACGCAGTTTCTACTGAGATTATGTGGTACATGTGGAAGATGTTTGTATTGCCTGTAAGTTTGTGAACTAACAGAGTAACATGAATTCAATTTGACTAATACGCAGTTTCTACTGAGATTATGTGGCACACGTGGAAGATGTTTGTATTGCCTGTAAGTTTGTGAACTAACAGAGTAACATCAATTCAATTTGACTAATACGCAGTTTCTACTAAGATTATGTGGTACACGTGGAAGATGTTTGTATTGCCTCTAAGTTTGTGAACTAACAGAGTAACACCAATTCAATTTGACTAATATGCAGTTTCTACTAAGATTATGTGGTACATGTGGAAGATGTTTGTATTGCCTGTAAGTTTGTGAACTAACAGAGTAACACCAATTCAATTTGACTAATATGCAGTTTCTACTAAGATTATGTGGTACATGTGGAAGATGTTTGTATTGCCTGTAAGCTTGTGAACTAAAAGAGTAACACCAATTCAATTTGACTAATATGCAGTTTCTACTAAGATTATGTGGTACATGTGGAAGATGTCTGTATTGCCTGTAAGTTTGTGAACTAACAGAGTAACACCAATTCAATTTGACTAATACGCAGTTTCTACTAAGATTATGTGGTGCATGTGGAAGATGTTTGTATTGACTGTAAGGAGTCAGAGAGTGAGCTCAGGGGATTACTTTTATTGGAGTCGATACCAGTGGTAAGATGTTTAACACAAATGTCCATCACTACCGTTTTCTCTCTGAGCATAGCAATCTTAATCCTACGGAGTAACCATCTCCTGCAAATTTATTTTGACTGTCTAAACAAAGGAGTTCACATTATCTTTGTGATAGGAAAGCATGTGGATCTTGTGATTTGTGAGACACCCTATTGCGTAATGCAACTATGTAGATCAATGTACACAGTATTTTGCGTTTTTTTGGTTTCTGCCTTTAACAACTACCATGAGCAACTCGTATGTCTTTAAGCAGTCGCTGGTCCCTAATTTTGGGTCACTTGTTCCAGGGAAGAGACAGATCTAGTACCTTTGTGGCCATGCACACCACCTATGACACACCCGGGGTTGAGACTCAGTCTCAACCAGGAAGAAGGGTCAGAAACCTGTGCCTCAGACCACTCTACCACCGGGGCGGCCATTTCTGTAGTATGAACATTCGGTAAGATACGAGTATGTTTGCATACAGAATACAGTTGTCCCTATTTTTGCATACATGATCATTTGAAAAGGTTCCTTTGCCCCCATTCTATCAGCATGTAACCACGAAAAGTGCCTAAGCCTAGAAAAATAGTGCCTTAGCATCTTCACTACGGCGGCCTTCCAACAAACAAAAATGCCTGCTGTTGCTAAGATGGTGGATCCCTCCCTCCTTGTCCGATAATAATGCTCTGCTCAAATTCCTAGAAGTCCTTCCCCCTCCACACTGCAAGGGCTTTCTCGTGAAGAACTGACCTGACCTGTCTGTGACGGCGATATAGATTGCTCATCTGATTATGACGTGACTTCTACGTGCTGTGCAATAGGTCTGCCCTTGGACAAAAGGGTTGTTATTCATGTAGTTGGAAAACTCTTTACGTGTAGAAGTTTTGATGAAGTACGAAATCAATCATATAAGCAAATAAATCTAGAGATCTCTGTGTAGAAATATGTTATTGATTTATATAATTAATTTTTCTTTCCGGATTTAACGACCACCAAGAGCAACTTTAAACGCTGTAAGCAGCCATCTGTCCTTAACTTAGGACCACTGGTTTCAGGAAAGCAACAACGATAGCGCCATCAGCCAAATGCAACACGCATTCATCTTCCGGGATTCGAACCCAAGTCCACCTTGGACGAATTGTCTGAAGCCAGCTCCTCAGACCACTCGACCACCATATTTTGGCTTCACCTGTAGATGATTGGAGAATACATTTTGGTTAACCAAAGGGAAAGGAGCTCTACTTTATAAAAGTTCAAAAGTTCTAGCTCTGTAAGGAAAGAAAAGGAGTTTTTATCACATAGTTTGAGAGCTATCGGGAAAAAAATAGTGATCAGAAACATGAGTTTCTGCTCCACAATGGTATATGAGAGCGTATAATTGAGAACTTTCATTCGCTTGAAGACAGAGAGAGAGAGAGAGAGAGAGAGAGAGGGAGAGAGAGAGAAAGAGAAACAGACAGACAGACAGACAGAGGAAGAGAACATGTGGGAGAAAAACCGAACAATGAACCATCTACTTGCCTTCAGTACACTCAGGAATGCTGTTCGGCGTCCAAGTTCCGTTCACATGACAATGGTACTTTTCAGGAACAGGTTCGTCGAATTTCCCTGGAGGTCTGCATTTCACGGTGCATGTAGTCTCATTCGGTGCATGAGAGCAAACCCATGACATTTTCTTTGGATCCTTGGAAATCTTTCTGATATCGCACACTGTGACACCTAAAAATTTTGAATCATAAACGTTCAGGAAAAGTGTGATAAGAAAGAAAAGCCATTGCATATCAAAATAAAAAATGCACGACGTGCATCTCATTAAAGACTGCATACGAAACCATTATATTTTAGGGTTTGTGATCGCAATATATCATCTGATTGAAGTCTGTGCTTCAAAATTCGACATGCTGATATTACGCGTAATTTACCTCTCTGCCTTCTTTTTCCTTTACTTTGATGCGCTCCAAATATCTGCACTTCTACAAGTAGTGTGAAAGATTCTTTTCGCATCATACTGATCACAACATGGTAGATAGTTCTGTATATCTTATGCTTTCGCCATACATATCTTAAACTTCCGAGATGTGGCGCTAAAGGAAATGGCGCCGAATAGGCACTATTACCGTCAAGTTATACACATTTCAGAGACTATGTATTTTCACTCGTGACGCTGACATTATTTATAACAGTCCTGGAACTTTTCAGTTTTTACAAATCGCCTATTGCTGTGAAGAAATAATCCCCTCTTTAAAAAAAAGGCTAAAAAATTCATTGTTTTATAGTATAGAGCAGTGGTATCTATTTGATGGTTCGCGGTAAAAATTCTGTAATGGCCTCTCCATAAATTTACATAAAGATAGTTTTCAAACCGCAAGTGAGTTAAAATGCATTTAGAGTTTAATTGTCTTTTCTTTAGGAGAAGCGTTCTTACATAGCCAGCATGCACGATAGGGTGATTGGTGCTGCATTACTTTAACTAAGCACCAAAGTCTTGCAAGTAAACCAGTTGATTTTTCAAGCGGAAACCCAAAGAATTCAAAGTAAAAAGGGCATCCTGAAAGTAAAGTCTCATCCATCATACAATTTTTATTTGTAGTTGCAACGATGTGAAACTTGGTGGCAAAATACTTCGAGATATTGTTAATAATGCTAGTATATTCAAGGTATTATCTATCCATCACTTTCTATACATTTCCGCCATCTTTGAACCCATTGGTAAAATCCATTTTGGAAACATTCCTCAGACTGTCGTTTCACAGCTAGTTTAACGTCTGTCACATCGCCGAAATGTTCCCCACAGAATGTGGGTTTCAAAGGGGCATACAGGAAAAAGTCTGAGGGAGCTAAATCAGGACTGTAGGGAGATTGGAGCATCACCATCCACCCCATTTTGGCAATTGCCTGTGAAGTCTCAATTGAGGTGTGGGGACGTGCATTATCATGGTGTATAACAACACTATGAAGTGGAATGTCGCGTCTTTTCCTTCTCGTGGCTTCTTTTAACTTCTTTGATGTCTGGACATAGTGAGCACTGTTTATTGTTGCAACTCCTGGATGATGACACGACGATCAGCTGTGATGAGGTATTTCACTCGTTGTCTGTTGGTATCTGTCTCTGCAGTTGCGGGTCTTCCATTCCGTTGTTTATCCAACACTGAACTTTCTCCTTCTCGACACCTCTTCATCCATCTTCGGACATTACTGATATCCATTGTGGCAGCTCCATACACCGCCAAGAGTCTTCTGTGGATTTCTGGAACCTCACATCCCTGTTTTTTCTCCAGACACTGAAGTTTCTCCTTCTCGAAACCTCTTCATCCATCTTCGGACATTACTGATATCGATTGTGGCAGCTCCATACACCGCCAAGAGTCTTCTGTGGATTTCTGGAACCTCACATCCCTGTTTTTTCGCCCGACACTGAAGTTTCTCCTTCTCGAAACCTCTTCATCCATCTTTGGACATTACTGATATCGATTGTGGCAGCTCCATACACCGCCAAGAGTCTTCTGTGGATTTCTTGAACCTCACATCCCTGTTTTTTCGCCCGACACTGAAGTTTCTCCTTCTCGAAACCTCTTCATCCATCTTTGGACATTACTGATATCGATTGTGGCAGCTCCATACACCGCCAAGAGTCTTCTGTGGATTTCTGGAGCCTCACATCCCTGTTTTTTCGCCCGACACTGAAGTTTCTCCTTCTTGAAACCTCTTCATCCATCTTTGGACATTACTGATATCGATTGTGGCAGCTCCATACACCGCTAAGAGTCTTCTGTGGATTTCTGGAGCCTCACATCCCTGTTTTTTCGCCCGACACTGAAGTTTCTCCTTCTCGACACCTCTTCATCCATCTTTGGACATTACTGATATCCATTGTGGCAGCTCCTTTCACCGCGAAGAGTTTTCTGTGGATTTCTGAAGCCTCACATCCCTCTTTATCCAGGAATTCAATTACGACTCGCTTCTTTTCTCTGTCATTCATGATTTTTATTTCCAATGTCTGAAAAAAAATTGTTCCTACATTAGTAACATATCATAGTACGTGTCAGTGCAGTTTCATTAAAATCATTTCAAAATTTCAAAAGTTATCAAGGAGGAGGCATTACTTTCAGGATACCGCTTGTATCTAATACTAATTCGTATATTTTACTTCGTAATCAAGATAGTGAAAATGCGATTTCTTGCTAACTATCACAAAGGAAAAGCTGGGAAAGCCCATACTATTGCGGAAAATCTGATTTTACCGTGGGCAAAAGCAATTATCAAGTTCAAGTTGTGTGACGATTCGGCAAAGAAATTGAACATGATACCTCTTCCTAAAGACATAGTGCCTCGCAGAACCCACGATATATCTGAAGACGTTGAAACTGTTATTACAGAACGGGTGCGGAAAAGTATTATGCACGCTCTGCAGTTAGATAAAACCAGAGACATTTCTAATCTAGCAACGTTAATTGTATTTGTACGATACCTGAACGATGGTAAAATGAAAGAAAATATGCTTTTTTTCCGCCCGTTTAAATAGCGTACAAGTGGTGTGGGCATTTTGAGGTAGGACCACGTCTAACTTCGAGGATAGTATGGGGCGACTTAGGGCCGACCGCCAGTGAAAACAATAATTCCCAATTGAAATCATTATCGCGTTAAAAATAAGAGCTACACCCTAATCGCGTTAGCATATTCGTAAACAGCATGGAGTCCAATTCGCGTACTGCGCAATACATCGTGCGCGCGACGCTCCCTGTGCGCGGGGGAGATGATGCGATATTTCTGGGTGTGCCGCTGCGTTTGACTCAATCTATCTCGGCAACCGTGAGCGCAACGCGACTGTGCGTGGTATCGTTTGAAAGCTCTCGACGAGATCTATTCAAACATACAAAGAACATTCCGCAGTGGTTTGAACTGAACTTTTTAAAAACTGTTTTCTTGTGAACGGTTAACATTTTCGACAGTGCGGATGAATTCGCAGAATGAACGCAAGCAAAAGTGGAAAAAATCAAAACGAAAGGCAAGAGCAAGTGATGAGGAATGTAAGAAGCACAAGAGCACCACGTTGGGTAATTCATGTATCGATCTGCTTTGTGTTCGCAATACCAGCATTATACGTTAAAACTATGTAAGATACTTTTCATGTAATAGACCTGTGTTGGCTATAACAAATTAAATAAAAGCTTTGAAACCATACTCTACTTGCTCATTTGAACTCTCGGATCTGCAAGTCGTAGTCCTACGTTCGAAACTGACTGCTCAACCAGAACTGAGCCTACGTGTATTTTTTTTTTAATAATCAGCTCCTATTTTTAAGAAAAGCAAACTGAATTGTCTTATTTATGTGGAATTTGTGCAGATGGCGCAAATCGATGACAGGAAAATTTGTGGGCTTAGTTACTCGTATAAAAAACGTATGTGTGAATATACATTGGACGCATTGTAGTATTAATACACACGCCTTGGCACCGAGACGAAGGCCGCAACAATTAAAATATGTGTTTGATGAAGCTACCAAAGTAGTCAGCTTTATAAAATTCAGACCAACTAATTCCAGACTATTTACTTCCGTATGAAAGGATATGGACATCGAGAATGTCACTGTTTCGACGGGTACAGGCATCAGATGGCTCTCAGCCCGGCAAAGTGCTTAAGCGTTTGAATTAAGTCAAAAATTAACTGTTTTCTTTGAAGATTACTCTTTTTATCTTAGAGGGTTTACAGCATATCACACATGGCTTCAAGAAATAGCATATTTGGCAGATATCTTTTCGAAAATAAATGAATTTAATTTATCATTACAACGTTAAAATACGACCATTGTGTTTGTTCAAGATCGAGTGCAAGGTATGCTATAAAAGTTAAAATTCTGGGAAGACGTTATTGAGAACGTACCGAGTGTTTTATCATCTCACACAACCTTTTAATAGAAAATGAACTGACTTTAGACCGCAAAGTTAAAACCAATACCAAATGTCACTTAAAGTCCCTAAGGTGATTTCTAAGGAATATTTTTTCCAGTTTCTAAAAAATTCAATTGGATTCGTAATCTAACTGACGAGTCTTTCATATAGTTGGCTGCGGACCTCTCTATGACAGAAAAAAATCTTATTGATATGTCGACTAATTTTGGACTTCAAACTTTATTCAAGAGCAAAAGCCTTACACATGTTTGGCTTGCATTAAAATCAGAGTATCCTTCCCTTAGTGACAAAGCTGTTAAAATATTTTGGCCACTTTCAGCAACTTACATGAGCGAGAAAGATTTCACTACTGTCAGCTCGCTTAATTCAAAATATCGAAAGAAACTTGATGCAGAATCAGATCTGAGATATGTCTGTGTTCTGTCGAACCGAATACTGATGCAATTGTTCTATTAAACAAGCCCAGAAATACCATTAAATTTAAGATTTGCTTTGATTCGTAAGTATTAATATGATTATAACTATTTTATTATATTTACTTGTTTCTGCTACAAATAGTTTAACCTTTGTTTCAAGAATATTTCTTACTTAGTTCTAGGTTATTTAGATATTAATTTACATTTTATAATACAGTAGGTGTACTTTTTGATGTGAGAATTCTTTTAGTTTTACAAAATACGTATATGTTCTTGAAATAATTTTTTTATGAAGTTACAGGGATTTTTATTAAGAAATATAACTTTCGTGAAAGAAACCGCAAGTACTGGACGCATTTAAGAATATACGTATAAATTGTTGTATTACGTATTATGTGAACGGAAATTGGTGCAGGAGTTTGCGATAACAATATAATGTTGAAAGGGGTTTGCGAGTCAAAAAGGTTGGGAACCGTTGGTATAGAGATTACAGAAATTTGCTTTCCTTTTATGAGATCAACAAAATGCTTTCCATTATACAGCTTATTTGCCGATTGCTTGCTAAAGAACTGATGGGACAAGAGTAAAGATTCTTTAATAATAATAATAATAATAATAATAATTATATATTGATCTCCTGGAACACCGAGCCAAAGAAATCAGCAGCCTCAGAAAATACTTCCATCAAAGCAAGGAGGCCCTTTACCAAGCGATAAACCAGAGTGACAAAAAATAAACAGCCCCAGACCTCTCTGCCCAGTACATCGAAATTGGAACGAGGGAGTCAAAAGTAAAAGCTTGGGGCAAGAAAGTCCTACTCGGAAGGCACTGTACAACGATCTGCAATCGGACCATGTGGATAAGACTGCTTCCAATGCATGGCTAACAAACGGATCACTGTTCCCCGAGACAGAAGGGTTTCTGATTGATGGCTATACAAGATCAAGTTATAAACACCAGAAACTACCAGAAGCATATTCTGAAGGACACGTAAGTGGAAAGCGACACATGTCGGCAATGCCATCAAGCGCCAGAGACCATCCAACATATCACAGCAGGGTGCAGAGTCCTCACACAAACAGAGTACACGAACAGGCACAGTCAAGTCGCCAAGATTGTCCATTTAGAAATTGGCAAGAAAGCACCACCTCATTACAACTGAGCTTTTCCCCTACTACAAGTATGAGCCAACAACGCTTTTAGAGAACAAAACCCGCAAAATGTACCTGGACAGATCGATCAGGACAGATAAGACAATCCCCTACAATCGGCCCGACATCATCCTGGTCGACAAGAAGAAGAAGTCAACATACCGCATGGACATAGCCGTGCCCAACACGTGCAACATCCAGAAGACGCAAGGAGAGAAGGTGTCAAAGTATAACGACCTGTGATACGAAGTCAAGAAAATGTGGCATATGGAGAACGTCACCACCGTTCCCATAGTAATATCAGCCACAGGAGTTGTACCTAAGACCAGTCACAGCTCATACAGACACTAAACCTTCAACCGAACACCTACGTGGGACTAGAGAAGGTAGCTATCCTGAACACTTGCAGGATAGTAAGGAAGCTCCTGGACAACTGAGCGAAAGCAATACCACTTCCCAGACTTGGTACGTCGAACCCGTCTCGGAAGGAAAGGAAGAAACCCTCAGGAAGAGGTGGAATTTATATATTAATAATAATAATAATAATAATAATGATAATAATAATAATAACCCAAAGTGAATTAAAAATACTGGATCGGAAAACTCGAAAGTTATTAAACATGCATTATACACTCCATCCGAAAAGTGATGTTGACAGATTATATTTACCTCGGAAAATTGTAGGAAGAGGACTACTACAAGTTCAAAAAGTAGTAGAAAAAGAAAAAAAAAGCCTGAATGATTGCGCCAACAGAAGCTGAGAAAAGCTACTTCAGGCAGTTAACAATGAAAATACATTAAAAACAACAGAAAGCAAAGGTTGACTACAAGAGAAAGCAGTTTGAAAGCAGATTAGATGGCTGGAAGAACAAGCCACTGCATGGACAATTTCTAAAGAATATTGAAGGGAAATGTGACAACAATTTGAATTGGGCATGGCTGAAATTGGGTTCCATAAGAAAGAAACGGAAGGTTTGATTTTTGCTTCATAGCAACAGGCATTACAAACAAATGTTATGAAAGCTAAAATCCAGGATGTCAGTGATAATCCAAAGTGTCAACTTTGTCACGAAAAAGATGAAACTGTGTCTCATCTTATACGCGAATGTAGCAAAACTGCACAGATTACAAAGCTAGACAGGATTGGGTTGCAAAATTGATTCACTGTTAATAAGCAGAAAGCACGATCTGCCAGCATCGAAAAGCTCAGGCTGAGAAAGTCGTAGAAAATGATCAAGTCAAGATCTTGTGGCATTTTCTAATTCAAGCCGATCGGCACGAAAAACATTATACACCAGGCATAACAGTCATAAAAGATCGGAAAGTCTGAATAATTGATATAGCGATTCCTGGAGATGCCACCAGAGTCGATGAAAAAGAACTGGAAAAATGACTAAATATAGAGACCTGGCCATTGAAGTTACCCGATTACGTACAAAACACACAACGGCGGTTCCCATTGTCATCGTGGCACTTGGAACATTGTCAAAAAAATTTATTAATCATTTCGAAAAATCACAGCTTTCTGATATACTACCTACAGAACTACAGAAGACAGCTTTACTTGGGCATCATACACTGTATTTTACGCCGATTCTTGACTGATACTTAGATCTCCGGTGGAAACTCGTATCAGCTCAACACCAGTCAATGATAATTTTGCTGTTTATATTTGATTGTCATAGGCTGTGTGCTTCGTATATTTCGAAAAAAACAGATAATAATAACAATAATAACGCCAACACTAAATTGTGCTCCAAGTTAAAAATGTTACTATCAATTTTCGGGCTATGTCCACATTAACCTACTAAGATCTTTAAATGGACCAATATTAATCTACAAGAATCTGACGGATTCCCCAAAATACTTTTAACTAGATACAGATACCACCATCCAAATTCAGTAGCTGAAATACTGTACCAGAAAAGAAAGAAGGTGGAAAAGAGCTAAACGATACTTTAGATCTCCGCCTGAAACAAGAGAAACAAGTCAAAAAATACTTTTAGGAAAAAAGACCGCAACCACTACAGTGGTACTGCAGCTGACGAAGACTTTACCTCACTGAACCTGAATACTGCTCAGCTCCTTCCGCAATTAGAAAATAATTCAGACCCACTGAAAATTTGGAAAAGCAAAATGTTTCACGAAAAATACCCAAATATCTTAGCTCTTAGAAACATTGAAAATAATTCCTCTTTACAATGGTAACAGAAACCGGGAGATTCTTCATTGGGATTCCACACCGCGTTATCGCAACTCATAACTACAGGACACACATTGTAAGAGTGAATTGTAACATTTTACGTAAATTTTGATAGAAACACTCTTTGCATGTTAATATGACCACGTGATGGAGGAAAAAAGGAAAAACTTTGTGCCATTTTGCTCGTTTTCGAAAATGAACCTTTCCGTTCCTTGGGTAGGAACTGTGATGGACACTAAGCCGTGAGTACAACGGACAGGAAACAACGCACTTTAGTTATCCCCACCTGCGATGCTTAGAGACTCCTAGTGACTAGGATTAATGGACTGGGTGTACATTCGTTAAAGTACAATCTATGCCAGAATGTTTAATGGAGGAGGAGCCCATACTATTGTAATATATACACTGCTGGCCACCCAAAATGCAACACCAAAAAGGAAGCATCCGATTGACCTGAAATTCACACCATGCGTCGCCCGCAAGAATACATGCTAACAATTAGAATTGCAAGGCATATGCAAATCATGTGCGCCCGGCACGCCACCGAGAAGCACTATAAGAAGGGTGCCCAGACGGCTGGATGTAAGTAGTGGCAGTGTGTTGTGCTGCCGGACCTGTGCGTGGGAACCTTCCTGATCCCTCGTCGCATAATACGAACTGAGAAAATGATGTCCGCGTGTTCCGCAAGTCGCACGGGCCTGTAAGATCAACCGTTTCATCTTTGTATCTGTTGTTATGTGTCCAGTAAATCTGGCTTTGCTATCTCGTGTCCTTCTTGGTGTTGCATTTTAGGTGGCCAGCAGTGTACTTTTAAGAAATGTACGTTTCGGGGTTCGACAGAGGACGAATAGTGGCTTATCGCGACAGCGGCTTATCGTATCGAGACATCGGCGCCCGTGCGGGACGACATCCAGCTACAGTGAGGCGAGTATGGACTCGGTGGGTGCATAAGGGACGGATGGACCGACGTAAGCAACTGCCGCGGCAGCGGCACACCGCCGGACGAGAGGACCGGCATGTTGTGCGGCGGGCATCGACGGCTCTCACCGCCATATCACGAACTTTAGTGCAGGAATTAGGGCGTGTTGCGCTACAATCTGTGTCAGCACTTACCGTTCGACGTCGTCTGCAGGAGCGGGGACTTCTCGCACGACGCCCATTGCTCCGCTTACCATTGATGTTACACCACCGGCGAGTGAGGCGGCAATGGGCCGTTGAACACCGCACCTGGACTACGAAATGGCACGACATTGTCTTCTCCGACGAGTCCCGCTTCTGCCTGCAACACCAGGATGTTCGGATCCGCGTGTGGCGGCACCGCGGCGAGAGACTGCATGACACCTGCATTATGCATCGCCATACCGGTCCGTCGCCTGGCGTTATGGTTTGGGGCGCAATTGGATATAACAACCGCACCCCTCTGGTACGCATCGCCGGTACACTCAACAACCATCGCCTTTTTGGAGCCTGTAGTTCTCCCTTACCTACAGGAACTGTCAGCTGCCCCGTTTCGGCAGGACAATGCGCGCCCGCACGTGGCACGCATCGTGCAACAATTCTTCACGGCCCACGAGGTGTCACTGCTGCCGTGGCCCGCCTGTTCTCCCGATGTGTCGCTCATCGAACACGTCTGGTCGCTGATCGGCAACTGAGTGGCCCGGCAAACACCAACCGTGGCTACGCCTGATGAACTATGGCAACTTGTGGAAGCAACCTGCACCGACATACCCCAAGCCCATATCCAAAGCCTCTGTCGTTTGATGCCTCGGCGTGTAGCGGCCGTTATTGCCAGCCATGAGGAGCCACACGAACTATTGATGTCTGCGTGTTCCGCAAGTTGCACGGGCCTATAAGCTCAACCGTTTCATCTTTGTATCTGTTGTTATGTGTCCAGTAAATCTGCCTTTGTTATCTGGTTTCCTTCTTGGTGTTGCATTTTGGGTGGACAGCAGTGTACTTTTAAGAAATGTAAAAGCTATTGTATTTTCTAAGCATCTCTAGGTCGAGGTACCCTTGAGAGCGCCGTTCTTCGGAGATAGAATCTTAGAACAGGAATGCAGCCAAGGTCTGGTGAGCTAGCGAACCTAGGTGCTCTGACCTTGGGAAAGATGGGCACGCCAAAGGCGCCAGGTCGGAGGGTGATGGGAATTTCCCCTGGGGCATGCACGGAAAGGGTTCTTCTGTGTCCCAGGAAGGGAAGGCAGTCTTCTTTTTGGCGGACGGTGATCTAAGTCGCTCGGAGGAGGTTTCTCTCAGGTAGAGGACTCTGGATGTTATTGCCTCTCGTTTTGTGGAAAGACGGGCGAAAAAGATTGCGTCTAGCGTAACAAGCCGAAACAGCCTTTGAAGATGCGTGGGTAATCTGCGCCGTTTTACGGAGTAGACGGCGGCAGATACTTTACTTCTTTAGCGGAATGAACAGCGGAACCCGCTGGACTAACAATATTTCGGGAAACGGTAATGTAGGCAGAGGTTAGAATACTTCCGAGAACTGAGGACTCGAAGCGGACTACAGGACACGGGCGGCTTAAACTCTTGGATCTCAATTAAACGTTGTTTTGTTTTGTTAAAAAAAGATCGTTGTTTTGTGATACTGGAATACTCTTCACTACCCCTCCCTTGATTCGCAGATGCACATAGTAAAGCGGAGGGAGCAGATCACTGGGTATCAAACAAAGTTATATCAGTTTTGAGAACCTAATTACTTTACTTATCGGGGGAGCTACTCTCGTGAGTCAAACCGGAAGTTTTACACTTAAGCGATCACGAAAGTTAGTCAGAGTACCATGCTCATCGCTACACACATAATCGAAGCTGCAAATGAAGACACCTGTGGGACGTGTGGAAAAGTCATTGAAACGAAAGAACATATTTCAGCTCACTGCTGTCTTCTTAATAAAAAAATACGTTCGAAGACAAGATCAAATTGCTAAGATCCTTCATCAAGAGCTAGGCGTTAAACGTGGTCTAATACAAGGTTATACTCCCCTTTATTAGAAATACTAACTAGAAACTATTGCTGAAAGTCGAAATTGCATCATATTACTTTACTTATCGGGGGAGCTACTCTCGTGAGTCAAACCGGAAGTTTTACACTTAAGCGATCACGAAAGTTAGTCGGAGTACCATGCTCATCCCTACACACATAATGGAAGCTGCAAATGAAGACACCTGTGGGACGTGTGGAAAAGTCATTGAAACGAAAGAACATATTTCAGCTCACTGCTGTCTTCTTAATAAAAAAATACGTTCGAAGACAAGATCAAATTGCTAAGATCCTTCATCAAGAGCTAGGCGTTAAACGTGGTCTAATACAAGGTTATACTCCCCTTTATTAGAAATACTAACTAGAAACTATTGCTGAAAGTCGAAATTGCATCATGTACTGGAAGAAACCTATCATTACAGAGAAATCCACTGACCACAATCGACCTGACATTTTAATTGTAGACAAGAAAGGAAACGAGGCACAATTTATAAATGTAGCGGTTGAGCTTATAGAAAGCATCTAAAGAGCAGTGTGTGAGAAAATCTCTTCATAAGAAAACCTACGAATGGGAATCAAAAGGACCTGGGAACAGAGCATAACACAGAGCGTACCAGGTGTAGTTTAGGAAACCGTGGTGGTACCTAATAACTTTCGAAAACAATCACGAGGAATTAGGATCTCCACCCAATTCAAAAGGCAGCCATTTTACAGACCTGCTATATCACCAGAAAGTTCCTGAATTTCAGGGTTGAAATGAATATCTTCGCCTTTCCTCACGTGCTCCGGCTTTGAAAGTCGACAACAACAAATGATAATAATAATAATAATAATATTGGTAACAGTAATAGAACAAATATTTTTAGAATATGTTCTTCACAATCCAAAATAATTTACGTGACATCAGTAATTTCAACATCGTAATTAGTGTCGTTTAGGGGCTTTCAGCTTGTGGGTTTTTAGACCGATTTCCTGAAGTTGTTGACATGCATATACCCACCAAGGATTTTGGTCACGTTTTGATTCCAGATAGGAATTAATTTTGTAGAAATGAAATCCTAAAGAGACATACAAAGCTCATGAAAATGTAATATGACAATTTGAAGATATGTCGCGAGAAAAGAAATAATAAACAGCGAAACAGAGACACATCTTCTATTATATTAAAAACACCTAAAATTAACTAAAACAGTAATTTTGCTGTAATGTTTAAATGCATCTTAGTTCTAATACGCCAAAGGGCACATTAGAAATAAAAAGCATTTACAGTAAAAATAAATTAATTTTGGTGATATTTGGGATGAGGAAATCCAATATTTTTATATGTTCTTTGCATTTCATTTCTTTACTTCTTTTGTTTAAAATTTCCATTATCCTTCTGTCTGGATGACGTGTTCATGCTAAAACTACCCTCCATCTGAAAGAGAAGTGCATTGGAAGTGAGCTAAAGCGAATGCAAACTGCTATAAAAAATAAGCATACAAAATATTTTACTGCATATTAGAACCGACATGCCAGGTGAAAAAATAGCTTTCTCTCTGGCACAGGATTACACGGGATTCTTAGGAAAACGAATTAGCATGAAATGATAAGCACCTTTATAAAAAGTGCTAGAATAAAATACTTCACAGTTTATAACTGAAGATTTTCGATATTATTAAATTACGTTATGACAAAACATTTTTAACGCTCTTGGCAAAACAAGGGGGTACCTTTTTTTGTCACGGATGCCACGATAAAAAATTTTAACAGAGTCGTTTCGCCCTTCAAAGGCGCACCATCTGGCCCAAACGCTTAGGGGTTTTCATAGAATTTGGGCAAGTATCGAGTAAAATTAATTAATAAAAACTGAACCGAGTCCTTTTCTGCTGCCTCGGGTGCTGAGTGACCTGTATCTCTCGCTTCTGACCATTTGTCCATGATGAGCCCTGGTTCGAGGTATGCGTTAAGTGTTTGTTTGATGGCCCTTTCTTCCCCCATTTCCTGAAACGAATGGCGCTATAGCAACTTATAGTCTTTAAAGCTGCTCATCGTTGACTTTAAACTCTCCCTCAAAAGGTGTTTGGTATCAATTGTTGTTACTTCAGTGTTCAATTGATTATACGAGTTGAACATTGATGTCATAACAAAGCAAGTTGGGTCAATTTTGACGAATCTTTTGTCTCAATTTTGTCCTCAGAAAGTAACGATAATATTGTGCGTTGACATTTTGCCCTACCGGCACTCGATCAGAGACCATAACACCTTGGGCATCGTACGCAAAAATCATCATTTGCTTCACTTTGGAATCTTGCAGACGACACTTTGAGGGGCGGGTGAAACTCCATTCCGCTGATTGTGACTTCAGTTCCGGTTCACGGGTCTCATCAATTGCGACAATTCTGTTCGGGAAAGTGTCGCCCTCCCTTTCGAACCTGTGGAGGTGATCCTGTGCGATGCTCACTCTGGCTGCTTTCTGCTCGGGGGTGAGTTGATGGTGCAACCAGCGCGCGGCCATTTTTCTTCATCCCGGTGAAGAGACATGACGAACAAATCTGCCTGTTGAGCAATCTCCTTGACTGTCAAAGGGCGATTCTCTTCGAGAAACGTTGCAACAGTGGCGACAGATGTTTTTTCTGTCGCCGTTTGAGGTCAGCCTGAGTGGAGATCATGTGAGATGCTGCTTCGGCTCTCCCAAAAGAGTGATACCCAGCAATAAATTGTGCTTCGATCAAGAGTTATTTCACCACTAACTTCTTGCAAGGCAGTGTGGGTCTGTGTCGGAGTTTTTCCTATCAGGGTTTCTATTTTCAGGAACGAGCGGTGGTCTAACGCAGTGACTCGACTTGAGGAGCTGCATGCTTCCTCTTTCAAACCCTTCCACGTCCACACAGCAAATCATAGCGCGTCGTTCTTACACCACTGCGTTGCGAGGGTCATAACAGAATTTTTTTTTATTGAATGCTTAACGACCACCGTAAGCTACTCAGTGGGATATATCAGTCGGCCGTCCCTAATTTAGGGCCACTGGTTTCAGGGAAGGAAAAGAGCCAGTGCCGTAAGGCAAACACAACATTCATTCCTCACCGGGATTCGAACCCGGACCCCTTCACGTACGAATAGTCATAAGCCAGCGCTTAGACCACTGCGCCATCAGGGCGGCACAAAAGCTCTGCACACGTTAATCTAAAACGGAAGCCGATGACGCAATCGGAAAAACGATTCCGTCATGTCAAGGACAGACGCTTATCAACGCAGTGGTTTCGGAACGACGCGCTATTATTTGCTTTGTGGACGTGGGAGGGTTTGGAAATGGAAGCGTGCAGATCCTTTGGTGGAGTCACGGCGTTGGACCACCGCTCGTTCCTGAAAATAGAAACTCTGCTGAGAAAAACTTCGACACAGATCTACACTGCCTTGCAAGAAGTTTGTTGGGAAGGAACTCTTGATCGAAGTATAATTTCTTGCTGAGAACAAAGTTGAGACCGCAAAATCGTCCCAAGTTGTTGGAAATGGGAGCGATCTTGCTGTATGACAAAGCATCGTGTCATAGTGCGGCGTCGGTACGAGGACTTTTGTCTAAATATGGCTGGAAAATTTTATCCTACCCACCATAGATCCCTGATCTCAGTCCACCCAAATTTGATTTTTTCCCAAAGTTAAAAAATCGGCTCTGTGGCTTCCGCTGCGAATCGCTGGACGAACTGTCATTGGACGTGACCCGAGTAATACGACAGCTGAACAAAGATGGCGGACTACGATGCATCCAGGATATATCTCACCTCTGGCAAGCTGTCATTAGCAGCGGAGGGGAGTACATTGAACGGCAGTAAGGAACGTTTTCTCCATTACTTCACACTTTTCTCAAAAATGGACAGTATGCAGAACTTTTGTTATGAGCTCCGTAGACAAGTACATACTGTTGAAAAAAAATAAAAATAAAGAGTTTCAGTAGGATTCCCTCAGAGCAAGAGAATTCAGAGCAATTGCCCACGCATTCAGACGGCATGGAGTAAACCAATGCATGCCAGTTGAGTAGTCGAAAATTAAATTGTCCACCATTTGTTCAAAATAAAAGAATTTCATTCCTGACAGCTAAATATGGAAGCTCTTGACAACACAATTATCATGTGATCGAGACACTGGAACATATTCAGAGGTGAAAAACAAACAACAACAACAAAAAAGAGGATGCGGCGGAACAATGGTGGACTTGGACATATAAAGCTGAAGTCTACCAAAACGTGTTGAGATTGCACCATTAAATTTTCATATTTTTATGATTTTCAACATCACAAAATTTCTCTTCAGAACTACTCATAGGTTTCAGCAAAGAAAGTGTTTAGCAACACCACTGCCTGCTGGTAAATGATACAATACATGAATTACTCTTCGATGCGAAAAATGTAAATGTTAGTTGTATGCATATGCCAGCCAAAATCTATGTGACCGGAATGCAAACCCACAACACCTGATAAAGTGGATCGTGGTATGATAACTATTTATCACTCATGTTTAGATCATTCAAAGCTCATAAAGACGAGAGATAGGTACTTGAAAGTGGGAGCCAAATATTTTTGTTTTTAACATTCTATGGCGCAACAATATCCCAAAGAAAAGTGTTAAAAATAACAGCTGTGTAAAAAGAGCAACAATGTATAGTATGATACAAATTTGGAAGATGTGAATCCATTTCATGGTGTAAACATGACATGGATTTTAAGTTAGATAATATCCAAAAATTTGAAAATTTCGTCCTCCTGGAGCGGGAATTGAAACCGCGTTTTCCAGATATCGCCCGGGTATACTAACCACTACACCATGCAGAACGACCAAGTTTCAAGTTTCCGATTAATTTGAATATAACCATCGCATGATTCGACAGTCGAAGCAACCGGCGTTCACATATAGCGAATCTGGAGGTTTTCAATTCATTCCCGTGATTGCCCGGAGGCGCAGAACATCAATGAATGAAATACGAGATTACACCATTGCAAAATACAAATTTGGAAGATGTGAATATATTTACTGGCGTAAATATTACATGGATGTTAAGTCAGATAAAATCCGAAAACTTGAAAATTTCGTCGTCCTGAAGCGGGAGTCAAATTCGCATCTCCCAGATAGTGCCCAAGTATGCTGGTAGTAGCATGATATCGCTTCGAGTTTTATATATGAGCACCGGTTGCTTCGACTAGCGAATCCTGTGATGGTTATATTAAAATTATTCTGAAACTTGGTCGTTCTGGGCGCTGTAGTGGTTGGCATCACACACCACCCAGAACGAAGGGTTCCATTCCCGCTCGAGGACGACGAAATTTGCGTGTTTTCGGACGTTGTCTGACTTAACATCTATGTCATATTTACATCTATAAATAAATTCACATCTCCAAATTTGCATTGTAAAATGGTGTAATCCCGTATTTCATTCGTTAATGTAAGTATACGTTGCAGTAGGTCATTGTTTCACCAGTTTGTTTTTCAGTGATATAATAATTTGTTTTGTGGAAACGATTTTTCTTATTGAAGTGCGATTTGATTCACAATAAAGAATAAATTCTAGTTCTTTTGAACAATGATTCTGACAAAAAACTTAGTTAAACTTTGGACTATGTCTCACGCATGTACAACACGATAAAATAAGTTTACAGAGACGAAACGGTTTTTCAGTGAAGGTTGCTCTGTGAGTTAAAAATACTTCAAAAACAGAATAGGATACATGGGAAGTGACACAGACTCAAATGTGGAAAACTGTATCATTAAAATCAGTCAGTATACAGAGTAGTACATGCTATATCTACCTCCCTAATCTTGACTTTGATATTAGAATTCACGATTGACTCCGATATGGTCGAATGGCAATTTCCATAAACACTTTCCAACCGGGTTTTCATCAATTACAGCAACTTTAAAGATTAATATAGGTAGAAAATAATGTAGTTTTCTTTTCATGCCTGTTAGTCTGGGAAATATTTAACTTACTGTATTCGCATTGATTTCCTCGAAACCTGGAATCACAGCGACACACTCCTGGAGTCTTACATGTTCCTCCATTCTTACACTCTGATCCACAAGAAGCTGAAAATTTTAAAGCACATACAATAGTAAATTACTCAGAAATTAAAAGAGAGCACAACATCAGAAAATGCCTAAGTTTCATGCAGATAGAAACAACAACAAAAACATGGTATAACACGAACACTCGCTGAAGCCTAATTTCAATACTGTCACTTACTAACGAACACATTTTGTTTTATTTAAGGGCGTATACGAATCTATATAAAGACCTGGAGTGTAATGAATATGTGCTTGATTGTTAACTACTTACTGCCTTTTAATAAGCTGCTTCTCCTAGCTTCGGCAGTTCTTTAAAGATCAGCTCTTTGGATATGCTTAATAGAAGGCCTAGCACTTGAATCAATCGCAACATGTAATTTGTAGATTAAAAGGTTCACAGTTGATTACAACGTATACAGTTGATTACAACGTATACTTCTGTTCCAGAAATAACACAATCGCAATCAATGAAAAAGTATCTTTGACATGGAGAAATTCTAAATTACAGACCTATGTAATATCATCCTTTTATTCACAATGTGTTATTACATGCTTGATACATAAATATCCTATCCGTCTTGTGTAGAATAATAATATTTAAACAATTTTATGTCGTGGAATACATGAACTTCACCGGAATATTTGTGGATCACAAGGGAAAACTGATTAGTCATATCTTACATATGCTACGAATTAAAAACAAATTACTGGCTTAAAATAACATGTTTTGTTACGTGCGCGACCTCAGAGTCTGTAGGGCAACAACAGAAATAATCTGTACACACAAATTTTAGCAGGGACAGATGACCGTTGAGACCCCCAAACAAAGTGAACTGATAGCTCAATCTGAAGGTCTTCTTATGAAACAAAAGAAGAAAGTGTTACAATGTTTGGATGCTAAAATGATTGCAATCCCCTGAAACACTTGAAAGCACGAATCTCTAGCAAAATGATTTCACGAATAAAAAGGGCAATATTTTCCAGCATCAAATCAAATTCATCCTGAAATTATACTTGAACACAGGTATATGTAGCTACCACAACACATAGACTGAAGTGCCAGAAAAACTGGTACACCAGTCTAATACCTGGTACGTCACCCACGAGAGCGCAGGACTGCAGAAATACGACGGGGCATGGATTCCACTAGCTTCTGGAAATATGCTGTAGGCAATGCACACCGTACTTCCTGCAGATCGTTGCACAATTCGGGTGTATTCCGAGGTCTCCGATTCCTGTGTTCGATAGCGCGTTGCACAGCATCCCAAATGTGTTCTATCACGTTCAGATCTGTGGACGGGTGGGAATGGCAACACCATAAACGCAGATGAATGCTCTTCTAACCATAATGTGGCGTCCCTACACTTCTGTTGTCCTGTTGGAACAGGCCCATCCCATCAGCATGAATGCAGGACATGAACGGGTGTACCTCGTCACAAAGGATGCGCACACAGCGTTGGCCGGTCACAGACGTTTGTAAACGTATCAGGAGTCCCATTGAAGTCCACCTAAACACACCCCATACCATTACGGACCCCCACCAGCCGGTACAGTTCCCTGTTGACAGGCTGCATCCATGGCTTCATGGGGTTTGCGCCACACACGAATCCTTCCATCTGCCCGATACAGTTGGAAACGCGACTCGTCAGACCAGGCTACTTGCTTCCAGTCATCACGTATCCAGTGGCGGTGTTGCCGTGCCCAAGCGAGGCGCATACCTCTGTGTCGTGCACCCATCAAGGAAACTCCAGTTGGGCTTCGGCTCCCAAAGCCCATATCGTGCACGGTACTTTGCACAGTCCGGACGCTGATGCTTGTTGAGGAACCAGCGTTGAATTCCGATTATACCTGCGAGAGTGTTGCACGCCTATCGCGTGGAACGATTCTTGACAGCCGATGATGGTCACGTTCACTCAATGTCTTTTTACGGCCACACTGGTATCATAGGTTGGAGGTTTTGCCGGAATTCTTGTAGTGACCTTGCAATGGTCTTCCGTGAAAATCCGAACTTCGTTTCTACCTCCGAAATGCTATGGCCCATCTCACGAGCGCCAACTATGGCACCGCGTTGAAAATGGTTTAAATCGTTATTACTTGTCATTCTCATGACAAAAAGAGCTCTGACAGCTGGTCAGGATGTATATCGCTTTATATACGGACTGGCGGACGCAACCGAGTACGCGCATAGGTGACGTTGCTATGTATTTTGCATAAGCTCGTCTGTGCCAGTTGTTCTTGCACTTCAGTTTATGTAGCTATCGCGATAATCGAAACTTTTTGCGTTATCAGTTGATCAAACACCAGGCTTGAAGAAATTAATAGAAAGTTGCGAATGGATATAATGAAACGTCAAATGTAACACTCAAAAAGGCCACACAAAGCACAACTTTCCCACATTTATATAGAGAGAGAGGGAGAGAGAAATGGGGGAGAAAGTTTGATATCTATTTTTGTTTCTTGCGTAGGAATTTTACAACCACCGTGAGTGATTCGACTGGATATAAGAAATCACCCACACCTAATTTAGAGCTATGTTTATGGCTAATAGTCCGAACAGCGCCCGGGCTCCAGTCCCGGTTAAGGCATGAATTGTGCTTTTGTTCATGGCGCTGGCTCTTTCCCATCCCTCGAATCAGTGCCCTCAAACTGGGGATGGGAGATTGCTGCAGCCCTTAAAGTTGTCACGGTGATCGTTAAAACCCAAAACGAAAAAAAGTAATAAAATAAAATACATGGTCCTCATTTAAAGAAAATGAGTAAGTTTGATAAAGATGAGCAAGCCCTTTATGTAACGCCTCAGACCAGATGCCAAAGTGTGAAAATTTGACACTATCGCAGAAGACGTATCACACCAGCTAGACCAGAATACATTGAGTGATCACTGAATTATGACCATCTGCCTAACACTTCGTAGCATATATCATCCTTTCTCCCCCAGTACAGCAGCTATCTGACATGGCATCGATTTAATAAGATGCCGGAAGCAGTTGGGAGGTATGGGACCAACCAAGCTGTGTGTAATGCAGTCTTCAATGTAGATATGGAGGTGATTAGTGTATCCAGATGCCTGATATGCCGTTCCATATTGTCCCACAAGTTCTCCATTTAATTGGTACCGGGGAAGTTCGGAGGCCATTGGATATGGTGGTAGTCTGAACTGTGTTCCTCAAACCATTCCTTCACAACATTTGACCTGCTGCTCGGCGCATTGTCATCTTGCAAGACACCATCACCATCGAGTGCAGTATCGCTAGGTGTACAGAGTCAGCAAGTAATTCACGATAGTGAACACCACTAATAAGTTGCGCCCCATGCACCACAAGTCCAAGTTCCTACAATGTAAACATGTCCCACACCGTACGACCGCATGCACCGGCTTCCACTGTGGAGACCATGCAGGATGGATAGAGTGCCTCATGTTGTTTGCGCCAAATACGTACATGACCATCCACGAAGTGGAGTAAAAGACACGACTTTTTCCAGTCATCCGTCGTCCAACATTCATGATCTGAGAGGTGAATGACGGGTCCAGGAGAGTCTTTTGCGCCGATAAACCGTGGCCAGGGAAGGGTGTCGTCTGGGTCATCAGCTGTTATAGCCCATACGTGAAAGAGTGCGACGCATGGTCATGACAGATACTGTTCCAGGTTGACTTCTGTTGTATTGAGTAGTCAACTGTTGAATAGCTCCACGTCTGTTGACGTGTACGAGTCTTTGGACCCGTCATTCACCTCTCATATCAATATTTCGGTGCCCTGTATAGTTTTGCCTATGGGTCGTTGTTTGACCATTTTCACGTCATTTCGGATACACTTTAACTACGGTGGCTCACGAACAACCCACCAGTTTAGACGTTTTTAAAACCGAAGCACGCGCTGTCTGAGCTCTCACAATCTGTCTTTCCTCAAAGTCCAATAAATTATTCCGTTTATCTATCACGCTCCGAATTCTAGTACCTACTTTTCCACTCAACGTATGCTGCGTTTGTTGACTAATCACGCCCTCTGAGCAATCAAGCGCTCAGTGGGCCGCATCCACTATTGATAGAGGTGGTCATAATTCAGTGATCATTCGGTATAGATTACCTGACACAACAGCGTAAGATAATACATCTGTGTGTATGTGACTTAGAATACAAGACTCTCAAACTCAAAAGTAATATAATCTACCATGAGAACAACTGGAGGTACACGGTCGTATCAGAAAAATATGACCAGCCCAGTAATTACAGTGTACCCGCCCAGGCGTGACACAGAGTACACGTGACAAGGTCGACTACATGGAGATATAAGCGGCCGACCAAAACAAATGAGCCACAATGCATAACGTGAGCACAATTGGAAGAGGTAGTGATTTGACGGACATACAAAATAAAAGAATGAATGATCATCGGCTACCGAGCCGAGGGTGGAAGGATCTCAGAAACAGCAGATTTCGTGGGCTGTTCGCGAAGTGCTGTATTAAGTGTGTACCAAGAATGCACCGCTGGCACACCGAGCACTTCCCGACGTCGTACCTGTGGAGCCCTGAAGACCATCGGCCCCAGAGCAGAATGTCGCCTCCGTCGACTGGTAAAGGGCAATCGACGCGTAACAGCGCAGCGATTGATCACGCAAATGAACGCTGGGGTACGCAGGTACTTGTCCCCGAAAACAGAAGAGCGAATCCTGTTACGCATGGGGCTCCGGAGTCGACGCTGCGTCCAGGCGCCAATGTTAATCCAGGTGCATCGGCAACGATGCCTGCACTTCGGATGGGACGACCGTCATTGGACAGTAGAAGAGTGGAAAAATGGTTGCCTTCTCCGACGAATCGAAGTTTCTACTCCATAAAAGTGACGGGCGGTGGAGGACACGGCATCAGACACACGGGAACCGACACTGGGACACACTTGTGGGTCAAGTACAGGCAGGTGGTGGCAGTGTGCATATTTGGGGAACGTTTTCCTGGTATGACCTGGGACTGCTGGCACTACTGGATGGGTCCCTGAACGCCAATGACTACAGGTCCATCTTTGCTGACCACATGCATCCCTTCATATTGGCTGTTTACCCTGGTGGTGATGGTGTCTACCAACATGACAATGCGCCATGCCACGTCACTAAGGGGATGCGTTACTGGTTCCAGGAACACAACAGCGATGTCTCTATTCTTCCTCGCTCATCGAAATCGCCTGACTTCAATCTCATAGAGCATTTGTGGGACTATTTGAATCGACAGGTTCAACGCGCTGACCCACAATCACGTCGTATCCAGGACTTCCGAGCTCTGCTGGAGTCCGAATGGGTACGTGTGCCTCGGGCAACCTTGCATAGAGCCTCATTGCGTCCATGCCAAGCCGTATCGCTGCTATTATCCGGGCCAAGGGTGGTTATTCCCATTATTAGGTAGGTGGTCATATTATTCTGATACAACCGTGTATAGGAGAAAAGATCAGACAAGGCGTTTTGCGGTCAGGAAAGTTATCAAAAGAAAATTGTGTTAATTACCACGCTTTTCGTGTTGCCATGCAGAACTAGTGAAATCAGCTTGATGAATTTATTGCTACATGGCTTATATAAGCTTACCATCTGTTTCATATCGCGATTCTTTCCATTAGTGCTAGTTTCGGTGTCTAAGTTCTGAAGTTTTAACGCAAGTGAGGATTTCTCGATATCAAACCAAGCTAGAAAATTAACCAGAGGAATACCATCTTCTGCTGATCCAAAAGATAGTGTGATATGTAAAATATAAATAATACAAAATATTTACTGGCATATGAAAACGTATGACTTTCATGATCAAATTTTAGTTGTGAATGAAAATCGAGGCGAAAATATTCCCTTTCAATCGGCATTTTTAGGAGCAGAGATATCATTGCTAAGAGAAACATGCACCTACACCCCCGCAAGTGGAAAACTACGCACTAGTTGTAGAAACTGTAAGAAACCTGTTCGCTATAAAGAATGCTATCTTTCGTAAGAAACGATTTCAAAATCGAACTTTTAGAAGCTGTTATAATGAGGGAAATATGGTATAACATTTAGGGCCCATAGAGGGTAAGGTGTTCACTATATTGAGCACAAAATGTAAACCAAATATTTATCATGGTACCGAACGAAGAAAATGTTTTCCAGTCTGACTATTGAAAGCAGTGATTAAATACTGTAAGCCCATGGTTAATAGCATGTGTACTTTCGCCCATTAACGTAGAAAATGTACTTCGGGAGATGAACAAAAGCATAGATCATTGTCCACATAGTTCATGCTACCAAAGAGGAAAGAGTTTTCTAGATCCAAGTACATGGTTTCGCATGTCAAAGGACGTGCCAAAGCGGAAAGAATGATAGTAGGTCATACAGGTACCTAGTTCGTTATAACACCATCCACCTAACAGGTGATGAACTGTTTCCCTGTTAGTACTTTTACCAGGACGCACTTCCACTTTCAGTTATGGATTTGGTTTAAAGTTCTGCCACCCAATCCGCCAGCTTCTTGCTATACGTAATAACTGAGGGTAATGACGGCCTTAACAAAAGCGGTAATGCACATGCCACAGCTTTTTCCTCCTTAACTACAGGCGAATCAGCACGTATCCGTGATTTGTGGTCAGGAATTTTCGGAGGTGGTATCCGTTCTGCCATTTGAAGTCCAACCACAACACGCATTGTTTGCAAATCAGTGAAAAAGTAAACAAATCAAGAACAAACAACCACTTACGTCGACAAGCTGGGAAGAATCTGCTGGGTCTCCAGTATCCACTGTAATGCCAACACTGAGCTGGCATTGTTGTCGTGTTATCCGGAAATGCGTAACCTTCTAGACATCGAGCTTCACACGCCCTGAAAGGAAGATATTTTGTACATACCAAGTAAGAATCTGGGAAGAAAGTTTTAACATAACAACAAAAATGGGTTTTGAAGTTCAAACTGTTAGGTTTGTGAAAAGACTACTGCGTATAGCAAAGCGCGGCAAGTGGGACATCCATGCGAAGGAAGGATATTGAGTATATCGCCGAATGGCGAAAATCTGCTCCTCCATAAGGAAAGCAGCAGTTTATGAGAGATCAGCTGAAAGGTAAAGGTGAGAGATGCCTTCACCAAAGGTTCCAAAAGAGCTCCCAAAAGAACAACAGTTACAGTTTCTGAAAACACAAGTTTCTCCGTGACGGGGATCGAATCCATGTCCGTGACGTGGATCGAAACCATATCCGTGACGGGGATTGAATCCATGTCCACGACGGGCATCGAATCCATGTCCGCGACGGGCATCGAATCCATGTTCGCGACGGGCATCGAATCCGTGTCCGCGACGGGCATCGAATCCGTGTCCGCGACGGGCACCGAATCCGTGTCCGCGACGGGCATCGAATCCGTGTCCGCGACGGGCATCGAATCCGTGTCCGCGACGGGCACCGAATCCGTGTCCGCGACGGGCATCGAATCCGTGTCCGCGACGGGCACTGAATCCGTGTCCGCGACGGGCACCGAATCTCTATCCGCGACGGGCATCGAATCCCTATCCGCGACTGGCATCGAATCCCTATCCGCGACGGGCATCGAATCCATGTCCGTGACGGGCATCGAATCCATGTCCGCGACGGGCATCGAATCCATGTCCGTGACGGGCATCGAATCCATGTCCGTGACGGGCATCGAATCCATGTCCGCGACGGGCATCGAATCCATGTCCGCGACGGGCATCGAATCCATAACCGTGACCTGCATCGCATTCATGTCCCTTCACTTCGGTGTAAGTCGCTCTCCCAACTGAGGTACGTGGACAAAATGTCTGTCTGCATATTTGCCGTTATGACACATGTTTCCTTGTTTCCACCTCGGTATTACGTCACATCATCTCCTTCTTATTTTTTTGTTATTTTTTTTAAAGCGAAATAGAAATTTTTCATTAATTCCAAACAATGTCTGGAACAAACATCACACATTTTTCGAAGAACCCAACATCCAGTGGATCCATTTTCCACAATCGGGAGTCAATGTGAAAACACCGCGCCGGGCATCGAAACCGGTTCCCCTCACTCTGGAATAAGTCGCTCTCCCAACTAAACTACACGGACATGTGCTCTCACTGCTATCTGCCTTTATCTCATATGCGTCCTGCGGCGCGTGTACGTCACAAGGCCACACATCGGGAAAACATTAGTGTGTGATTTTTTGCTGCATGAGAAACTCTGTGTACTACTGTACTGGCAAATAGGCACGAGCCAAGTACTGATTGATAGGAGCCGGAATACCCGGAAGGAAACAGATAATTTCAGTTCGCTCTCAGTCGTTCCCAAATTTGAATTTGCGCTACTGTTTGTGAAAATCGCAACACCAAGAAAGAATCGGGCTATTCATATGAAATTTGTATCACAGATTCCTCATACTACCAGAGATGACTGATTACATTGGTAGAGCTATGCAAGGTTTCTTCGCTTCAAAACTCAGTATCGTGTGAAGCCGCCTCGAGAAACAATAACAGCCTCTACACGCCGCGGCAATGAATGGAAGAGGTTTTCCTTATCGTCCTGGGGAGTAGCCTCAACATGTATTGGACTTTTTTGTTTACTCATAATGGATTTATAGACTACAATGAGACTATACATAGAGGACAAGGTATATAATGAGCATATTGGACTGCATAAATGGACTACAAGAGCTGTGACGTACCTGCCAGCAGGACGCACATGACATAAAGGCAGATAGGAATCAGGATACATGTCTGCGTAGCTCAGTTGGTAGAGCGACTTGTTCCGGAATAAGCGTACTCGGGTTCGAATCCCGGCGTAGACCAAAAATGACAAAGAAATTTGCTTCGTTATAATGGCACCCGGATGGCCCGGCCGTTCAAAATCTCGCATTGGTGTGATGTTATTTCCACACCGCGAGATAGGAAAAATAAGAGCAGCACTTCGAAAAAAAAAATAAATAAAAAAATAAGGGGGAGATGATGTAACGTACCAGGAGATGTGACGTACCTGCCAGAAGGACGCACACGACATAAAGTCAGATAGGACTCAGAATAAAAATGACGGAGAAATTCACTTCGTTATAGAGCATAATGGACTTCATAATGAACTCTCTTGGTTGGGCCATGTCTAGTGTTACCTTTAAGCGATGAGAAAGAACCTTAGTGAAGATTTTAAAAACCACTCAAAGGAGGCTGATGGGCCTGTAGTTCCTGAGATCCTCAATGTCACCTTTTTTTACGGAGCAAGATCATTGTAGCATTGTTCCAATCCTCAGGAATCTTTCCTTCATTAAGACATCTGGTGAAAACTTGGGCAAGTGTAGTTTCAATTTCTTCACTTGGTTCTTGTATAATGTCCACGGCAATTCCATCTTCTCCTGGAGCTCTTCTCCGTTTCATGTTCTTAATTGCATGTGTAACTTCTGCAGGAAGGAATGGAGGAACTTTGACACTGGTACCTGTCGTAATGTCTGGAAAGATGTATCATGCCTTTCATATAGTTTTGAATAGCAATCTTTCACCCTTGTCAACATTTTGCTTCTATTTCTTGTTACAGTACCATCTTCTTTTCTCAGATCCACAATCTGTTTTCTTCCCTTACTGAGATGTCCTTTTGCTCACTTCAGGCTCTGGTTGTTTTGAATTGCTTTCCTCACTAGTTCACAATTGAATTTGCTTATGTCTTCAGTGATGCCTTTTCGCACTGTCTTGCATAGCTCTATATATTCCACGTTGGAAGTTATGTCTTTATTTGTCCTCAGCTCCCTTCTCATTTGCATCAACATTTTTGTTTTCCCTGAAATTTTCTTCATATGCAACTTGTCCTTAGTACCACCTATTTTTACTGCTGTTTCCATAAGAGCCTTGGTGAGTTCTCTGTTAACTTCAGAAATATCCACTTCTTCCGATGTTAGGCCTTCTAAAGCAGAGAATCTGTTCCTCAGTTCCAAATTGAAGGTATTATGATGTTTTTTAAGGTTGGTTATGTCAATACATTTTGTTTGTCTTATGAGCTTGCCACGTTCGAGTTTAGTGTTGAGGTACCTCTTACATCTCACCAATCTATGGTCACTACCTGTGTTGAACTTGTTAGCACACTGCAGTCTTCGATGACGAATTTTTTGTTACACATAATAAAATCAATTTCACTTATCGTCCCATTCGTATGTCTCCATGGCTATTTCCTGTGTGGCCTTTTTTAAAAAAAGGAGTTCATGATGAAAAACCTTTCTGCTTCTGCAAAGCAAATTCTACGAGAGTATTTCCACGTTGATTTCTGTTTCCGTAACCGAATTTACCAACCGAAGTTTCATTATGTTGCTGTTGCTCTATTATTGCATTGAAATCCCCGTAATGATCTTGAAATGCTGTTTGCCTTTGTTATTCAGATTCCAAATTTCCTCGTAAAATTCTTCAATTTCTTCTTCAGGGTGACTTGTGGCGGGTGCATAAGCTTGAATAATCTGGGCCTGGTATCTTCTCGAGAGTTGAATAACGAGTCATGCAACTCTGTCAGAGGAACTTTCAACTTCTACAACTTTATCCTTCAGTTTCTTGTTTATTATAAATCCAACACCACTAGTTATGCCAGTATCTTTCCCACGATAGTAGAACAGATGTCCACTTTTAAGTTCAATGAGATCTTTTCCTTTTCTCCTTAACTCACTTAACCCGACGATGTACCACTTGATCCTTTGTAGTTCCTCTTCCAATTCAAGAAGCCTTGAATCAGAAGACGGGGAGCGTCCGTTGTAAGTAGCCATGGTCAGCATCATATGGTAGCCTAATCCGGTCCTCCGGTGATTCTTAGCACCCTCTGCCTTCATGTCGCACTGGCCGCTGCCTTAGCCAGGTACATTCCAGCTGCCGGAGACTGAGGGCCAAGATTTAAGTTATGGAGTCATTTTGGAGGAGTTTGGCCATAACTCACCACACTGGCCAAGCGGGTTGGTGAGTGTGGGATAGCATTTCCTTTGATCCCGATGGTATAGTTATAACGCTACTGGCGGTCGTCAGAGCACCTTTAGTAGGAAAAGGATGCACCACGAGAAGGCGGGGTTGACATTTGTCAAGGATAGGCGATATGTTGCACATCACCTGACCTTGCATCCTATTGGACTTCATAATGGACTTTTTTGGCTACTCCCCGAAACTCAGTATCGTGTGAAGCCCCCTCGAGTAACACAACAGCTTCTACACGATAAGGCAATGCATGGAAGAGGTTATCCTTATCGTCCTGGGGAGTAGCCTGCCAGGCCGGTTTTATACGAGACCATAGTTCGTTCGTGATGACTTGCGAAGCTTGACGGGTCAGTCGCTTAGCTACCGTGTTTCAGACATATTCGATCGGGGACACACCCGGCGAAGGTGCAGGCTAGGGAAGAAGCGACCTCTGCAGTGCATGAAAGAGGTCTTGAACACTCCGGGCCGCATGTGGCAGAGCATTGTCCTGCTGGAATACAGCGACAGGACAACTCTGAAGGAAGGGTATCGCTTCTACTTCTAAAACATCCCAGATGCATCGCTGGCTGTTGATTGTTCCCTCAGTTTGTATCACGCAGGATTCGCGAACTGAACACAATGGTTCCCCAAACCATGACGCTTGGCGTTTGGCCGGTATGACACTTCAAAATGTTCATTGCAAGGTGGCTTTTACCCTGATGGTTTTCGAACACGTATGCAAACATAGTGTTGCATCAAGTTGAATCGTGACTCGTCAGAAAATACTGCCTGCTTCCAGTCAGCGCGCCAATGGCTGTGTTCGAGCTCCATTGCAGCCTGAAGGGTTTGTGGTTGAGTGTTAAAGGAATGCGGAGCAATAGGCTGCTAGCGAGCAGTCCTCTGTTAAGCAAACGACATCCAGCTGTATTGCTTAACAAAGTTTGACCTGTGACAGTGCTCCACTGCTGAGCTTACACCGTACCTCGGTGTGCGATCCGTCACTGCTATTCGGTAGAGATGCACACCAATCTTACGATTTCTTCGTCCATTTCCCGCGTCTCGGTTTGTACAAACGTCATATGTCCACTGATGCCACGTTAGCATTACAGTACTGGCGTTTTGTCCAGTACGAGTAGCAATTTCGCGCGGTAGGAAAATCTAAGTTCTATCATCCCAACAATCGCACCTCGCTCAAATTCCGTCAGGTGTTAATAAGACGATCTTCTTCGGTGACAGGCATAGCGAGACGCAAGAAACACCTTTCCGACAGAATATCGGCTCTTCACTGATTACAAGCCACGTCTTTATACTCAAGACTGGACAGTTAGTTCAGAGGGCGCTACTCCGAAAGTGTCTGCGCATATTTCACTGACTTTTTAATCACTTGTATTGTGCACATCCTGTAAGTTTCAAGATAATGCCAGCAGTCCTTCATGGTGTTGCAGTTTTCGCAAGAAGTAGTGTAGAAATGCAATGGAAATACTCACAAGCGGGAGCTACATATGAAGAATTTTCTCCGAAGCTCCAAGGTCTACGAGATGCGACTAAACCTTAAGAGATGAGGCATGATGAAGCACATAACTTATGAAGTGTAGAAAAATTCATTTCCATAGAGTGGAGTGCTGAGTCACGCTCTTCCTATTCTATGGACATATTTAGCTCAGGACGATACCTGAGGTCCTGTTTATCTTCCCCTATTAAAATTGCAGTTAGAGGGCTCATCATGTGGGAGGGTTTTTGTTTTGTTACACGGGTTGGTATTGTTTTTGTTACCACAAGTTACAGCGTGATATCATGAATAATTTTTCATGCCCAATATTGTACCAATTTTATGGAATCTACACATTTGAACACGGCAACGCACCGTAATTAAAAAATGTAAACTATGTATACTTGGTATGAAGAGAATAACACTTAAACTTGGAAGGAGTAAGGGCAGAGAGTTATGTCATTCCCACACAGTGTCCTTAAGATCATCTGCAACGTATGATCACGACACGGCCAATAAAATTTTTACCGCGGCGAATTTTACGATATCTTTAAAAGGAAAACAATGTCAACACCTTTATAATATTACTGAAATTGCAACACCCAGTAGCGGTTAGAATATTCAACTGTGTTTCACAAACGGAACGGTAAGACAAGAAATGCATGAATAAGTTTTCGAAACTAATGGATAATGTCATTACCTGGAAAACAAGACATATCAGTAAGAGGTACAACTTCTACTGGAAATTTGTTCTGAAATGCATAGTGCCTTTGAGTCGTTGAAACGTCTCATGTTCCTTCATGCCACTGCTAATCACACTCACTGCACTTGGATTTACCGGGTGGACTTCATCCTCACTGGTTGCACGTGGGTGTTAAGAAGCTGTCTAACCATGTGCCAAACATGTTCTATATTGGGACATATCCGGGCAACTTGTTAGCTATTCCAGTGTGCTGACAGCCCGTAGACGTTTTCTGGAGATGTTTGTAGAATGCGAATGCGCATTGTCTTTTTGAAGGGTCACTCAGGGTATTCTCAATATAGTGTCGATCTTTCAAATTACCTGTGATGAATATTACAATATTCAGCTGTCATAACGGATTGCTACCCAGATCTTGAAACTTGCGATTCGCGCTATATGCCACCAGATAAAAATCACCCTTGAATACATAAGTTCTCCCCGTCGTGTCGTCTCCATGCATGAACCGGGTATTCATCTGACCCGAAAAAAAGCGAGATTTACCGCTGAAGATCACACGATACTGTTATATCTGCCAGTTCACCCGAGTACGGTACCACTCTGAGGTATTGGCGACGATGATCATTGGATAAGGACAAGAGAAGTAATGGACGCCGAGTACGAAGTCTTGTTTTCGTCAATCTTTGAGATTGGTCGTGTCTTGTGCCAGTACGACTTAAGGTAACATTTACCGCACTTCTGACGGTACATCAAATGACTGTAGGTTTTCACCAGATTAAACGGTCTTCCGGCAGTGTGGTTGTCCTGTGTGCTTTAGTCCCACGAAGTCTAGAAATCTTACGTTCTCTTAAAAATTGACTGCATCGGAGTGATCTCGGTAGGGAAAGGACGGATGAGGGGTCAGAATAGGATGAGGGTCGTACACCTTTACCAGAAGCTTCATCATAGGGTTACGTATGTATGACTTGTTGGCTCCTGCGTCGCATCCTTGCCGAATGACATCAGACTGAAATAACTGTCAGCCAAATGTGGCGACAGTGGTTGGAGAAAGGTTACGTGCATCACCGTAGGGAGACTAGTGCAAGTTGGTAGACGTCCAAACACCTTGATTATCGCATTCGTCAACAAGACGTCGCAGCCCCACAATTCCCAGCAGAGGACATTCGACAATATGTACAGGCAGCTATGGAGTTTGAATTGCAAACTGACTAAAGCCGGATTGCGCACTCGGCAGCCATTTGCGACGACTGTATTCAGCGATAAATCTCTGTTGTCCATTATCACGGGCTATTGCTGATTTAAGTTCTGTAGACGACGTGGTCACCTGACTAATCTTTTGGCCATTCGTGAATGTCATACGGCACCTCAGCGTGATGCGATGGTTTGGGACACTATCAGCTTTAACAGCCGTCGCTACTTGTACGCATAGGAGGTACAGCACCACAATTCGTCAATGAGGTGTTGCACGCTATTTCGCCACAATATTTCGCTGGTTTCTTTGATGCCAATATTTCGACGTTTCCTTGTTTCTTTGATGTTTCTTTGTTTCAATATTTCGATGTTCCTTTGATGTGTGTAAATGTAGTTAAAATATTTCGCTGGTTTCTTTGATGTCAATAATTCGATGTTTCTTTGTTTCTTTAATGTTTATTTAATGTTTCTTTGATGCTTCATTGTTTCTTTGATGTTTCTTTGTTTCAATATTTCGATGTTTCTTTGATGTGTGTACATGTAGTTAAAATATTTCGCTGGTTTCTTTGATGCCAATATTTCGATGCTTCTTTGTTTCTTTGATGTTTCTTTGTTCCTTTGATGTTTCTTTGTTTAAATATTTTAATGTTTCTTTGATGCCTATTTCGCTTTTTTCTTTGATGCCAATATTTCGATGCTTCTTTGTTTCTTTGATGTTTCTTTGTTTAAACATTTTGAAGTTTCTTTGATGCCTATTTCGCTGGTTTCTTTGATGCCTATTTCGCTGGTTTCTTTGATGCCTATTTCGCTGGTTTCTTTGATGCCTATTTCGCTGGTTTCTTTGATGCCTATTTCGTTGGTTTCTTTGATGCCCAGTTTCAACAAGACAACGTCCATCCTTACTCTAGTAACATCGGCGAAGAGTGCACACAAGGTGTACAGGTGCTGCCCTAAACAGCGAGATCTCCAGACTTCTTCCTAATTGCTAACATGTGGGACGTCAATTCCAGAGGACTGAGTGCCTCTGCACAATCACCTCGTAATATCAGTGAACTGTGGGTAGAGGTCAACAGCACGTGATTTGCGATATCTCAAAACACCATCCGAGGACTCTTCCTCTAGATATTGTGCTGTGTTGCCGATTGTATAGCCCAGCATGGCGGTCATAGGACCTACCTACTTAGGCTACATTATACTGTATCCTCGCCCATCATGTTCACGTAATCTTTCATAAATTAAATCATTTCTTTCCCACTTACTTGTCTACATGTTCATTAAATTTTGTCTCATTTCGTGTTTTCCATCATGGTGTAGAATTTATGTCGGAGAGCGTATTTTAATAAAAAAAAATTTATAAGCAGCAGGTGTGTGTGCAAGATAGTAATAGACTGACAAATTAATGATTCTCCTGATACTTATGTTTCCGAGCACTAAGCCTGAAAAACTATTATTTTATAACTTTTATGAAACCAGATTTTCCACTTATCTACTTCGCAACTTTAATTAAAGGGATATGGCATTTAAGATGTAGAGGTAATACACAGGAACTGTAAATAAATTAAAAAAAACAGTTAACTTTGGGTTAAGCGGAAACATGTTTTTCTACACCAGTCAGTTTGAAAGATTAATGAAGAAATCAGAACGGAAAGCTAGAAATATAAACTTTAAATATTTGCCGTGTGCAAAGCGAGTAGTATGTTCTAGCGAACTACAAAGTGTAGAATAAAATTTTCAACTCTAGCATTTCGATTTGTGCGTCAAAATGAACTCGAAATCTTTGTTCATTACATTCACCTGATTCTACATATTCAAAACATAGTGTGAAAAGAAAAACAGAAAACACAGAGTTATTAAAACAAGAATATACGTATAAATTGCTCAAACTACGTGTTATAACTCAATATATATTTATTTAACGGAAATCAAACTTACATTCCCTGTAGCGAATATTTACAATCTAAGGTACCGTTTCCAGGTGCTCTTGGTCTGAAACAACGTCCACCTAGTGAGGAAAAGAAATATACAACTTATAAGTACGGAATACTAGATGACTTTTATATTTAACACAGTTTAAAAATCATGAAATGTTTTCTTTTACCGAGGTAGAGAGAATTTTTCAAATCTGAGTCTTAAAAGCAGAGATTACGGGAAAAACGCCATTTATCCTTACGCCCCTAGCAGAAAATCTATGTATTACTTGAAAATTTTGAAATTACACTATCTACCAACAAGTAATGGGACACCTGTGATAGCAAAGGCAAACGAAGTTTATTCACCTTCAATAGTTGGTGGAGCCTCCACGAGCGCCGATTACAGCTGCGAGCGTCCGGGGCATACTCTCAACCAGGCGTTGTACGACAGCTAGCGGTATTTTCTTCCACTCGGCTTGGAGAAGACAGGTCAGTTCCATCATCGATTTCGGATGGTGGGGGCACCCCTTAAGTCGACGCTCGAACTCGTCCCAGAGCTGCTCGATAGGGTTAAGGTCCGGGCTCTGCGCAGGCCAGTCCATTCGATTAACCCTATTGTCACCTGTCATCCTGAAAGTTACATGGGCCCACCCCGTAAAACTGCCACAACGTAGGAAGCGCATGGTCATACAAAATGGTGCAGTAGGTCTCGGCGTTGAGTCTACCAAGAATTGCGACTAAAGGTCCCGTGCCATACCAGGAGAAACATTCCGATAGCATAATTCCACCGCCGCCGAACTTCACAGTTGGCACAATACATTCCAGCAGGAGGTGTTCTCTAGGCAGACGGTAAACCCAGACCCTGCCATCCGAACGGTAGAGGTTGAACCTTGATTCGTCGCTCCAGAGAACCAGTTTCCACTATTCAACGGTCCACTGTCGACGTTCTTTGCAGCACGTTAACCGAGTAGCGCTATTGGACATGGTGATAAAATTGTGGGCGGCAGCACGTCCATGATAACCGAGCAGATGGTCTTCCTTTCGGATGGTACCCGAAGGTCTCTAACTCCCAGTTTTGTGGGTCTGCCGTGTCGGGCACATTCCGACAGTCACCTCTCATCTTCCACTTGCCAATCACGTAGGCCACTGTAGATTTTGGGTACTTCAACTCGCTGGATATGTCACGAATGGATCGGCCATTTCTGTGATATCCGACTATTACACCTTTATCGAAATCAGAGAGCGCCAAACTGCGTGGCATCTTACATGCGACTAGTTGCGTTGTTGTTTCCCACACGATATTTAACGGCGGCGGCCGTGACGTGTATACGGACTGCAGATATCGTCGATTGCAGGGGTGTCCAATTACTTGTTGGTAGATAGTGTATATCAGAAACATTTCGCACAGGAAGCGGTCTCTAACAAAGAAATAATTTTTCTAATCGGACACTAAGAAGCACAGATATCGACAAATATCCGATATGCATCAACGCCCCCTGTCGAAAAAACTGCTCGCTATTTTAAGCAGGAGGTATTTCCAAAAGGTTTTTCGAGGGGAGCGGTATCTGTCCGAGAAAATTTTTTTCATTCGAGTTTTCAAAAGCTTAGATTTTGCTGCAAATACATCCGAAGCAGAAAATGATACTTACGCCACCATGTGACCAAACAATTATTTATCAAACATTAGAAATTATATGCAGAACATTTCCCATCAGGAGCTGTATCGATGCAGGAAGAATCTTTCAAAGCAATAATTTAGGAGCACAGATATCGGGGGAATAATGCAATTTACTCTTACGCCCCCGAGTGGAAATTCTATGCTTCACTTCAAAATTCTGAAACTGTATGAAAAACATTTTGCACCGGAAACGCTGTCTAACAAAGGAAAATAATTTTAAATCGGACTATTAGAAGCATTGATATCGACAAAAATAAAATATATCTTTATGCTCCTTTGCGGGAAAAGTATGCGCCATTTTAAGCGGGACGTATTCTCAAAAGATTTTCCGAGGTGAGCGGTATCTGACCACGAAATAATTTTTAAACCGAGTTTCCAGGAATTTTAATAATCGAGTTTTAATAATTGAGTTTTTAGAATTTTTTTAATCAAGTTTTTGGCTGCAAATACAACAGAAGCAAAAAGAAAGCTTGCGCCCCGTTGTGGCCAAACCGTTCTTTACCAAGTATTAGAAATTTTATGCAAAACATTTCCGATCAGGATTTGTATGCGATACAGGAAGAATTTTCCTAATGGGACTTTCAGAAGCAGAGATATCGGGGAAAACGGAATTTGCCTTAACGCTCCCTAGCGGAAAGTCCATGAATTACATGAAACATTTTGAAAATATTTGAAAAAAACATTTCGCTCCGGAAACTCAATCCAACAAATAAGGAATTTTTCAAATCGGACTCTTAGACGCAGAGATATTGACAAAAATAAAATATGCATATATACACCCCTGGCGGAGAAGCCATGCATTATTTTAAAAATACAATATTCCGAAAAGGTTTGTTGACGTGCGTCGTATCGGTCCACGAAGGAATTTTTTCAAGCGGGATTTTAGAAGTTCAGATTTTGCTGCAAATACATTCGAAGCAGAAATTAACACTTAAATCCCCGTGGTAGCCAAACTATTATTACAAAAACTTAGAAATTTTAAGCAAAATATTTCCCATCAGGAGCTGTATCCGCTGCAGGAAGAATTTTTCAAATCGAAGTTCTAGAAGCAGAGGTATTAGAGAAAATGTAATTTACTTTTACGCTCCCTAGCAGAAAATCTACGCGTAACTTGAAAAAGGGACTATACCTAAAATAATCTTCGATATAAATGGAATCGAATGGTAAAAAATAATCAGTAGTACGTTTAAAAGCAAATATATGGAGTAAAATGTATTTTGAATTCACTGGCATATGTATTTACGCGCTCTAGAGGCGATATTGTGCACTATAAAAGACAACAACAAAAACAAGCGAAATGAAGGAACATCATTCACACATTTCAAGCTTTCCAGTGCAAAAAGAATTTTTCAAATCGGACTAATACACTATCTACCAAAAAGTAATTGGACCCCCCTGCAATCGACGATATCTGCGGTCCTGATTCACGTCACGGCCGCCGCCGTTAAATATGGTGTGGGATACAGCAACGCAACCATCGCATGCAAGATGCCACGCAGTTCGGAGCTCTCTGATTTCGAGAAAGGTATAATCGTCGTATATCACAGAAATGGCCGATCCATACGTGACATATCCAGCGAGTTGAAATACCCAAAATCGACAGTAGCCTACGGGATTGGCAAGTGGAAGATGAGAGGTGACTGTCGGAATGTGCCCCGACCCGGCAGACTCACAAAACTGGGAGTTAGAGACCGACGGGTGCTGGCCAGAGAAATTCAGAAGAACCGCACCAAATCGATTGGCCACATCCGCGAGGAGTTTCAACAGGAATCCGGGAGTGTTCTTTTGATGAATACCATCCGTAACCCATCTGCTCGGTCATCATGGACGTGCTGCCGCCCACAAACCTTTGATCACCAAGTCCAATAGCGCTGCTCGGCTAACGTGGTGCAAAGAACGTCAACAGTGGACCGTTGAACAGTGGAAACAGGTTCTAGGGAGGGACGAATCAAGGTTCACCCTCTACCGTTCGGATGGCAGGGTCTGGGTTTGGCGTATGCCTGGAGAACGCCTCCTGTCGGAATGCATTGTGCCAACTGTGAAGTTCGGCGGCGGTGTAATTATGCTATGGGGGTGTTTCTCCTGGTATGGCACGGGACCCTTGGTCGCAATTCCTGGTAGACTCAAAGCCGAGACCTACTGCCCAATTTTGGATGACCATGCGCTTCCTACGTTGTGGCAGCTTTACGGGGTGGACCCATGTTGCTTTCAGGATGACAATGCCACCTGTCATGTTGCGAGGTCCACCATGGCTTGGTAGGGTGACAATGGAATTAATCGAATGGACTGGCCTGCGCAGAGCCCGGACCTTAACCCTATCGAGCACCTCTGGGACGAGTTGGAGCGTCGACTTAAGGGCTGCCCCGACCGTTCGAAATCGGTGAAGGAACTGACCTGTCTTCTCCAAGCCGAGTGGTAGAAAATACCCCTAGCCGTCGTACAGCGCCTGGTTGAGAGTATGCCCGGGAAGGTCGCAGTTGTAATCGCCGCTCGTGGAGGTTCCGCCAACTATTGAAGGTGAAAATATTTCGTTTTCCTTTGCTATCACAGGTATCCAATTACTTGTTGGTAGATAGTGTAGTTGCAGAGATATGGTGTCCACAGACGGACGGTCCGACGGATAAACCAGTAACATAATCATGATCGTTTTTACAAAAGACGTGCTAAAAGCGCCAGATATTTGCTGTGCTTATAGAAATGTATGAAAAATAATTCAGTAAAAAACAAAAATTTCACTTTTCCTCAGAAATATTTATTTGCAAATAACTCTAGGGTTAAAACAATACTACCAGCAGTCTATATTTCTTCTCAGCAGAAATTTCTTCATGTCTGAAAACGATTAGTATTACCGCCTAACGCAGGGATTCTCAACCTGTTGGGCACGAAGAAAAGTGGAAATCGAAGAAAAAACTATTTATTTAAAAAAAACAACGTAAAATACATTCTGAAAATAATAAAATAATACCTTCCCCGTGGCAATAAATGTACGCGCACCCCAAGCGTGGTATTTATAAACGGTACGAAAAGCTGACTCGTTCGCGTTTGCAAGGAGACCTGTATAAACAAAGTACACAACTTGAGCTATGGTTTGTATTAAAAGTTGGCACAAAAACTGTAGCAGGCATCTCCAGAAATGTCTGGAAGTAATACACCTCCGCAAACTCGGAGGCAATACATTTACGCGCACCCAATTCTCGTCGGACGTTGCTCGGTAGGACTTGCAAATTTTTGCTGCTTTGTGTCTTGTGCAGTCGGCAATATGGAAACGAAGAACAGTATAAAATCTAGTGCAGTCTTTGCGTTGCTCGAAACTCGAAAAAATGACATGACGGAGGTTAGAACTGCATGTATACCAAAAGATCATGCAGAAACGACTAAATGGATCAGCTATGCTGTAGATTGCTCGGGCCGTGCTTGAACAAGTCTGCTAACAGAACTTTCCTCAGATGCTACGAGGAAACCGTTTCCATCGCGCCAGGATGCAGCAAACGTAAACCGCCAACGACAACTGCCAGAAAAAATCGAATTTCGTGTCGACTTGTCATGGAACAGCGACCTGGAACGTTCTTGGAAGCTACAGACCTGTGGAGTGAACGCATAAACCAACCTGTATCTCGACGAACTGCTAGCAACAGGCTACATGACATGGGCTATAGCTCGTACAATAGTAAGCGAAAGTATATGTTGACGCCAGTTCAGAGGATAAAAGAATTGGAAGGGGGCGCAATAAAAATTGATATGGAAAAGGGGGCCACAAATGCAAAAAGGTTGAGAAACACTGGACTAAGGTATAAGTCGCTCACGTAAAGGCATAGAATAAATTACATCTGCTATCATTCTACGCTAATTATTCCAGTCTGCAGATATTGCATCAGGAAAATATATATATTTTTTTATATTTTACATCTGATATATTCTTCGTCCGAGATTATTGAATTTTGGAGGTTATAATTCAACGCATGTAATCAACAATGGAACTGTTCACAAACTATACATAAGATAGTAAAACTATATTAGTTGTAAGGTGACGGACTCAAGCTCCCAATAATTATTTTCATTTAGCAACCTTTTCTGTATCAATTTATTATTTCAAGTGTAATGTAATACAAATTCCAACGCACGTGGAAGACACGTGGCGGGTCTCTTTTGCACGCCGTATTACGGAGTTCCGGGCCACGCATGTGCCTAGCGGCATCCGTTGACCTTGATCTGGACGACTAGTCTGATGTATCGGTGCAAGGTCACTGCTCCCAGAGAGAGAGAGAGAGAGAGAGAGAGAGAGAGAGAGAGAGAGAGAGAGCAGGACTCTAGACACAAGGGCTGGCTTATACGGCAGATTTTAGTTGTCCCCGGAAGTTGCGGCTGGTGACGTAGCTGGGATGCATCGCTGAGTGTTAGGAATAGCGTTTACTTTGTTCTGTGCGGGGAACTGATGATAAATATAACTACTGAGCTGCGGAATATGGAACAAAATGGTGAAATGATTTAAAGAAACAAAAGAAGTGAAGCAGAATATATCATTGATTGTTTCCTCTTTTATATATATGTGTATTACTTCCATCAAACGCGAAAATAATCTTTTTTTCTTTAATAACAAAACCTCGGCTACTGTAATTTTTTTGAAACGTTTCGGATATTCAGGTGTCCATTTACTTCGACTTTTACCCTATACAAGAGGCGTTACCTGTGTTTTTGTAAGTATGTTTCGAAAGCATTTCTCATTTTTTTTTTTCAATTTTTGTTTTTTACTTTAATTTTCAGTTCTCTGATATTTTCAATAAAAGACGGCGCGAACGATTCCATCTTCTGGCTTTGCTAGAAAATCACTTTAATATATCTTTTTATTTTCCTGTTTTCAGAAAGTTTAGCTCTTTTTCCGATATTGACAGTTTGTCATTTAAAAAATGTACTTTTTTTTTTTTTTGGAACATGTCTCATTTCACGCAAAAAATTGTCTCTTCATCTGATGCAGGTTGAATTGGGACCACATTTTCTTCAAAAGACCTTTTTGGGGACTAAGATTTTAAGTCTATCAAAAGCATCAAGCAGTACTTTTCTCTTCCTTTGTCTTTAACCTTCTGCAGTGACATTTTCAATGTTTGATATCGGTAAATTGACTGTTGATATAGTCAACGATTTCAATATTATTTTCATTGGTTAACCAAGCAGGCGATTCATCATATCGTCTTCGTACTTACTATTTAAAAAGTGCTCACGGCAAATCCTGGCATTTTTCAAATTAAAAGAATCTGCTCTGCAACACCTGTTAACCCTGTTTTTTGTAACTACTGGGTCGTTTCTAGGGAAACAGTAAAAAATTATGTGTCGCTCTTTCGTATTCCTGCAGCTATTTCGGCACGTAGCAACAGTTCAGGAAGCAATTGTATGAAAACGATGTACTAAAGAAATTAAATTAAAAAAATTCGATGTCAGAAATGCAACGAAATAACAGCAGATAACTAATTCGAATGCCGCAAACGTGGGTTAACAGCATCCACCGAGCGCTTTACAACGCGCTTTGACAAGTGACATGCATGCCCGTGACGTCACTGAGCGGCGCAGGCGAGGACCACTTCAACGACCAGAAACACAAAGCGATGAGCCAGCCCTTGTTACTAAGCCCTGAGAGAGAGAGAGAGAGAGAGAGAGAGAGAGAGAGAGAGAGAGAGAGAGAGAGAGAGAGAGCAAACTAAACGGAAACAGAATTCCAGGAACGTGGAGAGGAGGGGGAAGGAAGAGGGAAGGAAGGATAAGGCTATAAAAGAAAGCGACACGTTCGCTCAGGATGCAATGGATTCTGCTCGGGCATTTGGATTTGGTGTCGTTGAGTTTCAGTCACTCCCTGGTGCGTCGGCGGCCGGACGGTGTTGTGGTTCTCTGTGATGTTGTGCTGTGCTTCGTTCCCTTTGCCGCCTTCCCCCAGACTGGAGTCACGGACCACCCTCTCCTTTCACTATATTTTTCTGTTCGTCTTTCCTATTGAGTTCACTTACTGAAATCTCCTAGTTTCTTATTTCTAAGGGTAGTTTTAGACCTGGGGTCAGACACTCCCTTCCTAAAACTTCTTCAAAAAATTTGGTGCTATCGTACTCAGGATGCTGGGCCGCACGTGGCCTAGTGGTCAGCGTTCGTGACTGCCATGCATATAATCTCAGGTTCTATCCTGGGCAGGTACGAACGTTCGAACCACTAAATACCCGCAGTGCGTCGGGTGGGCACGTTAACGTGTCGGACCATGGGTACTGGCCGCTCGGTAATAAATAAGGGTGTCTCCCTTCCCTTTTCTACATCACTTCCATGTCACTTTTCTATCGGGCACTCTAGCCCAAATCTCCTAGCTTCCTATTTCTTAGAGTTGTTTAAGACCTGGGATCATCAGACACTCCCTTCCTAAAATCGTCTACATATGATCTGATCTGATCTGCTCAGAATGCTTCTGGTGTTTCGCCTTCGACGTGGTCGTACGGTGAGTGGTCCGAAATAGACGAGGACCGGGATTTTCCTTGACGAACGGCGTGTTGGAGCCGGGAGTGTCGGTTAGTCCTCTCGGGGATTTACGTTTTGGCTGACGGAATAGTCAGGGTTTTTTGTTGATCAGAAATCGACCAGTATTGGACGAAAAGACTCAACTTAAACGTGGCGGAGGGTCTACCGGGATATTTCCGAGATAGTAAAGTGTTTGCCATCTGGAAACCTGTTGGCACGTGGAAATAACTACTCAAACGGAGTTTGTTCCTGATCTATTAAATTTTGTTACGTTTAAAAAAGGAGTGATTATTTATTGGAGTCCCTCGTTGTCTTAAATATTAAGTAATGTCGAGTACACGTTCCAGTATTTCAGCGATCGAGTTCAACTCGACTGGATTCAAAAGAACCTACGTCGGGCCCGTTTGGGAGATTCGAAATTCGAAATCAGTAAGGTCTAGTGGCGAATTGAACTCAGTGGTACCCGACGTTAGTAATCGGATTTATTGGTGTTAAAATATAAATAAACGTTTCCTAGCTTTCGCACATCAACCAGATGGATTTTTTACGGAAGGCACAGAGAAAGCTGCGATATGAATAATAATAGAGTAGGATGATTCAACAATTGAACGCACTAACTGGCCTAGACAATAGATGCGAATGTAGTTTCATTCAAGTACCGAGGTGTCACGTTGGCAGCACGCGGAACCTTGGAACGTTGGAAACAGAGGCTTTCGTCAACGTTTCTCTTAAGACATACATCGGAATACCCTGTTGGTATAATGTAGTTCTTCAACAGCGGGGGTCAGCGAAAGAGTCCGGCTCGGAGAGTAAGACAAAAGGGCTTTTGAAATGACCCACCCAGTAATGAATATTCGACTTGGTTTTAATAACATTCGATATACAGTTATTTACAAAAGTTTAAGGCCACTTGTTAATTTATTGAAATTTAAGATTTTCAAAGAAACATTTTATTACTAGTCAGAGATACTTGAAAAAATAGGATCACAGATGAATGCTTACATTCTTTAGAACACAAAACAAGAAAGATGACACCGAATTTTTGGGTGAAATAAGCACGTCTTTTCATTCCGTTCTGACGCAAATTAAATTTATCAAAGCTATTCAATGTCAATGGAACCGGTATGGAAAACAATAGATCTGACAAAAGAAAGAAGATTTTCAATCGGGATTTTATTTCCTCAGATATTGCTGTAAACGGAATCGTGAGTAAACCATGAGAAACCCATGCATTATTTTAGGAAGAATAAAAGGTTTGTCGACATGAGTAATATCGGTCAACAAACGACTTTTTTTTCAATCGAGATTTTAGAAGCTCATATTTTGCTGCAAATACAACAGAAGCGGAAATCAAGACTTACACCACCTGGTGGCCAAACAATTTCTTACAAAAATTAGAAGTTATGTGCAAACGATTTCCCATCAGGAGCTGTATGGGGTGCAGAAAAAATTTTTCAAATCGGAGATTTAGAAGCAGAGATATAGGGGGAAACGCAATTTACATTTACGCCCCCTAGCGGAAAGTCTATAAATTACTTGAAAAATTTGAAATTACATGAACCACATGTCACACTAGAAACACTATCCAACAAAGAAGGGATTTTTCAAATCGGACTCCTAGAAGTAAAGATATTGACAAAAATAAGATATACATCTACGACCCCTGGCGTAGAAACCATACACTATTTTAAGAAGAAAATGTTTCTAAAAGGTTTGTCGACATGACTAGTATCGGTCAACAAACGACGTTTTTTTCAATCAAGAATTTAGAAGCTCATATTTTGCTGCAAATACAACAGAAGCGGAAATTAAGATTTACGCACCCTGGTGGCCAAACTATTTTTTACAAAAATTAGAAATTATGTGCAAACGATTTCTCATCAGGAGCTGTCTACGGTGCAGAAAGAATTTTTCAAATCGGAGATTCAGAAGCAGAGATATTGGGGGAAACGCAATTTACCGCTACGCCCCCTAGCGGAAAGTCTATGAATTACTTGAAAAAAAATTTTTTTTTTTTTTTTTGATTGGAAGTTTAACGACCACCGTGAGCAACTCAATGGGCTATAAGCAGTCGCCCGTCCCTAATTTAGGGTCACTGGTTCCAGGGAAGGGAGCGAGCCAGTGCCGTAAGACAAATACAACATCCATGCCTGACCGGGATTCGAACCCGGACCCCTTACGGACGAATGATCAGAGGCCAACGCCTTAGACCACTGCTCCACCGGGGCGGCCTTGAAAATTTTTAAATTATATGAAAAGCATGTCACACGGAAAACACTATCCAACAAAGAAGGAATTTTTTCATATCGGCCTCCTAGAAGTAGAGATATTGACAAAAATAAAATGTACATCTACGCCCCCTGGCGGAGAAACTGTGGAATATTTAAAAAAAAAATATTCCGAAACGGTTTATCGATGTTAGTGTCCTCAGTCCACGAAATAATTTTTTCAATTGACATTGTAGAAGCTCCGATATTATGGCAAACACATCAGAAGCAAAAATTAACCCTTACGCCCCCTGGTGGCCAAAGTATTCTTTACCAAAAATTTTAAATTATATGCAAAAGATTTTCCATCAGGAGATGTATCCGCTGAAGAAATTTTTTTTCAAATCGGAGTCTTAGAAGAAGAGTTATGGGGCAAAATGTAATTTACTTTTGCGCCCACTAGCGGAAAATCTGTGCGTAATTTGAAAAAGTAACTATATCTAAAGTACTCTTGGACATAAATTGAAGCGAAAGATAAAAAAAAAATTCAGTCGGATGTTTAGAAGCAAATGTGTGGAATAAAACGTATTTTTGAATTCGACATCATCTGCATTTACACCCTCTACCGGCGAAATTGTTCATCGTAAAAAGAAAAACGAAATGAAGGATCATCATTTGCATATTTCAAGCTTCCCGATGCAAAAAGAAATTTTCAAATCAGACTAATAGTTGCAGAGGTATCGTGGGTACAGACGGACGGACGGACAAACCGATAACAGAAGCACGATCTTTTTTTACAAAAGACGTGCTAAAAACCGAAATCAGTACTTTCTGTGGTACGAAGCGCTGACTTTTGACCATTCATGGATGGTGTGCTAGTCAGATAGCGCTAGAACCATTGGCCCCAAATTAGGGACAGGCAACTGCTCGTGGCCTACCTAAAACTAGATTACTAAATAAAATTAGGAAAAGATGAATTAACAGAAACTAAATTGAATTAGGAAAAGATGCTGTAACGAAGTTTTTTCGAGCAAATTACGTTCCAATAATTTCTTACTGCAATTTTGCTGAGCTACGGCTCAGTTCCTTCAGGACAAGCGCTGTGATTAGTGTTATTCGTTAAGGCTACACAAGTGTTGTTAGCCGGTACGGTTGGCAAGTGGCTTCGATGCACACGAGACAGATGGAAACGAGGTTAGGCTTGTCAATTATTATAGTTTGGCTTCTTTAAACAGAAATCTGTGATTGCATTCACGGAGGCATTGAACTACGGCTGATTTGTTTAGCTCACCGTTTCTTACGTAAGCTAGTTGTTCATTCAATCTGAAGTGCAAGGCTCTGCGAGTCAGACCTTTCCGTAACAGACCACAGTTGTGGATTTTAAAATTTTTCATGAATTAGAATTTCGATCATTGAGTGCACAGAAGCTCATTCTATTTATAGGTTTGAAAATTACTCTGAAGTTGAAAGTTTTGAGGACTGTGGACATTTTGTAAGATACACTGACGGAAAAAAAAATCCCAACACCACGAAAAAATAGTTGTAGAGGAATGAAATGGCGGCAATACATTTGTATAGGTTAGATATTTAATCGATTAAGGTTTCAAGATCACAGCTCATTGTAAGCGCGAGAAGAGCCATTTTAAATGTGAAATGCTGGTACATTAATAACCGGTGTAACCGCCAGAATGTTGAATGCAAGCACGCAAACGTTCATGCATTGTATCGTACAGGTGCTGGATGTCAGTTTGTGGGATGGAGTTCCATGCCTGTTGTACTTGGTCGGTCAATACAGGGACGGTTAATGCTGATTGGGGTGACGCTGGAGTTGTCGTCCAATGATGTCCCATTCGTGCTCGATTGGTGAAAGATCTGGTGATCTAGCAGGCCACGGCAACATGTCGACACCCTGTAGAGCATGTTGGGTTACAACAGCGGTATGCGGGCGAGCGTTATCCTGTTGGAAAAAAACCCTGGAATGCTGTTCATGAATGGCAGCACAACAGGTTGAATCACCAGACCGACGTACAAGTGTGCCGTCAGGGTGCGTGGGATAACCACGAGAGTGCTCCTGCTGTCGTAGGAAATTGCTACTCAGACCATAACTCCAGGTGTAGGTCCCGTGTGTCTCGGCCGCATACAGGTTGGTTGCAGGCGCTCACCTGGCCTCCTTCTAACCAACACACGGCCATCACTGGAACCCAGACAGAACCGGCTTTCATCAGAAAACACAACAGATCTCCACTCCGTCCTCCAATGAGCTCTAGCTTGACACCACTGACGTCGCATACGGCAGTGGTTAGGAGTAAGGGGAATGCACGCTACATGGCGTCTGGCTCGGAGCTGTCCTTCAAGTAAGCGATTTGTAACAGTTCGTTGTGTCACTGTGGTGGCAACTGCAGCTCGAATTGCTGCCGCAGACGCGTACGATGCGCCACGGCCATACGCCGTACACGGCGGTCTTCCATCTCAGTAGTGCCACGTTGCCGGCCGAAACCCGGTCTACTTGAGGCAGTACATTCCCATGACCACCGCTGCCAACAATCATGCACAGTGGCTACATTCCTGCCAAGTCGTTCTGCAATATTGCGGAAAGAAAATCCACCTTCTCGTAGCCCTATTACACGACCTCGTTCAAACTCCGTGAGCTGTTGATAATGGCTTCTTCGTCTTCTTAAAGGCATTCTTGACTAACATCAACACACTACGTCGAAATCTTAACGATAACTAACGCTCACGAACGTTACAGCGCGTATTTACCACAAACCTGCTTTGCATGTTCCGAGGGGCGCTACTAGCGCTACACGTATGCGCCGAGCGCCAAACTTGCATAGACGTCATCTTACAGATGTACTCTCACCGCCTACCATCGGTCGTTTATCTAACACAACCCCTTCTTGGTGTTGGGATTTTTTCTGTCAGTGTATATCAGAGTTAAATGGAATGGCAGAAAATTACTTTTGATGAAAGAGCTACAGGAGTTTGTGAACTGAATAGGTCCTGGTTTTAAAAAATGTTTGAGGGCGACATCAATGATTGAAGCATTGAAAGCTCTTGACGAAATCAAGTTCTTTCCTTTTTGTTTTTTTTTAACCGTTAGTTTTTGGGCACGACGACTACCGTTGGTAAATATAAAACCTATACAAACAGACTCCGTCCTTAATTTAGAGCCAATGTTTGCAGGAAAGGGACAGAACCATAGCCGTTAGACAAGCACCCCTCCCATGACCCATTCAGACAAAGGGTCAGATGCCACAGGGACGGCAAAGTTCTTTCTTTTAGCAATATTCTGAGAGGGCACCTAAAGACCGATACTATCTTGTACAGCTAAAATTACCTACTGAGTCTTTTCTACGCTGTTAAGACCATCATTTCATGTTTTGCGAGGAAAGTGTATTTGAAAAAATTGGTATGAAATTGTGCGATGTAATGATGAAAAAGCCATCCGCTTCTCCTTCATTTCTACTCTCTCTTCTTCTCCATTTCCGTCTGAAACGTCTTGATATGATATTAATCCACAGTTTGGCTTTATGGTAAGAATTCCTTAAAAAGAACTGTTTCCGCATCGAAAGAAAGTGATGATATAGTTCCTCGTGGAACCGGGACTGTTCCACAGCGATGATCTTTGCTCCGCTATAGGATCGTTTCTAAAATATTCACCACCCGTAATGACCTTCGGTTTAAGTTCTTTTAAATTTTCAGGTAACTGACCTATAAGCTTCGGGTCTGTCAGCCAGAAGATGTGGCTTAAACTTTGCAACAATGTGCTAAGTGTTCCAAATCGTAGTTAAAATCATTTAAATTCATTAACTAAATCACGGATGGTCGTTTACTCAGAAGTTTTGCCGAGTAATGAATTCAGTAATAACAGAAGGACTTGTTTTGACTGGCGTTCATTGCATTTTTTTCTGTTAAAGGTTTAACGACCACTCGATGAGCTAGCAGTCTCTCGTCCCTAATGTAGGACCACTGGCTCTAGGGAAGGGAGCAGTGTAAGACAGACACAGCATCCATGCCTCACCGGGCTTCAAGCCAGGTCCCTTCTCGGACGAATGGTCATAAGCAGCGCTCAGAACGGCTTCACTGATTTTAAATCGGTGCTATAACTATTTTTATGCCACGCTTAAATTCTTATTCCTCATACTGTTTTCTCTTCATTATTTTGCATCAGATTCGGACAAGTTTCTGACATTTTTTTTGTTTTCGATAACTCATGGAAATTTTTACAAAACATCCTTTGAACGTGAAGGCAGCCACTGGAAGATTTCAAGGGTATATTACTTGAAAATCAGCTACCCATCACTATCCCCACTGGACGTTTTAATATTTGTTTCACCACAGACAGCAACCTAACGCTAAATTCTCATACACAGGCCGAAAGTGAAAAAAGAACACCAAGAAGGAATTGGCGGACGATCATGAAATTTACATATGTTAATTTGGTGGAGTTTACGTAGGTGTGATGTTAATTTCGGGACCAACCGGTGAGCGCTTACGCCACAGCACGGCATAATATGCAAATTATCGTCGGTGGTATTTAAGGAATACGGCGAAGTGAATGTAATCAGTCGTCGGCGTACGGACACGTGCGAAGACCCTGAAGAAGCAGCAATGCCTGGACATGGAAGACGTGTACGATTTCAGCAGTTATTGGACTATGAGCGAGGTCGTCTAGTCGAATTCCGCGAGGCCGGGTGGTCGTATCGTCGTATTGTGGAGCGAATTGGACGGGAAGTATCGGTGGTGGTACGATGGTGGCGTAGATGGTCCGAGGAACATTCCCACACGAGAAGACGTGGAACCGGCAGTCACAGACGGACTGATGAGCGGACCGATCGACACATAAGAAGAGCGGCGTTGTCAAGCAGAACATCCACTGCCACGCAAATCCGAGCTGCCGTTGCACCTGAGGTGACTGTGCGAACAATCCGCAACCGTCTACTGGATGCAGGACTGCGTGCACGTGTGCCTCTGGCATGTGTACCTCTGACTCCAGCCCACCGTCAGGAACGGCTGCAGTGGTGTCGCCAACGTCTGCACTGGAGAACGCAATGGCGATCTGTCGTGTTCAGCGATGAAAGCAGATTCTGCTTGGGAGCCTCCGATGGCCGTATGCGTGTTTGCAGACGCACAGGGGAGTGTCTCCACCCTTCTTGCATCCGCCAGCGACACACAGGGCCTACACCTGGTCTCCTGGTGTAGAGAGCGATCAGCTATCACTCCCGTACACAACCAGTGTTTGTACCGGGATCGTTAAACAGCACCTCCTACATCAACAGCATCATTCAGCCCGTTGTTGTGCCATTTGTAAGGTCGGTCCATCGTGGTGTTTTCAAGCAAGATAACGCACGCCCATACATGGCACGTGCAACGCAACAGGCACTTCAGGGTGTGAGACAACTTCCATGGCCTGCACGTTCATCGGATTCGTCCCCCATTGAGCACGTGTGGGATTTTATGGGACAACGACTTATCCAGTCTCCACGGCCAGCCACGACCATCCCCGAATTACGCGTCCAGGTAGAGGATGCTTGGAACTCAATACCCCAAACTTACATCCAACATCTGTACGACAGACTCCATGCCAGAATTACACAGTGTGACGCAGTTCATGGCGGTTTAACCTCGTACTAACCATGTTACATGGAAATGTTATTTTTCAGTTTACCAGCAAATACAGCTGTATTTGCCATAATGTTTTGATCACGTTATCTTCTGTATTCCGTTATTATGCTGTATAAATTTCGTTGGTATCAGACGTCACCTTCTTGGTGTTCTTTTTACACTTTCCGCCAGTGTATGTAAATTTCATGATCGTCCGCCAATTCCTTTTTGCTGTTCTTTTTTCACTTTCCACAAGTGTATATATTACCATATAATGTCGCATATTTCAGCTGTACTTGACATGTACCTGGCATCCTATACACGTGAGCCAAATGTATCAGTAACTTTGAAATTTTCTCTGACGTAGAAATATTGTAGAATCCTGTAAGATGTTTTAAATTTTAGCCTAAATTCGAATATATGTCATTGCTCTTCAGAAGTTGGAGTACGAGGAGTTTTAATGTAGAGCATTTGGTTTGTGATTACATGTCAGTAACCTTCCCCTTTATTTCGAATAAAGCAAAAGTTTTAGTTTTATTTCACCATTGAAATAAGTTAACAAGTAGTATGACTTAATAACATTGCATTTCCTGTTAGAAATGCCGCTTCCTCTTTCGGGTGAACCGGATTTTCAAGAAAAAATCGGAAGCAACTTCATTCAGACAGGAAACTCATTTCTTTTTCTTACTATTCATATTTCCTTTTTGTTTTGCTTCGTAGCTTAACGAACAATGTGAGCAACTCTAATGGCAGCCCCAGCGATGCAATTATCTAAGCCCTGGCTTTTGACCACTCTTTCAAGATGGTTCGAGGTTCGAATACCGGTGAGGCATAGGTGTCCTGTTTGTACTACTGCACTAGCTTTCCCCTTCCCTTCAACGGGGCCCCCAAATCAGGCATAGATATGTTGTTCTACACTGGCGGGCAAAAATTAAGGACGAGACGGTTTTTCGAAAGTAACGTCGTGCAGAAGTGCACCACATCGACTCAAATCATACCATAAGATCCCCAAGATGTAAGAATATGGAAAAAGTGAGCAAAACCGTCCAAACAAGGAATCCAGGGGATACAAAGGCACTTTATTGAAAGGGTAGCTTCGAACACAAGAAGACAGAAACGTCCATATGACAGGCGGCTGCCAAGAAAAATTCAGTCTTTAGTATGGGATATGATCACTCCTGACTGTGTTGCAGGATTTACAACGTCTGTCCATGCTGAGGACGAGGTTGCCAAGGAGCTGTTGAGGCATCGCGGCCCATTCCTCTTGTAGCACCAACCGCAGCTGCGGAATCGTTGCTGGCGGCTGGTGACGTGCTGGCAAGTGTATACCGAGAAGGTCCCACACGTGTTCGATTGGATTTAGGTCCGGGGACCTTGCGGGACAATCCAAGCGTTGAATATCTTCACTCTCCAACAGCTCTGCGACAGCCACTGTACGATGAGGTGTAGCGTTGTCGTCCATGAAGAGGAACTCAGGACGCACAGCACCTCTAAACCGACGCATGTGAGGCAGGAGAACCTCGTTACAATAGCGGACACCAGTGACTGAACCTCCTTGGAACATGTGGAGGACAGTACGGCTACCAAGCATGATACCGCCCGAAACGAGAACTCCGCCACCTCCAAATCGGTCACTTTCGATGATGTTGGAGGTGTGATTGCGTGTTCCCTGTTCTCTCCAGATGTGTATACGTCCAGAATAGCTCGTCAGACTAAATCGGCTCTCATCAGTAAAGAGAACTGGACCCCATTGCTGATGTGTCCAGTTCTTGTGTTCCTGGCACCACAGAAACCGCCGTCTCCGATGAGCAGGCGTCAATGGCACACACCGTACTGCTCGTCGTACAAATAGACCACCTCTGTGCAGCCTCCTGGCCACGATAAAACGTGATAACGGACGTCCAGTTGTCTGTTGCATGTGCCTTGCGATTTCTCCCGCTGCCTGCCGTCTGTCTCTTCTCGCCTGTAGGACAACCTACCGGTCGTCCGCCAACGTGGTTGCTCGTGGACGACCACTGCTAAACTCTCGGACAGCTATTCCTGTCGTTTGAAATGCTCTCCAAGCTCGTTAAACGATGCTGTGAGCGATCCCGAACTTCTTGGCCACACTAGTCACACTTCGACCCTTTTCCAACTTTTCAATGACGCGACTTCGGGTAAAGTCATCCGGATGTCGTCTACTGGATTGCCTGTTGGCCATATCACACGGTGGCAACAACTCGACGTCGTTCAAACCGATGTACACCGTGCAATAACTTTCACCGAATTGCTGAGGCTACACCTCCCGTGTGCTTTATACCCTTCCGACACTCCCCCTCCCTACGTCATGCTGCATATATGCGCATGCCCTACCGTACCGGACCCTAGTCTATCTCCTGAGTGGTCTTTCTGTCCGTTTTGCATGCTTTTTCCGCTGTTATGCTAATATTTCCTCTTCGTCCTTAATTTTTGCACACCAGTGTACTACTGTACTAGCTTTCCCCCTTCCCATGGGCCCAAAATCGGGAATAGATGTCGTGTTTGTATTACTGTACTAGACTTCCCCGTCCCTGGAACGGGGCCCCCTAAATCAGGAATAGATGTCGTGTTTGTGCTACTGTACTAGCTTTCCCTCTTTCCTTGAACAGGGGTCCCCCAAATCAGGCATAGATGTCGTGTTTGCACTTCTGTACTGGCTTTTCCCCTTCCCTTGAAGGGGGGACAACTATTCTACTAGCTTTCCCCTTCCTTTAACGGGGGGCCCAAAATCAGGGACGGGCGACTGCTTACATCTATCGAGCAACAAAATTCAAAGGGCTATATGCACTCGCCCGTCCCTAATTTGGTGCCACTAGTTTCAGAGATGTCAAAGAAATAGCGCAGTAAGACAAGCACACCAGCCATGCCTCATCTGGGACTCGAACCCTTGCCTGATGACATCTGGGACTCGAACCCTTACCTGATGACATCTGGGACTCGAACCCTTGCCTGATGACATCTGGGACTCGAACCCTTGCCTGATGACATCTGGGACTCGAACCCTTGCCTGATGACATCTGGGACTCGAACCCTAGCTCAGATGACAAGGAAGAAAAAGGCACCTCTGACCACTCGGCCAAGAGAACGGCTTCTTTCACTTTTGGGAAGCAACTGAGTTTGATTAAAAGTTTCTCCTAAATTTTTGAGGCACACTAAGAGAAAATATTGATAAAAAAGGTTCCAAATTTGACTCTGGAGATATGGCGCATTTATGTGAATTTATACAAACACAACAAATAATAATAAAAAGAGTTGGTATGTAGGAAGTGAAGTTTTATTTAAAAACTAGGAAGTCGCAAGAAAAGATGAAGACGCTTAATGATATACCGTACATAGTATAAAAGATATGCTGCGTTAAATGATAAACAGTAACGTTCAAATTCTACGGTGAACCGCTTGTCTAAGACTTCTAAAAATCGAGTCTGATCACTAAAATTAAAATGACCGTGGCCCGCTACAGCAGTCACTAAAGCCACGGCATTTTTTTATTTTTTTTTCGTAAATTGAAATTGCAAAATGTTTCGTTCATAGTAAATAAGGAATAACTTGTTAGGGATTATTATTCTCCCTAAAATCCAGTGGATGAAAATTGAAATTTCAAACAGCTAGTATAATATAGAATATGATTGGATTTCTTTGAAAACGGTATCGCATTTTTGTAACGTATAGAGCTCACGAAATGTTCGTGGGTGAAGATGAATTCAAAAAATATTATGCGTGGAAATATTTTAACTGTGATGGTTGTTTTACGATCTGTTCATCGTACATCAGGCGAGAGTCAACGGGTTTTTAGAAATATGTTGGAAAATTCAAACCAACTGGCAAAACAAATTTAATACTGAGACTGCTTCAGACTTAATGAGATACCCCAGATATTGCACATTTTGAACCACCTGCGGCAATGGTACTATCGATCTGAATAGATGAATAGAGAAAAAAATTGCTACTAAACTTTACACCCGTCAAGATAGTAAGTAAAGTTAAATGTAATTTACGTGTTCATTAGTTGGCACACAAATTTTGGCCGACGTGAAAATATTTTGAAATATTTGTACTATATCACTTTGGTAATTTTAAATTAAAGTTCATATGTACTTCAGTGTACTTCGCCTTTGAACGAAGACAATAAAACTAATACAGTGGGGATATTAAATGCATTAATATTTATTTGCGGACGAAAAAAATGGGTGCAGATTTTACTGATTTTACTAAATGGGTGCAGATTTACTTCATCGGATTTTTTATTAATTCGAGAACTGATAAACGAGAAAATAAATTTTGCAGAATAAATATGCAGGGCGTCCGAAAGACTACGTACAGTAAAGAAATTTAACTTAATCAAATTTCAAAGCGATGGAAAACTTCAACACGCGTGGGAAGGAAATTTCATGCATTGGGTGAAATGACTAAAAGAACAAGAACGGAAACTTTTCCAGTCTTACACGGACTTTTCATGACTTCAGTTCCAGAACTTATGGAAAAATTGTACGCGGAATGAAAATCAGAAATGTTAGCATGGATAGTGTAAGGAGGATTACTGGACTATTTAACTTACCACAATTCTCGTCACAAAAACTAAAAATATTCACACATATATTTTGTACGCAAGGTTATACGGCCCCCACGGAAATCAAAGTCTATTAGTAAACAAGAAAGATGATACCGAATTTTCGGATACAATAAGCACGTCTTTTGAATCCGTTCTGACGCGAATTAAGTTTATCAAATCTATTCAAAGTCAACGGAACCGGTTAGGAAACCAATCAACAGGTTCCAACAGTCGATAAAATATCCAGAAATAGAAACATCTACTTAGCCCTACCCGCTTTAGTCCTGCAGAAGTTTCTGTAAATGGAAATTTGAACTTACGCCCTCTGGTGTCAGAATTGTGTGCTAAGAAAAATTTTAAATACATGAGAAACATTTCGCAGTGGAAACGCTCTCCAATAAAGAAAGAATTTTTCAAATATGATTCTTAGAAGCAGAGATATCGACAAAAATAAGCCCCCTGGCTGAAAAATCATGCATTATTTTAAAAAGATGTGAGCAGCGTGGGTCCACAAAATATTTTTTATTAAAATCAAGTTTTCTTGGACTCAGATTTTGCTGCAAGTAAATCAGATGCAGAAATTAACGCTTATGCCACCCTGGTGGCCAAACCATTCTTTATCAAATGTTAAAAATTATATGCAAAGCATTTCCCATCAGGAACTGTATCCGGCGCAGAAAGAATCTTTCAAATTGGAATTTTAGAAGCAGCGATATCGGGTAAAACGCAATTTACATTTACGCCCCCTAGCGGAAAGTCTATGCTTTACTTTAAAAAATTGAAATAATATGCGAAACATTTTACACCAGAGACGCTATCTAGCAAAGGAAATTTCAGCTCTGACTCTTAGAAGCAGAGATATTGACAGAAATAAGATATACATCTACGCCCCCTGGGGGAAAAATCATGCATTACTTTAAAAAGAAAATATTCTTAAATGTTTATCGACTTGAGCGGTATCGGTCTACGAAATAATTTTTTCAATCGAGCTTTTAGAAGCTCAGATTTTGCTGCAAATACCTACAAACCATAAATGAACCCTTACGCCCCCTGGTGGCCAAACCATATTTTACCAAAAATTGGAAATTACAAAGAAAACATTTCCCACCAGGAGCTGGGCAGCAAGAATGTTTCAAATCGGAGTTTTAGAAACAGATATATCTGGGAAATGGCAATTTACCATTACGACCTTAGCGGAAAGCGAATGAATTACTTGAAAATTTTGAAATTATATGAAAAACATGTCGAACCGGAAACTCTATCGAACAAAGAAGATTTTTTCAAATCGGACCATTAGAAGCCGAGATGTTGACAAAAACAGGATATACATCTACGCCCCTGGCGGAGAAACCATGCGTTATTTTAAGAAGTAAATATTCATAAAAGGTTTACCGACAAGAGTAGTATCATTCCATGAAAGAATTTTTGCAATCGAGATTTTAGAAGCTCAGATTATGCTGCAAATACATCAGAAACAGAAATTGACACTTACGCCCACTGGTGGCTAAGCCATTTTATACCAAAAATTAGAAATTATATGCAAAATATTTCCCATCAGATGCTGTATCCGCTGCAGAAAAAGGTTTTGAAATCGGTGTCTTAGAGGCACCGGTATAGTGGGAAATGCAATTTACTTTTACGCCCTCTAGCGGAGTATCGATGCTTAACTTGAAAAAGTGACTTTACCTAAAATAATGTTCGACACGAATGGAATCGAAAGGTACAAGAGTTTTTTAAATTGGATGTTTAGAAGCAAAGATATGGAATAAAATGTATTTTGAATTCGGTACCATCTGCTTTTACGCCCTCTAGCGGCAAAATTGTGCATCGTAAAAAAAAACACGAGATAAAGGATCATCATTCGCACATTTCAAGCTTCTTAATGCAAAAATATTTTTTCCAAATCGGATATTATTTGCATAGATATCGTATTTACAGATGGACGGACGGACAAATCGATAACATAAACACAATCTTGTATTTACAAAAGACGTGCTAAAAATGCGTCGCGCCGAATTACAGGGAAAGAAATTCACCTGTACGCTTTAGAGGAATATTTCACTGAGATATCGGTAGTTGAAATTCTGGACTTATACCAGCTTACCTACAGTAAACATGTGCAGTGTTAACGTCCGCGAATAGTACATATGGAGGACATCTCAAAATCCATTTAAAAATACTGAATCACACTAAACTGCAAATCTCAGCGAAATATTCCTCTAAAGCGTCCGGGTGAATTTATTTCCCACGAATTCGGTGCGGCGCGGTTTTTACTAATTGAACATAATTTCCGCGGGGGCTGTATAATTATTTAATTTTTCGTATTTTTCGGAAATTTTTCATTCCGGAGGATGCAACTATCATAGCTGTATTGTCCTCTGCTTGCTGCGTATTTTGCATTTTTTATTTTACTGCTACGACTAACCGTCACTTTTCTGTTCCTTTCGGACACTCTTCGTGAAACACCCTGTATGCTTCGCCGTCTCCTGTACGTAAAATTTATTGCATAAGTTTGAATGATTTAAAAAATGTTCGAAGAGGTGACGCAGTCTAAGAAATATTTCAGAATATATAATATCAAGGATGTTTCCGTATACTATATATACACAGTCGAGTCACATTATTGTGAGCACCTCCTACTTTTGACGTCAACAGCACGTAGCCAATAATGAAAGAAGGCACTTGTTATGAGCTGGCTTGGAGGGTATGCAAGGTGTGCTGTAGGCAATCTGAAAACATATCACTCGTTTCTGTCAAAAATAAAAGGAGCGATTTACCAGATTTGCAAAAAAAAGCATGATTATCTGCTTTCGGGCCAAGGGTGGCAGTATTTCTGAAACAGCGCAATATGTGAACTGTTCGCGTGCCGCTGTGGTTAAAGTGTATCGTGATTGGAGAAATGGCTAATATATATGGTTAATATATATCAAATACGTGGAGATAATGTAAATGGACGATGTCATCGCTTTTTCCACGTTGTTTTTTAAACAACGCATAGCGACTGAAAAATTGTATTCCGGCACCGCTGGGATCGAACCCCAGAACTCTCGATAACTAGTCGAGTGCGTTCGAATTTACGCTACGGCACCAACAATTCTCAGCGCCATGCGTGGTTTATCAGTCAGCATCTGACTACACGAATACGTATTGATGGTCTCAGCAACTGAGATGGCGTCATCTGGTGGCATTTAACGCAACAGCTGAGAAATGGCACCATTGCGAATAAGCGACGTACAAACGGCGGAGCACCGCTTGCCATTGAGGTGAGAGGTGAACGTCGGCTGCGAAGGTGCGTGAAGGCCGATCGACACTCGACAGTGGATCCACTCACTGGCTGAATGAGCCAGGGCGCTCTCGGAAGTGTGTCTAAAACGACAGCTCAGCGAACCCTGCTACGTACGGGGCTTCGATGCAGACGGATGGTTACTTCACCTATGCTAACGAAGATTCATCGGCAGAAAAGGCTTACATTTGTACGGCAGCATCGGAATTGGACCTACGCTGATTGGTAAAGAATTGCTTTCTCCTATGAGTCACGTTTTCTGCTTCATCGAACGGATGGGCGTTGGCGTATAAGGCGAGAAACATCGGAGAACAAACACTCTTCAACCATTTCTGGAAGAACACAAGCTGGCGGGAGCAACGCTATGATCTGGGGAAAGCTTTCGTGGCATTACCTGGGTTTACTCATACCTGTGGAAGGCACTGTGGACAGAATTAATTATGAATCCATCCTTGCAGACAGCGTACATCCCTACCTGCTGATTGTCTTCCCTCGGGCGGATGGAATCCTCAAGCACGACAGTGCGACGTGTCACGCAGCTACAAATGCCCGACAGTGGTTCGAAGAATACGATGAAGACTTCAAAGTACTTTTTTGCCCCTAACTCTCCAGACTTAAACCCAATGGAGCATCTGTGGGGGCCACCTCGATCGTGTTGTTCGCTCTACGGATAGTCCACCACGCACCCACCAGTAGCTGCCAGATGCACTGCAGTCAACATGGCTCTACATACCTGTGGACACCTTCCAGCACATTACTGAGTTACTCCCAGCTCGTCTAGCTGCCGTCCGCGCTGCACACGGTGGTTACTCTACATATTATCTGGTTGTCACAATAATCCGACTCGACCGTGTATATATAATCGGTTTATGGCGTCTGACGTGGAGTTTCGATCTCCAAGAGTTTTTTTCCACCTTTCTCCATCTAAGCACCATTTTCCCATCAGGTCATGTTCTTCTAAGGCGGCCGCTATTTTTTCGTTTGTTCGATTTAATTTCCATGGCAATATTGGGCACTCTTTCATTGGTCATTTTTTCTACATGACCAAACCAACGCAATTGTCTCTTCTGTATGACTTCCAAAATTGTTTCTTTCACTTCCATCAAGTCTTTAATCTTTTCATTTGTTATTTCCATCTTCTTTACACTCTACATGATCTTCTTAAAGTATCCATCTCGACGGCTGTTATTTACTTTCTATCAGCTTCTGTTAATCGCCAAGCCTCGACCCCATATAGTAAGATGCTGTTAACAATACCATTATAAATACCTCATTTCCTTTTTCTGGTTATTTCTTCACCACCAGATTCCATTCAGGCGTTTAACAGCTTTTGTTTCCTGTGCAATTCTATTTCTTAATTCCATTGCATCTCTGTCTTGTTGTGCAATTTTAACACCTAGGTAATTATAATGATCACATCTTTCAATTTCTTCGTTATCTTCTAGCTGTAGGTTTGTTTCATTACTTCCAATGAACAAATATTTTGTTTTATTTAAATTCATAGTTAATGCCCATTTTTCTTATTCTTCTTTTATTTTTCTAGTCATATATTCCAAATCAAATTTATCTTCTGCAAGAAGTACCTGATCGTCTGCGAATTGTAAAGTTAATATCGGGTTGGTGTGAATGAAATGTCCGGCAAAGGAACAGCACACGTGGACGGCGAGAACGGAAAAGTAGGACAACTTACCTAGGCAAAATAATCCCCCCTGGGCATCGACACATAGTTGCCATCTGTCCGGCAAGGCCACGATACCGGAAAGAAAAAGTCTTGTGGCTGGGACCCAAAGAAGTCAACTGCACGTTCAACCTCGTTGTTTGTCGTGAACTGTTCCCCGGATAGGAAGTGGTCCAGGCGACGAAACCGATGATAGTCTCTTGGACACTAGTCCAGGAATTATGCAGGATGAGGCGCTGCTTCATTGCCCAAAGCACTTAATGTCAGCATCGTTCGTTATGCGACATGAGAGAGGGCGTTATTCTGTAGCAGAAAAGCACCATGTCTTTTGACCAAATCTGTTTGTTTCAGCAGCAATTTCGGCTGCATCTGGTGTAATTCAGCACAGTAACGTTCTGCAGTGAGGGACTGGCCTCTTGCCAAGAAACACCGATGAATTATCCCGGCTGTGGACTACCAGACAAGGAGCATCATCTTCTTGGTGTGTAGGGGTGGCTTAGGATGCCGTCTAGCAGGCTGTGCCCTGCCTAACCATTGTGCACGTCGTTTCCGATTATCATAAAAGAACTCACTTCTCGTCGTAGGTGACAGTTCGATGCAGTAGAGGTTCGTGTTTATTCCTGGCAAGCAGCGGCGTGCAGACTTCCAAACGTCTAGTCTTGTTGGCAGTTGTCAACTCATGCGGCAGCCACATTTCCAGCTTTTTGACCTTACCCAGGGCAGCCAGACGCCGAACAACTGTCGTGTGGTGGACACCTACCTCTGCCGCTACCTCACGACACATTTTTCGGGAGTTCGCTTCAACCACACGTAACAGAACATTGTCAGAAACAGCAACAGGTCGGGGACCACATACTTCGTTTTGCAGGTCCGTATCTCAGCTTCGAAACTTCACAAACCATAGCCGAATGGTTCGTTTGTTGGTTGTATTCATCCCAAATGCTTTGTTAACGTATCAAGCGGCAATTCTTGCAGATTGGCTCAGTTTAAATTCATACAGCAAGATGACTCTCAAATACGGCTTCTGCATGTTTCCTTTGCAAGACACGTTACGTCCAAACAAGCCACGCTTGAACCTTGTTCTTCACAAACGTGCTAGCTATTTATAGTAACTCTGTGACGTAATACCCGCAACACCTGTGGGCGATTCCATTCCGCTGCGGTGGGTGCCTGTCTCCACTGCTCGTTCGCGCCGGACATTTCATTCGCACCAACCTAATAAAATCGTTCCATTTAAATTAATCCCATTGCTGGACACTTCCTTTTCCATTCTTTTAAATCCTGTTCCACATAAATCTCAAATAATGTTTGAGATATGCAGCATCCCTGCCTTAGTCATTTAGTTACTAAGAATCACACTAAAGTGCATTCCGTATACTAATGTTCTTTAATACACACAGTGTTATTCGGGATCTCTGCATTCAGCAGTTCAGCCCTTCTGATATGGGCATATTACCGGGATGCATTTTATTTAAAGGAAAACTTTTAACGCCTTACGATTTTTCTTCAAAGTGATCATAAAATGTGGCAAGAAAAACGACACCCAATTTTCCGTTGTAATGAGCTCGTCTTTTGTATCATTTCCGACTCAAATGAAACAATTGAAAGTCATTCATAGTCAATGGAACCCGTTAAAAAGAATCAACCGGATTCCTACATTCGATAAAACATCTACAAATGGAAACAGCAACCTTGTCCCATTAGCGGCTGAAAAGTATACGACGAAAATTAATAAACTGTGCACAAAACATTTCGCGTAGATGAAGGAAAATATCAGAGACAAAGAGATTTTCAAATAGAACAGTTCGAACAAAAGATATAGAGGAAAACTTGCTTTAATTTTATTGCACCTAGCTGAAGAATTTCGAATAATGGTGTAAGAACGAACACATTAACCATGTTAATTAATATTAATGATGAACATTATGTTGCTTTTTCGTAACGAAAAAGTCATTACAAGCCCAAAATGGCGACAGAAAGTTCGCAAACATTCCTTATTTTTCAGAATTCGAGAGCTGCAACAAATGACTTCAGTTTCTCACACCTTTGACAGGGCGAGGCCTTTTTCGACGAACTGATAGTATCGTCAATGACACGGCGACTTTCGCTGTACGGTGTTAGTGTCGTCCAAGCGCCTACAAGTCTGGAAAACAGCCATCCACCTTTGTATGAATATAGCAATATGTATTGTGTTACTATAAGAATGTACTTCGGCGGTAAGATTACTTTCTCAAAGAGGGCACTCACTAATGGACGATCTGAGGAGGACCGCGAAAGATGCGGAAGGTAGGATTAAAATCCATCAGGAAGAAGCTGGGCCAACGCCCATGGGTGTGGCCGGTGAAGGGCGCCAAAGGTGACCCACGTTACCGGAGAGGCGAGCGAAATCAACAGGTCAGCGTGGGGTCAAGGTCAGCGCTGATATCTTGGCGCAGGCTCAGCGTGGAGGTGGAAGTCTAGCAGGTCCCTTGAAGAGGATATGTTAGTTAGTCTGCTTTCGTGCAATGGAGAGAGCAGTTCTCCGAGAGAAGGAGACGCGAAGCGTTTGCCTTTTTGGTGTGTGGGCTGAGGAACGCTCCAAGCTAGAGAGCGTTCGACGCTCAAGGGAAACTTAGCGAGCATCTATCCTAGAAGAGATAGATTGCCCGTCTGTAGCGGAATAGACCCTAGTCAGGCATTAGACTGGAACATCGGGTAGAGAAGAGTAGTTAGAATACTATTTCTTAAGAGTCTCCGGGATATAGATCTACCTAGTGTCAGGTTGACTCTATGCTAGAACTTCGGCGCTGAGCGAGATTTCCTCTGGAAATGATCATACTAGCTTTCGCGTTTCACGATTCTTCTCAGGTCCAATCCTTAGTGAGGCCTGATGTTAGAGAACGAGTAATTCGCCGCCGACTAGCTTCTAATTGGTTATGAAATAAATATTTGTATACAAATAAAGAAGATAGCTGTCTAAGCACGAACACTTTAGCTCAAACCAATTACAACACTCAAATGAAGCTAAGACGTATCACCGGTATCAAAAGTATACACAGTAAAAACCATGACGACACAAATAACTCATTCCATTGAGGTTTAAAAAGGTTTAATGTTAAAAACTTGCGAGATCTTTCGAACCTACGACTTATCGGTTCATCATCAGGCACCAAAACTCGCAAGGTGCACATGAAACGTAGTGATTATATACACGTGTGGTTATGGGCAAAGACCGCGCATGCGTACAAGTCGGGACAGTATGAGGTCATAAAAAATACATACATTTAAAATAACCTGTAGGGTAAAAAACACATAATGGTTGTCATAAATATAAGAAATATAAAATGAAGGTCAAAGTTCCCTCGCCTGAGTTTTATATATGTACAATAAAATCAATGGTTGTCTAATCTTGTTTCTTGGTTTTTCAGTAGGTATCTCCAAGGTGCTGGTATATTGGATGGAGCTTCATCATTACAACATTGTTCATTCAAATGATAAATATACAAGCTCTCGAGAAACAACAGGCCATTTTTAGTTTTGGTCGTCGATAACAGTTTTACATTGTCCCAGTCAGGATAGTGCTCTCCTTTTAGTACCTCTCGCGCTAAAGAAGTTGTTAGGGCATGTGTACGAACACTGTATTTGTGTTCTGTAATTCGTGTCTTTAATGATCTACAAGTGGATCCCACGTAAGAAGTAGACTGTGAGGTAGTTGAGAAAGAGTTCAGTGGTACCGAATAAACGCCGTATTTATCTAAGATTGATGTCGGATCTCGGTCTGATTTGGTTAAATTGAACAAACTTTCCGAAGAAACACCAAAGGAACAATCGTATTTTTTGCATGAATTTTGTAAGATCGGTACAATGGTTGGATGGAAGGGAATGGATGCCACGTATTTTATGGTTACTTCATCACGTATTGGTTGTAACGTTGTGGAGATCCGTCGTTGATACCTGCGTAACAATTTTGTAAATAGATATCCGGGATAACCGGAAACCTTTGTTAGATTGAAAATTCTGTGTAATTCTAGTTTTAAAGATCTTTTGGTGGATGAATGACTATAAGCTCTACAGATTAAAGATGAAATAGAACTATGTTTATAGGGAAGTGGTGTGTACGAATTATATGGAATGAGGGTAGGTGAACAAGTGGGTTTTAGGTAGACGGAGGTTTGAATATCGTTAGATGGGGTGCGTCGTAATAAAATATCTAAGAACGGAAGGGAGTTGGAGGATTCTAACTCTTGGGTGAAGGAAATAGTGGGAAAGACGGTTGATAAAGAGGCAGCAAAAGTGTCTAATTCACTAAGTGAGTATTGCCAAAAAACTAAAACATCGTCAACATATCGTATATAGAGTAATGGTTGGAATGTACCATTATAAAAAACTGTATGTTCGACTTGTTGCAGTACTATTTCTGCCAGGACGGGGGAAAGAGGTGACCCCATTGGGGTACCGAAATCCTGGCGGTAGGTGATGTTATTAAATTTAAAATAAGTCCGGTTCTTGATAAGGTTCAGGGCTGAAACTATAGCAGTGCATTCAGTAGAAGAGAGGTTTAAGGATGGAAGTAGTGGGGTAATCAGGTCAATGGCTACATCCACAGGGACATTGGGAAACAGGGAAACTACATCGAGACTGGCCATTTTAAATGGAATACCCGATGTAGCGTAATGGATCCGTTCCAGGGCGGACTTAGAACTCTTAATTGAAAAAGGTGAAGATGTGGTTAAGGGGGAAAGGACTGAGGCAAGTGATTTTTCCAGATTTCGGGTGGGGTTAGTATAGCCTGATACTAAAGGACGGATGGGGTGTTCCGGTTTATGAAGTTTAATTTTGCCAAACAAATCTGGTATACGAGGACCAAAAGGAGGTTGCATATTATTTGAAATGGCTGGGGGTAGTGTATTACTATTTTTAAGTTTTGCAAGAGCAGTAATAGTAGCTGGGATAGGGTTACGAGATAATACTGTATGTGGGATCTGATTTATAACTGCGGTCATCTTATTAATATAGGTAGATTTATCAAGTATAACTATTTGGTCCGATTTATCTGCAGAAACAATTGCTAATGATGTGTCCCCGGAAAGAGATAACAAAGTAGTACGCTCATATTTTAATATATGTTGAATTTCAGTTAATGGGCGAGTGGATTCCTTTTCAATAGTACGAGAGATTTTATATCTAAGTGGGTCCTGAGCATGAATCGGCAATGACTTTATGACCTGTTCAAGTTGGGTAATGTAATTAAAGGTCTTTGGTTTGAGCACCGGAAACGAGAACTTAAATCCTCGGTTTAGTGCCCTGCATTCGTCCTCTGTTAATTGTCTTGCACTCAAATTCACAAAAGCATTCTTTGAGGTCATTAGATTAGATTTTGTCAAGGAGTTTTTTCTAGTTGTATACTCATGCACCAAGACCCTCAATTTCCGTATTTGTCTCTGTTGGTACATTTCCACCTCGTGAATAATCTTGGCATAGTTTACTATCATTAGTTTGTCAAAAATAATTAAAGAGGTGTTGTGAGCAAGGAAACCATACGCGTTGTATGTTTTTCGGTTAAGGGAATCAATCAGGCCGTATTTTATTCTTATCTCTGTAGTTAAGCGCCTAGATTCAGTTCCTTGTAATAACTTAGCATCTGATAGTGAACGTGGAGCGGTTCTCAGGCGTAGGAAATTTGGGATGACGCCCAAGGAACGGCAGTTTTGAAGAAAAGACAGATGTGTATATTCCACAGCCAACTTTCGAGATGTTTTATAAAATATTTTTATGGCACGCTCCATGTGGCACTTTGCTGTTCATAGGTATCTTAGAACAATTGGTAACTAACTTACCGGGAAATAACGAGGCAGCTTGTTAGTAGAAATGATGAAAAGACTATCGTGCTGATTGATATACAAATAAAGAAGATAGCTGTCTAAGCACGAACACTTTAGCTCAAACCAATTACAACACTCAAACCACTAACTGAAATTCAACATATATTAAAATATGAGCGTACTACTTTGTTATCTCTTTCCGGAGATGCATCATTAGCAATTGTTTCTGCAGATAAATCGGACCAAATAGTTATACTTGATAAATCTACCTATATTAATAAGATGACCGCAGTTATAAATCAGATCCCACATACAGTATTATCTCGTAACCCTATCCCAGCTACTATTACTGCTCTTGCAAAACTTAAAAATAGTAATACACTACCCCCAGCCATTTCAAATAATATGCAACCTCCTTTTGGTCCTCGTATACCAGATTTGTTTGGCAAAATTAAACTTCATAAACCGGAACACCCCATCCGTCCTTTAGTATCAGGCTATACTAACCCCACCCGAAATCTGGAAAAATCACTTGCCTCAGTCCTTTCCCCCTTAACCACATCTTCACCTTTTTCAATTAAGAGTTCTAAGTCCGCCCTGGAACGGATCCATTACGCTACATCGGGTATTCCATTTAAAATGGCCAGTCTCGATGTAGTTTCCCTGTTTCCCAATGTCCCTGTGGATGTAGCCATTGACCTGATTACCCCACTACTTCCATCCTTAAACCTCTCTTCTACTGAATGCACTGCTATAGTTTCAGCCCTGAACCTTATCAAGAACCGGACTTATTTTAAATTTAATAACATCACCTACCGCCTGGATTTCGGTACCCCAATGGGGTCACCTCTTTCCCCCGTCCTGGCAGAAATAGTACTGCAACACGTCGAACATACAGTTTTTTATAATGGTACATTCCAACCATTACTCTATATACGATATGTTGACGATGTTTTAGTTTTTTGGCAATACTCACTTAGTGAATTAGACACTTTTGCTGCCTCTTTATCAACCGTCTTTCCCACTATTTCCTTCACCCAAGAGTTAGAATCCTCCAACTCCCTTCCGTTCTTAGATATTTTATTACGACGCACCCCATCTAATGACATTCAAACCTCCGTCTACCTAAAACCCACTTGTTCACCTACCCTCATTCCATATAATTCGTACACACCACTTCCCTATAAACATAGTTCTATTTCATCTTTAATCTGTAGGGCTTATAGTCATTCATCCATCAAAAGATCTTTAAAACTAGAATTACACAGGATTTTCAATCTAACAAAGGTTTCCGGTTATCCCGGATATCTATTTACAAAATTTTTACGCAGGTATCAACGACGGATCTCCACAACGTTACAACCAATACGTGATGAAGTAACCATAAAATACGTGGCATCCATTCCCTTCCATCCAACCATTGTACCGATCTTACAAAATTCATGCAAAAAATACGATTGTTCCTTTGGTGTTTCTTCGGAAAGTTTGTTCAATTTAACCAAATCAGACCGAGATCCGACATCAATCTTAGATAAATACGGCGTTTATTCGGTACCACTGAACTCTTTCTCAACTACCTCACAGTCTACTTCTTACGTGGGATCCACTTGTAGATCATTAAAGACACGAATTACAGAACACAAATACAGTGTTCGTACACATGCCCTAACAACTTCTTTAGCGCGAGAGGTACTAAAAGGAGAGCACTATCCTGACTGGGACAATGTAAAACTGTTATCGACGACCAAAACTAAAAATGGCCTGTTGTTTCTCGAGAGCTTGTATATTTATCATTTGAATGAACAATGTTGTAATGATGAAGCTCCATCCAATATACCAGCACCTTGGAGATACCTACTGAAAAACCAAGAAACAAGATTAGACAACCATTGATTTTATTGTACATATATAAAACTCAGGCGAGGGAACTTTGACCTTCATTTTATATTTCTTATATTTATGACAACCATTATGTGTTTTTTACCCTACAGGTTATTTTAAATGTATGTATTTTTTATGACCTCATACTGTCCCGACTTGTACGCATGCGCGGTCTTTGCCCATAACCACACGTGTATATAATCACTACGTTTCATGTGCACCTTGCGAGTTTTGGTGCCTGATGATGAACCGATAAGTCGTAGGTTCGAAAGATCTCGCAAGTTTTTAACATTAAACCTTTTTAAACCTCAATGGAATGAGTTATTTGTGTCGTCATGGTTTTTACTGTGTATACTTTTGATACCGGTGATACGTCTTAGCTTCATTTGAGTGTTGTAATTGGTTTGAGCTAAAGTGTTCGTGCTTAGACAGCTATCTTCTTTATTTGTATATCAATCAGCACGATAGTCTTTTCATCATATCTAAATATTTGTATGTTATCAATGGAGTTTCCTCTTGATATTATTATATCTAAAGGTGAATATTATTCTGTACGTTCAGCCGTTGTCACTCTGCCTTCCCGAATCACAGATCTAATATTAAAGTGGGGAAGTCTTCGTTTGTTCGCTCGAACAGAGTTGGAGGGAGTGTTCCTGAGAAGCACAAACCCTTTCTTGTTGTTATGAGAGACCATATAGCGTGGACGCCTCAGATCCATTAGTAGGAGGCGGCGCTACAACACGTTCGCTCTCACAAATGGAGAAAAAGTATTTTTCATAGCAAAAACTATTCTAAGGAAATATAATTTTTCAAATACGTCTGGAGCACGTATATGGTAAAGGAAGTACGTATATGGTAAAACCGGTTTTAACACGTACGCCCCAAATGGGAGATTGGTACTGAATTGGATAGTGAGAATGGTATGAATTAAATACAGTAGTAGCACTGAACTATAATGGAGAATGGTATGAATTAAATACAGTAGTAGCACTGAACTATAATGGAGAATGGTATGAATTAAATACAGTAGTAGCACTGAACTATAATGGAGAATGGCATGAATTGGATAGTGAGAGGGAAATACGAAAATGACTGCTGATATATTCTGAACGTATGGAACATTAGGTATGGCACTCTAGATGCTAAGGGAATTGTGGAGAGGTATCTATCAACAGGATACAGAGATACCTAAATGCCTACTGGTACATAGTGAACGGAATATGGAACAGGAGGACATTTTAAATGGCAATAGAATTCAGAAGAGGTAGCTATGGATAGGAGAAAAATAGGAAAATGCCTACCTTCGTACTGTGAACAGGATAGTATGGACAGGAGCTATGGTATTGAAGACGATAAGAGAATTCAATAGGATCTCGGGATATTGTGCTAATAACAGAGTGAGCACAATGCTATGAAACAGGAGGGATGACGTCGTAGGTCCTAGGAGAATTCACGAGAAGTTCCTATTCATGCGATGCAGCGAGAGGTACAAAAAGGTTTGTATGAAACACGAGGTATGGCATTGTAGATAAGAAAAAATTCAAAGGTGGTAGATGTGGAAACGATGGAGAGCGAGAGAGATATGAAAATGTTTTCTGATATGTTGCGAAAAGAATGGTATGAAGAGGTATGGAAATTTACATGTTAGGAGAACTCATGAGATTCTGGAAGAGTTCTGCTGATATATTGTGACCAGAATATGAAACAGGAGGTATTTCGTTGAAGATTCTAGGAGAATTAAGGAGAGGTATCTATGGATAGGATAGAGAGATATATAAAAATCCATTCTCCCCCTTGGGGCAATGGCATACAAAAAAAATCTCCAACAGGATTTTTAGAAGCGGAAATAGAGCTGCAAAGAGAAACACACACTAACGCCACCTAGCGCTAGAACTGTGAACTACAAAAAAATCACGAGCACCAGCAAACTGCTTCACAAGGTAAATGGTATCCGGCGTTGAAAGAATGTTTCAAATCGGGCATTTAAAAGAAGAGGTATCGAGAAAAACAGATTAAATATTTGCGCTCCTACAGGGGAAATGGCGCATTATTCTGGTAACGGCGCATTATTAGTGTAACTGTTCTCCTTTCTCCTTAAAACGGCGGAAACTTTTGCATACCCCTAATATTTTTTTTTTCTAACCGGTTACTCCGAGTAAGTTTGATAAATTTCAATCGCGTCGAAAAGGATTCAAAAGACGTCCTCATTACAACCGAAAATTCGGTGTCAACTTTCTTGTTTAACTCCTATTGCCTTTGCAATTATGTTTTAGATATCTACCACCTTTGCATTCGTTTATTAACGTTTAGGCAAAACGTGGAGCCATCTATTTGAGTTTGAACTCCCTTGTGTTCCACTACTTGATTCCTACTGCCTACAAATTCTTTTCTTGATATGATTCCGACACCGTTATTTTCCTTTAAGTGCTTTTTATATCCTTCGCAGTTCTTTTCTTGATTTTGTCTACCCTGGTTTTCCCGTTCTAGAATCTGATCGCCATTGAACTCTTCTACCGGATTTTGCCACTTTTGTTTTCCTTTTACTGTATTCTTTTCTTGATTTCGTCCATCCCGGTATTCCTTTACTAGATTCTGATTGCCACTGAACCCTTCTACTTGATTCTCCCATTTTTGTTTTCCTTTTACTGATTCAGATTACCCTTGTATTATTTTCTTGATTTCTTCTACCCTAGTATTCCTTTACTAGATTCTGATCGCCACTGAACTCTTTTACTTGATTCTGCTACTTTTGTTTTCTTTTTACGGATTCAGATTACCCTTGCATTCTTTTCTTGATTTCGTCTATCCTGATATTCCTTTACTAGACTCTGATCGCCACTGAACTCGTTTACTTGATTCTGCCACTTTTTTTTCTTTTTTTTTTGGGGGGGGATTCTGCCACTTTTGGTTTCTTTTTACTGATTCAGATTACACTTGTATTATTTTCTTGATCGTCTATCCTGGTATTACTTTACTAGATTCTGATCGCCACTGAACTCTTTTACTTGATTCCGCCACTTTTGTTTTCTTTTTACTGATTCAGATTACCCTTGTATTCTTTTCTTGATTTAGTCTACCGTGGAATTCCCGTACTAAATTCTGATCGCCATTGAACTCTTCTACTTGACTTTGCCACTTTTGTTTTCCTTTTACTGATTCAGATTACCCTTGTATTCGGCGATCGGTGAATGGCTTCTTCGACCGTGAAAAAGAAAGCTCACAGTTGATGTATTCATTGAAATAACAGGTGCAATATCCAAACTGTCGGATTTTAAGGAAATGTGAACTACACAAATCTAAAACATTAAAATTATCTAATTAATAACAAGGAACAATACACCAACTGTACTTAAATGGTATAACTATACTAGTGATCCGAAATTTTTTAGCGTAGAACAGAAATAAAAGTTTCCAAGCTTTCACACATCAACCACATGGCGTTTTCAAGGAAGTAAGTAAGCTAACTGCAAACTGAATAATAGAACGGTTCAACAATTTGAACGTGGTGACTTGACTTGACAATAACGAATAAATGCGAACGTAATCAGGTATTCAAAGACACGAGGCGTTGTGCTCGTTTAGCACGCTGAATCATGGAAGGAAAACCAAGGAGCAATCACTATTTGAAGAACTGGTTCCAAACTCGTGGCAACTTCAGTGAGACGCTATCATTGCACGACTCGCTGTTGATTATGATCTCCAAAGTTTCGCGAATGGCAGTAGATTTCGGGTTGGAGTAAGAAGCTAATTTCTTTACGTCATCCCACATAGGAGCAGAGGACTTTGAACTTGACTTCTCTGAATAGAGCCGTGGTTATTTTGCCGTTCTTTATGTCCATTTTATGTTCGTTAACTCTAATTCTAAATAAGCGTTTAGTCATTCCAATGCATTATCGCCCGTCCGGATATAATAGAGGAATGGCATAAACACCTGCTTCATTCGAAGGTGGGGACTTCTCAGTGTCTCCCTTAAGCATGGTATGTAAAGATGTCGGAGATCTGACGCCAACACCGAGGTTCATGGTGAAAATCTTCCACTGATTTTAGATAAAATCAATGATATTCGCCCTACTATCAATTTCACTATAGATCTCGAACACAATGGCGTCTTTCCTTATCTGGATGTTTTACTGAGTAAATTACCTGAAAACCGCCTTCGCACACAATTCTATTATAAACCCACATCTCTACCTAACCTGATGCTCCACAGCTCATTCTGCCCCGCTGACTACAAGACAGCTTTTTTCCGCTCTCGAATCCGAAGAGCCTTTGCAGTCTCCGCATATGTTCTTTCTAGGCAATGCGAATTGAGAAACATTATCGAGCTGGCCACTGAGGCAGGCTACGCCCCGAACCTGGTACATCGCTACATTGAGAAGACACGAACCAGTCGTACTAATCTCTCTGTGCCGCAGCTACGCTACCTGTGATCAATTCCTTATATACCAAATGCTTCCTATCAGCTCAAGAACGCGCTAAAGAAGATGAACCTCGGTGTTGGCGTCAGACCTCCGACATCTTTATATACCATGCTTAAGGGAAACACTGAGAAGTCCGCACTTTCCAATGAAGCAGGTGTTTATGTCATTCTTCTACTATATCCGGACGGGCGATAATACATTGGAATGACTAAACGTTGACTTAGAATTAGAGTTAACGAACATAAAAGGGACATAAAGAACGGCAAAGTATCCAGAGAAGTCAAGTTCAAGTCCGCTGCTCCTATGTGGGATGACGTAAAGAAATTAGCTTCCTACTCCATCCCGAAATCTACTGCCATTCGCGAAACTTTGGAGATCATGATCAACAGCGAGTCGTGCAATTATAGCGTCTCACTGGAGTTGCCACGAGTTTGGAACCAGTTCTTCAAATAGTAATTGCCTCTTGGTTTTCCTTCCATGATTCCGCGTGCTAAACGAGTATAACGCCTCGTGTCTTTGAATACCTGATTACGTTCGCATTTATTCGTTATTGTCAAGTCAAGTCACCACGTTCGAATTGTTGAAGCGTTTTATTATTTAGTTTGCAGTTAGCTGCCTACCTTCCTTGAGAAAGCCATCTAGTTGATGTGCGAAAGCTTGGAAACTTTTATTTCTATTCTATGCCAAGAAATTTCGGATCACTAGTATAGTTATACTATTTAAAATCAAAATTAGCATTATCTTCTTCATTATATTTCAAGAATATGGGAACTTTTGAAGTTTTCTATCTCATAGCTACTGTTTCTAAAAACGATTAAGATTGGGTACTTAAGTCATGGTCTGCATGAACTTCAATACACGTGCACACGTCAGTAGAAACACTTTGATCCAAATTCAGGCCAAAATAGTTTTCTCGTGGTGAAACTGGTTTCAAAAATTTGAGCGCCATATTACAATTTAATAAATAACTGATGTTATATTCAGACAACTTGTTTTAAACTCTTTTCCGCCGAATCTATCATTTAAAATGGTGTATTGACGGTGAATGTTAGTTGTTTTAACGGAAATAAAATTTTTAAATACATCAGGGCTACCGAACTTAATTCATAATGAAACACTCTATATGCAGAAATATAAGAAAATATGTAACACCAGATTCAACCTGAAAATTATAAAACTGTTTATTTACGAAATTTCTTAAAATAATTCTGTTCTAGCCTGAGCATAGACTTTCGTGGGTATTAATCTTTCAATTTACTACTCGTAATACAAGTAGGTCAAAATTAAGTAAGTCAAAAATAAACCCTTGTAAGTCAAAAATGAACCCAAAATTAAGTCCATTGAGGAAAAGAAGAAAGATTCCTACGAAATTTCATCAAAGGAAGGTCATCATATTTACTTTAAAAAATCATAACTAGGCCAAAGCCACAGGATATTGTGCTCCTTGAAACTCGGAAGTGCGTAAAGAATTTTTTTTCCTTTGTTGGAAATTATAACTATCTACTATAAATATCATTTTTTTCCATTACTCAAAAAGAATTTTGAATGTTCTAGCGTTTAAGAAAGGCAAGTATGCAAATATACTAAATATTCAGTGTTTAATTCAACTTACAATACCGCACAGCGATTTAGAAATCACATATTCAATAATACATACTAGCGAGATACGTCAAAGAAAGTTCACTAATACAAAGTGCAGAAACCCAAAGTACTGTAATACACACAAATGAGGGTTTAATACACCTTTTTAATCTCGACTTTAAGAATACTGGGCTCATGTGCGTGTTTTAACTTTTTTTGAGAGCCTGCTGTTTCTGTACAGTTATTCATTTTCTATATCTCTGCTGCTGCAGAAAACTTTCACTTAGCAGTTTTAACTTATTAATAATTAAAGTCATGACTTAATTGAAATTTTCGGCTAGCTGAAGATTACAGAGAGCACAAGCATATACTAAGGTCATAGAGGTCCTGGTGAAAACCAGAAATCGATTCATCTGGTTAAATGCTCCCAACAAGCAGCCAGTTCAGGGATCTTTACAGTGGAAAAATATTATTGCATGTCTCAAACAGTGACACTTAAGATATCGTATGAAAATTTAAAGACAACCGCAAAGCAGAGGAATTTTATATCCAGTTATCTTGTACAGGGATATTCTCATATTTAAGGTGAGAAAAATCAGAGTATATTGCAACCGGAATGTGAATGTAATTCGGTTTTTTTTCTTAGAAGTCATAAACATATAGGGAAGGGGAAAAATAAACAACTTACCGTAGTCATCATCATCGTCGAAGTCAAAAGATGTCGTTCTTCTTCTGGAGTGTGAATTCATTAACAGGAAGTAACTTTTTTTATACTTCAGCGGCTTGTGGGCTTTACCTAAGGACATAGCAGGAAGCATCATATGAACTGGAGATATTCGATTTACACCCAAGGACGACGCTCCAAAAGAACCCATACCTCCATGATATTTGGGTTTCTTTCCGTGTCCTTTATTAAGAGAAAGGAGGCTGCCTAAAAGTCCCTTCTTTTTGTGAGGAACGAAACTTGTACCATCTACTGACGATGGGCCGTAATAATTACGCGGGCCCATTCCAGATGGTAGGTACACAATACCTGGCTGCCTCGGGTAACCACCAGGTCCAAGGTACCCTGGATTAACACCAGTGGGCGGAACATAACCATGTGGACCGGAACCAGGATTCACACCGTATGATGGTGCGCCGTGAGGAATATTTGGTCTATTAACACCACCGTAAGACGGTGCTGGACCTTGAGGAATATTTAAACCATAAGGTGGTGGTGCTTTTGGATTGGAACCCGTATTCACTCCGTAAGGTGGAGGATTTCCCATTGGAAATCCTTGATTCGAACCATAAGGTGGAGGATTTCCGAATGGATAACCTTGATTTGTTCCATAAGGCGGCGGATTACCGGATGGATAACCTTGATTTGTTCCATAAGGTGGCGGATTGCCAAATGGGTATCCCTGATTTGTTCCATAAGGTGGTGGATTGCCAAAAGGATATCCCTGATTTGTTCCATATGGCGGAGGATTAGCCAAGGACGGAGATCCCTGATTTATACCATGAAACTGAGCGTTTCCCGGAGCGGCATTGCCGTATGATGGCGGATTAACTTGAGAAACACTACCACTAGATCCTGGTTGTCGCGGTTCTGAAATAGAAGGGTTATGGGAATACGGGTTCGTGTTCTGAGGACCCTGTGGGAATTTTGGTGCTGATGGATTTATTTTAGGAAGTTCAGGGGCAGATGGATTTACTGGCCGCGGCTTATATCCACCACTGTTTGAACTGGAATGTTCCGATGGGTGTCTACCAGAAGATGAAGAGCTGGATTGACTTCCACGAGAACTGGAAGAAGAAGAAGATGATGATGATGATGAACTCGACGAACTCCCTCCGGAACTTGATGAACCTCCGCCGCGTGAACTGGAGCCACTTGAACCGGATGAGCTGGAGCCACTTGAACTGGAGCCACTTGAACCGGATCCACGTGATCCTCCACCACCACGTGATCCTCCACCGCCACGTGATCCTCCCCCACCACCCCTTCCTCCTTTACCATACCTACAATACATAACAAAGACACTGGTGAGGTAGATATTTTCGAATGGTATTTATTCTAAGACTTAAAGCATAAAAGCAATGCATCCAACCAGAAAGTTAGGAAACGTTTCATAAAAGTTATACTGTCAATCAACAAACAATGTGTGCTGTTTCATAGTTCTCGTTCCATATAAATAATACTTCCTGCTTTAGAGAGAATATAATCCAACAGATTTAGCTCCGTAATCACAAAGCCATTTTTTTTGGTTGGGGGATTAACGGCCACCGTGAGCAAATCCATGGGCAATAAGCAGTCGCCCGTCCCTAATTTAGGGCCACTGGTTCCAGATTAACAGAACATCCATGCCTCACTAGAGTTCAAACCTGGACCGATCTCGGACGAATGATCAGAAGACATTGCTTAGACCACTGCGCCACCGGGAGGGGGGCTTAAAATTGCGTGTTGAATGAATGCGTTGTGAAATTTTGTAGCGCCACGACAAATGTGGACATAAGGAGCCTAACAAGACGAGTTTAGTAGGTACACTGCTCTGGCAGTGGAGATGCAGTCCTTTACTCAGCTGGTGTAGTAGCTAACCCACTGCCAATCATAAAAGTTTAAGAGTAGTAGTCTTAAAAGAACGATAATTAAAACAGTACGCAAGTTTCAGATGAGATAAACAACTTTTTTAATGTATAAGTTAAAAGATTAAAAATAAAGCCATAAGAACTTTCGGTCTTCCTAAAGACCAGTATCAGATGGAAGTACTAAAAGAGTTTTTTTGGTGGGGAGACATATAAGTAACATGCAGACAGAACGTGACGTATTGAACAGGTGATCATGTCATCAAATTCAAATATTATGGTTTTAAATCGATATATGAATAAAAATAATCAAGTGGTCAAATTAGTTCAGAGAATTACTGGACCTAATGGAAGAAAAGAAACAACTCCTAGAACTGCGAAAAAAATCACAACTAGTATATTTTAGCAGCTGACACGATATCGCAAATTATACTTATGAATAAAGCTAATTACAATAACAAAATGCTTGACGCTATTCAGAACACTCAACATGTCATCATACATTCCGACCCAACGAATGCTACTCTGACTGCATTAAGCAAATTTAAGAAACAGTTCAATCTTCCCGATGCCATCCTTCAGGGTTTGAAACCGGTTCCTGGGGCTCGTATACCAGAACTCTTCGGTAAAATTAAAGTTCAAAAAATTGGACACCCTATACATCCTCTTGTTTCAGCTGTTGCATCTCCCACTAGACCACCCGAGAAACTTGCTGCTTTTCTTAAGCCACTTACCAACTCCTCTACCTAGTCTATTAATGGGACGACTCAAGCTTTTACTAAGATAAAGAACTTTGATACAACAGGCCCACCGTTTATTCTAGCATCACTAGACCTGGTTGCATTATTCCCAAATGTATCTATTCCTAAATTACACGATGTTATCAAGTCTTCCTTAACTGAACTTGGCCATTCCCAAGAAACTGTTGTCTTCGTTCTTGCTACTTTAAAGCTAGTGCAACAACGTTCATTCTTCCCGTTCAACAACATCCTCTATCGCCAAACAGGTGGTGCCCCTATGGGGTCACCCCTATCCCCAAACAGGTGGTGCCCCTATGGGGTCACACCTATCCCCAATTCTGGCAGAGATCTTACTCCAACATCTCGCAAACAAAGTACTACAGGAATCTCATCACCGCCTACGCCTATACCTACCTTATGTTGACCATCTGTTATTGTTCTGGGACCATGGTCTGGATGAGCTACAGGTTTTCTTGAAACATACCGTATGTCCTATATATATATCCTTCAAGAAAATTCACCATTAAACTTGAAAATAATGGTACTTTACTGGTCCTAGATTTCCTCTCAGAAAGTGACTCTGACTCCTGCTCTTTACACTGTTCGGTGTATAGGAAACCTACGTCTGCACTCCCTATGATTCCTGCCTCTTCGGCACACCCAAACAACTATAAACTCTCATCAATTAACTTCATGCTAAGAAGAGCGTTCACTCATTCTTCTGATGGCTTCAGGCGGCGTTGCGAAATTCATAAGGTTTTCGACATTGCTTGTGCCCATGGTTTCAGAGAATCTACTGTTCAAGCTGCACTCGGGAAAATCTGTTGTCAAAGTCTAACTACACTTCAGAGCGAACACCATAGTCGCAATTTTGTGGGATCAATGGTTTATTTTCCAACTACATCCTCAATCCTTAAAAATATTTGTAAAATATGCCTTCAATCTAGATTTTGGGAAACGTACTACCAATATTTTTACTTTGATCAAGAAATATCGTGATTTAGTTCCAGAAGCTAACAAATTTGGCGTATATACCATCCCATTTGATAGTTTTAATCAAGTTTTTCTTTGCAGCTAATACATCGGTTCAACCAAACGATCACTGGGTATTAGGCTCAAAAAACATGAATATGCCGTTAAGAATGACCTATCAAATACTGCTCTTGCAAGGCTAGTGAACGATGGACAATATTATCCTAGTTGAAAAGAGGCTAAAATCATTACACCAGGCACTATCACCTCCTTATTATTCACGAAAAGTTTGATTATTGCTGAACAAGAAACTTCGTGTTGTAATGAGAATACTCCTGTCTACATGCAGACACCTTGGACACAACTATTAAAACTTTCACTTTCATTTGTGGAGAATGAAAATATTTAATATTTTAAAATTTTTTTCGTCATGTTCTAGTTGGACCACGTTATGTATATCATCCGGTTACTATAAGTAAATTATGTAATGTTGCATCTTTATTGAATGCATTTGCCTTGCTTCATTCATTTATTCTTTTTGGTTCTCTGTCTTACTTGTATTGTATGTTATTTATTCGATTGTTGTATTCATGTTTCACTTGATTGTTTGTATTCATATATCGATTTAAAACCAATTTATGTGAATTTGATATACGTCACGTTCTGTCCGTAGGTTACTTATATGTCTCCACACCCAATAAACTCCTTTAGTACTTCCATCTGATGATAGTCTTTAGGAAGAACGAAAGGTCTTATGGCTTTATTTTTAACCTTTTAACTTATACATTAAATAAGTTGTTCACTTCATCTGAAGCTTGCGTACTGTTTTAATTATCGTACTTTTAAGATTGCTACCTTAAACTTTTTTAATTGACTCATTCCGCGCGAGAACCTGATGCCCTAACCCACTGTAACATTTCTGGTGTTGCAAATTTAACCTTTCATACTCCAGGCCACGCAATTTTGTTCAATGTTTTTTATTAAGCCACGCAATTTTGTTCCTTTTTTAAGTCTGCCATGACTTGCAGATATAATCGGAAAACAACAATTGCAACGCTGTTCGCCAAAATGGAAAGAACGCTCTGTTACGGCTCAAAGATACTTCTTCGATTACAAGGTGCATGAATATACATGATACACTATGTGGACAAAAGTGATCGGACACTGTAAGTAAATAGAAAATAAAATATTGTTTTTACGTCAGTAACGGGTAGGTCCTCCATTTTCAGAGATTCCAGCAGCTACCTGTCGAGGTAAATTGTCTCATAGGTATTCAATGGGATTGAGGTCCGGGCTCTGAGCAGGCCAGTCCATCCGCGAGAGCTGATTTTCCTCATACCACTCCATTGTAGCCCTGGATACCTGAAAAGTGGCATTATCGTTATGGAAGAACAATCGTCGTGTTCGTAGAACTGACACTACGTTGGGAGCATTGAGTTATCCAGGATATCTCTATACAGCACAGAGTTCATGTTGGCATGGATAACAACCAGTGGACCCACACCGTACCAGACGAAACAGCCCCAAACCAAAACTCCACCACCTCCCTGTTTCACAGTAGGCACTGTACACTTCGGAAGTAGACGTTCTCCAGGTAACCGCCAAACGCAGACACGTCCATCCGATCGGAATAATATGGAGAAGGATTCGTCGCTCTGTATCACCTGTCGCCATTGTTCCAATGTCCAACTCTTGTGCTGTTAACACCATCGTAGCCGAGTGGCATTATTGGTTTGTGATGAGTGGTTTATAGGCTGCTGCTCGGTCATGACACCAGAAGGCCTTGGCTTCTCTTCGAAGTGTCTTTGTAGAGACCATAACATCTGTGGCCATCTCGAACCTATATGCTATGGCGTGCGTTGGTCGGGGCCTGTTTTTCCGGATCTTCCTCTGCAGCATCCTCCTATTCCGGGGTCGCAGTTTCGTGGGTCTTCCAGGACGAGGTGAATCCCTGCAATGTCCCATCTTCTTCCACTTGTTGAATACAAAGTCGACAGCCGATTTAGAGACCATTCTGACATCAGCAATGCTTGTTTTGCTGCTACCTACCATTCAGCAGGCTATTATGACACCCTATTAAAACTCCGAGGGCTCTCTCCTGTTGCTAAGATCATCGGCGATTGATCTGAGCATACTCCCGTTGCCGTTGTTATACCTTATCGACCAATAATCTGCTTTGGGAGCACACCATCGCGCCTGCGGGGCTGTCTAATCACTTTTGTCTGGATAGTGTATTAGCTAGATGGTCATAATTCAGTGATCACTTAGTTTATGTTTCGACAACGCCGAAATTCCCTATCATTATAGTTTCATATAACTACAAGTACTAAAAGCAATAAAGAAACGGGGTTTGTTTGCTTAGAAAATTTTCCTCCAAGAATGGAAAACACCTACACCAATGAGCAATTACATTATACCACCTACCTAATAAGCTGTAGGACCCCCCTTTAGCCCGCAAAACAGCTGCCACTCTGTGAGGCATCGATTCGATGAAGTGGCGAGAGGTGTCCTGGTACCATAATGTCAAAAGCAGGTCCTATCGCATTTAGAGCGAACTCGCTTTTCCAAGTTGAACCACAAATGTTCGAATGGGTTCATGACACACAGAAAGTCACCAGTATGCCCAGGGCATTAAGTGAAAGTCACCAGCATGTTCCTCGAACCGCTCCTTGACAATTCTGGCAGTGTGGCATGGCGCATCATCCTGTTGGTAATGGCCATCGCCAGCATGAAACATAGTTGCCATGAATGGGTGAACTTGGTCCGCAACGATGTTCAAATACCTGACAGCTGTCAGGGATTGTGCTATTGGGATAATGGGGACTCAAGTGTCCTAAGAAAACATCGTCAACTGCATAACACCGTCGCCGATGATCTGTTTCCGCCCAGCAGTGCATCAATGTGCCATACATTCCGTTGATAATTGACGAATCCATGCTCGGCCGTCTACGTGATGCACCAGCAATCTGGATTCGTCAGGCCAAGCCACTTTCTTCCAATCATCCACCGTCCAATCTCGATGATCAAGGGCCCATTTCATGAGTTGTTGGGGATGACGTGCAGTGTGCATGGGTACTCGGCTGGGTGTTCGGCTACGCAGGCCCATGCGCAGAAGGCTGCGATGAAGTGTGTGCTGTGACACATTGCCCTGATCACCACTGTTGTAGCTGCGGGTAATTTGTCGCACTGTGGCCCTGTGGTCACTGTTAACAAAGCACGACAATCTCCGCTCCCCTCTAGCATAATTGAGGCCCGGACGACACACGGCTGGACTCTGTTTCGTCGTTTGGCCATCTGTTCACCACTTTTGATACGTACTCACCATTGCGACACTTGAACAACCCCAAGCCGCTCCGTTTACGAGATCGTAGTTCCGAGGTGCCGTGCCATCACAATTTGTCCTTTATCAAACTTCGATAAATCGGCAGCTTTTCCGATTCTGACTCCGAACACTCTACTAACCGAAAGCAGGTCCTCGGATTGTATATATAAAATGCTCTGTGAAATTCACCGGCGCTATCGTTCGGTCTCCATGCGCTCTCATTTCCCTAGGTTCGGAGTGATCATGGTGGACTGGATCATCGGAGTACTTTTTGTTTGTTATTTTGTTTCGAGGTTTAACTCCCACTATGAGCAACTCATAGTGCTATGGGGTATCTTCTGCCCCTAATTTTTGCGCAACAGGCTCCAGGGGAAAGACAAGGCCAGCGCCATCAAGCAAACGCACCAGCTCTCCCTCTTTCTGGACTCGAAACCGATCACAACAAGCAGAATGATCAGATGCCAGCGCCTCAGATACTGGCGCGGCATACCTTACTAGAATTTATGCAGAATCAGGGAAACAGTTAAATTTACAGAAGCAATATGCTTGAAATATTTGTTCATAAACTCAGGAAGAGCCTCCTTCCTGACAAAGGAAAACTAAAATCTCACTTCGCTTTTATACTTCAGAGAGCGTGAAAACTGTTCTTTTTTTATTTGTAAGGTGTCTTATATTTCTTTTCCCTTCCTACAAATTTTTTAAAGTAGAAGAGTAGAAACACATTCTTCTTTTGTTAAATATGGAACATTTATTTATATCTCATACTCCTCCAAAAATATACACTGACGGGAAAAAAATCCAAACATCAATAAGGGGTTGTGTTAGATAAACAACAGTTAGTAGGCGGTGAGAGTACATCTGTAAGATGACGTCTATGCAAATTTCGCGCACGGTGCATACGCGTGGCGCTAGTAGCGCCCCTCGGAACATGCAAATCAAGTTTGCTGTAAATACGCGCTGTAACGTTCGTGAGCGTTAGTTATCGTTGAGATTCGACGTAGTGTGTTGATGTTAGTCAAGAATGCCTTTACAAAGACGAAGAAGCCATTATCAACAGCTCACGGAGTTTGAACGAGGTCGTGTAATAGGGCTACGAGAAGGTGGATTTTCTTTCCGCAATATTGCAGAACAACTTGGCAGGAATGTAGCCACTGTGCATGATTGTTGGCAGCGGTGGTCAAGGGAAGGTACTGCCTCAAGAAGACCGGGTTCCGGCTGGCCACGTGAAACTACTGAGAGGGAAGACCACCGTGTACGGCGTATGGCCGTGGCGCATCGTACCGCGTCTGCGGCAGCAATTCGAGCTGCAGTTGCCACCACAGTGACACAACGAACTGTTACAAATCTGTTACTTGAAGGACAGCTCTGAGCCAGATGCTCTGTAACGTTCATTCCACTTACTCCAAACCACTGACGTTTGCGACGTCAGTGGTGTCAAGCTAGAGCTCATTGGATGACGGAGTGGAGATCTGTTGTGTTTTATGATGAAAGCCGGTTCTGCCTAGGTGCCAGTGATGGCCGTGTGTTGGTTAGAAGGAGGCCAGGTGAGCGCCTGCAACCAACCTTTCTGCGGCCGAGACACACTGGACCTACACCTGGAGTTATGGTGTGGGGAGCAATTTCCTATGACAGCAGGATCACTCTCGTGGTTATCCCACGCACCCAGACGGCACAGTTGTACGTCGGTCTGGTGATTTAACCTGTTGTGCTGCCATTCATGAACAGCATTCCAGGGTGCTTTCCAACAGGATAACGCTCGCCCGCATACCGCTGTTGTAACCCAACATGCTCTACAGAGTGTCGACATGTTGCCGTGGCCTGCTAGATTACCAGATCTTTCACCAATCGAGCACGTATGGGACATCATTGGACGACAACTCCAGCGTCACCCCCAACCAGCATTAACCGTCCCTGTATTGACCGACAAAGTGCAACAGGCATGGAACTCCATCCCACAAACTGACATCCAGCACCTGTACGACACAATGTATGAACGTTTGCGTGCTTGCATTCAACATTCTGGCGGTTACACCAGTTATTAATGTACCAGCATTTCACATTTAAAATGGCTCTTCTCGCGCTTACATTAAGCTGTGATCTTGAAACCTTAATCGAATAAATATATTACCTATACAAATGTATTGCCGCCATTTCATTCCTCTGCAACTATTTTTTTGTGGTGTTGGGATTTTTTTCCGTCAGTGTAGTTAATGTTGCATTAGCGAAAAAGAAATCTTCGAAAGTCTATTGTTCAGTAATCATTACCGAATGTTTTAGTTGTTCCAAATGAAGGCACTGGCTCAATTCATTTCTTTGCTTCTAAGGTAGCGCTGTTATGTTTGAAGCCGTTTAGTTAACGGCAATGCTGAAAATTCCTGTTAAATTCCTTGAATGGATTTAAATTATTAATCATTTCAGTGAAAATTTGACAATTGTATACTGATGCCAGCGACTTCAATTTAAAATTTTAAAATTCACTAACTTCGCATAAGAATGAAATAACTGACATCTATTACAAACTGAAATGATATACGGAGATAACGTTAATTTTCATTTTGCAGAGACACCCACACAAACACTTGATAAATTGCCACACCGGTGGCGCATTGGTCTGAGCGCTGGCTTATGACCATTCGTCCAAGATGGGTCCGGGTTTGAATCCCGGTGGTGCATAGATGCGATGTTTATCTTACGGGACTATCTCTTTCCCTTGCGTGTTGTCAGTTGCCCTAAATTAGGGACGAGCGACTTCTTATAGCCCATTGAGTTGCTCACCGTGGTCGTTAAACCTCCAATAACAAAAAAAAAAAAATAAATTGATGAATTAATATAAATAATAATGAAATGCATATAGCATATAAAATCCGTTTATTTTTGTGGCGTAGTCAACACAAAGATTCGCCAAGCTTTCGCACTCCAATCTTTGTGTTGACTACACCACAAAAATAAACGGATTTAATACGTTATATGCGTTTCATTATTATTCATGTCTGGTGTATTTGAAATAAAGTTTGATAAATTCAATTCAGATCCAAATGATTCAAAACGCAGTTATAAATACCTAAATATATAATTTACGCCGTAAAGACTGAAACAAAAACAGGTCGTTCTAACAATACTTCTTCATTCTGAAAGCGTTAGATGCAAAAAAATATAAAATAAAATAAGGGAAAACTGAATATTAAAGTAGTATAATATGGTCAGTTCGAGGGACGAAACAAGCCCTCCTTGAAATTTCTTGAATTTACATAGTTTTAAATCTCATCAGCGAATGTCAATAAGCGATTATTTTAACGCCGGCAATTTTAATAATATTTTGTTCGTAATGTATTCTGATTATCAACGAGCAACTTTGTGCTGTTTAAAAAATAACGTTGCAGAAACTTTGCACAAGGCATGTGACTTACTACAGAGGTGAAGTAGCTGTCAAGACGACAAAGTTGCAGCGATAAAGATTCAATCAGATCATATGTAGAGGATTTTATTAAGGGAGTGTCTGACCCCAGGTCTTAAACAACCCTTAGGAATACGAAGCTAGGAGATTTGGGTTAGAGTCCCCAATAAAAAAGTCACACGGAAGCGAGGTAGAAAGGGGGGAAGAAGAGGCTCTTATTTATTACCGGAGGACCAGTACCCGGGGTCCGACGGCTTAACGTGCCCATCCGACGTACGGCGGATGTGTTAGTGGTTCGAGGGTTCGTACTTTCTTGGGATCGAACCTGAGATTCCTCCCTGGCAGACACGAATGTTGACTCTACTAGACCATCCGCGGCCCCTGCAGTGATAAATTAGGAAAGCATTCGGTCCGGAGCAGAAGGATGTGGATACGATCGTCAAATTTGTGTTTTTACATTGGCGCCCGATTGTGAAAATGGATCTATGGCTGTTGGGTTCTTCGAAAAATGTGTAATGTTCAATTAATGAAAATTCCTTCTTCGCTTCGAAAAATGTGTGTCAATTCTTCCACACAAGGTCTGGAATTAATTAGAATTCCTTCTTCTGCAGATAGTTTCTTCAAATATGGTTTACGGCGGAACTAAAACCTGAGATTTCGTGCCTCCGCTCTTTTAAAGAGAAAGGGGATATTTGTGCAATACTATGGAGGCGAAGTATATGTTAAGAAGGCTGAGTTGCAGCGATAAATTTCGTCAGTGAAGCTTAAGTGGGAAAATATTCGGCTCCGGAGCAGAAAGATGCCGATTCGATTACATCACCTGCAAATTTGTATTTTACGGGTCTCTTTCATGAGTAATCCGAAAAGAAAATGCTGTGTTCCGGAGATTACACGTTCTAGCACACTGATATTCTTGTAAAGCCTTTCAACATTTGTAAGCTCCTAGGAAATAAAATTACCAGCAATCTACGAACTCAAACGTGCTCAAATACATCAAAACACTGTCGCTTTATTAACACAGGTTACAGCGTATAGTATTTGCAAAATATTTAACTTTTTAATCAGTGTCGATTCAATTTTGTGTGATCTACAATCATCGATCAATATAAATTTGAAAACATAATTGAAATACTGTTCAGGTCGTGCTGAAATTATCAGTAGAAAAGTAAAGGCCGTCTTACGCACGATTAAAATCTTTAATTGTTAAAAACCCATTGGCTAGAAACCTGATATCAACATGAGATCTTTCGAGTCAGCAACTAACTCGTCCTCAGATGTGAATACATTTACGACTGGACAAGAACCAAATGGTATAAATACAAACACTTAGCGTCATAAGCATTGCTTAATAGTGGACAACCAATGATAGTCATGAAGTTCACAAAACACTAAGATCTCCCCATCTACCAAAGTTTTCCAAGGCAGCGGGATTACAGTAGGATAAACGTCGTTACAATACAAATCTTGTATGATACTCTTCGAAATCCTACCGATTTACAAATTAAAACCTATGTGTTGTAACGACGATCATCCTACTGTAATTCCGCTGCCTTGGAAAACTTTGGTAGATGGGGAGGTACAATCTGAGCTAAGAGTACTGGACACTCACCTAATATTACAGTCTTAGTGTTTTGTGAACTTCATGACTCTCATTGGTTGGTTGAAGCAATGCTTACGTCACTAAGTGTTTGCGTTATACCATTTGGTTCTTGTCCAGTCGGCAAATGTATTCACATCTGAGGACTAGTTAGTTGCTGACTCGAAAGATCTCATGTTGATATCAGGTCTTTAGCCAATGGGTTTTTAACCATTAAAGATTTTAATTGAGCGTAAGACGGACTTTACTTTTCTACTGAAAAAATAATTGAAAAGGGAAAAATGGAAACTTTAACAATCTTTATGCAATTGTTGTTTGTTTGGGGGCTGAACGACAATTATGAGCAACTGTTAGGCCTATAAGCAGACCAGTACTTAATTTAGAGCTACTGGTTAAAGATGGTTTATGCAAGTTGTATCAAAGTTGTGAATACTATCAAATAGGAAAAACAGTTTAAAAAATTGTTTCAAAAACAATTGCACATCATATATAAAAATATCTTTATCAACTGTGGCATTGAACATTTATTTAAAGCGGACATTAGTAAAGTAACTAATTTAATCGAATATGACAACATCAGTTTTATTGAGAAAAAATAAAGAGAGAAATAATAACCTTACTAACACTGTAAAAAAAGTTCTTAAAATCACGAGCCACTTTCCATGATTCCTTTCTTGAATTAAGGAAGCATATTTCTGATACAACCTTTTCTATGCAATGACGGAAAACAAACTGGATTTCACAGATTTTTCGCACTCCAGGAAAATTCGGAATTTTCAGAAACCTATACGCAATTTCTTTCGTATATTAACGGAAAACTTCCGTTCTCACTTTTCCATATCCATATGACGAAACATTTCCGGTAATAGGAGAGATTCGCGAAAATTTTCTGATTTGATTAATTGTTAGATTTCCATTGTCTGTCGAAGAATCTGATTTTGAAGTTCTGTAGAGAGATCGGATATTGTGAAAAGCATATTGCATGAATTTTGGTTATTGTGGCACACTATATTTCTTCTCCTCTCCCATTTTCTGCATCAGCTATTATGTATTATTTTACCGTAAGAAACAGAGTACTTAAATAAATGTATAAGTGATTTGTACGATGTATATGTACAGAGAATGAGTCGAAAGTTTTGCAATGTTTGAATCATTTTATGTCTTCATACGTACCTTTACGACGAAAGCTGACTAGCATTCAAAGTATAGGCCATCATGTTGCCCCGTCTTTAGCCATATGTCTGTCAGTTCTTCGATTCTACAGAGGGTGAGTCGAAAGTTTTGCAATATTTGGATCACTTTATGTCTTCATACGTACCTTTACGACAAAAGCTGACTAGCATTCAAAGTATAGGCCATCGTGTTGCACCCTCTTCAGCCATCTGTCTGCCAGTACTTCGATTCTACAGAGAGTGAGTCGAAAGTTTTGCAATATTTGGATCACTTTATGTTTTCATACGTACCTTTACGACGAAAGCTGACTAGCATTCAAAGTATAGGCCATCGTATTGCACAGTCTTTAGCCATCTGTCTGCCAGTATTCGCCTCAAAGGGCAGTTCGTTGTCCTTTGAGGCGAATAACTCCTTCACCCCAGATGCCACCTCCTCCTCGTTGTTGAAGTTCCGCCTGCGAAGGAAGAGAGCCATGGACCGGAACAAGCAATAATCCGACGGGGCAAGATCCGGACTATACGCTGGGTGTGGCATTAGTTCGATGCCCTCACGTTCCTGGAGTTTTACCCGGGTCGTTCCCGCAGTATGAGGGCCGAGCGTTGTCCTGCTGTAGGAAAGCGCGCTTTCTCTTCATTAGTGCCGGGTACTTCTCCAAAACGACATACATCCGCTTTATCTGTTTAGAGTACGACGAAAGCTGACTAGTTCGTAATGGGTTATCAGCTCGAAGTTCCACCACACGCAGAGCATCACCTTGTGCTCCCAGTGCCCACGTTTAGCAACAGGTTCTGGAAGCTGGCCCAGGCTCAACCACTGGCGTTGTATGTTAGGACTACGGAACTAGATCCACTTTTCATCGCACATAACAATTCTTTTTATGAAACATACATCACGAGGGTTTTCTAGGAGTTTCGTGCACACTTCCACTCGGCGGTTTGCTTCAGCTGACGTCAATTTGTGAGATATAATGCGGCAGCTCCTGTAGACTTTGCCGAGGTCCTGAAGGTGACGAACCACTGTGGTCTGTGATATTCCCAGCTCGCCTGATAATCTCCGAGTGCTGGTTTTTTGAATTTGCCTCTTCAGCCTGGCTCACGTCCTCCGAATCCACGGTTCGGGGCCTACCTGGCCTTGGCTGGTCGTCGAGGTTTCTGTCACCTGAGCGAAATTTCTTGAACCATCTGGTTGCGGCGCTGTGGTCCACGGAATCTTCCCTTTTCGCATGATAAATGTTTCGTGTTGCTTTATAGCAGAGTTCAAGCTCGTAAAGCAAAATTTCCCTAATTAGCCGGTTTTGGTTGTTCATCTTTTAGGCGTCCCAACCACAGACAGAACGACGACATGCAATGCTCTTCACAGCAATAACTACTACATTATATCCCTTTCAACTGACTGCATTGTGCGACTTGAACTAGTTTAAACACGTGACTTTCCTTTCCCGCCACAGCACATGCCTTTATTAAAACGTTGCAAAATTTTCGACTCACCCTCCGCATCAGTGTGTGGAGTCCTGAAGATAAGAGCTATTATATTAGCTATCAAGAGTAAATTTTATACGTAGGAATTTTGTGAAATAATACTATAAAACAGTAGATTGCACTTTATCTTAAAGAAAATTGAAAGTCATTGTAAATTTTAAAAGATCTCAAATACCAAAGCATTCTGTTGCTTCAAAAAATCACGAAAAAAAAAACTTAATTTGTGATAAGTCCTCCCGCAAAAAAAAAAAAAAAAAAAATAATTACCAAAGTATTAAAGATAAAAGTTCCAACACAAAATGAAATACCTAAATCACTCGCATTAAAGAAAAAAGAAAATTAACGGTGGCACACTGGTCTAATTAATGGCTTCTGATCATTCGTCCGAGATGGGTGCGAGTTCGAATCGTGGTGAGGCATGAATGTTGTGTTTGTCGTACGGCCCTGGCTCTCTCCCTTCCCTTGAACCTTCAGTGGCTCTAAATTAGGGATGGGCGACTGCTTATAGCCCGCTGAGTTGCTCACGGTTGTCGTTAAACCTCCAAAAAAAAAAAAAAAAACGAAAACAAAAATCATCATCGCGAAATCAGCTTACCTTAAACGTAAGTACCATTCCGAAGACATTCTGGATGCAGGGTTTCAAACTCAAAGACTTCAGTTCCAATTTCACAATCTACGCGGAATAATTCTCTGGCGTCAATGCTGCAAATTCTTCAATTTTGCGAAATTTCTGTGATAAATACGAAAAAACTTGAAATGGAACTTTTCTAAAATAAACGGATTACCGACTACGGAAAATCTGTGAAAATACGGAAGTTACAAAAAAACGGGCACTTTTATAAACGGAAATTTCGTAAAAATACGGACACCTACCGGCAACTTTGCTGCACATTATTTTCATAAATTTCCCATGAATTCACACCACTTATGTTTTGCAGTGTAACAGCTGTTGTCAGGAAAGTTATTGGCGCTGTTTACCATATTCATTAGCACTTTTTTACGATGTTTAGGACATTTAACGAGTCTTGCGACTAACAAAAGCTGGCATACTTAATCTGAAGCTACTGGCTCCAAGACTGAGAACCCGCAGAACTAAAATGCAAAAGCAAATCCATTTAGTGTGCTGGGATTCACTCACATGCAATGCGACTTCCTGATCTTCAGCATTTTGAATAGAACAAGGTGGGTGATGCACTATGTTTCTTCACTTATCGCACTTGTTCTTATGACTATCTCCGAACAGCTGCTTTCCCTGGCTATTTGGGTATTAAACTTAATTTACATAGTTTTTACTGAGTGTTTAACTGGTTCCTCTGTTTTAACTATACGATAGCTTTGAGATGTATTGTGGTCAACTTTATTTTCTGTTGAAAGTTTTGGTTAGTGCCTACTAGGTGTTGTCTCGGATGGCCTCCCGCAGGGGTCGTTCCTTTCTGGGGGGGGGGGGGTGCTTAAAATGAAACCTCTGTATTCCAAATGAAAGTTTCGAACACCAACCCATCAAAATTTCGTTGTCTTTATTAAAACAGCCTTAGCTCCATCCCCTCAGAAATTTATGAGAAAAAAAAATATTGGGGGAGTTCTGATGGTACTTTTTTTTTATTCGAGATTTAATGACCACCGTGAGCAACACAGTGGGCTATAAGCAGTCACCCATCCCTAATTTAGGGCCACTGGTTCCAGAAAAGGGAAAGAATAAGAGCCGTAAGACAAACACAGCACCATGCCTCACCGGGATTCGAACCCGGACCCATCTCGGACGAATGATGAGAAGCCTTTGCGCGACCAGGGCAGCAAGGTGTCCTTACTTTGTCAGGGGCGCTAGAATCCCTAGATACGACACGATGCTTACTTCATAAATTTCCACTCTTCCCTCCCATAAGTTGAGTTGAGACTGAAGTCATAAAATCAACAAGAAAGCGTGATGAAAAAAGTTAGGATCCATACAGCAAGTAAATAAAACATATATACAGTACCATATAAAGAAATTCATGAGAGTATTGATATGTTATACCAAGATAGTACATTTAATTATTTTTTTTTGGGGGGGGGGTAGGAGTCGATAAAAACCGAGGTTTTTCAAATCTACCAGGACAAAGGAAAATTTAATGAAAAACAGAAGAAACCATTAAGAAGACGATAAAGTTACATAAATAATTGAATTTGGTGTATTTGAAAAAAGCATTTAATCATGCCAAGCTTTCGACTGCCAACGTGAGGCTTTGTCAAGGCAAACTTACATTAGACGAACAACGATCAGTTTTTAAACGGAATTTGATAAAACCTCCCTTTGGTAGTCGAAAGCTTGGTATGATTAAATGTTTTTTTTTCAAATACACCAAATTCAAGGATTTATATGACTTTATTTTCGCCTTAATTAGTAGTGTACCTAGTGCCTTAAGATTCCTCTCACATTAAAACATTTTTGCTTCTAGTGTAAGTAGGTGAGTATCAGTAAACAAATTTAGTGACTATGACAGAAATGAATTTCCACTTTATAAATAATTGAGAGAAGTACTTAAATCTGATTGTTTTATTCAATTAATAAAAAAATTATTTGTTCTTCTGGGCGTATTTCCAAATTTAACAATGAGTTCTCACTTCAACATGAATATCCCTATGAACAGATAACAAAGCTAACCCATTTCGTCTTGATTAGGATATACTGTTTTTCAAATAAGATTTCAATCTACGAAGACTGGAAATACTTCTTTCCACAGACGCTGTGGTTAGAGGAAGAACAGCCAAGACGTAAAGCAAAATATAAATGTTGGGGACTAAGTTCTTATTGCACGAAGCCAAACGTTCGACTACAATTTTGAAGCTCCATCTTTTTTTTTGCTTTCCCATTTTTGACGCCATAATTCAGACTCATTTTCTGTTATATACTTTTAAAATACTATTTAATTCTATTATGATTTTTAAAAATTAACATAAAAATAATTCGGGGGAAGCCGCTTTCACCCCCTCCCCTCTAAATAGGGTCATATGTAAAGGGTTTCAATTAAAATAATATATAGAAAGGATGAAGCTCCTACACGATTGCAAAATTTATGTACAGGGGAGAGGAACCTTCTGTGCATCGGGAGCATACGAAGTATTACCAATCAAGAGCCACATTGCTCCACCAACGAAAATCTTGGAAACTGCTTCAGATACGCAGAGAGAGACAGAAATGCTGTTTAAACAGGGGTTAAAATTGCAGTAGGTACTTACGTTGGCTGGATGTCAAGAAACAACGCAACGAAAAACAGAATAGCCAAACATTTCAAGACGCGCATGTCGTCTACTGTCTTTATTCTGTGTTGACAGCAATGCTAGTGTTACGCACGTAATATTTGTACTGAAGCAAACTTTGGAGGATATCCGGTCAGCTAACCTTGGAAGAGGAAAAAAACATGCGAACTTTAACCTTTGTTATATTTGCATGTTCAGGACAATATAACTTCCAGCTCATTTCTGATAATCGAATAACCGGACTTCCGTGGAAAGAAACGCACGATATCGCTATGTCAAATGAAACGCCAATAATTACGGAAAAGGGAACGCATTTTAGTAAGATGTTTCAACATTGTAAATGCAAAGGCAATCATATTTTAATCTTAAATGGGACAGCGAACATAATATATGATCTACGTTTTGTTTTTCGTTCTTTTTTTCTTTTTTTTAGAATGTCAAAACAGTTACCCATAGCAGGAAAAAAATGTTGTCCGTAGTTGCTACATATAATATTTAGTAAAAGTTAGAAGTATGACTCATATGATTTTTTGTGTCAAACATTAGCATTTCTTTATGGGTTCTCAAGAGAGTCCCGCGTCCCGCATGACTGTGTATAAAGGGGTTATTGTTCCTACTCTGATGTATGGCAATGAAATCTGGGTACTACAGAAGAAACATAGGAGTCGTTTGTGTGCTGGAGAAATGCGGTACTTACGAGGGGTTTGTGGCAAGACACGTTCTGAGTGTGTGAGGAATGAATATGTGTTGCAGTTGTGTAATGTGAAGCAAAATGTTGTTAGCAAGGTGGAGACTAATATGCTTCGGTGGTTTGGCCATGTTAAAAGAATGAGTGATGAGATGCTAATTTAGAAAATCTCTTTAGTCAAGTGGCTGGAAGGAAAGGCAGAGGAAGGCCAAGGAAGTCATGGGAGGATTCGATTCAGGAATGCCTGCATGAGAAAATGTTGATGAGTATGTAGTGTAGAAGAGCTTGTGTACGGCGTGTGACGGATGTCAGTGAAGCCCGAGTTGTATGTCATGATCGCTGTAAATAGAGAAGTTTGATACGGCAACATTAAGTAAAAATTATTTGGTGGTTTGTATTTCTTTGTCGAGCTAATCTCTGAATCTCAGAGAACAGCTTAGTGATATGTATTAGGATTCTTTTAAAAAACTTAGTTTCAATATTCATCCTTCAATATATTTAATATACTTATGTCTAAAATTAAGGTATGTGATGCATTGGATAATTTAGTTCCTTTCTTCTTATGCAAATTTTGAGTTTATTCTCGTTAAGCGTTTTCATGCTGAACGCTACATGTTTCTCTCTCGACGAGTTTGTATATCCGTAATCCTGGCAGCAGGTCAAAGCGCAGTTATGCAGTTGAATGCAAAAGATAATAACAAATGTGATCAGTATTCAAGAAGGCAATGTATTAATTTTGGTCTGAGGGCAATGTGATAATCTTCCAGGCAATGTTATCATAGTGATAAGAAAGCAATCTTAACTCATATATTTTGTTAGTGAAGCTGTGATAATGTGTCAACATAGATATATGATTTATCAATGAGCGACGTGCTTACGTTAAAGTAATTACAGAATTTAGCAAGTTGCTATATTCTGTTACCAAACTATTTGATTGAGCAGAGAGTGTTCCATACTACTCCGTCTTGATGAACGTGAAATAAAAGACTGACACTTATAAGTACAATTTCGTTGACATTCTTGGGAGCCGTTATGATGTCTAGTGTTTAATTATCCTTTTTTTTTTGTTGTTGTTGTTGGAGGTTTAACGAACACTATGAGCAACAGAATGGGCTTCAAGCAGTCGCCAGTCTCTAATTTAGGGCCACTGGCTCCCAGGGAAGGGAGAGAGCCAAGGCCATAGTACAAACACGACATCCATGCCTCACTGGCTTTCGAACCCGGACCCATCTCAGACGATTGGTAAAAAGCCATCGATTAGACCACTGCGCCACCGGGCGACTGGGATTTAATTAGTGATTCTTGTTGTTTACGTACATTCTGCGACAACGCGAAGCTATACAGAATTCAACTAAAGCAATTCATCTGAAACAACTCAGTAAGCTTTACAATGCAGCAATTTATTTCAACAGGGTTAATCTTCAGCCTGTAATAAGATTAATGCCTTGCGTGAAGTTTACGTTGGGGAATTACTTTGAATTTTGGACAGTTATCAAATAAAACAAACATTGCTCCACAAACAACTGTTAGCCACGCAGGTAATTAATTTACATCCGTCTTCGTATTTTTCAGATATATGGAAATATTAATTTAATTCATTTATTTTTAATGTCAGTTAATTATATTTTGATAATTTGACTTGGGAAGCAGAAAAAAGCCACCAGATAAATAAGAAACCTGATGGAATTTTATAGCTGGTGAACAAGTTTGTTAACTTCCATTTTGCAGAGAAAGAGGAAACAACATTAACCAGTTAAAAAAATAATTAACGCATTTCTTTTGCATTTGTGTTCATACTCTGCGAAAAACCAAGTATGGGGTGTATTACATGCAATTAAGCTGACGCTTAAAATAATTTCCTTCTTTTTAGTATACACCGATGAGCAATTACATTATCACTGCCCAAGCCTAGAGAAATGAGCGCGCCTGGAGACCGAAAGGTGGCGCAGGTGAAGTTCACAGAGAAGTATACACTGAAGAGCAATTGAATTAGAGATACGTGTCTAGTAACGTGTAGCACCACCTTTCGCTCTGATGACGGCGGCGATTCGTCTCGGCATGGACTCGACAAGACATCGAAAGTGTTGGGAAGCCATACGGATCTACGACCCCTGAACAAGCTCCCAAATGTTCACGAAGATTTGATGGAGGGAGGTCAGAGCCTCGAACATCTCTCTCGATGGCATCCCAGATGTGCTCGATGGGATTGTGGTCAGGTGACCTAGCTGGTCAAGGAAGCGAGTTCGCGTCGGTGGATTGTTCATTCAACCATTCGGATACAATTCGGGAGCGATGACACTGTGCATTGTCTTGTTGCAGGATGAGATCCCCAGTGGGATGTTGAAGACGCACAAACGAGAGCAAATGGTCGTCCAGGATATCCCGGTAACGTTGACCTGTGAGGGACGATGGCACACGTACCAGGGGTTCCCATTTCAGTCCACGTAAACAGTCCCCAGACGAGAATGCCACCCCCACCAGCTTGAAGAGTACCCTGCTGGAAAGAAGGATCCATCGCTTCATGCGGTTTACGCAGTACTCGTATCCTGCCATCCGCATGTACCAACGTGAATCTCGACTCATCAGTCCAGGCAACATTTTTCCACATGTCTAGGGTCCAGTGGCGATGTTCTTGCGCTCATGCTAATCTTTGCATCCTGTGATATGCGGTCAGCAGCGGTACCCTCGTGGGACGATGGCTTCTGTACGCCATAGCGAGGAGGTGGTTCTGGATGGTGTGGCTGCTTACACGTTTTTGTGCACCAGCGTTAAATTACCGAGTGATTTCTTGCACTGTGGCTCGCTTATTAGCTGTTACAATGCGAGCTAGCCGACGATGACCCCGCTCATCCACACGCTGTTGTCCACGGCAGTTGGCCCTTGCAGGGATGGTTTTACAGGATTCGATGTACTCACGATGCACCAGTGGCACAGTGGCTCGTGAAAGTCCCAGTACCTGCACGATTTCCGAGATGGAATGACCCATTCGTCTGGCCCCGACAATTTGCCCACGATCAAATGCGCTTAGATCCTTTGTCTTACCAATACTTCGACCGACTCTTACTGATTCCCGTCGCATCACTCCTTATATTGTCGGATCGCTGCATACGTCATGTCGTTTCCGTTTACAGGGCCACCCACAGCGCCACATTTGCATAACGCCAGCTGTCTCTAATTCAATTGCTCTTCATTGTAGTTCGCTAGGTGTCACACCGCCTCTCCATTTATTTTTTATAAAAACAGAACACTACTTTCGCGTTTGCCTCTAACTATCATATGCGCATTCAATGTACTGGCCTGACAGGTTCACTTGTGGATCACGATCTGTTGTTATGCACAAGGGTTGAACAGAGTAATGTGAACACCTAGGAAAAGAAGGTTTTACCTACTTAATAGAGTGTGGGACTACCTTTGGCATTCAAAACCGCCTGAATCCTCTTTGAAACGGACGCATACAAATCCTGGACAGTGGTTAGTGGGATGCTACAGCATTATTTATGCAAACACTGCTCCAGCTCATTGAGAGATGCATGAGTAGTATAACAGGATCTTACTCTGTTTTCCAAAACAGGATCTTACTCTGTTTTCCAAAACAGACCAAAGTGGCTCTATGATGTTCAAGTCTGATGATCGGGAAGGCGAAGGAAGGTGTGAAAGTTTGTCCTCAAGCTCCTTAAACCATGATTGGACATTCCGAGCTCTGTGAATTGGGGCGTTATTATCTTGATAGATGGCATACACTGCAGGAAACAATGCCTGAGCCATTGAATGAACTTGGTCAGCCAAAATGGTCCCATACTTATTGCCAGCCATCCGTCCTTTCAAGGTGATTATGGGGACCTGCTGAAAACCACGATATGACCACCCAGAGCATGACAGAACCACCACCATGATGCACTTTAAGGAGCAGATAGTCTTGCACGTTTCTGATGGTGTCCTCCACATACGTTCTGCGGAGAGGAATAGTGTGAAGGTGGATTCATCCGAACACTTCACATGCTTCCATGCATCGGCAGTCCACGTTGTATGCTCCTGGCACCACTGCCGTCGCCGTTGTGCATTCACCCGGGTCATCATAGGTTTTGTAACAGCAGCTCTGCCACGAATATCTTGTTTATGCAGTTCCCTGAGCACTGTTTTCGTTGATACTGGGGTCTGGAGATGCAGATTGAGCTCCGCACTAATGTTCGGCGCCGTGATCTTCTTATCACGGGTAACAATCCTCTTTAATGCTCTCTTGACTCTATGAGTCAGGGTCGTTTTCTGGCAGCTCTTGTGTTTTGCATATGAGGTTTTGTCATGAAAAACGGTATGCTGTCATGACGCTAGACACAGTAGTTCTCCATACCTCTCCTACCTTGATGACTGTTGTCACGGAGGCACCAACTATTGGGTTGTCCGAAAAGCCATGACGTATTTTAGCCATGTTTTGCAAAGGTCATTTATTGATGGAAGGAACGGAGATCAATCAATGATATGATGCCCGTTTTGTTCGATAACCTTTTGCCATCTTTCAGTGAGCTGCAGAATGCCTCGTTCATAGAAGGACCTGTCTTTCATGGCGAAAAACTATACAAGGTGCTGATTTACAGCCTCATCTGAATTGAACGTTATACCACGCCAGAACTGTTGAAGAGATCGAAACAAGTAGAAGTCTGACGGCGCAAGATCCGGCGAGTATGCTGTGGTGTGTCAACACATCCCACCCAAGCTCCAATAATTTTTGGCGGGTGATCAAACTTGCATGTGGTCTCGCGTTGTCGTGATGGAACACAACACTTTTACGATGAACTAGCTCGGGACGTTTCTGGATGATAGATTCGTTCAAACTGTCCAATTGCCGACAGTACACATTCGAATTGATTGTTTGGTTCCGTGGTAGAAGCTCGAAAAACACGACACCTTTAAAATCCCACCACACTGAGACCAGAACCTTCCGCTGATGAATGTCTGCTTTGGATGTCGTTTCAGGCGAAGCAGCACGTCGGGACCAAGACCGTTTACGCAGCACATCCACTTTTCGTCACTAGTTATCAGTCTCTTCAGAAAAGGGTCGTTCTCATCACGTTTAATGAGCATATCGCAGATGTTTATACGCGCCGTCAATTGAGCTTCTTTGAGTTCATGAGGAACCCACACATCGAGCTTACTTACATATCCCAGCTTCTTCAGGTAGTTGTTAACGCTTGAATGATGGTTGTGCAATGCGTCTGTAATCTCTCGTATCGTGTAACGTTGCTTTGACTCGATCAATGCCTTGATTTGGTCGTCATCAACCTCAGTGGGCCTTCCGGACCGAGGAGCACCGGTGAGGTCAAAATCACCAGCACGGAATTTTGCGAACCACCGCTGGCACTGACGTCCTTGTAGAGCATTATCACCGTACACTTTACGCAACTTTTCATAAGCTTGACGAGTGTTCTTCCCTTTACGGAAGTAAAACAATGAAATATGGCGAAAATGCACAGTTTGGTCTTCCATCTTCAACTTGGTGTCAAATCTCCGCAAATCGACCAAATCACTTCCTATTCCTTTTAGACTGCAGCTAGAACTGGCACCTGTCGAATGCTATAGCGATAACAGAGCTGCGCATGCGCCCAGTCCTTCCAAAATCGCCCAGCCGCCATCGAGTGCCAAAATACGTCACGACTTTTCCTACAGCCCAATAGCAGGCTACCAACAGGCGCCCTGTTTTGAAGTCCGTTAGGGCGCTCATTTCGTCGTCACCTTCAAAGAAATTTTGCAACAAGACACTTTAAATGCACTTTAACAGAACCTTCAGATTCTAAACAAAGTTATTATGATCAAAAGGTGGTGGATACCTTTGCGTGTTTCTACGTACGCAGCTGCATTAAAGGTCACGTCTCTGAGCGTGGAGTTCACATTCTTCCTAACATCTGTATGTTGTCATACGCCTGTGCCAATGTTTTGTTAGTGAAGAAGCATTAGGTTCTTGATATCGAACATCAAGCGCAACTCCAAAGGCTGTAAATTGTCGACCGTCCTAATACACTGCTGGACAATTGCTAAGGACGGATCATAAACGGCTATATAGCGAATAAAAAGTAAGTGTGATTGGATGCCAAGTGAAATAAAATAATGTCAGAATGCCAGGACATTACAAGAAAGACAATTTATTGTGCTCTGAAATCCAGAAGGCTTTGGAACGTGTTCAAGGGACAAACAGGCCATTTTGTGCAGATTACGTAAACGCGAAAAAAATGCAATTACCGTCCGCAGGCGTTCCGGCGTAAGATGTCAATACGGGATATGGCCACCATGAAGGGCGATGCCAGATTCCACACGTCGTGTCATGCTTTGCACAACATTATCAAACAGCTGTTGGGGTAATTTATCAAATTCCTCTGTCAGTGCACGGATGAGGGTGTCCTTGTTTATTGGAGGGCATTGGCGACCAGCAAGACTCCTCCCCAAAGCGTCCCTTACATTTTCAATGGGATTCAGATCTAGAGAACGTGCTGGCCATACGAGGCGTTGAATATCCTCGCTCTCAAGACACTCCTGGACAGCGACTGTTCGATGACATGTTGCGTTGTCGTCCATGAAAATGAATCTATCACCGACAGCACTACGGCACATGCGAACATGAGGTAGCAGAACATCATTAATGTATCGTTGGCCAGTCATAGTCCAAGTTGGAAGCACATATAGGGGCGTATGGCCATTGATCATGATGCCAGCCCATACCATGACACTACATGTCGGATATCGTTCCCTTTCCTGTATGTTTGCTGGACAATATGCAGTACCACTATCACGCCAGATCAGTTGTCGTCGACAATCAGACGATAGACTGTATCTACTCTCATCTGAGAAGAGGACAGCAGACCAGTCGTTATCAGTCCAATTGCAATGTTGATGGCACCATTGCAAACGAGCGGTACGGTGACGTCTAGACAATGGAATGCACACAACAGGACGGCGGGCGTATAGTCCTCCTTCATGCAAACGTCTGGCGACAGTTTTTCCGGAGATCCGCTTACCAGTAGCAGCCATAAACTGATTTGCTACTTCACTAGCTGTTCTGCGCCGGTGTCTTTTTGTTGATAGCACTATGTACCGATCTTCTGCAGGTGTCGTACTGCGAACACGACATCCCCCGTGACGTTTGCTACACTATCTATTTGTTTGAAATGACTTCCAAAGCCTTGAAACAACACTTTGGCTGTCGTCGAACTCCCTGGCAACATCTGTTATTTTTCGCCCTTCTTCAATCTTGCCAATAATACTGCCACGCGTAGAATCATCTAGGTGATGGCAGAAAAACATACGGAAAATTGCAAGTTCGTCAATTGATTCTTTCCCTTCCAACTTTGCGTTTGAACAACAACGGTCAATACGCGTCAAATCCTTTATATCTCTTATCAGCGCTATGACGTCACGAACAAGTTCGGCAATCCAAAATTTGCATACGCACAACACGTCTTACTGTATCCCGCACTTATGCTAATTTCCACATTTTCCTGCCTTCCATTTTATGGTTGCTATCGTTGCTATTGTCATCCGTCCTTAGCAATTGTCCGGCAGTGTAAATAGTTAATGGTTCCAGAATAGGTATAGCACACCACCTATTCGACAAGGATACTGTCCATGCCTCATCTGGAGCTTTTTATTTTAGAGTTTAGCGACCACCGTGAGCAAATCTAAGGGCTACAAGAAGTTCCCTGTCCCTAATTTAGGGCCACTGGTTCCAGGGAGGGGCGTAAGACAAACACAGCATCCATGCCTCCTCCTGTACTTGAACCTCGCACTACTGATCCAAAGCCCGCGCTTCAGATTACTCGGCCACCGGGATGACGAAGTATAATTACTCTCACTTTTATGTGAAGAAACGCCAGCTATGTGCTGATCGTATTCAAAATGGCGCTATGATTAATGCTCTCCCTGAGGCAACGGATCGCCTGGTGGTCAAAATTCGTGACTGCTGCAGGAATATCTCATATTGGATCCCAGGCAGGTACGAACGCTCGATACACTAAATATCCACGGTGCTTCAGATGGACATGTTAAGCCGTCGGATGGCTTATGATTGTTCGTCTATGTGGGTCAGGGTTTGAATTCTGATGAGGCATGAATGTTGTGCTTGTCTTAGGGCATTGCCTCTCTCCCTTCCGTGGAACCAGTGGCCCTAAATAAGGGATGGGCGACTGCTTATAGCCCACAGGGGTCGCGGGTGGCCTAGTGGGCAACGTTCATGACTGCCGCGGAAGGGACCTCAGGTTCGATCCCAGCAGGTATGAACGCTCGATCCACTAAATATCGGCCGTGCGTCGGATGGGCACGTTAAGCCGTCGGACCCCGGGTACTGGCCCCCCAGTAATAAATAAAGACGTCTTCCTCCCCCTTTCTACTTCGCTTCCATGTCACTTTCCTATCGGGCACTATAGCCCAAATCTCCTGGTTTCCTATTTCTAAGGGTTGTTTAAGACCTGGGGTCAGACACTCCCTTCCTAAAATCCTCTAAATATGAGATAAGATGAGATCTTATAGCCCACTGAGTTGCTCACTGTGGTCGTTAAACCCACAACAAATAAAGGAAAAAAAAGCATGAGACCCCGGTCAACTGGATTTCACTTATCAATAAGGGTGTCTTCAGCCCCTAGCTTCCGTGTGATTTTTCTGCCGGGCACTCTAGAGTCCACATCTCCTAGCTTCCTACTTCTGAGGGTTGATTAAGACCGGGGTTCAGACACTCGCTTCCTAAAAGGCTCTACATGTGTTAATCTGAACACTGTTTCAGGCGGCATGATTTTCTTTCCCTTTTTTTTTTCGGTCGAAATGATACCGCCCATGACTGCCAGTAAAGATCGTTAACTACATTCCAAAAAATCCAGTTTTCGCGCCAGTATGTACTGTTATGAAATGTTCATAATTTCAAGCACGATTACTACTTTAAGACAGTCCAGCATTTAAAAAAAATGGCGTTTAGGTAAAAACCCTGGGGAAAAATGATATACGTGTTTTTACTGAAATGATGTATGACTTCAAAGGCTCATTAAAATTCAAGAGTGACAGGACTGGCAATTAAGCGCATGAAATTTCACTTCATCCTATATTAGGCAATTATAAATATTAATACACTTATTCTGTCGCTTTCTTCAAATTTAAATCCAAGAAGCGTCCACTTAAATAACAATTAGTATCCTTTCTAGCGTCCTGTGAACAATGACAGAAGTATTTTTTGAAAGATAAGAAATGAACATGACACTTTTTTCAGAACTCCCAAAAAAAGAATCTCCGGTTTTAAAAGTTCATTAAGAGTAATTATGAAAAATTTTGATACGAAAGTGAAGCTAAATTGAAAATAAAATAACATACTTTAATAAAATAAAAAACGTAATTGCAGGAAGGACTTTAATTTGAAAAATTGCTGAAGCTGGTAGGAAAGACTATAATAAAGCACCTACAAAACAAAAAAACAAACAAAGTAAATGTTCTCGTGTAACGTACCAGGAGATGTGACGTACCTGCCAGAAGGACGCACACGACATAAAGGCAGATAGGAATCAGAATAAAACGTCTGCGTAGCTCAATTGATAGAGTGACTTATTCCGGAATGAGAGGATCCGGGTTCGAATCCTGGCGCCGACAGAAATGACGGAGAAATTTACTTCGTTATAATGGCGCCCGAACTATCCGGATGACCCGACCGTTCAAAATCTCGCAATGGTGTGATGTTATTTCCACACCGCGAGACAGGAAAAATAAAAGAATCACTTCTCCAGCACTTCGAAAAAAATAAAAATAAGGGGCAGATGATGTAACGTACCAGGAAATGTGACGTACCTGCCAGAAGGACGCACACGACATAAAGGCAGATAGGAATCAGAATAAAAAAAAAAACGTCCGCGTAGCTCAATTGGTAGAGTGACTTATTCCGGAATGAGAGGATCCGGCTTCGAATCCTGGCGTGGACAGAAATGACGGAGAAATTTACTTCGTTATACTCGTTTGTTTGAAGAAATATCAATACTTTTTATAGTAATCTAAAATAAATGATACAGCAGACAATGTTTTGATCATAGTTTGCTGAAATGTTCCGATTAATATTCCGTTTTTCTTTTATTGCCGCAATTTGTCTCTGTTTTTTTATTAGTAGTTTAACCACCACCGTGAGTAACTCAATGGGTTATAAGCAGTAGCCTGTCCCTAATTTAGGGTCACTGGTTCCAGAGAAGGGAGAGACCCAGTGCCTTAAGACAAACACAACATCCATGCCTCACCGGAATACGAATCCGGACCCCATCTCCGACGAATGGTCATGACCAGGCGCTTAGACCACTGCGCCACCGGGGCAGCGCAATTTTTTATTTGCAAGATCCTATAATTTTTAATTACAATATTTCATAGTTATGTAGGAAATAAATGAAACAAGAAAGATGACATCTAATTTTAGTTTGTAATGAGCACGTCTTTAGAATCCTTTCCGACGCGAATAAAATTTAACAAAGTTATTCCAAAGTTAATGAAACCGGTGAGAAAAAGAAATTAACCGGATTTCTACAAACGTAAAACATCCAGAAACAGAAACAACTACTTACTTCCACCACTGGCTAAAAAATACGTTACGAAAATTAATAAATGCGGCACAAAAAGTTTCTCATAGCGAAACTAAATATGAGAAACAGAGGGATTTTCAAATAGAACTGTTAAAAGGAAATATATAGAAGGAAACATGACGCAAATCCACGCCTTCTAGAGGAAGAATTTGGTATAATGAAAAAGGTGAGAATAGGCAAACAGTATTCTTCATCGCAAAAGCTATGCTGAGGAAATAAAACTGTTCAGATACGTCTTCCGGAAGCAGAGATAGCAACAAAACGGTTTTTACCATTACGCCCCTAACGAAGAAGCTGTGCATTATTTAAAGAGAATAATACTCTTCATCTTTATTGTAATGAATGACCTACAGTAAAAAAAGAAATGTCTCAATAGGGATTTTAGAAGCGGAGATACAGCTGCAAACATAAGCACCCAAATTCCTCCTAGTGACAGACCTGTGAACCACAACACTCCTCTAATACAAACCTAAAGTGTTCCACAAGGTAAATGGTATCTGGTGTTAAAAGAAGTTTTCGAATCGTTCATTTAGCAGCAGAAGTATTGTGAAAAACAGAGACATTTGCGCCCTAGCAGCGAAATTGTGCAATATTTTGGGAAAGAAAATATACACAGTTTTCCTAGTTAGTAGTATCTGACCGGAAAATAATTTTTTCAATCGGGTTATTAGTCCAGCAGAGATTACTGTAAACGGAAACGTGAACTTTTGTTCTCTACTGACACACTTGTTGATTAAAAAGAAAATTTAATTATATGAGAAACATTTTGCACGAGAAATGCTCTCTAACAAAGAAAGACCTTTTAAAATCGGACTCTTAAAACAGAGATATAGACAAAAATATGATACACATCTATGCCCATGGAAGAAAAACTCCACATAATTTTAAGGTATCCTCAAATTTTTTTTCCATGGTGAGTGGTGTAAGTCCATTAAATAATTTTTTCAGTCGAGTTTTCAGAAGCTCAGATTTTGCTGAAAATACACGAGAAGCAGAAATATACGCTTACGTTTCCTATTGACGAAACCACTCTTTACGAAAAATTAGTAATTATATGCAAAACATTTCCCATCAGCAGATGTATCCGATGCAGGAAGAAATTTTCAAATATGAATTTTAGAAGCAGAGATGGAAATCGCAGTTTACATTTTCATCCCCTAGCGGAAAATCTATGCATTACTTGGAAAAATACTGTACCTAAAATAATCTTAGATATAAATGGCATCGGAAGGAAAAAGAATATTTACAATCGGTTATTTAGAAGCAAATATGTGGAATGAAATGTATTTTGAATTCGATGTCGTCTGCATTTAGGCCCTCTAACGGCGAAGATTTGTATTAAAAAAACCGAAATGCAAGGATCATCTTTCTCTGATTTCAGGCTTTCCAACGCAAAAATAGTTTTTCAAGTCGGTCTAATAGTTGCAGAGATATGCCGTCCACAGACAGATGGACGGACGGCCGGAAAAAGTGATAACATAAGCGCGATTTGTTTTTTGCGAAAGACGTGCTAAAAAACAGTATGTCAATGAACAAGCAAAAGGTGGATCGAATAGTGCGTAATGCAGCTGTATGTAATGGTATGTAATGCAGTGTGAATGAAATAAGTCAACAAAAAAGATGACACCAAATTATTGGTTATAATAATCACGTCTTTTGAATTCTTTCGGACACAAAAGGTATAGTTAGAAGCTGACTTTTAGAAAAACAATCAACAAAAAAAAGTACACTTAACAGGAAAAACTGTGGGGGTCTCTTGAGTACAATTAGCGAATGCACGCGGAGAGACGTTGAGTGCAGCAGGCCCTGTCCGTAGATTTTTACTGCAACTAACGGAAATTCCTTCATCCGGACCCGAACCCGGACCCATCTTGGCCGAATGGGTAGATGCCGGCGTCTCAAGCCACTTGGCTAACGGGTCGGATGGCAGGCTTCTTTTCTTTATTCCCAAACTGTGCTACAGTTTGGCAGAGAAACGTTTCTGGCCTATTGTTCAATGTAGATATTTTGCCCTACATACAGAGGACAGCCATTCATGAAAACAAATATGGCACGTGCTCTTGAAAATTATTTATGTGTTTGTTTCTGAGACAAACAAATCTCCTGAATAGTCAATAGAAAGGAAAAGTTAGTGATTTTAGCCATTGCGTTGCGTTTTATTTTATTTTTTTATCTAATACTTTCAGTGGCTAACAAATGATCACTGGCATGTATTTTAATTGAAAATTAGTTACTAAAAGAAATAAATTTCTGGTAACACAACAGCATCTGATTGGCAGACCTGTAAGCATAAAATGCGTGCGGGAGCATCGAGTGAGGAGCATTGGCAAGCTGACCAGACGTTCAAAGTGGATTGATTTTGGAGGGAATGGTGAGTAAAGACACCAGACTTTCACGTGAGATGATCAATATAATTTATAGGTAATACTTTTCTCAGAATATACATTTCTACTAAGCAGTGTATTACGATCGGACAACAGGGTAAAGATCATGTGCATAACATGATCTGTGGTGAGATGTGTGCGATCTTTTGAAACATCTCACCACATATCATGTTCTTTCGACATGCAATGCTGAAATGCTAAGAACAGGAAATTTTTATAGTAATATATTGGATTGTTGGAAAAGTCATGAAGTATTTCGGCACCCGATGGCGGTTGGGCTGTTTTGGAAGTACTAGAGACATGCGCAGCTCTGTTATCGCTATGGCATTCAACAGGTGCCAGTTCTAGCTGCAGTCTAAAAGCAATAGTGAGCGATTTGGTTGATTTGCTGATATTTGACATCAAGTTGAAGATGGAAGACCAAACTGAGCATTTTCGCCATATTTTACTGTTTTACTTCCGTAAAGGGAAGAACGCGCGTCAAGCTTGTGAAAATACATCAGTGCCAGCAGTGGTTCGCAAAATTCCGTGCTGGTGATTTTGACCTCAACGGTGCTCCTCGGTCTGGAAAGCCCACCGAGTTTGATGACGACCAAATCAAGACATTGATCGAGTCAAACCTACATTGCACGACACGAGAGATTACAGACACATTGCACATCCATCATTCAAACGTTCACGACCACCTGAAGAAGCTGGGATACGTAACCAAGCTCGACGTGTGGATTCCTCACGAACTCAAAGAAGCTCAATTGATGGCGCGTATAAACATCTGCGATATTCTCATTAAATGTGTGAAAAACAATCCTTTTAGAAGCGACTGATAACTGGTGATGAAAAGTGGATTGTGTACAACAATGTGCTGCAAAAAACGGTCTTGTTCCCGACGTGCTGCTTCGCCTCAAATGACATCCAGCAGCGGAAGGTTCTGGTCTCAGTGTGGTGGGATTTTAAAGGTGTCGTGTTTTTCGAGCTCCTACCACGAAACCAAACAATCAATTCGAATGTGTATTGTCGGCAATTGGACAGTTTGAACGAATCCATCATCCAGAAACGTCCAGAGCTCGTTCATCGTAAAGGTGTTGTGTTCCATCACGACAACGTTAGACCACACACAAGTTTGATCACCTGCCAAAAATTATTGGAGCTTATGTGGGATGTGTTGCCACACCCAGCATACTCGCCTGACCTGCGCCGTCAGACGTCTACTTGTTTCGCTCTCTTCAACAGCCCTTGCGTGCTAAAAGTTTATTTCAGATGAGGCTGTAAATTAACCAGCACCTTGGAGAGTTCCTTCTATGGACGAGGCCTTCTGCAGCTCAGTGAAAGATGGCAAAAGGTTATCGAATAAAACGGGCATTATATCATTGATCGATCTTTGTTCTTTCTATCAAAAAATGACCTTTGCAAAACATGGCTAAAATACGTCATGACTTTTCCGAGAACCCAATATAATTCAAAGCTTCATCATTTCGGTTTCACTGTTCTGTATAGATATACAGGGCGATTCAAACGTCGCAGAACGCCCTTGTATTTCAGAAAAGGCAGAGAAAATGAAATATCTTCATACTCCAGCAAAGAAGAGGTGTGGAGGTCTATCTCTCAGTCTATTTCCCGATCATGACTACCATATTGAAATCCGCCCTGTTGGATTAAAGTCACGTTTTTTTTTCAAATGGTAAATGGGTCATGTTGCATATAAAAAAAACCAGAATTTTCTCAGAAATTGATCGCCGTAATCAGATGTGACATATGTGCTTTTGTTCACAATTCATCAACAAAGAAAGTTGAAATAACCATCATTGTTTGTTGCAGTTAACTGAAGATGGGCATTGACGAAAGAAGAGAGGATTGAGGTGATCCTAATGTCTAGGGAACGCAGCTGCAGACAACTGACACCCAGCAAGACAACCGATTTCACAGAGCGCTGTCACATACCTGATATCCAAATTCCAAGGAATTGGGACTGTGAATGACAAGCCACGTGGTGGTCGGCCAAAAACCTCTACGGACGAGGGAACTTCAACAATGGTCTTAGGATCCTTTGCAAAGAGTCCACAACGTAGCACACGACGTCTCGCAGCAGAATGTGATATCAGTCAGTCAGCCATTGTACGATTTCTTCATACCTCTCACTGGCATCCGTTCAAGATTCAGATGCAGCAGCAACTATCAGAGGATGACCCTGATAGACGTGTCGAGTTCTGCACCTGGGCATTAGAACAGCATCAACGGGATTCCTCATTCGCACAAGGATTTTGTTCAGTGACGAGGCCAATTTTTATGTCAGTGGTGAAGTTAATCGTCAGAACCAGAGGTACTAGACTGTCACAAAACGTCACTGGCAGGAACCATCCAACATCATTGATAACTCAAAGGTTACGGTGTGGTGTGGAATATAGGGCACCTGTGTAATCGGACCTATTTTCATCGACAATAACCTAAATGCTCAGCGGTACCTGGAAATTCTACTGGAAACAGTGTTCCCTTCCCATCTGAAAAAAGATGGCAGTTTCCGCTGTTATTTCCAACACGGTGGGGCTTCATCACACTACGGAACAACTGTTCGTCAATGGCTAGATATTCAATTCCTTGGTCATTAGATTAGCCGGCATGGTCCTGTGGAATTCCCTCCCAGATCCTTTGACTTCACACCACTCGACTTTTATATGTGACGTCATCTAAAACACCTGATGTATGCTGAGAAAATCCACGACAAACGCAACTTTCAACAATGCATTCTGGAGGTCTGTAGCCACATTTTTTCCGATATTCTCGTGCGGGCTCATAACGACTGGATAAAGCACCTTCAGCTCTGTGTTCTGCAACAGGGACAACACATTGAATACATCAAATATCTGCGTATCACAGGGTACTTTAGATGTTGTTTCTTTCAACTTTCTGTGTTGATAACGTTTGAACCACAACACATATGTCAAATCTGATTACGGCAATCAATTTCTGAGAAAATTCTAGTCTTGTTTAATATGCAACATGACCCCCTTACCATTTGAAAAATTTGACTTTGATCCAATGTGGCCGCCATGTTCTGTAAATAGCCTAAAAGTCTTGTTCCCGACGTGCTGCTTGTTCCCGACACAGATTCTTTGCTGGGGTATTCAGATATTTCATTATCTCTCCCGTTTCTCAAATACAAGAGTGTCCTGCGACTTTTGACTCACCCTGTATATTATACAAAGGACAGAATACATGCAGACTTTTAAACCATTCTACACTTATGGAATAGCGATGACCTGTAACTTTGGGTGAGCACCTAGATGTACTCTTTTGCGTGGAGGCATGTGTGTATAAATTTTCACATATTCCTTTTTTATCTGGTTTGTGTTAGCTCTCTGTTCTTCATTTCTGGGTTGATTAACTGCTTTGTCCTTTCTTTCCGGGTGTACTGTCACCGTGTTCTTCATTTACAGTTTGAATTAGTACTTTGTTGTTCCACTTTTATTCTTGCTGGGGTATTCAGATATTGATTTCAGTTTGAGTTTGCGAATTTATTTCTAGTTTGAGTTAGCGCGCGGTTCTTTTTTCTAGATTTAGTAAGTGCTCTATTCTTCGGTTTCCGTTTGAATAAGGCCTATTTTTCATTACCAGCTTGCGTAAGCTCTCTGTTCATCCTTCAAGATTTTTTAAATTGACCAGTGCCGTAAGGCAAACATGACATCCATGCTTCAATGGGATTCGAACCCGGACCCATCTCGGACGAATAGTCATAATACAGCGCTTACCACTGCTCCAGCAGGGTGGCACTTCCAGATTTAGTGTTTTTTGGTTTTATTTCAGTTTGGTTTATCGCTGTTATTCATTTCCAATTTGAGAAAGCGTTCCGTTATTACTTCCAGATTTAATAAGTGCTCTGCCCATTGTTTTTCTTATTTTGCAGTGTTTGATTCTTCCGTTGCAGACTAAGTTAACAATTTATACTTCCTTTCAGATTGAGATGGTGTTTCCACCTTTATTTCCAAGTTAAGTTCGCACTCTCTATACTTCCATTCCAGTTTTAATTATCTCTCTCTCTCTCTCTCTATTCTTACTTTTCAGGTTAAGTTACAATCCTGCACATACATTCCAGTTTGAGTTAGTGCTCTGGTCTTGTTTCCAGATTTAGTTAGTGCTCTGGTCTTGTTTCCAGATTTAGTTAGTGTATTTTCCTTACATTCCACTTTGAGTTATTGCCCTGTTCTTCCTTGCAGATGTAGTTAGTGTTCTGTCCTTTTATTTCGTTATGAGTTATTCACTGTCTTTTTCAGGTTGAGGTGATGCTTTATTCTTTTTTTATTCAGAGTAAATTAATGATTTATCTCTCCTTTCAGACTGGTAATTTGTCCTTAGTTTTCAGGTTAAGTTTTTTTTCTTTGATTCGAGGTTTAACGATCACCGTGAGCAATTCAGTAGCTATAAGCTGTCGCCCGTCCCTAATTTAGGGCTAATGACTCCAAGGAAAGAAGAGAGCCAGCGCCGTAAGACGAATACAACATCCATGCCCTACAGGGATTCAAACCCGGACCCATCTCGGACGAACGATCAGAAGCCATCGCTTAGACCACTGCTCTACCGGGGCGCCAGGTTAAGTTGACACTCACCCCTTCAACTTCAGTTTGAGTTTGTATTCTGCGACTCTTTATCATAAGTGCTAACAAACCGTAGGCCTTGCGTCATAACCTAATGTAAAGAAAACAGTCAATGTTTTAATCACTCTGAATTTTATACAATTGTGTAAAAAAATGTTTCACAGTTTCCTTAATTTAATAGTAGCGTCAGGTGTCGCTTATACATGGGCGAATATAATTTTTAATACGCAATTTTAGTTTGCCAATGAAATATTCGAATCTAATAGCATATTATTGACCGCACACCGTCAAAGTAATTCACCGCTAAAACTTGTAGGAAGCTGCCTCCATTTATGCTACATGTCGCTCCGTTTTGTTTTTGCACTTCAAGCATTCACTGATGAGGCATCAGAGGAGGAAAAGCAGGCGTATCTTTGTTGCACCTGTTGCCAACCCACGTCCATCAAATAAAGGCCCTTAATTGTTCTTTAATCGCGCCGTTACTGCCTTTTTTCATTATTCGATACGACATCCAGCTGTTGCGGATTCTGTATGCCTGCTTAAGGCTCCGTCTTGAATGGTAATGGGAAATGGAGGATATAATAGTCAAACACGGAGGGGTGGTGTGAGATGGGAGGACTTTAGGAAATAGCCGATCGCACGATGCGAGGAAAACTGAAACGCTATAGTTTCAACATCAAGGAATTATGTTTTTTTTTTTTTCTTTGCAACATAGGCTCTTAGAAAGCACACATTCGTGAAAACACAATCCAAAACACACTTCACGCCTAAAAGTTCAAAAGAAATGTGAAAAACACATTTTCTCCTTACAATGGAGAACTAAAAGAAAAGAAAACAGAATGACGAGATTCCACATCTTTGCAAAAACATCTTGCACGCAGATGGTTGTTTCAATTAAAAGAAGTTTTGTACGCATTTCGGTTTAGAATAAAGGGAGGGGAAACCAAGTAATTTAGATTTACTGCGAATGAATTAAGAACGAATAAAAAACTTTGAGTAATTAAAGAGAACCTCAGAAATTTTAAGCGTAAAACGGAGGAAACAGCAGCGTAAAAGTAAAGTGAACTCATCGTCGTGAAATGCGTGGAATTAGTATTAATTTTGGAAGAAGGAATTTCTCTCGCACATTCAGTTGTTTAAATTGAAATGGGTTTTTGAAAGACGACTGGCAGTTTTAAAAACCAACTATGTGTGGGTGTTAATCAGCAGAGCTCATTTTCCAATGAGCATTTATTTGCAAAACATCGATTGCAAATTATCTTATTTTTTTCAGTACGGTATCAAATGAGCTAGAATATATTATACCACGAAAAAACTGCGCTATTTCCAAATTTTGTTAGTTACTGGCAAAACTGAAAAAAACGAAAGAAAATAAATTATTTACGACATCTGTAAAAACCTAATTTTTGGTGTTATTCTGTAGGAAGAGAAAGTAATCATTGATCTGGAGGAGATACGTTAGAAACCTGCGTTAGCTTTTGACATGCAGTTCCAGAACAATAGCCTTTTCCGATCGCCTCCATCACAGCACCGAAGTTGATAAATTCTTATTATAGTTTTAGTTGCTGGAAACTCAAACTTTACCTGATATTTGCTATACTGTGCAAATTAATTGGGACAAAGTAAAAAATTACTCTTTTTTCCAAAACTATGCCTCTTTATCAATCTATGTCTTGATATACACTGATAAATACCTGTATTAGTATGAAGTATGTCCTCCTTCAGCAGAAATGACCTCTTGAATTCGTTTTGGCATTGACTCCACTAATTGAGTGCATATATTTTTGACTTCATAATCGTGGAACCACACTTTTATAGCATTCATTATCATGTGTTCTTCGGTTGTACAGTCCATTTTACTTAAACGTCTCTTCAAAATATTCCACAAGTTTTCTATGGGATTTAAGTCTGGTGAATTTCCAGGCCAATCAAGCAAATGAATTTGATTTCCAGCATGAAATTCTTGACCAATTTCGAATTGTGACATGGGGCCAAGTCATGTTGAAATGTCCCGTCAAACGTTTGCAAGAATGGAACAATCCTACCTTGTAATAGTTCTACGTACTTGGTTGAATTCATCATACCTTGAACAGGAACTAAGCTTCCAGTGCCATTTGATGAGAAAAAACCCCAAAACATATGTTTCAGAGGGTATTTTACAGTTTGTCTTAAGGGTTCACAGTTGCTTCGCCTAACGACATTTGCTTGGAAACCCTGCACAAATAAATGAGTTTCATCACTGAAAATTACCTTTTTCCAGTCGTCAGCAGTCCATGGTTTATATTTTTTGGCACATGCTAAACGTTTTATCTTCATTTTCGCATTCAAATATTGTTTTTTCGTTGGTCTTCTTGCCTTCAGGCTAAGTTCCAGAAGCTTACGGTGTACAGTTGAATCACTAACGTCACAAGCACTAGCCAATACATTTCTTTGAAGGTCGGTGCATGTTTTTTTCGGATTCATTTTACTATTTCTGATTAGATATTTATCGGTTCGTGGAGTTGTTTTTCGTTTTCTTCAACATTTACCTCTCCTTTTTGGAGACGATAATCCAGATGCATTGTATCGCGTAAGCAATCTTGATACACTTGATTTGCCTACACCAACTGCAGAAGCGATGTCTCTCACTGTCATAGAAGTGTGATCCTTCAGAGCAATTATATTTGCACGCTTCCTTGGGGAAATATCCATTTTTCAATACACGAAAACAACACGTATTCACAGAGAGCAAAAACTAACATCCACCTGTCACACACGAAAGCTCACAACTGAAGCTGAAGTGCCTATTTCCTGTTTAAAACCGGTCAAACTACATTCTTACTATCAAGTTCTAATAGACACACCACCTCACAGCTGATAAAACCGGTTTACGTGGGTTTCAGACATCAACTGGCGATCACATTACAATTCTGAGAATAACATAGCTTGTCCCAATTATTTTGCACGGTATAGTATATAAAAATTAGTTTTAATTGCAACAAGTCTTTAATGTACGATGAATTATTGCAAGTTCTGATTATGGCCTTAATTTTTTCAACTTCTAGTTTTTTAGGATTAGGGAGATATACACCGCTGAGCCACTACATTATGACCACCTAAGTAATAAGCTGTAGGACCCCTTTTAGCCCGTAAAACAGCTGCCACTCGACGAGGCATCGATTCGATAAGGTAAAGATAGGTATCCTGGGGTATCTGGTACCATAATGTCAACAGCAGGTTCTCCAGTTACCGTACATTTTGGGGTGCTGGTGATTTAGCGCGAACCCGCTTTTCTAAGTCAAACCACAAAGGTTCGATGGGTTCATGTCAGGTAAATTTGGAGCCCAGGGCATTAACAGAAATTCACCAGCATGTTCCTCGAACCACTATTTGACGATTCTGGCAGTGAGGCATGGCGCATTATCCTGTTGATAACGACCAATTACCAGCAGGGAACACAGTTGCAATGAATGGGTGAACTTGGTCCGCAACGTTGTTCAGACACCTGACAGCTGTCAGGAATTGTACTATTGGGATAATGGGGCCTAAAGTGTTCCAAGAAAGCATCGCCCACAGCCAAACACCGTCGCCTCCGGCCTGTTTCCACCCAACAGTGAATCCAGGTGCCATATCCGCCGTGGGTAATCGGCGTATCCGCGCTCGGCAGTCTACGTGATGCACCAGGAATCTTGATTCGTCAAGATTCTTGGTGCATCTTTCTCCCTAATCATCCACAGTCCAATCTAGATGATCTACGGCCAATTTCATGCGTTGTTGGCGATGAAGTACAGTGAGCATGGGGGACTCGGCTGGATCTTCGGCTACGCAGGCCCATGCGCAGAAGATTGCGATGAAATGTGTGCTGTGACACATTGCCCTGATCACCACTGTAGTAGCTGCGGGTGATTTGGCGTACTGTGGCACTGCAGTCACTGTGAACAATGCGCGACAGTCTGCGCTTCCCTTTGGCATCAATGAGATGCGGCCGAGACACGGCTGGACGACGATGCGTCCTTTGGCGATCTGTACACCACTTTTGATACGTACTCACTACAGCAACACGTGAACAACCTTCAAGCCAAGCCGTTTCAGAGATCGTGGTTCCAATACGCCGTGTGATAAATCGGCAGCTTTTCGCATTCTGACACCGAACGCTGTAGCAACTGAAAGCCGGTCCTCGGGTTACTGCTCTGCGAACTTCGCCTGCGCCACCGTTCGGTCTCCAGGTGCGGTCATTTTAGGCTGGGGCTGGTCATAATGGAATGGTAGATAAACATTCTTTATTTATGTCGTGCTGAAAATAAAATAAGAAGCGAGAAGGAGCATGAAACGTTTATGCCTATTGAATTTTCCGTTTTTGCTTCCTATCTAATTCGTAATTTTTTTTTATCTCTCGAGTAAACTTCTGAACTTAACGTAATATCTAAACTTCGGATAGTTTATCTCTGTGTGGCTACACTAGCACCAGGTCAAAAGATAAATACTAGAGATAAAACAATGAATCTCTGTGTGCCCAGTGTGAGAGAAAGGTGTGATTCCTAAACTAGGATGAGGAAATGTGAGAGTTGATGCGATATTCTAAAAGTTAACCTAACCGCTTATTCATTGATACTACGTTTTGCTTGTTATGCGTTGTATTAATTATTTTTTTTTTTTTTGGAGGGCGTGTGGGAGTTCAACAACCTCCTTTGGCAACTAAGTGGGCTAAAAGAAGTTGCTCATCTCTCCTCTCTCCTTCCGTAGAACCAATGGCCCCAAATTCGGGACTGGCGACTGATGATGTCCATGGAATTGTTCACGATAGTCATCAACCCCCCCCCCCCCCACCAAAAAAAATTGTCTACCTGTCACTAATTTAGTGTCAGTGATTCCAAGGAGGGAACAGAGTCAGTACCGTAAAACAAAAGCATTATTCATGCCTCGCCGGAGATTCGAGCAAAGACAAGCCTGGGTTAAATAAATAGAGGCCATAGCAGTGGCCACAAATGTACCACTCGGCCACCGAGGCGGCTAACGCACGAGTAACGTTTAGTCTTTTTCAATGTGTTCAACATCTAGATTTATAAGTGGTACTGTCATAATGTTTAGGAAGAATGTGTTGCCAAATCAGCAGTGTGTACTTATTGGTGCAAGGTGTTGAAGAAATGCTTGTTGCTGACTACTGGCCGATTGGCCTGACGCAGTATCTTCTGACCACTGGTCCGTGATGTCTCCGATTTCTGGTTCCCGATCAGACATGTGTGGCATGCCTGTCTGGTGGGTTCGCCTTTATCCATTTCATGGAACCAGTCGCCCTAAATCAGGGACGACTAACTGCCTATAACCTTACGAGTTGCTCATGGTGGTCAACCCCGAAACCAAAAAAAGTATTCATCCTCAAGCGTCGATGTAAGCGAATTTTCATTTCTCCAGCACCCTGTACTCTGGATCGTTTGGTTAAACTTTAAGATAGGTTTAAACTCACTGTGCAGCAAGAAATTAACTTAAAACACTGCAAGCACCCTGATTGGAAACAGCAACTGGCTAGAAAGAAGTATGGCTGCTCGCGGAAAAACGGAATAGCAATCCCTAGAGACTTTAAAACTCGTGCTATTAAGTTTCCCAATACTTATTGTAAACTGTTTCTGTAAATCAAATAGTTAAAGGCACCCCACTCCCCCCCTCCCCCAAAAAAGAGAAAAACCCGACGTAGGATTTCACGACAGACAAATTTCATGTCTTCTGCAAAACATCACAACCAAGAAAATAAATAAATAAAACATGTGGGTTTTTCCAGCACTCCCATTATCAGCTCTTTAAATTTGATTTCAGCAGGTAATACTGTTCTTAGTTGGCTGTAGTAATTGTCCGTAGGTTCTAACTACTACCCCAATATGACTTACTGTGAAGTAAGTTAAAATTAAAGTAGTAGCTACAAGCTCTTACTCTAAATGCATACAGGCTAAAACTTAACACCTGTTGTAGTTAACGGCTTCTCAGTGAAACTTGCTGAATTAGCGCAACTCATTCGTCTTAATTAAAATACCCCCTAGTTCAAAACTTAACAGCAGGGAACACCCTTAACTAAGCACACAAATGTTCCTTCAAGAATACCTCTAGAGATTCAATTATACTCAAAGTCAACTTACAAATTTTGACTTTATTTATCTTTTTAGTAGGTAACTCATAATCCACAGGTTGTTAGCCCATAACAAGAAGCGTTGATTATAACTTAGTGATCAATCCACTATCTCATTAATATCGGAACACCGCAACGACTTATAACTCAACAACAATTTAATGCTTCAATATCAACTAAATGCAGTATTCAGCGGAAAATATTTTGTCATTAACAGATAGGTTAAACACTCTTAACATCTACGTATCTCCAAAGCAATACCAATATCTTACAATCTAGCTAACTTCGGACAAGAATGAGCCTCCTAACGAGATCAAATCTCCTAGCAAAAGGTGTGATACATCTTAAACATCACTTTATCTGTCTCGGTAGCATACATCATTCCACTTTTGACCTCAAGTCAGGTTGCCACAAAAACATTCAGCGAGAGAGAAAATGTAGTGTTGAGTTCAGAAAATGTTTAAGCAGAATAAACCGAAATGCGTAAGATAATAGGAACTTGAAAGGAAATAATTAGTGAACATGTTACAAGGTGAGTGGGTTTGCACATTTGTGCTGACGCGTGCACTCGTGTGTTTGTACGTGTGAATTAACATGAAAACTACGTTTTACAATTTCTTGACATCCAAAATTATTGAAAGGTATTTTCGACCTAGCTCTGGACTTAATTTTACCTTTAAATCGGAAGGATGGTACTTCTTATAGACATATTCCAGACACAATTTTATCACACACCCTGCCATATAAATTTCACACGTTCGTTTGATTAATTACAAGGTTTGTCAGCTACTAAATTCAAGTCAGTTACTCCTATGTGGGACGACATAAAGAAATTAGCTCCGGTCCGGTGTCGCAGTGGTTTAAGCAATGGCCTCTGATCAATCGTCCGAAAGGGGTCCGGGTTCGAATCCCGTGAGGCATGGATGTTGTGTTTGTCTTACGGCACTGGCTCTCTCCCTTCCCTGGAACCAGTGACCCTAAATTAGGGACGGGCGACTGCGTATATAGCCCATTGAGTTGCTCATGGTAGTCGTTAAAACTTCATTAAAAAAAAAAAAAAAAGAAATTAGCTTCCTACTCTACCCCTAAATGTACAGCCATGCAAGAAATCTTGGGAATCACTAAATGTATAGCCATGCAAGAAATCTTGAGAATTTGGAACCAGGTTTTCAAATAACGCCTCTCAGATTTTGAGATTCCGCATGTTCAACGAGTCTCATGTTTTTGAATGAAAATTACACTTTTGTATTGTCTAGTCAAGTCATTGCGTTCAAATTGTTGAAGCGTTCAATTATTCAGTTCGCACTTTTCTCTTTACCTTCCTTGAGAAAGTCATCTGGTTGATGTGAGAAAGCTTGGAATTGTTGATTTATATTTTAATACCAATAAACCGGATTACTAGTACAGTTTTACTGTTTTATGATTCATTTGATAGTGTTCTACGGATCTAAAACTGTAATATCTCTTCTGAAAGCAGATATTTGATCAGCGATAATGTTATAACTATCTAATAAACACCAGCATTCCTTCAAAATCGCCTGAAAATAGTAATTCCTCCGCCGACGTAATAAACGATTTTACCGCTTCACGGATGTACTTCTGCAACGTGTAATCTTTCCTTGATCGTCTCAAGACGAAATCTCGAACTGACAGTTGCGAATTTCCCGGAGATTTCCAAGGCAAAAGGGTCATAAAGGGAGATATCCCGCGGTGAAAATGTATGTTGGAACTGTCCGGCGATTCCATCATCACGTCGTGGACTGAGGGATACGTTGATAATCAACATTGAAGGCATTGCGGGAGGCTATATTTGCCGAGATCTTTGTTTGCTGTGACAACAAAAAGGGAGGGCACTGATTTCCGTAGAGGAGGAGAGGCTCTGAAGGCGAAGGGAATGCGACTTGATTGCCTGAGTTCGCTTGATTTGAGCCTATCCGTACTCATTGGAGGTTAAAGGTCGGCTAACAACCATCATCCGAGAAACGAAAACAAAGAAATAAAGTCAAAGGTTCAAAGTGCTAACAATCAGTCCTTGTCAAACATGGACGGTGTTAGTTTAGCACTCCGTGCGTTACTTTCGATGTCTAAAATCGGAAAGAACTAAGACGAATTTCTTTGCTATCTGTATTTAATGATCTCGTGAAATCTGTTCTCTTTCTTAACCAAAGCGCATTATACGAAACCTAGTATGCAGCAATTACGAATTTATATTGATTCGGTAATATGACTAGCGGAGATAAAATAAGTCTGTTGAGATATTTGAAATGGGTTTGTCACTTCCCCATCTATTCGACGGTAAAGAAAAATGTAAATCCGCTTCACTCCACCTGAAGACGCAATAACATACTCGCAATATGGAGATCAAATTACACATACGAAACCGTTATGCATTGGTTAACAAAAAGTTAGGAATATTGATAAAGTGAAGGATGTATGCATCCGACTCAAATAACGTACATTGAAATCATCAGTGAGGCTACGTAACACAAAAAGATAAAAAGTGCGTTTACAAAAGCGATTTATTGTGCGATATCAAAGATAGCAAAGGGACATCTCAGTAAGGGAAGAAAACAGATTTTGCCACTGAGAAAAGAAGATGGTTCTGTAACACGAAATAGAGGTGAAATTTTGACAAGAGTGCAAGATTTCTACTCCAAATTATATGAAAGCGATGATACATGTATTGCAGACATCATGAAAGGTACCAGTACCAGAGTTCTTCCAGTCCTTCCAGCAGAAGTTGCACATGCAATCAAGAACATGAAGCGGGGAAAAGCTCCAGGAGAAGATGGAATTACTGTAGACATCATACAAGAAGCAAGTGGAGAAATCGAAACAGTACTCGCCCAAATTTTCACTCGATGCCTTAATGAAGGGAAGATTCCTGAGGATTGGAACAACGCTACAATGATCCTGTTACATAAAAAAGGTGACATTGAGGATCTCAGGGACTACAGACTTATCAGCCTCCTATCAGTGGTTTATAGAATCTTCACTAAAGTTCTTTCACACCGTTTTAAGGTAACATTGGACATACCTCAACCGAGAGAACAAGCTGGATTCAAGAGTGACTACAGCACAATAGATCATATCCACGTACTGAGAGAACTAATTGAAAGAGCGAGGGAATATGAACTTCAATTGTGCATGGCTTTTATCGATTATTTTGATTCGTTGAAACCATCAGCAGTTACAATGGCTCTGAAATCCTGCGGTATTGAAGATGCATACATTAATATATAATTAATAAAATCTATGAAAATACAAGTGCAGAGATTCGGCTGTTTGAAAATACAACACACATAAAAATTGGAAAGGGAGTGAGACAAGGTGACACCATATCGCCGAAGCTCTTTAATGCCACATTGCAAAATGTCTTTCAATCATTGAACTGGGAAACCAAAGGGATAAAGATTAATGGAAATTATCTACCCCACCTTCGTTTTGCTGATGACGTAGTCATTTTTGCAACACCACCCCCATCAGAGCTGCAGAGTATGATCCAGGAACCTTCTGACAAGAGTAAAGAAGTGGGATTAAAAATGAACTTTCAGAAGACAAAAATGATGTTCAATGCTTTTACAAGAAATGAAGATTTATCGATTGATGGAGAAAAGCTGGAGATAACAGACACGCACGTATATCTTGGACAGCAGATATCAAGTGAGGGTCACATTGATGAAGAAATTAATCGGCGTACAAAACTTGCCTGGAGAGCTTTTGGAAGGAACAGCATAATTTTCAAGAGCAATATGCCATTATGTCTTGAAAAAGGACATAATGGCATATTGCTCTTGAAAATTATGAAAAGTGTTTGATCAATGCATCCTTCCAGTGCTTACGTATGGTGCCGAGACGTGGACCTTAACTAAAAGAGACGTACAAAGGCTGCAGACAACTCAAAGTGGCATGGAGAGGTGCATGCTTGGTGTAACCAGGAGAGATAAGAAGAGGAACTCGTGGATCCAAAAAATGACAAGAGTGGAAGACATCATGATCAGAGTTAAATCCCTGAAATGGCAATGGGCTGGACATACTGCCAGAAGGACAGACCATCGATGGACAGCCAAAATTTTAGATTGGATTCCAAGGGACAGGAAAAGACCCAAAAGAAGACCACATGGGAGATGGGTGGATGAAATTCGAAGGTATGCGGGAGTGACATGGAGGAGACTGGCACAAGACAAACCGTTGTGGAGGAAACTCGGAGAGACCTTCGTCCAGCAGTGGATTGATAATGGTTGACAATGATGATGATGATGATCTGCAAAAAACAAAGTAGCACTGCAATATACACAAAATGGTAAATTCGGGGAATGTCCATACCTCTGCATTTCAGTACCCGGTAAGAGCTTCTCTGTGTCGAAGAACGTCTTGACACCTACGAGGTATACTTGCAATGATATTATTGATGAGTGTCTGGCGCAGCTCGTCCCATATCACAGACAACACGTTACGGAAGTCTGGCGGTGTACTGGGGTACGGAACGTGGATATCCAGACGTGGCTGTACAGCTTCCCAAATTTCTCAATAGGGTTAAGGTCAGGAGACCTGGGAGGCCGCTATAACGATTTAATCCTACGATTTTCCAGCTCTTGAAGCACGCTCCAGACACTTCACTGGTTGCATTGTTATCAAGAAAACAGAAAGCATGTACAATGACACCGTGAAACAGTGTCACAATGGGTACAATGATCTCGTTTCGGTACACTGAGGCATTCATGCTGAATTCACAAACATACAAGGAAGTGCGGCCATTAAAACCCAGAGAAGAGCTGACTGCCGCTGGTAAGAGTGGACGGACTGAATAGTGTGCTTGCTCATCCACACGTGTCCTCGACGAGTATCAGGATAAAGAGCGAAACGGGATTCATCTGTGAAAAGTACACGATGTCACTCTGTATTCCGTGAAATGTACTGTAGTTTCCCAGGTACATCTTTGGCGACTGTGAGCTGAGTCAGTGCTGTACAACTCAGCGACCTCCTTGCTCAGAGTCCATGCTCGTGAAGACGGTTTCGTAAGTGCGAGTACACACCGTGACACCAGAAGCAGCTCGAAATGTTTACAGGAGTTTGCTATTGGTGATACTAGGTCTCCTCCGAGCACTTACTGCCATGTAGGAATCTTGGCTCCTGGTGGTTATCATCGTACAAACTCTCTTGGGTAGATCTGCAATATTTCCATGCCGTAGAAATCTTGTGTGTAACCAACTTACTGCACTTTGTGGAACTCCTAAAGCAACAGCCACATTGATGTGCCGTATGCCTACCTGTAACATACCAACAGCTCTATTTATGTTATTAATGCTTAGACGTCGTCTGGACGAAATTTCAGATTAATTCCACAATGAAGGCAATACATTCAGCAGACGTCTAGACCAAGCGGTGAAATGACTCACTTTCCACTTCAGGGAAGGCACTTTGATTGGAGCTCGCACACCACGTGCTGTGTCGTTATTGCTAATTCACATATGACGTAGCTACGCACGCTGATAACTGATCTATATTAGTTGCTAAATTTGCAGATCACCGAAGTGAGATTAGTGATTTCGCACGAATTCAGACTTTGCATGAATGTGTCCGAAACAGTCGCAAATGTCAATAGAACGTGGGGTGTCGGCACGACGAACTGTCCGTAAACTGTTTCCCAAGTTCCGTATCGGTGATGTTCCCATCGACCATAAAGCAGGAGCAGCGATCGGCCGGTTGTGTATGATACGGTACAGTTAAGGCGGAAAGTGGAAGAAACCCCAACGTCCACAGTTCGTGAGCTCAGTGCCGAACTTGTCATATCATTAGCGGCAGTTTTCAGACATCTGGCAGCTATGGGCAAGGTTAAAACACTGGATACCCGGGTTGTACACGAACTCACCGAACAGCAGCAGATACGGCGTCTAGAATCATGCATTACCCTCCAAAAACGTGAGGCTCCCTTTCTGCATCGGATTCTTACGGAGGATTAAAAATGGCTGCTTTATGACAACAGGAAGCGAACAGCGCAGTGGCTAGATAAATGGGAATCACCCAAATACATGTCCAAACCCGAGTTGCACCCACAGAGGGTTCTGATATCTGTGTGGTGGACTGCCAAGACTGGTTCATTATGAGTTTTTGCCGCGAGGTCAAACAATCGCAACGAACTTGTACTGCCGTCAGCTGGACGAATGGCGCCAGACATCATGCCTCAAATAACCATCGCTCGTCAATTGTTTGGGTCTCATACTGCTTCAGGATGGCGCACGACCGCATAAGTCTATTGGAAGCATGCGAAAAATCAACGCCTTGGGGTACCTGCACCCTTGTGGCAAAAAGGCGTGTGATGAAACTAGAAAACATTCGCTGAATGCTCCTTGGGCTACAATCTATCTCACGCAAAAATAACTATACAAATATGACTTTTAGAATCAGTGAGAGTAAAATGTTATGCCCATAATGGATAAATTCGGCGATATCTAAAGTAGAAAGTCTGCCCAAAATGGTCGTGATAGAAAATACCCGAGCCAAAAAAAATATATTTGAAATCTGAAATTCAGGTTTAATAATATGCAATGATATACGTACATATATAGATCCATGTACTGTATGCTTAATTCGTTTAGTGGAAAGATTATGCGCTGGAAGGAGGCCACCAGATATGAATATTCGTTCTTAAAGTTAATGCTTCTTAATTCAAAAACAATTTTTGAAATCGGACTATGCGAAGTAACGATATGCAATGAAATATATCAAAAAGTTTATATGATTTGAGGAATAAGTAATGTCATTTTTTCAAAGGTTGGAAAACTTTATTTCGCAACAACAAAAAATAATAATTTAATCAATAATGTATTCGGCACTTGTATTTACCACTGCTTCCCATCGTTCAACAAGTTGTTCGATGCCTCGGCGATAGAAATCTATCGGTCGTGACCCGAAGAAGTCGTCCAACCACGTCCGCAATTCCACGTCATTATTGAACGACACGCCGCGCAAGCTGTTAGAAAGCGATCAAAACTGAGGAAAATCGGATGGAGCCAAGTCCGGAGAATAGGGCGGGGACGGCATAACTTCGAAATTGAGCGCTTCAATGGCGGTTTTGGTCATGTTGGCGATCTCGGGCCTAGCGTCGTCGTGTTGCAGCAGAACACCGTATCTTTTGTTGCATTGCGTCGTGTAGTCGATGCAGTTGTTGATCATAGAGGTCCGCGTTGACCGTCTCATTGTTCCGAAGATGTTCGTAGTGGATGATGCCCTGCTAATCCCACTAGACACACAACATCGTCTTCCGAGGATACAACTCTTATTTTGCTCGCGGTGTTCCGTGTTTCGTGGGACTGGGCCATTCTTTTCGCTGCTTCATGTTGACGTAGAGAATCCATTTTTCATCACCGGTAACGATGAGGTACAGAAATCTTTCCTAGTGACCACGAGTAGCCTTGTGACGAGCAAGCAATCCGGCAGCAATTGTGGAACGTTGATTTCTGTTGTTGTCGTTCTGAACGTTAGGGACCCAAGCGCCGAGCTTTTGAACTTTTCCCATCGCATGAAGGTGATTCACGACTGTTTTCTGAACACAGTTCATTTGCTCAACCAATTCTCTGGTCGATTGACGCGGGTTTTCGTGCAGCATCTGGTGTAAGGTCGAAATTGCCGGATTTAAAGTGCGAAAGCCACCGTTGAGCTATCCTTTCAGTCACAGCATCTTCACCGTAGACAGCACAAATCTCACGAGCAGCTTTCGTGGCTTTGGTCCCTCGATTAAACACGAAGAGCAGCAGATGTCGGTAACGCTCCATTTTGTCCACTTGACATTCCATTTGAATGACCTGAGAACCAAATAAAATTAAATTAAATCACACAGAGCGATCACGTATCTATTGCATAGTATATCTCATGTTGCCACAATATTTTATTCTGAAGCACAAATGGAATTGTAGAAAAAACCAACATTACTTATTCCTCAACCCATACAAAGGGTGGAAAGCGTAACTGAAACACCTGCGCAAATAGCACCCCACGTGACACATCGCTGTACGAGCTACCTAGTGGACAGCCTTCATCTATTTAGTAGTCGATAAATATGAGCGGAGTGTGAAGGTTGCATTAGCAGAGCAGTAGCACATCTGGAAGTTAAAAGGTGCGATCCACACAACATAATGGGAGACATATCCTAGTTCCAAAGACGAAAAACTGTTGATGCGCGTCTCGCCGGTGCATCTGTTTCCAAGTGGTGTATCGCGATGCACGATATCCAGTGTCATGTCGCATAACAGTGAGAATGAAGATCCGCATCCAATAGGAGTAACTGTCGAGGTAAGAGGATGCTGTCTGACACGGACTTCCGGGTGCCAACATGGATGGTAGCCACAAAACATAAAACCACAACTGTCCAACTCACCGCAGAGTTCAACACGCACCGCAGTTCACCCGTTTCCATTAAAACTGTTCGTCGGGAGCTTCAGCGGGTCAACATTCACGGTCGTGTTGCTATCGCCAAACCCTGGATCGCCAGTGTGAATGCCAAAGGTCGGTTGAAAAGCTACCAGCAGCGCAAATCGTGGACGTTGGACAACGTGTAATGTGTATTGTTCTCCGATGAATCGTCCTTCATTATCTTTCTCACAACCGGGGGAGTTTACATGTGGAGACATTACTCACAGGCTCACCACCCGACCTGATTATTGCCAACAGTTAGGCACGGAGGTGGATCGATGATGGTTTGGGCGGAATACCGAGGCAATCTGTAGAACCGCTGATTGTTCTTCAGGGAGACATGACTGACAAGGACTATCGGACAATTCTGGAAGACCAGGTGCACCCGATGGTTCGAACATTGTACCCTGACGTTGGCGTCGTATATCAGGATGATAACGCACCGATACGCAGAGCCAAACTGGTGGAATAGTGGTTTACTGAGCATGAAAGTAAGGTGGAACATTTGTCATGACCTGCGCATTCACTCGAATTAAAAATTATTGAGCCACTCTAGGGGTTCTGGAGGAGCGAATTAGGAAACGTCGTCCTCCACTAATATCACATCGTGAACTAGTCACTTGTGTGCAAGAAGAATGGATTCAAATCCCTCTAGCCAATGTACAGGACTTGTATCGGTCCTTCCAACTACGAATTGCAACTGTATGGCCTCCAAAAAAGTCCATACACCGTACTAATAAATTGTTGTGTCGTAAACCCATGTGTTGTTTCAGCTTCGTTGTCCACCCTTTGTGAATTTAAAGTGAACCATTGATTGTATGCTAATTAGACGCATGATTTAATCGGCGATAGGTTTATATTATATATGGAACTTAATTCTCGTCCCCTAACCGCAAGCGATCATAGAACGTCTGCAAATGCAAATACCAGTGTGCGATAATGGCTGATTGCAGCGCCACCCAACAGCTTTCCAGGCAACGGCAACCGTAACCACTCACAGCTGTAGTGACAGAAGGGACGAAAGTTGACGGTGAAAGCAATGTCTTTCGTGAAGCAACATTTGATGCACTGCCTCCTATTGGCGATTCAGCTGAAACGAAGTGCCACGAAAGCCCAGAAAATGATCTGTGCTGCTTTGGGTGAGGCTGCTGTGTCCTACAGTACGTGCAAGAAGTGGTTCCAGCGGTTTAAGCCGGGAAAGTTCAATCTCCTTGATGCAGAACGTCCGGTACAGCCACAGAAAGTTGGCCATGAGGAACTGGAACAACTATTGGACGCGGATCCCTGTCACACACAGTCAGAGCTCGCCCAGGAACTCAGAGTAACACGGCAAGCCACTGCAAAGCGCCTGCACAAGCTTGGACGGATTCACAAGGAGGGCCGTTTTGTGACCCACCAACTCACAGCTGCGAACAAGTCTAGGCGCTACGATGTTCCTGTGTTCTTGCTCTCCAGATTCAAGAAGAAGGATTTCCTCCACAAGATTTTGACCTGTGATGAGAAGTGGATCCTCTACGATAATCCTAAGCGGCGCAAGTCGTGGGTTCAGCCAGGTCAGCCTACCACCAGTACCGCCAAATCGAATATCCATTCCAGGACGTTTTTGCTGTGCATATAGTGGGATCAGCGCGGTGTCGTACACTATGAGTTGCTCAAACCCGGTGAAACGGTCAATGCTGAGCGTTATTGTCAGCAACTCATTCGTGTGAGTGACGCAATGGAGGCAAAAAGGCCATACACCGGCAATGGCAGAAGGTCGGTCCTGTTGTTTCAGGATAACGCGCGTCCTCACACCGCGAAAATAACTGTAAACACGATCAGCGACCTGGAATGGGAGATTTTGTCCCACCCGGCGTATTCTCCAGACTTCGCCCCTCTGGATTATCGCTTCTACCGCTCCCTGCAACATCACCTGAGTGATACGCATTTCACTTCTGTTTGAGGAGGTCCACACAAGTATTGATGACTTTATCAACTCGAAACAGCCCTCTTTCTTCCGCAGTGGCGTTCGGTAGCTCCCTGACCGATGGCTCAAATGTATCCAACACGACGGGGATTATTTCCCTGATTAGGTACGTATTCGATTTGCTATAATTTGCTGTCAACGTGTCGTGCCTGTGGCCAAGAATTAAGTTGCACACCTAATAATACCATCACGGATATATATTTAGGCACTCTCTAAATTTTTATTATACACTTTTTCCAGTTATACGTGTTTTAATTTTGTTCCCTTGAAAGACTAGATTTTGGAAGTGTTTCATGATCGATGTACATATTATTCTGTTTACGCGTGTCTCTATGTGTGCGTTTGCACATCTACTGTGTATATAAAAATTATATTTTTGGAAAGCTTTTTTTTTCGGAAACAGCTTCACTTCATAATTGTTGAAAACAATATTCTTGCAAATTTCGCAATTTCATTTTTTTTTTTTTTTTTTTTTTGCTACACTGAACTTTTCGGGAATTTTTCAGTTTCTTTAAATGATCTGGGCTGAAAAAAATTTGAAGAGGAATGCTCGATAATTTAGTTTTAATAGAACGTGAAAATTTCATATATACGTTCTGAACGGATGGACTTTCTTAAACTCTAAGAACAGTCATTGTTTCTGTAAAGTTTGCAAAATATTTCATAGCACTGTTGATGTCATGCTTAAAAATATTTAGTTTGATTTCAGAAATTTTTATGTTTATTATGTTTTTCTGAACCCCTGTAATTTGTTCACTTGTTCAACCCATTTAGCAACCAAACAAAAATTTGCTTCTGTACGAACTTTACTAACTGTCATGCAATCTTAGTTGTGGAAATTATTTCTGAAAGGTCAAGTAAACTGTAATCATCATTGTCAACCATTATCAAATGCAATGTTGGATGAAGGTCTCCCCAAGTTTCTTCCACAACGTTATGCATTGAGCCAGTCTCTCCCACTCCCACATTCTTTCGAATTTCATCCACCCATCTCCTATGTGGTATTCTTCTGGATATTTCCTGTCCCTTGGAATCCAGTCTAAAATTTCGGTGCCGCAGTGGTCTAAGCGCTGGCTTATGGCCATTCGTCCAAGAAGGGTCCGGGTTCGAATCCCGGTGAGGCACGGATTTTGTGTTTGTCTTATGGCACTTGCTCTCTCCCTTCCGTGTAAATAGTGACCCTAAATTAGGGACGGGCGACTGCTTATAGCCCACTGAGTTGCTCACGGTGTATAGTAACTCAGATAATTTTCGAAAACTTGAAAATTTCGTCGTCCTAGAACGGGAATCGAACCAGCGTCTCTCAGATAGCGCCCGGGTATGCTAACCACTACACCACCCAGAACAAATTCAAATAATCAATTATCGGAAACTTGAGACTTGGTCGTCCTAGGTGGTGTAGTGGTTAGTATACCTGGGCGATATCTGGGAGACGTTGGTTCGATTCCCTCTCCAGGACGACGAAATTTTCAAGTTTTCGGTTATTATCTGACTTACCATCCTTGTCATATTTACACCAAAAAGCGGATTATCAGCTTCAAAATTTTTATTGCATGGTGTAATCCCGTATTCCACTCATGATTTGAATGTGGCTTTAATTTTTAGTTTTTCGGGAATCATGCACTTTATTACGCATAATTTTTGTTATGGCTGAAAAGAAATTCAAAAACCTTTAAAAATTCTTTAAAGAGTAATAGAGTGAGAAGTAGCTGCATTTTTGCTTCAGTTCTACAGTACTTTTGCCGTGCTTGGAAAAAAGGAGTCAAAGAGCTGGAATGTTTATTTTTTAAATATATATATTTTTTGAGGTAAAGCAGAAAATGTTTGCTGACAAGTAATATTCTAGTCATATTCTGCATTGAAAATTTTCAACTTGTTTTCTAAGCTTTTCATCTGGTAGTAAAAAAAATCCCGGTAGACTTGCTTAGCCTACCACCTTGCTTCTTTCAAAGTTTGCTTCAGAAGAGGGTAGCTCTTTTACCCTCTTCTGAAGCAAACTTTCATCTGATAAGGGTTTTAATATCTGATACATGGATGATTTTTTATTTATTTTTTTTTTTTTTTGCTGAAAAAAGCTAATGATTTCCCTTTTCGCAGTAAAATTTCTTTCTATTTAGAATGAAAGAATTCTTTCTAAACAAACAAACGAAAAACTAAGTCCGTTCTTTCTTTTAGATATGAGAAACGTTTTGGGGCAAAATAAAAATTTCTTCGTTTGTTAAGGAAGTTTTCTATTTCTTGTTTGTTCAGGAATTGTTTTCAAGCACTCTATTGTTGTTGACAAATCAGTTTCCCGTAGTTTGACGGAAAGAAAATCCAATTCGCTTTCATGGCTTGCGCGTATATAACGGGTATTTGGAGTCTTACTCTCTGCAAGACATTTCTATCTGGGGTGAAAGCGATAGAACGTTCACGAACTGCAAAACGCGGAGAAAGGTAAGATAAAATCACCTGTTCTGTTGCTAGTGATTTCAAAACAAATTACAAGTTTACCCACAGCACAACAGTCAGGAACAATTTTCCGCGAACCGAGTTTGAAGCATTAGTACAGTTTCATTTATTTCGCACCTGTACGGTGTCGGCGCTGTTAGAATTTCTCCTTCCTTATAAATAATTTTAGCATAGCGGGAAGAAAAGAATTACAGCTTATTTCTCAGTATTGGACACTCCTTTTTTTATCATTATTCAGAAATCGTAATGTCCGGAAAGTATTTTGGATAATTACCTGATAAAAAGTTTCAGAGTTACCACGATTCAGTTATAAAGTTTTCATTTTGTGTAACGTTTTCAGTGAGACATAATGCTGATAATGGTAACAGTGTTTCCTGTAGAACGGCGAAGAGCTTTAGTTGAGAATTCTCGGTGGCACAATGGTCTAAGCGCTGGCTTCTAATTGGTCGTCAGAAGGGCCGGATTAAGACCTTCCTAGGCTAAGACATTTGAGTGGGCCCCCAAATAACTTATGACGTGGAATCATTAAGTCTTTTAAAACACGAAACTGTAACTACTAAATTATCTGCACAGTTTTCATAACAATTCACGGCATTTTCCATTTTTCTCATAAGAACATGAGTTAAAAGCTTGAGATTCCTAGATTTTATCTTGGATTTCCCAATGATTTAGCGTTGCATACTTTTCTTAGTGCATCCTTTTTGCTATGCTGTATGAAACCACAGGGAACTTCAAACATTAATGGTTCAAAGTGCAAATTGGGAGGAGGGTGTCAATGGTAGTGGAAAAGCTGAAACTGTCTAGCTAATCCTGCTGTACACTGGGACATGAAACCTTGCGCCTTGGTGAGTCACTGCCTTGAAATCTGTTCGTCTTCCAGCCTCTATTTAGCCAAGTGGAAATCATACAACACAAAAGTAAAACTATTTTACAAACCTCTCTCTACCTATTTATCTACATTGGAGTGCAAAAATTAAGGACGAAGAGGAGAAATTAGCATAACAGCGGAACGGACCGAAAGACCACTCAGGAGATAGACTAGGGTTCGGTACGGTAGGGCATGCGCATATATGCAACATGGCGTAAGAGGGGAGGGGGGGTATCGGAAGGGTATAAAACACACGGGCGGTCTAGGCTCAGCAATTCGGTGAAAGCTATGAACGGTGTACATCGGTTTGAACGACGTCGAGTTGCTGCCACCGTGTGATATGCCAACAAGCAATCCAGTAGACGACATCTGGATGACTTTACCCGAGGTCGCGTCATTGGGAAGAAGGTCGAAGTGTGACTAGTGTGGCCGAGGAGTTCGGGATCGCTCACAGCATCGTTTCACCAGCTTGGAGAACATTTCAAAAGACATGAAAAGCTGCCCGAGAGTTTAGCAGTGGTCGTCCACGAGCAACCACGGCGGCGGACGACCGGTATATTGTCCTACAGGAGAGAAGAGGCAGACGGCAGACAGCGGGAGAAATCGCAAGACACATGCAACAGACAACTGGACGTCCGTTATCGCGTTTTACCGTGGCCAGGAGGCGGCACAAAAGTGGTCTATTTGCACGACGACCAGTACGCTGTGTGCCATTAAAGCCTGCTCATCGGAGACGGCGGTTTCTGTGGTGCCAGGAAGGCAGGAACACAAGAACTGGACACATAAGCAATGGGGTCGAGTTCTATTTACGGGTGAGAGCCGATTTAGTCTGACGAGCGATTCTGGACGTATACACATCTGGAGAGAGCAGGGAACACGCAATCACACCTCCAACATCATAGAAAGGGACCGGTTTAGAGGTGGCGGAGTTTTCGTTTGGGGCGGTATCATGCTTGGTAGCCGTACTGACCTCCACATTTTCCAAGGAGATTCAGTCACTGGTGTCCGCTACTGTACCGAGGTTCTCCTGCCTCACGTGCGTCTGTTTAGAGGTGCAATGGGTCCTGAGTTCCTCTTCATGGACGACAACGCTACACCTCATCGTACAGTGGCTGTCGTAGAGCTATTGGAGAGTGAAGATATTCAACGCATGGATTGGCCCGCCAGGTCCCCGGACCTAAATCCAATCGAGCACTTGTGGGACCTTCTCGGGAGACGCTTGCCAGCACGTCACCAGCCGCCAGCAACGATTCCGCAGCTGTGATTGGCGCTACAAGAGGAATGGGCCGCGATGCCTCAACAGCTCCTTGACAACCTTGTCCTCAGCATATACAGACGTTGTAAATCCTGCAACGGAGTCAGGGGTGATCATATCCCCTACTAAAGACTGGATTTTTTGGCAGCCGCCTGTCATATGGACGTTTCTGTCTTCTGTCCAGTTGTGCTTGAAGCTACCTTTTCCATAAAGTGCCTTTGTATCCTTTGGATTCCTTGATTGGACGGTTTTGCTCACTTGTCCCATATTCTTACATCTTGGGGATCTTATTGTATGATTTGAGTCGATATGGAGCACTTCTGCACGACGTTGTATTTGAAAAACCGTCTCGTTCTTAATTTTTGCACGACAGTGTATAATTTGCCCAGGCATGCCTTCTGGGCCCTTGGTCATTGTGGGCCACAAGGCATCCGCTGTAGAGCTTCCCTTAATCCGGCCCTGGTCGTCACAGTGGTCCCTGGTTTGAGTCCCTGAAAATGCATATGTGCGGCGCTTGTCTTACGGCACTGGGTCAAAATTGAGGATGGACGACTGCCTACACAGTGTGGTACTTAAATATTTGAGATTAATTTTTTTAAATGGAAAAGCAGGAAAACGTACGTGAGTTTATTTTCATTGAAGTATATTCTCCTGCGTTTATACAAGAAGTGGCACGATCAGCCAACAAAAGATAGGACTTGCAGAGGTCATCTTCTGGTATGGAATGAAGAGTTGATGTCACAAATCTATGTCTTCAATATCTCGAAAAACTATTTTTTTAAAAGCAGCTTTAATTTAGGGAATAGAAAGCATTCACGCGATGATAAATCTGGAGAATAGGGAGGATGGTTGAGTACACACCCTTGCTTTCGTGCCGAAAAATTGCTGTACATTGCCTGCTCTGTGTGTGGCGCATTATCGTGAAGAAAGAACCATTGAGCGTTTTTGAGCTCAGGCCTGAAACTAAACAATCCTCTTACACAATCGTTCCAAAATGGATGTGTACGCATTGCCAGTGCTACGTGCCTGAACCGCAGAACACGCATGACATAAAGGCAGATAGCAGTGAGAGAACATGTCCGCGTAGCTCAGTAAGGAGAGCAACTTACTCCGGAGTGAGGGTACCCGGCTTCGATACCCGGCGCGGACAAATTTGTACGTTATAACAGTTCAACCTTCGAGAATAATAAACTCGTGATGCAGAATTACCTTGCTGTCGTTAAAACACACAGGTATTATCTTGATTTTGCACATTTGTCACCTGAACTTCTTTCCTTTGGGTGACTGTGGCGACTTCCGCTGAGCACTCTGACTCTTCGTTTCAGGTTCATAACAAAAAATCCATATCTCAGCATTTGGCACAACGCTTTTGGGGAAATTTTGCATTGTTTATTTAGTCTGCAGGACGTCTTTTGCGTACTCCACTCCTACATGTTTCTCGTCGTCTAGAAAAGCATGCTTAAAAAACGAGCACACGCGGTTTTTCCCACCTGCACGGAAATTTGACGATTTGTCTCCCTGTTAACACCGAGCTTACATTCCAGCATTCTCTAGGTCACACAACGATCAGTTTTTATCCTTTCGCGAACGTTTTCGACGTGCGCACTGAAATCGGACCTAACGGGCCTTTCGTCATTTTCCAAATCTTCCAGACCATCCTTAAAAACGTTCACACTATCGGAATACTTGAGCACGAAAGAGGAAGTTCGCCCCCAAACATATCTCGCAACAATTCATCTGTATCAGGTGCAGGTGTACCGGTTTTTAAACAGAACAGGATATTTTCCCTCTGCTTCCTGACAGAGATGTGACAAAGTTCTTCCACCGAATGACGATGCAGAGCGTAAATAACCATGTGCGCAATTCTCACGCAAGCGCTGTTGCCACCGCACGGATGAAAATAACTTATCAAAAGCACCATGCTTTCTCGACGCGTTTGGTTTTCTGGGATTAAAAAAGAAATAAGTCTCATTACTTAAACACCGCATTGTCTAAAGCCCTTGGAGGTGGTCATTACCCCCCCCTTACACACGCACACAGTTGTTGGTTCAAATGTTCATAACTAGAGAACTGATTTTTAGTGCTAACACAAATAAAATATTTTGATATGCTAATAATTTCGAAAATATTTGTTAAAATTAGAAAAAATATATTTTCCTTCAACGATGACATCACAAGTTATCTTCTGTGATGGAAAGATAATGTACGTACTCACTTACTAATTAATGCTGTATTTGATAGAAAAAATGCTTTGGAGCTGCAGGCAACAGAAGAAGTCATCTGTAAATTTTCCATTGGAAATCTATGCCTCTTTTCCCGAAACAATTGTAATGTCGAGAAAAGTATCGTTCCACACCACAAAAAGTTAAGCCAGCATATTTTAAAAGGGGATTGTCACTAACACCTAAACAGTAAATTTCGTGTACAAGTTGGCCTTCTTTTCTTAGACATCCGCTTCAAAGAATTATTTTTCACTGAGAAACTCATAATGAAGAGGCAGAACACTCATTAAAACTCAACACAGAAATTTATTCGGCTCAGTTATCAGCTCATAGAAGTAACTAACTTTGTGCACTTTACATCCGCACTTTAGCACGTAGCATACACTGAAGAGCAATTGAATTAGAGACAGCTGGCGTTATGCAAATGTGGCGCTGTGGGCGGCTCTGTAAACGGAAACGACATGATGTATGCAGCGATCCGACAATATAAAGAGAGATGCGGAGGGAATCAGTAAGAGTCGGACGCAGCACGGGTAAGGCGAAGGATCTAAGCGCATTTGATCGTGGGCAAATTGTCGGGACCCGACGAATGGGTCACTCCATCTCGGAAGTCGTGCAGGCACTGGGATTTTCACGAGCCACTGTGTCACGGGTGCACCTTGAGTACATCAAATCTGGTAAAACCAGCCCTGCAAGGGCCAACTTCCGTGGACAACAGCGTGTAGATGAGCGGGGTCATCGTCGGCTACCTCGCATTGTAAAAGCGGATAGACGGGCCACAGTGCAAGAAATCACTCGGCAATTTAAAGCTGGTGCACAACAACGTGTAAGCAGTCACACCATCCAGAACCATCTCCTTGCTATGGGGTACCGAAGCCATCGTCCCACGAGGGTACGACTGCTGACCGCACGTCACAGGGTGCAAAGATTAGCATGGGCGCGGGAACATCGCCACTGGACCCTAGACATGTGGAAAAATGTTGCCTGGACTGATTAGTCGAGATTCACGTTGGTACATGCGGATGACAGGATAGTACGGCGCAAACCACATGAAGCGATGGATCCTTCTTGCCAGCAGTGTACTCTTCAAGCTGGTGGGGGTGGCATTTTCGTCTGGGGACTGTTTACGTGGACTGAAATGGGACCCTTGGTACGTGTAACATCGTCCCTCACAGATCAACGTTACCGGGCTATTCTGGACGATCATTTGCTCCCGTTTGTGCGTCTTCAACATCCCACAGGGGATCTCATCCTGCAACAAGACAATGCACCGTGCCATCGCTCCTGAATTGTATCCGAATGGTTGGATGAGCACTACACCGACGTGACCTTGCTTCCTTGTCCAGCTAGGTCACCTGACCTCAATCCCATCGCGGACATCTGGGATGCCATCGAGAGAGATGCTCGAATCTCTGACACCCCTCCATCAAATTTTCGTGAATTGTTGGAGCTTGTTCAGGGTCGTGGATCCGTATGGCTTCCCAACGCTTCCGGTGTCTTGTCGAGTCCATGCGGAGACAAATCGCCGCCGTCATCAGGACGAAAGGTGGTCCTACACGTTACTAGACAGGTATCTCTAATTCAATTGCTCTTCAGTGTATGTATTAAGGTAATACAATTTTTGTCACAAATATTTATTTTTTCAAGTTGACCATAGTTACGCTGGGTATTGACCTAGGTTCATCAGTACGAATGGCAGGTAAATTTCTATGCATTATCACCTCCGCATGCCATGTCCAATCACCCTTGGCAACAAAAGCTGAGCGTCTTTTACAGTTGCGAATATCGCGCGATACATATACGTTCGGATAAAGACAGTTTGAAAAAATAACTTGATTCCTTTAAACGTGTTGCAGTACAGCGAAGATACAACCCTCCCATTATAGACAGGCCTCTAAGAAAACATTGGGAAACCGAAGCCTATCGCCAAGTTAACTCCTGTGATGCGCTGATGCTCACAATACGAAAATATTTTGTCTTTATTCCATTTTCCCGTGACATCGCATTCAAAATTTAAAAAATTCTCGAAAATTTTTAATTTTAAAGTGATTCTTAAACCCATAAACAAAATGAACTTTTTAGGATCAAAGGACTATGTTGAAGACAAAACTTCGTGGGGAATTTATCAAATTCTATGCGAATGTGGCGCTTCGTATGTAGGAGAGACACGTAGAGTAGAGATGAGCTCGGGCTCTGATGGGCTCAGAACTCATTAACTACAGAAAAACCCGTGCTCGTGTTGGGCCCGGGCTCGGAATTACACGTCTTGAATTTCATATCTGTAATTAATTCAACACGTGTAATTCCGAGCCCGGTTGAATTACCCGTGTTGAATTTCATTGTGGATATGTTACCATGGTGGAAGGATTTTCAATTTCCTAAGCTAGCCTGCCATTGCAAGACAAATTTTGCTTAGCAAGACTTGCATTATGCATTGTCCAAAGCTATGGCCCAAGCAAGGATTAACTTAAGGAGGTCTGGTATCGAAAAACTGGGAAAAAATTACATTCCCATGTTCTGTATTTTATTAAAAATCAAGAATTTTATCTTTAAAATGATGTATTAATTTCCAAAGTTGTGCAGTTAGAAGTATTGTTATTTATTTTTTTTAAATTTCCTCACTCCCGCGATTTTTGGGGTGACGGTTTTTAGTGCGGTAGGTCCAGTTTTAGAGAAAAGAAGATCAAGTTGAAGCGCTGAGGCATTAGATGCAATTCTCTCTCTCTCTTTTTTCATGATGAACTTGATCTGGAAACTGCACACACATATGATTATATTGTGATTATTATACTATTAAGCACAAAGCTTTGTTAATGTCACAAAATGCAGAATAATCTGGTATGGAATGCTTTTACGTTGTTGTTTTTTTAATTTTGAAAATTTCCCTACATGCTTTTTTATATATTCTACTACATCACTCTAAACTACCTTTACCAATTAGCATATATGTAAATTAGATTGCAAAGATTAGTTTTCTAGAGTCAAAATTTCAAACACTTGCAACTGTCTGTACAGCTTTGTACGTTTTATAATGCAATTTATTCAAAATAAAAGTAAATTTGGAAATAAAAAGAAATAACGAAGGGAATGTTTTGTTTCTAAACGATTTTCCTTTCTTCAGCTTTTACCAAAATTACTGATTACCCTGATACGATCGAAGGGCGCGTTGATTATTTATTTATTTTCAAATTCACATTTTAGAACATTTGGCTTTATGCGTAGTATTTCTAAAAACATATTAATATTGTGAAGGGGATTAACTGAACTAAACTTTTTAAACTAATTATTTTTAAACTAATCCTTGCTTGGGCCATATCTTTGGCCTGTGTATAATGCATAAATGCAAGCCTTGATAAGCATAATTTTCCAAAGAATCCGGGCCCGGGCGGTCCCAGGCTCCTAAAATTGAGCCCGAACTCGTCTCTAACGTAGAGTCTTGAGTTTTCGATTGAAGGAGCACAAATTCCGAAGTGTGACCCAAAGAAATCGCAGAGTCTTGAGTTTTCGATTGAAGGAGCACAAATTCCGAAGTGTGACCTAAAGAAATCATCCGAAGTGTGACCTAAAGAAATCAATTCCGAAGTGTGACCTAAAGAAATTGCAGAGCCTTGAGTTTTCGATTGAAGGAGCACAAATTCCGTAGTGTGACTTTAAGAAATCATCCGGTATCAAATGAGCACTAGCCTTGAGTTTTCGATTGAAGGAGCATAAATTCCGAAGCGTGACCTAAAGAAATCATCCGGCATCAAATGAGCACTAGCCTTGAGTTTTCGTTTGAAGGAGCACAAATTCCGAAGTGTGACCTAAAGAAATCATCCGAAGTGTGACCTAAAGAAATCAATTCCGAAGTGTGACCTTAAGAAAACATCCGGTATCAAATGAGCACTAGCCTTGAGTTTTCGATTGAAGGAGCATAAGTTCGGAAGTGTGACATAAAGAAATCATCCAAAGTGTAACCTAAAGAAATCAATTCCGAAGTGTGACCTAAAGAAATCGTAGAGCCTTGAATTTTTGATTGAAGGAGCAGCTATATTCCGAAGTGTAACCTAAAGAAGTCATCGCTGACTAAACACTGTTACGAAAACGACCATAAATTTCTCTTTGAAGAAGCAAAACTAATTGAAAAGCCAGATTCAACCCCCAAACTTGATATTTTGGAAGCTTTCCACATACACTGCCTGATCAACAAGGAGTGTGGCCCCATTTTGGATGATACATGGTCGAATCCGACGTGGCCTTGAGGCAATGAGAGTCCGAATAGAATACTGGGGTATCGTGTACAATGTGGTGTTGATCGGAGTCCATAGTTCATCTTCATTTTGCGGGGGTCGGAGGGTACTCTACCGCAATACAATCGTGTCCCACAGATGCTTGATGGGCGAGAGGTCGGAAGATCGTGCTAGCCACGGGAGCATCCGCACACAGTGTAAATCATTCAGGCTGATCCGAGCGGTATGCGGCCGGGCGTTATCAGGTTGAAAAACGGCGTTTAGGATGCCCGGTAGATACGGTAGTGCCACAGTCCGCAGCACTTCGTCAACATAGCGGCGTGCCGTCAAAGGCCCGTAATGCGTACCACCGGTGAGCGGCGGTTGTTTCCGGTGATAGCACCCCACATCATGATTCCACGTTGCTGGGCCGTGTGACGCTCCACAATGGCGAAGGGATCCGCCCGTTGGCCACGTCTCCTCCAGGCTCTCATATGGCGATCATCGGTGGTGAGACAGAACCGCGATTCGTCGCTGAAAACCACACTGTTCCATTCGGCACCCCACGCAGCTCTGGAGCGACACCACGCCAAGCTGTGACGACGATGGCTCGCTGTTAAGAGTAGCTTTCGCAACGGATGGCTGGTCAGCAAACCAGACGCAGCCAATCGGAGCGACACTATCTGCGTCAATATTAGAGCACTCAAGCCTTTCCGTACGCTCCGCAAAATGTCGCCCACTGTGGCCTGTGTGTCGCTACGACATGACGTCGGATGCAACGATCGGTGCGCTTGGACGTCCGTCTCCGGGCTCCGGTCCCCTACGACGTTGCACAGATCTTCCCTGGGACCACTGTCTCCAAATGCGACCAACGGTTTTGGCATCACGTTGTGTTTCTTCTGAAACACGACGCAAGGACTATCCGGCGGTACGAAGGCCTACGATGACACCTCTCGGAAACTCATCCGTTTGACGAAATCTCGTACGACGGCGGCTTAATAGCATCGGCACCCCTTGTTCGTTCTCCAGACACTGTTACACAAGAGCTACAGACTTCTCGCGGCCGTGACGACGTCTCGACTGATGGCCTCACGGGCTGGTTGTCTGCTTATATAACGTGCCCCGTTAGCGATATTGCCCTGCAAATGCAATCATCTGCATAACTTGTACGTGTGCACCCACCCTGCAATTTTCATGGCGCTGCGTTCACGTCTTCGTGGTGTGGCATTTTCTCTGTCAGGCAGTGTATATCAGAATTCTTCGCGACTAGTCAATGGCATGGCTTCCACACCATTTCTATCAAGTACGTGGAAGCAACTAACCAAAACCAGTGACTGTAAACACCATTTATGATATAATTTACCTGCCATTCGTTCTGATGAAGCTAGGTCAATACCCAACGAAAACATGGACGACTTGAAGAAATAAATATTGTGACAAATGGTTAGATGACAAATTGGTTAATAGCTGTTAAGTTCCCCCGGAAGAAGATAGGGTTTAGGAATTGTTTTGTAATTAACCACCTTGAAGTAAGATATTTTTTTCTTCTTTATCTGTCTTTCAGTTTGTCCTTGGTAATGATTTATTTTAAATGCATAATAATCTATTTATTTTGATCCATCGCTTTCAAACTGATTTCCTCTAGTTAAATGTATGGAGAAGGCTTTCCAAGAATCAACCATCATACTTCTGGAGGAGATTTTCTCACATGGATCAGTGTTTGACGTAGCCACTATGTCATGCTTGACTGCCACGTTCACAAATGTAACAACGGCTCTTCGTATGGTATTTCGATTGCGACCAAGGAGAAATGCATTCACTTCCATCTTCACAAAAACTCCCAAAAAATGTTTATTATGTGCCTCATAAATTTCAGAAAGCACATACCGCTGTAGTAAACTAGGAGGCCATTCCAAAGTATGAATTTTTGCTGAATGCTCTTCGAATTATGCTCTAGTCAACACGGCTTTGTGAGGACGCTCATTGTCCTTCTGGAAGAGTCCATTGTCCTACGAGTTCATGATGACGAATGCAGATGACCTGCAAGGATGGACACGAAGTGTGTACCGTTCAGAGGAGGTGGACACAAGGATGGACACGAAGTGTGGACCGTTAACGGATGCAGGCGGTCTGAAAAGATGGACACGAAGTGTGGTCCGTTCAGAGGAGGTGGATACAAGGATGAACACGAAGTGTGGACCGTTAACGGATGCAGGTGGTCTGAAAAGATGGACACGAAGTGTGGACCGTTAACGAATGTAGATGGTCTGATAGGATGGATACCAAGTGTGGACCGTTCAGACAAGATGGACACGAGGTGTGGACAGTTCAGAGAAGAAGGACACAAGGATGGACACGAGGTGTGGACAGTTCAGAGAAGAAGGACACAAGGATGGACACGAGGTGTGGATAGTTCAGAGAAGAAGGACACAAGGATGGACACGAGGTGTGGACAGTTCAGAGAAGAAGGACACAAGGATGGACACGAAGTGTGGACCGTTAACGGATGCAGATGATCTGCAAGGATGGGCACGAAGTGTGGACCGTTCAGAGAAGATGAACACAAGGGTGGACACGAAGTGTGTATCGTTCAGAGAAGGTGGACACAAGGGTAGGCACGAAGTGTGGACCGTTCAGAGAAGATGGACACAAAGGTGGACACGAAGTGTGGACCGTTCGGAAATACATCTAGACACATCAGAGATCCCGACGTGTGCCAGTTGAACATGTTCTGGATCAGCGGTTCTCATTTGGTGGTTCGCGAAGGTGTTCCAAATAGTGCGCGGTAAAAATTATGTAATGGCGTCTCCATAAAATTACAATAAAAGTAGTTTTTAAACCGCAAATAAGTTGAAATGTATTAACAGGTTAATTTTTTTTTTTTGCAGGTGTTTGGGATTTTCAATTTTTGTTTTCGTTAACGCGATCTTTGATCCAAAGTGACATCAAATTACCGTCTGCGTGAATGCAGCGATGTCTCCTTCCTACCTGTCAAGCGTTGGATTCGTTCATTATCTAGAGAAGTGACAGCATCGCATTTCCCCGGAGTCACCATCCAATGATTTCTATCTATTCAGTGTGTAAAATTAATTTTCATTAAAAAATTACAACGACTTCTGTAATTTTAACAAGAAATCAGGGCAATGTTTTGAGTCGTAACTAAGTCCGGCAACTAAAGAACGGAAATGACTGATCTTCAAGGTAAAAGTCATAATGCAAAACATCTACGAAAATAATATATATACGAATTTTCATACGAAACACTATGAAATGTTAACAGCCTCTTTTCATTGCGGCTGACAAATTGCTGAGATATTTCTAATGCAGTCAGCGTGTCCAGCTTTATATCAGGTCGAACCGAAAACTGAAAAATTGAATGACAATTCTACTTAAAGATTATTTACATTTAAGCAAAGAAGAGTGGGAAGTCAGGAAGAGTGTTAGTCAGGGAGAGTGTTAGTAGCCTTAACAAAATACGATAGAACTTGAATAGTTACTATGCGATTATTTACTTATCGATTAGAAGATTAGATAATGGTGATACTATCGATGACTGACATGCCACAAAGTATGAGACACAATGAAACAACGCTCAAACTTTACCACCCCTAATTAGAGTTAAAATGACAGTTGCAGCCTGAGGTTTTCATCACTGTGATTAACGTTGAGATGTTCATCGGACAGAGGAGTTAATTGAATGGCATTGCATAGAATAAGAGGGTCATTTTGGGTCTGCAAATTTCATAAGACATTCGCAGCAAACCAGGAGGATTGAGAATGAAAACAATGCCGGAAGGAAGAAGATCGGACCTCCTTCCATGCTCTTCCCACCCACACCATCCAGAAAATCCCGTTCCCATGAGATTACATTACATCGATTGGTATGAAAACAAACAAAAAACCCTTACAATTGTATATTTGGTTTTAGAAAAATGTAATATTCAATCATTCTAAATTGTAATTTACATTCCAGAAAAAATGAGGATTTAAAATTGTTACATTTAGTAAACCATAGCACGTTGGGTCACAAACTAAAGTCGAAAGTTGAGGGTGAGGGTTCTACTTATGAGATAATTGAGGAGGGCACTCCCTTCCCATACGGTTTCAGGCCACTAGCTGTAGAGTTATTTCATGCGGACAACAAGAAATGGTATTAGGAACGGAAGTTCTAACGTTTCATTATAAAAAAAAACACAGTTTGAAGGTTTAATATTTAGTTTAAATTAATCGATAAACAAACATCATTCATTTGAAGGCCATTGTCATCTAACAAGGGAACGGTCCGGACTGTTGTTACTAGATGCACAGTGCTTGTTATATCATTCTGACAGTACTGAAGGGATAATGTATAATGCCAAACTTTTAGGTGCTATGGAATATAAATGATGAATTTATAGGACATCAAAGAACACTGGCAGAGACGATGTTCATGGAATCTCCATTACTCTTGCGGCCAGTACCGGAATTGTTTTTGTTGTTTTGAGCAATTGGTATATATTACAAAGTGTTCATGAATGGATATACAGTACAGCGTGTTTAGTAACGGATATACATTGCACTCACCTTTCATGTACGACAAAAAAATATGAAGATATTTAATTATGGAATGATACAAACAAAAGTAGTGCTCACAGTGAGCACATTTCATGAGTGCTGTTTCCTCGCAATCTTCTCTATCACGTTCCTCAATTAGGCCCGATTCAAAACAATACTGGAGAGGTGTTTGGAAGTAACCAGAGTGAGTAGTGACGTAACTACACTTATAAAATGTAAAGCGGATTAGGTTTTGAAATCGAGGCGCTGAAAACTGATAGTGAACAAAAGACTGCAGACCGAGAAAGTAGTCTCTGTGCCAAAGGTTCATATCTGATGTTACCAATATAGTGTCCGTTATGAATTTAAGCGTATTTTTAGAGGGACTTCCCACACTTATTTTTATAGAAAATAATTGTAAGAAGTTCTGAAGTTCTAATATAACGTTCATAATATACATACATTACATAATATAAGGCCCATGAACAAGACTCTAATGGCTACCCCTGTTGTCCATAGCAGCTCAACGTTTGGATATAAACATGTCTTATGATCCTCCATCTAAACAACATAATTTGGTTTTGCAATCAGCGACAACCACATGTCCGTTTCCTTGTAAGAGCTCTTTCGAGGAGGATTCAATAATATTGCCTTTCATGAGCACGTTTCAAAACCTTTTGCGATGTTTCCTGAACTAAAAAAAATGTTTCAGACTACTTTTCAAAAGACGCGATTTCATATTGGTTGTTTACAATCAATAGATGCTCCAATGTAGTATTGGACGGTATGTTTCAGACGTTTTATGTTTCAGTGAGGCTGCTTACACTATTTGTTCAAGTCCTGGAAGATATGAAAATGCCTTTAGTGTCAGGGTAACGACGATGCGTGTGAAGGTCACAAAACGGTATAAACAAAACCTGACACTGATCTCTGCCAGTCAATGTTATTCTTGGTCTTCAGATAGGGAAGCTACCGGAATTAAGCGTGTTTGACAAATCCCAAATTGTAATGACCAGACTTCTCCAAATTATTGAGGGGGGGGGGGCAGCAAGAGTGTAAAGACCAGACAGGGGAGGGGCAAGTCTCTTACATTGTCAGGAACAAAATAAAAGGCGCGAGAGCAAAAAGATAAACTACGAGATTCGACGTACACAAAACTGGTACACTAGTCTAATACTTGTACACTAGTCTAATACTTGTACACTAGTCTAATACTTGTTAGGTCCCCCACAGCAGCGCAGGACTGCAGAAATACGACGGGGCATGGACTCCATTAGCTTCTGGAAATATTATGTAGGCAATGCACACCATACTTCCTGCAGAGTGTTCCACAATTCGGGTGTATTTCGAGGTCTCGTATTCCTGTGTTCGATAGCGCGTTGCATGGCATCCGAAATGTGTTCTATCACGTTCAGATATGGGACCTTGGGTAGGAATGGAAACACCCCAGACTCAGATGAATGCTCCTCTAACCATAATGGGGCGTCCCGACACCTGTGTGGAGGTATATTGTCCTGTTGAAACAGGCCCAACCCATCAGCATGAATGCAGGACATGAACGGGTGTACCTCGTCAGAAAGGATGCGCACATAGCGTTGGCCAGTCACATATGTTTATAGACGTACCAGGGGTCCCAGTGAAGTCCAGCTAAACACACCCCATACCATTACGGACGGTACAGTTTCCTGTTGAGAGGCGAGATCCATGGCTTCATGTGGTTTGCGCCACACACGAATCCTTCCATCTGCCCGATACAGTTGGAAACGCGACTCGTCATACCAGGCAACTTGTTTCCAGTCATCAAGTGTCCAGTGGCGGTATTGCCGTGCTCAAGCGAGGCGCATAGCTCTGTATCGTGCACCCATCAAGGGGACTCGAGTTGGGCGTCGGCTCCCAAAGCCCATATCATGCAGGGTGCTTTGCACAGTCCGGACGCTGATGCTTGTTGAGGCTCCAGCATTGAATTCCGATGATACCTGCGAGAGTGTTGCACGCCTATCGCTTGAAACGATTCATGACAGCCGACGATGGTCACGCTCACCCAATGTCTTTTTACGGCCACATTGGCATCGTAGGTTGGAGGTTTTGCAGGAATTCTTGTAGTCACGGTACACCCTTGCAATGGCCGTCCGTGAAAATCCGATCTTCGTTTCTACCTCCAAAATACTATGGCCCATCTCACGAGCGCCAACTATGACACCGCGTAGAAAATCGCTTAAATCGTTATTACTTGTCATTCTCGTGCTGAAAACAGCTCTTACAGCTGCCAAGGATGTCTATCGCTTTATATACGCACTGGCGGACGCAACCGAGTACGTGTATAGGTGACGTTGCTATGTATTTTGCGGAAGCTCGTTTGTACCAGTTTTTCTGGCATTTCAGTGTATATTTTAAAACGCACTTGTAATTGCTCATCAGCAAATGAAGAAGAAAACAGAAATATTTTTTCGCTGAATATTAATATTTTTAAAAAGAAAATACATCCTGTGATTTTATAAAAATATCCAGAAAGATTTTATTTCAAAAGTTTAGTAAAAAATATGAGAAAATAGCTGAGTTGCTCAAACGAAGAACAAGAAGCGCAAAAAAATTAATATTTAAATGAAGGCGCAAGATGATAGGTTCCTGTATTTTATTTATGATAAAATTGTTTTAATCATTCACCACATATCATGAGAACATATGAAACACTATTAATACTGGCCTAGCAATCTAGTTTCTTATCAAATGAACAATGCTGAGAATGGGGAAATATTTTTATTTATTTTGTTATTAATTAATATTTTGGACATAAATCGCTTTGACCACATAAGGTGGAGCATGCTCCACGTTATGAGGCTAAAGTGATTATTTTATTAAACGGAACGAAAAATATTGGGTGGGCCCTGCCTCCCCCCCCCCAATAAAATTATTGGAGGGGCAAGATTCACCTTGTCCCCCTATAACCGGCGCTTATGGGTCTGAACATTTCTGAAACGGCAAAGCTTGTGGAGTGCTCACAATCAGGCATGGTTAGTATCTTCAAAAAGTGGTCCAAGAAGTAAAAACTCACTAAACGGCTGCCAAGTGTAGATCGACCACTGCTCATCGCTGCTAGAGATGACCGAAGGCTATCCCATACAGTACGAGTAACCAAAAGGGATGCTCTGGCGCACTTGCCTGTAATTTGAATGTTGGTGACGGGAGTAACATGTCACAACACACAGTACATCGATCTCTGCTGAAAATGGGGCTGAGTAGGCACAGGCCGCTCCGAATTCCCAGGCTAAGCTCGAGCACCGTCGAAAACACCTAAAATGGGCACGCAAGCATCAAATTTAGACCTGTGTCCAAGTTCTTCTATCATAAGACATAAGACAGCGTTTACAAATAACAGGCAATGTGAGAACTCGACTACGCACTGGAAGACCTCAAGGATCTGGTGCATGATAAAAATGCTGTCACTTAAGTTCTTTTACACTCCCAGATCAATACCAGAGAAATGAGCATAGCATGCGTCCTTTCCAATGCCAAAATTCGGAAAATTTTGAATCAGCTAGGTTTGCTCCAATGCCGCTTCCATTTACAGCAGGCTTCAGACGAAGGGGATAGGGAACGACGGCTGAAGTGGTGCAATTTTATTCTAGAAAAAAATGCCCAACTTTTTTTTCTACATGACATATTGTGGACTGATAAAGCCTGTTTGTCTCTTTAGGGTGTCAAATCCAAACACAATTCTCGGTTTCGGACTCTGGATAATCCTCAACAGATAAGAGATGTTTGTTATAAAAAAAACGGTGGGTTACAGTATAGTGTGGAATAAAGAAAAACACAATTCTTGGTCTTGCATTCTTCGAAGGTGCGCTTATTGGAGGACGTTATTGTGATTTGAAGGAAGTACTTTCCTAATTTTTTTGACGATCTTCCGCTTCAAAGTCGTCTCTCATGTGGTTTCAACACGATAGAGCCACAGAAAAGTATTGTCTGTTCAAGATTTTCTCAAACGAACATTCAAGGAGAGGATTATAATATACGGAGGAAGCGTAGAATGGCCAACTAGATCACCGGATTTAAGACCAATGGATTTTTGTTTTTGGGGCGATTTTAAATTCCAATTTTATGCAACACCGCCTCGTGATAGCAATGATCTGCAACAGCGAATTGTTGATGCCTGTAGGAATCTCTCTTTGCGTCAGTTACGTAAATTGCAAGAAACTGTACTTCCTAGAATTCAAACATGCGTTGTAGCTGATGGAAGACATTTTGCATTTTGAATTTGCTGATGGAGACATTTAACATTTTGACTTTCAAGGCTTGAAATATGGCTGGGCCCGCGTGTACCATTTACCTGGGGAAGTGTTGGCTCCGGGATGCACCGTGGGACGAAAACAAACCGGTGGAGGAAGTGCAATGCTTTGGGTAATGTTCTGCTGGGAAGCCCTGGGTCCAGCCATTCATGTGTAGAAAACTATGACGTCGACTATCTACCTAATCGTCATTGCAGAGCAGGTACATACCTTAATGGGGGATATTTTCCGCAAGTAGTGCCTTCTTTCAGCAGAATAATACGATATGCCACATTGCCCGAACTGTTGGAGAATGGTTAGAAGAAGGGGAAGACTTCCAGATATTGCACTGGCCTCCAAATTCCCCAGACATTAATTCAATCGAGCCTCTGTGGTTTGTGTTGGAACAGCAAATCCGATCTGCGGCTCAACTACTTAACTTCCAAGAATTAAAGGATTTACTGGTCACGTGTTGGTACCAGAAATCACAAGACATCTTTAGAAATCTTGTAGTGCCCATGTCTCGCTGGGTAAAAGCTGCTTTGGCGATACGTGGAGTGCCAAAATCAAGTTAGACAGGCGGTCATAATGGTTTGGTTCTTCGGTGTCTATACTTTATTGGGAATGATATTTTTATAGTTCCCGTGAATCACATCCTGGAAGCAACTGTAGTAATTACCGCATAGGAAGCAAATATTCTTATTTTCCACAATAAAGATGCTCAGTTGATAGCAAATGCCAATATCAATAAACTTAGATATTTTGGCTATGCAGAAGATTTCATCTATCGTGGTGAAACTTGAGGTTAGCGAAAACTATTTCGACAAGAGAGATGACACCGAATTATCGGGTGTAATAAGCACGTCTTTTGAATCCGTTCTGACGTAAATTAAATTTATCAAAGCTATTCAGAGTCAATGGAACCGGTATGGAAAACAATAGTATCTGACGGAAGAAAGAAGTTTTTCAATCGAGTTTTTAATCCCTCAGATATTGCTGTAAACGGAATCGTGAGCTTACGCCCTCTGGTTGGGTTATACGTCAATTCGTCGCGTGCGTCAATTCGTCGACCACGATGATTCGTCGAGCGTCAGTTTGTCGCGGACAAATTCGTCGACTACGTCAATTCGTCGATCGCGTTTACAAATTTTGGTTACATACAAAACGAATGCAGGAAAACGTACGATTTCGAACGTCTTGCTCTCTGATCAAATTTATAAAGTTTGGACACGCAGACAGGATAGGAATATTACGTTTTTCTTTGGCACTAAAAATATTAGACGGCATACCGTTTTTGGAACGGTTCAAGGCCCGGGGATCAGAGCCCCCACATACAAAAGTTTCTTAAAAACTACAGTTTTCAATTCAGAACCACCAAATCTAGTATACTATCTCATGGTACTCTAACTTAGATGCAAGACGGTTTTTGGAAGGGGTTGGAGACAGGAGGGTAAGAGCCCCTCTCACCCGTCATAAAAATGCCGTAAAATCTACAGTATTCCATTTAGAACCACCAAATTTGGTATACTATCTCATGGTACTCTAACTTAGACGGTAGACCGTTTTTGGAACGGGTCAAGGCCCGGGGATAAGAGCCCCCACATAATTTTTTTTGTAAAATCTACAGTTTTCAATTCATAACCATTAAGTATGGTATCATGAAACTCTAACTTAGACGCTAGACGCTTTTTGGAAGGGGTTAGAGCCCGGGGATGAAAGCCCCCCTCATAAAAATTTTTTCGTAAATTCTAGTTTTCAAATTAGAACCACCAAATCTGGTATACTATCTCATGGTACTCTAACTTAGACGCTAGACGACTTTTGAAAGGGGTTGGAGCCCGGAGGTCAGAGCCCCCCCCCCCTCCCCTAATAAAAAAATCGTAAAATCTACAGTTTTCATTTTAGAACCACCAAATTTGGTATACTATCTCATGGTACTCTAACTTAGACGGCAGACCGTTTTTGGAAGGAATTGCAGCCCGGGGTAAGGGCCACCTTCATAAAAAAAAGTTGCAAAATCTAGTTTTCAATTTAGAACCACCAAATTTGGCATACTATCTCATGCCACTCTAACTTAGACAGTCGACGATCTTTGGAACGGGTCAAGGCCCGGGGGTCAGAGCCTTCCCCCGCCACATACATACAAAATTTTCGTAAAATCTAGTTTTCATTTCAGAACCATCAAATTTGGTATCATGAAACTCTAACTTAGACGCTAGACGGTTTTTGGAAGGGGTTGGAACCCGGGGGTCAGAGCCCCCCCCCGCCCTTATAAAAAAGTTCGTAAAATCTACAGTTTTCATTTGACAACCACCAAATTTGATATACTATCTCATGGTACTCTAACTTAGACGGTAGACCGTTTTTGGAACGGATCAAGGCCCGGGGGTCAGAGCCCCCTCATAACAAAATTCGTAAAACCTAGAGTTTTCAATTTAGAACCACCAAATTTGGTATACTATCTCATGATACTCTAACTTAGACGGCAGACCGTTTTTGGATCGGGTCAAGGCCCGGGAGTCAGAGCCCCCGCCCCCATAATTTTTTTTTCGTAAAATCTAGTTTTCAATTCAGAACCATCAAATTTGGTATCATGAAACTCTAACTTAGACGCTAGACGGTTTTTGGAAGGGGTTGGAACCCGGGGGTCAGAGCCCCCCCCACCCTTATAAAAAAGTTCGTAAAATCTACAGTTTTCATTTGACAACCACCAAATTTGATATACTATCTCATGGTACTCTAACTTAGACGGTAGGCCGTTTTTGGAACGGGTCAAGGCCCGGGGGTCAGAGCCCCCCTCATAACAAAATTCGTAAAACCTAGAGTTTTCAATTTAGAACCACCAAATTTGGTATACTATCTCATGATACTCTAACTTACACGGCAGTCCGTTTTTGGATCGGGTCAAGGCCCGGGAGTCAGAGCCCCCGCCCCCATAATTTTTTTTTCGTAAAATCTAGTTTTCAATTCAGAACCATCAAATATGGTATCATGAAACTCTAACTTAGACGCTAGACGGTTTTTGGAAGGGGTTGGAGCCCGGGGTGAGAGCCCCCCCCCATCCTAAAAATTTCGTAAAATCTACAGTTTTCAATTTAGAACTACCAAATTTGGTATACTATCTCATGGTATTCTAACTTAGACGGTAGACCGCTTTTTGAACGGGTCAAGGCCCGGAATGTCAGAGCCCCCACATACAAAATTTTCTGAAAAACTACAGTTTTCAATTCAGAACCACCAGACTTGGTACACTATCTCACGCTGCTCTAACTTAGACCCTAGACGATTTTTGGAAGGGGTTGCAGCCCGGTGGATAACGCAAATATATAAAAAATTCGCAAAATCTAGTTTTCAATTTTGAACCACCAAATTTGGTATACTATCTCATGGTACTCTAACTTATACGGTCGACGGTTTTTGGAACGGGTCAAGGCCCGGGGGTCAGAGCCCTCCCCCTCCCCCCACACGTACAACATTTTCTTAAAAACTACAGTTTTCAATTCAGAACCAACAAATCTGGTATCATGAAACTCTAAATTAGACGCTAGACGGTTTTTAGAAGGGGTTGGAATCCGGGGGAGAGAGCCCCCTCCTCATACAAATTTCGTAAAATCTACAGTTTTCAATTTAGAACAACCAAATTTGGTATACTATCTCATGGTTATCTAACTTAGACGGTAGACGGTTTTTGGAAGGGGTCGGGGCCCGGGTCAACGGCGCCCCTTACAAAATTTTCGTAAAAAGTTCCGTTTTGTACTCTTAAGAATACCCTATCTACGTTCTAAGGCGCTCTTCGGCCGTTTGAGGGCCTTGCACCACAAACCATCAACCAACCAACTACCCAACCTACAGTCTAAGTTAGAGACTGTAGATAAAAATAAAGTGCAAAAATATGCGTTTCATGGTGTATTAAAAACACAAATTAATATAGTTTAGCTTTCACTACCAACGAACAGCTTATCAGGAAGAAATGTAATGTAATGTAAATAGAGAGTTCCACATATTCAAAATTCAAAACGGTAAGAAAAAGATGATCAATGCCAATGTGAAGTCGTATGCATGCGACATCACATAGGTACATCGCATTTCTGTGTGGCGGGATTCACAGAAGCGCACGCCAGATGTACGGCAGTTTATAGATGTCTCCTAGAAGGTAAGTATTCCCATTCCTTTTCCTTTCTTTTTTTGTTTCGCAAAATTAAATTAACGAAATCAAAAAATTTAAAATAAGTTTACTGGAAAATTGCAGGAATATCTTTTTCTTTCATTAACTTTCACCCGTTGAACTTGGTGATTCCACAAATAGTAATATGTACCTGGCAAATAACTGGTATCCCTGGTAGTATAAATTATATTAATGATTTATTTGCGTCCAGTTCAATCTAGTATGTCCATAAGAGCGTTTGGAGCCGTATGAAAAATACATTTCAACGTGTGCCGCTACGGCGACGGAGTGATCTAGGGGCTGGCTTCTGACCACTTGTCAAGAAGAATTTTTTACGTGGGGGCACTTACCACCCGGGCCTTGACCCGTTCCAAAAAACCGTCTACCGTTTAAGTTAGAGTACCATGAGATAGTATACCAAATTTGATGGTTCTAAATTGGAAACTGTAGATTTTACGAAATTTTTTATGAGGTGGGCTCTGACCCAGTGCCCGTCCCGTTCCAAAAACCGTCTGCCGTCTGAGTTAGACTACATGAGATAGTATACCAAATTTGGTGGTTCTAAATTGAAAACTATAGATTTACGAAAATTTTGGGTGTGTGTGTGTGTGAGGGGGGGGGGGTTAACCCCCGTGCCCTGACCCGTTCTGAAAACCGTCTACCGTCTAAGTTAGAGTACCATGATATAGTATAGTATAGTATAGTATACCAAATGTGGTGGTTCTAAATTGAAAACTGTAGGTTTCACGAAATTTTTTACGGGGGGGGGGGGGAGGCTCTGAACCCCGGGCTCCGACCCTTTCCAAAAAATCATCTACAGTCGAAGTTAAAATACCATGAGATATGGTTCTAAATTGAAAACGGTATATTTTACAAAAAATTTGTACGGGGGAGGGCTCTGACCCCCGCGCCTTGACCTATTCCAAAAACCGTCTACCGTCTAAGTTAGAGTACCATGAGATAGTATACCAAATTTGGTGGTTCTAAATTGAAAACTGTAGATTTTACAAAAAATTTTGTTTGGAAGGGGGTGGCTCTGACCCCTCTGGCTCCAACCGCTTCTAAAAACCGTCTACAGTCTAAGTTAGAGTTTCGTGAGATAGTATACCAAATTTGGTGGTTCTAAATTGAAAACTGTAGTTTTTACGAAAAACATTCAGGGGGGGGGGGGGGCTCTGACCGCGTGCCCGACCCGTTTCAAAAACCGTCAACCGTCTAAGTTAGAGTACCATTTAGTGGTTCTATATTGAAAATTGTAGATTTTACGAAAATTTTGTAGGGGGGGGGGGCTCTAACCCTCCGGGCCCCGACCCGTTCCGAAAACCGTCTAAGTTAGAGTACCATGATATAATATACCTAATTTGGTGGTTTTAAATTGAAAACTAGATTTAGGAAATTTTGTAGGGGGGGGCTCTGAACCCCGGGCTCCGACCCCTTTCCCGAAACAGTCTACAGTCTAAGTTAGAATACCATGAGATAGTATACCAAATTTGGTGGTTCTAAATTGAAAACTACCATTTCTGTCATATTTCTAAATACTGTTGCACCTGTTAGTTCCCTCTCACCCATGGTCTTTTATGTGAATTAGTACCTTGTGCATATTTAATCTTGAGTATGGTAGTAATACTTAATTGGAATTTGTGAATAGTATAGCATCATGTCTTTTCTTGTCTACAATACTGTAGTATACATTTTCTTTGCATCGCTCGTGCTTTATTGTCTGCCTCTCCATCGCCCTTCGGGGCGAAATAATTTTATGATTTTAACAATATTTTGTTTTACGTTTCACTGGAACTTTCCAGTTGTTGTATATACCACTGTATTTATTGGCAGAATTCTACTGTCATGTACATAGAAATGCTATTTTTATTTGAAGAATAAAGACAATTTTGAAATGTAGATTTTTTACGATAATTTTGTACGGGGGAGGGAGGGGGTTCTGACCTACCGGGCCACGATCCGTACCAAAAACGGTCTTCCGCTAAGTTAGAGTTTCATGACACCACATTTGGTGGTTCTAAATTGAAAACTAGATTTCACGGCAATTTTGTAGGGGGGGGGGCTCTGACCCCCCGGGCTCCAACCGCTTCCCAAAACCATCTACAGTCTAAGTTAGAATACCACGAGATAGTATACCAGATTTGGTGGTTCTGAATTGAAAACTGTAGATTTTACGAAAATTTTGTATATGGGGGCTCTGGCCAACCGGGCCTTGACCTGTTCCAAAAACCGTCTACCGTCTAATATTTTTAGTGCCAAAGAAAAAGCGTAATATTCCTATCCTGTCAGAGTGTCCAAACTTTATAAATTTGATCAGGGAGCAAGACGTTCGAAATCGTACGTTTTCCTGCATTCGTTTTGTATGTAACCAAAATCTGTAAACGTGACGAATTGACGTAGTCGACGAATTTGTCCGCGACGAATTGACGCTTGACGAATCGTCGTGGTCTACGAATTAACGCAGACGACGAATTGACGTGACACCCTCTGGTTGCAGACTGGTGCGTTAAGGAAAACATGAATTTATATGAGAAATATTTCGCACCGGAAACATTCTCCAACACAGAAAGAATTTTTAAATCGGACTCTTAGAAACTGAGATACCAACAAAAATAAGATGTGATTTTACGTCTCCTGGTGGGAAAACCATGCATTATCTTTGGAAGAAAGTATTCTCAAAAGGTTTTTCCATATGAGCGGTTACGGTCCAAGAAAAAATTTAGTCGAGTTTTCAGGAGCCCAGATTTTGCTACAAGTACATTAAAGCAGAAATTAACGCTTATGTCCCCTGGTGGCCAAACCATTCTTTACCAAACATTAGAAATTAAGTGAAAAATATATTCCATCAGGTCATGTATGCGATACAGGAAGAATTTCTCAAATCGAAGTTTTAGAAGCAGAGATAACGCAGAAAACGCAATTTGCATTTGTGCCCCCTAGCGGAAAGTCGATGATTTACTAGAAAATTTTGAATTTAGAGGAAAAACATTTCGCATCGGAAACACTATCCAACAAAGAAGGAATTTTTCAAATCGGACTCCTAGAAGTAGATATATTGACAAAAATAAGATATACATCTACGACCCCTGGCGAAGAAACTGTAGAATATTTTGAGAAGAAAATATTCCGAAAAGGTTTGTCAATGTGAGTGGCATCAGTCCACGAAATAATTTTTTCAATCGATATTTTAGAAGCTCAGATTTTATGGCAAATACATCAGAAGCAAAAATTAACGCTTACGCCCCCTACTGGCCAGAGTATTATTTACCAAAACTTTGAAATGCTATGCAAAAGATTTTCCATCAGGAGGTGTATCGGCTGAAGAAAAAAGTTCAAATCGGAGTTTTAGCGAAAGAGTTATCGGGGAAAATGTAATTTTCTTTTACGCCCCCTAGGGGAAAATCTATGCGTAATTTGAAAAAGTAACTATATCTAAAATACTCTTCCACATAAATGGAATCGAAAGATTAAATATTTTTTATCAATCGGATGTTTAGAAGCAAATATGTGGAATAAAGCGTATTTTTGAATTCGACATCATCTGCATTTACGCCCTCTAGCGGCTAAATTGTACATCATAAAAAAAAGACGAAATGAAGGATCATCAATCGTATATTTCAAACTTCGCAATGCAAAAAGAACTTCTCAAAGCGGACTAATAGTTGCAGAGATATCGTGGGTACAGACGGACGGACAAACCGGTAACATAAGCACGATCTTTTTTCACAAAAGACGTGCTAAAAAAGTCCATTACCTCAAAGTTCTTCTTGATGCATTACAAACGCAATACGCCAGGAAGAGCTTTAGTATATAAAAAATCAAACATTATGCAGCCTTATTCCTTTTAATATTTCTCACGATCAATAATTTCGTCAATCTGGAAGTTTCTTTGACATAATAAAGTCTGGAATATGAAATAAGAAACTATCTGGATCGAGAATATTCAAAACAATTTAGAATCTTAAAGAAAAAATAATACTCTAATTTCATTGCTCCGAGTAACTAACACCACTAAGTAAGATTTCATTGAAGAAACACAAAGCGTAGTGGTGGAAGCGAAAAGAACACAAAACGCAGTGGTGTGGCGCAGGCTTCTGACGGACGAGGGTCAGTTGCATCCCTCACAGGACCTGTCGATCAAATTCAAGAGTGAATTGCACCGGACTCTCCTCCTGTCGCATGGGGTAGTTGCACCGGACCCTCCACAAGGAAATTGCAGACTGTTTCGTAAACGATTTGATGTCGGATATCTCAAATAATGGAGGATGCAAAAATACGCTGATTATATGACAGATACATATGTGGCTGAAGAAGCCAAATTCCCACCCATAATATGGGCTTCGGATAGAATAGGAGGGAGAACAACTAATGCCTCTGAATCATTTCATGCAAAATTCAATTCAAATTTCAGTGCACCTGCCCCAAATATTTATGTTTTTGTCGAAGTAATTAAGCAAATCCAGGTTGATGTTTATGCATTGAAAAATAGTGGAAATGCTATAAAGCAACCACACCAAAATCTGAAGAAAAGGATGGGAAATATGGAAAGAATGAAGCAGAAGTACAAGAACAAAGAACTTACAAGATTTGAATTTTAAAAGCTATTTCTTAATATGGTTCTAAGAGGGATAAGAAGCAATAAGACAAAGAGGTAAAAGGCAGATCATGGAACAAGACAAAAGAACATAATCTTGCTTTAAGACAAAGACATGGAAAACTCATTCCGCAAATTGTTTTAAACACGCCAGAAGCTATTAGCCCCTGCCAGTCCTAAGCCTGGAAAAAATGTGAAAGGAAAATTATGCGGATGAAAAATAAAACCTTATTAACCCTGCTTCATTATTATGGTACTTAGATTCAATCTTCAGAACCTTGCTTTATCCCCCCCCTTTTTTCAGCAGTGCGACTTGCACCGGTGCAACTCGCCTGACGGTAGAAAGGTGCATCTCGCCCGTCGGTAGAAAGGGACTATGTGGTGCAACTCGCCCGACGGTAGAAAGGGACTATGCGGTACAACTCGCCCGTCGGTCGAAAGGGACTATGCGGTGCAACTTGACCGACGATAGAAAGGGACTATGCGGTGCAACTCGCCCGTCGGTAGAAAGGGACCATGCGGTGCAACTCGCCCGTCCATAGAAAGGGACTATGCGGTGCAACTCGCCCGTCGGAAAAAGGGACTATGCGGTGCAACTCGCCCGTCGGTTGAAAGGGACTATGCGGTGTAACTCGCCCGTCAGTAGAAAGGGACTATGCGGTGCAACTTGCCCGTCGGTAGAAAAGGACTATGCGGTGCAACTCGCCCGTTTCGCTGTCTTTCCTGTGCAACTCACCCACTCTCCTTCTGACAATTCGTTCAAGATGGGTCTGGGTTCGAACCTTAGGTCACGGGCGGATCCAGAGAAAGGGCGCAAGGGCGCGCGCCCCCTCTTTAGACCAAGGAAAAGCTTAGATTTGTTAGGTTTTAATAACAAATTGAATAATTTTTCGTGAAAAAAAATATTACTTAAAAGTATATTACTTTCCTTAATAAACTAGAAGAATTTATAGACATACTAAGAACGCTTTTTCATTTAGAAAACAAACATCAGAAAGGTCCTCGGTTATTCCCGATACTTGCGCTCCCGCTCACAAAAATCGTGGATACCCCCTGCCTTAGGTGAGGTATGATGGTGTGTTCATCTTACGGTACTGGTTCTTCCTCTTCCTTGGAGCCAGTGGCCCTTAATTAGGGGCACACAACTGCTTGCAGCCGAATGAAAGCTTAAAACTCGAATTAAAAAACGAATTAAAAAACGAATTAAAAAACGAGCAAACACAAAAGTAATTCTCTTAGAAAGAGCTATCTTCTTTCAGGAAACCAAATTAAGGACAAATCCTGGTAACCGACCAAATTGTTTCCTCAAAGAAGTTTGACCCACATTATAACTCTCAAAAATTATGGGAGAGCTCATTATTTCATGGAAGTCACGTGAACACACTCCAAAGTAGGTCATGTGTGTGAGACTCTAAATTCGCATCTTCTCCATTTCCCTTTTTCTCTATTTTTATTCGCATTAGTAGTCATTGTCAATTTCACGCTTCATAAAAGAAATCCGCAAATCATTTATCGAGACGTAATTTTCCCAACGGATCCATTAGGTACAGGAAAATGCTCAGACGAACGGAAGAAATCGTTTCAGTCCCCCCCCCCCCCTCTTTTCTTCGTTCACCCACCCCCTTCCCCTTTCAGTGTCTCTTACTTGAAAAAAAAATAAGAAGAGTGACTGAAAGAAGAAGAAAACGGAGAGGAAACGAAGAAAGAAGAAAGTTGTCTTTTAGAGTTCCTTTAATTTCCGCGCAGGAATTCTCCCGCCCTTCCCCCGCAGTCAAACCTGGTCTGTGTACGCTCCGAGTTGGCGAGCCGTGCCTTGCTGTGTGTGCTACTCCAGCTAAGTGAAGTTTGCGCTGTTCGTTCGGAACGACGATCGGTGAGCGCACAGTGGAAAAGCGTGGCCTGCGTTTGAAATGAGGAGCCCACGGAAGCACCCCCCAAAGGTCGCCATTCTGGTTACAGGTCACGTCGGTGGACTGCCAACAAAACGGAAGTGTCACCTACGAACAAAGTAATTTGTCGAGCGTTAAGCAAAAGGAAGGGACGTACAGGAAAGGAATTCTGTTGGAACGGAGGGTTAGGACAAAAGAATCACACTAGGAGCGAGAGACACACACACGAACTTAGACCGAACGTCCAGAGACGTGAATAGATTTGTGTTGAAAGAACAATTTCTTTGAGCATATTTATTCCGTTCTTTTTTAATGGAAAAATAATGACGAAAATGGATACGTCAACATTGGTTCTGCTGACCTATGGGAGCATAATGCCGTAAAAGAGAGGGGGAGGATGGGGATTTTTGAATTCAGAGTTACTTCTTATTTAGAACGCATACGAGAAATTCACGGCATAAAAGATTTCCAGGGGACAGAGACAAATCTTTCTAAGATCTGGAGCACATATGATTTTGTTTATTTATTTATTGAAGAACACGCCAAATTTAAATGCGCAAAGCAGTGTGCCTAGCTCTAGGTATGCATAAATCTTTAAGGAAACAATTTTTCAGGTCTTAAAAATCGGACAGATGTACACAAAGTCTTTCTCCTATCCGAGAGAGAACGTTGCTGCATCATTCTGCCAACTAAGCGACGATCGAAGAGCGCAAACCCCTGGTTGAGGATCCCTTTGCATTCATCGCATGAAGTGTATGTGGCGAGTTGATCACAGGACTGTTTAATCCACGCTTCCTCGGCGATGGCGCAGTATTAAAGGAAAATTTTCCGTAGTGCGTAATGTGGCGGCTAGACTGTTAAATATCTCTTTTCGGTTTCAGCCCTGGGCAAAATTGGTTCTTTAAGCTTCTGCTGAAATACATGAGCAGCTATTTTGCCGCGTGAATTTCATAAGGGCCTTGGTAAGATTTCTGTTAACTTCAGAGATGTCTACCTTTGTTAGACATTCCGGCTCAAAGATTCGGTCTTTCAGTTTCAATTTAAAAGTTTTTTATGAGGACTTTCAAGGCTTGAAATACAAGGTGAGCCAAAAGTTACTGTGCACCTGGCAAGACCATAAACGTACAACTACAGGCATACCTGCTACAATGAATGCTGGAAATGGTCCCCCTCCTGTGTGTAAGACATGCCTTCACGCGTCTGAACATGTTTTCAAATGCTCGTGACAGGTCCAACGGAGAAATGTTGCTGGTTACTGTGGTGATGGCTTCGTGTAGTTCCAGCAGAAAACGGGGATTGTTCTTGTAAGTAGAGTTTTACAGTAAACCCCACATATAATAATCTGGAGGCGTGAGATCGGGCGAACGTGGGGCGCCATATGCCTTTGGAGATTATCCTGTTTCCGAACACATCACTCATCAACGCCATGGAGACATGGGCAGTATGGCACGTAGCGGAATCCTAGTAGCCATTAACAATTTCCTCCTCTGTTAAGTGCCCTATGAATGAGTACAGGATACTGTCACAACATCTTGCTGCGTTTATGATCCCCTCGAAGAATATGGGCTAAATTGTGCGTCTTCGAGATATCGCACACCCCACACCAGTCTTCTTATCCCGTAATGGTATTTCGTGTATCTGATGCGGATTATCGGAAGACCACATGCGACTGTTTTGGCTGTTCACATATCCTCATAAGTGGAATAGCACCGCATGGAGAGAAACGTGACGTCCAGAATGTCCTTTCCGTTGTCATTAATGAAGTCCTTGAACCATCTGCAATACTCCACACGCTGATCATAGTCTGTGTGTTTTAATTCGTGCACTGTTCTGATTTGGTACGGGTAGAGCTGCAGTCGCGTCTTCAATGCCCTACGGGTATTTCTGTACGACAGACCTGCTTGTTGTGCTAATTTTCGAACCGATGTCTTTGGACTTTTAGTGATGCGAACTGAAATCCTTCACCTTTTCCTCTGTCAACACTTGCTGCCTACCGCTTCTCGGAGCATCTCTCACTGATCCGGTTTTACGAAACTTTTCAATTAACAGACTCACTACATTGCGATGGGGTGCTGCAGTGTTGTTGTCCAGAAGATCGAGGTAGGCGTGCTGGCTAACACGTTTGTCCACGATAACCAATGGGCCGAGACCATACCACGAAAAACACCACCACACGAGTATACTGCTCAAACTTGACCGTAGGAACAGTGCAATGTGGTAAATAGCGGTCCCTCGGCTGCAGCAATACCCACACACGGCCATCAGACTGATGGATCGTGTATATGCATTCATCAGTCCACAGGACCCGTTTCCATTGATCTACGGTCCACGATAAATGTTCTTTACACCATGTTAATCGACGAGTAGTATTACGAGTGAAGTGAAAGCCTTATGAGCAGCCGCACGACTACGGTAACCCAGTGAATGCAGTTTTCTGCGAATGGTACGTGTACATACCGAGGTTCAAGCATTTTTACTCACCTGTACACTGAGGTCTTGTTAGTACTCCGTCGATTAGCTGTAACTACTCTCCTGAGGTTTCGACGTCCTCTATCACTGATTTTTTTGGTCTGCCAGTACGTTTTGCTGCTTCAGGCACGCCATGTGTCTTCCACTTATTCAGTACATCCAAAACAGTTGACTTGGGTATGTTTAAACGCCTCTCGGTTTCTCTTACGTAAAAACCCACTAATATAACACACAACAATCTTTCCTTTCTCAAAGTCAGTTCTCTCCCGCCAAGACATTTTCCCTCAACCTCACAGTGCAATATGATCGCGGTCAGCTGCAAGCTTGTTTCTATGCCGTTTGAAGCTGTACCGCGCATTCTTAATAACGCAGCGAATCCGTTCATTTGGTTTTGAAGGGGTGTCCGGTGACTTTTGACAATATAGTGTATATACAACAGATGGGACGCAATATTCTTTGGTTTGCCCCAGGCGCAGATATACGGTTCTGCACTGGAAACTTAAACTTTCATTTTACTTAAAGGCTGCTTTCCTGGAGGAGCCTCAGTCTTTCGTAGCCGCTGGAAACTTAATTAGGCACATAAAGTCACTACAGAAAAATACTGCACAGCTCCGGTTCAGAAACAAACAAGGGCACTTACGAGTACAAATTGTTTATTAATCAGGATTTCAGAACGTCATCACTTCAAATATTCACCATCATTAAGTTGCAGTAACTCAATCATCGAGTATAATTCGCTTAAAGAACAGTCTTTCGTATCATATAGATACAACTCAGTGAAATTATCTCTCCAGAATAATGAAATAACGAGTACAGTCTCTACTCTCGCTCAAAATATAGAACCTCGTACAATAAGTATTCGTGCAAGATTACAAATAGCTCATAGTAAAATTGCTCCTCTATCATCGACTAAAAACGTAGCACACTGAACACTGCACAAGCTCTTAGCTATGGAGTTTTACTACGTAGTTGCTTTTTGACTTGCCGTAAGGCGTTGCCAACGTCAAATTCATCGAACAAATTCAGGTAGGCTCAGTTCTCATTGACCCGTAAGTTTGGAATGTAGTACTAGGACTTGTAGATCGGAGAGTTGAAATGAACTACTAGAGAATAGATTCAAAGCGTTTATTTAATTTGTTATAGCCAACAAAGGTCTATGATATGAAAGGTAGCCTACATAATTTTTACAAATAATGCTGGATACATTGAGAACACAAAGCAGATCGATACACGAATTACCCAACCTGGTGCTCTGTCTGTTTGGGCTCCTTACATTCCTCATCTCTTACTCTTGCCTCTCGTTTTGATTTTCTCCTCTTTTGCTTGCCTTCATTCTGCGAATTCCGCGGCATTTGTTGAAAATGTTAACCCGTTCACACGAAAACAATGTTTGAAAACTTTAGTGTAAACCACTGCGATATGTTCTTTATATATTTGAAAAGATCTCATTGAGAGCTTTAAAACGATACCACGTACAGTCATTTTGCACTCACGGTTGTAAAGATAAACCGTGATATTTTCAAAAGTGTTCACCGGTTTACATGAAAACACTTTTTTAAATGTTCAGTTTAAACCAATCAGAAATGTTCTTCGTATATCTGAATAGATCTCGTCGAGAGCTTTTAAAAAAAAATACCATGCACAGTCGTGTTGCGCTTACGGTTGCCGAGATAGACTGAGTCAAAACGCGGCCGCACACCCAGAAATATTGCATCATCTCCCCCGCGCACAGGGAGCGAGGGAAGCGTCGTGCGTACGATGTATTGCGCAGTACGCGAATTGGACTCCATGCTGTTTACGAATATGCTAACAGGATTAGTGTGCATCAAGTAATTTTAACGCGATAACGATTTCAATTGGGACCTATTTTTGTCACAGGCGGACGGCTCTAAGTCGCCCCCTACTATCCGCGGAGTTAGACGTAGTCCTACATCCAAAAATCTGTGGCGTTAAGTCAGAAAAAGTATTAACGAGGAGAAACAAAATTTACATAATACAGGAACTCAAAAGGAAGGCTACAGTAGAGGAAGTCGCTCCAGAGGTCCACTAAGCTCAGGCTTGTGATAATTCATTCGTCCGAGATGGGTTCAGGTTCGAATCCCAGTGAAGCATGGATGTTGTGTTTATCTTACGGAACTGGCTCTCTCCGTTCCCTAGAACAAGTGACCCTAAATTAGGGACGGGCGACTGCTTATAGCCCACTGAGTTGCTCGCAGTGGTCGTTACCCCCCCCCAGTACAGGTATACCTCATAAGGTATGATAAATAAAATCCTTATCTTACTATATGTTTGTTGTATTTAGTGCCTATTTCACGGCATAGATTTCTGTTTGCTAGAATTACCTTTACAGAATATTGTTCGCCTAGGCAATGAAACATTTGGAGAATGTTTTAGTAACTGAGTCTTTAATATATTTCCTTGAAGTACTACTTACTGTGTTTATTAAGACTAAATGAAACGATTGGCTCTACTGTCGGGAGACAAGCTAAGCGCTTTTGTTTATGTCGATAGTCTGGAGACAAAATAAGACTGTTTTAATTTCCGCCTTTTAATCTGAATAACCAGAACAGACGCCGTAAAACACAACTAACTTCAAAGGGTCGATCCGCCTATTGCATTTCCCGGTATTACTCCCAGCGAACTTTAACCTCTGCTGATTTGACTCTGCACCTAATTACACTCTATTATAAGTGGATGTAATTAATGTTTATAGGAAACCATGTATATTGATTAGCGCTATTCTCTCCGAAGCCTTTGAGTTTTGCTTGTTACGAAATAATTGGGAAAATGTTCAAAGGCCGAATTAAGAAACTTGCACATGCCTGAGGGTAAGTGTACTGCAAATATTTGTTCTTAATATCTCCGGGTGAGTCACGCGAGCTCAAATTCAAAACAAAGGGAAGAAAATAAAAATATTTAATAAAGCTAGAGGGCTTTATAAGCAAAGGTGTTCCGTAAATTCATTCTAACGCTGGCTTTTAACGGTAATTTTTTCCCACTGAATTAAAATGAACATTGTATGTACTAATTAATACAGAAATTTAACGTGAACCAGGAACATCAAACAAAAATATCCGCTCTTTCAACGTTTATAAGTGAGTCACGGAAAAATTCTCATTGGCCGCTACCGGAAGTCGAACCCAGGGTCTTCCAGTTACGCGCCGGATATGCTTCCGCTATACCACAGCGGCCTTGTATTCCTCCAGACTCACTGGAAGACCCGGCCTCGAATTCCTCCAGCGTAACTGGAAGACCTTGGGTTCGACTCCCGGTGGCGACTAATGAGAATTTTTCCGTGACTCACTTATAAACGTGGAAAGAGCGAATATCTTTGTTTGGTGATCCTGGTCCACGTAAAATGTCTGTATTAATTATTCATTCGCCTTCTAATTATTTCATCAGTTGCTGCTTACCATCTTTGGTGAATCCCCAACATTGTGCGGGGCTCCAAGAAGCAACCTGCCAAATTGGCTTGGCATTTAGCTTGTGTGAGTCTGGAGGAATTCGATGCCGCTGTGGTGTAGCGGAAGCATATCCGGGCGTAATTGGAAAACCCTGGGTTCGACACCCGGTGACGGCCAATGAGAATTTTTCCGTGGCTCACTTATAAACGTGGAAAGAGCAAATGTCTTTGTTTAATGTATGTGCTGTTAAAGATTTTTGCGCATAAATCACTGGGAAAGGATTAAATTTTACATTGCAAAAATGCTGTATTTGTTAAATGACTTATTTGTTTTAACTCCCAATGGCGTTTTCTTCTTCATTTGAAGCATTATCACTAGTTGACACCAATTTCAGAAATGTTCAGAATTAATTTTTACATTTCATTAGTTTTGAACAAATCTAAATCTTTTCCTAAGAGGGACCTTACAAAAATGAACATTATTTTTTTTTTATCTTTTACTTAAAAAGGAAATTTTTTATCGCATTGTCCCTGGTCTGAATAGTAATAAATTAAGACTCACACACCACTAATTTAAATACTAAGAGCCTCCCGCCCGAAGAATGGTCAGAGGTGCGGTTTTCTGTCTAATCTTCCAGTTGGACTCGGTTTCGAGACCCGGATGCAGCATGGTGTAATACGCTTGTCCAACGGCGCTGGCTCTTTCTACTCTCTGGAACCAATGACCCTAACATAGGGTCAGGTGACTCTGTATAGCGTTTTGCTCATGGGGAACGTTAAACCGGGAAATGAACAGAAAAAAGGTAATAGAGATGGGCTGGTTTATCTATCAGGAAATTAAATAGTAAAATGTTACGGTTAGTTTGAGCTTCGGTTAAACTGTACCTGGTTATGATTAGTCAACCCCTCCATTAAATGAAAGAGGATAACCAGAGTTTTGATCTCAATGAAATAATAGAATATTATAATTAGTGTGTCCTTCGCTTATGTAGTGCAAGATCATAAGATATTGGCAGTGCCGGAGCGAGCTTTACTTATCTGACTGGGCCCAAGACTTCAAACTACATCCCGTTAAGTTCAAAAGATCCACTTTTTTCAAAGGATGCGCTGTTTTTTCGTTCCCATACCCCCTTTATAGAAAATAATTATAACCGTTCAAAAATTGCAATTTCGGTTTTCGATGTAATTTAACTAAAAATATGAAAACCAGGTAGATACCCCAGAGTCAACGGTTGTAAATGTGAAGCAAAACGTATAGGTTTGCTTCATCTATTATACCAACCATAAAGTTCACCTATGAATTGGAATCTCATGGCATCTTACCATTCATGGATCTTGAACTACATAGAAATACTATGAATTAAAAACTATCTTTCTCCATCTTTAGAAAACCAACCTATATACATACCTTCCATCTTTCCCAGTAACTCTCATCATCCATTCCATCAAAAAATAGCAGCATTTCATGCCTATATCAAAAGAGCCTATATCTGTACCTCTAATGACACTTATCGGGAGGAGGAGATAAAGCGAACTAAGATCTTAGCACATAGCAATGGTTATGATCCCAAATTGGTCGATAAATTATGCGCCAAACACTCCAAGGTTTCCAAAACATCTCTAAAATCTCGAAAGAATCCTAAAACAAGTATAGGTTCAATGCAATATGTACCAGGAGTTATCAATGTATTGCAATATTCTTATGAGAGACATTCACTGAGTCTAGGTTTAAGCACAAGAAACATCTTTTCGTGCATCAGAAGAGACAGAAACCCCTAAATATTCTTACATCTGCAGGTGTCTACTTGGTACCATTATGCACATGTCAGCTCAGAAGTCATAAAAACCATGTACACTGGAAGTACAAAAGGACGTTTACGTACTAGAATCATGGAACACAAACGAACAATTACTGAAAATGGTCGCTCAACAGTACTAGCTAGAAGCTGCACCGACGAACAATTCCATTCTTTATGGGACGACATAGCCCTTGTAACTCTATACACTAATGATTGGACTCTTCAATATGGCGAAACAGGCATAATGCATAGATTTACAAATGCCTGCTGTAACGAAAAACCTCCTATTATCCTACCTCACCCTTGGAGACACCTTATTAAAGAAGAGACTATTTTTCGTGAACTGACAAAGAAATCTTAAACAGAACTGTAACTATGCTAAATGTCTCATTTTCACCAGAAACTGTAACCGCTCTTTATAGGTAATTTCTTCAACAATTGATATTTAAATCAAACATTCGCCTTAGCGTTCCTGCTCATAACCATCATGTAAGATATGTTGCTTGCCGTTATGACCTCAAGGGGTGATTTGAGTATTATATAGTGTGTATTTGAAAGGAATTGTATCTTATATTACACCTGATGATGAAACCATATAAAGGTTTCGAAAGCGCTAGTGTATTTTAGCGAAAATTAAAATATTTTACTTGCCAAGACAGTATAAACCTTTATTCTATTAGACATAATCTGGTGCGTAATTTATCTTACCGAGTGTATGACTTCGTAAATCATCATACAGAGTGCATCACTTGGGGATATCTAACGTAAAGGTCATGTGACGCTTACAACACAGCACTCCGTGGAAGTGCAGAAGGAAAACAAAGCAGCACAGTAAGAATGAACTTTATTAGATAGCGAACGCAACAGTAGGACGATGCTTTTGCGATGGAGTTTGAAAAATCCGTTCAAGGTTAAACGCTGAGAGGGGGCTTTCTGAGATAGAGAAAAGAAGACTGGAAGTAGATTTAACAGTGATTTTCGTGTCATAGAGACCACGGAAATGACATATAATATCAAGTTGCAAGGAGATACAGTGTGAAAAAGGAAAGGCGGGTGTGTACGCTATACCGTTGGTATATCCTGACAACACGAAAAAGATATCTATCGGAATGACAAAGCGATCCTTGGACACTAGATGTAAAGAACACGTACGAAGTGTGAAGCAGGACATGCAGAATACAGCCCTCTCCAGAGAAGTAACGCATTGCTCGGCCGCTCCTGTATGGAAGAATATTAGAAGAATTGCCCCTTACACGAATTTCAAAGAGACTGCCATCAGGGAAACAGTGGAAATCCTATCCAGCAAAGTGGCATGCAATGATGTAGTCTCTACGGAACTACCAATGGTTTGCCATGCGTTATTAAAAGATGGAAACACATCACGGCGCACTGTATAATTACGTGATAAAAATTCATGTAATATGCTCGTGATGTCAGCCGCGTTATTTTCAAAAATCCTCTTCGTTCTTTACATGTTCCAATTCGCTGTATTTTTGTCTCTACCATTGCCTTGAAAAAGCCTTCCAGTGGAGTGCGAAAGCTTGGCGAATATTTGTGCTGACTACACCGAAAAATAAACGGATTTCATACGCTATATGCGTTTCATTATTATTCAACTCTGGTGTATTTAAAATAAAGGTTAGTAAAAGAACTGTCTGGTGAACGCCTGGTATGCTATAAACGTAGATACACTCCAACACCTTGTATAATCTATGCCAAATCGCATATGTGCGGTAATTCAGTCTAAAGAATGCCCAATCTTGTCCGAAATAAAAGTTTCGAATTCAACAGTGTATTTTCGGAAGCACTTGGTTTCAGCGAAATTCTTGAAATATTTTTAGTTTTTCAAAAAGTAAACTTTTGTTACTTTTCATATTATGCGTCAATAACATATGAATAAAGTTGCACATCAAAGTTTTTATATTCTAATTCATATTCTAATGAGTGGTAAAATATCATCAACAGTGGAAAGGAACACCTGATAATTATGTCTTGCATAGTCGATCTAGTAGTCGTTTTCAAAACACTAATGGTACAGAAATTCATCAGTTGTGAAAGTGGTCTACACCATTAATTTATCATCAAATTTCATGTGGCTGTTTTTTTATTTTTTTAAGTGCCGCGAAAACTTGGAGGCTGTGAAGAAATGAGTGCGATACAACATTATAAGAAAAACATCGCAGTCACTGAAGTAGGAGGGAACAAAAACGGCTGAAGATAAGTGGCTTACGTGGAATTTCTAAGTGAAACTGTTAATCTAACAAAGTGCTCTGTTTTACAAAAGCAGATGGAAGTTTTAAGGCTGATTGGTGGATCAAAATGTGAAAATAATACTCCAAATGTCACTTAACATGCAATGTAAGCAAGATAAATGCTTCTCGTACAGAAACCGTAGTTTTGAAACGTCTTTATACTGAAACATCGAAGAGTATAATAAAAAAAATGACGCTGTGCCCTTCTTGGTTTTCCAAAATGTTAGATATTCTTACTTTAAACGTAGTTTATGCTTAGAATTTCTGGAATTTAGTGAAACAATTTTCGTAAAATATTTTTAGTAAATATCTTTCATAAATACTTTTAGATTATGTAATCAGTTGCATATAAGACTGCAAAATGTTTCCTGATGTATGCGGTTAAGCATAAAACGTTCAAAAATTTTTGATGAGGTGGGAAATATGACTTTTCGTTCTAGTCTTCATTTCAGATATTTCTTATATCATTTAACACGTCGTGTTCAACGTCGATATTGTTTTGGAAATTAACTTATTCTCTTGGACTGCTGTTAACGAAAGCGGGAAACATCGTCGTGAGATACTATGATAATACTAAAACCAACGACGTTTTGCCAATAACTCCTATAAAATTGGAAATGTTTACGTGGAAACGCATATACATACACTATATTGACAAAAGTCACCGAACACCTAAAAGAGAAACACAACATAGCATTTATTGACATATATTAGTTCGGTGTCGGTCCACCTTTGGCCTTAATGCATGCACTGACCTTTCGAGACATTCTTTCGACCAGGATTTAGAACACAGCGATACTTACGCGCTTCCATTCAGTACAAAATGCTGCCGCTAACGGCTGCTTAGTAGTAGGCCTTGGTTTCAAACTTCTTATGCGGTGCTCTAATTCATGCCATAAGTGCTCTATGGGATTAAGATCAGTACTCTCTGCTGGCCAGTCCACACACGATACGGAATTTTCGTCAAACCACACCGTAATAGTCCTTGCTTTATGGCTCGGTGCATTATCCAGCTGGTACCAAAAAGCCTCGGTTCCATAGTATTGCAACAGAGTTAGTAGGGCGTAATTGTCCAGAATATCGAGGTAGGCGTGTGGTTAACAGGTTTGTCCACGATAACCAGTGGGCCGGGACCATACCACGAAAAACACCCCTACACGAATACACTTCCAGCTCCAAACTTGACCATAGAAACAGTACACTGTGGTAAATAGCGTTCCCCCGGCCCGTTTCCATTGATCTACGGTCCACGAAAGATGTTCTTTACACCATGCTAAACGACGAGTAGCATTCCGAGTGGAGATGAAAGGCTTATGAATAGCCGCACGACCGCGGTAGCCCATGGAATAAAGTTATCTCCGAATGGTAAGATTACATACCCAGGTTCCAGCATTTTTACTCACCTGTACATCGAGGTCTTGTGTAGTACTCCGTCGATTAGGTGTAACGACTCTCCTGAGGCTTCGACGTCCTCTATCACGGATTTTCTTTGGTCTGCCAGTACGTTTTGCTGCTTCAGGCACGCCCCGTGTCTTCCACTTATTCAGCACATCCAAAACAGTTGACTTGGGTATGTTTAAACGCCTCTCGGTTTCTCTTATGGACAACCCACTAATATAACACCCAACAATCTTTCCTTTCTCAAAGTCAGTTCTCTCCCGCCGCGATATTTTCACTCAACCTCACAGTGAGATATGATCGCGGTCAGCTGCAGGCTTGTTTTTCATACCGTTTGCAGCTATACCGTGCATTTTAACAGCGCAGCGGATCCGTTCATTTGCTATTGAAGGGGTGTCCGATGACTTTTGTCAATATAGGGAATATACGCTCATGCTTATAAAAAACGGAGTACCTCAAATTAGCCAGGCTAAAACTTTGATTTTTGCAGGATGTGTTCATTGGGCAGTACAGAACAAATGATTAGCATCTCGGTTTCATACGTACCAGGTGCGGCGATGTAGCTAATCATCAGTGCGCCCACATTTGGCTCGTATCACCTGCTACACGCGCAGAGGCATCGAATCAAATAATGCGTGAATGGTGTCCTGTGCAATGGCCATCCATATTGTATTGACCCGCGTCAAAAGTTCACCAAGAGTTTCTAGCGGACGGTCGTAGCGTTGCACGTAGCAGTCTACGTGCAACGCTACGACAGGCTACGGCAGAATTGGAACGTTTTTATCCCTCAAGAAGACTCGTGTTGTTGCTGAAACATGCGGTGAGGCATTGTCCTGCTGAAATATGGCCTCGGAAATGTCCTGCATGTACGGAAGGTGACCGGCGGCAGAATGTCATTGACGTAACGGGCACTCTATGATGATACAGACTCTCCCGATAGTTGATCTGCTTTCGTACCCGATAGCTCCTCAGGCCGTAATGCCTCTTGTTGGTACGGAATGCCTGGTGCGAATACATTCTTCCCGACGCCTCGCCCTCTGACGTCGGCGGACATAGAAGCGGCCATCATTTTCGCCCAAGCAGAAGTGCGATACGTCAGAGAACACGATATTGTGCCGTTCCTCAAGCCATGTCCTTCGTTCGATGCATCATCGTAGCCTGGCAGTCCGTTGCTGCGGCATCTAAGGTAGCTTGAGGCGGGGCTTACGAGTCAGCATTCCAAACTGTAGTAACCGGCAAGGCACTTTTGCTACTGCTGCGCCAACACCGTTGATGATGCAGAACAATCCCTCAAATATATCTTCATGAGATGATGATTGTCTCTCGGTGTTGCCTGTGTACAACGTCCAGAAACTTGTCTTCGTGTCCTACGCCCTTCTTCGTACCATTCGCTACACACTCTTGCCACGACGGACACACTGTGTCCCACACGACCGGCAATCTCCTGGAGGGAAGCATTGTAGTCTCATATGGAGATAATGTGACCTCTGTTGATGTGACTGTGCGAATTTCTTACACGACGGCGAGGCATCCTTACCCACTGCTGATCAGGTACTGACAGGCTGACGAGTCACGTGGTCCTTATAAAAAAAACCGGCCGGTTTTCGGTCTGTGACGTTGCGCGATCTGATTTTATTTGATGAGATACGCACGTATCTATAACGCCGAAATGTTAATTATTTCTGCGATACTGCCTGATTTGCATATCCTGTAAAAATAAATCTCCTAGCTCGATTCCTGTCCTGGTGCTCTGTTTTTTACAATATATACATGAGGATAGATAGATAGATAGACATTCCGAGTAAATGTACACGTCTTTTTGTTTAGATTGTTCAAAGCAAAAGATGGATATTCCCAGAAAGCAAAGAACTGTTATTGAGATTTTGGAAATGGAAACTTGCAAGCAGATAGAGATCCATATGAAACTGAAAGAGGTCTATGGAAATGTGACAATTCACTCAAACAATGTCAGAAGATCGATGAAGAGTTTTCAAGAAAGAGAAGCCTCAGTGGCAGATATACAACGTAGCGAAAGAACTTTGTCATCAACGAGAACCAATGGCAAGTTGAACTCTTTCGGAGAGATGGACGTGTTAACATTCAGGATATCTGTGATGAACTGCTATGCAGTCATTGTGCTGTGAAAACAGTGACTCATAACCTGGTATATCAGACTACAGTGTGTGCAAAGTGGAGTCATGCCAAATAAATGAAGATCATCAGGGTGAAAGGGTCGAAATGTGCAGATAAATGTTGGGGATGTTTGTGGTGAAGCAGGACACATTTGTTTCCATTGTTGCTACTGGTGATGAAACCTAAGAATACGACGCAGAGATAGACATTCAATCTACGTAATTGTGGCAAAAGACCTCACCCAGGCCTAGGGGTGTTAAAAACACAGCGTTCAACTAAAAATGTGCTAAAAATTTGCTGTGATATCAGAGTTATCATTCTTGTTGATTTTATTTTACTAAGGTAGCTCTGAGACGCTAAAAGAGATCAGGGAACCTATCGGTAAGAAGAGACTAGACATAAACCTTGGTTCTGACCACACACTTACTTGAGACATCCAATGGCAAAACTGGCTAGGCAGTAAGCTTACACCCCAATTCAGCTATGATTTTCCACCGTCTAACTTTCACCTGAAGGAAAATCTTCGTGGTCAAAGTTTTGAGGACACAGGCGAAGTTAAACAGGCAGTAAGATCACTTTCAAATTGGTTACATATATTGAATTTAACGTACGTAAATGTTTACTTTAAGAGGGGGACTGTTCTGAGTAGGACCATTTTCTTATCAGATTTTAATGTATTTGTATACCAAAATTGATTAAAATGTCTCAACTGACAGAATAGTGATTTGCAAAAAGGCCTTGCTTTTAGGACAACCTTCGTAATATGTAGGGATAGCCTGGCTAATTCTTATGTGCTACTCTCATTGAGATTTTGGCTTAGTTTCGATTGGGTTGCGATCACCTCAACATGTGGAAACTCCAATTTGATATGTTTACGTTTGGAATTCCAGTTGTGGTTTCCAGTTTATCTGAAGAGTTTACTATCCTGTAGCAGTTTAGTGGTTTTATTCAAATAAATGGCTGCTGCGTCATATCCTTGGTTGAGGACACGTCACCTAATACACTTACGCAGTCCAACATCTAGCGATTGAGACATTGATATGAGCAAAATGTTAAGCCCTGTTAGGGAGGTCGTGGCATCGGTAGCAGTTTATGCTTGCTGCATCGATGCCTCTAGGGTTTTCCTTAAGAGAATCAGATCATCGGAAGAAAAAGAAGTTTACTGATTCAATAATTTTTGGTAAAGGACAAATGTGCAAGCCTGTAGAGCAGAATTAAATGCTACCAACTCTTCAATCACAGCTTTAACCATGAAATACACGGTCGAATGACATTATTGTGACCACCAGCTAATATCCAGAGTAACCGCCGTGTGCAACGCGGACAGCAACTAGACAGGATGGGAGTGACTCAATAAGGTGCTGGAAGGTGTTCACAGGTATGTGGAGCCATGCTGACAGCAGTGCATCTGACAGCTGCTGGAGCGTGCGTGGTGTAGGATCCATAGAGCGCACAACACGATCGAGGTGGTCCCATAGATGCTCAATTGGGTTTACGTCTGCGGAATTAGGGGGCCATGGAAGTACTTTGAAGTCTTAATCGTGCTCTTCAAACCACCCTCGGACATTTCTAGCTGTGTGACATGTTGCATTGTGGTGCTGGAAAACCCCATTCGCTTCAGGGAGGGCAATCTGCATGTATGGGTGAAGGTGGTCTGTAAGGATGGGTTCATAACAAATTCTGTCCACAGTGCCTTCCACAGTTATGAGTAGACCCAGAGAATGTCACGAAAACATTCCCCAGACCATAACGCTGACACCACCAGCTTGTGTTCTTCTAGCAGTGGATGGAGAGTGTTTGTTCTGCGATGTTTCCCGCCTTATACACTAACGTCCATTCATTCGATGAAGCAGAAAACGTGACTCACCGGAGAAGGCAATTCTTTGCCAATCAGCGGAGGTTCAATTCCGATACTGCCGTGCAAATGCAAGCCTTTTCTGCCGATGCACCTTCGTTACCATAGGTTCAGGGACCATCCGTCTGCATCGGAGCCTCATACGCAGCAGGGTTTGCTGAACTGCCGTTTTAGACACATTTCCAGGAGGTTCATTCGGCCAGTAAGTTGCTCCACTATAGCGTGTCGATCGGCCTTCACGCACCTTCGAAGCCGAAATTCACGTCTCACATCAATATCACGTGGTGCACCGCAGTTTCGACGTCGCTTATTCGCAATGGTGCCATTTCTCCAATCAAAATACACTTTAACCACAGCAGCGCGCGAACAGTTTACAAGCTGCGCTGTTTAAGAAATACTGCCACCCTTGGCCCGAAAGCCGATAATCATACTTTTTTGCAAATCTGATAAATCGCTCCTTTTATCCATGACAGCAACGAGTGTTATGTTTTCGGACTGCCTACAGCACACCTTATATACCCTCCAAGCAAGCTCACGGCGCGTGCCTTCTTTCATTGGATACGCGCTATTGACGTCAAAAGTAGGTTGTGGTCACAATAATGTGACTCGACTGTGTAAAACCTACCAGAAATATGAACTCTAATGATATGATTCATCATGAATCTAAGCCGCCCCGATGGCGTAGTGGTCTAAGCGATGGCGTCTGATCATTCGTTCGAATCCCGGTGAGGCATTTTTGTGCTTCGATTTCTTATTGCATCGTAATTTTCTTTGTAAAGGAGATGTGTGCAACCAATAAGCTGGACTATTGTCCTGAGCTACCTATCGACTTGAGCACAGTTCTGGTATTCTAATGCAGTTCAATACCTTCTCTTAAATTCTTAAATTCGGCCGTTGCTCTGCAGTACTCCCGGTAGAGTAAACTACATATAGAGATCTGTCTGGAATGATAACTTACAATGCTGGTACTATCAAGTGCAAATTTATGTTAGAAGAAAATAATTGCACTTGGAGATTTCGCCATACATTTAACCTATCCGTAGTGTTGTCCGGGTTCGATTTCTGCCTGAACTAATCCTGGAAATAGAAATGTCGAATTGCTTGGAATATCAGTGACTTAAGTGGTCGACATTTCTTCAATGCTATCTTTGGTACCTTCACTAAATTACATATTTTTGTTCTTTTTCTAACTTACAGTCCTCTGGGCAATGAGCTTCCTTTTGTTTCACCTTCGACATCATCACCGCATTGGTTTTTTAGGTCTGTTCCAACGTACATGATATCTGATTAGGCTTCTTTTAAGCAGTGACGAATGGAAAGAATTATTATTCTTGCCAAGCGGGATGGTCTGAGAAATTTTTATCAAATTATTCCTAATATAGGAATTATTTTGCTTCCATTGATCGCTTTATCGGCTCCGAGAAAGTTAGTAAAAACAAAGATATTCATTTCATTTTCTAACAGTTCTAATAGCACCAAGAACAGACTTTGATTCAATAAAATCTCTGTAAGAAACAAAACATTTCATATCTGATAAACTTTCCCAAATTCCATTTCAAATTAAATTTCGAAATGCGCAACAGAAGAAATCAAAGGATTAGAAAGAAAACAACAAATGTGGAACATAATTTCTAGTCACAATGAGCGCATCTTTTAAATCCTGTCCTACGCGAAAAAAATACTTCAAAGCAAATTTTCAGAAAATCTAAAAATTCAGCAAACAAGAGAATACACTTGCATTACTTAAAAAAACTACACATGACTGAGCTGAGTTATTTATAGCCAAGGGAAACAGTTATAAAATATTATCAGGATTTTAACAATCAATAAAACATCCGCAAATATACTTCCACTAGCGGCGGAAAAATGTGTTACAAATCTTAACTGCCAGCCCTGGTGAAGCAGTGGTATAAGCGCTGGCTTCTGACCATTCGTCCGCGATGGGACCAGGTTCGAATCCCCACAAGACACGGATATTGTGCTTGTCTTACCGTACTGACTCTTTCCCTTCTCTTGGCCAGTGACCCATCAAGTTGCTGACGGTTGTCGTTAAACCCCCAACAAAAAAGAAATAACAAACTGCATGTACACAAAAGGTTTCTCACAAATATTTCTCAAAGCGAAAGATATCAGAGGCAAAAGTGATTCCTAAATCTAACAGTTGGAAAAGGAGATATAGAGAAAGAGTGATATAACTTTATGTCCCTATCGGAAAAGCTGTACGTTACTTTAAGAATCAAATGGGAGCAAAATAATTTTCACAATAAAGAGTATCCGAAATCGACGTTTCTACGGAACTTTTAGAACCGAATAAACTCTTTTAAATAAAATATAGACCGACGCCATGTGACGGAAGAATCTAAACATATATTCGTTTGTCTGAACGTTTGTCCCATTTTCTTGGCGCTTCTGGTGCTTGCCTGTTTTAATTGTTAAATCTCTCTGCCTCAGTCAATATATTTTTTTTATTGTTGTAATATTCATGTTCAGTTTTGTAATGTTCATTGTTTCACATTTGGAACACATCTGTTTCACTTTGAAGAAACATTATTTCGTGTATTTTTGTGTTACTCCATATCAAGAAAAGATTCTTACAACAATAAAATATAGCCAATCAACATAGCGAACACGCGTGCCGTTTTTTTAGTGTGCGTTACGTCACACGATTAAAATAGTTTCTGTAAATCTTTAGAAACAGGGAAATGTTACGTCAGGAATTTTGGTTCTACTTTGTCTTTCATAAACAACACACATAATTTTTTATTTAGAATCCTATCATATGAAATTTAATTTTAACATTTCCCTTGCGAATCTAAAATGATTTTAGATTGTTAAACCAGTCTCTTTTCTCATTTAAATCTAAATATTGAGAGTTCCATTACATTAGGTAACAGCGCGTTTTTATTATTTCATGCGTATTCTGAAGAAATATGATTTGGGAACTTCCATTTTTCTCAAACCACGAAAGTCTCAGAATATAACAAAAGTTTTTTCGCAGAATATAACCAGGTATTCTTTTATTTATATCTGAAGATGAAATGAAAAAAAAAAGAAAAAGACTGTTTGTGCTTCTGCGCATGAACTACTATCACATTTTAATATTTGGAACTGCGCAATTCTAAGTTCACAAACGAAAAAAATAATCTGGTTGTTAAAAAATTATTCTACACATCTTATTTTTATCCATCTTTGTTGACATGATTTCAGCTGTTTTTAAATAATAGGAAAGTAAGTATTCTTCATAGTAAAAGCTATGGAAAGCTATAATGTTTTTAAATGCATGTATTTGCACTTATTCTATGGGCTTAAAAGTCTATACTCTTAAAACATTACATAACGTGCATCTGTGATATTTTTAACAGTGGAGCTCCTTAAAGCTATGCTTCGGATAACTAGCAGAATACACAAAATTCTTAATTACACAATGAGTTGTGACGTATATTGTAAATTAACTTCCTTTTTAGTTTCTTTCCCTATGTAAATTCTGAGTTTGTTCTCAGGTATACTTCACACTTAACGTGATATCTTCTCTCTCAAACGAATACTGTTGGCAACACAATTGCGGTCAGAATGAACGTTTCGATTCCTTATTGCATCGTATATATAACAAAGTTTGCCTGTTATGCCAGTTATGAGATAAGAACCATAGATAAAAACTACGATACAACAGTTGCTGGTGTGGGGTGTTGAATGTGGGGTGTTGATTTGTGTTAAAGATATGTTTTGTGATTTCTATACTATCCTGAAGTGCTATTATCTGTGCTGGAGAAATAAAGCATCATTTACAGTAAGTTGACTTCTGTTTAAATGTTTCGTCTGGCCGTTAAGGTTTAATTTAGGAACTATTTCATTGTATGGTTATGTTTTTAAAATAACGCAAGAAGAGCAATAAAAGTTCAGTACGAAAAGACCTTACGTTATATTGGCGCCAGAACCTCAGCCGAACAGATTCATTGTAGAAGTCAAGGAAAATGGCAAATCTCACGGATCCCATTGGTCTCTTCTATGACTGTTATAGACATGATCCTGAGGCTCATAATTCTACAACAGATAATCCACGCACTCAGCGTTATAGGGTACCACTTAATTCTCTTGTGGCTCTGTACGAGGCCGGCGGTTCAGACCTACCAGACAGTGAATACGCGAGGTACGAAACTTAGGTGCCGCGTACTTCAACTGCAGTACCTCAATAGCAATTCCCTCCCCCTCATAAGGAGGAGCAAAATCATTGCTCATTACGTACCCCATGCTGGTTCCATTGTGTTCAGGGGAAACGGCCGGTCGCTTAGGTTCCTTGAGGATCTCGAAGATCACTTCGATTTGTACAATGTTCTTGAAGATTGTCAAATACCTATTGCGGGCACTGCCAAGGTCTGGTACAGACAGTGGCGTCGGATGAACCCAGAGGGCTCTTATCAGCAATTTAGAGCTGAATGTTTGTATATATTTCCCTTTGGCAAAAAAATAAGGCCGGCCTTGCCCAACAACTGTTTTCCAGGCGAAAGAGGGTGGCAGATAGTTCCGTCTCGTTCGCTCTGGAAACAGTTAGACTTTATAAATTATGGATCCCGCTGTAGAGTCTGACGTTATTGATACTTTGCTACAGCAGCTGGATCTGTTCCTGCAGGATTTTTTGGAAGTTCGACGTCCTGTCTCCGTTGACGAGTGCCTGAAACTCATCCAAAGTTTTGAGGAACGACACAGCAAAGGGCAATCTTAACAGGTCCAAGAGTACCGCCAACCTACGCAGTTCCCAGAACCTCCTCTTCAAAATAATAAATATCACGAGCCAAACCAGACCTTTCGTCAAGGACAATTTCTCAATCAGCTCAAACAGACTACTTATTAGTCAACGGTAGAAAACGCCTATCAGCAGTCTAGATACGTGTCGCCGCATCGTCGGGCACCAGAGGTGCGACATCCTGACTATTATGGGAACCAGGATAGCAACCAAGTTTCTCGTCCCCGGGATAATTACTACCCGGTTGACCAGACATATCCCAAACACTGTGCTGTGGGGAAAGGCAGGCCTAGTGATACTAATGCTGCCTCTCCTGCACGTTATTATAACTCAGCACGTTCTGTTGCTTCGGCAAATTTCCAAAGTCAACCAAGACATGGTAGTCAGTTTCACGCCAATTTAAACTTCAACAGGAGGTAGATGGGTCGTTTCTACCTCCTTGTTTCTCTGAAGACCTCAAATCTCTTTTTTTAACCATTCAAGCTCCGCAGTTGCCTGATATTCTTGTCACCTTGGGTAAAGTAGTGGTGTCGACTAAAATTGATTCTGGGGTCTGACATTTCTGTTTTAAACTTTGATTTCTGTGCTGCTACCTTTCCAAATGCTTTTGTCGAGCCCTCCCAGCAGTGTCTGGAAGGTGCCGACAATAATGTCTTTTCAATCTCTGGTCCAGTTCATTTACCTGTCAAGATTGGCCAAGTTCAAGTTTCACACACTTTCTTCTTGATCCAAGAATAACCCGTTGATTGCCTTCTGGGGGTGGATTTTATTAAAATGTTTAAACTTACATTTGATTTTAAGCATGTGCTAATCTTAATGCCTGAGGTTAGTCCTCCCACCCCTGAAGAGCCTATTGATTTTTCTGCAGTTATTGCGAGCGACAGATTGTTAACTGAGCACAAAAGCCAACTTGGTCAGGTTTTAAACAGCAGACCAGGGTTATTTTCTGACAAGCCAGGGTTCACACAGGTGGTGTATCACATCATTGATAAGGAAGGGGATAATCCCATAGCATGTAAGCCTTATCCATGTCCAAACCAGAAAAAAGCTGAGTTCCAAAAACAAATTCAGGACATGCTCCATTCAGGAATTATTAAGGAATCACTTGTCCTTGGGCAGCACCTGCTTTTCTTGTTCCCCCCCAAAAAACAATCTGGAGAGTATCGTTTTGTGATAGATTATCGGAAACTGAATGCGGTGACTAAAACTATCAAATACCCGTTACCTATAATTAGCGATATTTTCCAAGACTTATCGTCAACAAACTGGCTGTCAACTTTAGATTTAGCTAGCGGCTATTGGCAGGTTGCTGTACACCCAAATTCAGTGGAGAAAATTTGTTTCATTACCCAGTTTGGAGCGTATGAGTTCCTGAAAATGCCCTTTGAATTGGCATTTGCTCCCGCCACCTTTCAGTGCCTAATGGACTCAGTCTTACGTCCTATGCTCGGACCTAATGTCCATGTCTATCTGGATGATATAATTGTCTCTTCTGAGACTTTTTGAGGAGCATCTGTCTCTGTTGGACCAAGTTTTCGAACTGTTACATAATGCGGGTTTGACATTAAAGCCTGCCAAATGTCAAATTGGACGCGACGAACTAGTATATCTGGGATTAAAAATTACCCCTAATGGTCGTCTAACTGACGACTCAATGGTCAAGCCAATTTCTGACTTTCCTAGGCCTAAGTCAGCAAAAGAGTTATCTCGATTTTTAGACATGACCGGGTGGTATCCACAGTTCGTTCCGCGATACGCTACTCAATGCGAACTTTTATTTGCATTAAAACGAAAGTATAGGCACTTTGTTTGGATAGACACTTTGTTCGTAATCAATACATCATTGCAGACCACGTACACCAATAAATGCTGATTGCCTTCCGTGTGACTGATGGGATCTTCCAACACGACAATGCGACTTGTCACACAACTAGAAATGTCCGAGAGTGGTTGGAAGACCACGATGAAGGCTTCAAAGAACTTCTCTGGGCCCCTAATACCCCAGAATTAATCCCAATTGAGCATCTGTGGGACCATCTCGATCGTGTTGTTCGCTCTATGCATCCTTCACCGGGCACCCTATATAAGCTGCAGATGCACAGCAGTCAGCATGGCTCCACATACCTGTGAACACCTTCCAGCAGCTTACTGAGTCACTTCTAGCCCGCGTAGCTGTTATCCGCGCTACACACGGTGGTTACTCTACGGCGTTTTCTCTGTTACTCTTTTTATATATACATATTATATATATAACTTCTATATATTCTCAGATTCTGATTTTAAAATTTTTTACTATTCATATATATATCATCATCATCATCATTGTCAACCATTATCAATCCACTGCTGTACGAAGGTCTCCCCAAGTTTCCTCCACAACGGTCTGTCTTGTGCCAGTCTCCTCCATGTCAACCCCGCATACTTTCGAATTTCATCCACCCATCTTCCATGTGGTCTTTTTCTGGGTCTTTTCCTGTTCCTTGGAATCCAATCTAAACTTTCGGCTGTCCATCGATGGTCTGTCCTTCTGGCAGTATGTCCAGCCCATTGCCAATTCAGGGATTTAACTCTGATCATGATGTCTTCCACTCTTGTCATTTTTCGGATCCACGAGTTCCTCTTCTTATCTCTCCTGGTTACACCAAGCATGCACCTCTCCAGGCTGCTTTGAGTTGTCTGCAGCCTTTGTATGTCTCTTTTAGTTAAGGTCCACGTCTGTGCACCATACGTAAGCACTGGAACGATGCATTGATCAAACACTTTTCTTTTAAGACATAATGGCATATTGCTCTTGAAAATTATGCTGTTTCTTCCAAAAGCTCTCCAATCAAGTTTTGTACGCCGATTAATTTCTTCATCAATGTGACCCTCACTTGATATCTGCTGTCCAAGATAAACGTACGTGTCTGTTATCTCCAGCTTTTCTCCATCAATCGATAAATCTTCATTTCTTGTAAAGGCATTGAACATTACTTTTGTCTTCTGAAAGTTCATTTTCAATCCCACTTCTTTACTCTTGTCAGCAAGTTCCTGGATCGTACTCTGCAGCTCTGATGGGGTAGTTGCAAAAATGACTATGTCATCAGCAAGACGAAGGTGGGTTAGATAATCTCCATTAATCTTTACCCCTTTGTTTTCCCAGTTCAGTGATTGAAAGACATTTTCCAATGTGGCATAAAAGAGCTTCGGCGATATGGTGTCACCTTGTCTCACTCCTTTTCCAATTTTTATGTGTGTTTTATTTTCAAACAGCCGAATCTTTGCACTTGCATTTTCATAGATGTTATTAATAATATTAATATACGCATCTTCAATACCGCAGGATTTCAGGGCCACTGTAACTGCTGATGGTTTCACCGAATCAACCCTTATATATAATTTGGAGTAGAAATCTTTTACTTTTGTCAAAATTTCGCCTGTATTTCTTGTTACAGAACCATCTCCTTTTCTCAGAGCCATTATCTGTTTTCTTTCCTTTAGATGAAGGCCTGAGCCACAATCTTCCACCGGTGTACCATGTTCTTTATATGCACCAACAGGGATGTTGCATTTAAGGTTTGTCATCATTTGCCCCACTTCCTGCAGTTTTGGTTTCTCTACAGAAACCAAGGTCACTTTGCTCGTATTAATTTAGTCTGTGTCAGTCAAATTTTCTTGATAGTTTTCTAACAAAATACTTATCGATAATCCTTGTTCATAAACGTAGTGGATCTCCAAAAATGCAGCTTGTGCAGTACTCTCTTACTGGCATGTTTTGCTGTATTCTTTTTGGGTTCCAAACAGGACTTCTGTAAGCATATCAGGGTTTTTAACTGTCTGCCGAATAAATACCATCTTTCTGTTTGTCATACTCACAAGCTGTTTCGTACGTATTAGGGACAACTTCTAGATAAATCGGCACCTTGCTTTGAAAGTTGGTTTGAGCTTTTGAAAGCTGCTTTAAAAAAGTAGCCTTGGATCATCCATTACACATTTTTGGAACTCCAGGACAATTTTGCAAAAACATATAACAGTGAAGTAGCATCTTGTAATGCATGCAAACTGTCTTCTTCACACCCAAGGGTGTACTGAGAGCACCCCGCAACCACCACGCTGCGGGTGGTTGCGGGGTGCTCTCAGTACGCCCGTCGCTGCTTGCAGTGCCTTTCGCCTCAGTAAAAAGATTTTACAAAGTTTTTCATATGAAAGTAGTTAAAAATAAAGAGCAAATAAATCCTGACGGCTGATTTAAAGGAAATATTAAAAAGAAAATCAATTTTTGGCATTTTTTTCTAATAAATAAGATAAATATTTAGAAACATTTCCGCGGTTTTAGTTTGTAAAAACTGAATGACGGGAAAGCATCCATTTTTTTTTGGAGGACTTGAGGCCCATTTTCGCAGCCATATACACTGCCGGACAATTGCTAAGGACGGATGACAATAGCAACGATAGCAACCATAAAATGAAAGGCAGGAAAATGTGGAAATTAGCATAGGTGCGGGATACAGTAAGACGTGTTGTGCTTATGAAAATTTTGGATTGCCGAACTTGTTCGTGACGTCATAGCGCTGATAAGAGATATAAAGGATTTGACGCGTATTGACCGTTGATGCTAAAACGCAAAGTTGAAAGGGAAAGAATCAATTGACGAACTTGCAATTTTCAGTATGTCTTCCCGACATCACCTAGAAGATTTTACGCGTGGCCGTATTATTGGCAAGATTGAAGAAGGGCAAAAAATAACAGATGTTGCCAGGGAGTTCGACGTCAGCCACAGTGTTGTTTCAAGGCTTTGGAAATCATTTCAAACAAATGGAGAGTGTAGCAAATGTCACGGGAGAGGTCGTGTTCGCAGTACGACACCTGCAGAAGATCGGTACATAGTACTATCAACAAAAATACACCGGCGCAGCACAGCTAGTGAGGTAGCAAATCAGTTTATGGCTGCTACTGGCAAGCGGACCTCCCGAAAAACTGTCGCCAGACGTTTGCATGAAGGAGGACTATAAGCCCGCCGTCCTGTTGTGTGCATCCCATTGTGCAGACGTCACCGTACCGCCCGTTTGCAATGGTGCCATCAACATCGCAATTGGACTGATAACGACTGGTCTTCTGTCCTCTTCTCAGATGAGAGTAGATACAGTCTATCATCCGATTGTCGACGACAACTGATCTGGCGTGATAGTGGTACTGCATATTGTCCAGCAAACATACAGGAAAGGGACCGATATCCGACATGTAGTGTCATGGTATGGGCTGTCATCATGATCAATGGCCGTACGTCCCTCTATGTGCTTCCAACTGGGACTATGACTGGCCAACGATACATTAATGATGTTATGCTAGCTCATGTTCGCATGTTCCGTGGTGCTGTCGGTGATAGATTCATTTTCATGGACGACAACGCAACATGTCATCGAACAGTCGCTGTCCAGGAGTGTCTTGAGAGCGAGGATATTCAACGCCTCGTATGGCCAGCACGTTCTCTAGATCTGAATCCCATTGAAAATGTGTGGGATGCTTTGGGGAGGAGTCTTGCTGGTCACCAATGCCCTCCAATAAACAAGGACACCCTCATTCGTGCACTGACAGAGGAATGGGATAAATTACCCCAACAGCTGCTTGATAATGTTGTGCAAAGCAGGACACGACGTGTGGAATCTTGCATCGCCCTCCATGGTGGCCATATTCCGTATTGACATCTTACGCCGGAACGCCTGCGGACGATAATTGCATTTTTTTCACGTTTACGTATTCTGCACAAAATGGCCTGTTTGTTCCTTGAACACGTTCCAAAGCCTTCAGGATTTCAGAGCACAATAAATTGCCTTTCTTGTAATGTCCTGGCATTCTGACATTATTTTATTTCACTTGGAATCCATCCACACTTACTTTTTTGCGCTATATAGCCGTTTTTGATCCGTCCTTAGCAATTGTCCAGCAGTGTATATGTATATTAGCAAGACAATGCGAAAGAAATATTAGTTCCATGAATTAAATTTTTGTACCAATGAGAATAAGGTGCTATGTATTGCAGTTGTTTGTACATAACTACGCATCCTTCACAATGTAATGAACTAAAACATGTTCTTCGAGGAGATGAAAACACAGACTTGTGGGACTTTTTTTATAACAGAGTCAAGAGAATTTTTTTAACTAAGTGCGAAAACATTGTGAAATTATGTTAAGTGTAAGTTTTATATTCAAGAGTAAATAATTTAAGTACTTTTACTTTTTTTTATGCTACAATTCTTAATTGTTATTTATTTGCCAACATATGTTCTGTGTTTTCTTATAAATTGGAAAAGATCATCAGACGCTATCTTATGACAGTTGAGTGTGTGCGTGTGTGTGATCGTGATGAATTTCAAAGAGATGGCTAGTTCTCTAAAAAAAATATTTTCCAAAATAATTTCAAAGACATGGTTAGTTCTCTGAATAATAAAATTTATATATTGTATTTTGTATTCGTATAAAACAAGGGCAACAGTTTTGGTTTTACAAAAATTACCTGTAGGCTCCAAAGCATTATTAAAACGCTCATAAAACCTATTAATAATATGAAAATTAAAATTTTAAATTATTGAAATAATAATATGGAATTAAAAAATTTCCAAATAAATAATAATGATAATTAATAATATGGAATTTAAAATTTTCAATAATTGAAATCTAATCGTTTTTCACAAAATGGCCTCGAAGATATTTTTTGCGGGGGGACCCGAGTTTCTCAAGTTCGCCACTGTTCACACCGCAAAGTTTCAAGTAATATCTTACCAGTTTCAAGTAATACCATGAACGTGACGCGGTTCCAAGTGCACGCTAAATTCTCTGTGAGGGGTCTTAAAGAAATAATATAAAATAAAGTCCTTTGTGATTATAATTTTGTTAATTATCAAGTAAAATTCATTATTGTGTCTTAAAATATTGATAAAAAATTTGATAGCACCTCCGATTTTTCCAGAAAAAATTTGTAATTTAAAAACTTCGAAAGCTGCTCCAAAATCTAGGCAAGGGACATGTGTAATTTAACTTTCATTTACACTGCATAGCAGAAAGGGAAATTGTTACCCTTTGCGACGCTTCGTAAGGAAAGCATCCATGTCAATCAAATTTTGTTGAAATCATTATATAGAAACAACTGTCATTCTCATCAAAGTCAAATATTTTGATTCGTAGACTAGGTATAGCAAGCTCCCGAGAGTTACATTTTCACTTCTTTAACTGTGCTATGCCATATTATAAGAAACTGAGATAGGTTTTCGATTGAGTAATTACAGATTATCAGCAACAAAACTTTGCTTTTACCAATCAGAAATTTCGGAGGTTTGAAATTGGGGCTATAATAATTCGTCTATGCTCCCGTGAAGTGTTTCTCCGAGCAAGTAATCCAGGTAACACAACCTTGCAATTTAACATAGGGACAACATTGAGCGACTGATTCCTAAACAAGTTAGTAAAATCATCCAATGCATTGATTATGATACGCTTTCCAACATACCAGAAATCATTACTCAAGTTATTAATGAAGTTATGAGGATAATGGCTGTAGAATAAATCTCGCTCATATGCCCTGACCTTTAACCCCATCTCGATTATATTCAGCAGAACCGGTTAAGTATACTTCCGGAACAACATGAGAAAGTTTTGTCTCAATCAAAGCATTTTTACGCAAGTTATGACGCATAAGGGCAATGGAATGGATCCCGCAATTATGTCCTGACCTTTGATCCCATTTCGCTCATTTTCAATAGGGTTCGTCTCCAGGTGGTCTCCTACCACATTCTAAAATTTCGTCGAAATCGAACTACTTTTAGATGAGTTTATCTCAATCGCCTCAATCGAAGTATTTTTACGCAAGTTATGACGCAGAAGGGCAATGGAATGGATCCCGCTTCTGTGTCTTGACCTTTGACACCATTTCATCCATTTTCAATAGGGTTCGTCCCCAGATGGACCCCTACCACATACTAAAATTTCATCGAAATCGAACCACTTTTACGCGAGTTATCGTGCGAACGGACAGACAGACGGACAAAGCTGGAATATATAGGCTACGCTTTTCAACCAACGGTTGGAAAGCGCTTCTGATATATAATAAGATATACGATTCTTCAACCTACGGTTGGAAAGCGCTTCTGATATATAATAAGATATACGATTCTTCAACCAACGGTTAGAAAGCGCTTCTGGCCGCCCCGGTGGCGCAGTGGTCTAAGGCGCTGGCCTATGATCATTCGTCCGTAAGGAGTCCGGGTTCGAATCCCGGTCAGGCATGGATGTTGTGTTTGTCTTACGGCACTGGCTCTCTCCCTTCCCTGGAACCAGTGACCCTAAATTAGGGACGGGCGACTGCTTATAGCCCTTTGAGTTGCTCACGGTGGTCGTTAAACCTCCAATCAAAAAAAAAAAAAAAAAAAAAAAAAAAGCGCTTCTGATATGTAATAAGATATACGATTCTTCAACCTACGGTTCGAAAGCGCTTCTGATATATAATAAGATATACGATTCTTCAACCAACGGTTGGAAAGCGCTTCTGATATATAATAAGATATACGATTCTTCAACCAACGGTTGGAAGCGCTTCTGATATATAATAAGATATACGATTCTTCAACCAACGGTTGGAAAGCGCTTCTGATATATAATAAGATATACGATTCTTCAACCAACGGTTGAAAAGCGCTTCTGATATATAATAAGATATACGATTCTTCAACCAACGGTTGGAAAGCGCTTCGGATATATAATAAGATATACGATTCTTCAACCAACGATTGGAAAGCGCTTCTGATATATAAGAAGGTATACGATTCTTCAACCAACGGTTGGAAAGCGCTTCTGATATATAATAAGATATACGATTCTTCAACCAACGGTTGGAAAGCGCTTCGGATATATAATAAGATATACGATTCTTCAACCAACGATTGGAAAGCGCTTCTGATATATAAGAAGATATACGATTCTTCAACCAACGGTTGGAAAGCGCTTCTGATATATAAGAAGATATACGATTCTTCAACCAACGGTTGGAAAGCGCTTCTGATATATAATAAGATATTCGATTCTTCAACCTACGGTTGGAAAGCGCTTCTGATATATAATAAGATATACGATTCTTCAACCTACGGTTGTCAGTGTTGGGTCTACATTAAATTTCAAGGCTGTGCTACCTGAGAACGTTCTTGTTAAACAGTTCCATTGGAATTAACAAAAGAGGTCAGCCGTCTGTTTTTTTTTTGTTTTTTTTTCGAGAGATTTCGCTGGCGATTAGTGAACTTCCGTGATGATTATTTTGCAAAAGTCTACTTGGGCGGCAGACGTACTTCTTTTTTCTCTAGAACTACTAGTCCTTCTTCACCGACATGCATTCAATGGTCATGGACAATAGTAATGTTGACAAAGAAAAAAAAATGACCCACAAAGCACACGCTGCATTGAAAGACAATGATTTAGACAGATATTCCTAGATGAGACGATACATGCTTCAAAATTGGAATACATAACATCATAAAAAAAGAGGAAAAACAGGTGGCACAAAACAAATTCTGAAAAGTTTTAAGCTGTGTTATATAAAGCTAAAAATGAAGCAAAGCTGTGTTATATACTCGTATAGGTAAAAATGAAGCGAAGCTCTATGAAACAAGTACTGTAAAGCACATTTACAGCGCAAACGATTAGCAAATCTTGCTTCAGGCAGCACTGCATTAACTGCGTACTGATTAAACATTAAAATACTAATAATACTTAATTGTATCAGTCGTTTATGTCTACAGAAATTAACCATTCATTCATTTATCATATTTCCACAACTGTTTCGACAGAAAGTGCGTATGGCACAAACATTAGAACAGTTATGCTATATACATCAACAGAAAAATAAATTTTGAACAAAACGCAAAGCAGTGCTTTTTTATATTTGGAAAGCTGCAATATACACCAAAGAGCCAAAACATTATGACCAGCTGTTTTCTTTTTTTTTTTTTTTTTTTTTTTGCAAACCGAAGCAACTGCAGGTAAAAGCCGGCTCGTGTGAATACCATGAAATGGTATAAATAATACCTGATACTGAGCTCTGTTAATCAGTGCTTTTCCTGTTCTTCAGATAGGAAACCCAGCGGACGTAAGCGAGTTTGACAAAGGCTAAACTATAACAGCCAGAGGTCTGGGTTAAAATACTTCCTAGACTGCAGGGCTTGTAGAGTGTTTACGCTCATCCGTAGTTAGTATCTTCAAAAAGAGGCCCGAGGAAGGTAAAACCACTGGCCGCCTAGAAGGTGTTGGTCGACCACTGCTCATCGATGCTAGAAGTGAACGAAAGCTATCACATATGGTACGAGCCAACAGAAGAGATACTGTGGCGGACCTCGCCTGCAATTTGAATGCTGGTGACGGGAGTAATGTGCACAACACACAGTATATCGAACCCTCCTGAAAATGGGGCTGTGTGGATGCCGGTCACTCCGAGTTTCCATGCTAGCCTCGGTTCATCGTCGCAAGCGTCTACGATGTGAACATCAAAACTGGACCTCGTACATCGTTGCAAGCGTCTACAAACGCGAACATCAAAACTGGACTTTGATTGACTGGAAGTAGGATTGACAAACGCGAACATCACACTGGACTTTGGTTGACTTGAAGTAGATTGACTTTGATTGACTGGAATTAGGTTGACTTTGAAAATCTGAATTGACTGGAAGTAGGTTGACTTTAAAAATCGGAATTGGCTGAAAGTAGGTTGACTTTGAAAACCTGAATTGAATGGAAGTAAGTTGACTTTGAAAATCTGAATTGTCTGGAAGTAGGTTGACTTTGAAAATTGACTGAAAGTAGGTTGACTTTGAAAATTGACTGGAAGTAGGTTGACTTTGAAAATCTGAATTGACTGGAAGTAAGCTTACATTGAAAATCTGAATTGACTGGAAGTAGGTTGACTTTGAAAATTGACTGGAAGTAGTTTGACTTTTAAAATTGACTGGAAGTAGGTTGACTTGAAGTAGGTTGACTTTGATTGACTGGAAGTAGGTTGACTTTGATTGACTGGAAGTAGGTTGACGTTGAAAATCTGAGTTGACTGGAAGTAGGTTGACTTTGATTGACTGGAAGTAGGTTGACGTTGAAAATCTGAGTTGACTGGAAGTAGGTTGACTTTGAAAATTGACTGGAAGTAGGTTGACGTTGAAAATCTGAGTTGACTGGAAGTAGGTTGACTTTGAAAATTGACTGGAAGTAGGTTAACTTGAAGTTGGTTGAATTTGATTGACGGGAAGTAATTTGAATTTGAAATTTGACTGGAAGTAGGTTTACTTTGAAAATTGACTGGAAGTAGGTTTACTTTGATTGACTGGAAGTAGGTTTACTATGATTGACTGGAAGTAGGTTGACTTTGATTGACTGGAAGTAGGTTTACTATGATTGACTGGAAGTAGGTTGACTTTAATTGACTGGAAGTAGGTTGACTTTGAAAATCTGAATTGACTGGAAGTAGGTTGACTTTGAAAATTGACTGGAAGTAGGTTGACTTTGATTGACTGGAAGTAGGTTGACTTTGAAAATTGACTGGAAGTCGGTTGACTTTGATTGACTGGAAGTAGGTTGACTTTGATTGACTGGAAGTAGGATTGACAAACGCGAACACCAAAACTGGACTTTGAATGACTGGACTTTGATTGATTGGAAGTAGGTCGTCTGCTCCGATGAATCTCGGCCAAATGTGGACGGCCGAGTACACTGTTAAAAGTTATGTGGTGTGTTGCACCAAAAAGGGTGCTACCCCAGCTGCACCACATCCTGAGAAAAGATCCACCATTAAGTGATGCAAACAAAACACAACAACATGGTGCAACCTTGCTCCATAATGGAGTACAACCTTGTACCATAACGTGATGCAAAGATGTACCATGTTTTTGGATTTTGTTTGTACCACACAATGTTGTACCTTTTCTCTAAAAGTGGTGCACCTGGTGTAGCACCATGTTTTGGTACATCCTACCATAAAATCTTAACAATGTACGTGTGCGTTGTTAGTCTTCGGAAATGTTGGTACCAAGATGCACCGTGGGTCACAAACAAGCTCGTAGATGAAGCGTAATGCTTTGGACATTGTTCCGCTGGGAAATTCTACTGCCGAGTTACTCGACAATGCTTTGCAGAACATGTGGAAGTTTTCCAGGCATTTCCCTGGTCTGGAATATCCCCAGACATCAATCCAATCAGGCATCTGTGGCTTGTTTTGGAACAGCCAATCATATTTGCCGAGGCTCAATCACGTAACTTACAAGAGTTGAAGGATCTGATGATGACGTGTTGGTACCAGATACCACACGACACACAAGGCCGTAGCCAGGAATTTTTTTCGGGAGGGGACCAAAATGTTTTTATCGGCGAAGTATTCATTTCTTTTGATGATTGAATATAAACTAAATTTTTTTAGCTTACAATTCAAAAAACTGTACCAACCCTTCCTTCCCCCACCCATTTTTGGGATTAGTATTTGTAAAATTTTCTTCGTAAATTTGCGTTTCTTGTAAAACTTCCGCCAGTAAATTTACAATAAACATAAATAAAACACAATGGGAGGTCATTCCTTTAGATAACTATTTTTAATGATTTAAAAATTATGTTGAACCAATGTTTTGATACAAGCAATAACAATTACAGTATGTATCGATTGAAATTTTTAAATTTTAAGGCGAAAATTAAAACATTTAACACAGGTTTGATACAATTTGTACAAATCAACAAATTCAAGACATTTTTACATTAAAAAGAACAAATAAGGTTTACATTTTCACTCACCTTATGAAAAATTAGCACTCCTTAAAGATTTAATCAACGGATTTAAAATTTCGTCCGGTTGCACCTCAGTATTGCAGTGGGTTGCTAAAAGTGCTAATCTACTCAGTCTGTTTTCTCCCGTTGAGTTTCTTAAATATGCCTTCAATCGTCTAAGTATTGAAAATGTCCTTTCTGGCGTAGCTGTGGAAATTGGAATTACAGCAAGAATCTGTAACAAGGTATGTGAGCTAGGAAAAGATTTGAATCGCATTGTAAAAGAGCCTCCATTGCGTTACCAGGTCTTGAATGAACATCTATGTTGATCCATTTGCTTCGCCAAACGGACTACGAAAGTACTGCTGTTTGCGTGTATGTTTTCATAAAATCTTTTGCAAGTCGTTAGCTCTTTTTCGCAGTTTAACATAACATGACGATGAAGAAATATTTGAAGCGCTATGATTAATGTCTGGTAAGTTTCGAATCGTTCATTAATTTGTGTTCGCATGTGGTCAACAAATGGCACGAAAAAATTCTTCCGGAAATATTCTTCGGGAGTTTCTGATGAAATATTCCCTCTTTGAATCATCCTGGATGTAACTCTTGGCTTTGTGATAACTCCATCAACTTATGTGATCGATTTTGACGCTGCATTAAAAGTAACACTGAATTTATCGACGGCGTTACTTCTTAGATGGTCGAGGGAAGCTACCACGAGAACAAAAGGTTCCAGTGATGTCGTCAAATCGCAGTCAACGTTTTGAAGAGTTTTCGACAGCAGTAATGTCCACGAAAATACAAAGTGTGCAAAGTTTGACTACAAACTGGCCTTGGGAAATAGCACATAATAGCTGATGAGTTTTTGGGAGGATATGCGATTTTTTATATCTTGCAAATTTTGTAACAATAGACCTATTACGACGTAGATTACTCGGAATCTCAATAAAGCTTCATGCTTGTAAACCAAAAGTGTTTCGTACATTGATAATTAATGTCGTGTGCTTGGAAGCTGGCAATACTTGTTGATGAAACCTTTGAGAACATCGTTATTTTTCGCAGATGAGCTAAAAAAAGTTCTAACAAACTGAATTGTGCCTATACAGTTTCATATACGTATATGAAATTGTACAAGGATCCCCTAGTGCCAAATGTAGAGAAAGTTCTCCACAATGGACGTATAAGGCCAAATAAGAAAACAAAAGCATTATTTGTTGAAGTTCAATTTCAAAAAAATTGATTGGGATTTTGGAGGGGGACCGGTCCTTAAGATCCCTCCCCTTGGCTACGGCCATGACGACCCATCCTTAAAAATATTGAAGCGTCCACTCTTCGCCGGGACCGTAGTATTCTAGATCTTTTCCAAATTCTGCTTAATATTATGTTGATCCTCCATCATCCTGGCGGGTCGTGGAGGATCAACATACACTGCTGGCCACCCAAAATGCAACACCAAGAAGGAAGCATCCGATTGGCCTGAAATTCGCAGCATGCGTCGCCCACGAGAGAACATGCAAACGATTAGCATTGCAGGGCATATGCAAATCATGTGCGCCCGGCACGCCATCTAGAAGCACTATAAGAAGGGTGCACCGAAATGTGTAATGCTGCCGGACCTGTGCGTGGGAAGCTTCCTGCTGCCTCGTCGCAGAATACGGCAATCATTCCAGCAGCACGTTTCGGAGTTCGACAGAGGACGAATAGTGGCTTATCGCGACAGCGGTTTATCGTACCGAGACATCGGCGCCCGTGTGGGACGACTTCCAGCCACAGTGAGGCGAGTATGGATTCGGTGTGTGCAGGAGGGACGGACGGACCAACGTGAGCGATTGCCGCAGCCGCGGCATACCACAGAACGAGAGGATCGGCGTGTTGTGCGGCGGACATTGACGGCCGCCACATCACGAACGTTACCGCAGGAATTAGGGTGTGTTGCGCAACAACCTGTGTCAGTACGTACCTTTCGACGTCGTCTGCAGGAGCGGGGACTTGTTGCACGGCACTCATTGCTCCAATTACCATGGACGTTACACCTCCGGCGAGTGCGGTGGCAGTGGGCCGTTGAACGCCGCACCTGGACTATGGAATAGCACGATATTGTCTTCTCCGACGAATCCCGCTTCTGCCTGCAACACCACGATGGTCGGATCCGCATGTGGCGGTACCACGACGAGAGACTATGACGCCTGCATTTTGCATCGCCATACCGGTCCGTCGCCTGGCGTTATGGTTTGGGGCGCAATTGGATATGACACCCGCACCCCTCTGGTATGCATTGCCGGTACACCACACTGCCTACGCTACATCTCCGACGTTTTGGAGCCTGTAGTCCTTCCTTACCTGCAGGACCTTCCAGCTACCACGTTTCGGCAAGACAATGGGCGCCCACACGTGCCTCGCATCGTGCAACAATTCTTCACGGCCCACCAGGTGTCACTGCTGCCGTGGCCCGCCTGTTCTCCTAATATATCGCCCATCGAACACGTCTGGTGGCTGATCGCAAACCGAGTGGCCCGGCAAGCTCCACCCGCAGCTACGCCTGATGAACTGTGGCAACGTGTAGAAGCAGCCTGGACCGACATACCCCAAGCCCACATCCAAAGCCTCTTTCGTTCGATGCCGCGGCGTGTAGCGGCCGTTATTGCCAACCATGGGGGCCACAGGAACTATTGATGTCTGCGTGTTCCGCAAGTCGCACGGGCCTGTAAGCTCAATCGTTTCATCTTTGTATCTGTTGTTATGTATCCAGTAAATCTGGCTTTGCTATTTCGTGTCCTCCTTGGTGTTGCATTTTGGGTGGCCAGCAGTGTAATATCAGGCAGGTGGTCATAACGCTTTGGCTTCTCGGTGTATAATGTTTCAATGATCGCCATGACCGTAGTATTCCAGATCTTTTCCAAATTTTATCGCTATCTTTATTTGGAGGTTTCACCTACGCTGAATGAAAAAGAATTGTATTTCTTCAAAAATGGTTCCGTAAATGATGAAGTGCGTAGGTGCTATATTATTCGATATGACTCTCAATTTTCCCGTGGTGGATTTCAAAGCCTCTTCTCCTCGCTCCTGGACCAGATATTTTCCCGACTGAACTACACCGACTTTAGCTTATCGCTGCAACTTGCCGTTTTGACTCATGTGTCAGCTCATTGGTACTGCACAACCAAGAAAAGTTAACGTGTAATTAAAAAAAAAAAAGAAACGTATTAAAGAAACACAGCGCATTTTCGTCCATAGATGGCAGCATATTATTCTGTCGCAAATTACAGCGCAGCCCTTACTGTTATTACACCAGGTAGTATTTTTTTTTTGTTCATGTTCCAGTGTACTGGCATTTTCTCTCACTTTTCTTTCACAGCTTTTTTTTTATTTTTTTTTATTTTGACTGATTCCAGTGAACCTGCACAGAGTTGAAGCACTTTCAAATATAATATATTAAACATATACTGTATGTACACAGTATACAAAGCATTACTACAAATTCATTTACGACTGATATTTTTACATAAGGCCCATAATATGATTATAATAAAAAATACGTAGGCATTAACCCTTTAACGACTATGACCCCAAAATATTTTATCACTCCAAATACCATAACACCCGAAACTGTCCGTTGGTTCACTTCTTTGTTTAGTAACAACAATAGTGACTGAGGGTGACACCTGCAGATGCATCATAGGTCCAGAAAATTTGAAGAACGGGCAAGTTTAAGAAATCTGACTCACTCTAGACAGGCGTTTCGGACGGCTATGGTCGTTTGTATGCACGGGCGATTTGGGGGTTATGGTCGTTCAAGGGTTAACATAGCTAATCCGTACATATAAAACTGAAAGCCCTCACTGTCTCACTGACTCATCACCAAATCTCAGAAACTGCTGAACTTTCAGATTTGGCTGGAATGTTCTTTTTACAACATAGAGGCGCACTAAGAAAGGATTTTTTCCTACGATAACTTTAAGTGCGTCGAAATGGGAATAACCCAGCTGTGGTAACGCTAGGACGTTTTGCAATGATCGAGCCATTGCTGCCCATCAACTGAAGCCCCACCCTAAGTTTTGAATGACTTGAGTTGATTTTGAATGACGTGAGTTGACTTGACTATATTTTGTTCTAAATTTATATAATAAAAAATCTAAAAATTTAGGTAAAAAGCGCTATATCAAAATATGCTTTGCATTTAAAAATTTATATTATCGTTTGATATATCGAATGTCAAGGTTTTTTGAGTCAAAATCAAATTACAAACAATCGTTTTCACCAAAGCAACAGTAACGTCATACAAGTGGTTTCTTTTTTTAGTTAAAATCAAATTACCATTATTCGTTTTCATAGAAGCAACTGTGAAGCCATATCATTGGTAAGGTGACTGCAATGGATATCAATATGCGGGTAGATTTTCATAGTTATTGAAATTTGAAAAAAAAAAAAGTTTACCCCTTGCGATATTAGCGATGGAAACAAAATTTTGCTCACGCTTCCAAAAACATCTGAATTGCTAGCTTTTAAATGTACAGTTTCGAACGAAATTTTTTATGAGCAAGGTTCTTTTTACATTTATGCTGAAAGTAGCAACGTATTTTGTTCTGTTTTCTATTATTTTGTTGTGTTGTCTATTAATATTTTAACGATGAAAGTGAAGAAAAACAATGTATTTTGATTTGTTTCGTGTAGGCTTGAAGTTATAAAGTTATAGAACAAACCGATCAATTGCAATATTAGTATACTATTTTATGGTACAAATGACGGTCCTTTCCTGTTATCTGCCCGCCACTCTTTGCTTTTGTTCATTACATAAAATGACACTATTTGACTTCCGAACAAGAGCGCTTTCAAGCAGTTTCCGATTTTGAGTGTATCGTTCCGTTTTGTTTACATGAAACCTGATCACACCCAACATGAGGAAAAGTAGTTCACGATAAATGTTATAGGAATTTTTTTATTGATATTAAAATGACACTATAAATAGCAAAAATCTACTTATTCACTTTTTAATAAAATTTAAACTTTAAGAAATATATAACAGAAAAAAATTATACAGTATAAGAAAACAAATGAAAGCAAATAATAGCTACAAATTAGGTACCAACATCACTGGGAGCCAATACGTATGACTGATTGTCTATTTGTGACCGTTGTCGATAAATCAAGAAAACTCATTTTGAAGACACATATTTCCAAAGCGCAAACAAACGGTTAAAAGAACATTCTTTCTGAATGACCACACATAATTCCAAAGCGCAGACAAACGGTCAAAAGATCGTGATCACTGCATATAAGTGGTACGCATAGAGAAGCACGTGATCACTGCGCATCTGCTGTCGAGGGCTCTGTGTTCTACTTTCAAAATCGGGAACTACTTGAAAGGTTTCTTATTCGGAAGTCAAATAGTGGCAGGCAGATAACAGGAAATGTCCCAAATTATATTATGGTATGGTATGAAATCCTGTATTATAGAAATATTTTTAATATCACGTTCGAAGAACGGGTCTTTAGCTAGTCATAAATAAATTTAATCGTTATTATTTATTTTTAAGTCGAAACATTACATTTTCAAGGCTATTAAGAATCTACGTTGTTTTTTTATCAGTATTATTGCTGCAAAAATAATCCTTAACAACGCCAAAAGATTTCAGCGCATAGCAACATTTGCGTGCTGATACACTTACCATTTACCTGGAAAGTGTATCAGCACGCAAATGGAAAACATGCACTTACCAGGAAATCATCATCAATCTTGTTACTAGATACGTTGTCATTGCAGTTTTTGTTCACACTCATTTCAGTTAGAGTCATCGTTGTCAGATCCGCTTCGCAGCTGACGTAATCTTGGAAGACAAACTCATCTTCCTGTTAAGTTACAGTATTCCAGTCAGATTGCGCAAGGATGTTTTCTTCGGGTGTGGAATCGTCTGGAAGCCCGCATGCCGATGTCGGATATGCAAATCCATCTTTTGTGAAACAGTGTAATATTGTATCCGACTTATTGGCTTACTTTTTTTGTTATTATTATTTTTTTTTTTTTTTGACTTCTTTGGCTATTTCACGAGTATCGGAACGCTTATGCAAATGTTAGCGACACGACACTGCTCGAAGAATTGAAGAACAATGTTTTGGACTTTCGGAAAATTTCCAGTTTGAACGCGTTTCGTCAGCGTATGACTTACATCAACTTTCTTCAGAATCTCTATTTCGGCTTTTCAAATCAAGGCTTTACAAGATAGTGAAGCCGTAGCTCCAATGCAAGAAAGCGAATACGAAAAATGTATGAAGATATCAAGGAAAGACTGCGATTTAACAATGTCAAGCAAAAGTAAGAGCTACTACAGTGCCAACTGAGCTGGCCAATGTTAGGTTACTGGCGTGAGCATTCCGCAAAGTGAGTTACAGAGCAGGTGGATCACAGAAAAGAGGAAAAGTGAAAGGCGGAAGAGAGGCGGGATTGGAAAATGGAAAACGGAATTCGCGGCGAAGGGAAGGAAGGGAAGCGTTTTATCAACGGAATTTTCCTGGTTTGAATTTCTAATTCAGGACAGGGCAGTTTAACGTATAAATGAGAAGAAAGGTAATTCAGTTAACGTATAATTAACAAAATTTAACATTAAGAACAGTTTAGAACTTTTGGACAGGCGACATTTTATGTATAAATGAGAACAATGAATAAGTTAGAATCGTATAAATGAGGTTCTGCTGTGTGTTATATGAAATAAAAATCGAAGATGACCTCAAGAGGGAAAACGTACTTTGGAAACTTCTTTTTCCCCCTTTTTGTATATGAATATACCACTCTGAGCTCCCCTCCAATTGACAAGCTCTTTATAGCATGTGTAGCAGCGGCAGAGTTTTCTTTCCATATTAGTAGATTCCGATTAATCGGGGCAGCCGTTTGTTGGTACGAAGCTTTGCATGAGTGGGGAAGCCGTTTAATTAGGCTAAAATGCTCTAGCTCCGATGTTTTCCGATTAACCGAAATCTACTCTCTGGATGTGTTTTTTTATACCTGCCACATCTCCTCTTGAAGCCGACATTTTTATGGAATAACCTGCTTCTCTATACTTGAATTTGTCTCTTCTCGTTCAGAATTATTAATTTTACAATTTAGTGGGATTACCTCTACGTATTTTTCTCCTCTTATCCGTTCTTTATTATATTACATGTAAAATGTTTCACGTTGCTACCGAAGAACTGCATCTCCCACGGATACTAGGTTTTTGGTTGAACCTTTTTCCCGGTTACTTTATACTCATTGGTTTACTTTCCAAAAACATTTCTGTCCTTCATAATACCTAAATAAAGCAGTTGCTTTTTTAGGGTGGAAGGGGAGGGGTATTCTTGAAATCTCATTTGAAATTATTATCCCGTTGTTCTCAATTCGCCCTTTTTGACGACAACACCATGCACACCTCAACATCATTTGTACAACGATCAGCATACTCCCGACGCATCTTGTCAATAAAAACGTGCCGTAGTGAACGACTCTCAGTAAGGTTGGAAAGTAATTTTCAAGAATAGACTTACTATATAAAATTTCGAATATTTGACTTTTCAGTCTATTTCCCCCATTTGTTTTGCCTGCAGTCTGCTGGAAAAAGAGTTCTACGAAAATATCGTCGTTTCACACAATTCATTCGAATACTCATTTTTAGATACATGGTTACTTTATTTGAAACACTCTTTTTAGCACGTCTTTTGTAAAAAAAGATCGTGCTTATGTTATCGGTTTATCCGTCCGTCCGTCCGTCAGTACCCACGATATCTCTGCAACTCTTAGTCCGATTTCAAACATTATTTTTGCACTGGGAAGCTTTAAATATGCGAATGCTAATACTTCATTTCGTTTTTTCTTTACGATGTACAATTTCGCCGCTAGAGGGCGTAAATGCAGATGATGTCGAATTCAAAAATACGTTTTATTCCACATTTTTTTTTCTAAACATCCGCTTGAAAAAAATATCTTATCTTTCGATTCCATTTATGTCGAAGAGTATTTCAGATATAGTTGCTTTTTTCAAGTTACGTATAGATTTTCCGCTAGGGGACGTAAAGGTAAATTACCTTTTTCCCGATAACTCTTCTTCTAAAACTCCGATTTGAAATTTTTTTTTTCAGCTGATACACCTCCTGATGGAAAATCTTTTGCATATAGTTTCTAATTTTGGTAAAGACCACCAGGGTACGTAAGTGTTAATTTTCGCTTCTGATAAATAAATATTTGCCACAAAATCTGAGCTTCTAAAATATCGATTGAAAAAATAAAATTGTTTCGTGGACTCATGCCACTGGCATCGATAAACCTTTTCGGAATATTTTCTTCTTAAAATATGGGTACGTAAGTGTTAATTTTCGCTTCTGATAAATAAATATTTGCCACAAAATCTGAGCTTCTAAAATATCGATTGAAAAAATAAAATTGTTTCGTGGACTCATGCCACTGGCATCGATAAACCTTTTCGGAATATTTTCTTCTTAAAATATTCCGTAGCTTCTTCGCCAGGGGTGTAGATGTATATCTTTTTTTCTCAATATCTCTACTTCTAGGTGTCCGATTTAAAAAAATCCTTCTTTGTTAGATAGTGTTTTCGGTGTGACATGTTTTTCATATAATTTCAAAATTTTCAAGTAATTCATAGACTTTCCGCTAGGGGGCGTAAAGGTAAATTGCATTTCCCCCTATATCTCTGCTTCTAAATCTCCGATTTGAAAAATTCTTCTTGCGCCTGATACAGCTCCTTGTGGGAAATCCTAATTTCTAATTTTTGCCCATAATTTCTAATTTTTGTAAAAAAGTTTGGCCACCAGGTGGCGTCAGTCTTAATTTCCGCTTCTGATGAATTTGCAGCAAAATATGAGCTAAAATCTCGATTGCAAAAAACGTCGTTTGTTGACCGATACTACTCATGTCGACAAACCTTTTAGGAGCATTTTCTTCTTGAAATAATGCATAGTTTCTACGACAGGGAGCGTAGATGTATATCTTATTTTTGTCAATATCTTTACTTTTAGGAGTACGATTTGAAAATTTCCTTCTTTGTTGGATAGTATTTTTGATGCCAAATGTTTTTCCCATAAATTCAAAATTTTCAAGTAAATCATAGACTTTCCGCTAGGGTGCACAAAGGTAAATTGCGCTTTCTGCTTTATTTCTGCTTCTAAAACTCCGATTAGAAAAATTCTTCCTGTATCGCATACAAGACCTGATGGAAAATATTTTTCACATAATTTATAATGTTTGGTAAAGAATGGTTTGGCCACCAGGGGGTATAAGTGTTAATTCCTTCTTCTGGTGTATTTGTAGCAAAATCTGGGCTCCTGAAAACTTGACTAATTTTTTTTCTTTCTCTTGGGCCGATACCGCTCATGTGGAAAATCCTTTTGAGAATACTTTCTTCCTAAAATAATGCATGATTTTCCCACCAGGTGACGTAAAGGGATATCTAATTTTCGTCGATATCTCTGTTTCTAAGAGTCCGATTTGAAAAATTCTTTCTGTGTTGGAGAGCGTTTCCGGTGTGAAATGTTTCTAATATAAATTCATGTTTTACTTAACGCACAAGTCTGCAACCAGAGGTCGTAAACTCACGATTCCGTTTATAGCAATATCTGAGGAATTAAAAACCCGATTGAAAAACTTCTTCCTTCCGTCAGATACTATTGTTTTCCATGCATTTCCTATTGACTTTGAATAGCTTTGATAAATTTAATTTGCTTCAAAACGGATTCAAAAGAGGTGCTTATTACACCCGAAAATTCGGTGTCATCTTTCTTTTCTAAAATTAAAAATGCAAATTCCTAGCAAGCTACTTCGAAGCGTATAATTTACATACATGCTAGTGTTTTGAGTATTTGAAGTTCGTTGCGATTGAATTAAGTAATGTCCTTATTTAAAGTTGTTGAACATAGAACACATTAAATAACTAAGTTGAAATAAATGTTCAGGATGAAAAAGAAATCAGCACTTACACAACTTGAGCTAGGTAATTATCTTCCACGGAGTGGCAACGCACGAGAAGTTTCAGTGATCAGCACACTTTAGTTGATAATCAATTCATAGTTAATCACATGATTCTTATTGGCAATCTCTTATATATGAATATAGAAATATCCACATCGTATAGAGTTCTTTTTCTATGTCGTCCGCCCATGGCGGATTGAGTTCCTCAAAGACGACTACGCACCCGTGAAGATTATTGGCAAATGAATGTAGCTGGCTTGCCATTCGCTCTCCTGCATAAAAGTGCGTCGTCAGTCGACTTGTCAGGGAATTATCTATGCATTCGCGTCCCCAAACACAGTGAGTCTACGGGAAACTTAGGAAAAACTGCAGACGAGAATTCGAACACCCGTCAGAAACGCCCGCCTCCCACACAGCGCATAGCGACTTAACTAACTGCGCTGCACTGTAAAAAAAAGTTGTAGTTTTTACAGAAAATTACTGTAAATCGCTACAGAAAAATGCCGTAACCACATTTAACAGTTTAAAACTGTAAAATCTACAGTTTTGGGGATGGCAACGCGCCGAGCTACTGAACTACTTAACGCGCATGCTCAAACACTTAGCCTCGCGTTTCGAAGTAGTTTGGTAGAACTTAGCAAAATAACGAGCAAACGGGATTTGTAATCTCAGCATTACAAGACATATTAATCATTCTCAGTTCCACTAAATTATTATTACGAGGTTAGAATTTCCGTGTTCCACTTCCGAGATTTATCATTCTTTGTTTTTCTTTCAATTTCAGGTAATTTTATTTGGCGTTGAGCTCTTCGCCGGATTGTTTGTATGTTAGGCTTAATTTCTACGTTAAGTTCGCTGCATATCACTTCACTTTATTCCTATTCAATATCTTTCCCTAACGTTTTGTATCTGTTTGTCCAAAGTTTTTTTGTACTGTAGGAGACTAGTGCTTTTTTCATTTGGAAACTTTTTGATTACAGTTTAACAGGAAAGTTCATGTGGACATATGCTAACTATTCGGCTACACGTTGGTCTAGGCATGAGTTAAGACTGGGCACTTATCTGCTTTTAGCGTATGTTTGCCTCTAACAGATATAAAGTACTTTTAACGACTACCTGTACTATTAATGGTACTATCGTGTAAGTGATGGAATTTTACGATAAATTCATAACTTTTGGACTGGTGACATTTTGGATTGTATGTGAGAAACAAACGAATTCTACTACGTAACTTTGCAGGACGCTAAAGTACACATTTACCCATAATTTTGTTGCTTGGTTAATTCTCCAGGATGCAGTGCATTTGTTTATGGGATGCATGATCATCTGACAAATTGCTTCATCCAGGCAACTGGCTTATTCAAGGAAAATTGAAAAAAACAACTTGTTGATCATTTGTATTTACTTCTCATAACCTTTTTACATACCACCCAGTAAAGACGGAAATTTACTTTTGCTCTGTCCGAATTTTAAATTAGTCTCAAATATCAGCTTTGTATAATAACATGACCATGTAGTTTTGCTTTCTACGTGACTCATTAGTTGAATGTGAAAATTATTAGAAGAAGAAGAAAGCATGGAATACCTTCCAAAAAGTCAAAGCCTGGAATAATGATACAGGTAAGCATAGTTTTTGCTGCTAAACTTTTGAAATGTTGTACAGAATGTAGTTACATGCCTAAAGTTTTGCTGAATGAAAGTTTCTGAAGAAAGTACTTAATCCATGCCTTAAAACAATTCTAAATTTTAGTATGCTTGTCTAGTAACCTTTTAAAAATATACCCTTATTAAAATAGTTTCTTTTAGTGTTTTTTTTTTCAATATCAAAATTATATGTTCAGTTCCAAACTAAGAAAAACCTACTTAACAAAATACAAAAGGGTTATAATGCAATTGAATAACATGCACCATCTGAAAAATGGTTTTACTCAGGTGATAAATTTATTGTGAGAACAATATTTCTAGATATTGTGACCACGATAGCAGATGCATACACAATTTGTACTACTTGACTCTATTTCTGTTTTCACTGCCTCGGTGACGCAGTGGTCTAAGCAATGGCTTCTGATCATTCATTCGACAGGGGACCGGGTTCAAATCCCGGTGAGGCATGGATGTTGTTTTGTCTTACGGCACTGGCTCTCTTCCTTCCCTGGAACCAGTGACCCTAAATTTGGGACGGGCGACTGCTTATAGCCCATTGAGTTGCTCGCGGTGGTCGTTAAACCTCCAATCAAAAAAAAAAAAAAAAAGCCCACCAAAAATTTTTTTATTATCATAACTTCCTCAGAGTTGCATGATGAATCACTTAGTTTTGCATGCATCTATAAGTTTCCTTGCTCAACCCACGCTCGTCATCTGCCACAAAAAACAGAAAAACAATTACAAAAACCACAAGTTGTGAGAGTCTGAATAAATCATAAGATATATATATATATATATGATCAAATGTAGATGAGAATTTAAACATTCAAAATGCAATTTTACCTTGAAAAAATGTAGGCACAGAGAGAAAAACTATCACACTTTAGAAACACTCCTGTTTTACTTCCTGTTTGACACTACCATGACTGAAAGTTACAAGAATTAGAAAATAAATTTAATTTAATGAAATAAGTGAATAAATCATACTTTCTTACTCTGTTGTGTAATCATTATGAAGAAAGAAAAACATTGGTTTATAAAACTTGATTGTTTAAATAAAGGAGGCCCACAATAACATAGCTGATTAATATTTTTTTTTATTATTTTTCCTTGTTATACTTTTAAAACATAATTTAAATCTGAAAAGCTTAATAAAGGTATCTGAATACAAATACATGCGTGCAATTACTTAGACATTTACCCTTCATGGGGCACGTAAACAAATATTTACAAAGTGAAATAACTGTTCCTTAACTGACATTTTGATCAAGGAAAAAAATGCCACCATTTGCAGTTTCTTTTCTACCTTACAGTCTGATCATTACTTCCTAGTGCTAGGACTGTATTTTTTTTTCAACTACTCTGTTGAAAAAATACAGGGTGTTTGAATGGGGCTATACAACTATGCATATCTGGAATAACTGTGGAATGAGGTGGCTATGCTACTGGCTCACCTCTACCAATCCACCCATCTGGAAAACAGGTGTTTGGGTACGCCATCAAATGACGAATATAACAGCCCGTTTCCACAAAATTATTGTGCCACACACACAGAATGTGCCCCTATTCAGAGGTTATTTGCCATATTGTGTGCGAAAATTCCTTTGAACTTTGTGTCGCAGACATTGTTTCCTCAAACCAAAACACACAACATGCTTGCTCTGCACCTTCGAAAGTAACCATTTCGCAAGCGTTTGTTGTGGAACAAGTGCTTTAATGCCAGTCCAAAGATATCTGGCTCCTGGATACAAGAAATTCCCAGAATGCAATTTCAGCCTCCTCTCGGTTCCTGAAGGTCCTGTCCTTGAGCGTAATTGCTAAAATGCATGAACAGGTGGAAATCCGTAGGTGCCAAGTCAGGCGCGTAGGCAGGATGTGGGAAGGGTTTGAACCTCAGTTCGTATCATTTCTGTTTTGTCATATGTGACACATGTGGTCTTGCGTTAACATGGCGGAGAAAAGGACCCTCCCTGTTTACCAAAGATGACTGTTTGGAACACAACTTCTAGTGCATTGTCAATTTCTTTACAGTATGTAACTGAGGTAATGCTTTCATCAGCATTCCAGAACCTTTAGTGTATAACACTGAACAATCCCACACACTGTCAAGACTTTTGCATCAACCTTGGTTTAAGATAATGTTTTGGTGGTTCAACAAGGTTCAGTCACTGTCCAGATTGCTTACAGTTGTCACATAGCACCCACTTTTCAACACAAGTTACAATGCGATCAAGTAGGGTCTCCTTTTTTGTTGTGAAGCAGAAGGTTACTGCACTTTTTGAACCATTGTTTCTGATGTTCCATTAGTTTGTGTGGGACCAACTTATCGAGCTTCTTGGCCTTACCAATTTGATGGAAATGATTGGCACCAACACCTTGTACTGTTTGGTGAGTTCACTGACTGATGTTGGAATTTGCCTTCAGAACATTGTTGTCAGTGACCGAATGCCGTACTCACTCCTCAGCCCTCCTTATCTCGATTGGCTAATGTCACTGGAATGAAACTTTGCAAGCATTGTGGGAAAGTTGAATATGGCATCTCAGAAAATCTGCCATTATTTTCTGAACAACCTGATAATTAGTATTATGAGTGAACTATCAATTAGCATTATTAGTAAACTTCATACTGGACCACCAGATTTTGTTAATCAGTGGTACACAAAAATCTTTATTTCCCCACGGGTGGAAAAAAAAAGGGTAAACCTTCCGAAAGTGGCCCAAAAGTAGTTTCTGAAGCGACGATAGATGGCGACACGTTATCGCTAAATCGTGAAGCGTAGCGTAACGTAACGTTATGAAATAGGCAAAGGAAGTGAATAATATGGATTTTAGGTGGCCCTTAAAAGGGCCTTTATGAATGTACATTCTTGCATATGTGTAAAATATTTATTACGACGGAAGAGTGAGTTTTCCTCATGAATCTGAAACTGTCTACTTAGCAGAATAAAAGCCAGAAAACCTTTATCTGCCGGGGAAGAACTGCCTGATCGCACGAATCAGGACTTCAAAGCAGTGTTCTGAGGAAATTGGGCAATTCCGTCGGAATAAATATTCCATAATATGGTCTGCCAAGTACATTTTGTGGTTGCCCTGTGTTAACTGATGCTTAAGGGGACGCCAATTGCTCTCTACTCCTTGTGTATGCGCCCCTGTGATGGGATCAATGAAGTTGAGGGAGTGGTTGACTGTGAAATGTGCGTAGCCAGAGCGCCATCTATCGGAGCGGGCCACTTTCGGAAGGTTAGCCAAAAAAAAAAAAAAGCTTGTCCTTAATGTACTAGCTCTGAAAAAGGGAACCATTGATTTTTGTGTATAATGGGGGGGGGGGGGGGAGAGCCCTCTCTGTATTTATTCTTAGTGAGCAATCGGACTGTGAAGTTAGAGTTCACTGTAAACTTAGCCCTGTGGCACAAATTGGGGCGAGGGGGTAGAGGTCTGCACAGGCGAGATCAGGCCTTTTTGTAGTTTAGAGAACAAAGCAACGGGTTGGGCCAAGTCGACCCATTCTTTTATCGCAATGGTAAAGAAGAAAAAAAATTCCTGGATTTCCTGGTGTGTTAAACTGTTTCGAAGGTTTTACTTCCATGACAGCCCAGGGCGTCGTAAGAAAAGCAACAAGAGGCAGAGGCATGCAGTGTTTTTACCAATCTAAAGTTAAGATGGTAAAACCATTTTGGGAGCTTGTTGACAGCAAAAAGATTTGCCACACTCCGTGAGTGTTCTGTAGGGTGGGGGGGGGGGCTCAGGGGTGTCTGCAGTGGGGTGAGGGTGTTTTTCTATGACGGTGGGACGGCATGGATTTTTTTCTCCTATCCCTATTCTGATCTTTTGTAGTGTTACAGCTTACTAGTTCAGAGAAATGGATATTCTGAATGCATTTAGTCTTCCTTTTTCTCTCTTTTTAAAGTTTATGGCTGTCTGCTTTCCTTGAAAAAACCATCTGGTTGATATGCGAAAGCTTGGAAACTTTGATTTATATTCTAAACCAAGAAATTTGGATCTCTAGTACTATTTTAATTGTAATTGGTGTACAGTTCCTTGTTATTAATTAATTATATTTTTTGGTAATTGTTAAAGTTTAGTTAATATTTTTAGGCTTACTACATTCAACTTAAAATTTTCAATAATATCCCATTTCATTACTTAATTTTCACATTTTTCGTAAAATACAATAGAAAAACAAAATAATACCAAATGGCACATCACAAGCTTCGAGCCAAAACTAAATAAGAGAGGCAATTGATGGGCCCGGGCTGAATGTCTGATATTTGAAACGGGCTGGGTCTTGAATGCCAGTGCTTGGGCCAGGCTCACCAAATTAGGCCCTTGCAGACCTCTAGAGAGGGGGTATTTTTGTCTACGTCTGGTGGTGCCCTAGGAAAATCAAATCCTATTTCTAGATGAAATTGACCCAGGAACCTCCGATATGGTATCCTAGTGCCTTAACTATGTTTTATAAAGATTTGACCACGTGCAAATTTGAATAGTTAGAGCAATCTGTTCCTTTTTATAATGTAAACTTAGCAGGGGTCGCACTGCCGATTGCCATCTTAGCAATTTACGCAAAACGAAATCATTTTGGTGATGGAAAAAACCTTTGGCAATTACCGTTTCATTATGTTATAACACTTTGGTGAAAAAAAAATTGAATTTGGCGACTAAATTGGCAAAAACTTTAGAAAAGCCAGTGCAACCCCTGCTTAGTAATAACATAGTTGCTATATATATGTATATCCATACTTGACATATCCTAGGTGCCAGGCACTTAGTTTTTTGTCCCTGGCAGCAAATATTATTTATTTCAGACTTTACAATTTCTAGTAAATAATGTAATTTGTGTTGCATAATTTGCAGATTATCTGTTAAGAAGTAATAAATTTAGGTACTGCAAATACTGGTAGAGTAAAATAATTTAAAAAAATTGGTACAGCATTTAAAAAAATATGTGAGGGTATTGTCAGGAGAGGTGTGATTGGAAAAGTACCAAAAATGTAACAGGAAAAACGTAACACAAACGCCGCAATAGAGGACCGCCAAGAGATGCAAGATTTTTTTTTAGTTACAAGCATTCTGACATAAAATATGATGCAACGAAGTCTATATATTTTTGCATGTGGGAGTCTGTGTTGTGAGCAGCACACAGAGCTATTCCATGGCACTTAACCATTTTGCAATATTACATTCTCATATATTTTTTTTTATTTTTTATTTTTTTATTTTGAGACATATAAAAAAAAAAGATAAATACTACAGATTTATTAGGTCTAACTAATGAACTACAGTAATGTTGCAAAACCCAGGTATATGAGTTCCTTTGTTTATTTAAAAGTAACTCAAAAGTACTTAAAAATTAGTTACTTTTTTATAAGCTGATAGTTTTTTTTCTTCATCTTTGGACTTTTGAGTCAGTCATCCTGTGAATCGTGGCTTTTCTGCCGGAAATTATGGTTCATGATTAACACGACAGATGGTGGCACATTTTCTATGGATTATATGTCACATTTTTTCACAGCCTTGTGTATTATATACCACCGTGGATCTTAGAAAGAAACTTTTTGTGTGAATTTTGTGGTCTGCAGGTTACACAAAGGTAAAAGTACAGTACTTTGAATTAATATGTACAAAATATGACTTCTGCAAATAGTATTTTAATAAAATCAAAAAAAAATTTAATTTTTTGAGATCAGCAATGGATGAGTGGGGAAAACAAAATTATGAAGCAAATTGAAACTTTGTTTTGCAAATAAGTGCTTTGGGTTTAAAAAAAAAAAAAGGAAATTGACAACAGATGTAGTTATTATTTTTTGGCTTAGCTTCATCAACAGACATCATGCATTTTTTTTTTAAATTTGACTTCATTCATCTGGCTTCTAGATCTGGAACATATTTGTCAAGTGCTGTATGTATATATATATATATATATATAATATATATACATACATACATATATATCTCAATTCTAGTTAAAAAATTCTATACATACCTCAGTAAAATACTGGGGTAGGCATTCAAATTTTAGTATATCAAGTAGTCTAACATTTGCATTAGACTTCTACACACTCACAATCACGGGCCACAGAAATTAGCTCCACTGTTACACTTTGTGCAGTGCATTTGTTAGAATGATATAATTAAGGTGCTGTTATGTGTTTTTAAACAACAAAAAAAGCTGTTCTTTTTTCAAATAACAGCATGCCCCCAAAACATCATGTTAAATTGGAGAGCTCTAAAGCAAGCATTGGGGACATTTGCACATCAAAACATTTGGCACACACAGCCTATGCTTCCTCATGCCTCAGGGTTTTTTTTTTCATTTTATGTATTTGTTTGTAATAGCTCTATTTAAAAAATTAAAATAAAAACAATTTCGAATTGCGTTTGGCCATATTTTTTGACATTCTTTAGCTGCAAAGTAGTTTGTTTTCCCCTTTAATAGTAACTGATATAGATTTGTGAACTATCAGTTATATCCTCAGGGCACCCTACCTCTGCCAGCCATGAATAACACCTGGAACAGGTGGAAAGCTCTTGAAATAAAATTATTGGTGAATAACATAGTTCAGTAATATTTTTTTTAATGTGCAGCAGAAGATAAGCAGCAGGCTGATGGCTAAAACCAAACTGTTCTATTATCATTCGGTATTTCCTTTGTGTAAAAGAACTTGCATTTCTATTTATAAAAAACGGGTAGCTATTAGTTTCCTTTAACAGCTTTGTGTAATTTACCCGAATTTCTTTATAAAACCCATGTTTTCCCATTATTTGTGGCCATATAATAGCACATGTTTCTGCAGAGCACACACTTTTGGTGTTTAAAATTGTCAAAATGAAATTTGAAAATTGGTACCTACACGCAGACGGCAACCATCATTTGCTATATAGCACATCAAGTTGTTTTCACGGCATAGGTGTCTTCTGCTACATGGAACTTCTGGTTACCAACTGATAAGCAGTGTATGGGTAAAACTCGAAGCTCCATGTTATTGCAGCAATTTCCACGAACAACCTTGGCAAGATGGCATAATGAAGCAGAATTTCGAAAAGCTCAAAACAAAATGTAGCTGAATATACAGCCCACAAAATACGAAGCTTTTGGTGGGAAGCGAGAATCGCCCAGTCAAACTGCGCCACATAATATCGCAAATCAAAAGACTTGAAGATGATCTTTTGCACAGCAAGAATTCCCAAAGCAACCAGAACTTCCAGTATTTCAACTTCCACGCACTTTCTGCAGTCGAAAGGAAATATTTACTGATTTTTAAAAGCATTGATCCTATCTTATTTAAACTTCGCAAGATCTATTCGTAAAGTAGAACAGACACGCGTGGCAAAAAGATGAATATATAGATTAATATTCAGCTGGGAGAAACAATCCATTTTCCTGTGACCTTTGGTAGTTGAATGCTCTTTCGCTGCCCTGGTGGCGCAGTGGTCTAAGCAATGGTTTCTGATCATTCGTCCGACTTGGGTCAGAGTTCAAATCCTGATTAAGCATGGATGTTGAGTTTCTTATGGCACTGGCTCTCTCCCTTCCCCTGGGACCAGTGGTCCTAAATTAAGGAAGTGCGACTGCATATAGCCCATTGAGTTGCTCGCAGTGGTTGTTAAACCTCCAATCAAAATAAAATTAAAGAAAAAAAAAAAGCTCTTTCTGCTCAGCTGTAATATGACAGCATGCGGCTCAGAGGTTTACATATCCACAGCTGATCGGTTGGCAACCAGCAATTGAATTGCCAAGAATTACCTGTGCTGTGAAAACAACTTTACGTGCTATTGCAAATGGTGGTTGCCGAAGCATCGCAGTGGGTAAGTACCGATTTTCTTTCATTTTGCAACCAAATTTAAACTCCAAAAGTGCATGCTCTGCAGAAACATAGTATCATGAGATCACAAATAATGGGAAAACATGAGTTTTATAAAAAAATTCAGATAAATTATATGGAGCTGCTAAAGGAAGCTAGCACTAAAAAATGTTACGACAGCATTGAAATTTTTTCTAAGTACATAGCATAAAATTTACAGCTGTCCCAGTGACGTAGTAGGCTTAGCGCTGGCTTCTGACCATTTGTCCACAATGGGTGCAAGTTCAAATCCCGGTATGGCATGGATGTTGTGTTTATTTTACAGTACTGGCTTCCTTTCCTGGAACCAGTGGCACAAATTATATGTAGCTCATAGCCCATTAAGTTGCTCATGGAAAAGTTGCTCACATTTACTGCTTATTCAACTTTCTCATGGTAGTTGTTAAACCTCCAAACAAACAAAATTCTTATGAAGCATGCATGCAAGAATTGATACATTAAATTACGTGTTACATTGAGATTCAGAAGTCCAGCCAAAAACTGCTACCTAATTTCTGGATGAGAAGAAAAGTTATAGTTTTACGTAAATAAACAACTCTCCAACAGGACCAGTAAAATAAGTAGTTTAGTGGTCCTGTGCAGTATTTATTTACTAATGCCAACAACAGATCATTAGCAAATCCAAAGTTCAAACCTCTGATAGCCTCATGCATATGTAACTGAATATGTATAAATTTCCTTCTATCAAAAAGTGTCAAATTATTTAAAATCAATTTTTGTGTCAAAATTATTGTAAGTGGTGCTTTAAAATAAGTTCCATGGTGGAAGCTTTATTTTAAAGCATCATTTACAATAGATATTTCTCTCTTTCTTGTGAGATGTATCTAATGCATAAAAAGCTAAGATAAAGAACACTAAGAAAAATACCTTGTAGGATATTTTTGTCAACTTTTAACAGCTTTTTAATTCTTATGTTTAAGATTCTTGTTTTAATCCATTTCAGAAGAAACTTGTACTCTCACCCAACACTCATGCTCAGCATTGATCAAAAAATAATAGACAGAATTTCAAGTTCTGAAAAGGAATTTGCTATGCTGCTGCCAACTTGGAATTCATTTAGAGGTGAGGCTTCAACTTAGTTTTGAATTGTTAGTTTTGTGTGCATGGCTAGTTTAGTGCTCATCTTATTATAGAATGAATAGTTCATTGCCAACTTCATATGAAATTGTTTTCGGAACTTTTGTTTAAATAAAATATGTTCAAGGTCGTTTGGAAAATTAAGTCTTAAAAAGTCTGGTATCCTTCTTGCAAAATTGCAATAAATAAAACTAAAATAGCTCTGACATTTAAAAAAAAAGCGAAGATCATTCAGCATTTTTTCAAAAAACGGTATCTCTTGTTCCTGTAGAGAAAGCCAAGACGAGCAAAGGTTTTGGTGTGGAAATAAAATTCCATTATAATGTGAACACTAAATTGGCTTCAAACTTGTGTAGTGAGCAAACAGCATTTTCATCTAGGTTGGCAATCAGATTGCAGAAATATATGCTCTATGCACACTGATGTGTACATCAGTTGTGGAACCGGTACTAAAATTTCTCGTAGTTTTATCTGCTAGCAAATTTATTTTGCAAGTAATGTGTGTGTGTGTGTGGGGGGGGCTTGAGTTTTAAAAATGTTCTAAAATTCCATTTAGTGAACAGGTTTTCTGTGTTTAAGTTCTGCTCATTTTATTTTTATTTCCTATACTCAAAATTGGTAATAGATTTTGCTGATGAAAACATTTTACAGTGTGTTCAGAAAAGTTATTTCTGATGAGTCTGAAAAACGTTTTGTGCTTCAAGCCCCCCCCCCCACCAAAAAAAATTCTTCAAAATCTTATCTGTAAAATTCTCTTAGATAATATTGTTGTATTTTATATAGGTTTGAAGTCTTAGAAATGTACATTATCTATGTTTTCTAACAGTACTGTTATACAAATATATTAAATTACTTAAATTGAGAATGGTATCAATGAAATTGACTGAAGATTTCAATGAATGTTAATAAGACTAACTCTGTAACTGTTAAAGTTAAAATCTTTAATAAAGACTGGCTTTATAGTATTAAAAATTTTCACATGTTTAAAATAGTGTAATAATCAGCTGTTTGACAGTATCAACAAAGCTTGTTCTGTATTGTGTGGGGGAAGACATTCCACGTTGGGATTTTTCTGTACAGCAATATTTTGTAATATTACAAATACTGTGCAACTTTTTCACTAAGAAGAGCTTTCAGTGTGTTAAATATCCTCTCAGTAGACAAAACATTAGAGATAAGGGTGATGGGCAGTTGACGTAGGCCTCCATCGCGCGAAGTGAAGCAGTTCCAAACCAAACGCAGGTAATAAATAGGTGGTCAGCGGGGCTTCTCAACAGTGCGTTGGAATTGATGAACGTGGGTAAATGCGTAGGTCTAAGCGCTGGCTTATGATCATTCGTCCGTGAAGGGTCCAGGTTCAAATCCCGGTGAGGCATGGATGTTGTGTTTGTCTTACGGCACTGGCTCTCTCCTTTCCCTGGAACCAGTGACCCTAAATAGGGATTTTTTTTTGGATTGGTGGTTTAACGACCACCGTGAGCAACTCAATGGGCTATAAGCAGTCGCCCGTCCCTAATTTAGGGTCACTGGTTCCAGGGAGAGAGAGCCAGTGCCGTAAGACAAACACAACATCCATGCCTGACCGGGATTCGAACCCGGACCCCTGTGGACGAATGATCAGAGGCCAACGCCTTAGACCACTGCGCCACCGAGCGGCTAAATTAGGGATGGGCGACTGCTTATAGCCCATTGAGTTGCTCACGGTGGTCGTTAAACTTTCAATCAAAAAAAAAAAAAAAAAGTGGGTAAATGAGGTGATGTTTGGCTCATACATACTGACCACTTAATGATTTAAAAGCAAATCACATCCAGGTTAAATATCGAAGGCCCAAGCATCCTGAGTAAGCAAATGGTACGGCGCATGCCCTGGGCTACAGCAGGAAGGCCAAGCAATGGTGTAAAAACAGGAACTCCAGCTAAAGAAACACAAGGGCCTTAGATGTGCGGTACTAGCAATGAGCTTTTGTTGTGATGGTAAATTTGTAAACTGGAAATTAAAGTTGGCAGTGAAATGTATAAAAACTGCCCCGGTAGCGCAGTGGTCTAAGCAATGGCCTCTGATCATTCATCCAAAAGGGGTTCGGATCCCGATGAGGCATGGATGTTGTGTTTGTCTTACGGCACTGGCTCTCTCCCTTCCCTGGAACCAGTGACCCTAAATTAGGGACAGGCGACTGTTTATAGCCCATTGAGTTGCTCATGATAGTCGTTAAACCTCCAATCAAAAAACAAAAAAATATATTATAAAATGCAATCTGCATTTTTATTTAAATAAGCACAGTAATTATTTTGTTGAATTTCTTACATCATAAGACTGTAGTAATTTACAATTCATGTTATTTGCTCAAACAATGATTATTGATTGAATTTTATGACAATATAAGTGATTTATTGATTGCTTTGCATTGGAAAATATCGTCAATGCATACATACCTTAATAATAATATGATATTCAAAACATGTAAAAATATTTTCATGAAAAAGGACATTAATTTTCTATTACAGTATATTGGATGGAGACCCTATTCGTGCAAAGTGCCAAATTTGTCACCAACCTATATTTCATAATCTATCGACTCAATAATGATTTTCAGAATTTCGTGTGATTTTTGTAAGCATTATACTGTATGTACACATTTAGGTTTAAAAAATGGGGGGGGGGGACTAATGTATGCAATGTAGGGTTAAAAACCTTTTAACAGATGCTCTGTGGATCATATGACAAAAATCATGGTATTTAGTGCACATTACAGAACTTTTAAAAAAAACGAATGTGAGTGCCAGTTTTCTAGGCACCTGGGATTTGTCAAGCCCTGGGACCTAGAGAGGGGATTATTTTAGGTGAAATTTCCAAGAAAATTTTCAACGATGACTGCAAAGTAATCTGGAAAAAAGTGTTCCTTGCACACTGGAAGGTCAGGTTTAACTCACTGGGTCTTTGTGGGGCCGTGATGACATTGTACTTGTGTAATAGTGAATTCAATTCTATGTTTTAGAATTTTTATTTTGAAATGTTAAAAAATACACCGCCTGGACCATTCTGACCATATCATCTGACTGTTGAGAGCAGTGAACACGTGACTGCACTGCCACACGGCAGAGTGGCTCCGGGCGGACCAGGGGGACCACTGGTAGAGAGGATCGACGGATCATGCGCCAGGCACAAATGGATTCCACGGGGACCCGGTCCGCTATACAGCCAAATGTAGCTGCTCCTGTGTGCCCCCCTTTCTTGAAAAAATTGCTGGTGGTATTGGCAATTTAGGAATGGTTTTAGCAAGCAGTGCACCACATAATAGTCTTGTCATAATTTGACTTTAGCCAATTAAATGTTTTTATCCAAGATTCCTGAACTGTCCAACGGTGTTTATTTGCGTACACTTTATCATAGTCCGCTTGCGTAAGTTTCAATTCTGCCAACGACACAGATTCAGATTCTGAAATTACATCACTCAACAATGCAGAAGACGAATTTGTAACAACCGCTGACAGATCGGAAATTCCACATAATAGCTTACCATGAGATATGCTCTCATTGCTGGATTCCCCCCCCCAAATCATATCCATTTATAAATAAAACTTATATCCGCAGGTAACACAAACTACTGTTCTCTCAGACAAACTAGGTAAGCTATCGGTGTCGGTAATTTTTGCTCTTCTCCCGGCTAAGTGTACAGGCTCATTCTTAAATCTTAAACGAAACTTAGGCTTTGTTTCAGTAGTACCGCTGTTCTTTGTGTGTGTGTGTGTGGGGGGGTGGCTTCCATTATTTCTCCTCCCTCACTCGCGTAAGTTGTATCAGAAATCCAACCCCACCCGGGGCTGTGCAATAAATATTCTGTGGTCACTTCCTCCTCATAAAGCACGGCTTTTTTGCCCATCAGTCTGCGTCCTCCTGTTTCAGGGCAGTTTACGCATTTTGTCACTAAACACCGGAGGCTAGTTTCAATCCAGGCATGCATCCTGTCGTTAACTGTAAACGCCATCTGGAGCAAAACTATGTATGGCCCCAATTTCTGGATGTAGAGCATAATATAATTGAAGAAGCACTTCCTCCCATAATAATAAAACAAATTCTGGTGATTTTTGCAGTAAAATAAAAAACACGCGACGACAGTCTTTTTTTTTTTTTTTTTCTAGAGTAGAAAATTCTCCATTCCAAACTTTTTTTTTTTCTTTGAACCTAGTTGCCCAACCGGGCTACTAGATTTCATTTTACTTACCCAGGCCAATAATTTACATGCCTCGGGCATCTCTGGCATGGTATTTTTCAAGCCCTGCTAGTATATGGATCATTGACGTGCCAGCGATTTGTGGATGAGATCCTACCACCCCATGTGCTCCCATTCCTGGCGGGGATTCCAGGTCGGACTGCGTGCCACAGATCCCTCTGTAACTGTCCTACAGCTCTGTTTTTGCCATTTGTATCCATCTGTATCATTAAGTCCATAAAATTTCAGTTCAATGCGACGTTTTCTTCTAAGTGCACAAATTTCATTGTCCGTGAGTGTAGTTGCAAGGGTATTGTATTCCTGAGATTTTCTTATTTTTTGTCTTTCTTTAGTATATAATTGGGCATAAACATTTAAATATTTGTTAATTGACCTTGATAAACAAATTCATTTTGTTATCAAGTGTGCAGCTCAGATTGCAATGCTTATACATTTGCTAATGTTTTATGTGCTATTTTCCTAGATGTAAGCATTTAGATATAAAATAAATGAATATATATTTCTATATGTTTCCTAAACTTGATACTTTTTTTTGTATAGGTGCCTTCTCAACATCAACCCTGAGCATGGAATCAAAATTGAGAGATAAAATGACCCATACAGTCCAAACATTCTTTTGTTAATGAATGACTGACTTTGAGTGGACAAAACAATATTGTTAAATGAGCACTAAAACAAATATTTCAGCTGTGTACCACAATTTCTTTACCACTTATTTAATAAAAACGTTATTTGTAAAAGATAGTCTATTTCATGTTTAATATCTAGTCTGCTTAGTTACTGATGTTATACGACTTCTCTAAAAGAGAAACTATTTTGAATCTGTGGTCTACATCTTTATTGTGGGAATAAAAACATACCTTTGACAGCAATAAAAAGCAATTATCCTTGCTGATTTCTTGGGCCTTTCAGCATTGTCACCTTTTTAAAATTGTAACCAATCAATGTAAAAGTAATTTTTAATGCATAATCCTTTGAACAAGCTGTACTGATGACAGGTTGAAATTCTGGAATTCTACTGTGCCTCGTGGTATAATGGTTTGGATGGTAATCACAAACTTTATGATTTGGTGATGAAAATTCAAAAGTATTTCTCAGTAAAGAGCCATTTTAAAAAAAAATAAAGTAGCCCTTTTATTGCTCTTTATGAATGACAGTATATAAATAAGAAAACACAGCTTAACATCTTATTTTGTAAAGAGGGAAACCATTGGGACAATTTTTTTTAAATATTTTCTTTAACTTTATGTGGCAGTAAAATATGTATGAGGCTCTTATAGCCATGCCTATGTGGCTTTCTTGAAAAGCTCTTTATCTTTGAAACATTCTGAAAGGTAAGTTGTGGCAAGGTCTGGAGAATAGAAAGGATGAAGTCCCTATTACCATAAAGCAGCCTGTGTTATGTTGTCGAGGGCCAACAATTCCCTATCATTCCTGTGTTATTTTGTGAAGAGGGAAACCATGTTCAGGCTGCCAAATTGTAATGCAATACTGACCAGATATGTCTATTATCTTGTGTTATTGCATCATGCTGTGACTGTGGTCTATGTAGCAAGTTAGATACTTCTAACATTTCAGATGTAATCAATGATCATCCTTTGGCAGCTCAATATTCGTTTGTGCTTTCCCTCCATGTTGTCTGAAAATCTGAGCTTCAGCTGTTTTTTCAACCTTTGTGTGTAACGTACCAGGAGATGGACGCACACGACATAAAGGCAGATAGGAATCAGAATAAAACGTCCGCGTAGCTTAATTGGTAGAGCAACTTGTTCCGGAATAAGCGGCCTCGGGTTCGAATCCTGTCGTGGACAGAAATGACGGAGAAATTTACTTCGTTATAATGGCGCCCGAACTATCCGGATGACCCGACCGTTCAAAATCTCGCATTGGTGTGATGTTCTTTCCACACCGCGAGATAGGAAAAATAAGAAAATCCTTTCTCCAGCACTTCGAAAAAAAAAAAAAAAAAAAAGGGGAGATGATGTAACGTACCAGGAGATGTGACTTACCTGCCAGAAGGACGCACACGACATAAAGGCAGATAGGAATCAGAATAAAACGTCCGCGTAGCTTAATTGGTAGAGCAACTTATTCCAGAATGAGTGTACCCGGGTTCGAATCCTGGCGCGGATAAAAATGACGGAGAAATTTACTTCGTCATATGTGTTTTTCCACACCTCGCCACACTGACTGCAGTTCTCAGAGAACACATTTTTATTGCTTTTATATCACACATATCCTACTTATAAGACCACTTTCACTGAATCATGTTCAGAACTGACTGATGATGCTGAATTTGCCAGCACACAAAACAAGTAAGCTTATAAGTAGCATTTGTTTAATATAAGCACAATAAAACAAGTGTGTATTCATTGTTATACATTATCATTAAAGTTTTTTGTGAGCACACTGTTTACTTCACCTGTTTCACAAGTGTTTGTATTAAAATAACACATTATTTAAAGCAAGTTTTACTATTCATTCAGCTGAAGATGCGTTCTTCCCTTATTATGTGGAACAAGGTCACAGGATTATTAACCTAGCTATCAGATATGCCTGAATTGCCTGTTTTTTACTGTTCAATATGTAATATCATGTACGAAAACTTAGAAATTGTCACCCTGGATTGAGATGTAATATTCAAGTTTTCTGATGTGATATTACATATTGAACAGTAAAAAATCACACGATTCAGGCATATCTGATTGCTAGGTTAATAATCTTAAAACTAAGATTTACAGTTTGACTGTTTCTTCTCTCTGTAAACAACAGTATAAAATTGTAAGAATTACTGTTTGTAAATCTTTCTTCACAGTTCTTTTATGTAAATAATACAGTACAAAACAAAGCTGTAAAAATAACAGTTCCTGACTGTTCCTTCCCATAAAAAATACGGTACAAAACTGTAAAAATTAGTTGTTTCCGTAAATAATACAGTACAAAACTGTAAAAATAACGGTTTCTGACTGTTCCTTCACAGTTGTTTTCTGTAAATAATGCAGTACAAAACTGTAAAAATAACGGTTTCTGACTGTTCCTTCACAGTTTTTTCCGTAAATAATACAGTACAAAACTGTAAAAATAACGGTTCAGACTGTTCCTTCGCAGTTGTTTTCCATAAATAATACGGTACAAAACTGTCAAAATAACAGTTCCTGACTGTTCTTTCGCAGTTGTTTTCCGTAATTAATACAGTACAAAACTGTTTTTTTTACAGTCAAAGGATGGCAACCTTATTAACGGTCCAAAACTGTGAAATTTACGATAATTTTTTTTTTACAGTGTGTGCTGGTGGTCTGCAGAGAGTTACAACACGTTTGTCATCTACACATATAAACCCACAGCAAACTTTGAATCTCTCCTTTACTCCACCAATATCACATTCGACAAGGAGCCTTCTGTGACGTGCCTGCCCTGCAGGACGCACACGACATAAAGGCAGATAGCAGTTAGAACGAATGTCCGCGTAGCTCAATTGGTAGAGCGACTTATTCCGGAATGAGGGGACCCGGGTTCGAGACCCGGCGTGGACAAAAATGACGGAAAAATTTACTTCGTTATAATGGCGCCCGAACTTTCCGGATGACCCGGCCGTTCAAAATCTCGCAATAGTGGGACGTTCTTTCCACACCGCGAGATAGGAAAAATCTGAGAATCCCTTCTCTAGCGCTTCGGAAAATAAATGTGTGTGACGTTGCATTCCACACACCAGATTGACTGGGAGTTCTCAAGTGTATGTTCTACAGCGAATGGCTGCCTGCAACGATTCATGGTCACGGCTGACCCATGGGCTATGCCCCGGCCCCTCTCGGAGGGGGGGGAGATGTGACGTGCCTGCCAAGCAGGATGCACACGACATAAAGGCAGATAGCAGTCAGAACGAACGTCCGCGTAGCTCAATTGGTAGAGCGAATTATTCCGGAATGAGGGGATCCGGGTTCGAGCCCCGGCGTGGACAAAAATGACAGTGGAATTTACTTCGTATTCTTCTGACATACCGGCAGCTTTCCCAACATACCGGCAGCTTTCCCAAAACTTTCGAGCTGTTCGGGAGAGCAATGCGCCATTCAGTGAGAAAATGTTTAATGCAATTTACACTCTTTGCAAACAATGAGCAAACGAAGCACCCCAAGGAAGTCGTTCGATCCTGATGAAACTCCGCATGCAAGTACGCCAGGGCGGAACATGCAAATGGACATTTAATTAATTTTGGTATGAGGATGTCGGAATGTAAGCTCGGTGCCACTAAGGAGACGATTCATCAAGTTTTAGTGCAAGATCTGGGAACGGGTTGTGCTCGTTTTGTTCCGCAAGCTTTGTCAGGTGACCAGAAACCTGCACAAGTGGAGTACGGAACAGACATCCTGGAGATTGCACAAACAACGCAAAATTTTCTCCAAAGCATCGAGGCAGGTGATGACTCATGGTATTTTCGTTGTGATTCTGAAACGAAGCGTCAGAGGTGCAAAACTCCACAGTCCCCCAAAGGTAAGATGATCAGCTTACAGAAGTCCAAAATCCAGACAATGCCTATGTGCGTCTGCTACAGCAAGGAAATTCTGCATCACGAATTTATTCCTGGAGGTAAAATTCTCACTGACAATGTTTGCACAACCATTTTAGAACAATTGTGCAAGAGGATTATTCGCGTCAGACTTGAATACAAAAACGGGCAATGGTTCCTTCTTCACGATAACGCACCCGCATACAGAATGGTCAGTGTGCAAAAATTTCTGGCACGAAAAGAAGCGTGTGTACTCAACCATCCTCCCTATTCTTCAGATTTGTCCCCGTGTGACTACTTTCGATTTCCTATACTAAAGCTTCTTGTAAAAATAAAGTTTTTTCAAGACATTGAAGACATACAAAGGGCTGTGACATCAGCTCTTCACTCCATACCAAATGATGACCTCTTCAAGTCCTTCCTTTCGTTGGTCCATCGTGCCACTTCTTGTAATGACGCAGGAGGAATATACTTCGAATAATATATATTAACGTAAGTTTTCCCGCTTTTCCATTTTTTTAAATGTCAGTCTCGTTATTTAGTTGCCACACTACGTATGCTACTTTTAAGGAACCATTTCTAGAACATCTAGCAGGGATAGGGTTGTTTGCATATTTTCCTTTGCATCATCTTGCACGGAATGTCGTGACAGACAACGACGCTTCCTGTAGTTTCAACATCGGACGTTGTGGGACACAAAATGGTGCTGTATTATCCGGCATATTAATCCCTATTTTCAGAAATTAAATATTGCAAACGCTTTCTTAAATAGCTGAAGAAGTTTAAAATTGTGGGGTGCCTTGCCAAATAATTTCAACTGTGTTTCTATACAAAAAGTGAATGAAGTCCTCATTTGTTACACAAGTCCTTAGAGAGAAACCTGAACGCAGCCGCTTCCTTTATTAAATTGAATGTACTGAAAGAAAGGGTAACAATCTTTCTTCAACTTTTAGAAAAAATGCCAAAATAGTAAATTGATGGTATTATGACACAATTAAAAACACTGTAGCCATAGGTATAAATAATTAAAAAAATAATTTTAGAAGAATTTCGTTTCGAGTAAAAACATGGTTTGGGAGTAACTTTGAGGGTAAATGATGATGTTTAAAAAGTAATTAGAGCAGATTCACAAAATAACTGCCATAAAGTATATTTAAATTGCATTTAGTTGTTTATTTCTCAACTTTCTTCCAAGAAAGACGTCACAGGGAAACTCAAATTGTCAAAGGCTAACTCGAAATTTCAAAGCCCGCTCAGACTTTATCATTATGCACTCAAACCAATCGTCGCTTCTTGTCTGATTCCCACTCCACCTGAACCAATTACTTGAAAATTCCATTGGAAAAATAAAATATTTTAAACATAATACATTTTTGAGGTTATTTATATGATACACACATATACGTCTTATACGCAATGCCTTTTGTGGTACAGCAAGCTACTTTGCGTTGCGGGGCTTGTAAAGTGTTTTAAACATGTATATCAGATGCATTTCGAAAGATATTTGCATTCCATAATACATATTACGCAGTACTTTTTATAGTAAGCAGAGCTACTTTGCTTTGCAGTATTGGAATTACATAAATTTCTTGGCAAATATAACTTGCGGTTCCTTTTAAAAGCTATTATGTGATCGTCAGTATCATCATTCCTTAGCAAAACTCATGTTTCAACAGAATTCGGCTCATACTAGCTACTGAAAGAAGCAACTCGGATTTGAAGAGCCAACTTTCAATTCCCATTATTGGAATTCAAAACCGACTATTTCTTTGTCTTTTAAGCCAATTACATAACAACTAAGAGCTCCAAAGGTAAACGCATTTTCTTTTCTTCAGTTTTGAGAACACCGTTGAAGTGTGAAGTCTGTGTTGTCTCAAACTTCACGGTTATTAAGGGAAGTATTCTTAGCTGATAAGGACAGCATAATCCAATTACATCTCGCGACATTTTTATCAGCAGCAACATCACATTTTCGCCATTTTGCGCTACATTCCCACATGGCTGGTAGGCTGAACTGAAGATTTACAAGAACGTTAGAATTTGCGTAACCCCCCCCCCCCCGCGCACCGAACAACCAATCATAAAAAGAGATTCCGTGACAGACTACTTAAAGGGAGGGTAAAGGAACCTACACAGCTAATGAACAACAAGGAAGAAGAGAAAAGAGATTTTTTATCCTCATCGATTACAGAAAAAGGGGAAAAAAGCTCGTTAAAAGTAAAACGCGCGGAAAAAAGTGGATACTAAATTGCGTATTTTTAAGCTTTCTTGGGTAAAAAAAGGATGATGGGAAGTTTCTATAAAAGAAAAATTCGCAATTCTAGTAATGAATGATTTTTTTAGAAAGTTTTCTTTTCTTTTTGGGAGAGCTCGAAGAAAACAAGATTTTTTTTTTCAACATTAAATGTTTTCAAAAGACATTTTGTTACTTTTTATTTTCCAGTGATGAGCTATAAAAACTGTAGATTGATATTATCGCTTCTTTAAAACCACCCCTTGCCAGTCATTTTGATGACATTCTTCAAAAGGTCACGTGTCGTTCAGGTGACACTGTTTCAACACTTTACGGTGATTTAATTATCGTAAAGTAAAAGTCACGAAAGCATCCAGAAGACGTCAAACTAGAGCTCATCGGCTGATTCTCGCAGAAGTTTGATTAAGGAGGAGAAAATTTTTGGGAGACCTATTTCTGCATTGAACACCCGGCATCACCAGAAAATTTTCTCCGAGGCATAAAGTTTTTACATATGTAAGATACAATACGCCTTTGATTGTGCATGCTAAATGAAACTCTAAAATTCTCATTGTGATTCGTAAATTTTGTTAAAAAAAAAGGCTTCAACAGGAGAATGAATCCTGAATTTATGAGCCTTAAATTTGTAAAGTTTAAATGCTATTTTTGAGAAGAGGTTGAAACGAGCATATGTTGAGCGCATAGAGAAGCAATTAGTGGGGTATCTTGGGTCCGATATCTTGGCCCCCCCTCCCCAGTACTGCTTTATTTTTAAATTGCGAAGTTTAATTTTTAATTGTTAAGTAATAGAAGTAATTTTTTCTAAATTTTAGGTACATTCCGTTGCTAACATGATACCAAATAATTATGTGGATTAGGATTTGAACACTTATTTGTACATGAACTCCATTCTTCTTCTGAATACTTTATGGGTACATGAACTCCATTCTTCTTCTGAATACTTTATGGGTACATGAACTCCATTCTTCTTCTGAATACTTTATGGGTACATGAACTCCATTCTTCTTCTGAATACTTTATGGGTACATGAACTCCATTCTTCTTCTGAATACTTTATGGGTACATGAACTCCATTCTTCTTCTGAATACTTTATGGGTACATGAACTCCATTCTTCTTCTGAATACTTTATGGGTACATGAACTCCATTCTTCTTCTGAATACTTTATGGGTACATGAACTCCATTCTTCTTCTGAATACTTTATGGGTACATGAACCCCATTCTTCTTCTGAATACTTTATGGGTACATGAACTCCATTCTTCTTCTGAATACTTTATGGGTACATGAACTCCATTCTTCTTCTGAATACTTTATGGGTACATGAACTCCATTCTTCTTCTGAATACTTTATGGGTACATGAACTCCATTCTTCTTCTGAATACTTTATGGGTACATGAACTCCATTCTTCTTCTGAATACTTTATGGGTACATGAACTCCATTCTTCTTCTGAATACTTTATGGGTACATGAACTCCATTCTTCTTCTGAATACTTTATGGGTACATGAACCCCATTCTTCTTCTGAATACTTTATGGGTACATGAACTCCATTCTTCTTCTGAATACTTTATGGGTACATGAACCCCATTCTTCTTCTGAATACTTTATGGGTACATGAACTCCATTCTTCTTCTGAATACTTTATGGGTACATGAACTCCATTCTTCTTCTGAATACTTTATGGGTACATGAACTCCATTCTTCTTCTGAATACTTTATGGGTACATGAACCCCATTCTTCTTCTGAATACTTTATGGGTACATGAACTCCATTCTTCTTCTGAATACTTTATGGGTACATGAACCCCATTCTTCTTCTGAATACTTTATGGGTACATGAACTCCATTCTTCTTCTGAATACTTTATGGGTACATGAACTCCATTCTTCTTCTGAATACTTTATGGGTACATGAACTCCATTCTTCTTCTGAATACTTTATTTGTACATGAACTCCATTCTTCTTTCCTTTTGTGTGAACTTGACTGTCACGTTTTTATAAAATGTTTTTTTCGAGTACTTTTCCATATTTAAAAAGAATGTTTTTCTCTAATGACAAAACAGCAAAGTTTTTCGAATGTGCATGTCCTTGTGTGACTCTAAGATATATCTCGATTTTTTTTAATGAGGAAAAACTTCTTTCGGCAGTTGCAGTTGTTGATGGAAAGCTTAATATGAGGTCTGCTAATTTGTGCACCTCACTATAAACACTATGTCTAATTTATTCAACTTTATGTAACACGTATAATCTCTTACTGATTTGTTTTTGTATTCGTCAAGGGAACAAAACACCTTTCGTTCATTTTTTAGTGGATCTGTATCAAAATTTGAAGCATAGAGTTCTTAAAGTTCTGACAGTAGATGTTCAGGGACGCTTTCAGAAACTTTATCAAAACAGTCCGAATCCAACAAAGCCACGAATTTAAGATATAATATCTCTGATTTAAATTCATTGACACTTCACAGAAACTGAAACAAATCTCGCGAAACGTTTGTAACGTATACTCTAGATTCACTTTCCTTTTGATTTTTACTATCTCTGGTTATTTTATTTTACTATGTAAATTATCTTCTTACTGAACGAGATGTTATTTCACCCGCTGAATGAGATCTGGCAATGAGTGTAAGTCATGACGTGGTGGTAGCCAGTATAAATAGGCGTGTTCAACGATACGTAGAGAGAGCTTTTTGTTGATGTGCGTAGGGAGAGCTGTTGTTGTACGAAGAGAGCTGTTGTTGTACGAAGTGAGCTGTTGTTTATGTGTCGGAGAGCTGTTGTTGTACGAAGTGAGCTGTTGTTTATGTGTCAGAGAGCTGTTGTTGTATAGAGAGAGCGGTTGTTTATGTGCGTGAGAGCTTTGTTTCGTGTGTAAAGAGATCTTCGTTTATGTGAGAGCCAGAAGTTTACCAAATAAAAGATTGTCTTCGTAAGTACGTTTTTCTCAGTTCATAGTTTTGTCAGATCTCTGTCTGGCTGTTAGGTTTATTTCATTAGTTGATTATTATTAACAACCAGCATAAGACTTTATTCATCTTAATTACTTCTACAACATTACTAGCAGTTAAAAGCTTGTTCATTATTATTACTACACTACTAGCAGGAAAGTTTATTCATGATATAATTAACAAAGCAACAAGCATTAGAAGAAGCATTAGCTTAGAAGAAGCTGAATTCATTATAATTATATTAGTAGAAGCGTTTATATTCATTATACATTCTTATGGGCGTTAGTATGCGACTGCCTGAAATAGCCTAAGTCTTCTCGATTCTGAGCGAACCGTTTCCCAAAGCAATGGCCCATTCCTCTCTACCAGCTGATTCATGTTGTCATGGAAACGCTAGCAGGCGATGGTATGGAAGGTTTTTGCATCAGAACTGCGAAAACTCTGGAAGAGCTGCTTGCGTTATGGCGTTGGTTTTCGCTCGCCAGACTGGGTCAAAGAAGCGAATCCGCATGCGGTTTTTTTCGCAGCCAAAGAAGCGACATATTTTAATACTGTTGATATTTTACTTTTATTTGTGTATATATTTAATTCAGTTTCATTTGTGCATTCTCTGGGCTTCGCAGCTAGCTTAGCTGGCCTCGAATGCACGCCACTGGAGGCAATCATCTGAGTCGTCTCTGTTACAACAGACAGGAGACGGCGCTGAGATGGGAACAAAAAACGGTTCTCCATTCTTCCTCTACGGATTTTGAGGTGAAATCCGAACGCCGCTTAAAATCGACTGGGGTCTGTGTTTCTATTGGAGCAAGGCAGAGATTTTGTCCAATGGGAGAGGGCAGATAAGAGCTTGGCAAAGCAGTTACTCAGGCGGCAAAACAGTTCGCCTCAGTCAGTGAGAGCACGTCTGTTTTTATAGTGTATCAACACAGATATCTGCTGTCCAAGGTAAATGTAGATATCGGTTATCTCCAGCTTTTCCCCATCAATCGACAAATCTTCATTTCTTGTAAAAGCATTGTACATGAGTTTTGTCTTCTGAATGTTTATTTTTAATCCAATTTCTTTTACCTTCTCAACAAGTTCCTGAATCATACTCTGCAGCTCTGAAGTATCATTTCAAAGACCTCTGAAGGGTTCTTTAAAATATTTTTTTCTCTTTTCAGAAATAAAACGGAAATAAAACAGGGTCGAAATCGGGTCAACAACACCTTGATCCGATCCGTTTGACCCCTCAAGGAATTGTAGACCCGGTTACCCGTTTTCCCGCTGGCCCGTGACCTCTTTCCATCTTTTGCGACAACTCCCGCAGAAGGTCGCTAAGCCACCCATTTGTGGACGGAATTCCTGGTGGGATTGTAGTGACCCGTGACCTGCTGACCCTTTACCTGTTTCCATCTTTTGTGACAACACCCGCAGAAGGTCACTAAGACACCCCTTTATGGACGGAAGGTCTGGTGAGATTGTAGTGACACGTGACCTGTTCCATCTTTTGTGACAACTCCCGCAGAAGGTCGCTAAGCCACCCCTTTATGGGCGGAAGGTCTGGTAGGATTGCAGTGGTGTGATTCACTGTGATCTCTTGGCACGGAACAATACCATGCCAGCGGATGCTTACATCCAACAGTTGGACAGTCTCCATGCTGCACTGCAAGAAAGACACCCAACGTTGATTAATCGCAATGGAGTTGTTTTTCACCAGGACAACGCTCGTCGACATGTCGCTTTACGAACCCAGCAAAAATTGAACGAGCTGGAATGGGAAATGATGTTGCAATCCCCTTATTCCTTTGATCTTGCGCTGTCCGACTTTCATCTCTTACGATCTTTGTCGAATTTTCTCGCTGAGAAAAACTAATGTGAAACGTTGCATGGATGTCTTCCTCAGCTCCCGTTCGCTGAACTTGTACCGCACTGGGATATTTCAACTCGTAGATCAGTGGACCAAGGTCATCAGTGCCAATAGGGACTACCTGGACGATTAGGTTAAGTGTTTTGTGTGATTTTTTAAGTTTGAAATACACGCTTCTCCATTTTTCGGATACTTTCTTTACAACCTGATAGAAAAATATTTTTTTTTCTGCAGTAGCACAAATAAAATATTACTCTTGAATAACAGCAAAAACAATGCATGAGCCTTTCAAATTATCAAATTGATATAAATATGTATGATTTTATATAGCCGTCTGCACTGATCGGGCTGCGTTCTGGTATAAGAGGAGAGTGAAGCATAATATGGTATCCTAATAATCGTGCCTTAACAGTTACTTTTTTTAATCTCACTGTAGTTCTGCGTTGTTGTTCTTTCAGGGTCCACGCATATTTTCAGTAGCCACACTCGCGCGATATTGGACACGGGTTAGTGATTTGTGTGAGCAATTAGCGGTGCATTTCTGTTTAGTTGTTCTACATTTTATGACAGGAGAAGACGTCCAGAGGGAGGGCTTCTTCATAGAATCACTATGGGGAGATAGCAAATGAGGCGAGACAATTTGTTGAGGGACTGCCTTACGAAGCACCTGTTTTAGTTGTGACGCACCTGCCAGCAGGACGCACACGACATAAAGGCAGATAGTATTCAGAACAAACGTCCGCGTAGCTCAATTGGTAGAGTGACTTATTCCGGAATGAGAGGATCCGGGTTCGAATCCTATCGTGGACAGAAATGACGGAGAAATTTACTTCGTTATAATGGTGCCCGAACTTTCCGGATGACCCGACCGTTCAAAATCTCGCATTGGAGTGATGTTCTTTCCACACCGCGAGATAGGAAAAATCAGAGAATCCCTTCTCCAGCGCTTCGAAAAATAAATGTGTGTGACGTTGCATTCCACACACCAGATTGACTGGGAGTTCTCAAGTGCACGTTCTACAGTGGATGGCTGCCTGCAACGATTCATGGTCACGGCTGACCCGTGGGCCATGCCCCCGGACCTCTTTCGGTGTGTGTGTGTGGGGGGGGGGGTGACGTACCTGCCAGCAGGACGCACACGACATAAAGGCAGACAGTAAGTCAGAACAAACGTCCGCGTAGCTCAATTGGTAGAGTGACTTATTCCGGAATGAGAGGATCCGGATTCGAATCCTGGCGTGAACAGAAATGACGGAGAAATTCACTTCGTTATATAGTGTCAAAGGGACCATCGCTCAGGAAGTCGTTTTGTAAAATTTTACTCAACTCTTAAAAGACACGAAAAAGTAACTCCTTTTCTATATGTTAACTGAAATAGAAGAATAAACTGAATTAATACGCATATGTGTATCTCCCAGCTGGGTGAACTGCTCTGTTCCAGGCACTCTGCTCAACATGTATTCTTCCTGTACCCTTCTCACTCCCCTGACCCAACTCCTGGTTAGAATTATTTCCTGCGTCTTTAATCTGCGGCACTCCTCTGCCGACCATCAAGTGTCATGCTTCACGTGAAGATATTCCGCTGTTGCCTGCTCTTTTGTGTGCATCCTGACGAAAGGTGTCGCATATACTCACCGTTTTTTTCACAGGAACTCCTCATCGCAGTTGCAATACGCCCAACGCTCCTTTACAGCACATCTTTCGATTCCGAGCTCGACTCGCCAGTGAATTCCGATGTCACCGGAGCAGCGGGATTTTACCGCGTTTCCATAAACTTTGGAATCTAAGTTGCACGTTATTTACTATAGTATAACGAAGCAAATTTCTCCGTCATTTTTGTCCACGCCGGGCTCGAATCCGGGTCCCCTCATTCCGGAATAAGTCACTCTACCAATTGAGCTACGCGGATGTTCGTTCTGACTGCTATCTGCCTTTATGTCGTGTGCGTCCTGCTGGGCAGGCACGTCACAATAGGATCATCCCATAAGTAATGAGTTTTTTCAACGGTAGTTTTGAAAGGCAATAAACAATGTGACAAGATATTTTGAAGCCAAAGTATATTTACCATCATCTTTTACATCTTCTTCCCATTGTAATTTTAAATTTTAAATTCCCTTGCGACAAAAGTCTCTATGTATTAAGCTGAAGAATATACGCCAAGCTCCCTTCTAACATCACTGTGTGTATGAAACGCTTTCCCACTAATTTGGTTTTGGAAACTGTGGAAAAGATGATGATCCGATGGCTCCAGGTCGGGAGAACATGGCGTCTGTGTTATAATTTCCCCTTCAATCTGCCTCAATTTTTGGAGCATGCCTTTTGCCGTATGTATGAGTTTGATGAAAAATGACACCTCTTCTGTTGGTCAGTGCTCGTCGTTTTTCTTCAATGGATTGCTTTAGGCGGTCCAGTTGTTGACAATACAGCTCCTTCGGGATGGTTTGGTTGGCTGGTAACAGCTCTTAATAGATTCCCACATCCATATTCCACCAAACTGACAGCATAATCTTCCCGGATGGAGTTCTCCCTTCGTCTGTGGAGCTAGTGTCTCGTTGGTGTCCACTCACGGTCTTCGACGCTTAATATTGTTATGCACAATCTATTTCTCATCACCAGCAACAATTCGATTCAGAAATCGTTTCTTTTCCAATCGATAGAGATGAGACGTTCAGATTTTTATTTTTTGTTTCAGATTGCGCTCCGAAAACACTGAACAACAAAAATAAACTTTTTGTTTGTAACAAAGACTGCATATGCAGTATCATACATCATTTGTCATTCTGATTACTAATCTGCTTGTTAAATCGTGCTATCGGGCATAGTTCTCGAGTAACCCGTTGTTCCATTTTTGCATGTATATTTCGCTACAAGCAATTACCTACACTTATAAAAAGTAGATATTTTAGATTTTCTTCTGTACTTTAGTTGTACTACATCCCTTTTTAGAGTCCAACAGTAATCAGCTAGCATTTTAGGGCTCCATTTTCCTTTATAGCGGTTTTCTATGGTACATATGTCCTGATGAAAACGTTCTATGTGCTCATCGCTTACAGCTCCTAAGTTCTGTGGGAAAAAGTCCAGATGCGAGTGAAAGAAATATATTTTAAGGGACATATTGCATCCTATGGCCTTACAGTTATCTAGCTCAGTAACAAGTTCTTTATAAATTTCTGTCTTCCGGTTGCCTAAAAAGTTCAATACCACATCTTTAAAGGATTTCCATGCATCAGCTTCAGTCTCATTCAAAGTGCCTTCAAATGCAAGATCACGCATGAGTTCCCTTAATTGTAGACCAATAAGAATGCCTTGTTTAACTTGGCTTCAGATATTTTAGGGAACTTGTTCTTTAGAAAACGAAAGGCTTCTCCATCTTTATTCAATGCCTTTACAAAAAGTTTTATCAAGCCCAGTTTGATATGATGCAGTGGTGAGTACACGTTCTAAGGCTTACCATAGTCTCAGCAACAACATTTTTATTACTGGAATTAAGGACTCTCTTTAGGCCAGGTCTTTTTAATGTAATGAGAATTTCTGTCCCTACTGTTCCATTCACAGAGGAAGCAGCAGTATTTTGTGTATCCAAGTTGTAGACCAAGGAGTAACGCTATCACTTTAAGATCACCACAAATATTCCATGAGAGGTTGTTTTTATTACATACTTTGAAGCAACAGTTTCATATTTTTATATGTTTCTTTCATGTATGCAGCATATGCAACAGGTACTGAGAGATACATGTTTCCATTATGAAGGACAGCTTTTAAGCTTATTTTTGAGGAACCTATAAAAAGTCTGCATTCTTCAGGTTTGCGTTGCTGTCCTAAGGCTTCAAACAATAAATCTATATCATTGCAAAACACAAGATCACCACTCTTCGAAAATAAGTGTTCAAACTCTTGCTGTCGTCGATGAAATCTACATACTTTTGTACTTGGTTGTAAAAGATTCTATCCCTTCAATCTTGAAGCCCATATTTCGGCCTGACGTTTTGCTAAATGAAGGTCACAAACCAGATCATTTAATTCTTCCTGACTTTTGTAAGGTGAGGCACAGAATTTTCCGAGAAATCAGGGTCTTTTTGTATTTCAATAACTTCTTCGCTGTGAGGATTTATTTCTTCAGTATCATTATCATCTAAACTCCATGACTGTGGAGGTACAGGAACAGGTCTTATGGCCGAAGGAATACTGGAATACTGAATCGTGTCTTTGGTCTTAGCTGTAATTCCAGATATCTAGTGATGCAAAAGTAATAGCCTGTTGAGTGGTCTTTCGGTTCTCTCCAAACTATTGGTACCGCAAATGACATTTGATGTGATCCCTTCAAATAGCTAGTCAAAAAAGTTACACATCAATTACAACAAATGTGAGGCGCCCAAGATTTATCTTCATCACCCATTTTGCACTGGAAATAAAGTTCATATGATTTTCTAATCAACGGTGTGAAATGTCGCAACTTTAAAGTAAATTGTCTACAAATGTAGCAGAAACTTTTTGGATGATTCACACAAGAACGCGGAATTATTTAACGTACACTTTGCACAATCCACACTACTTTTTAAAACCACGAGAAAATGAGCGTCTTTCAATACCGATTAAATGCATTCGAATAACAAAAATTCTGCTTTGTTTCCCCTTCCCCGAAGGAATTGCACAACAGGAAGTAATGGTGCCAGTATGTCTGCTCTCAGAGACTCAGCTATCATGACTGCGGACAGATGTCTCCTTTGGGAAACATAGGGACATTCCTTTAAGTAACACAACATTCACCCCAATAGAGAGTTCCATTAAAAAAAGGAACCCAGTAGAGCAATTGTGACTTTATATTTGGTTTCAGCACCCGTAAATACATACAAAACCGTTAAAGGTTTCCTTGTTACAAAACCATTTTTGTTCAGTGTATAATTCGCGCGGAACCCATTGACCCATCTGAGAAAGTTTACCAATCTTTTGCAGATGATGATGAACTGTTGAATGGATCACTGGAGCTGCTCGGATGATTCTCCGCGAGGATTTTTCTCGATGATCGTTCGTAACAGATCATCATTCAACTCATGAGGATGTCCTGACCTTGGCTCATTTTTAAGGCTATGGAAACGCTGGAACCATCTTTGTCCTAGACTCACACTTTTGGCATCTGAACCATAAATCTCGCAAAATATAGACACTGCTGCTGCGACCTTCTTGCCCTGACGATACTCTAAATGCAAAACAGCCCTTATACGAAGTTTCGGCACTTCCATGATGAGGGGTTAACAAATGTATGATATGGAAGTCTACACCGCTTAAAGTTCAGTCAGACGCTATGCCAACATCGCGCTGCGCTGTAGTTTATATACGCTTACAGATCTGCCACGATTGCGCCATCTGGGAGTATTCATTCCGACCATATCGAAAAAACCGCATTACTTATCATTACTTATGGAATGACGAAATATTATATACGTTCATGATATCCCGACCGTGAACCGTGCAATGTTGTAACAAGTATTCTTACTTTCGGACTGATAAAACTGTTTTGTCACTCCGTCGTGTTCCATATTTTTCCCGTGACTGTGCTGCAGTTTTTTTTTTTTTTTTGTGTGTGTTTTTGTGTGTATATTCTTCTTCTTTTTTTTTGTATAGTTTGTTCTTTTTATTGTTTTTAGTAACAAATTATTAACTCTCTCTGCTTTAAATCACTTCCGATACGAAAAAAATATTTCAAAGTAAGTTTCTAAACAAAACAAAAACAGCGAAAAAGATGCGTTTACGCATCATAAAGAAATTCTGCTCATAATTTAAAATACGCAATGCAAACAGTGTTGTCCATAGTGTATTGAACCGGATACAAAAAATTGTCAATCAAGTTTCTGCATAGTCAGTAAAAGATTCAGAAGAGGAAATAGCTTATTTAGGTACTAGTGACTGAACCATGTACTGCGGAAAATCGCAATTTATGCATAAAGCATTTCTCACATCGGAAGATGTCCAAAGCAAATATTGGTTTTTTTTTTTTTTTCAGATTGGATTCTAGAAACGATGATACGGTACCAAGTACGGTACAAATAGGAATGAAAACTTGCTCTACCCAGTAGCGAAACTGTGTCGTACAAAAAATTGAAAACATATGGAAAATATTCCTTTCCACAAGGGCAATCACCAATAAAAAAGAATTTCTCAAATCGGACTTTCTGAAGCGGAGATATCATAATTACAGAGATATATGTACACCAACGCTTCCTGGAAGAAAAACTGAAAGTTATTTTGAAGAAACGTACGCATAAATATTTTTCACGGTGAGTGGTGTCCGACTGAAAAAGAATTTTTTTAGTTAGATATTTATATGCGAAGATACTATGACAAATATGTTAAGAACAGAAATGCGTACTTACGCCCCCTAGTGGCAAAACATTTTGTAACAAAATATTGTAAAACGCGTGCAAAATATTCATCGTCGGGACCTGTATAGAATGCAAAAAACGATTTTAGTATCGAATTTTTAGAAGCAGAGATTTTGATAAAAACATTATATACATTTACGCGCCCTAGCGGTGAGACCATGCGTTATTTCAAATATGAATTGTACGCTAAATCGCTTTCGTGGTAAAAGGTATTGGAATCTAAAAGCAGTTTTTGAATTGGCTTCTTTGAACCAATTGCATAGAGTAAAATGCATTTTGAATTTACTAGCATGTGCATCTACATCCCTTAGAGGAAAGATTATGCGTCAGAAAGAACATACCAATGGTCGTTCACACAGTCCAGGCTTTCGGCTGAATTTTTTTTTTCAAATGGAATTAACAGTTGTAGATATATAGTGTCTGCAGATACGGACGGACGGGCATAGTAATATTATAAGCAATTCCTTTTCTTCTTCAAAAGATGTGTTTAAAAGAATGCTACAAGTTGTAAACGCAATCAGTTCTACATCTAACTTTTTAGACGTATTAGTGCCTTCTAGACAAAATTATGACGAAGTCATGATTGGAGATATATTTTACGATTAGAGATATTATGTGTTACAGAATATGACGCTTCTTAATTAACTTTGGCCAAAATGATGCTTTTAGAACAGACTGATTTGCAACACTTTATAAGTGCTTAGACGAGATAATTATATTGATCAAAAGCTGAATGAATGTGTATATTGATAGCCACAATTACAGTGGGATCCTCATTTAAGAGCAAATCAGTCAAAAGTTATTAAAGTTTACATGCCTGAATTTAAGATATTTTAGCACTTTTCATTCTTTGGCTTTCCTGGAATGTCTTCCGCAAATCTCCATAATATTTTACAAGATTACAAAAAGGAAAAAAATGAAATACCGTTGGTTTCCTTTCTTTACACATGAAAAGGTACTTGTTTATTCCATTATATAGAGCTTGACTACCATTTTAGTTCTCCCATAAGCGAGAAAACAATTCCGTGGCCAATATAATACTTAGATATTAATTGGTGGCCGCCCCGGTGGCGAAGTGGTCTAAGCGACGGCGTCTGATCATTTGTCCGAAAGGGGTCCGGGTTCGAATCCCGGTGAAGCATAGATGTTGTGTTTGTCTTACGGCACTGACTTTCTCCCTTCCTTGGAACCAGTGACCCTATTAAGGGACGGGTGACTGCTTATAGCCCATTGAGGTGCTCACGGTAGTCGTTAAACCTTTAATAAAAAAAAATAATAATTGGTGTTTTTCAATGGAAGGGGTGGACAGTTTTTACACATTCCGAACAGTTCTGGAAACAACTCTGGCTTCATACCACATATAGTGTCTTGCTGTGCTTCGAATAAATTCATTACTGTACAATTAAAAAATGCACATACCGGCCACTGAATTAGAAAGTTTTATTCATTACTAGGTTGGACCTCCTTTATCCCAAATTACAGCTCCTACGCGGATAGGCATGGATTTTACAAGGTGTTGGAGAGACTTGTTTCGCCAGACCATTCTTTAACTGACTTAGACTTGACGGAACCCAAGCATTGTCAATGGTGTTCAGATCCTGTCTTTGTGTTGGTCAGGGAAGATGGTGGAAGTCGCTGTCATGCTCGCTGAACTACTGCTGAACACATTTTTGTGGTTCAGATCTGGACTTTGAGGTGGCCAGGGAAGATGGAGAAAGCCGCTGTCATGCTCGCTGAACCACTGCCGAACACATATTTGGGTTTCAGATATGGGCTTTGTGTTGGCCAGGGAAGATAGTAGAAGTTACTGTCATGCTTGCTGAACCACTGCTGAACACATCTTTGGTGTTTATATCTGGACTTTGTGTTGCCCACGGAAGAGGGTGGAAGTTGCTGTTATGCTCGCTGAACCACTGCTGGACACATCTTTGGGGTTCAGATCTAGACTTTGTGGTGTCCAGGAAAGATGGTGGAAGTCGCTGTCATGCTCACTGAAGTACTGCTGTACACATCTTTGGGGTTCCGATTTGGACTTTGTGGTGGCCAGGGAAGATGGCGGAAGTCGTTGTCGTGCTTGCTGAACCACTGCTGAACACATCTTTGGGATTCAGATCTGGACTTTGTGGTGGCCAGGGAAGATGGTGGAAGTCGCTGTCATGCTCACTGAACCACTGCTGAAAACATCTTCCGTGATGTGTTCAGCACTGGTTCAGCAGCAGACTTGTCTATCCATAACCCAAGGAAGAAAACCGCTCGTAATTTGAAACGTGACATGCCGCATGAAAAACAGTGCGAAGCAACCAAAATGTACGTAAATGAAATGTCAACAGAATTGAAGGTTAGGAAGGCAGCACACGTCCCAAGGAACCATGGGGTACAGCCATGCTATCAGTTATTTATTATATAGTGATGATAAAGTTTTACAACAATTCAAAAACACAACTGAATAAGCTTCGGTAGCGTACGGCCACCTATAGTAGATCTATCTATCTAATATTAATTCTATAAGGTTTTTTACTGGGCGTCCTATTTTGAGAGAACAGCTGAACGTAAAGATATGGTTGAGGTATAAAAAAAGTCGTACCACGTAGATGTGCCAGTCGAAGAGAAAAATTATATTGGGGCTACGGTTCGGCCGTTATGCGGCGGCGAAATTCCCTTGTAAAGTCTACGGGAGAAGTGTGAGGTTGACAGTCGATCGCCTGCGGTTGACTCACGCGCTGTTGAAGGCGGAAGCATGGAGGGACTGAGGTAGTCCAAAGTCGGAAGTATTCTCTTTTCTGAGCGAACCGTTGCGCAAAGTAACGAAAGCAAGCATTCGTATCAAAGTTCTCATCTGAACAGCGAACACTCTCGAAGACCTGATTGCGTTATGCCGTTGCACTGTGTGATGTATATATACAATTTAATATTCATTCGATCCAGTTTATTCACGTAGGTAAGACGTTTCCCATTATGAAAAGATGTAAATAAACATTCCGTTGACCATTGTTAGTGAAAATATTTAGAATGTGCATATTGAGTTGCGCCATTTACATCTTCATTCTGTAAGGTTTTTTACTGTGAGACCTATTTTTAGAGAATGGCTGAACGTAAAAATATGGTTCAGGTATCAAAGTAAACGTTTTACCAAGTAGATGTGCCAGTCGAAGAGAAAACTAAGTTTGAGGCAACGGTTGGGACGTGGCAGGGAGGGAAATGTCTCCTGTAAAGTCTATGGGAGAAGCGTGCGGTCCTTATCTACATCAGGCACTCAGTTCAGTGTTAGACTTCGTGTGTGCATGGTGTTCTGTGATCAGCCCTAAAGTAAGTAAATACTTTATTGCATACTTACCTTTAACAGAATGTCTCTCCCACAGAAGAAAAACAAGAACAAAAACGCAAGAGCCTTACTTAAAGGCGTGAGCGATCAATGCGTCGCAACTATATGTCTCAGACAACAGAGAATGAAGAGTATTCACAACGCGAATCTCATTCCAACAACATTTACAAACACAGTTGTGACAGAAGATGAGAGTGAAAGAGTGCGCTGTCCAGTTGAATGTTTGCACACGATCGAGATGAGTGGACTTCCGCCTCACATTTTACGACTGAAAAAGAGTGCAGTCGTGATGCTCATCACGAACCTGGCCGCCCCGGTGACACAGTGGTCTAAGTGCTGGCTTATGATGATTCGTTTGTGAAGAGTACGGGTTCGAATCCCGATGAGGCATGGATGTTGTGTTTGTCTTACGGCACTGACTCTCTACCTTCCTTGGAACCAGTGACCCTAAATTAGGGACGGGCGACTGCTTATAGCCCATTGAGTCGCTCACGGTGGTCGTTAAACGAAAAAAAAAACTAACCGTCGTTTCCGACTGGTTTCGTCTAGTTCTGACTTAATCTTGGACATATGTCGAGCTCACAAATGTTAAGTAAACTTGACGCTGAAATAGAGGATACAAAACAGAACAGATACCAAAGTGGGAGCGAAATAGACTGCATGATGCTCACCCGAACCTGTTAGATAAGCAAGAAGTTGAAAAGAAAACCTCAAACCGTGGTTGAAGCGAGGAAAACTATGTATGCAGAGATCAGTGGATTTATGATGGCCATTCAAAGCAAAGTGATTCCAACCAAAAATTATACTCGTACAGAATGCATTTTGAAAGAAGATCTGCACCGTTACGAATGTACACACTGCGTTATATGCAGTGAGATCATCGAAGATCTGAAGTATTAGATACCCTACACTTGCCACAGCTCACTATACACAATGACAAATCCTTGCATCGGCAGGATTTTCGGCGTCACAAGTAACCTACTATACTGTATGCAATACCCTATTGAAGTACTAGCTAACAATCAATATTTATTATGTTAGTATCGTGGGATCAAAATAGACGTAGCCATCTTTGCCAATTTTTCATACATAATACTGTTAGATTATGTGTAATTTATATATGACAAAATACAGATTAATTTATATATGGCAAATGCAGTTAACGTTGGAACATAATACTGATACTACAAACTATGCGGGGAAACTAAATTAATGTGTCGAATCAGCTGCAGAGATTACAAAAATATGTGGTAGCTAAAAGCCCTTCTTGTACATCCATCAATGTTTTCTGCAAAAGGTACAGTTCCCGACACTCTTACAATTCAAACTGATGCGTTGAGCCTACAGCACCAAATGCCCAAAATCCAGGAGGCAACAATTCTCAATAATAAATCGTTTATAAACCATGAATGACTGTATTTATAATTGACATCATGTCAGTATTGAATAGGATCATGCTATAGATCAGTGGTTCTCAAACTGTAGTCCGCGGACAACTGGTGGTCCGTCGCCAGGTCCTAGGTGGTCCGCGAAATTTTCTATGCAAAATCTGCATTTGTAACATTCAAGTAATGCAACTTTAAGATAAGTGGCATGTTTATATCGCATTAAGACGGAAATGTACCTACTCCAGCGGCATGTGGCTCAGGCCATCAAGGTCAAATGCATATATCAGCGATATTTTCAACATCCTGAACAACCTAAATGTGTTGCTTTACGGCCGCGATCTAACCGTATTGAAAGTGCAAGATAAAATAAAAGCATTTCTATAGAAATGTGAACTTTGGAGTAAACAGCCTGGTCGTGGGGAGTGCGATTCATTTTCTGCACTTTTGATTTTTTGTAGTCTTCAGGAGAACTAATCGATGATGAATTAGTGTAATTAATTCAGAACCATATAAAAATTCTTAAAAATTCTTCAAGGTAGCACACATTTTTTTTCCAGAGCCTAATGAAAGTAAGGAATGGATTAGGAATCCTTTCAGTGCTACATCTATGATTGAGTCCTTCGACCTTTCAGCTCGTATATGTGTGATCAGCTTATTGAATTGGCGTCTGAAGGAGCACTAAAAATCACGTTCAGTGAGAAATCCTTCACATATATCTGGATTCATGTGAAATCCGAGTACCTTGAACTCGCCAACAGTGCCATCAAGCACCTGTTACCGTTTCTCACAACTTACAATTGTGAAATAGAATTTTCTGCCCTGGTTGGACTAAAAAGTGTGAAAAAGTTGAGCCTGACTTAAGACTGAAACTATCTTTCATTGCACCTGATGTAACCAAACTGGTCAAAGATTGCGAGCAACACGATTTCTCAGATTGAAATGGAGAATAAAAGATTTATTCGTTTATTTACTTTCTTGAAATGTTATAATACCATTTTAATTCAAAAATAATTATGCTCTTATTGTTTCTTATCCCTTGGTCTTGAACAGTTCCATGAGGTTGTGTTTCTTTAATTCACTTATTAATTTTTGTTCATCATCTTAATTTATTTTTTTATTGACGCCTATGTATTGAAAGACGTGGTTCGGTGTTGATTCTTTTGCATTACATTTTGTACAGTCTTTTGTGCCATTAAGTATTTTAATTAATTTGAGATGCCTACTTCTAAATCCTGATAACGCGGTTTGTTCTTTTCTGTTTAATGCTGTGTTCAGTGACTGGCCATTTTCTTTTTTTGTTTTAAAATATAATAAAAAAAAACAGTACTTTTTTATTATTAGGATTTTACTTTTCTACAATGAAATAACTTTAATATTTGGTTTTTATGTTGATAATGCATTTTAATGAGTTGTTAAATCATTATACCTACATTTTGGTATTTGAATGGAAGAGGTGCCGAGGTAGGTGGTCCGTGTTAGGTTGACAGTCTACACCTAGTGGTCCGTGGTAAAGGAAAGTTTGAGAACCACTGCTATAGATGAGAAAAGTAATATTACATTCATCGTCAAAAAAATAGTTGCACCCAGAAAGAAGCAACCGAAAGGAATGAAGCTTGGTGAGTGACGCACGCAAGGAGGGGTCCCAGCGCTGTGCTTTACGACCCCTCCTAAAAGGCAAGAGAAAACAAAAGCAAGAAAACAAAATCCACCTGTGCTAACACACACTGACCACAAATCCAGGAAAACTAGCACAGAGCCCAGGAGGGAAAACAAAAATATATATGTTATAGGCATTTGCCGCGAGACACAACAATACTTTAGAAAAATAAAACGTAATAAATATATAACTTGGAAAATTACTTAAATAATGAAAAAAGAAAAGTTGCAATATGTACGCATTATTATAAAAATGCTTTACAAGAAAGTACAAACACAATACATGTGAGGATGTATATTAACTGCCTTTTTGGAACCTTTAGTGTTATGGATAATACAGTTTTATTATAAAATAAAAATAATAAATTATTAAATAAAAATGCTAATAAAAAAAGTTTAAACGTAAAATAGTTATTCGACCTCAAGAATAACTAACATACTAATAGTATAACTTAAGAAACATTTATCAGAAACTGAATATTTTCTGTAGTTCTACTTTAAGGTATTTTAATACAGGTGAATAACATGGAATACATATTGGCTGTATTTGGTGATATTTTTCTGGTATTCCGTTCGGCTCTTTCCAGAGTTCATCTTTTACATTTGGGAGTGTTTTGATTGGTGGATAGCCGTTTTCTGCGGACTGCGTTATTATGTGCGGGGCTGTTGTTGGGTAGCTTCCTCCTCCACGCCAAGGGCTGTTCCGTGACCGGCGGGAGGTTTCAACGGCCATTTTGTATTATGCCATCTCTTTGAAAAGCAGTTTCCTAGGTCATTCATTTAATTTTTTTTCTTTTCGGTAACTTTTGGAATTTTTTTCGCGTTTTTATGCTTACTGACATTCGTTTGGGTTTTCTTTTTTGTCTTCTTAAAAACTGGCGTAGTTTTTTTCACTTGCTTTTGGCTTTGATTTTAATTTTTTGCCTTGCTTTCTTGTTGAACTTTGTTCTGCTTGCATGTTTCGTGGTTTTGAGCCTCGTGGCTCTGCTGTCTCTTTCTTTTGTAGTTGGGCGGCACATTTATTGTGTGTGTACTTTCTTGTAAAGCATTTTTATAATACTGTGTACATATTGCAACTTCTCGTTTTTCATTATTTAAGTAATTTTCCAAGTTACATTATTACGTTTCATTTGTCTAAAGTCTTGCTGTGTCTCGCTGTAAATGTCTACAAAATATATATTTTTGTTTTTCCTCCTGGACTCTGTGCTAGTTTTCCTGGATTTGTGGTCAATGTGTGTTAGCACAGGAGGATTTTTTTTCTTGCTTTTTTTTCTCTTGCCTTTTGGATTTGTATTTTTTTTTCTTTTTTTTGGCCTTGCTTCCTTGTTGAAGTTTTGCTCTGGTTGCATGCTTAGCGTTTTGAGCCACGTGGCTCTGCGGTCTCATATTTTTGGAACTTGTGCCTTCAAGCAAAGCATTTCTACAATACTGTTTTTTTTAAGTAATTTTCCAGGTTTTGTATTACCTTTCATTTGTCAGAATTCTCCACGTGTCTCGCGGCAACAATAAAAAAAAACGTTTTTGCTCCTGATCTCTGTACTAGGTTTTCCTGGTTTTGTGGACGATAAGTCGTTGTAAGTTGGGCCATGTATGTCTTAAATGTATTGCTAAACTTATTCTTGATTTTTACTTTTTCGTGGCTTTGAAAATGTTTCTTGATTTAGGGGGTCATTTACCTGAAATGCATTTATGGCCTTATAAGAAACCCATATTCAACTAGGTCTTTCTAGAGAGGAGTTAATACTATGTTTTGCTGGAACTTGATAAAGTCAAAGCTCAGCATTTCCAACAAATTTTCTGCATTCTTGCATCGTTTTCCCAGCTTGTTCGCAATAGTGGGTTTTTTCATATATACACTGGCGGAAAGTACGGCGAAGTGAATGTAATCAGTCGTCGGCGTACGGACACGTGCGAAGACCTTGAAGAAGCTGCAATGCCTGGACATGGAAGACATGTACGATTTCAGCAGTTATCGGACTTTGAGCGAGGTCGTCTAGTCGGAGGCCGCGTGGTCGTATCGTCGTATTGCGGAGCGAATTGGACGAGAAGTATCGGTGGTGGTACGATGGTGGTGTAGATGGTCCGAGGAACATTCCCACACGAGAAGACGTGGAACCGGGAGTCACAGACGGACTGATGAGCGGACCGATCGACGCATAAGAAGAGCGGCGTTGTCAAGCAGAACATCCACTGCGACGCAAATCCGAGCTGCTGTTGCACCTGAAGTGACTGTTCGAACAATCCGCAACCGTCTACTGGATGCAGGACTACGTGCACATGTGTCTCTGGCATGTGTACCTCTGACCCCAGCCCACCGTCAGGAACGGCTACAGTGGTGTCGCCAACGTCTGCACTGGAGAACGCTATGGCGATCTGTCGTGTTCAGCGATGAAAGCAGATTCTGCATGGGAGCCTCCGATGGCCGTATGCGTGTTCGCAGACGCACAGGGGAGCGTGTCCACCCTTCTTGCATCCGCCAGCGACACACAAGGCCTACACCTGGTCTCCTGGTGTGGGGAGCGATCAGCTATCACTCCCGTACACAACTAGTGTTTGTACCAGATACGTTAAATAGCACCTCCTTCATCAACAACATCATTCAGCCCGTTGTTGTGCCATTTGTAAGGTCGGTCCATTGTGGTGCTTTCCAGCAAGATAACGCACGCCCACACACGGCACGTGCAACGCAAAATGCACTTCAGGGTGTGAGACAACTTCCATGGCCTGCACGTTCACCGGATTTGTCCCCCATTGAGCACGTGTGGGATTTTATGGGACAACGACTTATCCGGTCTCCACGGCCATAACCGATTTACGCGTCCAGGTTGAGGATGCTTGGAACTCAATATCCCAAACTTACATCCAACATCTGTACGAGAGACTCCATGCCAGAATTGCATAGTGTGACGCAGTTCATGGCGGTTCGACTTCGTACTAACCATGTTACATGGAAATGTTATTTTTCAGTTTACCAGCAAATACAGCTGTATTTTGCCATAATGTTTTGATCACGTTATCCTCTGTATTCCGTTATTATGCTGTATAAATTTCCTTGGTATCAGACGTCACCTTCTTGGTGTTCTTTTTTCACTTTCCGTCAGTGTATATATATATATATATATATATATTTTTTTTTCAGCACCCACTTAGTTGGCTCGAAAGTTCACTTTTATCAACACATGACCTTCTTTAACTACCAAACCTTAATCACGGAATACTGTGGTTAAATATTATTTTTATTCGCTGTTAACAGAGATAAGTTTGCCTTCACGTGGCATTAATCCCTTTCAATCAGACGTCGTCTGCCGTTGGTTTCCAGACTCATGTGTTCCATCATTCTTCGCCTCGACTGACCCGTTGGAGGAGCACCAAAGAAGAGAGCGAAAGAGAGATATTTCAAACCGGCATGAGAGAAGCGTTTAAACAAAGGAGTAAATTAACAGCCGGGTGCAACATAGTTGACTTGGTTTCCCGGGAGGGTGGGTTAGAGCTACATCAGTTGTCGACGAGGACACCCGATGATCGATGTCTTCAGGAATGAAAGTGACAATTTGGGTTTCCTACTTTCTGAACAGGCACCAATCCTCGTTAATCACGATGACGGCCTCGAGGGTTTCCACCTCTGTTTCAGGGAGTTGGCGAGGAATCTTTTTATGGGCAATTTTCAAGTCCTTTCACATCTTGGGCAAATGAAAGGATGTCAAAGAAGAACAAAAGACCAGATTTTTCTTACTCGGGACAGGATGCTATCATGCGAGGTTTCATCAAAATGTCACGGAACTGAGTAAAAGTAGATAGAGGCTCCCAGATGAATAGCAATACAGAGTGCTTTAATCAAAACCGACTTTTGCTGAAAGCAGATAAACGTAGAAGTACATAGAAGTACACGTCAAATAAAACAGATTCTTCTGTGCTGAAGAGAAAAGATGATTCCACGACAAACAAAAAAGTTCTGCTAATGATATCCTTGTTATTAAGATCATATCTCTTGATCGAAATACCGGCACTTCATTTCCTGTTGAAAGAAAATCAATGACGTCACTATAAACCCCTTGATTTGGAAGGAAACCATTTCTTATCAAGTATGATAATGCGGTTTAGTGACGATATGACATGTCATGACGATCCAGTGTTTTCGTAATGTACCTTAATGGGGTGTAAAAAAGGACTCCTCTTGTTCCATATGAGAGCGGACTTTTGGTTACCAATTTTGCTAACTGATTTTCATGTACTACATGAAAAGTTCATTCTTGATATGCAAAAAGAATCCATGATAAGTTATTATAGTGTTAATATCGTTTACTATACAGGGGCGGCGGAAAGTGAAGTTCGTTGACAGGGCCCGAAATTTCGGATCGTAGTGCACCCTTTCCCAGCCCGTTTCCCGGAACAAACAGAAGAAAAACAATGATTAAGGAGCATTGTTGGGGATTAAGACCACCTGACCATTTACCTAGAGAGGAGCTTTCTAAAGTACATCACCACAATCGCATATTTGTCAAATAAAAAAATAAATAAAAATAAAAATATTGGCTGAGATTATTGACCGTGCCCAGGCCCTGGTGGCCCGGACGGTTCCGCCGCCACTGTTACTATATATATTCTTATAAATAGGCATCCGCGTTAGACGAAACGTCTGCTTCCCTCTCTATATTCAAGGCTCATATTGCCCGAAGCATACTGCCCGATGACTTCTGGTGGCGCAGTGGTCAACGCGATGGCTTCTGATCATTCGTCCGAGATGAGTCCGGTTTCGAATTACGGTGAGGCATGGATGTCGTGTTTGTCTTACGGCGCTGGCTCTCTCCCTTTGCTGGAACCAGTGACCCAACATTAGGGACAGGCGACTGCTTATAGCCCATTCAGTTGCTCACATTGGTCATTAAACCCCCAATCATAAAAAAAAATACTGCCCGAAAAGAAATTTCTGGAATATACGGCACAGTTTTGGATCATCAGTGTGCCGTATACTTCCTTTTACGTTTCTATGTTCTTATACAAATTTTATTTTCTTCTCTTTAAACATTTCTCTGACTTAACGCCACAATTTCCTTCTCGATGAATTTGACGTTCGCTACAACCTGACAACTGGTCCAAATGCAGTTACGTAACAAGTCTCGAGAGATAGCAGCTGGAACTTGTTACGTAACTATGTAACAGTGCGCTGTGTTTTTGAGGAGCTCTGAGTGCTATGTTGTTTCAATCCTGTTTAAGCGATCTTCTGTGTGCTAAATTTATTTGTAGAAAAAGCGAGCTATATCTAGGTGATACCACATTATGAGGGGCGTTCAATGAATTTTAAGCTCGACCTTGAAAGTAGTAGTTGGCGGTTGACGCAAGTATTGGATCCTCCTTCAGTTATATAACAGCCACGCCATTTCGCTGAGTCCGCATTTGAGACGGCGCCACAGTGTATTGAGGTCAATAAGGTAACAATGGATGAGAGACAGATGAAATTGCGGAACCGAGCAGTGATTGAATGTTTGACGAAGGAAGGTAAAACGTCATGTAGTATTCATGAATGGATGGTTTGTGTGTACGTCGACGGTGCTCCTTCATAAGACACAGACAAAAGATGGGCTGCTCTCTTTAAACGGATAAGAGACGAGTTGGAAGGCAACCTTAGCTAGGGATGCTCAGTTGAGGTGACCACAGATGAAATGTGCAAGAAATTGAAGGACGTGGTGATTCAAACCGACGAATATGTATCGTACCGATTACTGAAAAACTTAAGTTAAGCACCAGCTGTGTTTAGACCATTTTGCACGAGTTGTTAGGAATGTGAGAGGTCTATGCCAGATGGATTCCTCGAATGTTGACGCTTGACTGATCGTGTTGAAGCACGTCGGGTTCAACTTGACTGCATTAACCGCGATCCAGATGACTTCTATTCCTACATTTTTACTGGTGATGAGAGGTGGCTTCTCCGCTGAGACCCTGATATTAAACAAGGTAGAAAAATTATGTAAAGCATTGATTATGATACGCTTTCCAACATACCAGAAATCATTACTCAAGTTGTGAGGATAATGGCTGTGGAATAAATCTCGCTCCTCTGCCCTGACCTTTGACCCAATTTCTGTGATATTCAACAGAACCAGTTCAGTATACCTCCGAAACAGCACGATAAAGTTTCGTCGCAATCGAAGCGTGTTTACGTAAATTATGGCGCATAAGTACAGTGGAATGGATCCCGCTCCTATGTCCTGACCTTTGACCTCAGTTCGCCCATTTTAAATAGACTTCGTCTCCAGATGATCGCATACCACATATTGACATTTCATCGAAATTGAACGATTTTTACGCAAGTTATGACGCATAAAGGCAATGGAATGGACTCCGCTTTTATGTCTTTAACTTTGACCTCATTTCGCCCATTTTCAATAGATTTCGTCCGCAGTGGTCCCTTACCACATGCTAAAGTTTCATCAAATTTGGAAATTTTTTACGTGAGTTATCGTGGGGACAGACGGGCAGACGGACAGACAAAGCTGGAGCATATACGCTTCTTCAACCTGCGGTTGGAGATCGTAAACAAGAGAGTATGCAGTAGTAACATCATGGATTACTACCACCAAAAAAGGTCAAAACACAACCACATTTGCAGGGAAGACTATAGGTACCGTTTGTGGGGACTCAGAAGAAGGATTGGTGTTAATTGATTACTTTCCCCATAAAAGGACTATGAATGCTTCCTGTTATGCCACGCTATTGCGACAACTGCGTGAAACCATCACAATTAAACGGCGAGGATAATTGTGACGGAGTGTTCTACTTCTCCAGGACAATTATCAATTGGAGAATACCAATCCGCACCGACGGTGTTTTCATGCAAACTGTGACAGAATGCGACTCTTAACTGCTTCCCCACTCACCGTACTTATCTGATATCGTCCCTACTGACCTCTTCCTCTTCAAAAATCTTAAAATAGATCTCCGGAGGAGGCTTTTCGCGGATGATTCTGAACTGAAGGAGGCACCGAAGTATTGGTTTGAGGAGACAGATAAAATTTTTTTCTCAGCGAGGACTCGCCAACTCTATGATCGGTACAACAAGTGTATCCAAGTCACAGGGGACTGTGGAAAAATAAAAGTACAGTTTTGGAAAAAAAATTGTCTTTGAATTTTAGGCTTAGAAGTTATTGAACCTCCTACCAACTGTTATACAGTATGGCACAGAAGTCCCGAGAAACTCCATTTAAATTTTTATTGGTTGCTTTCGCAGAAAAACCAAGATAGCGATTTCTCTCTATTGCAAGGGGAACACTTTTGGGAAACAGAACCGGTGGTGTCGTGACCACGCAAGGGTCGGGGCTGGGGCTTACTCGAAATTTTCAAATGGAAAAAGGGGTCATGTAACATATTGTTGGGAAGATCTTCAAAAATGTAGTAAGTTGGTTTTTAAATTTTTGTTTTATCTTCATTAGGTACAAAGTTATTGCCCATAATCGCGACACTAAATTGGACTATGAGTGGTAGAAGAAATTGCGTTATTTCTGACACGTTTGTGTCCTTTCTTTGGTTTGTGTGAATGTACCGTACTTATTGTGTTTTATCGTAAGGAACCACGTTTCCGGCTACGAATCGAGGGGTCCGGTGACCCCGTTGGGTGGCGGAAATAAGGGTCATTCAATAATTGCAGATAGAAAGGAGGGGGTAGTGTAATACATCGCTGGAAAGATCTTTGTGGGCCGCACCGGTGACGCAGTAGTCTAAGCGATGGCTTCTGATCAATCATTCGAAAGGGGTCCTGGTTCGATTCCCGGTGCGGCATGGATGCTGTGTTTGTCTTACGGTACTGGCTCTCTCCCTTTCCAGCAACCAGTGTCCCTAAATTAGGTACGGGCGACTGCTTATAGCCCATTGAGTTGCTCACGGTGGCCGTTAAACCTCCGATAAAAAAAAATGATCTCTGTATTTTATGTAACACAGTTATTTCGTTTTTCCATATTATGAAATGTTGTGCGCCAAAGTCGGGAAATTATTTTACGAAGAAATATTTCGCAAATTTATTTTCTAGCACTTTTTAGTTCTGAAAACTTACCGTAGTCGATTTATGGCCAAGGTAACACCCTGTGGGAATAAAACCAAATTTTCAGATGTTTGCAAAACGTGATGTTGCGTTGATAGTTTAAAACGAAGTCTGCTATCGTCGTTGCAGGTCATCAGTCTGCATCGCGTCGTGACATTATGCAAATAGCACCATATGTCACTTATGCAAATTTCTGTCTGCTGTGTTTTTGTCTTTGGACAGTAGCCAAATGTTAGGAGCATTTAAAGTTTCCGCTGGCATTCGAAGGCCCATAAAACTTATGTTCTATTTATATGTTAGTTTGTGAAGATGACTCACACATATTCCACTCAGGATTATGTTCAGCTATCGGTTTTGTACTTTAGGAATGGTGAGAATGCTTCTCAAGCAGTTCGACAATTTCACCAGCAAAATGTTGATAGGCCACAACCTTCTGTGAAAGCAGTCTGTAATTTAATACACTGTTTCATGGAATCTGGAAGCGTCGTAGAACAAAACAGAACGGGAAGATCAAAATCAGTTACCAATGCGGACATGGAAATCGACGTTTTAGCTAGTGTCGAAACAAACCCGACATTATCACTACGGTATCGTGCTCAAGGGCCTAGTATGTCTCATACTTCCGCTCACAGAATACAGATGTCGTTCTTACAAGACAAAATTCGTACAGCAGCTTCTAACAACCGACTAAAATAGGCGACTACAGTTTTGCCTATGGGCACGGAAGCAAATGCAAAGAAAAGACATTTTAAAGCGAAGTCTTATCTTCACGGCGGATGAAGCAACTTTCATTAGGCATGGGCAAGTCAGTCGAAATTGGACTTACTACTGGCAAACCATGAATCCGCTTGTTCTTTCTGAGAGGCATTCACAGTAAATAGAAACATTTAACGTATTGTGTAGTATTTGGTACAATGTAATTATAGGTTCATTTTTTATTGAAGAAAATTTAAATGGTGAGTCCTATCGAAATTTGTTGTAAAATGAAATATGGCCCATCCTGGATCCATTTGTGGATGCGAATGCATCTTGCATAAGTTCGGCTCACGGTGTATAAGCAGTACATCATACAAGATGGAGCACCGGCTCATCGTTTCCAACTAGCAAAAGAAAAGCTTAATAAGAAACTTCCAAATAGATGGATTGGAAATAATGGACCTATCCAATGGCCTGCTCGATCTCCAGACCTCACACCGTGTGACATTTTTCGTTGTGGGATATCTCATAAACAGCGTTTATCCTGCGAATTCCTTTGCAGAACTCCTAGAGGAAATACGCTGCAACGTCACTAAAATATCTCGGGATACACTTTGTGCTGTACAAAGTGTATGGTGTGACAAGACTGAACTGTGCATTGCTGCCAATGGTGGTCACTTCGAGCACATGTAATCAGTAGGTATCGTGTAACAATATCTGATATTGTGATACTTGACAAATTTGTACTGTTAGTCGCCTCAGATGTAGGAATGTATGCAGGTATTGATTTAACTTGGGAAACGTGCCATTTTACAGTAGCATCCAAAAATGTAAAACTTGACGTACCTTTTGCTGTATTTTATTTTCCCCGATTACACGTTAACCTCTACAGCTTGGCATAACACATTTCATAAAATAAAGATATGCCAAATGTTAAAAGCAGAAGTTTTTCCCATTTCTGTCATCTTTCGGGTGATATTACGTGACCCGACTTTATCTTGTAACATTTCGTGAAACTCCCAGTCCGGAACCTCACAAGGTTGCAAAACCCCTCGGTTCCTATCCTATACGGTGTCCCCTTTGACATAAAACATAACGACTATTGTATGTTTCTTGAACTACAAAGTGCAATAAATTAAATTTGCGAAATATATCATCATAACAATGAATTTTACACTACCCTCCTTGCCCTTTCCATCTGCAGTTATTGAATGACCCTGTTCCGCGCCCCCAATGGTGCCACCGCACCCTCAATTCATGGCCGGAAACGTGGTTCCTTGCCAGAAAACACAAAACGCACGATACATTCACACAAACCAAAAAATAACATAAAGGTTTCAGAAGTAACGCAATTTTTCCTACCACTCATACTCCGCTTTAGTCTAATTATTGCGGGCTATAACTTTCTTCCTCATAAAGATGAAACAGAAATTTAAAAACCAACTTACCACATTTTCGGAGATCTTTCCAACGATATGTCACACGACCCCTCTTTCCATTTGAAAATTGCGAGTAACCCCCAGACCCGCCCTCTACGGGGTCACCAGACCCCAAGAACTATGCCCCAAAAGTGTCCCCTTTGCCATAAAGAAAAATGGCTATTTTGGGTTTTCTGGAAAAGCAGCCAATAAAAATTTAAACGGAGTTTCTCGGGACTTCTGTGCCATACTGTATAATCAGAGTGTGATCCTATACTTGAGTTATTGTCAATAATTGATAGTGACAAAAAAATTGACGTTCTGAAAGCCTGACGAATAGACCAATTGGAAATGTAAATTATTTGATTCATTTCTGATTCCTAACAGTTTATTCCAGAAGTGTATTATTATGCCTTATTAAGTTTTCAGCTACAACAAAATACAGAGAGTCATTCGGGAAAGCAAACTTTTAGTTAAAATAGAAATGTAAGTTTCCAGTAAAGCATTAAGAAAGATATTACGTTAATGCAGTAGTTATAGAGACAATCTACATCCAAAAATTTCAAAGACTGACGCAATAAAGAATATACGTACAAAAAGTACCACACTCATAATTAATTCTCTCTAGTCACCTTCAAAATACCTCCATTCGGAATCAACACACAATTTCCACGGTTTTTGAAGGTCCTGAAAACGGTTTTGGAAGGCACTTTCCGGGATTTTCGCAAGTTGTTTTGTCACGGCTGCCTACATAGATGTAATGTTTGCATTATACTGTACTCTGAGTGCACTTTTTATTCTGGGAAACAGTCTCCAGGTATGTTGATCATACTGGAGGCACCAATTAAGGCACTAATTTTGGAGCAAGAATCAGGATCCTCAGCTGCAGTGTTCAGCAGATCGGAACCGATTGAAGAACGCGAGCCTCCTTGTGGTTATCATTCAGAATGCGGGGTACCCATCTGGCATTAAGTTTTCCTTTTACCAGATCCTCGCGTAGGATCTCATGGCATGGCCTTACTGTTGGCCACCGACTCAGACAAAAGTCTCTCTATAATTCGGCGATCTTTCTTTAACTGACACCACAACTTTTCGATTTTCTGTGCTGTCCGCACACTGGAGGGTCGCCCAGATCTCGGATCATCATCAAATGATTCTTGCGGTCACGAAACCATGCGTACCATTCAAAACCTCTGCTGCGGGATAATACTGTGTCTCCATACGCTCCTTTTAACATCCTGTAAGTTTTTTAGCTCCTTTACCAAGTTTCCAACAAAAGCGTATGTTTATTCTCTGCTCTTCCATGGCTAAATGAAACGGGACGAGAACGCTTGCTATGACTCCCTTAATGCCCGTCTGCCACCTGTCTGTACCTGTATAAACCAGTTTCCAGCAGTTTGCTGAGTGGCCAAGGACAGCTGTCATCTGGCATGCACGTGATATTTTTATCCTGCTACTGTTACGTGAGTGATGCCGTTAGTCCTGGACCTTATTGAACGTAGGTTGTATTTCATATTCAATTATTACATTACATGGGCATTTTTGCTCCAGGCTGGATAAGTCTTACGAAAGGCCTACATGAGTTGGACAAAATAATATAAACACCGTGTTTATGAAGGTTAACGTCATTCCTGTAGGCTACGCTGAAAAAAATGTTGTGATTACCCTTTTTGTGTCTCTTCTTTGTACATATTCTGTAGGTTGTACGCCAGTGAAAAATATGTTATGCTCAACCGCGTTCGTACTAGCGGTCTGTGAAAAGGGTGACCTGTCAGACTTCCAAAGAGGACAAATAGTTTGAGCCCGTTCAGCTGGAAGAGAAAATTGGAGATCTACAGTGTCGTAGCTTCCCGATTTTGGTTATGGAGAGCTCGGTTAGTCCATTTGTTACTGACCATCTCAAAGCATAACAGCCAAATTGTTTGGTGCTTTAAGAGCAACAGTTCCCATGGTTATGACTGCTTACACAAAGCATGGCAAGACGACATCAGCGAAGAATAATAGTGGGCGAAAATCGAGATTGAATGAGAGTGGCCATCAAACACTAACAGGGATTATGCCAAACTGCACAGAACTAGTACAAAAAAGTAAGAGCCGAACTCAATATCCAGCTGGAAGACCCTGTTTTCACAAAAGCAGTCCTAAGAGAGCTTCACAAAACCAGCATCAATGGAAGAGCTGCAATTGCTAAACCTTTAATCATATAAACCAATGCTACAATTCGAAAAAGATGGTGTATAACGAAGTGAATTTCTCCGTCATTTCTATCCGCGCCAGGATTCGAACCCGGGTCCACTCATTCCGGAATAAGTTGCTCTACCAATTGAGCTACGCGGACATTTTATTCTGCTTCCTATCTGCCTTTACGTCGTGTGCGTCCTTCTGGCCGGTACGTCACATCTCCTGGTACGTTACATCATCTCCCACTTATTTTTTTTTTTTTTTTTTTCGAAGTGCTGCTCTTATTTTTCCTATCTCGCGGTGTGGAAATAACATCACACCATTGCGAGATTGTGAACGGTCGGGTCATCCGGATAGTTCGGGCGCCATTATAACGAAGTGAATTTCTCCGTCATTTCTATCCGCGCCAGGATTCGAACCCGGGTCCACTCATTCCGGAATAAGTTGCTCTACCAATTGAGCTACGCGGACATTTTATTCTGCTTCCTATCTGCCTTACGTCGTGTGCATCCTTCTGGCAGGTACGTCACATCTCCTGGTACGTTACAGGTGTCCTCAGCATAAAACCTGGACACATGATGACTGGAAACGTGTAATATGGTTCGATGAGTCATCATTTACATTATTGCACCCAATATGCCTGGTTTGTGTATGGAGGAAAGTGCACAATTCGTAATGTCTGGTTCCAACTGTGAAACATGGGGTGGATCCGTAACGATTTGGTTGGACATATCTAGTATTAGACTGGTTCCAATATATCTAGTATTGGGCTAGTTCCAACATATCTAGTATTGGGCTGGTTACAACATATCTAGTATTGGGCTGGTTACAACATATTTAGTTATGGGCTGGTCCAAACGTATCTAGTATTGAGCTGGCTCCAACATATCTAGTATTGGGCTGATTCCAACATTTTCCTACATGGTTGAGTTACTGACAGCAAGTAGTTGGACAATCTGGGTGATCAGGTGCATGGTATGATCTGAATGTTGCTTCTCAAAAAATGATACCATATTTTTAGATGATAAAGTGCCCATACACACAGCCAGAAGCCTTAATACCGTAAAGAACCACGTTCACTACATTGCCTGTTGGGGGCATGTGATTCCCCTAACCGCATGATACACATTGCGTATACTTATATTTGGCAACATTATGCCTCGAAAAACCTGCGAATTACATCATTTGGTAAAATTCTAGTTTAGGGTGTTCTGTAAATTTAATTGTAGAGGTTGGAGGTTGTTAAGCATATGCAAACAAAAGATCACGATTTCTCGGCGAGACAGAGAACACTTTCTGTACTCTCTTCACCTTAGGATTCTAACGTATATGTGATTCAAAATGTGGAGGTTATGTAACACCAGTTTTCTCATAATGACGCTGTGCACTGTTGTGAAGATATCCATACTAAACAGCTATTCACAGAAAATTTCCTTTGCAATAATGATGGGAATCTATGCTGCAGAGTAATGTGTACCTGCTAAGAGGAATAATGCATTCAAATTAAAAGTTTCGGAAGTATTTGAAAATAGCAGGACTCGAATGGAATACGTGGGAAACGGGGGATTATTGCACAACAAATTTATAAATTTTCGTAAACTTTCCTCCAAACTCTCCGGAAATGGTGAAATAAAGGCAAAATCAAAATGGTCTGTAACCGAGCTCCCCTTATGCAAAATCGGGAAGCTACGTCACTGTACATCTCCAATTTTCGGTAACTTTTCCTACAGAAAATTCTCTGGTTCGGTAATAATGACAGGGAAACTGGAAACTACCACAGAGCCCCTGGTGAACAACCTGAGAACTATGGCACAAAAATGTTCATATTTTTTGCCACTCTTTCTAACGGAAAACTTAGCACTTCGGGAAATAACGGCAAAGTTCATCTGGACCAGAGTACCTCAGGTTGAGAATCTCAGAGCTGTTCCACAATAAATTCCACTATTGCGGAAGTTCTTCCTCTGGAAAAATCTGCAGCTCAGGAAATCATAATACAGTCACTGTGTACAAAGATCCGAGACTTCCCAGAGGAGAAACTGTGAACTAGAATACGCAGATCTTCAATTTCCAGCAACTCTTTCTAAGGGGAAATTTCTAACTCTGGAAATAATGGCAGAATCAATATGAGAATGACAACTCTACCGCCACTGGTGGGTAATCGGAGAATTATTAAGACAAATGGTGTAAGTTTTCCATATTCTCTGTTTTAAATGATTTTAAACAGCCGAACAAAAACAACAGGGATGTGGTGACGACTCGCAGTAGTGAGAAATTCGGGAAGTGTCACGAAATTGTGAATTTTGTTCCATGGTTAACAGCAAGAATTTTTGAACTGAAAATAAATAGCATCAATGTGTGCTCGACTTCAACAAATTTGGTTGCGCGAATAGGAGCTGTTTTTAAAGAAATTAGGTTGTTGTACCCAAATATTGTTCTGCTGAAATTTAGCTCCACAACAGTTAGTGCGCTCACTAAGCACACTTGGTGAAAAGTCAGGAAATTATTTTCCTGATTCCAAGGGTGTCGTTTAGTTTTCAAACTTTTACTGATGATCTCCATTTTCTTGTAAACGCAAGTGGTAGTGTGAACTGTGGGTCTAACTGCAATTAGCATTGGTATGCAGCAAGGTACCACCCACATTTCACGGCTGGAAATATATTTCCAGCATAAGTTGTATGTTGAAAACTTTGGTAATTAAAATACTGACGCCGATCGTGCTGTAGATAAAACCCACCCATGCCAAGTATTTTGCTGACGTTGCATCATCCATGGCAAACCGGATATCGGTACTGCTAGGTCAACATATGAGCGAATATGCCTTTTGGGAAATATACACTGCTGGCCACCCAAAATGCAACACCAAGAAGGAAGCATCCGATTGGCCTGAAATTCGCAGCATGCATCGTCCGCGAGAGGATATGCAAACGATTAGCATTGCAGGGCATATGCAAATCATGTGCGCCCGGCACGCCACCGAGAACAACTATAAGAAAGGTGCACAGAAGGCGGGGTGTAAGTAATGGAAGTGTGTTGTGCTGCCGGACCTGTGCGTGGGAAGCTTCCTGATGCCTCGTCGCAGAATACCACAGTCATTCCAGCACGTTTCGGAGTTCGACAGAGGACGAATAGTGGCTTATCGCGACAGCGGTTTATCGTACCGAGACATCGGCGCCCGTGTGGAACGACATCCAGCCGCAGTGAGGCGAGTATGGATTCGATGGGTGCAGAAGGGACGGACGGACCGACGTGAGCGATTGCCACAGACGCGGCACACCACCGAACGAGAGAACCGGCATGTTTTGCGGCGGGCTTTGACGGCTCGCACCGCCACAACACGAACGTTAGCGCAGGAATTAGGGTGTGTTGCGCAACAACCTGTGCCAGCACATACCGTTCGACGTCGTCTGAAGGAGCGGGGACTTGTCGCGCGGCGCCCATTGCTCCGATTACCATTGACGTTACACCACCGGCGAGTAAGGCGGCAGTGGACCGTTGAACGCCGCACCTGGACTACGGAATGGCACGACATTGTATTCTCCGACGAATCCCGCTACTGCCTGCAACACCACGGTGGTTAGATCCGCGTGTGACGGCACCGTGGCGAGAGACTGTATGACGCCTGCATTATGCGTCACCATACCGGTCCGTCGCCAGGCGTTATGGTTTGGGGCGCAATTGGATATGACACCCGCACCCCTCTGATACGCAACGCCGGTACACTCAACAGCCACCGCTACATCTCTGACGTTTTGGAGCCTGTAGTCCTCCCTTACCTGAAGGACCTGCTAGCGGCCACGTTTCAATAGGAAAATGCGCGCCCGCAAGTGGCACGCATCGTGCAACAATTCTTCACGGCCCACCAGGTGTCACTGCTGCCGTGGTCTGCCTGTTCTCCTGATATGTCGCCCATCGAACACGTCTGGTCACTGATCGGCAACCGAGTGGCCCGGCAAGCACCACCCGCGGGTACGCCTGATGAACTGTGGCAACGTGTGGAAGCAGCCTGGACCGTCATACCCCAAGCCCACATCCAAAGCCTCTTTATTTCGATGCCGCGGCGTGTAGCGCCCGTTATTGCCAGCCATGGGGGGGGGGCACACGAACAACTGATGTCTGCGTGTTCCGCAAGTCGCACGGGCCTGTAAGCTCAATCGTTTCATCTTTGTATCTGTTGTCATGTGTCCAGTAAATCTGGCTTTGCTCTCTCGAGTCCTTCTTGGTGTTGCATTTTGGGTGGCCAGCAGTGTAGATTAAATAATGTTGATGAGGGACCATTTCTTTGAACTTGGCCATTGTTTGCCTTTATTGCTCTTCATAAATTGCAGTTTGTTTTAAATTTTATGTAATCCTCATCTGAAGTCAGTGGAAACCAATTAGTATTTGCAGAAATTTGTTTTCAGCACTGTAGTACACTTGTACAGTTTCGCATCATATATTGCCGTGCGTAACATCTGATACGAACATTGCTTTTGATAGTCCATAGTATATGATCCGGGCACTGCCCATGATAACCCTCAAAAAGATAATGCAAAGAGCGTAAGAGCCTCCAGGGAAATTCATGAGCAAAAGCTGATAAACAGGTTGACTGTCGTTTTCTGTGTTGCACCAAGAAGTTTTAAAGCTGTATGACGTATACACGGGCGTATCAGAATAATATGACCACCCCGGAATCACAGTGTATGCGTCCAGGAACGTCAAAGAGTGCCCGTGACAAGATCGACCACACAGAGATATAAGCAGCCTGCCAGGACAGAGGAGCCATAGTGCGTTACGTAAGCACAATGGGCAGAGGTAATGATTTGACGGACGTTCAAAAAGGAATGATGATCGGCTACCACGCCAAGGGTGGAAGCATCTCAGAAACAGCAAGCTTCGTGGGTTGTTCGCGAAGTACTGTAGTAAGGTTATACCAAGAGTAGACCACTGACACACCGAGTACCTCCCGACGTCATAACTGTGGAGCCCTAAAGGCCATCGACCCCAGAGGAGAGCATTGCCTCCGTTGACTGGTAAAGGGCGATCGACGCGCAACAGTGCAACAATTGACTACGCAAATGAACGCTGGGGCACCCAGGTACATATCCCCGATAACAGTAGAGCGAACCCTGTTGTGCATTCTGTTACTGGAGTCGACGCTGCGTCAAGGCGCCCATGATAACCAAGATCCATCGGCAACGACTCATGCCGTTCGCATGGGGCTACCATCATTGGACAGTGGAAGAGTGGAAATGGTTGCCTTCTCCGACGTATAGAGGTTTCTACTCTACAGAAGAGACGGGTGGTGGAGGATACAGCGTCAGACACACGAGAACCAATACCCGGACACGCTTGTCGGTTAAGTGTAGGCCGGCGGTGGCAATGTGCATGTCTAAAGGATGTTTTCCTGGTATGATCTAGGACCGCTGGTACCACTGGATGGTTCCCTGAACGCCTGTCCATCCTCGTTGGCCACATGTATCCCTTTATGTTGGACGTTAACCCAGGTGGTGATGGCGTCAACCAACAGAACAATGCGCCGTGCCACGTCGCTAAGTGGGTGGGAGACTGGTTCCGGGAACACGGGAACGATGTTTCCGTTCTCTCTTGGAAATTATCGAGCAGGACGAACCTCAATCCCGTAGAGCACTTGTGGGACTATTTGAATCGAAAGGTTTGACGTGTCGACCCACAATCACATGTTCTCTGGGACCTTCGTGCTCTGCTGCAATCCGAATGGGCACGTGTACCTCGAGCAACCTTTCAGGGCCTCATTGCTTCCATGACACGCCGTCTCGCCCCTGTCATCCGTACCAAGGGTGGTTATTATCATTATTAGGTAAGTAGTCATGTTATTCCGATACGACTGTGCATGTCTATTTTAATTTTCCGTTTCAGTTACCATTTCCTGTGTGAATTTTTACATCTTACGTACGCTCTCTTCTGCATGTCGCATTTTCCAAGTATCTCTAACGATCTGGCAACAAATGACAGCAAGTATGGAAGTATAAGAAAAGTGACGAGATCTCCCGTCAACCTAGTACTACCTGTTGTTACATAACGCTGAGTGTGTGATTTCTTCCACTAATGTTACGTTATAAACTGCTTTAGGTTGGAATGGCGAAATGTGTCGTGTTAATTACCAAAAGAGGAATTGTAAGTGAAAGGGTAAGGCCACAATAAGTGACATTAATCCATAATTCCTGAGCTTATCGTATCTTAGCCGTTAGGTTATTCGTTCAAGTGCTAGTGTTAACAGTTTTGTGACTCAGTGAATATTATTTAACCACAAGTGACTAAATATTTAATTAAGGCTTTGCAGTTGGTATTGGCCCACCAATTCGAACGAATGAATTAATGCTACAGCTTGTAACGTACCAGGAGGTGTGACGTACCTGCCAGCAGGACGCACACGACATAAAGCCAGATAGGAATCAGAATAAAACGTCCGCGTAGCTCAATTGGTAGAGTGACTTATTCCGGAATGAGGGGATCCGGGTTCGAATCCTGGCGTGGACAGAAATGACGGAGAAATTTACTTCGTTATAATGGCGCCCGAACTATCCGGATGACCCGACCGTTCAAAATCTCGCATTGGTGTGATGTTCTTTCCACACCGCGAGATAGGAAAAATAAGAGAATCCCTTCTCCAGCACTTCGAAAAAAAAAAAATAGGGGGGAGATGATGTAACGTACCAGGAGGTGTGACGTACCTGCCAGCAGGACGCACATGACATAAAGCCAGATAGCAATCAGAATAAACGTCCGCGTAGCTCTATTGGTAGAGTGACTTATTCCGGAATGAGGGGATCCGGGTTCGAATCCTGGCGTGGACAGAAATGACGAAGAAATTTACTTCGTTATAAGCTTTGTGTATGTGTGTGAAAAGATATATAAATGCTGTAGCTTACAATTCATTCAGAGTGGAATGTTACACAAAAACATAAAGTACTATCTAACTTGAAGAAAACATGGTGACTTTATTGAACGGGAATTCTTTAAAATAATTATTAAGTTGTGCCAAAGGAAACTGAAAGATCAATTCACATCAAGACCAATTCTTGTAAAATGCTTGTTTCTCATTTCAGCAAGAGGAAAATTTTCAGAAAATACTAAAACTCTTCATGTCACAGAAATGAATAATCCTCACTCTTCAGACATAGTGGTGGGTGCATATCACAAATACTGTGCGCTAATTCCCGCGAAGACAGTAGCGAATATATTGAAAGTAAGATAAAGAATATGTAATTTATTTTGTCTGCAAACTTTCGGGGTGAATACACAAATTGTTTTGCTTGTGCTCCTCATAATAGCGTGTCTTTGTGATTGGATATACGCCAATAGCTTTCGAAAATGTCAGCCTACATCGCTTTCACAGTTTAAAAGGTTTTATCGGGTTTACAGGAAAACTACTTTTTAATGGAAAATATCCAATCTCAGTGTTCTCGGTTTTGACAGCTTTGCTTCGGCGTCTGTGAAGTCTCACCATAGAGTAACGACAATCAATCAGTCTGTCCGCACAGCGCTCCTGGAAAAGCGCGTTCACAATACAGGACTTCGAAGGAAACCCAAGACGACAAAGGGGATTACCTTAATCCTTGGCAGTGATAAATCGAAAATTTCCAAATACATCTCATTTTTCTGCTGAGAGTGCACCAACTGAAGAAGTTCCGTGTTAAATCTCATCGTTATAATCCCTTTGCATGTACTGCAGTATGGAATTGTCTTACGGACCAAGTTAGAAAAATCAGTCTCCGGTTTCTAATTTATTTCCGCTACGTTATTTGACAAAGAGCGACACCACAAAGATGCAATGACATCAGAGATAGGTTCCGACAATTTATGTCAAAAGGCTTCATTATTTTAACATTATTATCTTGTAAAACTACTAAATGTTCAGTTCTTCAGCGTTAAAGAAAGATCTGTCAAACTTACGACAGCTGAAAAAAAAGCAGGTTCTTTGACTTGTTCGAAATCTTGAAATCAAAATATGGTTAGGATATTGTTATATACACTATCTCCCAACAAGTAATTGGACACCTGTGATAGCAAAGGAAAACGAAGTTTATTCACCTTCAATAGTTGGTGGAGCCTCCACGAGCGGCGTTTACAGCTGCGACCCTCCGGGGCATACTCTCAACCAGGCGTTGTACGACGGCTAGCGGTATTTTCTTCCACTCGGCTTGGAGAAGACAGGTTAGCTCCTTCACCGATTTCGGCCGGTGGGGGCACCCCTTAAGTCGACGCTCCAACTCGTCCCAGAGGTGCTCGATAGGGTTAATGTCCGGGCTCTGCGCAGGCCAGTCCATTCGATAAACCCCATTGTCACCATACCAAGCCATGGTGGACCTCGCAACATGACAGGTGGCATTGTCATCCTGAAAGCAACATGGGTCCACCCCGTAAAACTGCCACAACGTAGGAAGCGCATGGTCATCAAAAATGGTGCAGTAGGTCTCGGCGTTGAGTCTACCAGAAATTGCGACCAAGGGTCCCGTGCCATACTAGGAGAAACACCCCCATAGCATAATTCCACCGCCACCAAACTTCACAGTTGGCACAATATATTCCGGCAGGAGGCGTTCTCCAGGCAGACGCCAAATCCAGACCCTGCCATCCGAACGGTAGAAAGTGAACCATGATTCGTCGTATCACAGAACCTGTTTCCACTGTTCAACGGTTCACTGTCGACGTTCTTTGCACCACGTTATCCGAGCAGCGCCTTTGGACCTAGTGATCAAAGACTTATGGGCGGCAACACGTCCATGATAACCAAGCAGATGGGCTTCCTTACGGATGGTATTCATCGAAATAATACTCCCGGATGCCTGTTGAAACTCCTCGCGGATGTGGCCCAACGATTTGGTGCGGTTCTTCCGAATTTCTCTGGCCAGCACCCGTCGGTCTCTAACTCCCAGTTTTGTGGGTCTGCCGGTTCGGGGCACATTCCGACAGTGACCTCTCATCTTCCACTTGCCAATCACGTAGGCCACTGCCGATTTTGGGTACTTCAACTCGCTGGATATGTCACGTATGGATCGGCCATTTCTGTGATACCCGACGATTATACCTTTCTCGAAATCGGAGAGCTCCGAACTGCGTGGCATCTTGCATGCGACTGGTTGCGTTGTTGTTTCCCACACGATATTTAACGGCGGCGCTTCCTTGACGTGTATTAGGACCGCAGATATCGTCGATTGCAAGGGTGTCCAAATACTTGTTGGTAGATAGTTTATATACAAGGAAGAGACAAAAATTTGGAACCAGAGCGTATTTATGCAAATAGGAACAACTGCAGGTAAAAGACGACGAGTGAAAAGTACATGATAGAGTATACACCGATGAGTCATTATAATATGACCACCTGCCTAATAAGCTGTATGACAGACCCCCCCCCCCCATTAACCCGCAAAGCAGCAGTCACTCTGCGGTGCATCGATTCGATGAGATAGCGACAGGTATTCTAGGGTATCTGGTACCATAATGTCAACAGCAGGTACTCCAGTTCCCGTACATTTCGTGGACTAGAAACCGCGATTTAGTGCAACACGCTTTTCCAAGTCGAACCACAAATGTTCGACTGGGTTCATGCCAAGTTAATTTAAAGGCCATCGCATTAGCAGAAAGTTACCAGCATGTTCTTCGAACCACTCGTGGACGATTCTGGAAGTGTGGCATTGCGCATTATGCTGTTTTATTCTGGTAATGGCCATCACCAACAGGGAACATAATTGCCATGAATGAATGAGCTTGATCCGCAACGATGTTCAGTTACCTAACATCAGTCAGGGATTGTGCTATTGGGCCAATGTAGCTTAAAGTGTTGCAAAGAAACATCGCCAACAGTATAACACCGCCATCGACGGCCTGTTTCCGCCCAACAGTGTATCCAGATGCGTTCGTAATCGGCATATCCGCGCTCTGCCGTCCACGTGACACACCAGAAATCTTGATTCGTCCGACCAGGCCACCAATCATCCACGGTCCAATCTCGATGCTCGTGGGCCCATTTCCTGCGTTGTTAGCGATGACGTGCAGTGAGCATGGGGATCCGGCTTGTTTTTCGGCTACGCAGGCTCATGCGCAGAAAGCTGCGAGGAACTGTGTGCTGTCACATATTGCCCTGATCACCATTGTTGTAACTATAGGTGATTTATCGCACTGTGGCCCTGCAGTTGCTGTGAACAATGCGCGACACTCTCCGACCCCCTGTGGCATCAATGAGTTGCGGACGATGGTTCGTCGTTTGGCCATCTGTACACCACTTTTGATACGACAGCGGTACGTGAACAACGCACAAGCCGCACCGTTTCCGAGATCGTAGTTCTGAGGCGCCATGCCATCACATTTTGTGCTTTATCAAACTTCGATAAATTGGCAGCTTTTCCCATTTTGACTCGGAACACTCTACTAACCGAAAGACGGTCCTCGGTTTGTATATATACTGCCATGTGAACTTCACCTGCGTCACCGTTCGGTCTCCAGGCGCTTTCATTTCTCTAGGATGGGGGTGGTCATAAAGTAATGGCTCATCAGCGTACATAACACCTGCCACTGAGCTCTGTAAATCAGTATTATTCTAAATGGGAAAAGCAGTGTTTGACAGAGGACAAATTGAAATGGCTAAACGACTGGGTCAGAGCATTTCCAAGACGGCAAGGCCTATGGAATGCTAACGATCAGCCGTAGTTAGTACCTTCAAAAAGTGATCCCAGGAAGAGAAAACCACGAACCGCCGGCAAGGTACGGACCAACCACGGCTCATCGATACTAGAGGTGAACCAAGCGTACTGTACGAGCCGACAGAAGCAGGCGCAACTCCCATTAATTTGAATTCTGGTGACGGGAGTTATGTGTCACAACTCACAGTACCTCGAACCTTGCTGAAAATGGGGCTGAGTAGTAGTAGACCGCTAAAATGCCCTAGCTAACCTCGGTTCACCTTCAAAAGCACCTACAATGGGCACGAAAGCATCAAAATTGGACCATGAATGATTGGAAAAAAGGCCGTCTGGTCCGATGAATCTCGTTTTCTGTTGCACCATGTGGACCGCCGGGTACGAATGCGTCATTTACCTGGGGGAGTGTTAGAACTAGGATGCACTGTGGATGAAAAGCAAGCCGGTGTAGGAAATGTAATGGTGTGGGCAATGTTCCGTTGGAAAACCCTGGGTGCAGTCATTCATGTGCAGAAAATTATGATGTCTGCCAGCTACCTAAACATCATTTCAGGTCAGGTACATCCTTTCTTGGCAACAGTATTCATACCTAATAGTGCCTTCTTTCAGTAGATAAAGCGCGACTGCACGGATTGTTAGAGAGTTGTTCGCAGAACATGAAGACTTCCGCGGCCACCAATCCAATTGAGCATCTGTGGTTTGTGTTGGTACAGCAAATCCAGTCTCCGGTGGCTCATTCACGTAACTTACAAGAGCTAGTGTGTTGGTAACAGATTCCACAAGACACCTTTAGAAATCTTGTATCGTCCATGCATTGCCAATAAGAGCGGTTTCCGTTGCGCGTGGAGGACCAACTTCATTTTAGGCAGGTATAGTCATAATGATTTGTCATCAAACAATGATCTTCGCTCTTTCCACGTTTATAAGTGAGTCACGGAAAAATTATCATTGGCCGCCACCGGGAGTCGAACCCAGGGTCTTCCAGTTATGCGCCGAATATGCTTCCGCTACACCACAGCGGCCTGGAATTCCTCCAGACTCACACACGCTAACTGGCAAGCCAGTTTGGCAGGTTGCTTCTTGGAGCCCCGCACAATGCTGGGGATTCACCAAAGATGGTTAACAGCAACTGAAGAAAAAATTAAAAGGCGAATGTGCGGGGCTCCAAGAAACAACCTGCCAAATTGGCTTGGCAGTTAGCGTGTGTGAGTCTGGAGGAATTCGAGGAAGCTGTGGTGTAGCGGAAGCATATCCGGCGCGTAACTGGAAGACCCTGGGTTGGACTCCCGGTGGCGGCCAATGATAATTTTTCCGTGACTCACTTATAAACGTGGAAAGAGCGAAGATCTTTGTTTGATGCTCCTGGTCCATGTTAAATGTCTGTATTAATTATTCATTCACCTTCTAATTATTTCTTCAGTTGCTGCTTACCATCTTTGGTGAGTCCCCAGCATTGTGCGGGGCTCCAAGAAGCAACCTACCATACTGGCTTGGCAGTTAGCGTGTGTGAGTCTGGAGGAATTCGAGGCCTCTGTGGTGTAGCCGAAGCATATCCGGCACGTAACTGGAAGACCCTGGGTTCGACTCCCGGTGGCGGCCAATGATAATTTTTCCGTGACTCACTTATAAACGTGGAAAGAGCGAAGATCTTTGTTTGATGCTCCTGGTCCATGTTAAATGTCTGTATTAATTATTCATTCACCTTCTAATTATTTCTTCAGTTGCTGCTTACCATCTTTGTTGAGTCCCCAGCATTGTGCGGGGCTCCAAGAAGCAACCTGCCAAACTGGCTTGGCAGTTAGCGTGTGTGAGTCTGGAGGAATTCGAGGCCGCTGTGGTGTAGCCGAAGCATATCCGACACGTAACTGGAAGACCCTGGGTTCGACTCCCGGTGGCGGCCAATGATAATTTTTCCGTGACTCACTTATAAACGTGGAAAGAGCGAAGATCTTTGTTTGATGTTTATGGTCCACGTTAAATGTCTGTATTAATACATAATGATTTGGTTCTTCGGTGTATACAAAGCAGGAGCAAATCATTAGGCCCTTCTAATATGACGTTCGAATTGTTTCCGACGAGGAGGTGAATACGTGAGAAGGTCAAAGACGTATGCTGCGCGATTTGTAGCACGTGCAGTCAGTCGGAGCTGAAGCAGTAGTTTCAGTGGGTAAGGCGCGACATTTGACTACCTTGGAAAAGCGCATGGTCATCAAATCCAGATGAAATGGTGGAAGTATCTGGGAAACAGCAAACTTTGTCTGCTGTTTATTGGTTGCTGTAGTCAAAGTGCGACGAGAGCAAATGGAAAGAAGATCAACACATAACATGCTGGTGGATATTGGACGGTGAAAGCTGCTAAATTCTCGTGGACGTAGACATCTCGGCCGATTTGTCCTAAAAAATAGGAGATTCATCTTCGCACAGTTGACCAGAGTCTGCAGCGCAGATGAGTTTATCCACAGTTACAGTGCAACTATCCCTCCGCCATATTGATCTGTGGTCTAAACACGTGACTGCACTACCCTACAGCACATCATCGGCGACAACGACCAGAGCTTGCCAAATGCATTGGAAGTAAGTATACTATAGAAGAATGTTGCCTTCTCTTTTGAATCACGTTTTCTAAGGGTTCGAGTGAATAGTTCGTGGCGAGTAAGATGAACAGCTGCGGAAGTGATGGTACAAGATGTTATGACCCCAACGGATATTGGCAGGTGTCAGGAATGAAATACTCGGGAGGATATTTTCCTGGAGCACTGTGGGTTCCCTGATGGTGTTCGAGATAACCTCTGAAATCTACGTACACTGCAGACTAGGTTATGAGTTTATTCTGACAGTAGTTCCAGACCGAAATGGCGTATTATTAAATAATACGCCATTTCGGTGGCGCCATGTTATAAGACCCGTTTCGTCAAGGATTGGTTCGAGGAATACGAGGATGGCTTCACTGGCTGCCCATGTCTCCTAATATGAACCCAATTCAACATATGCATCGGCGGCTGCGGCGTAAACTCCCTATACCGCAAACACTGGAAAAAGAGACGGGCAGCCTTTACACGGATATGGTATGGTATCATATCCACCGGGGACTAGTAGAGTCCATGCCTCTTTACATGACTGCTGTTATGGCAGATCACGAGGATCTACACTATATTGAATAGCTGTTCATAATGTGGTTTTGGAAGCAGGATACGGGAGACGTCAATAAAGAACTATATTTTGATAGAAAGAATGACAGTACAATATTCTGGATTTTTAGAGTATATAGTTCATAATGTGCATAGCAATGGCTCAAAGTATGGCAAAATTTTGTTGATTGAGTTTCTTTTTATATCTGGTAGAACTAAGAAAAGTGTAAGTATGGTCAAGCTTGAGTATAGAGACGTGATCTGTTCTCTGTTTCTCCAAGGCAAAACTCCGAAGATCATAGATGAGCGGAAATGAGTGCTGCATATGGGAACGAGTATTTATCATATAGTGTTCTAACGGTATGGCACAGCATAGAAAACCCAACTGTGGAAGAGTGAACATCCACAGCGAAAGAAATCCTGAAAGGTGAAAGACTACCGTGACGGAGGAGATGATGATGAAAATCCAGGTACGAATAATGGAAGATCGGCACATAACAATCCGAGTGATATGTTCCTGGTAGCGTGTGTGCGGGTAGGTGGATGGGTGTTGGTCCGTATAGACATTTGTAACTAGATATCTAGATATACCTGAAGAGCTGCAAAAATCTGTTCCTAAAGATGGGCATAAGGGCACAGAACGATGGACGTAAGGGGCACAGGAGTACTTAAGTGTGGCTTTTTGTTTGCAGAATACCACACTCTCTGTCCAAGGACACCATACACATCCATCATTGAACTAGAAACATTTATTCGGATACACATAAACGCATACACAAAATACGTGGCCACGTGCGTCTCCATGTGATCTAGGATAATGTTTTAAGATTGCTGCTCCCCAGTAAACGTCAGTAGTGTTGATCAAAACAGGAATAACAAAGCATCTTTCGGAGTTTATAGAGGATTTATTGTAGGTGCACATCTGACTGAAGCGACGATTTTGAAAATAGTAGAGCGGATTGGTTTCTCAAAAGGTGAGATGTACCGAGTCTTTAATCAATGCAACAGTAATCCATATTATGAATGGAATACGGGATTACACCATACAATACAAATATTGAAGACGACAATCCGTTTTTGGTGACAAGGATGGTAAGTCAGATAATATTCGAAAGTTTCAAGTTTCCGAATATTATCTGACTTACCATCCTTGTCATATATACACTAAAAAACGGATTGTCATCTTCAAAATTTGTAATCCATATTACTCCTCTAAGAGGCGTAACTGTGGCGCGACGGAAATGTGTCAGAAATAATCCATATTACTAATCTAAGAGGCGTAACTGTGGCGCGACGAAAATGTGTCAGAAATAATCCGTATTACTCCTCTAAGAGGATTAACTGTGGCGCGATGGAAATGTGTCAGTCGCATGCCTATACGGTTGCCACTGATTTCTGCGATGAGCTGGAAAGATTGTATACAGTACTGATAGGAACACCGCGGCTGGACACTTAAAGACTGGAAAAAAAGTCATGTGGTGCGACGAGTCACGGTGCACCTTGTTCTGTATAGACAGTGGGGCAGAGAATTTGGCGAGAGTCCCATGAAGCAACGTACCCAGTTTGCCTTGTAAACACAACTCAGGATTCTGGAGATGGTGTCATGGTATGGGCCATGTTCTGTTTGATACGGAACAAGTCAGTCCCCTGATATTACTGGAAGGTCGGGTGTCCTCCGAAGATTATCACATAGCATTGTTCACCTGCTGGATAAAAGGTCAATGGTGACTTTTAATCCAACAGGTGAGCAATGCTACTGTCCATCGCGTAAGATGTGTTCAGCAGAGGTTCAGTGAGCATGACAATGACTTCTACCATTTCTGTTGAGCAGCACAGAGCCCGGAACTGAACCGGATTGAGATCCGGGATTTAATTTGAGAATGTATGGGACATCTAAACAAGTTAGTAAAATCATGCAATGCATTAATTATGATACGCTTTCCAACATACCGGAAATCATTACTCAAGTTATTACTCAAGTTGTGAGGATAATGGCTGTGGAATAAATCTCGCTCCTGTGCCCTGCCCTATGACCCCATTTAGATGACATTCAACAGGACCAGTTCAGTATAGCTCCGGAACAACATGATAAACTTTGTCTCAATCGAAGCATTTTTACATAAGTTATGACTCATAAAGGAAATGGAATGGATCCCGCTCTCATGTTCTGACCTTTGACTCCATTTCGCCCATTTTCAATGGGGTTCGTCCCCAGGTGGTCCCCTACCACATACAACAATTTCATCGAAATGGAATTATTTTTACGCGAGGTATCGTGCGGACGGATGGACGGACAGATGGACAAAGCTGGAGCATATACGCTTCTTCAACCTACGGTTGGAAAGCGTAAATAAAAGATCAGTGAAAAAATATCCTCTTCCGTCAAATCTAAGTTACTTCGGGTACAGTCTAGTGAATGTCTGGTATGTTTCAGACCTAGATGCACTCCGAAACAATGTGGAATATATGCCAAATAGCATACTTGCTGTAATTCGGGCTAAACGATGGTACTGTATAAAAAATTTTAATTCAGTTTCCGGTATGTGTATTACGAAACATTTTAACCGATTTATTCTGTTTTGTGGAGAATGGACCGGATTCGAAATTCGGTCTTGGATGCTGTGGAAACAACTTTCCAAATGAGACATCTGTTGCCTGCGGACAATACATGCTTTTTTTTTGTTTGATTGGAGGTTTAACGACCACCGTGAGCAACTCAATGGGCTATAAGCAGTCGCCCGTCCCTAATTTAGGGTCACTGGTTCTAGGGAAGGGAGAGAGCCAGTGCCGTAAGACAAACTTACTGTTAAAGCATGTATTTGCCACCGGGGCGGCAAATACATGCTTTAACAGTAAGCAAGTGGAGAAACATTTTGTGAGCTATCGTATCCTTTTACGGTGTTTGGTGTCATCATCCAAGGCTTTGGTCCCGAGGATCTGCATAGCACTGGTGTTCTTTCCGTAGTCCAATGGCTCTCTCCCTTCCCTGGAACCAGTGGCCCTAAATTAGGGACGGGCGGCTGTTTTTTGATCACGGTGGTCGTTAAACCTCCAATCGAAAAAAGAATGCGATTAATATCGGTATTAATTTTTTAATTTCAATGTTTCAGAACAGTGGCCAAAGTTGCTGAAAGCTTTTCGAACGTTTTTTTAAGGAGTAATGTAATGTCGATTGAATGATGTGTCACGAAAATAACTCGCATAGAAATTCTTTATATTTTATTGAAGCCACTGCCAGGTGGGCATATAAGTCCCCAAGAATAGTAATATTTTATATAAATAAAATTAACGAAAGGATTAGGGCCAGATTGATTCATGAAAAAGAGACGAAAAGGAAATACAGCTCTACAAATTTCCACCCGCGGTGTTGCTAGTAGTGAAAACAATGTTTTCAATTATCACGTGAAGTGATCGCATTTAAGAGAAAAATTAATCTGGTGAATGTCTTCATGTTTTAAAAATCAGCTAATATATGACACCGAATTTTCGGGTGTAATAAGCACGTCTTTTGAATCCGTTCTGACGCAAATTAAGTTTATCAAAGCTATTCAGAGTCAATGGAACCGGTATGCAAAACAATAGTATCTGACGGAAGAAAGAAGTTTTTCAACAGGGTTTTTAATCCCTCAAATATTGCTGTAAAAGGAATCGTGAGCTTACGCTTTCTGGTTGCAGACTTGTGCGTTAAGAAAAACATGGCTTTATATGAGAAACATTTCGCACCGGAAACGCTCTCCAACACAGATATAATTTTTCAAATCGGACTCTTAGAAACAGAGATATCGACAAATATAAGATGGGACTTTACGTCCCCAATTGGGAAAACCATGCATTATTTAAGGAAGAAAGTATTCTCAAAAGGTTTTTCACTATGAGCGGTATCGGTCCAAGAAAAAATATTTAGTCGGGTTTTCAGGAGCCCAGATTTTTCTATAAATACATCAGAAGCAGAAATTAACACTTATGCCTCCTGGTGGCCAAACCATTCTTTACCAAACATTAGAAATTATGTGAAGAATATTTTCCATCAGGTCTTGTATGCGACACAGGAAGAATTTTTCAAATGGGAGTTTTAGAAGCAGAAATAACGCAGAAAACGCAATTTACCTTTGTGCACCCTAGCAGAAAGTCTATGATTTACTTGAAATTTTTGAATTTATAAGAAACATATTTCGCATCGGAAACACTATCCAACAAAGAAGGAATTTTTCAAATCGGACTCTAGAAGTAGAGATATTGACAAAAAATAAATTATACGTCTACGCCCCCTGGCGTAGAAACCATGCATTATTTTAAGAAGAAAATGTTCCTAAAAGGTTTGTCGACATGAGTAGTATCGGTCTACAAACGACGTTTTTTTTCAATCGAGAATTTAGAAGCTCATATTTTGCTGCAAATACATCAGAAGCGGAAATTAAGGTTTACGCCCCCTGGTGGTCAAACTATTTTTTTACAAAGATTAGAAATTATGTGCAAACGATTTCCCATCAGGAGCTGTATCTGGTGCAGAAAGAATTCTTCCAATCGGAGATTTAGAAGCAGAGATATAGGGGTAAACACAATTTACCTCTACGCCCCCTAGCTGAAAGTCTATAAATTACTTGAATTTTAAAATTATATGAAAAACATGTCATACTGAAAACACTATCCAATAGAGAAGGCATTTTTCAAATCTCACTCCTAGAAGTAGAGATATTGACAAAAATAAGATATACATCTACGCCACCTGGCAGAGAAACTGGATTATTTTAAGAATAAAATATTCCGAAAAGGTTTATCGATGTGAGTGGCATCAGTCCACGAAATATATTTTTCAATCGATATTTTAGAAGCTCAGGTTTTATGGCAAATACATCAGAAGCAAAAATTAACACTTACGCCCCCTGGTGGCCGAAGTATTCTTTACCAAAAATCCGAAATTATATACAAAAGATTTTCCATCAGGAGGTGTATCCGCTGAAGAAAAAAGTTTTCAAATCGGAGTTTTAGAAGAAGAGATATCAGGAAAAATGTAATTCCCTTTTACGCCTCCTAGCGGAAAATCTATGCGTAATTTGAAAAAGTAACTATATCTAAAATATTCTTCGACATAAATGGAATCGAAAGATAAACTATTTTTTTCAATCGGATGTTTAGAAGCAAAAATGTGGAATAAAATGTATTTTTGAATTCGACATAATCTGCATTTTCGCAATCTAGCGGCGAAATTGTACATCGTAAAAAAAAAACGAAAAGAAGGATCATCATTCGCATATTTCATGCTTCCCAATGCGAAAAGAATTTTTCAAATCGGACTAATGTTGCAGAGATATCGTGGGTACAGACGGACGGACGGACGAACAAACCGGTAACATAAGCACGATCTTTTTTTACAAAAGACGTGCTAAAAACAACAGAAACACTGCTAATGAGACGCATTTCTACTTTCACATTTAGAGAAAAAACTCATTAAAAATCATAATTTATTCTTGAAGAATAAAAGTGTCTTTATTAAATGGATCTGGAATCCGGTTTTATAGAAAATTTTTAACGGTTGCTTGGCACTACAGCATACATCATCTCTTCCGTTTCCTTATACTATAATGAATTCAATCTTCCTCTAACGGTTTTTCTGAACGGTTGTTGTGTTATTAATTATATCATGAATAAACTTTCCTGCTAGTAGTGTAGTAATAATAATGAACAAGCTTTTAACTGCTAGTAATGTTGTAGTAGTAAGTAAGATGAATAAAGTCTTAATGCTGGTTGTTAATAATAACAACTAATGAAATAAACCTAACAGCCAGACAGAGATCTGACAAAACTATGAACTGAGAAAAACGTACTTACTAGAACAACTTTTTATTAGAGAAACTCTTGATATGATCCAACATACACTTCACCGGACACACAGTTACTCAATAAAATGTAGCTCCTTGCACATGAACGAAGCTCTACTCACATAAACGAAGCTCTCCTTACGCATATAACCAAGATCTCTTTACACATGAAACAAAGCTCTCCCTACGCACATCAACAAAAAGCTCTCTCACGTAACACAAACAAAAGCTCTCTCAGTATCGTTGAACGCGCCTATTTATACTGGCTACCACCACGTCATGACTTACACTCATTTCCAGATCTCATTCAGGGGGAGAAAATAACATCTCGTTCAGTAAGAAGATAATTTACATAGTAAAATAAAATAACCAGAGATAGTAAAAATCAAAAGGAAAGTGAATTTAGAGTATACGTTACAATACGTTTTCTTCATTCTTAAAACTAAGAGAATAGGCTAATGCATTATGTTCCAAAAATAACATTTGAATGGAATGGCCCTGTTGAACGATATAATCATTACCGGAGATTTTCGTCAACCCATAGCGATCCAAAAACATAGGTCCTCGGCGATTCAGATGGGCTCAAAGATCAAGTTACTTCCTTATATAACAGAATATCAAGCTCAAAAGAGTATATTAATTTTTTTCTTTTTAATTTTATTTATTTATTTATTTCATTTTGTTACTTTGCGAGATGCAAATTCGTTTATGAAAATGTAACCCAGAACCACTAACTTACCTTCTTTTTTCGTATTAACATTAAGTGTAATGTTGTTCATAAAGCTTGAAAGTGCACTAAAATAATATCAAAGACGACTTAAATAAGTAAATATATCGAAGCCGGTTGATTGGCGTTCAGATGACCGTACATCAGGAAGCTAAAGTAGCACTCGTTCACAAACACGAAGAAACTAACAATTTGATTAATAAAATAACAACTTGAAACAGGTTAGCTGATTATTAACGACGCAGCTTTTAGCAAACACAGCTAAGCTAAGTTAAACTCTTGAAAGATAACGAATATAAAAGCAATTTCGTACTGTAGGTCACATAAATAACAACACCGTTTGTGTGCGATATTTAATGTTAAAAGACGAAGAGTGTTAACAATTAAAAACTCCACCAGTACTTTCGGGGTGACATTCACCCCGTCATTAGGTCGAACAAAGGTTATGTAATACTCGCACTAATATATGAGAGTAAAGCAATGCATCACGGGTAAAGCTCTCAAGCGTTACAAGGTTGTGATTGTTTCCATAGCAATCGGGTAAACGTACCCATGTAATTTCCAACATCAGAACATTCACATAGTTATACAAAAATTTTGTTACATTATTAAAGGTTATTGTGAAATTTACATGCTGTTCTTAATTACTGTAATTTAAAGTTCAAATTAACTACGTGGTTTTTCCATATTTTTGATATGTCCACTGGTGTATTGTCATTACAGCATCTGTTCCACAGGGCTGTTGAAAGCCTGTACATTGAAGCCCTGTGGAACAGATGCTGTAATGACAATACACCAGTGGACATATCAAAAATATGGAAAAACCACGTAGTTAATTTGAACTTTAAATTACAGTAATTAAGAACAGCATGTAAATTTCACAATAACCTTTAATAATGTAACAAAATTTTTGTATAACTATGTGAATGTTCTGATGTTGAAAATTATATGAATACGTTTACTCGGTTGCTATGGTAACAATCACAACCTTGTGACGCTTGAGAGCTTTTCCCGTGGTGCATTACTGTACTCTCATATATTAGTGCGAGTGTCACATGACCTCTGTTCCACCTGATGACAAGGTGAATGTCACCCCGAAAATGCTAGTGCGGTTTTAAACTGTAAATACTATGTTTTTAATTGTAAATACTGTGTAATAACGAATATACAGAAGTACACTCGTTTGCAAAAGTAAAATAATAAAAGGTTTTTCCATCGTAGTAAGAAAAGGAATGAAATTTATGGTCTGAGACTTTTACAGGGAGTATAATAGACTGTGACGAGTATGTATAGTAAAGCATGATCGCATGACGACTCGTGTATGACCGTCCAGTGGGCGTTGCCAATAGTTGCGAAGAGCTGGCAGGAACAAGGGTCTAAAAGGACCTTCGCTGTTGTGTAACGTATACTCTAGATTCAGTTTCCTTTTGATTTTATTATCTCTTGTTATTTTATTTTCCTATGCAAATTATCTTCTCACTTAACGAGATGTTATTTCTCCAGCTGAATGATATGTGGCAACGAGTGTAAGTCATGACGTGGTGGTATGCAGTATATATAAGCGCGCTCAACTATACCAAGAAGCTTCGTTTTATGTGATAGGTTCTTCTTAATTATTGTTATGCGATTCTACGAAAGTTCGGATATTCAGTAGTCGTGTGATTTGTTGAGTGTGTGTTTGATAATACCAGGAGTTCTGCAATAAAAGGTTTAAAGTGAGTACGTTTTCTCAGTTCATATTATTGTCAGACCTCTGTCTGGCCGTTAAGTCTCTTTCATTAAGTGTCTCCATTAAGTCCAGGGTATATTGTGTTTACCGCTCTAATAAGGAGTCTTCAAGGTATGAATGTACTAAAAGCGAAGTTATAGTACTGATATTCAAGATAATGAGGAACGCTGAGTAAAAGAAGTTCCATATTCAATGAATTTATTGCACGTGGGAGTCTTACCTAAACAAACTCTAGCACTTTGAAGATTAGATACACTTTAGCTACGTCAAGTAACCTTCCAATAACCCTAACGTGACTTAACGTAAGCTTCCCTGCACTACACGTCCAGCGGAGGATTTTATTCATTATAGTTGGCATTAGACGCATTAACAGTGGTCTAACGTTCTCTTCACGGACGAGTCGCGTTTCTCATTGCAAACGGATTCCCGACGTGTATTTATCTGGAGAGAACGTGGCATGCGTTACCATCCATCGAACACATATGACAGGGATACATATGGAGCCGGTGGTCCTATGGTGTTGGCAGGCATGATGCGTAACGGGTGAACTGAACTGCACCAGTTTTCCAAGGGTTCCATGAATGCTATGCGCTACTGAGATGAGATCGTAGCACCTTATTTTCACTTGTACGCAGCTGATGTCGACCCAGAATTTGTTTTAATGCAGGACAACGCCCGAATCCACACCGCTCGACTGGTGCTGGATTATCTTGAAAGTGAAAGTGTTGCGGTCATGGAGTAGCCAGCAAGTTCTCTGGAACTGAAACCTAAAGAACATTTCTGGGACGCTTTAGGGAGACGGAGGACTGCTCTGATAACCCGTCCAAGTAACGTACAGGAGCATCAAAGCGATCTTGTTCTCTATTTTGAACAGCAGGCCGGGACGCGGTCTGTCATGGGTCACGATGAGAGGCCATCATCACACACCGTATAAAGGTCGCAGCTGCTGTCGGCTTAGAATTTGTTTTAATGCAGGACAATGCCCGAACCCACACCGCTCGATTGGTCCACTTTTTGAAAGTGAAAGTATTGCGGTCATGAAGTGGCCAGCAGGTTCTCTGGGCCTTAATGCTACAGAACACGTCTGGAACGCTTTAGGGAGACGGGTGGCTGCTCTGAGACCCCGTCCAACGAGCGTACAGGAGCTTCGAAGTTATCTTGTACAGCAGTATGACACACTGCCCTCAGAACTTATTGAACTTCTTTTGGACAGCAGGCCGCGACGCCGTCTGCCACGTGTCACCATGCCATCATCACACACCGTATAAAGTCCAAAGTATGCCCGCCTGGTACGTTTATTAATTTATTTATTTGTGTTTTTTTCGAATAACGCGGTTTATTTGGAATGCCTTCAGTACTTTATCATCATGTTGGAGTATATTACGCGTTGTTATACATGTTATTGTTCTGCCGCGTTTCAATGTAATATCTCTAACCATTTTCTCACAATGTTGGTATTTGTGTTTGAAACTGAACTTCTGCTTATGAGTGTAGTAAATTATTAGGAACACGTACCCAATAACGTGCCCTTGTTCTTCAAAGTAGATACGGTTCGATGTCTATTGGATTCAACAAGTTGTTGTTATCGCTCACAGGTATGTTCAATCAAGTGGATGTAACGGAGTCCGTCACCTGCCGAATGTTCACTGCATTAGTATCTATGTCATGAATGGTTCTCTTAATCTCAAATCAATAGCGTTGAATTGAGTTAAGTTCTGGGAACTGTGGGGGCATTTTTGCACTTTGAAATCAATGTCGTACTCCTGGAACCACTGCTTGACAATCCGAGCTTTATGACAGGGCGCATTATCTTCTGAAGTAGCCCTCTTCGTCAAGAAACGCAAAGCACATGTACGAATGCGTCTGGTTTGAAATGATGTTAAAATATCTCACGTCTTTCAAATGCTGCTCCTGAGGTAATAGAGAACCAGATACCTGCCATAAAAACAGAACCCAGACCATTATACCGGCTCCACCAGCTTGCATCAATAGTTTCGTGCTGTTGCAGTCATATGGTAACTCGTACATCTGAGAGTATTAATTAAAAACGTTATTTATGAGACAGGCGACCTTATTCCAGTACTTAAAGATCCAGTTTTGGTGCTTTTGTGCCTAATTCAGGCGAATTTGCCTGATTTTAGCAGATACAAGCAACACACTAAAGAGACGTCTGCTGTTATAGCCCGTTCTCTTCAGTATGTGGAGAGCTACGCATGCTAAAATTCTTTTTATGATACCTCTTCTGTACAGCACGGTTACTAGTCTTAATGAAGCTCATCTGTTACCTCGCACAATCTTCTCCAGCCGCCGTTGCCCTCGAATATGGAACAATCATTTAACCCCACGGGAAGACCACTAACAGTTTATTTTATCCTTTGTGCACCATTCATTGTACATCCTAAATAAATTTGTTCTTGCTGTTGCCGCCTCTGAAATGCTTCCACTTGCCCTCATAGGCCCATTATTATGCCACTTTCAAAGTCGCTTAAATCACGAGTCCTTCCCACATTGGCACTATCCTTTGCACTGATTGTCTTTTAGTAAAGCCATCTCAACGTCATAGCCGTTTACGTAAGTAAGGATGGCACGTGTCTAATAATTTTCTACTTCAGTGTATATCGCATAAAAGTTGACAAATCTGAACCGACGAAATCCCGTCACCTATCGTCCAGCAACCCTTGACGTATAATCTTTTTTTAACGTCAAAACTTCAGAGTTAAGTAATGAGGTTAAGTTCAGAAAGCATAGCGAGAGATAACCAAACTTACATAAGAGACAACAAACAAAAAAATAATTAAGTTAAAGTAGGTAATAAATATATGTCCCATGCAGTAATTATGATTGGTTTTGGTCAAGCCGCGTGAGGCAAAAATGTATAGAAGTTTAGCTTTAGCTGTTCATATTAATTACATAAAACAACTGTAAGGAAATACACTCATTGTCATAAAAATCCGCGCACCACGAAAAAACCGTGCGATTAACTCGAAACTCTACGAATAGCTACGGGGAAGGCAGACATGCAGGTAATTAAAGTTTCGTACGATTCCGAATGCCAAGACCGGCGCTGCAATCGCAATCCTTGGGGCTTATAAAGCGCTACGTAGGGGACTCCACATTCGTGCCGAAGTGCACGGTAAGAGTCAGATGAGATCCCTGAGTGATAGACATGCCCAGGAGCAGCCGTAAATGGGCGTACGGGCAACTGACAGAGTTTGAACGAACCCGTATCGTCGGGATGAGGGAGGCAGGATGGCCGGCGTGCCGAATAGGCCGCCATTTGGGCCGGTCGGACAGTACGGTTCGATCATGTTGGGAGCAATGGACACGGGAAGGCACCCAGACATGGCGGACTGGCTGTGGACTACCCAGACACACCACCAGAAGAGAGGATTGTATGATCATGAGAGCGGCAAGCACAGATATAACGACGACTTTGTTCAATATCCAGAGACATGTGGCGGCTGTACAGTAGTGGCCAACATTCTCGAAACCTTTTGGAAAAGGTGTATTTTTGAGGTTTGATGGTTCACAACACAACTTTTGTTTGGAGTAATACCATAAAATTATATATCAATGGAAAGATAATTTCATCAAAAATGTAATGCAACAACGTCTGCTTAATTATCTGTATTCTATGAAAAGTTATAGCCAAATAACCAGAAAAAGGAAGCGCACAACTTGCTAAGGTTGATATGAAGAAGCTTTCCTTTATTTGAATGTAGCCAATGAGCATGAGTGTTTAGAGGGCCAGTCAGGTGTCATCTTGTTTTTGGCAATGAGCCAATCAAGTGACAGTAGGATTCAGCTATTGATGTCATGTATTATAGCTGAGAGGAGGACATTTGTTAGTGTGTTATGTGATTGATCTCAAGTTTTTTTGTTTTTTTTTATGTTATTTCATTTAGTGAGATTGCAAAATGTAATAACCATAAAGAAATGACGCAAAGAGTTGACTGGTCACACAGAAAGCGATGTAAAATACCACTATTAAGTGAACACGGCTTCAGTTATGAATAAATTAGAACAAAAATTGGTGGCAACTTAACCAAAGGTGGAATTTCTAAATTTTTGAAGAGGTGTAAGGAGACTTAGTCACAACAAAACCAGACTGGTAAAGGAAGGAAAAGGTGTACAACAGCAAGTTATGTTAGAAAAATTAAGAGATTGTGCCTAGGTGACAGAAGAAAATCATCTGGGTGTATACGAGATGAAATGGCGCAACGCAAATGCGAAGTTGAGTGCAAGGACTGTTCGTCGCAGACTGAAGGAATTCGGTCTAAAAGCTAGAATTCCAAGAAAAAATATTTTTATCTCTCAAACAAAGGTTGAAAAGATTAAACTGGGTTAAAACCCATGTTAACTGGACAGTGGAACAATGGGACAGTGTTATTTTTAGTGATGAGACCAAAATCTCCCTGTTTGGTAGTGATGGCATAAAATACAATGTACGTAAGGAGAAGAATAGGTGAATATTAGCTTCCTTATTGCATTACATATACCGTGGAACACCCAGTTAATGTTACGATCTGGGGTTGTATGACATCAAAAGGTGTGGCCAGAATTTGCGTGATTAATGGGAATATAAATGGCCAAAAATACATTAATGAAATACTTGAGCCCAAACTGAAGCCTTCCGCACGTGATCTTTTCCAAGATAATGAAGCATTTATATTTCAACAGGATTCAGCTCCATATCATGTTGCTGTTGTGTGCAAAAAGTGGTTTCAAGATAATCATATTACACTGCTGGAATGGCTTGGAAATAGCCCATACCTTTACTCCATCGAAAATCTATGGAGCCGGCTAAAGAAACTTGTTAGTCAGAAGCAATCCAGCGATAAAACCCAATTAATAGAAGCATTAATTCAATCTTAGTTTCACATTATAACAGCTGCAGAACTAAAAAAAATGGTTCACTCTATGGGAAGGCGTTGTAAGGCCGTAATTAACGCTAAAGGTTACCCAACTAAGTATTAACTGACATGGTGAGAATTTGTTTCTATGTCTTTCACTTTTCTTCTTTATAACTGCTGTTCTAATACAAAATCCTTCATAAAAGTTATTGCATTACATTTTTGATAAAATTATCTTTCCATTGATATATAATTTTATGGTGTTACTCCAAACAAAAGTGGTGTTATGAGCCATCAAACCTCAAAAATACACTACTTCCAAAAGGTTTCCACAATTTTGGCCACTACTGTGCAAGGGATTCTTGTGTCCGCCAGAACCATTTCCAGACGCCTGGCAGAGGCAAACCCGCACTCTCGAAGGCCCGTACGTTTTCTGGTATTAAAACTTGACCATCGTCGGCGTCGGTTGCTGTGTTGTCAGCAGCGAGCAACGTGAAATACTACGGACTGGTGACGTATAGTGTTCAGCGACGAATCCCGCTTCTGCATGGTAACGGAGGACCACCGTGTCAGAGTGTGGAGGACTGCAGGTGAGCGCTACAATCTCAACCTCAGTGTACAGCGGCACACGCCTCGAACTGCAGGCGTGATGATCTGGAGAGTCATTGGGTGTGACAGCCGGACTTCCCTCGCAGTGATTCGAAGTGCGTTGACAGCCCAGCGCTACGTACAGGAGATCCTGCGGCCCCACGTGTGGCCTTTCCTGGCTGGACGGCCCGGAGCCATTTTCCAACAAGACAACCTGTGACGTAGTACAGAGGTAAAAGTATGTGTCAAGACGACAAATCTGCAGCGAGACATTCTGTCCGCGTAGCTCAGTTGGGACAGCGACTTACTCCGGAGTCAGGAGACACGGTTTCGATGTCCGTCTCGGACAAACTCGTGTTTTCAGAAACCCCCGTCCGCACACAACTCTGGTTTCCCAGGACTGTTTACGTCACGCTTCGACGCTTCCGTGTCCTGCCATATTGCCTGATCTCTCGCCCATCGAGCACGTGTGGGACCAGATGGGACTCCAGCTTTCTCCATGTCCCAGTGTTCGAGACTTAGAGCGTCAGTTGCAAGAAGTGTGGGCCAATCTGTCCCAGAATGACATAGGGCTTCTCTTTGACTCCATGCTGGACCGTATCACCGCATGTGTCCGAGCACGAGGCGGTCCGACGCGGTACTAACGCTGGCCGGAATATGTACCGTATGTTTGCGGGAAATCGTCCCGTTGCTGTGATATTGTAATCATTTCTGTCCTTGGTATATACCATCTCACTATTAAAATCACATTTCAATCCGACGCCACCTTCTTGGTGCGCGGATTTTTATGACAATAGGTGTATCACAGACCGCCAATGATCAGAAATATATGCAACATAACTAATTCAACTCATCCTTCCTGTTCTTACTTATCGATCAGTGACGCTGACTTTAACTAAAAAGATGTGCAAAGGAAATAAAATAGACATACAGAGGCTGCAAAAAACCAAAAGAAACGTGGAAAGGGGAGTACTTTGGGTAACCAGAAAAGATAGGAACTCATGGGCCAGGAAACTAACAAGAATGGAAGACATCATGATCAAAGTAAAATCCCTGAAATGCACCGGTCCCGGACGATTCGTCCAACGACGATTGGTCCAATGCCGATTCGTGCAAAGGGACAGTTGGTCCAATGTCCGATTCGTCCAGTGCCGATTCGACCAATGGTAAGATTGGTCCAATGCCGATTCATCCAATGGTACGATTGGTCCAACGCCGATTCGTCCAATGGTATCATCTTACCAACGGTAAACTGTTTTATTTTCCAGAAAGGAATAACGATTTAAATTATTCTGCTCATTATATCCTTTTGAAAGATCATTTCCGTATATTTGGTAATTGTAAACAGTTTACATAAACCTGGCAAAAGGCACTCAATGGAGCATTTCTCAGCTCTTTGCAAAGCACCTAGGCGCGGGCTTTTTAGAATATTTTAAGTTACAACCTAGATATTTGGGATTTGTAAACCTTTTATAAAACATAAAATGCACTCATCGTATCATTTCTCAGGTCTTTACAAGGCATCTAGGCCGCGGGCCTTTTTAGAAAATTTTAAGTTACAACCTAGATATTTGGTATTTATAAATATGTTATAAAACCTTATAAAAGGCACTCATCGTATCATTTCTCATGTCTTTACAAGGTACCTAGGCCGCGGGCCTTTTTAGAAGATTTTGAGTTACAACCTAGATATTTGGTATTTGTAAACCTTTTATAAAACCTTACAAAAGACACTCATATCCTATGAATTAATATTTCGTGCTTAAGTAAAAGCGCAATATTATTAACTTGATTTGATATGTAAACGTTATGAATACGACATCGCTAGAATAAAAACTGTTGAAAAAGCCTCTGTCCGAACCCGACCAGAACGCTTCCATTGGCCAGTTGGCGGAACCAAACTGCATGCTGCAAACAGAGACGGAAAACTAGTATTTTATATTATTTCATGCAAAAGAGAAACATTGAAGTTGATTGAACGGCTCGTACATCAGTAACTTCATACAGCAGCAAGGACAATATAATAAAAAAATGCGATTCCGAAAAAAAAAAAAAAAAAAAAAAAATCTGTAACCACGATATTACGCATTAAATGTAACATTATTTTACATTCTTTGCACTACCGGTGCTTTCGTATAACATCGGAGATAAAATCAGAACAGCTGAGATTTTTATAACACGAGTAGCACTTTGGACAGATAGGACGGTATTGGACCAATCGTCCATTGGACGAATCGGCATTGGACCAATCGTACCATTGGACGAATCGTACCTTTGGACCAATTGTCCATTGGACGAATCGGCATTGGACTAAACGGCATTGGACCAATCGTCGTTGGACGAATCGTACCAGACCCGAAATGCACATAATGCTAGAACACTGAAATACTAGACGGATACCACCGTTACACAACTGAAATACCAGATGGGGTACAGAAAAGAACAACAACAGAAGGACACGTGGGAAATAAGTAGATGAAATTCGAAAGAATGCTGGAATGATTTGAACAGACTGTCTCATGGGCAAAAATTGTGAAAGAAACTTGTGGAGACATTCACGTGGCAGTGCATTGGTGAGGTGGTTGATGATGTGCAGTTTTAGTCTTCTTAAGTTATTTGTAGTCTTTGCTTCACTACTTGTTATACCTGTTGCCTCGCATAGTCAATATCGTATTCATGTTGTTTAGATATCTGATGTCTCGATTCAAATAAATATAATAGCGGTTAAAGAACAAAACATACCTTTGCAATAAAGATGACTTCTTTTAATGGGCATAAACAAAAACACTTGAAAGAACGTAATTGCTGAATGTGTGAAGAATGATTGAAGGTAATATTAAGAATGATAGTTCACTTTGTGAAAAAAAGAAGGCATTCCATGGAACATCTGGTCCTTCGGTGAAAAAGGGAATGTATAACCTTCACTCTCAGTCACAAAAAAAAAGGCTTCTTCTTGAAAATGGAAGGAAATATTCACACCAGGAACATAACTTCTGTAAATTCGAGAGTTCTGTTGTTTGCTGAGAAGAAAAAGAATAAAAACAAACACTTCTAAAAATATGCACAAGCACACGACTCTTCAGGCCAGGAACTTCATTCACTTCTGAGTAGCTTTTTCTTGTAGAGAGAGAGTGTTGTTTTGATGTTTCTGTCCGAGCGCGAGAGAGCTAGTTTAATCGGAGCGCCTTCTCTTGGCGTTCAAAAATAAATAATCTGAGTTTTCTTTTCCTTTCGGACATCTGTCAGCGTATAATGAATAAAGTTCTCCGCTGGACGTGTGTAGTGCAGGGAAGCTTACGTTAAGTCACGTTTGGGTTATTGGAAGGTTACTTGACGTAGCTAAAGTGTGTAACGTACCAGGAGATGTGACGTACCTGCCCGAAGGACGCACACGACATAAAGGCAGATAGGAATCAGAATGAACGTCCGCGTAGCTCAACTGGTAGAGCAACTTATTCCGGAATGAGGGGACCCGGGTTCTAATCCTGGCGCGGATAGAAATGACGGAGAAATTTATTTCGTTATAAGTGTACCTAATCTTCAAAGTGCTAGAGTTTGTTTAGGTAATACTCGCACGTGCAATAATTTCATTGAATATAGAACTTCTTTTTACTCAGCGTTCCTCATTATTTTGAATATCAGTACTATAACTTCGGTTTTAGTACATTAGTACCTTGAAGGCTCCTTATTAGAGCGGTAAACACAATATACCCTGGACTTAATGGAGACACTTAATGAAAGAGACTTAACGGCCAGACAGAGGTCTGACAATAATATGAACTGAGAAAACGTACTCACTTTAAACCTTTTATTGGAGAACTCCTGGTATTATCAAACACACACTCAACAAATCACACTACTACTGAATATCCGAACTTTCGTAGAATCGCATAACAATAATTAAGAACCTATCACATAAAACGAAGCTTACTTGGTATAGTTGAGCGCGCCTATATATACTGCATACCACCACGTCATGACTTACACTCGTTGCCACATATCATTCAGCTGGAGAAATAACATCTCGTTAAGTGAGAAGATAATTTGCATAGGAAAATAAAATAACAAGAGATAGTAAAATCAAAAGGAAACTGAATCTAGAGTATACGTTACATCATCTCCACCTCAATTTTTTTTTGTTTTTTCTTGTTTTCGAAAAACCTATCAAATTTTGAGTGTAGTCTTACATTTCGCTGACTGACGTTTATCGTCATACTTCCTTATTTTTTTTGTTGGCAGCAGTATTTACAACATCAAACTTGGCAGAACAAATTCAGTAAACCTGTGTCCGCAGCAATTGTCGTCTGTGAAGCAGGAAACACTTTTTATACTTGAACAGAACAAACCTGCATCGGCATACCTTATTTTTATTCTGCCTAGCAGGAAACACTTTTTATACTTGAACAGAACAAACCTGCATCGGCATACCTTATTTTTATTCTGCCTAGCAGGAATCACTTTTTTGATTTCAAATCACGTCTTCATATTATCGTTGATTACAAACCAACTGTATCAGCACCGAAGATTGCCTGTAGCTGCCTAACAGTAACAATTTTCACTATTTCACCCCTAACACACATATATAAGAAAAAATTGGATTAGTAGACGGACATAGAAGATATATATATAAAAAAAAAGCACATATATACACAAAAAGAATGCGTAGGCCCACACGAAAAAAAAAAAATTCTGACACGCCAACTGGTCGTGCAGGAAAAACAACATAATGAGAAAATAACCTGTCCACGAGAACTTACTTATCTCGAGGACGCATAAAAAACCCTAGTACGATAACGTTTTCCAGGCCTAATCGGACTGGTAAATTCAGGTGGCGTCGATCTTTTCTGAGACTTGAATGGATCTGGAACATTTGTAGTCTGTCGGTCAAGAAATCCCTGCGGCTGACAGGAACGGTCAGGAACGGCTGAAGTCTGTCGGTCAGGAAATCCCTGCGTCTGACAGGAACGGTAAGGAACGGCTGAAGCCCGTCGGTCGGGAACGGCTGAAGTCTGTCAGTCAGGAAATCCCTGCGTATGACAGGAACGATCAGGAACGGCTGAAGTCCGTCGGTCAGGAACGGCTGAAGTCTGTCGGTCAGGAAATCCCTGCGTCTGACAGGAACGGGCTCCCCCAGGCTTTCGATATGTTGTCCCTTTGTGCTGGGGCCCGTGTTGTCCTTCCAGCATTCTTTTGAAGGGACGTGGCTCCGGCCACATCGCTTGTTTTCGCTTTCTACCTCTTGGCATGACAGTAGAAGCAGGAATCGGCCCTGTTTGCCGTGAGCGTAAGTTCCAGGGGCGAAACCCGGGCTGATGCAAGGACCTCTGCCTTCGTCGCTGTTGCGGCGAAGCAGATTGGGGAGACAAGTTGCGTTTCCGACCAGCTTTTGGTGTTGCTGGACGGTTTGTTATTTGTGTCTGACGTTTAGGAATCGTCAAACTATTGTCTATATCTGATAAATCAGAAATATGTGATGACTCTGAGTTGCTGCTGTAAGTTAGTGGTCGAGCAGGGCGATGTTTATTTCTGCCTATAGGAATACTCTCTGACGAGGTATTCAAGGAAGTAGGAGCTTGTGTTGGTGCAGAGTTATTAGGGAATGGTGCAGCAATAGTCTCGGCAATGGTTGGAGGGAAGGGAATGATACTAGAATTTGAAGAACATGATTCGAGCCTTCGTTTTATGGTAGAATCAGGTTGCGTTCTTGGAAGCCAGTCTTGTGGAGGAGGGTGAAGAAAAAATCACTGGAGATTCTTCAAAAAGGTTTGTCGGTTTGTCCAAAATTTCTGGAGGTTGATCGTGTGATATATACTCTTGAGTCTGTGGAACAGAAGGTTGAGTAGGGTTGATTATAAAATCTATATTTCGTTCATGATACTTGCGACACTGAGCAATGTGTACGTATTGAAATTGATTGTCCGGTTTTTCAAGGATAATGTTATTTTCATACACATTTGCCACTCGATATGGACCTTCGTAGCTGGGTGCAAATTTCTTTACTAAGCTATGAGAAACAGAAGACTGGAAATGTGTCTCCACGAGAGTCAGATCTCCAACGACAAGATCTGGTTCCCTACGCCTAGTATTATAGTATATTGCTTGAGCCGCTTGTGCTCCTATCATTGCAACACGAGCTTTCTCTGCCATGATTCGTACTGATTGCGGAGTTGGTCGCTGGTTTAGTTCGTCGATAATCCCCGTTAAATTTTCAAAAGGGGTCTTAATTTTTCGACACAAAAAAAGTTCTGCGGGAGTAAATTTAGTAGATTCGTGAACAGACGAGCGGAGGGCGAACGAAAAAAGCTCAAGATGTTCGTCCCACCGCTCGTGATGATCCATGACAAATGTAGCAATCATTTTAACTAGCGTGCGGTTTACTCGTTCCGCGGGATTACTCTGGGGATGATATGGGAAAATGAATTTATGCTTTATGTGTAGTCTCGCACACATTCTTTCAAAAATGTCAGAAATAAATTGGGGACCATTATCCGAAACTACTTTATTAGGTGCACCATATCTAGAGAATACTTCATTAATTAATACATTACAAATAACTTCCGCCGTAGCGGCTTTAATGGGAAAAACTTCGACCCATTTAGAGAACTTATCAGTTAATACTAAAACGTAACGAGCTTTGTTTTTAACAGATAAAGGATAAGGTCCCAATAAATCTATTGAAATAATCTCAAAAACATGAGAACTTGAACTAGATTTTAAGTGACCGGCCGGTCTTACATTACGGTAATTATAAATCTGACACAAGTGACATGATTGAACGTATGCGAGCACACTTTGGTACATGCCAGGCCAATAGGCAACATCCCGCAATTTACAACGGGTCTTGCGAATACCTAAATGGCCTGCAATAGGTTTGTCATGAAATTCGATTAAAAGGGCCATTCTAAGGGTTCGCGGAATACATGGGCGAAACTCTGCCCTAGTAGTCCTAGATTTCGTATAGTAAAGAAGACCCTCTATGACTTCAAAATGCTGTGACCTCCCAGCCAGAGAAGGGTCACTTTGTAGTGGTGAACCCGCAAGAAAAAAATTATAGATATTCCCAAAATCTGGATCATTTACTAATTCTGCCATTATCTGCTCTCTGGATGTTATATCAGCTATTAAAAGTAAAGGCTGACATCCAGGAGTAGTTTCTGTGGGAACCCCACTAATCGGGACGCGAGACAAAGCATCCGGTAATTGATTCTTATGACCTGGCTGGTACGAAATTTTGATATTGCTCTCCTGTAACTTAAGAGTCCACTTCATAAGTCTTTGAGAGAGGTGCTTAGCAGAGTTCAAATACTGAAGAGCAGAATGATCCGTAATTATATTAACTGTCAATTCGTTGAGATAACATTGAAATTTGTCAAGAGCATACACTACAGAAAGACATACGCGTTCCGTAGCTGAATAATTGCGTTCAGCTTTGGCTAAAGTATGGGACGCAAAAGCTATTGGATGCCCAGCTTGTGACAAAGCGCAATCAAGACCAACTCCGGATGCGTCAGTGTAAATATCAAATTCCTTAGTATGATCTGGGAAAGCTAATACAGGAGGCTGAGTCAACGCAGACTTTAGTGCTTCAAACGCAGCGTTAGCCTCAGGTGTCCAAACAAACTTCTTGTATTTACGTTTCAAAGCATACAATGGCTCACAGATTGTAGCATAAGCGGAGACGAACTGCTGATACCATCCGGTCATTCCCAGAAAGCGTGATAGTTCTTTGGTTGTGTTTGGCCGTGGAAAGTCAACAATAGGCCTGATTTTTTTATCATCCGTAAATAAGCCGTGGGGAGTGATTTTCAACCCCAGATATGCAATCTCGTCCTTTGCTATCTGGCATTTACTAGGTTTTAACGTCAAGCCAGCATTGCATATGAGTTGGAACACCTGTTTGAGCAGAGAAAGGTGCTAGTCAAAAGTCTCGGATGTAATAATAATGCCATCCAAAAATGCATGCACATGGGGACCTAGAACAGGTCTGAGAACCGTATCCATAAGCTTTTGGAAAGTAGCAGGTGCAGAGGCTAGTCCAAAGGGCATACGCAGGTATTCATAAGCCCCAAAAGGAGTCACAAAGCCTGTTTTATCGACAGAGTCCGGATGCACTGCCACCTGCCAATATCCACTCGCCAAATCCAAGGTTGACATCCATTTAGTTGATGACAGGTCATACAAAATATGCGACATGACAGGTAGTGGATAATTTATCGCTTTCGTGACTTGGTTTAGCTTGCGGAAATCTGTCACGAAACGAAATTCGTTGGGTTGTTTCTTTGGAACAAGAAAACAGGTGCGGCCCAGGCGCTTGTTGATTCCCTTATTATGCCCTGTTTAATCATCTCTGAAATTTGACGTTGCATTTCCTGTTTTTTATGGGGAGCACAAGGGTAAGGTTTCGTCGCTATCGGTTTCGAACCATCAGTGTCAATGACGTGATAAACCACCTGTGTGAAACCAGGTTGGTCGGAAAACAAACCAGGTCTTTTATGCAAAAGTAGAGAAAGCTGGTTTCGTTGCCTCTCATTCAATTGGTTACTCAGTAACAAACTCGTTATGTCTATAGGATCCGTAGGAATCACTTCGACAAGTTCCGGAAAGGAAAATAACATGTTGTACGAAATTCAGGGTAACTTGAAAAGTATTGATAAAATCTATGCCCATTAGACATTTAACAGGTAGGTCGTCTATGAGCAGGAAAGAATGCGTAAAACGAGCCTTTCCCAGCCCTAGAGATAATGTGACAGTTCCTGTGATACTGAATATTTCGTTATTTGCACCTCGCAAATACTGCGTCGCAGGCTGGACGTGGATTGCAGGAAACCTTTCAGTGCAAAACCTCGTATTTAGGGCTGATATTTCAGAACCAGTGTCGAACTTTGTCTCGACAATAATATCTTCAATTGTCAATAACACATCAGGCAACTGAGGAGTTTGGACAGTCAATAATACTATTTTAGGGTCAGAATTCTTGGTATCAGGAAGCAGTACCGACCCTTGGTCTACTTGTTTTGGAAGTTTAAAGGATTCCTGGTTGTATTATCATGCGGTGTGAAACCTCGGCCCTGCCGGGTATCGGGAAAGGTTTCACGCTTAGGAAAACTTCGTGAAAACTGCTGCGGGAACTCCGCATGTCTGTTGAAATTTCCATCGCTATTACTTCCTTCCTCAGCACGGGCAGAAAAATCATTATTGCCCTTAGCATAAAAATGTTCCGAATTCTGCGGATTGGAACAGGGTCGAGCATACTGTGCATTTGTACTGTACCCAGAAAATTGTTTAGAAACTAGCGGTTGGTGTACCACTCTTCTATGCGGTGGGACGTATGATGCTTGGACTTGCACCTGTGTACGCTCGCGTTGAAAGTCATTTGGCCTATTATGCCGCTGAGGATTTTCGTGATAAGCCTCCCGGGGAACCCGAGCATGTTGAGTTGGACCATATTTGCCGTGTCGCTCCTCATACGTTCGTATGAGGCGAAGGCATTCATGAATTGTAGCAGGGTGTCGGACCTCAAGAAAATCCTGTAGAAATAGATTGAGCTGTTGCAATAGGGTGTCCAACATGTCGACATGACTGGCATGTGGATCCCATAATTTATACAAGCGTGTTGTTGCTAAAGCAAACGCAACAGGGCTATTATTGGGTCCTTGCTTACGAGAAAAAAGTTGTTGTGCAAGGCCAGCTCGACTGAGGCCGAAAGGAAAGACGTCCAAAAATTCCGCTCGGAAATTCTCATAACGAGAATCCAGGTTCGATACTCTCCACTGCCGATACCAGGTCTTAGCGGTATCTTTCAAGCAAGTGCCTGCTATTTGCACTTTGCAATCTTGAGGAATATTGTATAAGTCGAAATGATCCTCCAAATCCTCGAGAAATTTCAAGGACCCCTCCAAACCATTGAAAGTAATTATTCCCTCATGCGGCACGAAATGTGCAAGCATTTTGCTTCCGTGAGAGGATTGAAATAGCTCAGGTACGACCCGCGACTCAGAGTGATATGAAGTTGGTGAATGACGAAATTGTGAGGAATGCCTGGGTACTTGCAAATCATTGACATCAAAGTTAGACCCACAAGCTTTTTGCAAATTGTCGAAAATAACCCCACCTCTACCGAAACTTGATTCAGGTTGAAATAGGAAAGTTTCCTCAGGTAATGAAGACATAGTCACTAATTGTCAACACCTCGTGTTCAAGAAATGTTCGGGCGCCAATTATAATGAATAAAGTTCTCCGCTGGACGTGTGTAGTGCAGGGAAGCTTATGTTTAGTCACGTTAGGGTTATTGGAAGGTTACTTGACGTAGCTAAAGTGTACCTAATCTTCAAAGTGCTAGAGTTTGTTTAGGTAATACTCGCACGTGCAATAATTTCATTGAATATAGAACTTCTTTTTACTCAGCGTTCCTCATTATTTTGAATATCAGTACTATAACTTCGGTTTTAGTACATTAGTACCTTGAAGGCTCCTTATTAGAGCGGTAAACACAATATACCCTGGACTTAATGGAGACACTTAATGAAAGAGACTTAACGGCCAGACAGAGGTCTGACAATAATATGAACTGAGAAAACGTACTCACTTTAAACCTTTTATTGGAGAACTCCTGGTATTATCAAACACACACTCAACAAATCACACTACTACTGAATATCCGAACTTTCGTAGAATCGCATAACAATAATTAAGAACCTATCACATAAAACGAAGCTTACTTGGTATAGTTGAGCGCGCCTATATATACTGCATACCACCACGTCATGACTTACACTCGTTGCCACATATCATTCAGCTGGAGAAATAACATCTCGTTAAGTGAGAAGATAATTTGCATAGGAAAATAAAATAACAAGAGATAGTAAAATCAAAAGGAAACTGAATCTAGAGTATACGTTTCAAGCGCATAAATGGTGGTCTTACGCTAACAAAAGCAATAATATAAACACTTTATTTTGTCTGACAAAATTAAAACAAAAACCGGTCGTTCAGGGGTTATAAAAATGAGCAACCTACGTAAGAAGATCAAATCACCCTTATTCTTCTAACTTCTAGATGTCACACGAACAAGCAGCTGGAATCACAAATACTCTTTACATTTACGCAGCTTGTTTTAAATAATAATCGGTAAATCTTTTGACAATACGATCAACACGTTCTAACAATCTTAACAATGTCTACTCTCTTCACGTACTAGAGCTCTCCACTTTCCACTTATGGTTTTATTTAATTTTTACATTCTATCAGCTTTGCCAAAACGTAGAAGAAAATTCGGAAAAGTGACGTGTCGTGTAAATCTAACTAAGAAGTACCAAAATGCATTTAACCTTTTAACCAACTAAAACGAATTAACTCGGAGTTAGTAAATCAGCTCAAATGAATACATTCACCGTCTAAGAAGACGGCCGAACGCAGCCGGAGTGAGTGAACTTGGGCATCCGAAAGCATCGCTGTCCCCTTAGTTTCGGTATTAAAAGTGGTCATTTAGGAGGATAATTGACAGTAATCCTTTCTGACTGCTACAAGGGCTATAACAATGGCGACGAACCTAAGAAAGAAAGGAGAAGTTGTTGGAGTAACTTGTTTCTACTCAGCGGCGGGGAGCCATCCCTTCCCCGTCATGCGTTGGGTCATGTTATATACAATATATATGCAAATATGTTGTAAGCAGAAATGGGCGCACACCTTTTCAACTGGCAAAATTGTGAGTCGGAAAAAATCAGACGTTTCGTGCGAAATATTTTAAAATTTTCCCGAGCGCTTATCACCAGTTACAGGTCATGATTGATACTGCTGAGCTGAGAGCAAAAATAGAATATTTTGCCGTAGCTTTCGTAAAACTTGGCCGCTATATGAACATTTCTGTCTGAGGAGAAACGTTTGGGAGCTATTACACTAAGCTACATAGGCCGCTTAAAGGGTTGAGAAACGAAAACTCAAAAGAAGGTTCAAGTGGAGATGCATATGTGTGTTAGACAATACTTGTGATAGAACTTAGCATCCAATAAATGAATGTTGACTTTCAGTTTTTGTTTGTTTGGTTTTGATTTGGGATTTAATGACCACCGTGGGTAATTTAATGGGTTACAAGTAGTCACAATTCCCTAATTTTTGTTTGGGATTCAATGACCACCGTGAGCAATTCAATGGAATAGAAGCAGTCGCCCTTCCCTAATATTTGTTTGGGACTTTATGATCATCGTGAGCAATTCAATGTGCTATAAGCAGTCGCCCTTCCCTAATTTTTGTTTAGTAAGTTCAATGGTCTATAAGTAGTCGCCCTTCTCTAATTTTTGCTTGGGATATAATGAGCACCATGAGCAATTCATTGGGCTATAAACAATCGCCCTTCGTTAACTTTTGTTTGGGATTTAATGACCACCGTGGGCAATTCAATGGGCAATAAGCAGTCGCCTTTGCCTAATTTTTGTTTGGGATATAATGACCACCGCGAGCAATTCAACGTGTTATAATCAGTCGCCTTTCCGTAATTTTTATTTTGGATTCAATGACCACCGTGAGCAATTCAATGGACTATAAGCTGTCGCCCTTCCCTAATATTTATTTGGGACTTTATGATAACCGTGAGCAATTCAATGGGCTATAAGTAGTCGCCCTTTCGTAAAATTTGTTTGGGATTTAATGAACATCGCAGGCACTTCAATATCCTATAAGCAGTCGCCCTTCCCTAATTTTGGTTTGGGACTTAATTACCACCGTGGGCAATTCATTGGGCTATAAACAATCGCCCTTCCCTAACTTTTGTTTGCGATTTAATGACCAGCGTGAGGAATTTAATGAGCAATAATCAGTCACACTTCCCTATTTTTTGCTAGAGATTTAATGATCACAGCGAACAATTCAATGGGCTATACGTAGTCGCCCTTCCCTAATTTTTGTTTGAGGTTCAATGACCACCGTGAGCAATTCAATGGACTAGGAGCAGTCTCTTTTCCCTAATTTTTGTTTGGAACTTAATGACAACCATGAGCAATTCATTGGGCTATAAACAATCGCTCTTTCCTAAATTTTGTTTGACCACCGTAAGAAATTCAATTGGCAACAAGCAGTCGCCCTTCCCTAATTTAGGGTCACTGCTGGAGTAACACAAATACAACATCCATGCCTCACCGGATTTTAATCGGGATCCACCTCTGGCGAATGGTCAGATGCGACATCAGGGCAAAGATGTTGACTATCATCTGCCTCCCAGATCTAATTACTAGATAATTATTAATGATAAACACAAAAGTACCTATATATCCCTAAATAATTTTCATCGGGAAGCCAGTATTCTAATTTTTCGAGAAATTGCCCAAGATTTAACAGTTTTCTTCTATTTGAAACACCACTCCTCAAATGATGGCACTATTTATATATGTTGCCATTGTTCATTAAAAGATGCGATCATCGAATTTTTGTTTAAAAGGATTCACTTTGTCAAACCGTTCCATAAGCAGAACAAAGAAGAAGGTTGTTTTTTTTTAATCTCAAATTTTGTACCACGAGTGTTTAGATAAATGCCGCAATGCTTTATTGTCGGAAACGCGGTTGTATTCCAGATCTTTCTATCAGGCAACGTAGAAAGCTTTACCTATTTCGTGAAAATACCACCACCAAATCTCTTTTCCAAGAAGAACATGTATGCCATTGTCTCCGGTGAACTGCATGTACACAAAAGAGTGCTTGTGCAAAGATAGCCGGCCAATTATTCCTCTGCGGAAAATAGCAGTAAAGTTAGAGCCCAGATTTTTGTGCTTGCTTTACCTGAACATTTGTATGCAGGTTTTAAGCTTCAGTCAAGCCTTTCGGGCATTAGAATCTAAATAAAGAAAACCCGTCCAACAGGGAAATAAGGAGCCTCCACTACGTTAGATGACGTATTGCATTTTTCATGGAAAACCGATTAGGGGAATCAAATATGAATAAACGTGTTCCAGCATTAGATGATTTAGGAGAAATGAGTAACTTTGCATCTACAACAACCGTCTGACTCGATCTTTAATAATTTATCCAGTGCACATCACCATTAATTACGTGATGAATTTTATCGCTGATTTTACGATACCCACTGGTAAAAACACGTGTTTATCTAACCTACGTAAGTGCCGCGAACAAGAACCTTACAGGTATCGAACAAATCAGATTTAATTACTTTTATAAATCTTCCGAAAATTAATTCTGGACGGTAATTAATTTTTTCACTCCAGCTCACTTGTTTAATGTTTTTATCTATAACGGGCACGAGTTACATGTTAGGAAAACATTATTCAAAACAAAAATTTCAAAAAGTACTCCGTGAAATGTGGATGAGGTAGAGAGCGTGTAAAAAGAAAAATATGCTTCACTGCTCATGAACCGACTTCGAAACCAGAACCGTGACTGCATTAAACAGGAAGGTCTAGAGTGCCTATGGTTAATCGCTGATGTTTAAAATTAATTTATTTCAACACACAATCTTCTTTCGGGGTGTCTCATAAATCACACCATAATTCCGTGCAACGTTAATTAAAAGCATTTTAGCAACTTTTTTCTTTCTCCGCCGTTTCAGAGATACTGGGCTCCACTTTGTGGGTCTATCATCTACGTCGCAAGCTAAGACCGAGGTTGCGGTTAACAGAAAGCGCAACGAAATCACACCTCGTTCTACTGATTTTCAAGCTTTTTATTTGGTAGTTCCAAATCATACCAGATGCGTTATTTTGGTTTTATTTGAACTTTAACAGGGCATAATTTAAATATTTTTTCGCATCACCTTTGGTGAAATTACAACATGTCGAAATAAATCCTATCAGATGCAGTGTGATACTAAATGCATTCGGACATCACACATTTTTCTGCGCAAACTCAGTTCAATATGTTCGCAACTTCTGAAATAAAAACTTCAGGAAACAAAGTATTTTGAAAAGTGACTGGGCTTCACGAGTATTACTCAAAGTTTAACTCCAATTAGTTATTTATTTGTAAGAATCCTGCACTTTATTGGTATAAAAACTGCAACATGCTGTGAACTCCATGAGGCCGCCCCGGTGGCGCAGTGGTCTAAGCGATGGCCTCTGATCATTCGTCCGAACGGGGTTCGGGTTCGAATCCCGGTGAGGCATGGATGTTGTGTTTGTCTTACGGCACTGGCTCTCTCCCTTCCCTGGAACCAGTGACCCTAAATTAGGGACGGGCGACTGCTTATAGCCCATTGAGTTGCTCACGGTGGTCGTTAAACCTCCAATCCAAAAGAAAAAAAAAAAAAAAAGAACTCCATGAGCAAAGTACATTCAATGGAGAAAACCTCAGAGATACCTAACTAAAAGCCTGCTTGTCCTCCTCTATTGCGACTTACAGCCTGTACACGCCGAGACATCGACTCCACCAAATGTGAAAGGGTTTCCGGTGGTAATACTAGCCATGTCTATTGCAGCATTTTACACAGCTTCTCCACAGAAGTCTGTCCAGGATCCATGGATCGGATGTTCAGCTTCACGGCATCTCAGAGACCTTTCACAAGGTTTTAATTTGGGGATCTTGGGGGATACTGGCTGGTTCCAAACTAAGATGCGTGTTAAAATTAAAATACCAACTTTTGTTTATTATACATCGACTGTAGGTCCCCAGAGTGTTTGGCTCGGCTTCTTCAGGACAAATGGAGCGTAAACATTCAAATCATTGTGACATCATCAGAGTTCTGACGGTCACGGTTCTTGGTGAGTTGTTTCCACGCGCCTGAAAGAAATGGAGTCGACGTCATGTCGTTGACAAGCCGTGAAGAGTTCCGATATTGTGTATAACTTCTACTGTATTACATTAAGCTTGATAGTTGAATCACGTTTATCAATGAACGTAGCGTTTCCAAACAAAAAAATATGGTTGTTTCCGTGACAATGCTGGGCTATAGACTACTTCAGTTCACAGTTTCGTATGAAGGTCTTTTGTTCCTTCACACGGAAATTTAAAGCTCTGTGTTATGTCCTATATATAAAAGTCCACATTCACAAGGTGACTGATAAATTCCCCAGGAATTTTTGTTTTCAATGTGATAATTTGATCCGAAAAATTTATCTTGTTTATGGGTTTGAAAATAACTTTGAAATTAAAACTCTTGAGAAATTTTGAAATTCCGAATCAAATCTGTAGAGCAAATGGAATAACCACCTAGTTCTGACGCATTGGGTGGTGTACCGGCGTGAGAGAGCAGACAGGCTTCGATTTCCTAAATTTTGAGACAATTTTGTCTATAACGAAATGGGCATATCCTTCGTGTACTGCAATTCGTTTAAGAAAATCAAACTCTTTCTGCAAGGAATCCTCAGTTGAGCATATATGTATTGCACAATATACTGTATGTGTACAAGGCAGAGATTTTTTGTATCTGCTACAACTAAAGTGCAGAAATCAGTTATTCTACAGATTATCTAGGTAATGTGCAGATTAACCAGAGTGATCCGTTAAAGTGCCGAAAATTGTTTCATTGCCCAAATTACCTAGGTAATCTGAAAATTACCTAGATAATCTGCACATTACCTACTAGGTACTCGTTAAAGTGAAAATAAGATCTTTGCTGGAACAACAGCAACGTTTCTGTACTCTTAAATTAACATAATGTTTACTTATTTTTCGATATATAAAGAATCAAGTTAATACAATCAAACAATCAACAAATTAGTTGATAAAATCAATCATCAATCAATTAAAAACTATAATAGAAAGAATCAAACGGTTTAAAATATTATTATAATTAAGGAAATGAATTTGCAAAACATATGATAAAATTATGCTTACTTATTAGTGCAATCAATCTAAAGATTGGTGACACTTTGAATTACATAGCAATTGGTTTTTGCGACAAGCACACCTATTTGTGGTACATTTAGATTTGCAGTCACATTTTCTGAAACCCTGCCCAGTACCAAGGGATTGTTTTATTGCTGTTTGACGTAAAGATATTTCTACAGCAGGAACACCTTCTTTCGTTAAAAATCTCTTTGCAAACACTGAATTCAGATTTTGCATACAATTGTTCTAAAATACCCGTTTTAGCACCAAGTTTATAAAAGCCATCCTCTGTTTTACTAAGAACCACAGCTGAAATCGAGCGGGCCTCAGTTTTTGCTCTGTCTACTTCGGGTACTTTAATTCTCACAGTGACACCTTCATCGACATTTGGGTGCTTTGCATTAGAAACTGCTAACATTTTCTTTGCTTGCTTTTCTAAACCTTTCTCGGCTTCATCACGCTGTATTTTCTGATTCATATTCTTTTTACAGATGTTGCACAAGCATTCTTATCATACCCTTTCTCTTTAGGATCTATTTCACCACAAATTACGTGAACAAACATATCACACGAAACCAAACTAAAAGTGGAGGGAGAGGGGGAAGGTGTAGGGAAAGGAAATGAGAGAAACAAACTTTTGAACTTTAACAATACAGAAGCCGTTAATGTGCACATTACCTAGGTAAAATGCGGAAAACTCTTGATTCCGCACGTTAACGGAGCAAATCAGTTAATCTGCAGATTAACTAGGTAATGTGCACATTAACGGCTTTCGAGCTTTAGCGGTAACATATCCATGGGTGAATTAATTTTGCATGTGGGGGTAAGAAAACAGCGAATGGTTTTCGCACATATACCGGAACTATTTAGGGCTTGTCAACGACATGATATCGACTCCATTTTTGTTTTGTTTTTTTGATTGAAGGTTTTACGACAACCGTGAGCAACTCAGTGGGCTATAAGCAGTCGCCCGTCCCTAATTTAGGGCCACTGGTTCTAGGGAGGGAGAACCAGTGCTGTAAGACGAACACAACATCCGTACCTCACCGGGATTTGAACCCGGACCCCTCCCAGACAAATGGTCATAAGCCATCAATTAGACCACTGCGCCACCGGGGCGGCCCCTTTCTTTCAAGTTCGTGGAAACAACTTACCAGAAACCCTGACTGTCAGAATTCTGATGATGTCACAATAATGTGAATGTTCACGGTCCATTCGTCCTGATGAAGCCGAGCCAAACGCTGTGCGAAACTATAGTCGATGTATAATAAACCTTTGATTGTATTAAAAGTTGGTATTTTTATTTTGTCTCAACACCACAGGTTTGCAGTAATAAATTATATATAAGATGGGTGTTCCTCGAGCCCTGCCAGAGCCGGATTAAGGCCTTAATAGGCCCCTAGGCTAAGACATTTGCGTGGGCCCCCTAAGAACTTATGACGCGGAATCATTATGAAGTTCCTTAACATACGACTTTGTAGCAACATGGTTGTGATAATTAATATGTAGTGCATTCTTCAAACTAATAAATTATCTATGGAGTTTTCACAGTATGTCACTGTAGTTTTCATTGTTCTCATAAGAACATGAGTTTAAAGCTTAAGATTCCTACATTTTATATTGAATTTCTAATGACTTGGCATTCTCTTTAATCAACATTTTCGTTAAATGCTGTGTGAAGCCACATGGGACTTCGACTATTAACGGTTCCAAGCGGCATTTTGGAGGTTTGGGGAGATGGTAGTGAAAAAAGCTGAAACTGTCTTTCCGACACCGCTGCACACAGCGGTATGGAACCTTTGTAACGTATACTCTAGATTCAGTTTCCTTTTGATTTTACTATCTCTGGTTATTTTATTTTCCTATGCAAATTATCTTCTTACTTAACGAGATGTTATTTCTCCCACTGAATGATATGTGGCAACGAGTGTAGTCATGACGTGGTGGTAGGCAGTATAAATAGGCGCGTTCAACGATACTAGAGAGAGCTTTTTGTTGATGTGCGTAGGGAGAGCTTTGTTTTATGTGTAAAGAGATCTTCGTTTGGTGTAAAGAGAGCTTCGTTATATGTGAGAGCCAGATATCGAGTAGTTGTGTGACCTGTGAAGAGTGTGTGGATAATACCAGGAGTTTCCCTAATAAAAGATTTTCTTAGTAAGTACGTTTTTCTCAGTTCATAGTTTTGTCAGACCTCTGTCTGGCTGTTAGGTCTCTTTCATTAAGTGTTACTATTAACAACCAGCATAAGACTTTATTCATCTTAATTACTACTACAACATTACTAGCAGTTAACGTTATTCATTATAACTACTACACTACTAGTAAGAAACAGTATTCATTATACCTTTACCCTGGGTGAGTCACTGTCTTGAAATATGTTCGTCTTCCACTTCTGTTTCTGACCAAGTGGGAAACATACGAGATAAAAGTAAAACTATTTTATAAATAAATAAATCCATCTATATCTCATTTCAATATGTTCGATAGATACTTGTATGTAAGATAGATATCTATCTATCTATATCTATCTCTCTATTTATATAAATCTCTCTCTCTCTCTCTCTCTCTCTCTCTCTGTCTATCTATCTATCTATCTATCTATATATATATCTTTATTTATATCAATCTATATCTATCTCTCTATTTACATCAATCTATATCTATCTCTCTATTTATATCTATCTATATCTATCACTTTATTTATATCCATCTATCTATTTACATCTATCTCTCTATTTATATCTATCTCTTTATTTATATCTATCTATCTATCTATCTATCTATCTATCTATCTATCTATCTATCTATCTATCTATCTATCTATTATTTGCGCAGGCATGGCACCTGGGCCCTTGATCATGGTGGACACCAAGGCTATATAGCCCCTATATATCTCTCTTAATCTGACCCTGAGCTATGCCAGGGTGCGATATAGCCCCTATGTATCTCTCTTAATCTGGCCCTGGGCCCTTGATCATGGTGGACACCAAGGCTATATAGCCCCTATATATCTCTCTTAATCTGACCCTGAGCTATGCCAGGGTGCGATATAGCCCCTATATATCTCTCTTAATCTGGCCTGAGCCATGCCCCACTGGGTGCGACCCAGTGGGGCAGCGCAATGTCTTTCTGAAATAGAACATCCGTCGCAGGATGCGCAATGATCATGAAAGCGTGTACGTCATCATCCAGCACATGCTGGTAGAGCTCAGCGGTTATGGATATCTCCAGAAACACTAAGGCGCCTAATGTGTTTCATGAGAAGGCTCCTCAAACCATCACAGAGCCACCATCGCCCTGAACGGAGTTGACCTGGAACGACGGGGCCATGGCCTCATGCTGTCGACGCAACACCCGCACCCTGACAACAGTTCGGAACAGCTGAAAACAGGATTCGTGTGGCCACACGTCACGGCGCCCCCTTATCACAGGTCCAGTTTTGACGTAGAACGGCAGCAGGCGAATTTTAATGTCTGATGACGAGCAGTCACCAGTGGCACACAAGTAGAGCGTCTGCTCCCCTTTAGCCCAGGGTATGTAACGTGTGCTGTACGTTTCGCTCGCTGACGCTGCTTGGGTCTCCGACATCAATCTGGATGTGATTTGACCTGCCATTTCCTATCGGCCGGTCTGTATGAGCATGGATGGTCTACGTCGACTCCGATCATCAGCGGCAAGTGATCGAGCACTTCGTGCTCTCTTGGCGCTGGTACGTCCGTCATGGTAGATCTTTGTTACGGTTGCCCTTGGAAACCCTACGTTTCTTACCGCTTGGGTGATTGAATGAACCATCTGTCTTATGCCGACAATGCGTCCACGATCAAAGTCGCACAGGTTTCCCCATGTTCGTCAATTGCGATACACTGTTGAGAAATCCTACTATCCGCGTATTTATCTTCTGCGTTCGGTTTGGGTCTGTTCTACCCTGCGCAGGGGATACCCATGTCAACTGCACATCAGCGCTTTCTAATGTTTTGTCTCCTCAGTGTATACAAGACTGTAGTAATCTGTACGTGTAGGATCACTGGTACAACCTCAAGCTAATAGAAGGGCGTCGTCGCACATTTCTCAAGAATATGAGGTATAAATCTTTTGCTCTTCCAGTCTGGTTTTGGCTAGAGTTCTTATTTTTCTCCCATACCTAGAAAAACTATCTCTCAATTATACTGGATGACACTTACTGGACGTTGTTAAAGTAAACCTAACAGAAAAATTTATACAAACTTAGCTATTCCGGTGTATGAAAGAGTGTTCAGTTTGGTGCTTCACGTGAATAGAATTTGAAAAATGCTACTCGAAGGGTAGAAGCTATGCTTTCTCTGCGGAGTTCACTGTTTGAAGTAATTTGCAATAGTAAAGTGATGCATCAATACCTAATCGCTGTATACCATGCTGAAGAAGTGTATAAATTTTTGGACATACAACCTAACGATATGAGATATCAGCTGCATCCTGTAAAATAGTTGCACAAATTTATGAAAGTACAGCAAGATAATGATCACATGGCGTTTGCATTCCTTGGGTAATGTGCATAAAGGAATGCTAAAACTGTAAAAACGATTTCTTCCTAATAACCTACACACACAGGCCACTAAATCTGAAATATTTATTCAAGACCAGAGTGGTACTCTTTTAGCTCGGATTACTGCCCGAATGCAGTTTGGCATAGATTGCACAAGGTGTTGGAGTGCATCTGCGTCTACAGCATGCCAGGTGTTCACCAAAAAATCTTTTAACTGTCTTAGATTTAACGAAAGAACACTTTGTTCCCCGATCTGCTTTTGTAACATGTTCCATACACTCCCGATGGGGTTCAGATCCGGGCTTATTGTTGGCCAGGGAAGACAGTTAAAGTCACTGCCATTCACGCTGAACCACTGCTGAACACATCTTTGGGATTCAGATCTAGATTTTGTGGTGGCCAGAGAAGATGATGTAAGTCGCTGTCATGCTCGCTGAACCACTGCTGAACACATCTTTGGGGTTGAGATCTGGGTTTTGTGGTGGCCAGGGAAGATGGTGGAAGAGCGACTGTTTATAGCTGACTGAGATTCTTCCCTGGCCTTTGTGGTGACGAAGGAAAATTAGGGACGAGCGACTGCTTATAGCTCACTGAGTTTTTCACGGTGGTGCGCTAAACAGCCAATAAAAAACAGCCTTATTCAATGCTTCGTTCAACAGCTGCACACGGAAAGCCCTAGTTCTTCGTACAAGCCTTCTCAAACGACAGCGATCTCGTTCCTGACAGACCACTGTCGCACCACAGTTACGCCTCTTAAGGCTCTACGAGACCCGCCATCATGTATTGCTGCTTCTCTTATTAACCAACGGGCAAGCGTATTTCACAAATTGCTCAGGCAATTTTGCACATTTTAGAACACCGTTTGTGGCACTAAGGAGATAGACTAGGGTCCGGAACGGTAAGGCATGCGCATATATGCAGCATGACGTAGCGGGAGGGGGTGTCGGAAGGGTATAAAGCACACCACGAGCGGTGTACGCTCAGCAATTCGGTGAAAGCTATTGCACAGTGTACATCTGTTTGAACGACGTCGAGTTGCTGCCACCGTGTGATATGGCCAACAGGTAATCCAGTAGACGACATCTGGATGACTTTACCCGAGGTCGCGTCATTGGTAAGTTGGAAGAAGGTAGAAGTGTGACTAGTGTGGCCGAGGAGTTTGGGATCGCTCACAGCATCGTTTCACGAGCTTGGAGAGCATTTCAAACGACAGGAACACCTGTCCGAGAGTTTAGCAGTGGTCGTCCACGAGAAACCACGGCGGCGGACGACCAGTATATTTTCCTACATGCGAGAAGTGACAGAAGGCAGACAGCGGGAGAAATCACAAGGCACATGCGACAGACAACTGGACGTCCGTTATCGCGTTTTATTGTGGCCAGTAGGCTGCACAAAGGTGGTCTATTTGCACGACGACCAGTACGGTGTGTGCCATTAACGCCTGCTCATCGGAGACGGCGGTTTCTGTGGTGCCAGGATCACAAGAGCTGGACACATCAGCAATGGGGTCGAGTTCTCTTTACGGATGAGAGCCGATTTAGTCTGACGAGCGATTCTGGACGTATACACATCTGGAGAGAGCAGGGAACACGCAATCACGCCTCCAACATCATCGAAAGGGACCGGTTTGGAGGTGGCGGAGTTCTCGTTTGGGTTGGGGCGGTATCATGATTGGTAGCCACACTGACCTCCACATCTTCCAAAGAGGTACAGTCACTGGTGTCAGCTATTGTACCGAGGTTCTCCTGCCTCACGTGCGTCTGTTTAGAGGTGCTGTGGGTCCTGAGTTCCTCTTCATGGACGACAACACTACACCTCATCGTACAATGGCTGTCGCAGAGCAGTTGGATAGTGAAGATATTCAACGCATGGATTGGCCCGCAAACTCCCATGACCTAAATCCAATCGAACACGTATGGGACCTTCTCGGAAGACGCTTGGCAGAACGTCACCAGTCGTCAGCAACGATTCCGAAGCTGCGATTGGCGCTACAAGAGGAATGGGCCGCGATGCCTAAACAGCTCCTTGACAACCTCGTCCTCAGCGCGGACAGACGTTGTAAATCCTGCAAAGCAGTCAGGGGTGATCATATCCCTTGCTAAAGACTGAATTTTTCTTTGCAGCCGCCTGTCACATGGACGTTTCTGTCTTTTGTCCAGTTGTGCTGGAAGCTACCTTTTCAATAAAGTGCCTTTGTATCCTTTGGATACCTTGTTTGTACGGTTTTGCTCACCTGACCCATATTCTTACATCTTGGGGATCTTATGGTATTATTTGAGTCGATGTGGAGCACTTCTGCATGACGTTACATTCGGAAAACTGTCTCGACCTCAATTTTTGCACGCCAGTGTATAAGAAACGCGTAAAATATTACACTTTTGTTGTGGATGACCGGTTAATTCCTACACTTCACGATAATACCCTGCAAAGTGAATGTGAAAAATTGTAATGCAAAACCGATATTCATGTCTGATGATATATGACATGTGCTTTCTGGGGACAAATAAAACTCACGAGACGGTACAAGCTGTTTTCAGATCGTTGAAAACTTAAACTGTAGTAACTGATACTAAAAAACGCAAACTTATAGCCAGCACTAATGCTGTATGACCTGCAAACCCACACAATATTTTTGTAATTACTAAAGAGACCAACATAAAGGGGAATTTACACTTCTTATCATGAAATGAAGATTCTTTCATGAATACAACAGAAGAAGAGACAACGTACAGTTACAAAACAACTAGAGATGGAGAGAACCACAGTAATAAGAATGAAATATTCCTTCTGGTGCCGTAATAAATATCATTTAACCGTGGATGTTGGCCCTGTGAAAGAGGAAATGGTCATATCTAAAGTTAAAAGCACCCAGCAAAACTGCAGACGTGAGAAGAGTATTCAACATTAGAATGAAAGTTATCCAGTTAACATAATCTGAAACGCGTTTTTTAAGCTTTCCAATCGTATGTTAAAGAAGCGTATATGCTCCAGTTTTGTCCGTCTGTATGTCTGTCTGTCTGTCCGCACGATAACTCGAGTAAAAAGGGTTCGATTTCGATGAAATTTTTGTATGTGGTATGGGACAACCTGGGGACGAACCCTATTGAAAATGGGTGGAATGGGGTCAAAGATCAGGACATAGGAGCGGGATACATTCCATTGCCTTATGTGTCATAACTTGCGTAATTATGGTTCCGATTTCAAAGACATTTTAGTATGTGGTAGGGGACCACCTGGGGACGAACCCTGTTGAAAATGGGATCAAAGGTCAGAAAATAAGAGCGGGATGCATACCACTGCCCTTATGCGTCATAACTTGCGTAAACATGGTTCGATTTCAATGACATTTTAGTATGTGGTAGGGGACCACCTGGGGACGAACCCTGTTGAAAATGGGATCAAAGGTCAGAAAATAAGAGCGGGATGCATTCCACTGCCCTTATGCGTCATAACTTGCGTAAACATGGTTCGATTTCAATGACATTTTAGTATGTGGTAGGGGACCACCTGGGGACGAACCCTGTTGAAAATGGGATCAAAGGTCAGAAAATAAGAGCGGGATGCATTCCACTGCCCTTATGCGTCATAACTTGCGTAAACATGGTTCGATTTCAATGACATTTTAGTATGTGGTAGGGGACCACCTGGGGACAAACGCTACTGAAGATGGGCGAAATTGGGTCAAAGATCAGGACATAGGAGCGGAATACATTCCAGCGCCCTTATGCGTTATAACTTACGTAAAAATGCTTCGATTGAGACAAAACTTTATCATATTTTTTCGGAAGTATACTTTACCTGTTCTGTTTAATATTATCGAAATGGGGTCAAAGGTCAGGAAGATGGGCGAAATTGGGTCAAAGATCAGGACATAGGAGCGAGATTTATTTTACCGCCATTATCCTGATAACTTGAGTAATAACTTGAGTAACGATTTCTGGTATGTTGGAAAGCGTATGATAATCAATGCATTGCATAATTTTACTAACTTGTTTTATATAGTTTAAACTTCGGCACAGTTCATCTGAGGCATCTCGCAACATCGATACAGAATTCGGAAAATGTACCGTTACTGAATGCAAGACGGAATGTTGGTTTGCTAGATTCCAATCTGGCAATATGAGCCTCGAATATGTACCACGTGGTAGATTAGAAGAAGCTATCAATAATACCAAGCTGGAGGCCTATACTGAATCCGATCCACGTCAAGCGGTGTGAAAACATTCCGAGAAACTCGAAGAAAGATGTGCAACCGTTTTCCGACATTTAATATCCATAGACAAAGAGGAGAAGACGGATAAACAGATCCACATCAGTTGAAGAAACAGCACAAAATACGACAAATGGATTATATCCTGCTTATCTACAAACGTAATTTTGGAGCACTACGTCACGTGCGTATACAAAACGGAGGCTCCACGTTCGCGGGGAAGTCCCGAAACAGACCTTGAGGCCAGTAGTCCATCCCAAGGAGACGATGGCCAGTGTTTGGTATAGTCCTCAAATGGTGTGATCTATTCCTCCTTCTTACATTCTGGTCGAACAATCATGGCGGACAGGTATTGATTGTCAAAAATTTGACATTATGCATGGAAAATTGAATACTAAACAGACGGCATTAGTAAATTGCCATGGTATCATACTTCTTCACGATAACGCGAGACCACACGTCGAACGCCAGACGGCCGCCCCGGTGGCGCAGTGGTCTAAGGCGCTGGCCTCTGATCATTCGTCCGTAAGGGGTCCGGGTTCGAATCCCGGTCAGGCATGGATGTTATGTTTGTCTGACGGCACTGGCTCTCTCCCTTCCCTGAAACCAGTGACCCTAAATTAGGGACGGGCGACTGCTTATAGCCCATTGAGTTGCTCACGGTGGTCGTTAAACCTGCAATAAAAAAAAAAAAAAAAAAAAGAACGCCAGACGACACAGAATGCAAACCAGTTGAAGTACGAGACCTTACTTAATATATCGCTCCCTCAAGAACCGTATTATCGCTTCCTCAAGAACTTGGTCACATTCCTACAGGGTAAATCGTTTCCCAGTCAAACATCAGTTGAAACCTCATTCCATCAGTTAATAGGACTACGAAGCTCGGCAATTTTTTCACGACGGCTCACAGAAGCTTGTATCTCTTTGAAAAATTTATATTGCTGCTGGAGATGTTTATTTTGATTAATAAAGACTACTTTCAACCGTTTTTTGTGTCCTTGAAATTTCGATTTTTATTCCGACCTCTCATCTGCAACAACTTAATGTTTAACACTGGTAATGCCGTCCCGGTAGCGCAGTGGTCTAAGCGATGGCCTCTAAGCATTCGTCCGAAAGGGGTCCGGGTTCGAATCCCGGTGAGGCATGGATGTTGTGTTTGTCTTACGGCGCTGGCTCTCTCCTTTACCTGGAACCAGTGACCTTAAATTAGGGACGGGCGACTGCTTATAGCCCATTGAGTTGCTCACGGTAGTCGTTAAATCTTAAAAAACTAAAAAAAAAAACAAAAAAAAAAAAACGCTGGTAAGCAGTATAAAACGGAGTTTGCTCCTAAGCCGAATAAACAAATACATCGCTCTTTCCATCCACGTTTTAACAACACACAGCAACCGAAAAATTGTTATTCGGCCACTACTGGGGAATCGAATCCCAGATCTCTCGATATCTAGCCGAGCGCGTTAGCTTTACACCACGGTGACCAACAATCCCACTTAGGAAGCCCCAATAGCTGATCGGTGAGGGCAGTAGCTTTCTGTGGAGCCTTGGGAACTTAACCCGAGTTCAAGTCCAGGATGAGGAAAGAGTCTTGCCTACGCCTTACGGCGCTGGCTCTCCCCCCCTCCCTCCGAACAGTTGCCCCAACCTTGGGACGAAGGAATTCTTAGAGCTCCTAGTGTTATTCATGGCGGTCGTTAAACCCCTACACATACACACGCAACATAATGGGCACTTTACCTTATTATTTTTCCTTTAAAAAGAAAAAAAAAATCTCTTTTTAACTTTGTAACAATTTACAAGTTAATGCGAAATTTTAACAAGCAGGGTTCGAAAGCACACGAAATAAGTTGACTAACACCAAATACACAGACTTAGGGCTACATTCATTAGCGAAGCTGCAGTCGTAAATACCGTAGCTAAAAAGTCATAGCAGCAACTGCTAACAAAGTCGTAATAGCAAGCAGTAGCACATTGGCAGAAGTTATAGAGACTGACTAACCAGTTTGATCTGTCAGATTTTCTTTTTATTGCACTGTCCATGTATTTTTATCAGTGTACGTCACATGACTTACTACCAGTCATAGCCTAAAAGGATAAAATCTCATGGCAGGTGAGATGTAACTTTCAGTACTGAAATTATACGGAACCAAAATCTACATAAGTGAAAATGAAAAAGGCAGTAAACGAAATAATTCCCTTAACTGGATTACAATATACTTATCTGACAATGACGATAATGATTTAATGATAACATGTGAGGTCATCTTGATCTAGCGATTGGAACTCGTATCTTCTGAGTGACGGTATAGTGATCTGAAATGCGGTTAACAAGTAGTGAATTATATATCGGTACAGGTATATGATTCACTGATTGGTATAAAATTCACTAATACAAGTATTTCACTAATTCATTTAACTAAGTCCATACACTTATCTGGTAAATACATAGGCACATAATTCACAAATGCATTTAACTGGGTACATACACTTACTTGAGAATTGTATAAGTACCATCATCATCAACCATTATCAATCCACTGCTGGAAGAAGGTCTCCCCAAATTTCTTTCACAATTGTCTGTCTTGGGCCTGTCTCCTCCATGTCACTCCAGCATACTTTCTAATTTCATCCTTCCATCTCCCATAGGGTCTTCTTCTGGGTCTTTTCCTGTCCCGCGGAATCCAGTCTAACATTTTGGTTGTCCATCGGTGGTCCGTTCTTCTGGCAACATGTCCAGCGCATTGCCATTTCAGTGATTTCACTCTGGTCATGATGCCGTCCACTCCTGTCATTTTCCTTATTCACAAGTTCCTCTTCTTATCTTTCCTGGTTACACCAAGCATGCATCTCTCCATGCATCTTTGAGTTGTCTGCAGTCTTTGTATGTCTTGTTTAGTTAAGGTCCATGTCTCTGCTCCATACGTAAGCACTGGCAGGATGCATTGATTAAACACTTTTCTTTTGAGACATAATGGCATACGGCTCTTAAAAAGTGTACTGTTTCTTCCAAAAGCTCTCCATCCAAGTTTATACGCTGATTAATTTCTTCATCAATGTGACCCTCACTTAATATCTGCTGCCCAAGATAAATGTAAGAATCGGTTGTCTCAAGCATCTTTCCATCAATCGATAAATATTCGTTTCTTGTAAAAGCATTGTTCATCACTTTTGTCTTCTGAAAGTTCATTTTTAATCCCACTTCTTTACTCTTCTCAGCAACTTCTTGAATCATACTCTGCAGCTCTGAAGGGGTAGTTGCAAAGATGACTACGTTATCAGCAAAACGAAGGTGAGTTAAGTAATCTTCATTAAACGAAGGTGAGTTAAGTAAGTTAAGTAATCTTCATTAAACGAAGGTGAGTTAAGTAAGTTAAGTAATCTTCATTAAACGAAGGTGAGTTAAGTAAGTTAAGTAATCTTCATTAAACGAAGGTGAGTTAAGTAAGTTAAGTAATCTCCTCTGTTTTCGCAGTTCAATGATTGAAAGATATTTTGCAATGTGGCGTAAAAGAACTTGGGAGATATGGCGTCACCTTGTCTCACTCCCATTCCAATTCTTATTTGTGCTGTATCCTCAAATATCCGAACCTGTATAAGTATATAATTCATTAATTCATTTTTATAGGTGTATAATTCCCTTATTCAATTAACTATAGGTATGCAATTCACTAATTCCATTAACTGGGTACTTGCAATCACCTAATATTGGTAAGGTATATAATTATATAAGTAGAGACATGTAATTCACTAATATGGTTGAGAATATATAATTCAGACCGCCAACAGCGTTATAACTATACCATAGTGATTAGAGGAAATGCTATCTCACACTCACCAACCCTTTGGCCAGCGTAGTGAGTTATAGCCAAACCCCTCCAAAATGACCCCACAACTTAAATCTTGGCCCTCAGTCTCCGGCAGATGGAATGTACCTGGCCAAGGCAGCGGCCAGTGCGACATGAAGGCAAAGGGTGCTAAGAATCGCCGGAGGACCGGACTAGGCTGCCATCTGATGCTGACCTTGGCTACGTATAATATACGCTCCCTATCTTCTGATTTAAGGCTTCTTGAATTGGAAGAGGAACTACAAAGGATCAAGTAGGACGTCGTCAGGCTAAGTGAGAGAAGGAGAAAAGGAGAAGATCTCATTGAACTGAAAAGTGGATATCTCTTCTACTATCGTGGGACAGATACTGGCAGAACTAGTGGTGTTGGATTTATAATAAACAAGAAACTGAAGGATAAAGTTGTAGAAGTTGAAAGTACCTCTGACAGACCTGCACGACTCGTTATCCAACTCTCTAGACGACACCAGGCTCAGATTATTCAAACTTATGCACCTTATGCAGATTATTCAAACTTATGACTTGTGGTTACAAGTCATCCTGAAGAAAAAATCGAAGAATTTTATGAGGAAATTTGTCATCTAAATAATAAAGGTAAGCAACATCTGAAGATAATTATGGGAGATTTCAATGAAAAAATAGGGCAACAGCAACAGAATGAAACTTCAGTAGGTAAATTCGGTCACGGCAACAGAAACCAGCGTGGAAATACTCTCGTTGAGTTTGCAGAGGCAGAAGGATTTTTCATCTTGAACTCCTTTTTCAAGGAAAAGCCACACAGGAAATGGACATGGAGACATCCGAGTGGGACGACAAGTGAAATTGATTTTATTATGTGTAACAAAAAATTTGTCATAGAAGACTGCAGTGTGCTAAACAAGTTCAACACAGGTAGTGACCATAGATTGGTGAGATGTAAGATGCACCTCGACACTAAACTCGAACGTGGAAAGTTCATAAGACAAACAAAACTTATTGACATAACCAACCTTAAAAAACACCATAATACCTTCAAGTTGGAACTGAAGAACAGATTCTCTGCTTTAGAAGGCCTAACTTTGGAAGAAGTGGATATTTCTGAAGTTAACAGAAATGTAACCAAAGCTCTTATGGAAACAGCAACAAAATTAGCTGGGTCTAAGAACAAGTTGCATGTGAACAAATTATCAGGAAAAACCAAAATGTTGATGCAAAAAAGAAGAGAAATGAGGACAACTAAAGAAGATGTGACTTCCAAAGTGGAATATATAGAGCTATGCAAGACAGTACGAAAAAGTATCACTGAAGACGTAAGAAAATTCAACTGTGAACTAGTGAGGAAAGCAATTGAAAACAACCAAAGTCTAAAGATAGCAAAGGGACATCTCAGTAAGGGAAGAAAACAGATCATGGCACTGAGAAAAGAAGATTGATCTGTAACAAGAAATAGAGGCGGAATTTTGACAAGAGTGAAAGATTTCTACTCCAAATTATATGAAAGGGATGATACATGTACTCCAGACATCATGAAAGGTACCAGTACCAGAGTTCTTCCAGTCCTCCCAGCAGAAGTTGCACATGCACTCAAGAACATGAAGCGAGCAAAAGCTCCAGGAGAAGATGGAATTACTGTAGACATCATACAAGAAGCAAGTTGGGAAATCGAAACAGTACTCGCCCAAATTTTCACTCGATGTCTTAATGAAGGGAAGATTCCTGAGAATTGGAACCACGCTACAATGATCCTGCTACATAAAAATGTTACATTGAGGATCTCAGGAACTGCAAACCTATCAGCCTCCTATCAGTAGTTTGTAAAATCTTCACTAAAGTTCTTTCACACCGCTTGAAGGTAACACTGGGCATGGTTCAACCGAGAGAACAAGCTGGATTCAGGAGTGGCTACAACACAATAGATCATATCCACGTACTGAAAGAACTAATTGAAAGAGCGAGGTAATATGAACTTTCATTGTGCATGGCTTTTATCGATTATGAAAAAGCCTTTGATTCGGTGAAACCATCAGCAATTACAATGGCTCTGAAATCCTGCGGTATTGAAGATGCATACATTAATATTATTAATTACGTCTATGAAAATGCAAGTGCAAAGATTCGGCTGTTTGAAAATACAACACACATAAAAATTGGAAAGGGAGTGAAACAAGGTGACACCATATCTCCGAAGCTCTTTAATGCCCCATTGAAAAATGTCTTTCCATCACTGAACTGGGAAAACAAAGGGATACAGATTAATGGAGATTATCTAACCCACCTTCGTTTTGCTGATGACGTAGTCGTTTTTGCAACTACCCCATCGGAGCTGCAGAGTATGATCCAGGAACTTGCTGACAAGAGTAAAGAAGTGGGATTAAAAATGAACTTTCAGAAGACAAAAGTGATGTTCAATGCTTTTACAAGAAATGAAGATTTATCGATTGATGGAGAAAAGCTGGAGATAACAGACATTTACGTTTATGCTGGACAGCAGATATCAAGTGAGGGTCACATTGATGAAGAAATTAATCTGCGTACAAAACTTGCCTGGAGAGCTTTTGGAAGAAACAGCATAATTTTCAAGAGCAATATGCCATTATGTCTTAAACGAAAAGTGTTTGATCAATGCATCTTTCTAGTGCTTACATATGGTGCAGAGACGTGGACCTTAACAAAAAAGAGACATACAAAGGCTGCAGACAACTCAAAGTGGCATGGAGAGGTGCATGCTTGGTGTAACCAGGAGAGATAAGAAGAGGAAGTCGTGGATCCGAAAAATGACAAAAGTGGAAGACATCATGATCAGAGTTAAATCCCTGAAATGGCAATGAGCTGGACATATTGCCAGAAGGACAGACCATCGATGGACAGCTGAAATTTTAGATTGGATTTCAAGGGACAGGAAAAGACCCAGAAAAAGACCACATGGGAGATAAGTGGATGAAATTCGAAAGTAAGCGGGAGTGACATGGAGGAAACTGGCACAAGACAGACCGTTGTGGAGGAAACTTGGGGAGTCCTTCGTCCAGCAGTGGATTGATAATGATTGACAATGATGATGATGATGATATAATTCAGTAATATGGGCATATAATTACATCGCTATAAATATATAACTAATATAAGAATAGTTATATAATTATATATCTATGCCTAATTATATAGGTAAATAATTATAAGGTATAGGTATATAGATTATACGAGTGTAGGTAAATAATTATAAGGTATAGGTATATAGATAATACGAGTGTAGGTATATAATTCTCTAATATTGGTATAATTCACTAATATAGGTACAGGTATATACACTGAAGAGCAATTGAATTAGATATACCTGTCTTGTAACGTGTAGCACCACCTTTCGCACTGATGACGGCGGCGATTCGTTTCGGCATGGACTCGACAAGACACTGGGAGCGTTGGAAAGCCATTCGGATCCACGACCCCTGAACAAGCTCCCACAGTTCACGAAGATTTGATGGAGGGGGTTCAGAGCCTCGAACACCTCTCTTGATGTCATCCCAGATGTGCTCGATGGGATTGAGTTCAGGTGACCTAGCTGGCCAAGCAAGCGAGATCACGTCGGTGGGGTGTTCATCCAACCATTCGGATACATTTCGGGAGCGATGGCAAAGTGCATTGTCTATTGCAGGATGAGGTCCCCAGTGGGATGTTGAAGACATACGAACAAGAGGAAATGGTCGTCAAGGATATCCCGGTAACGTTGATCTGTGAGGGACGATGTCACACGTACCAGGGGTCCCATTTCAGTCTACGTAAACAGTTCCCAGACGAGAATGCTACCCCCACCAGCTTGAAGTGTACCCTTCTGGCAAGAAGGATTCATAGCTTCATGTGGTTTGCGCCGTACTCGTAACCTGCCATCTGCATGTACCAACGTGAATCTCGACTCATCAGTTCAAGTAACATTTTACCACATGTCTAGGGTCCAGTTCCCGCGCCCATGCTAATCTTTGCACCCTGTGATGTGCGGTCAGCAGCGGTACCTTCGTGGGACGACGGCTTCTGTACCCCATAGCGTGTAGATGGTTCTGGATTGTGTGGCTGCTTACACGTTTTTGTGCACCAGCGTTAAATTGTTGAGTGATTTCTTGCATTGTGGCCCGTCTATCCGCTATTACAATTCGAGCTAGGCGACGATGACCCCGCTCATCCACATGCTGTTGTCCAAGGCAGTTGGCCCTTGCATGGATGGTTTTACCGGATTCGATGTACTCACGGTGCACCCGTGACACAGTGGCCAGTGAAAATCTCAGTTCCTGCACGACTTCCGAGATGGAGTGACCCATTCGTCCGGCCCCGACAATTTGCACACGATCAAATGCGCTTAGTCTTAACATACTGCGCCCGACTCTTACTGATTCCCGTCGCATCACTCCTTATATTGTCGGATCGCTGCATAAGTCATGTCATTTCCGTTTACAGGGCCGCCCACAGCGCCACATTTGCATAACGCCAGCTGTCTGTAATTCAATTGCTCTTCAGCGTAATTCACTACAGGTGTAAAATTATATATACATAATTCACTACAGGTATAAAATTATATGTACAGTGTATATCATTCACTGTAGGTATAAAATGATATGTATATAATTCCCTGTATAATTATAGATACATAACTAACTAATATGTATATAGGAGCATAACACATAATTATAGGTACATAATTTACTAATACGCATATAAAACTTTATACGTAACTATGCCATTACGGAGGCGCAGTGGTTAGGCGCTGGTTTCTGACCATTCGCACGGGATGAGTCTGGGTTCAAATCTCTGTAAAGCATAGAGGCTTGTTTGTCTTACGGCAGTGGAACCTTTTGTTTGTCTCTCTTTCCTAGAACCAGTGACTCTAAATTAGGGACATGGGACTACTTATAGCCCATAGAGTTGCTCACGGTGGTCGTTAAGTACCCAAACCAAACGAAAACAAAAACGAAACAGGCAGTATGTATAAACATAGCTATACATGTAGAATATTTAAAGCAAACAGAATATAAATTCTGAATTTGCGTGTACCATTTAATGGTCATTTATGTAACATCTCTTAGAAAACTTGAAAATTTCATCGCCCTGGAGCGGGAACCGAATCCGCATCTCCCGATTTCCGTTCGAGTATGCTAACTCCTACTCAATGACATGTAGCATCTCTCACTTTCCGCTCCAGGGCGATGAAATTTTCAAGTTTTCTGAAAGGTGTTACATGCATGACCAGTAAGTGTTACATGCAAATTCAGAATTTATATTCTGTTTGCTTACAATATTCTATCGGTTTCCCATGTATTATGAGGAATATGTTTTCCTGCATTGATTTTTTATCTGTGGTATATATGTAATTACAGGACATAATTGTGTACGGCGTGTGATGGATGTCAGTAAAGCGCGATCTGTATGTCAAGATCGATGTAAATGGAGAAGTTTGATACGGCAACAGTAAGTAAAAATTATCTGGTAGTTTATATTTCTTTGTGGAGCTAACCTCTGCATCTCAGAGAACAGCTTAGTGATATGTATGTATGTACAGTATTACAGGTATACAGTTCACTATATACATATAATTCATTATAGGTATGTACTTCGCTAATATATTATAGCAATATAATTAACTTAACTAGGTACCTATGCGGTAGCACACTTATCTGACAATGATAATGATTTAATGATAACGTTTGAGGTGCTCTTGACATAGCGATTCAAACTCACGTCTTCGGAGTGACACTATCCTGATACGAAATGCAGTTAAAATTTAGTGAATTATATATCGGTATAGGTATGGTTGTGTGTTTTCTGGCCTATTTAGCGTAATTGCTTTTGAAAACCCGATTGCACATGGAAAGGTAACCTCACAAAACAGTCTCTCATTGGTACCTGTCGGCTATAATGTCCTAGTATGGGTATGGAAAACAAATCGTGAATTTACTTTTAATTACTCGCCTTTCAGATAGCGTCAGATTGATATAATACTTTAGATGTAGTTTTTATTTGAAGCATAGAAGCGAAATTATGTGACGACGCTTTAACTGCAGCGCTTTATATAATCGGCCTGCTAGGGGGATATTTGCTGTTTCAGTAGTATGTCCCAATTCTGGTATCAGAAGTAAAGTACAACCCTAAAACTGCCATTTGTCTATCGTTTGCCAGCCGCTGTACTGCCTTTTATCTGCCAACTTCGTTGCTTAGAGGGGTTCTAAGTGCGCAATAACATCCTTTTACTTTTTTGTATTCACTACGTACTCTCCCTGTCATGATGGCGGCGCGTTCAGATGTAAGGCGCATTACAGAAATCACTGTCTTTTTAACTCGTTCCTTATGAAAGAAAAACCCATCTTCCAGTCCATATTAGGACGGAATTATTTCTCATAAAACTTCATTGGAACGATAATGACTTTCTGTATTTTATTCGTGCATTAAGAAGATGGCACATGAAATTCTGGTTCGAGAGTTCTTATCTGAAGTGATGAAGTTCATCGCTTTTAAAGAATTTCCTTGATTCCTCCTTCGAGAGAAAAAAAATGTGCCAGAGTTGTATTCAGAAGATTTTGCAAAAGTTACATTTTTTCTCGTTAACCCTTCAGCCCCGACTAACGCTTTCTTTCCTCGAAAGCGCAACTAATAACCGTGAATTACAAACGAGGTAGTCCTTATGTTCTGCATCATGACCTGTTTGTAAATTTTAATCTTACTCTTCAGGGATTTCATTGACGCTTAACAGCGGGAGATGGAATGGGAAAAAATCATTTCACGGGGCAGTAATTAAAACTCCGGCTTCTGACAAATTCCCGTTTCAGGAAAAGCAGATGAAAGAGCCTGAAAAGAGAAATAAAAACCCTTCCTCCCGAGGAGAAGGTGCTTTTTAATCTCCTGACGAGCTCTATGAAAAGCACTAGAATTATATGCTTTTGCACCGAAGGCTGATAATTTCTCCCTCAGCATCAGCGTTGAAGTTAACGTCAGCATTAAGAACAAAAGAAGGGCCGATTTCGTAGTATTTGAAGAAGCATAGCCGGTTCTTTTCCACTTTTGTATTTGATGGGTGACACGATGGAACCTTTCCAGCCGCCGTTTCTCGTTTTTCATATTCATTTTTCAAGCTAAAACGTTTTGGGGTCTCAGTTGCTGAACGTGATTACGGTGCGCTGTTCTATCGCTTGGTTTCAGAAGTTTTCTCGCAGCCCAGAAATCATTATTTGCTTCCTTTCATATAAAGCATGTTAGGTGGATGAAAGAAATTTAGACACTGCCCAATCAGTCGTCTTATGAGACCCCATATGCCAGAATCCGTTTGTAACTGGCTATATATCAGATTATCGGTCGTCTGGCTATAAGTGAAATACCTAAAGCTGAAGATCATCGGTATACTGAGGAAAAAGGACTGTTGACATGGTGAAAGCCAAGCCAAAGACCTTTCTAGAAAGGCCCTTTGACTGACTAATAAAGTAAGAGACATAAATATGGGTGTTAACAATGAACTGGTGAAGAAGGTGGCTACAGCATTGTTCCTCGTTGACTGATCATATGAAAAGAGGGATCGGTTCCAAGGACGGTATATTACTAGAGACACCACTGGCTCTGCCGCCATAGGTCACAGCTAATCTGTGGTGTGACGTCACAAGCAGGCAAAAAATGAACTAAATTATATCGTTGATGAAACAGTAAGCTTGTGTATCATTGATAAAGATTATTGAATTACTCATTTTATCTGTTTATACGCTTTTGTTCCATTGGTTTCCAAGCAGCTTCTCTTCTGCGGCTGCGTCGTGCCTGCTCATGACGTCATTTGCAGCACAGACGGTGACTTATGGCGGCCAATGCTGCGTGGATAGGAGTGGTGCCTCCAGTAATATAACCTCATTGATCGGTTCAGACGACGCGGCTTCTCTGTCCTATGAATTACTTTCACGAAATGTTTGTAAACAAAACCGTTGCCAGCGCATTTAATTACGTTACATATACATTGTTCGTAGATTTCAACAAACAAAGAAACTTTAATTACAAAAAAAATATTTTTTTCCATTGGGAGAACATATACCACATGCTTAAACGGTATTATCATAATCTGATCAAACATAATATCCCAATCGATAGCGATTATCTTAAAAATAAACATACAGTGTGCTGCTAAATAAATATATTCGGACCCTACCTCTCGAGACAACAAACTTTTTTTTCAAAATCTTCGTATTTAGAACGGTACTTTCTGATTTTACTGATAGTGGCAGCCTTCTGAGAATGTCTTCTGCTAAACTCCATTTCAACCCGATGTTTTCTCTACTCCTCCTGTGGAGATAGGAGGAAGATCAATGCGGCAGAGATCTGATTCCGAATTCCAGTGGGTTCTAAAGATATTCTTTTCGGTTGAAATTCGGATTGTTTGTTTTAGGGTTTAACCACCACCAGGAGCAACTTGGTGTATTATAAGTAATCGCCCGCCCGCCCGCCCGCCTCTAATTTCGAGTCACTGGTTCCAGGTAAGTGTTAGAGCCAGTACCTAAGACAAAACACTATATCCATGTCTCACCGAGATTCCAAACCGGACTTGTCTCGGGCTAATGGTCAGATGTTAGCGCTTAGACCATTGCGCCACCGGGGCGGCATTAGGACTTTGAGATGGCCCGTCCCCCTTTTTTCATCACAAAAGACACTTATACACACCGTTCAGTGAAACATGGAGAATAGTCGCGCTGAACCAAACAAAAACACAAAAGACACTTATACACACCGTTCAGTGAAACATGGAGAATAGTCGCGCTGAACCAAACAAAGGCTCGTACTTAAGTATTACGACACTGTAGATATTGCAAATTTGTTAAGAATATCGATTTCATTGGACTTTCTGGTTTCACGTACGACAACCGATGTAACAAATGCCATCCAGCTGAAACAGCTCCAAACCACAAGAGAGCTGCCACCAAACTTGACAGTTGAAATGCTGCACAGCTTTGAGAGAACGGTTCTCCGGGCAATTGCGAAACCGAAACAAGTCAATCGTAGGGAAACATATGAAAAGTGACTTGTTGCTTCTTGAAACACTCTTACAGCGATGTACGGTTCCGGAATGGCCAACAACACGCAGGTCGAAAAGTCTTTAAGTGCTTACAGGAGCACTCTTAGGTTTGAGCTCAAGTGCCTTACCATGGAAAGAACATTACTTAGAATCATGGTTTATTACACTCATTTTGTGTGCGTATGTGGCTTCGTAGAAGAGCAGCATATGGAAGATATACACTGAAGAGCAATTGAATTAGAGATACCTGTCTAGTAACGTGTAGCACCACCTTTCGCCCTGATGACGGCGGCGATTCGTCTTGGCATGGACTCGACAAGACACCGGAAGCGTTGGGAAGCCATACGGATCCACGTCCGCTGAACAAGATCCCACAGTTCACGAAGATTTGATGGAGGGGGGTCAGAGCCTCGAACATCTCTCTCGATGGCATCCCACATGAGCTCGATGGGATTGAGGTCAGGTGACCTAGCTGTCCAAGGAAGCGAGGTCACGTCGGTGGAGTGTTCATCCAACCATTCGGATACAATTCGGGAGCGATGGCACGGTGCATTGTCTTTTTGCAGGATGAGGTCCCCAGTGGGATGTTGAAGAAGCACAAATGGGAGCAAATGGTCGTCCAGGATATCCCAGTAACGTTTACCTGTGAGGGACGATGTCACGCGTAGCAGGGGTCCCATTTCAGTCCACGTAAACAGTCCCCAGACGAGAATATGCCACCCCCACAAGCTTGAAGAGTACCCTGCTGGCAAGAAGGATCCATCGCTTCATGTGGTTTGCGCCGTACTCGTATCTTGCCATCCGAATGTACCAACGTGAATCTCGACTCATCAGTCCAGGCAACATTTTCACACATGTCTAGGGTCCAGTGGCGATGTTCCCGCGCCCATGATAATCTTTGCACCCTGTGATGTGAGGTCAGCAGTGGTACCCTCGTGGAACGATGGCTTCTGTACCCCATAGCGAGGAGATGGTTCTGGAGGGTATGGCTGCTTACACGTTTTTGTGCACCAGCGTTAAATTGCCGAGTGATTTCTTGCCCTGTGGCCCGTCTATCCGCTGTTACAGTGCGAGCTAGCCAAAGATGACCCCGCTCATCCACACGCTGTTGTCCACGGCAGTTGGCGCTTGTAGGGCTGGTTTCACCAGATTCGATGTACCCACGGTGTACCCGTGACACTGACACAGTGGCTCGTGAAAATCCGAGTGCCTGCACGACTTCCGAGATGGAGTGACCCATTCGTCGGGCCCCGACAATTTTCCCACGATCAAATGCGCTTAGATCCTTCGTCTTACCCATACTGCGTCCGACTCTTACTGATTCCCGTCGCATCACTCCTTATATTGTCGGATCGCTGCATACGTCATGTCGTTTCCGTTTACAATGCCGCCCACAGCGCCACATTTGCATAACGCCAGCTGTCTCTAATTCAATTGCTCTTTAGTGTATCATCATCATCATCATTGTCAACCATTATCAATCCACTGCTGGACGAAGGTCTCCCCAAGTTTCCTCCACAACGGTCTGTCTTGTGCCAGTCTCCTCCATGTCACCCCTGCATACTTTCGAATTTCATCCACCCATCTCCCATGTGGTCTTCTTCTGGGTCTTTTCCTGTCCCTTGGAATCCAATCTAAAATTTCGGCTGTCCATCGATGATCTGTCCTTCTGGCAGTATGTCCAGCCCATTGCCATTTCAGGGATTTAACTCTGATCATGTTGTCTTCCACTCTTGTCATTTTTCGGATCCACGAGTTCCTCTTCTTATCTCTCCTGGTTACACCAAGTATGCACCTCTCCATGCTGCTTTGAGTTGTCTGCAGCCTTTGTATGTCTCTTTTAGTTAAGGTCCACGTCTCTGCACCATACGTAAGCACTGGAAGGATGCATTGATCAAACACTTTTCTTTTAAGACATAATGGCATATTGCTCTTGAAAATTATGCTGTTTCTTCCAATAGCTCTCCAGGCAAGTTTTGTACGCCGATTAATTTCTTCATCAATGTGACCCTCACTTGATATCTGCTGTCCAAGATAAACGTACGTGTCTGTTATCTCCAGCTTTTCTCCATCAATCGATAAATCTTCATTTCTTGTAAAAGCATTGAACATCACTTTTGTCTTCTGAAAGTTCATTTTTAATCCACTTCTTTACTCTTGTCAGCAAGTTCCTGGATCATACTCTGCAGCTCTGATGGGCTAGTTGCAAAAATGACTACGTCATCAGCAAAACGAAGGTGGGTTAGATAATCTCCATTAATCTTTATCCCCTTGTTTTCCCAGCTCAGCGACTGAAAAACACCCTCCAATGTGGCATTAAAGAGCTTCGGAGATATGGTGTCACCTTGTCTCACTCCCTTTCCAATTTTTATGTGTGTTGTATTTTCAAACAGCCTAATCTTTGCACTTGCATTTTCATAGATGTTATTAATAATATTAATGTATGCATCTTCAATACCGCAGGTTTTCAGAGCCATTGTAACTGCTGATGGTTTCACCGAATCAAAGGCTTTTTCATAATCGATAAAAGCCATGCACAATGGAAGTTCATATTCCCTCGCTCTTTCAATTAGTTCTCTCAGCACATGGATATGATCTATTGTGCTGTAGCCACTCCTGAATCCAGCTTGTTCTCTCGGTTGAGCCATGTCCAGGGCTACCTTCAAGCGGTGTGAAAGAACTTTAGTGAAGATTTTATAAACTACTGATAGGAGGCTGATAGGTCTGTAGTTTCCGAGATCCTCAATGTCACCTTTCTTATGTAGCAGGATCATTGTGGCGTGCTCCAATCTTCAGGAATCTTTCCTTCATTAAGGCAACGAGTGAAAATTTGGGCGAGTACTGTTTCGATTTCTCCACTTGCTTCTTGTATGATGTCTACAGTAATTCCATCTTCTCCTGGAGCTTTTCCCCGCTTCATGTTCTTGATTGCATGTGCAACTTCTGCTGGAAGGATTGGAGGAACTCTGGTACTGGTATCTTTCATGATGTCTGGAGTGCATGTATCATCCCTTTCATATAATTTGGAGTAGAAATCTTTCACTCTTGTCAAAATTTCGCCTCTATTTCTTGTTACAGAACCATCTTCTTTGTTCAGTGCCATAATCTGTTTTCTTCCCTTACTGAGATATCCCTTTGCTATTTTTAGGCTTTGGTTGTTTTCAATTGCTTTCCTCACTAGTTCACAGTTGAATTTTCTTACGTCTTCAGTGATACTTTTTCGTACTGTCTTGCATAGCTCTATATATTCCACTTTGGAAGTCACATCTTCTTTAGTTGTCCTCATCTCTCTTCTTTTTTGCATCAACATTTTCGTTTTTCCTGATAATTTATTTACATGCAACTTGTTCTTAGACCCAGCTAATTTTGTTGCTGTTTCCATAAGAGCTTTGGTTACTTTTCTGTTAACTTCAGAGATGTCCACTTCTTCCGATGTTAGGCCTTCTAAAGCAGAGAACCTGTTCTTCAGTTCCAACTTGAAGGTATTATGGTGTTTTTTAAGGTTGGTTATGTCAATAGATTTTGTTTGTCTTATGAGCTTGCCACGTTCAAATTTAGTGTTGAGGTGCATCTTACATCTCACCAATCTATGGTCACTACCTGTGTTGAACTTGTTTAGCACACTGCAGTCTTCTATGACGAATTTTTTGTTACACATAATAAAATCAATTTCACTTGTCATCCCATTTGGATGTCTCCATGTCCATTTCCTGTGTGGATTTTTCTTGAAGAAGGAGTTCAAGATGAAAAACCCTTCTGCCTCTGCAAACTCAACGAGAGTATTTCCACGCTGGTTTCTGTTGCCGTGACCGAATTTACCTACTGAAGTTTCATTCTGTTGCCGTTGCCCTATTTTTGCATTGAAATCTCCCATAATTATTTTCAAGTGCTGCTTACCTTTATTATTTAGATGACAAATTTCCTCATAAAATTCTTCAATTTCTTCTTCAGGATGACTTGTGGTGGGTGCATAAGTTTGAATAATCTGAGCCTGGTATCTTCTCGATAGTTGGATAACGAGTCGTGCAGCTCTGTCAGAGGAACTTTCAACTTCTACCACTTTATCCTTCAGTTTCTTGTTTATTATAAATCCAACACCACTAGTTCTGCCAGTATCTGTCCCACGATAGTAGAAGAGATGTCCACTTTTCAGTTCGATGAGATCTTCTCCTTTTCTCCTTACCTCACTTAGCCCCACAATGTCCCACTTGATCCTTTGTAGTTCCTCTTCCAATTCAAGAAGCCTTGAATCAGAAGATAGGGAGCGTCCATTGTACGTTGCCAAGGTCAGCATCAGATGGCAGCCTAGTCGGTCCTCCGGGGATTCTTAGCACCCTCTGCCTTCATGTCGCACTGGCCGCTGCCTTGGCCAGGTACATTCCAGCTGCCGGAGACTGAGGGCCAAGATTTAAGTTGTAGAGTCATTTTGGAGGTGTTTGGCCATAACTCACCACGCTGGCCAAGCGGGTTGGTGAGTGTGGGATAGCATTTCCTCTGATCCCGATGGTATAGTTATACCGCTATTGGCGGTCGTCAGAGCCCCTTTGAGTGGGAACAGGATGCACCACGAGAAGGCGGGGTTGACATTTGTCAAGGAGAGGCTGTGATGTTACGCATCACCTGACCTTAGGGAGATATATAAACATTAGTGTATATTTAAGAGCAAAACTGAAGACTAAGGAAAAAATTTTAGAATTTAAAACGAAGGGTGCGAAATAACCTGAAAATCAAAACGCGCAACGCAGCAGTTTTGAAAATTCAGAATTCACATTCTATAAAGAAGATACCTAAGCAAAAAAATACAAATATAATTTTGACTCACACCTAGTACAACATAGAAAAGGTTATGTATCTACCTGTGTGAGTAAAAGGAGAAAAGATAAAAAAATAAAATAAAACAACTGAATGTAGAAGGTGTCGAGAATACTGAGCCTTGGCTTTATCAAGGACCAGCAAAAACTCTGCATTTTCTCACTTCCACAAAGACCTAGTTGGAAATGGGTTTCTGCAAGGCCATAGATGCAAGTAACATTCCCACCTAAAATAGTTTAAAAAATATATATATAAGTCATGTCCTCCGTAGAGTAGCATGACCTAGCACTAGTTAACAATTTCGCTTGCATCCATTAACCTTCATGGCCCGACCCATGCTCTTCATCTGTTACAATTAAACAGAGAGAAGAAGATTAAAGAGCACTCAAGCTGTGAGAGTGACATAATAATTAGAAATGATTTTCAGCTATAACGAAATTCCAAGTTCGTTTGAGAGAGAATTTAAACCTGAAAAACAATGCAAAAGAAATCCAAATTTTACATTGCAATTAAAAAAGGAAATGTTAATTTATAACGAACAGATTTTTGAAAGAAAACTTGAGTCTAAAACCCCCTACTCTACAACTTATGACAGCACGAAAACGAGAATAAGTTAAAGATAATAATTAACTAAAGAAAACTTTGTGAAAGTTATATACCTTAAACAGTTAGTTGCAATATGTACAAAGTATTTCAGCAGTGCTTTAAGTGCATAATTAATTAGTTATTAAGAACTTTGAAAAAACAGCGCATAGACAGCGCATAGAAAAGGAACAAGCTTAGCCATCTTCTGTTCCTAGGTACCCCAAAAGACGCTCAAAGTTACAAAGAAAAGTAAGAGTTAAAACCCGCAAAAATGTTAACAGACAAACCAATGCTTAAAAGCTGAAAAGCTAAAAAACGACAGAGAAAAGGTACATGAAGTACAAACATTGAACTTATAAAACCTAGAACCCAAAAACAAGGAAGAGAGCTTACCTCTTGTGTGACAAAAACTTTTCTCCTCACAAGAGAAGAACATGGCTGACCTCTTCCGCCACTCCCTAGACGCTGGGGGGCAGTGAGGGTGGGGCTGATGGCCTCCTCATACAGCAAGAAACCAACGCGCCGAGATTTTAACCAGAGAAAAAATATATAAACTTAAGACTGTGGATCTGAATGATCAGAAAGAGCAGAATAAACTCTCCAGAATACATGAGAAATATTATAAAATACACGAGCAGTTTATTTAATAATCTTTGCATGTATTAAATCACCTTAGTGAGCTTCTATGTTTATATATCTCCCATATATATGCATACATGAAGATATAAGCATATTAGAAGATGAAAGGAAAAAGCTAAATAATATGTATCTATATATTTATATAGGAACGTCATTTAATTATGATGATATTATACTAATGATTAAATATTATATACGTATCATGATTAAATATTTGGTTTTTAAGCTAGTATCTGGAAGAATAAAGTATTTGAAAGCTAGCACTGCCTTACGTCATTTATAAATTAGGACTGAATGTGTCGTGTGTCGTGCATTCTCATATCTCGTACATGTGAGCCTAAATATATCGATCATACCTGTGAGCCTAAATGTATCGATCAAATATACACCTGCGGGATACTAAATATTGCGAAGTGTGATGTGCATTACCTATTTAACTTTCCATTTTTTTGGCTATTTTTTTTTATTATCCCTCGTAATACTTTCCGAACTTCTGAATTTCCAGTTTTTCTGGAAATTCAGAAGTTCGGAAAGTATTACGAGGGATAATAAAAAAAAATAGCATGTGCTACCAATGGCAGACAGCTACATCAGGCAACTGAAAGAGAAAAACAGCTACAATATTACCTTTGAGTGACGTGATAATTTACTACTGAGTTAAGTGTTACAAATCTTCAACGCCACACTATAGAAGTTTGTCCCAAAATTCAAGAGGCATTTCCGTGATTTTTTTCGGAAATAATCGCAACATCTTCCTGGTTCAGCCTTTTCCGTAAAGAACTGAATAAAATAACAACAAAACAACAGAATACAGAATTTCATTGATTTTCCACATGCGAATCGGCAGAAGTACCCCTGTTTGTTTTCTTCCGGTTAATAACGGCAAAATGTTGTTTTAAACGAGGTGTGATATTGAGAAAACCTGAATTTTCAAGTAATCTTTCCGTGACTCTGTTCGTTTGTTAACGAAAAAGTTCTATTTTCAACTTTTTCGCCTCCATATAATGGAATTACTGATAATAAGAGCAGTTCGGTGGGGGGGGGGGTGGATTTCATCTTCAAGAGGTTTGATCAACTATTAAATTATATTTATAAGTCAATAGTTTTGCTGTATCTCTCATTCTTCGAACCATCGGAAGTTGTAACCGCGAAGGCCTTGCTTAAAGGTTTTTGGTGGCAACATTCTTATACCCTTCTGTTGGCGGACCTGATTTTGATTTGTTCGATATTGTGATATATTATAGGTCTCGATATTTTGATATGATATTCAATAAATCGAGAGAGGATATTCTGAATAGCAGATAGCATTATAATATTAAGAAGAACAGCGTTTATGCACAGTTATTTTATTTTTCCTGTCGTTCAAGGTTCAGCTGGGTTTGGGCCCATCTTCTTCAGGACGATTGAACAGTAAATAATCAAATCGCATAAGATATCATCAACTGTGTCGAATGTTATGGGTTTTTGAAAAACTCTTCCTGTAAATGAAAACCTAACAACTCATCCATTGCCTCATTGTAAGTGGACTGCATGTTAGTTTCCTGTGCTCGTCAGTAAATTAAAATACGAGGTTTCTGGCTTAATCCGATCAGGTAGTGGAATAGATGTTCAAATTTAGTCGTTATTTGTAGTATTTTGTATAGCCAAACCGACTGAATTTATGATACACCACGACTACAGAGAGAGCAGAGATATGCCACTAGTCAAGATAGTTGCGCTTTTATCGCTAACTGAATTTGCTTTCTGAAGCGAATTATTAATACTATTTTATAAACAACGACTATGTGTAAACATCTGTTGTTCCGTTTGTTTAGACTCTAACGTATACTCTATATTCACTTTCCTTTTGATTTTACTATCTCTGGTTATTTTATTTTACTATGTAAATTATCTTCTTACTGAACGAAATATTATTTCACCCGCTGAATGAGATCTGGCAATGAGTGTAAGTCATGACGTGGTGGTAGCTAGTATAAATAGGCGCGTTCAACGATAGCCAAGGAGAGCGTGTGTTGTTATACTAGGAGAGCGTTTGTTGTTGTATAGCCAGAGCGTTTGTTGTTGTATAGCCAGAGCGTTTGTTGTTGGATAGGGAGAGCTTCGTTCTATGTGATTAGGTTGATTCTTTATTATTGTTATTTGAGTAGCTGTGTGTGCTGATTCCAGTAGAAGGTCATAATAAATGGTTTACGTAAGTACGTCTTTCTCAGTTCATAGTACTGTCAGACCTCTGTCTGGCTGTTAGGTTTATTTCAATTAATATTACTAGTAACAACCAGCATAAGACTTTATTCATCTTAATTACTGCTACAACATTACTACCAGTTACAAGTTTGTTCAATACTATTACTACACTACTAGCAGGAGACTTTATTCATGTTCTTAATTAACTAGTAACAACAACCATTTGAATTCACTATTTGAAGTTTAGTACAAGCATATAATTCAGTAGCAGAAGCATTATACTTAGCTTAGCTGGTACAAAAGGTTATTCATTATAATTAGCTTAGCGGAAAGCAAATAAAGCTTATTCATTATAACTTGTCGATAGACGAACACGAAAAACAAAGATGTGGTTCATTTGTGAGGACGTAATAAACACGTTCTTACGCCATCTGTCACAGGGAGCGTTTGATTTTGTCAGTTCTTTCCACGCACTCGATAGAAATTATGTATATGAAATGTTGTTGACAAGTGTGAGGAATTTTGAGTTATACTACATGTAAAGCTTCCAAGACATCAGATTTGATCGATGAATTCGGTTCAACAATAAGCTTTATTTCTTCAAAGAGAAATCCATGATCATTTTCATGATAATGTTTAGTCATCTATTATTTCTTTAGGTCACAGTTCCGTACGTACGTCTTGTGCTCCTTCAATCAATAACGCAAGGCTCTGTAGCTCTGTCCTATGTACAAAAAATTACCACAATCACATGTAATTTAGTAGATTTTCCACGAATTTATATTTTCAATATGGTCCTTTGATCCAAAAACGTTTATTTTGTTTATGGGTTTAAAAATCACTTGACATTAAAAGTTTTGAAATGTTTTGAAATTTTGAAGGTAAAATCACACAAAAAAAAGAAGAGATAATGGCGAAATTATCTCGTAATGGACGTACATTATGAGTTAACGAGGGGACAGGATTCGATTTTTGAAATATTTTAATTGTTTTGCCTATAATGGACGGAATGCGTCCTCTCTGCACTGAAATACTTTAAAAAAATAATTTTTGCTTTCATCTGAACGTATACGTACCGCACGGTATACATAACTATAGAAGGTGTTGAGTGTTTATTGCCAAGAGTCATTGAACTTCGCATGTGGAGGTGAAGAAGCAACAAAAGGCTTACGATAAATTTCAGTTACAAGAGATCCTTCTATACGTGACAATAGGACGTCAAAAAATGGTAGGCAACCATTGTTTTCTATCTCGTAACTAAATTGTGAGTATCAATGGATTTCGAAAGTTCGACGAATTTTGGAATTTCAGAATGTTTCCCTTCCAGAGGACGTAAGTACCATCTGCAAGTGTATCCATAGATAAGATTTCACTAGCTGGAAAAGCTTTTCTTTAAAACGACGCGCGTGTAGATTTCGCATAAAACAGGTGACAGCGGGCTTTCTCTGGTTAGACCTTCTGTTCTGTTCATAAAACGTTAGGTGAAAAACAAACCTGCTTTGTTTGGTGCAAATTTTCACAAATTTTCACCAAACAACTTCTTCAGGTTGGCTGTAATGATGTTTCATGAGACTTCCCAAGTAGCACAATCTTACAATTTAACGTAGACCCAACACTGAGCCAGCGTCTTCTATTCCTAAGAGACGGTGGCTCAGTGTTGAGTATACGTCAAAGTGCAAGGTGTGCAACCTATGTAGGTCTTGGTGATCCAAGAGATCATTTTAGTAGAACATTATGATCATGAATGCGACCTCGAAGGATAGCATTAACTGATACACTTAAGGATGTAGTTGAATCGATGGACAAACTCAATAGAATTTTGTACAGATGTTTTGTTTAAAGTAGCTGAGGTAGATAATTTCGAAGATAGAACTTGGATTACTTGCATTGTTCTTTGCCGATATTAGTTACTACAGGACGGAACGAAATGTCTGATTTATGTACCTTGGGAAGAGCATAGAATCATCGATTTCTCTTTGATAAAACAAAACTTACACACAAGCTGGATTCAACCATCAAACTCGATATTTTGGAAGCTTTCCAGATATGCCAAAATTTCTCGTAACATATCAACAACATGACATCTGCACCATTTCTGCACAGCACGTGGAAGCAAGCAACTGGCACAGACCCATGATCGACAACACAGTTGATGATGTCTTATGCGATTTGAATATTTACGTGATATTCGTCCTGAAGAAGCGGGTCCAAAGCAAAGCGAAATTTGATCGATAAGAAAAATAAAAACGTTGTTTTTCTTAATATAGTCATCACAATGGCTGCAGTCTACAACTAGTTAAAATCATATTGCATTATATTAATGATATTGTGGGAACTGATATTCCTTCCCGCCACAGTTAGTAGCTCTGCTATTAAACACTGTGTTTCCCTAAGAAATCGGATAGTTGATGTGTCGTACTGTCAGTAAAGTATATGCTGTCCGTGTATCAGTCCGTGGACCCCTTATTTCAAAAGCTATTAACAGTAGTTCTGTTATAATTAATATAACAGTAGCTCTATTTAGCTCTTTTCAAAAGCTATTTTCAGCAGCTCTTTTTCAAAAGCTATTAACTGCTCTAATAGCACATAGTCGAGTAACTATTTTCATAACCATAGTCAAGTCATAGTCAAGTATCAATATCATAGATGCTATCATATATATCATATATGATATCATATACATCTAAGACTATGTATCAATATCATATATCATATATCAAGTCCTAGTCATAGTCAATTATCATAGTCATAGTCAAGTCACTATCATAGTCGTAGTTGCCATTAGCTCAGTAGCTCTATTTAGCTCTTTTCAAAAGCTATTTTCAGTAGCTCTATTTAGCTCTTTTCAAAAGCTATTTTCAGTAGCTCTTTTTCAAAAGCTATTAACTGCTCTATTAGCATATAGTCGTGTTACTATTATCATAGCCATAGTCAAGTCATAGTCAAGTATCAATATCATAGATGCATATATCATCATCATCATCATTGTCAACCATTATCAATCCACTGCTGGACGAAGGTCTCCCCAAGTTTCCTCCACAACGGTCTGTCTTGTGCCAGTCTCCTCCACGTCACTCCCGCATACTTTCGAATTTCATCCACCCATCTTCCATGTGTTCTTCTTCTGGGTCTTTTCCTGTCCCTTGGAATCCAATCTAAAATTTCGGCTGTCCATCGACGGTCTGTTCTTCTGGCAGTATGTCCAGCTCATTGCCATTTCAGGGATTTAACTCTGATCATGATGTCTTCTACTCTTGTCATTTTTCGGATCCACGTGTTCCTCTTCTTATATCTCCTGGTTACACCAAGCATGCACCTCTCCATGCTGCTTTGAGTTGTCTGCAGCCTTTGTATGTCTCTTTTAGCTAAGGTCCACGTCTCTGCACCATACGTAAGCACTGGAAGGATGCATTGATCAAACACTTTTCTTTTAAGACACAATGGCATATTGCTCTTGAAAATTATGCTGTTTCTTCCAAAAGCTCTCCAGGCAAGTTTTGTACGCAGATTAATTTCTTCACCAATGTGACCCTCACTTGATATCTGCTGTCCAAGATAAACGTACGTGTCTGTTATCTCCAGCTTTTCTCCATCAATCGATAAATCTTCATTTCTTGTAAAAGCATTGAACATCACTTTTGTCTTCTGAAAGTTCATTTTTAATCCCACTTCTTTACTCTTGTCAGCAAGTTTCTGGATCATACTCTGTAGCTCTGATGGGGTAGTTGCAAAAATGACTATGTCATCAGCAAAACGAAGGTAGGTTAGATAATCTCCATTAATCTTTATCCCTTTGTTTTCCCAGTTCAGTGACTGAAAGACATTTTCCAATGTGGCATTAAAGAGCTTCGGAGATATGGTGTCACCTTGTCTATATCATATATGATATCATATACATCTAAGACTATGTATCAATATCATACATTGTATATCAAGTCATAGTCATAGTCAATTATCATAGTCATAGTCAAGTCACTATCATAGTCGTAGTTACCATTAGCTCAGTAGCTCTATTTAGCTCTTTTCAAAAGCTATTAACAGTAGCTCTGTTATAATTAATATAACAGTAGCTCTATTTAGCTCTTATTATCGTTCGGGTTCCTTATTGGGTTCACCCGGCGTAATATTGGGAGCCAAGGGGGTGTCGAGTGGATTGTGATTCTGCGATTCCCTGATTTAGGGCTGACGCAGCTTCAGGATCCACTGACCGGGCGTTGTGTTTCACACTGCAGATTTTCCTTTGGGAATCAAAGGGTCCGCTGTGTGCCGCAATATTTTTGTGAACGTCTAGATTTAAAATAAAAAGCATAAATGAGCAGATTTGCTAAGTTCCGGTTCCAAAAGTTATATATATTCTCCAAATAATCTAGGGTTGAGCACACGTTTTGTAGTTAATGACACACTCATCATAGAACTTAGACAAAATTAACAAACAAAAACAAATTTATTGGTTATGATTTGGCATAATAATAAATATACGCTCATGATATTAGCAAAAATGATTTACGACTCTCTGACAGGAACCTGTACTCAATTAACTATTAGCCTATAAAAATATTAACTCTATGCGTGGACTGCTTCGATAAAGATTTTATGAGGGGGCACCAAAGAAAGAATAGGATGGATTTCCTATCTCAACATCCGAATCTGGCCTAGATATCGCGCTGCTGACCACTCCTGATCCGGGAGAATTCTCGTCCAATGGGTATTACTTCCATCCGCAGCTGCGACCGTCGTATGGGACTTAATAGTCCCTAGTGGGGGTCCGTTCATCCGGAAACCTCGGTTGCGATCTCCCATCTGCAGCTTACGGTACCTTCAGTCCTGCCGTTACATTGGCAGCGATTAAGTTGCCAGTCATGGAGGAAAGTGCACGAGATGCACGCCGCGAAACACACCAAAGTAAAGTTTCGTGCAAAAACTGTAAACGTGAAGTGACGAAGTTCTTCTCTTTCCTTGTAAAAAATCTTTCGACGACCCCCAAGAAGACCCACACTTCCTCAAAACATCCCATCATCCAATCACTAGCTGGCAAACGCAAGCCTCCCTGAATTAAATTCCCCAGTGTAAATCTTACTGGTCAGAGAATTTACATTTTGATCATCCATTCGTTAGGGGGTCAAGATTCCTACCCGCTCCAGTGAAATTCTGAGAACCCCTCGTTACGTTTGCCGTGTGATACAACCACCGGCCATAAATCCTTACCCCAATTAAACTGTTAGCTCTGGTTCCAACAAGTCTCCGATCTGCCCAACACGCATTGTGGATTCTATAGACGGTGGACACTTCTATTGCCCCAATAAAACATATTACAAAGCCAGCTCGCCGATGGCTGTCGCCAGCGTTGTCTCCTTACAGTGTCGGTCTGTCCTGTGACGCCTTGTGCTGTCTAGCTAATCTCACGCCTTGTGCTGCGACAGGGGGGATGGAGAGAAAAAAAAAAGATTCACCCGAAAGTATATGGCAAAATAAAACGTACTCCTTCTTCCTAAAATACATGAATTAATAAAAATGAATAAAGAAATAAATTAGGGAATGGGTTTTCGACTAAATGTACATCGCTCGAGTCCGAGCGCTGTCACACTCTTTTCAGTAGCTATTTTTTCAAAAGCTATTAACAGTAGCTCTGTTATAATTAATGTAACAGTAGCTCTATTTTAGAAGATTTTCAAAAGCTATTATTAGTAGCTCTGCTATTAAACACTGTGCTTCCCTAAGAAACCGGGTAGTTGATGTGTCGTACTGTTGATTAAGTGTATGATGTCCATGTATTAGTCTGTGGACCCCTTTATTTCAAAGGCTATTAACAGCTATCAATACCAAATTTTATTTTTAGAGATTCTGTGAAATAAAACTATAATGTAGTAATTTCACCTTTTCTTAAACATAATTGAAAGTCATTGTCAGTTTCAAAAAATATCATGATGACAAAAAAAAAATGCAATTTGTGCTAAATCCTCCTTTAGAAAAAATAGAATTATTATCGACCTATTCAGATAAATAATATAAAGTGGCTAATTAAACATGTTTTAAAAGCTAAAATACCTAATCACTCGCGCATCTCAATCTCCCTGTATTTTTACTTTAAACGTGAGCTGACAGGAAGTATCTTGCTGGCTTCGTCAGCAGCGCTTCATAGTGACGTACAAACCATCGCACGTTAGAGCTCCACTAAGGAAGAATTTCGTAAGGAAAATCTCATACTTCTGCAAAATGCATAAGTGGCATGTTTAACTTCCTCATTGCAACAATCCAAGCAGTCATCCTCCATTCATGGCACGCCAACAGAAGTCTAGGAATTTTTGGCGTTGAGAGTGGAAAAAGTTGAAAATCGAAATTTTCGGAAACTGGGGAAATATCTGTATAAAAAGAAAATAACCAGAAACTGGCATACGTAAAAAAAAAAAGGGAATTAGTGGCGATGGAATACCATCAAAACAATAAATGTTTGTTTTGTTAGAAATTAAAACTTTTCAAAACGAAAGTTTCGTTGAAAATCGGAGACCTAGCGTCAACTTTGCCGCAACTTATTTTCAGCAATTTTACAGTGTAGTTATTTACTGTTTGCTGCCAAGTTACCGAACAATTTTCATGTTATCCAAAATTTATCGGTGTTGTTACCTTTTTCATCAAGTTTCTTAATTAGTCAGTAACCTTGCTTCTTCAACTCCAAATTTAATTTTTGGTGTGTGTGTCTGTGTTTTTCCAAGGGTTCATCACATTAAATAATTGTCGCAGAATTTAATTTTGTCCACCTCATCAAACACATAACGTCCAGGAGATTTCACATAAGCATGAACGTTGAAACCTTGCTTATAATCGCATTTCCCGTCGTATTAAACCATATGTTTAATTACGATATTATAGTAGGTATAATTTCATTTGAAACGGGGCATCGGATTTGGTTGTACGAAGTGTAAAGAGTATGTTGAGATACCTAAGGGAAAATAAGTTACTTAGTACCATTAATTTCTTTCTCTCCATTCGAAGCAGAAGGTTATAATATTTTTTTCAGTGTAAAAGCTTTGTGCATGCATTAACAATTGATTATTATAATTTACTAAATATTTAAACCAGAACTTTTTAACTGCCCTGACTATTGCACAATCAAAGCAGTTTAGCTAAAACGGTTGGGTGTACCATAAACGTTTTTCTTTTAGTCGTTGTAGTAAGCTTCAGACAGTAACTGATTCATCTAACTTGTTTTTAGAGTGCATCTACTTGAAACCAAGTAATGGGCAACAAGAGCACAATCAACGGAGAAACTCAAGTGGCTCTTCCTTCAGAACTGCAGTAAATGGAGATTTATTTATTAAATAACATCAACACAAAATATTTGCATGCTAAGTAAATTGGCAAGATTGATGGAAAAAGCGTAGCATCTTTGGGAGGAATAAGATGTGGCGTTACGTGTGAACTTGTTGCGCGGAAAGGTCTCTAGAAGAGGCCGGAGAGAGGGGTGGCCCAGTGACAGGTCATTCATCACCATCCATCAGTTTCCTGCTGCAACTTGTCTTTAAGGTCTTGACGATTAAGATGCTTCTGTGCTGAGGTCCGCCTTTCTTTCGCAGTTTTCGGCCCCATCTGAGTCATCCATCTTTGCTGGATGAACAACTGGAGAACTACAGGGACATTTTACAAAGAAGAGATCCACCGATTAGCCGAGATGCTGTTTGTTATCCTCTTCTTCGAAAAGAGAAGACAAAGGAAAACAAAAAAGTACAACATAAATGCGAAAGAAAGCAGCCAAGAAATCGTAAGCTCAACACTTGGAAACGGAAGTAAAAATTATCTGTTAATCGCAGCATATATTTCATATTATTTTTTTTTACCTTGTAGAATGTGAGGTACAGGTTAAAGTGTGGAGAAAAATGACGGGATGAATAAACGCGAGAAGGGTTGAGAAGGAGGGAAAGTGAAGCAGATTAACGGAGAGAAGAAGGGCAGGAAAGAGGAGGGAGAGAAAAACACAGGCACACAGTGCGAGAAATAAAGAGAGAGAGAGAGAGAGAGAGAGAGACAGATGTGCACGGAGACTGTGACGCATAATTTAACTGGGCAATGAAGCAGCCATAAGTCTGCAGGCGTACTTCAGTTGGGAGAACAGTCGCTCCGGTGTAGAAAGATCTGGGTTCGAATCCCAAGAAAGTCGTATTGGTGCCTAACAAAAAAGGATTTCCTGGACGTAAGGAATAAAAGAAGAAAGAGGTGTGATGCTTTTTCCGTATAACGTAGGTAAATAATAAATAAATACAGGGTGCCCCCAAAAGGTGTAGCCAAATTCAAATTATGATAACTTTGAATACAAAACTAATATCAGCATTCTGTTTGTTGCAGAACACCCTCAAGTTTTCTAGAAGTGTACCCAATAGATCATGAAACGAAAGCACAGATTGTGGAGTGGTTTATTAAAACCCGATCCGAAACGTAGGTTCAGCGGAATTTCAAAGCAAAATATGGGAGCACCCCCCCCCACACACACACACACGTAACAGCACCAGAAAGGGGTACAAGTCATTCAAGGAAACTAGTAGCTTCCTTACAGAAAAAAGTCCTGGACGACCATTGCTTGTTCCAGAATGGGAGGAGGTTGTGAGACAAACATTCATTCACAGCCCTCGAAAGTCAATGAGGCAGATGGCCATCCCCAAGTCGTGAATGCACATAGTGTTACGCCAGAGACTAGAAATGTACCCGTATAAACTGCAGACAACCCATCACATAACCCCAGATGATCATGTGAAACGTATACAGTTTACTGAAGAGATGTCGGAGAACATCACGCAGTGATGAATCTTTCCCGAGACAAATTTGTTTCTCGGATGAGTGCACTTTCCACGTTTCTGGAAAGGTTACTAAACCTAATATGAGAATTTGGGGAAATAAAGAACCGCATTGCACAATGGAATATGAACATGCTAGCCCAAAAGTGAATGTCTGGCGTGGCATAGTGGTCGACCGTGTTACTAGACTCTTTATCTTTCAGGAAGCGACCATGAGAGCTTATATTTACCTGGACATGATTGAGAAATTTGTTTATCCCCAGTTGGATGAACTTGCAACTCCGGTCATTTTCCAACAAGATTGGGAGCCACCTCATTGGGCTTTCATTGTGAGGAGGTCTTTGGGTAACAAATTTCACAGCCCATGGATTGGGAGTGGTAGCCTCATTGCGTGGTCCTTCGTCGGACTTAACAGCCTGGGGCCTGTTTTTTTATGGGGATTCATCAAGGGTGAGGTTCACAGCACCTCTGTTGCAGACATTGCTTACCTAAAGAGCAGAATTACACACATACTGCAGAAAGTTAATCCGGACATTCTCGAACGAATATGGTAGGAACTGGAATACCGTTTAGACATTGTTCGATGGACAAATGGTGGCCATGTCAAATGTCTGTAAAACTTCATGCTCTGTTCTGTCAATTAACACAAGTTGTGTATTGGGATCATTTATATTAAAAATGTTATGATTATTTGAAATTGGTTGCACGTTTATGGGACATCCTGTACTTCTGCCATGAAATGGTCTCCCAGTGTTTCTGATGGTTGATCAGAAACCTGCTGAGAGATTTCGTGCCCCTATCTTTCTGAAGGGCGGAATGATGGGATGTATGAGTCAAACGGACAAAGAAGCAGTGATAAGCTTGCCAGCATAGTCAAATTGGGAGAACAACTGCTCCAGAGTAGGAAGATATGTTTAACAACCTTCGCTCTTTTCTAGCTCTTACTCATCATAGTCCCGATCCAGCGAAAGCTATCACATAATTTTTCTTTGGTTCGTTTCTAAAGACAGAATCACACTCATCGAAGAAAAATAAAATTCAAGCCCTTTTTAAACACTAACAAAGAAAAACAGTTTATTCCGCTGAAACGGTGTGGCCTGGGACTTCTCTACGGCTGGTTAATGGAATGCCTGATGGATTGCGTTCCCGGTCGCGGTATAGACACTAGACCCGAACCAGAGTTGGAAACGGGTCAAACATTTTGCACCCGGACCCGACTCGGATCTGTAACTGACCCGGACCTGACCCAGACAAATATGTTTTGAACTATAATATACACTGAAGTGCCAGAAAAACTGGTACAGACGAGTTTATACAAAATACATAGCAACGTCACCTATGCGCGTACTCGGTTGCGTCCGCCAGTGCGTATATAAAGCGATAGACATCCTTGCCAGCTGTCAGAGCTGTTTTCGGCATGAGAATGACAAGTAATAACGATTTAAGCGATTTTCAACGCTGTGTCATAGTTGGCGCTCGTGAGATGGGCCATAGTATTTCGGAGGTAGAAACGAAGTTCGGATTTTCACGGATGACCATTGCAAGGGTGTACCGTGACTGCAAGAATTCCAGCAAAACCTCCAACCTACGATACCAATGTGGCCGTAAAGAGACACTGGGTGAACGTGACCATCATCGGCTGTCAAGAATCGTTTCACGCAACCCTCTCGCAGGGGGCATCGGAATTCAATGCTGGAGCCTCAACAAGCATCAGCGTACAGACTGTGCAACGTACCCTGTACGATATGGGCTTTGGGAGCCGACGCCCAACTCGAGTCCCCTTGATGGGTCCTTGATGGGTGCACGACACAGAGCAATGCACCTTGCTTGGGCACGGCAGCACCACCACTGGACACTTGATGACTGTAAACAAGTAGCCTGGCCTGACGAGTCGCGTTTCCAACTGCATGGGGCAGATAGAAGGATTCGTGTGTGGCGCAAACCCCATAAATCCATGGATCCCGCCTGTCGACCGGGAACTGTACCGGGTGGTGTGTGTGTGTGTGGAGGAGGGGGGGGGTCCATAATGGTATGGGGTGTGTTTAGCTGGACTTCACTGGCACCCCTGGTACGTTTGCAAACGTCTGTGGCAGGGCAACGCTACGCACGCATCCTTTATGACGAGGTTTACCCGTTCATGTACTGCATTCATGCTGATGGGTTGGGCCTGTTCCAATAGGGCAATGAACCTCCACACAAGAGTTGGGACGCCACATTATGGTTAGAGGTGCATTCATCTGAGTTTGGGGTGTTGCCATTCCCACCCAAGTCCCCAGATCTGAACGTGATGGAACACGTTTGGGATGCCATGCAACGCGCTATCGAACGCAGGAATCCGAGACCTCAGAATACACCCGAATTGTGGAACGCTCTGTAGGATGTATGGTGTGCACTGCGTACAGCATATTTCCAGAAGCTAGTGGAGACCATGCCTCGTCGTATTTATGCAGTCTTGCGCTCCCGTGGGGGTTCTACAAAGTATTAGACTGGTGTACCAGTTCTTCTGTCACTTCAGTGTATATACAGAGCGTTCAAAAAGTCACTCCGCAGTGGGTGTCTTAGGTTATATGGAAATCAAAGAAATGTATTATAGGAACGTATAATTTGCTCTTACAGGAAGTATTGAAACTGCCGTCCTTCAGTTGCAAGATATAACCTAACTATTTTACACATGTTTTCAAACACATCTACTACAATCAAAAAGTCCCTCCGCAGTTAATATTAAGGCTGTTTTACCTAATTTTCATGACACTACAGTCGAAATTTTTAAATTAAACAACTTGTTGTACATTTGATTTCAGTTTTGCTGTTTTCTTGAAAACAGATCAAGCTTCACAATATTTTTACAGCAACACCAATTTTCACAAGTTGAAAATTTCCAAAATGTGGATGTAGTTTTTAGTATTTCCCCCAGAAGGGAGGGAGACTTTTCCTTCTGCGGACGCTCTTCCTTCATATTGCATGACACATAATTTTTCAGTCCGCGGATACCAGTATCGAGCACAAAATTCCACAGTTCGCATTTTAGTTTGAAAAAAAAAATATTTTTTCTTGCTTTTCGAAAGTGAAATTGAAATACAACTGGGTCAGTAACACCTTGACCCGATCCGTTTGAAAAGCTAAATATTGTCGACCCGTTGACCCCTTGATCCGTTTCCATCTCTGGCCCGAACTTCGTGTCTCCCGTCAACCGTCGCTGCTACAACGCGACCGAATCTTTATCGCTCTCCGGAAAAACTTCGATTTGCAATCCAAGACCAGACGTATCTCATTCTCTGTCTCGCTTCCACGAACAAAGTAAGGTCCACGTTCTTCCTTAAAACGTGCGAAAAACTCTACTTATAAGATAGATTGCTGATTTAATCTCCTATGGGTGGCTTAGTGGGCAACGTTCGTGACTGACGCGGAAAGGACTTCAGGTTCGATCCACTAAATATCCGCCGTGCGTCGGATGGGCACGTTAAGCCGTCGGACCACGGGTTCTGTGCCACCGGTAATAAATAAGGGCGTCTTCTTCCCCCTTTCTACTTCGCTTCCGTTTTCCTTACCTATCGGGCACTCTAGCCCAAATCTGCTAGCTTCCTATTTCTAAGGGTTGTTCAAGACCTGGGGTCAGACACTCCCTTCCTAAAATCCTTTACATATGATCATTTGATCATCATCTCCTATGGGGCTAACTGCCATGCCCTTTTTTTGTGTGTGTGTTACGCTTCTTAACGTGTCCTTGAGAAAATCGCTGCGCCACACAATACAGGTACAATGCACTAAGCCTGTTGTAATTCGGCTACTTGCCTATGAATATACTTAGGCGTACATATTACAAATATATGTATTTTGACCTGAGGGCTAGCGAATCTTACGGATGTGAGTTCAAATGCCACTGTAGGAAAGGTTATAAGACTGAAACTATAACTGGCAAAATAAAAAATGAGAAACACATATGTGCCGTTCAAATCAGGCAAAATTGTCTTAGTGACACAATGTTCTAAGCGCTGGCTCCTGAGTGAGCCCGGGTTCGAGACTCCAATGACACTGGGTTAGCTTTCACCCCATTTCTGGAACCAGTGGCACAAAATAAGGGACGGATAATTGCTTATAGCTAATTACGTTGCTCACGATCGTTGTTTAACTTCCAAACAAAACAAAAACAACAAATACAAGGGGAAAATGTTACTAAGGGACTAACACGGAGAGAGGTAGAGTGTGTTTAACATTGAAGGGGAGACATAAAAAGAGAGAAGTAAATGAAGAGGTGAAAGATAATGAGGGACATACAGCGCAAAAGAAAGTGCAAGATAGACAGATAACGGTATAAATCCAGGACAAAGTTGAAATATTAAAACTCTTTTCTGAAATGTCACGCTTTTTTTTTTTTTTGCTTAATTTTGTTAGATAGGTGAAAACAATAATGGGTAAAAGCGGGTGAATGATATAAGTAAGGAGAGAATAAAAGAAAGACTGTAGGAGAAAGCAATTCAGAAAGCTAAAGAAAAGACAGACAAATAAAAACAGCTAAATAAAGACAGAAATTCACATAAATATGCATACAAAGGATAAAGCATGGGCACAACGAAAATAAAAGAAAGAGCACAAGCGTCAGGATTAGTGCAGCTAGTAGAAAAAAAAGTTAGAGGAATGTGTTTGTGACAAAGAGAGAGAGAAAGGAAGAAAAAATAAATAAATGAAAAGAAAGGAATTGAAGGTGACGGAAAATCAGACATAAGTTTTAATTATATTCCAAGTATTAATTTTTCTGTAGTATGATGATAATCTACATTATTGTTCTATCGCTCACTTTGTGACGCATATTCTAATTACTTTCACTTTTAGTTCGTTTTCCTATGTAAATTTGAGCTTGTTGTCTTTTGCGCTTTCCCAACTTAACGTGATATCTTCCCTCTCACATGAATGGTAGTTAGCAACACCATGAGGTCCGTACGTAAGTGACGTATGTATGTGATAGGAACAAGACAAGATATGTCATGGCTACGCAGTACCTGTGAGAAGGGGGATTATTAATGTGAATCTTAATACTCCTTTTGGATACGAGATTGCTTAATTTCCGTTAAAGTAATTTTGAAGGCTACGTATTCTATTTTAATGAAAGTGTTGCGTTTCGTATTTAAGTATTATTGTGGATACTAACTCAAGTTCCAGTGCTGTTTTTCATAGTTAATTGCCGTTGGGGATAATAACCCACGTTTAGTTGTTCTCACCGTGTGAACATGATCAAGTGCCAATAATTACTAACAGGGAAAAATAAACCAACTGTACTTAAATAGTATAACTATACTAGTAATCTGAAATTTCTTGGAGTACAATTAAAATTAAAGATGGCTTTCTCAAGGAAGGTAGACAGCAAACTTCAAAAAGAATAATAGAACGGTTTAGCAATTTGAACTTTGTGACTTGAGTTGACAATAACTAAGAGATGCGAACGTAATCAGGTATTCAAAGACATTAGGTGTTATGCTCGTTTAGCACGCGGAATCATAGAAGGAAAATCAAGAGGCAATCACTATTTGAAGAACTGGTTCCAAACTAGCTGCAACTCCAGTGAGACGCTATCATTGCACGACTCGCTGTTGGTTATGATTTCCAAAATTTCGCGAAAGGCATTAGACTTTGGGGTGGAGCAGGGAGCTAATTTCTTTACGTCATCCCACATAGGACCAGCGGACTTGAACTTGACTTCACTGGATAAGGACATGATTACCTTGCAGTTCTTTATGCCCCTTTTATGTTCGTTGACTCTAATTCTAAATGAACGTTTAGTCATTCAATGTAGTATCGCGTGGCGCCGTCCGCATATAGTAGAAGACTGGCATAAACACCTGCTTCATTGGAAGGTGGGGACTTCTCAGGTTTTTTCTTAAGCATGGTATGTAAAGATGTCGGAGATCTGATGCCAACACCGAAGTTCATCTTCTTGAGCGCGTTCTTGAGCTGATAGGAAGCATTTGGTATATAGGGAATTGAGCCAAGTAAGCGTAGTAGCGGCATAGAAAGATTAGTACGTCTGGTTCGGGTTTTCTCGATGTAGCGATGCACTAGGTTCGGGGCGTATTCTGCATCAGTGACCAACTCGACGACGTTTCTCAAATCGCATTGCCTAGAAGGAACATCTGAGGAGACTGCAAAGGCTCTTCGGATTCGAGAACGGAATAAAGCTGTCTTGTAGTCAGCGGGGCAGAATTAGCTACGGAGCATCAGGTTAGGTACGGATGTGGGGTTATAATAGACTTGTGTGCGAAGGCGATTTTTAGGTAATTTACTCAGTAAGACAACCAGATAAGGCAAGGCGCCATTGTGTTCGAGCTCCATAATGAAAATGATAGTGGGGTGAATACCATTGATTATATCTAGAAAAAGTGGGATGGTCTCCTTTCCGCGAGGCCATATGAAGCATACATCGCCCGCTTATCTTAGCCAAGTGGTAGGCCTTTGGATGATGTAGGTAGATATATATTGCTCAATTGGACGAAGTATTGCTTCCGCGAGGACGGCTGAAAGGGATGTTTCCATCGGAGCGCCATTTATTTGTTTGTAAATTTGTCCTTGGTAAGTGAAGGAGCTGGAATTTTAGACCAAGTTCATTAATTTGAAGATGCTGAGGCAAGACTCCTGGATATAAAGTGACGAATAATTTATGACTTCTTTCAATATTCCGATGGCTTCTTTCAACATTCCGATGGCTTCTTTCAAAATTCCGATGGCTTCTGGTACGGGTACCGAAGGGTAAAGAGAAACGACGTTGGAACTGCCAATAATGTCGCTTTGCTTGACAGAAATTTGCTTGACTTTCATGATAAACGCAGATTTCAGAATTTCTCTGCCAATCGCTTTATGCTCTGTGTCATTCTGTGTCTAAGGGAGGAGGGATGATTGGCTATCACAATGTATACGCGTGTCTCCTTCAAGATTAAAAAGGGAGATTAGAGTCTGCCACTGACCCTGGGCTCCATGTATAACGCCTTACGTCTAACTGTAGTTAGATTTATCTTAATTAATTTATAACAGCATGTTTGTTACGGCAGCACTTTTTTCACATAGATACAGATCATTTTATTAGGTCATTTCACAGCAAGCGCAAAAAATATAGATAGAAGGAAACACTTTTTCTTTAAAGAAATTATTTTTTAAACAGATACGAAGCTCAAATGAAGTTAACGATTATTATCCATAACTACCAAAAATAGTTATTTATTCGTTCCAAAAAATTCAGGCAAAAAGAATAAGACGGAGTGGACCATTTCAATATATGGCCACAGGGAAATGTTTTGGTGTTCCTGAAGGCCAATTATGCTCTTTCTATAGGTAATGACTGGGAGAGTGCATTGATTAAACACTTTTAAGAACTAATGGTAAATTGCTTTTGATATATAATTGCACCATGTCTTTAAAATGCACTTCAGCGAAGTTTGGAAGTTATTTGGGGGTGGCGGTTGGCCATAGCTTATTACACTGGCCTGGTTACTGTGCGATAGCATTTAGGCTAATCTAGGTGGTATAGTTAAACAGCTATTTGTATGTCGTCAGACCACTCTCAGTGTGAAAATATGAACAAAGTGAAGGCAGAATGGCATTTGTGTTGCGCATCGATAGACTTTATTTACCTATAGAGATTCATGTATTTGGAATTTTTGTTTCTTGAACTATGATTTTGTTATTCATAAGGTGTTTCGCATGTGACTTTCATAAATGTTTGAATTAAAACATTTCTACATTTAGAAATATGATTTTCATAAATGTTTGAATTAAAACATTTCTACATTTAAAAATAGGATTTTCATAAATGTTTGAATTAAAACATTTCTACATTTAAAAATATGATGTTCGTAAATGTTTGAATTAAAACATTTCTACATTTAAAAATAGGACTTTCATAAATGTTTGAATTAAAACATTTCTACATTTAAAAATATGATTTTCGTAAATGTTTGAATTAAAACATTTCTACATTTAAAAATATGATTTTCATAAATGTTTGAATTAAAAGATTTCTACATTTAAAAATATGATTTTCATAAATGTTTGAATTAAAACATTTCTACCTTTAAAAATATGATTTTCACTTGGCTATCTTGAATTTCTATTTTAGTCAGTTTTATACTTTTTTCTTTGCTGTATCACCAGTATCTTTTGTCGGTAGCATCGCTGCGACATTCACACAGGAATTAGTAAGAATGCAACTTTGCATTTTGATATTGAGCATGTTTAAATCTTAAAATAAATAGATACGCTTAATGAGGAAATTTGATATATTCTGAAATTTATTTACTTGAAGGTGCTGTTACTGTATATCTGTTACTTTAACAATCCCGTGTCCGTCAATTGTAATAAATATTGCGCTTTGTAGAATAAAAGTGCTCAAAACTATATTTTAATTGTATGCATAATTTACTTCTCAGTTTCAAGTTTATTTATGGGACATTTTGCATGTAGTTCAGATATTAAGGCAATTCAAATTAAGTTTTCAAAACCGAGAGTAAAGCAGTAAATAACGAATGAATGTAGAAATTACTGAATGGTACTTCGTCATCCTTTGGCAGGAGACAAACGAGGTTGGTCGCTAGCTATTACTTTTTGACTTTCAGTAAAATCAATTTCTTTCGTCAGTCAATCAGTAATGGTAAGGAAATCTGTAAATGTGAAGTACCACACAATTAGGAACACGATGTAAAAAAATAAGGATATATGAAACCATTCTGACCCTGGTGTAATCATATGCAGCACAGTTTATAGGAGTCAGAAAGTAAGTGAAAGATGATTTTCGTGTGTGACTCGGACAGTTGAAGTGGCTGCTGAAGCAATGAATCATAAAGTTTTATGGAAAATTTAGAATGAATCATGAAAAATTATGGAAAATGGAGATGAATCATAAGAAGTTTTATGGAAAATGGAGATGAAGTTGATGGGTGAAATCATGCAAACAATTTAAAAAGTTCTGTGACGTATATTCTAGATTAACTTTCCTTTTTATGGTTTCTTTCCCTATGTAAATCTTGAGTTTATTCTCAGTATTCTTCACGCTTAACGAAATATACTTTCCCTCAAACGAATACGTTTGGCAACACTATTGAGGTTGAATGCACGTGACGTATGCCTGATCTTGATAAGAGCAAGAGATAAAAACGACGACTGATCTATTGCTTGAGAGCGTTGTAAGAGAGCGATTATTACGAGCGTTGGGTTGTAAACTGATTGTTGATAGGAGTGTTGTGATAATGTGTGGTGTGTGGAGCGTTTACTGCAGTATGCCCTATTACGATGTGTTTTCTACAGCCTGAATAAAGCTTTTCCGTAAGTTCACTTCTGTTGTTTCGTCTGGCCGTTAAGGTTTTCTTTCATTTAGGAACTATTTCTTAGTATATTGATGTGTTAAAACAGCGTAGAAGTCGAAAAGACTTTTACGCTACAGTTCCGTTTGTCTTAAGACTGGAGAAGGTAGGTTCCATAAATATTTACGACAAAAACTCGCTAAATTACTATATTCAGCTTTTACGGTATGTTAAATTTCGTAGAGGTCTCTCTCTATCTCTCCATCAAAAAGAAAGTTTTTTTTTTCTTCTTTCGGAACTTAGAGAAGCCATTCAGAAGCACATGTCCCATGTTCTAATGATCGTTATGAGCTCCGGAAAGCCGCAGAAGTATGCGTGGTTTACAGGACATGATATAAGAAAGTGGAATACCAAGGATTAACACAACCGAAACAAAAATGCGATACGTGAAAATTACGGATACTACGTCGAAGTGTGTGGTGCACTATTTCCAATATAAACTACTATTTGTGAAAATTGCAACACCATAAAAGAATAGCGCAATTCAAATGAAATTTATATCATGGATTGCTTGTGTTACAGGAGATAACTGATTACATTTGTAGAGCTATACAAGATTTTTCGCTTCAAAACTAAGTATCGTTTGAAGCCACATCGAGCAACAATAACAGGCTCTATATGGCGTAACATTGAAATGGTCAAGATTTTTTCGCTTCAAAACTATACAAGATTTTTTCGCTTCAAAACTATACAAGATTTTTTTCGCCTCAAAACTCAGTATCGTTTGAAGCCACCTCGAGCAAAAATAACAGGGTCTATATGGCGTGGCATTGAAATGGTCAAACTTTTTCGCTTCAAAACTATACAAGATTTTGTCGCTTCAAAACTCAGTGTTGTGAGAATCCACCTCGAGCAACAATAACAGGCTCTATATGGCGTGGCACTGAAATGGTCAAGATTTTGTCGCTTCAAAACTATACAAGATTTTTTCGCTTCAAAACTATACAAGATTTTTTCGCCTCAAAACTCAGTATCGTTTGAAGCCACCTCGAGCAAAAATAACAGGGTCTATATGGCGTGGCATTGAAATGGTCAAACTTTTTTCGCTTCAAAACTATACAAGATTTTGTCGCTTCAAAACTCAGTGTTGTGAGAATCCACCTCGAGCAACAATAACAGGCTCTATATGGCGTGGCACTGAAATGGTCAAGATTTTTTCGCTTCAAAACTATACAAGATTTTTTCGCTTCAAAACTATACAAGATTTTTTCGCCTCAAAACTCAGTATCGTTTGAAGCCACCTCGAGCAAAAATAACAGGGTCTATATGGCGTGGCATTGAAATGGTCAAACTTTTTCGCTTCAAAACTATACAAGATTTTGTCGCTTCAAAACTCAGTGTTGTGAGAATCCACCTCGAGCAACAATAACAGGCTCTATATGGCGTGGCACTGAAATGGTCAAGATTTTTTCGCTTCAAAACTATACAAGATTTTTTCGCTTCAAAACTATACAAGATTTTTTCGCCTCAAAACTCAGTATCGTTTGAAGCCACCTCGAGCAAAAATAACAGGGTCTATATGGCGTGGCATTGAAATGGTCAAACTTTTTTCGCTTCAAAACTATACAAGATTTTGTCGCTTCAAAACTCAGTGTTGTGAGAATCCACCTCGAGCAACAATAACAGGCTCTATATGGCGTGGCACTGAAATGGTCAAGATTTTTTCGCTTCAAAACTATACAAGATTTTTTCGCTTCAAAACTATACAAGATTTTTTCGCCTCAAAACTCAGTATCGTTTGAAGCCACCTCGAGCAAAAATAACAGGGTCTATATGGCGTGGCATTGAAATGGTCAAACTTTTTCGCTTCAAAACTATACAAGATTTTGTCGCTTCAAAACTCAGTGTTGTGAGAATCCACCTCGAGCAACAATAACAGGCTCTATATGGCGTGGCACTGAAATGGTCAAGATTTTTTCGCTTCAAAACTATACAAGATTTTTTCGCTTCAAAACTATACAAGATTTTTTCGCCTCAAAACTCAGTATCGTTTGAAGCCACCTCGAGCAAAAATAACAGGGTCTATATGGCGTGGCATTGAAATGGTCAAACTTTTTTCGCTTCAAAACTATACAAGATTTTGTCGCTTCAAAACTCAGTGTTGTGAGAATCCACCTCGAGCAACAATAACAGGCTCTATATGGCGTGGCACTGAAATGGTCAAGATTTTTTCGCTTCAAAACTATACAAGATTTTTTCGTTTCAAAACTCAGTGTCGAGTGAAGCCACCTTGAGCAACAATAACGCCTTCTATATGGCGTGGCATTGAATAATAGAGGTTTTTAATATCATCAATAGCCTGCGAGGCTGTATCTATGTGAGCCCAAAATTCATTCATGGTGACTAACGGAGGCGCTTGATGGACTAGTCGCTTTCAAAAACCTGTGAGATATGTTCTCCCTAATAACATCGATTATTTCTCCCCAAGTTTTTCACAACGGTCTGTCTTGTGCCAGTCTCCTCCATGTTACTCCCGCATACTTTCGAATTTCATCCACCCATCTCCCATATGGTCTTCTTCAGGGTCTTTTCCTGTCCATTGGAATCCAATCTAAAATTTCGGCTGTCCATCGATGGTCTGCCCTTCTGGCAGTATGTCCAGCCCATTGCCATTTCAGGGATTTAACTCTGATCATGATGTCTTCCACTCTTGTCATTTTTCGGATCCACGATTTCCTCTTCTTATCTCTCCTGGTTACACCAAGCATGCACCTCTCCATGCTGCTTCGAGTTGTCTGCAGCCTTTGTATGTCTCTTTTAGTTAAGGTCCACGTCTCTGCACCATACGTAAGCACTGGAAGGATGCATTAATCAAACACTTTTCTTTTAAGACATAATGTCATATTGCTCTTGAAAATTACGCTGTTTCTTCCAAAAGCTCTCCAGGCAAGTTTTATACGCCGATTAATTTCTTCATCAATGTGACCCTCACTTGATATCTGCTGTCCAAGATAAACGTACGTGTCTGTTATCTCCAGCTTTTCTCCATCAATCGATAAATCTTCATTTCTTGTAAAAGCATTGTGTACATCACTTTTGTCTTCTGAAAGTTCATTTTTAATCCCACTTCTTTACTCTTGTCAGCAAGTTCCTGGATTATACGCTGCAGCTCTGATGGGGTAGTTGCAAAAATGACTACGTCATCAGCTAAACGAAGGTAGGTTAGATAATCTCCATTAATCTGTATCCCTTTGTTTTCCCAGTTCAGTGATTGAAAGACATTTTTCAATGTTTTATTAAAGAGCTTGGGAGATATGGCGTCACCTTGTCTCACTCGCTTTCCAATTTTTATGTGTGTTGTATTTTGAAACAGCAGAATATTTGCACTTGCATTTTCATAGATGTTATTAATAATATTAATATCAGTCACTAATAATTCAACTGTGGCTTTACGGAGCGGAATATATTGTGACCAGATCACTTTTCTCTCTTGTCATGCTGAATAATCTGGAGTTTTGTCCCTGTAGAAACCAGCTTCATGTATTCAACCATTCTGATTCTGGGCTTCCCACGGTCTACTCAAATTTTTAAAATTGCTTTCCAAAAATTAGAAAGCACACCCACCTTCCAGCAGTGGGGCACCCACAGGGAAGGCCAATGGTGCCCAAACCCCGTTTGGGCTGACAGAACGTAAAAATATTACGTCGAAGTTTGAAAAAAAAATCACAATAAATACGTGATCTACATATACTTCTTAATCATGTACCGTATAGTTATAACATACAACTACACGAAACCCCTCGGAATCGAGAGTAAGTTTTTTTTTTTTTGAAAATAATAAACTGATATGAAACAACACATGTAAACTTTATTTGATTGACAAATTCATTCAACCACTTCAGTAAAGACAATAGTCCAGGTTCGTGATTTTTTTTTTGTGACTGAATTTTTAACGATCAGCGTGAGCAACTCAATGAGCTATAAGCAGTCGCCCGTCCCTAATTTAGGGTCACTGGTTCCAGGGAAGGGAGAGAGCCAGTGGCGTAAGACAAACAGAACATCCATGCCTCACCAGGATTAGAACCCGAGCCCTTCACGAACGAATGATAATAAGCCAACGCTCGGGCTATAAGCAGTCGCCCGTCCCTAATTTAGGGTCACTGGTTTAAGGGAAAGGAGAGAGCCAGTACCGTAAGACAAACACAGCATCCATGCCTTACCGGGATTCGAACCCGGTAGTCGGAATCGACGAATAGGTTTTTCTTCCCCGGTAGACATAGCCAGTCGGAATCGACGATTAGTTTTATTTTTATTTTTTTATTTTTTTTAAGAATAAACTCATACGAAACGTTTATTTACATCTTTTCATAATGGGAAACGTCTTACCTACGTGAATAAACTGGATCGAATGAATGTCAAATTGTATATATACATCACACAGTCCAACGGCACAACGCAATCAGGTATTCAAGCGTTCGCTGTTACGATAAGAACTTTCAAACAAATTCCTGTTAGCCCTGTTTTGCATAACGGTTCGCTGAGAAGAGAGGCTACGGACTTTGAACTGAGTCTCTCCATACTTCCACTTTCAACAGCGCGTGAGTTAACCTCACGCTTCTCCCATTGACTTTACATGGAAATTTTGCCGCCCCCACAACGCCGGAACCGTTGCCCCAATCTCATTTATCTCTTTGTCTGGCATATCTACATGGTACGACCTTTCTTTTGATACCTTAACTATATGTTTACGTTGAGCCGTTCTTTCACACCTGGTCTTACAGTAAAAAACCTTATAGAATTAATATAAGACAGTGTTGTAATGGTTAGCATATTCGGGTGCTATCTGGGAGACTGGGATTCGATTTCCGCTCCAGGACGAAGAAATTTTCAAGTTTTCGCATATTATCTGACTTGCGATCCTTGTCATATTTACACCCAAAAAAAACAAAAAAAAAACGGACTGTCATCTTCAAAATTTGTATTGTATGGTGCAATCCCGTATTCCATTCGTGATTCATCTGCTCCTCCGGGCAATCACGGGATAGGATTCTTAACCTTCAGATTTGCTAAACATGAATACCGGTTACTTCGACTAGCGAGTCCTGTGATGGTTGTATTCAAATTAATGGGGAACTTGAGACTTGGTCGTTCTGGGTGTTGTAGTGGTTATCATACCTGGACGCTATCTGGGAGATGCGGATTCGATTTCTGCTCCAGGACGAAGAAATTTTGAAGTTTTCGGATATTATCTGGCTTACCATCCTTGTCATATTTACACCAAAAAACGGATTGTCATCTTCAAAAATTATAAGGGAGTAGTTTTGTTGAATAAATCTAGAAAAATCTAACCTGAAAAAGAATTTCATCTATTACTTCTTCTAATCATTTTACTTTCTTGTACTGTAACATTTACTGGCAACTGGATAAAAATAAATGTACAGAAGTCACATTCCTTCTTAATTGCTATTGCACCTATCTATTTTAACTGGTAAATTTAGGAGGTAACACCCCCCCCTCCCAGCTTGGGGAATTTCTGGGTGTCTACTGCTTTCCAAATACCCATTCTAACGTAGAGTGAGAGTGAGCTCTTTTAAAGAAATGTCCCTATTATTGCCTTTTTATCATTTTTTTCCTTTTCATAATAAGGTAAAACTGCTCTTGTTATATGTAGCTCTAAAATTTTAGCACCCCTCAATACGCATTGCCCTGGGTCACAACCCAGGTTGGCTTAATGGTAAATCCGCGACTTCAGTTTTTTGAGGTTTAACGACCCCAGCGAGCGTCTAAGAATATACAGACTAATTAGACCCAAATTTAGTGCTACTGTAATAAACATGTAATAAGTATAATAATAATAATAATAATACACTGACGTGCAAAAATTAAGGACGAGACGGTTTTACAAATGTAACGTCGTGCAGAAGTGCTCCACATCGACTCAAATCATACCATAAGATCCCCAGGATGTAAGAATATGGGACAAGTGAGCAAAACTGTCCAAACAAGGAATCCAAAGGATACAAAGGCACTTTATTGAAAAGGTAGCTTAGAGCACAACTGGACAGAAGACACAAACGTCCATGTGACAGGCGGCTGCCAAGCAAAATACAGTCTTTAATAGGGGATATGATCACCCTTGACTGCGTTGCAATATTTACAACGTCTGTCCATGCTGAGGACGAGGTTTGTCAAGGAGCTGTTGAGGCATCGCGGCCCATTCCTCTTGTAGCGCCAATCGCAGCTGCGGAATCGTTGCTGGCGGCTGGTGACGTGCTGCCAAGCGTCTCCCGAGAAGGTCCCACACGTGTTCGATTGGATTTAGGTCCGGAAACCTTGCGGACCAATTCATGCGTTGATTATCTTCACTCTCCAACAGCTCTGCGACAGCCATTGTACGATGAGGTGTAGTGTTGTCGTCCATGAAGAGGAACTCAGAACCCACAGCACCTCTAAACAGACGCACGTGAGGCAGGATAACCTCGGTACAATAGCCGACACCAGTGACTGAACCTCCTTGGAAGATGTGGAGGTCAGTACGGCTACCAAGCATTATACCGCCCCAAATTAGAACTCCGCCACTTCCAAACCGGTCCCTTTCGATGATGTTGGAGGTGTGATTGCGTGCTCCCTGCTCTCTCCAGATGTGTATACGTCCAGAATCGCTCGTCAGACTAAATCGGCTCTCATCCGTAAAGAGAACTCGACCCCATTGCTGATGTGTCCAGTTCTTGTGTTCCTGGCACCACAGAAATCGCCATCTCCAATGAGCAGGCGTTAATGGCACACACGGTACTGGTCGTCGTGCAAATAGACCACCTTTGTGCAGCCTCCTGGCCACGGTAAAACGAGATAACGGACGTCCAATTGCCTGTTGCATGTGCCTTGCGATTTCTCCCGCTGTCTGTCGTCTGTCTCTTCTCGCCTGTAGGACAATATACTGGTCGTCTGCCGCAGTGGTTGCTCGTGGAGGACCACTGCTAAACTCTCGGACAGCTGTTCCTGTCGTTTGAAATGCTTTCCAAGCTCGTGAAACGATTCTGTGAGCGATCCCGAACTCCTCGGCCATACTAGTCACACTTCGACCTTCTTCCAACTTCTCAATGACGCGACTTCGGGTAAAGTCATTCAGATGTCGTCTACTGGATTGCCTGTTGGCGATATCACACGGTGGCAACAACTCGAAGTCGTTCAAACCGATGTACACCGAGCAATAGCTTTCACCGAATTGCTGAGCGTACACCGCCCGTGAGCTTTATACCCTTCCGAACCCCCCTTCCCCGTCATGCTACATATATGCGCATGCCCTACCGTACCGGACCCTAGTCTATCTCCTGAGTGGTCCTTCGGTCCGTTCTGCCTGCTCGTTCCGCTGTTATGCTAATTTCTTCTCTTCGTCCTTAATTTTTGCACACCAGTGTAATAATAATAATAATAATAATAATAATAAATTAGGGCTACTGAGAAACGTGTAAAAATAATATTAATAATAGAAATATTAGTAATAAATTAGAGATTCTGATAAACGTGTAATAATACTAATTTAGGGCTACTGTGATAAACCTGCAATAATAATAATAACAATACGTGTAATAATAGTAATATGATAATAAATCTTCCAAGCAGGAAAGCTACATAAGCACGTCCTAGGACTGTCGCACAAATAATCACATCAGTCATGCCTAGTGGTACAGCCACGGATAGGGCCGAAGGGGCCCGCCTCCCCTTGGGCTGACAACTGACAAAGCGGAAAATTATTACCTTGAATTAATACAGAAATTTGACGTGGACCAGGAACATCAAACAAAGATCTTCGCTCTTTCAACGTTTATAAGTGAGTCACGGAAAAATTCTCATTGGCCGCCTCCGGGAGTCGAACCTAGTGTTTTCCGTGGTGTAGCGGAAGCATATTCGGCGCGTAACTGGAAGACCCTGGGTTCGACTCCTGGTGGCAGCCAATGAGAATTTTTCCGTGACTCACTTATAAACGCTGAAAGAGCGAAGATCTTTGTTTGATGTTCCTGGTCCACGTTAAATTTCTATATCAATTATTCATTCGCTTTCTAATTATTTCTTCAGTTGCTGCTTACCATCTTTGGTGGATCCCCAGCATTGTGCGGGGCTCCAAGAAGCAACCTGCCAAATTGGCTTGGGGCTCCAAGAAGCAGCCTGCCAAATTGGCTTGGGGCTCCTAGAAGCAACCTGCCAAAACAGCGTGTGTGAGTCTGGAGGAATTCGAAGCCGCTGTGGTGTAGCGGAAGCATATATGTCGCGTAATTCGAAGACTCTGGGTTCGCCTCCCGGTGGCGGCCAATGAGAACTTTTTCGTGACTCACTTATGAACGTGGAAAGAGCGAAGATCTTTGTTAAATATTACCTTGAAGTTTGAAACAAAAAATCACGATACACGATGTACACAAACTTCTTAATCATGTACCCCATAATCATAACATACGAAAAGTATAAGCATGTGGTTTTGTTAAATAAATTTAGAAAAATCTAACCAGGAAAAGAATTTCATCTATTGCTTCTTCTAATCATTTAAATTTCTTGCACTGTAACATTACTGGATAAGAATAAATGTACAGAAGTCAACCTCCCTCTTATTTGTTATAGCATCTGACTATTTTTTCCAGTAAATTTAGGGAAGGTCATCCCCACATTGGGAAAATTCTGGCTACGCTACGGAACATGCCTAATTCGAGCGTCGAAACCGGGCCAACACGGATAATTAACCAAAAATCCTCACTATTGGCCGTTAGACGAGGATTGTTTTATGCGCATATCGGAGGTGCTTCTGTGTAACGTGACTCCTTATCTGAGACCGGTACTGGGTGACCATTTTTCTAACCCACCGTTCTATCAAAAGCAAAGACTATTCTTCCCAGCAAAACAACCAGCAATCTATTTCACTTAAAACTTTGCAAACAACGCTCTGTTAAAAAACTCTACAAAGAAATTTCTTGGTGCTGACCTTTAAATAACTTCCATTAATAAACTATCCTCCGCAATTAAAAGCAATTATTTTCAAATATTATTCTACGTTATCCAGTATCCTGAAGCGAGAGCAGCGGAGTAATACCCAGAAAGAAGGAAAGAAAAAGTTCGCCGAAGAAAGAAGAGGGGGAGGGACGACCAAATGTGAGCGAGACAATGTCATGTCGTTCTTTATTCTGAAGCACAAGGGGACAAAGTCGTTATTTTCCTCAAGCAGCTGGATGGCGGCCATTTCTTTTGTTTTTACGCTACTAACTTCAACGGTGATGTTAAGGGGAAGTTATTAATCCTCGTGGCAACGCTATAATTTCAACGCTTTTCGTAGCAGCAGTCAGAAGATTAAAAAGAAGCGGTCTTTCTCGGTACGAAACATTTTTATTTTCCCATCTCCCTCCCCCTTCTTCTGTAGCAGTCCAGAGTGTATTACTTGAATTGTGAATTTGTGAGATGCTTGAATTTTAATTACCACTCCTTGGAACTATTTTTTTTTCTAAGTTTCTCTCAAACGCCGAGAAAATCCTCTGAGAGTACAATTAAAGTTTACAAAGCTCGTCACGGAGCGAGGCATGAAAGCGACCTCCCTTGTGATTTGCAATCATTAATCATACTTTCGAACGGCGAAAAGGTAAGTCGACTCCGGAGACCAAAGGCGAGCCGACTATGCGACTACGACACAGCTATAACAGGAATCTGGTTTCCTTCGAAAGAGAATTTATTAATTCTAGGAGGATTTAAATAATTTGAAAGCCGATTCGGACAGAATACAGTGTTCACTTGATCGTGAACTGCGTTTATAGATTCTCAGGAAAAATGATCAGAAATGATGGTATTCTGAGCAACACAAAAGGTTCTTCAGTAGCAACAGGAAAATTATTAAACGACAACACATCTCACTACCGCAACGGTTACGATGTACAACTACAAAATTCCAAAATAATTTGATTTCCTTGTCTCTTACTAGCTGAATTCAGACTTATAATTGCAAATCCCAAAAATTTCGGCGGAAAAAAAGTTCGACGAGATTCCTACAGCTGCTTGCTACGGAGTAAGTAGGCAGCTGTTGTTTCTAAACAAACTGAAGTGTTTTCATTTCTTGAATGTTTAATTTATTATCTGCACAGACTACTTAGTGTCCTTATCTAACTTGAAAAACAAATTGCACTCTAGAAATAACTAATTGATTAAAGCGACCAGATTGCTATCAGCACTTATATGAGCTTCAACTGTTTATTACCCTCTTAAAGGAATATTCAGTACACCATATATTTCAGTGGACTATTCTCAGGTAGTAATTAATCAAAATGACTCTTAATATCAATCACATATACATTGTATACACATAGAAAATAAATCTCCACCATATACGTTGCATATACATAGGAATAAATCTCCAACTAGTAGTTCACGTAGAAATCTCCATCTGTAGTTCACATAGAAATCTCCATCTGTAGTTCACATAGAAATCTCCATCTGTAGTTCACATAGAAATCTCCATCTGTAGTTAACATAGAAATCTCCATCTGTAGTTCACATAGAAAACTCCATCTGTAGAAAAAAATCTTCACTTATACACTATCTACCAACAAGTAATTGGACACCTGTGATAGCAAACAAAAACGAAATTTATTCACTTTCAATAGTTGGTGGAGCCTCCACGAGCGGCGATTACAGCTGCGACCATCCGGGGCATACTCTCAACCAGGCGTTGTACGACGGCTAGCGGTATTTTCTTCCACTCGGCTTGAAGAAGACAGGTCAGTTCCTTCACCGATTTCGGACGGTGGGGCACCCTTTAAGTCGACGCTCCAACTCGTCCCAGAGGTGCTCGATAGGGTTAAGGTCCGGGCTCTGGGCAGGCCAGTCCATTCGATAAACCCCATTGTCACCATACCAAGCCATGGTGGACCTCGCAACATGACAGGTGGCATTGTCATCCTGAAAGTAACATGGGTCCACCCCGTAAAACTGCCACAACGTAGGAAGCGCATGGTCATCCAAAATGGTGCAGTAGGTCTCGGCGTTGAGTCTACCAGGAATTGCGACCAAGAGTCCCGTGCCATACCAGGAGAAACACCTCCATATCATAATTCCACCGCCGCTGAACTTCATTGCATTCCGGCAGGAGGCATTCTCCAGGCAGACGCCAAATCCAAACCCTGCCATCCGAAGGGTATAGGATGAACCTTGATTCGTCGCTCCAGAGAACCTGTTTCCACTGTTCAACGGTCCATTGTTGACGTTATTTGCACCACGTTAGCCGTGCAGCGCTATTGGACTTGGTGATCAAAGGCTTCTGGGCGGCAGCACGTCCATGATAACCGAGCAGATGGGCTTCCTTACGGATGGTATTCATTGAAAGAACACTCCCGGATGCCTTTTGAAACTCCTCACGGATGTGGCCTATCGATTTGGTGCGGTTCTTCTGAATTTCTGTGGCCAGCACCCGTCGGTCTCTACCTCCCAGTTTAGTGGGTCTGCCGGGTCGGGGCACATTCCGACAGTCACCTCTCATCTTCCACTTGCCATTCACGTAGGCCACTGTCGATTTTGGGTACTTCAACTAGCTGGATATGTCACGTATGGATCGGCCATTTCTGTGATATCCAACGATTACACCTTTCTCGAAATCAGAGAGCTCCGAACTGCGTGGCATCTTGCATGCGACTGGTTGCGTTGTTGTTTCCCACACGATATTTAACGGCGGCTGCCGTGACGTGTATCAGGACCGCAGATATCGTTGATTGCAAGGTTGTCCAATTACTTGTTGGTAGATAGTGTAGTTCACATAGGAAAAAAGTCTTCAACTATAGTTCGCATAGAAATCTCCACTATATGGTTATGACACGTTAATCATCTACAAGCTTTCCATCTCTACGCTTCTCCGCCACTACATTCCCACCATATCGTCACAATATGCACATTTTTAACTGGTGCTGCTGTCGTATAAAGGCTTTGACGCACGCCATGATTTTTTACAGTGCGAGGTGTAATCTCGGGAGTCAGGTTGAACAACCGCCATTAGGAGTATGGCAAGCCGACGTGAATTATCGGAATTTGAACGAGGCACGGTAGTAAGAGCCAAACGGAAAGGACATTCAATTTCCGAAGTTGTGCGAACATTCAACATTCCTCGATCCATAGTGTCACGTGTGTATCGAGAATACCTCATGGAAGGCATTACCATCCACCATGGACAGCGCAGTGGCCGACCACAGGTGCTGAATGACCGTGAGCAGCGGCGTCTGACCAGGACTTCCCATGCTAACAGACAAGCGATACTGGCTCAAATAACATCCACATTCAATCCAGGAGGTACCAGAGACATATCCATCAAGGCAGTGCAGTGTGATTTAGCATCCATGGAGTATGGGAGCAGAAGACTCACCACAGTGATTTGTTAACACCACGACATCGGACACAGCGCCTCACTTGGGCTCGTGAACATGGTAATTGAACCGTGAAAGACTTTCAACATGTGGTGTGGTCCGATGAGGCATGTTATGCGTTGTTACAGGCTGATGGTAGGGTCCATGGTGTGGTGCAGACCTCATGAGGCCATGGACCCAAGCTGTCAACAAGGCTATGTGCAAGCTGGTTGTGGTTCTATATATGTATGGGGTGTCTTTACGTGACACTGTTTGGTTTTCTGGTTCTCGTAAACACGTCACTAACGAGTAATAGCTTTGTTGCTCTGCTGGTTGAGTATTTGTAGCCCTTCATGTACCTCAAAAAAAAAAAAAATAGAATTTTCCATGAACCATGTCATCCGGCCCGAATTGTCCAATATGGTTCGTGGAGCATTCTGGACAGTTCCGACGGATGGTGTGACCATCACATTTTCCCGACATGAACCCAATAGATCATTTATGGAATGTGGTACAAAGGTCCACTCGCATTCAAGATCCTGCACCTACTAATACAAAGGAACTGCGGATGGCTGTTCAGACTCAACTTCTCTCCAGAAGTCTTGTGGAATCGATGCCATGTCGAGTTGCTGCACTTCGTCGGACAAGATGAGGTCGTACATGATACTACGTACGTATTCCATGACTTTTGGCACTTCAGTGTATTTTCCCATGACTCACCGTCAGCGTTTTTAAAAAGAACATGATGTTTGGGGAAGTAATATGGCATTCAGTAAGAAAGTCCTTCGCTAAGAGATGACTAAATTTGTGCATAAGAAAATAGAAACTCAAAAGGAATAAATGAGAAGTATATGCCACAAAACCCTTTTGATTTTTCCGTGAAATAAAGCAAGGCAGTAATTTAATTGTAATAACTAGACACAAAAACTTCTAAGCTTCAACTTAATGGTTAGGATATACACATATCAATAGCGAAGGAATTTTCAGAAAGTAAGTTAATTCAACAGTGGTAACGTTTGGGCTGGAATAATGCAGGAACAGATCGTCTTTTGGGCTGCCTCTTTTTTTACAAAGAACAACATTGTTTCTGATTATAAAACAGCATGATAAAATATTTTAAGTTAAAGCATTACTGTTTGATGTTATGTATCTTTCGTGACTGTAGTAAAGTAAATCCCAAGTAAAATGTTTCGATGTAACGAAACTGAGTAACGGTGCGTCATCTTCAAAACCATTGTTGGAATCTGATCGTGTCGCATACTGTCCCATGAAGTGACGCAACAGTAGTTTATTTCATGGTTATTCAACAATATACACTGCTGGCTGGACACCCAAAATACAACACCACGAAGGAAGCATCCGATTGGCCTAAAATTCGCAGAATGCGGCAGTCATTCCGGCACGTTTCGGAGTTCAACAGAGGACGAATAGTGGCTTATCGCGACAGCTGTTTATCGTGCCGAGACATCGGCGCCCGTGTGGGACGACATCCAGCCACAGTGAGGCGAGTATGGATTCGGTGGGTGCAGGAGGGACGGACGGACCGACGTGAGCGATTGCCGCAGCCGCGGCATACCACCGAACGAGAGGATCAGCATGTTGTGCGGCGGGCATTGACGACTCGCACCGCCACACCACGAACGTTAGCGCAGGAATTAAGGTGTGTTGCGCAACAACCTGTGTCAGCACGTACCGCTCGACGTCGTCTGCAGGAGCAGGGACTTGTCGCACGGCGCCCACTTCTCCGATTATCATTGACGTTACACCACCGGCGAGTGCGGCGGCAGTGAGCCATTGAACGCCGCACCTGGACTACGGAATGGCACGACATTGTCTTCTCCGACGAATCCCACTTCTGCCTGCATAACCACGATAGTCGGATCCGTGTGTGGCGGCACCGTGGCGAGAGACTGTATGACGCCTGCATTATGTATTGCTATACAGATCCATCGCCTGGCGTTATGGTTTGGGGCGCAATTGGATATGACACCCGCACCCCTCTGGTACGCATCACCGGTACACTCAACAGCCACCGCTACATCTCCGACGTTTTGAAGCCTGTAGTCCTCCCTTACCTGCAGGACCTGCCAGCGGCCACGTTTCAACAGGACAATGCGCGCCTGCACGTGGCACGCATCGTGCAACAATTCTTCACGTCCCACCAGGTGTCACTGCTGCCGTGGCTCGCCTGTTCTCCCGATATGTCGCCCATCGAACACGTCTGGTCGCTGTTCGGCAACCGAGTGGCCCGGCAAGCACCACCTGTGGCTACGCCTGATGAACTGTGGCAACGTGTGGAAGCAGCCTGAACCGACATACCCCAAGCTCACATCCAAAGCCTCTTTCGTTCGACGCGGCGTGTAGCGGCCGTTATTGCCAGCCATGGGAGCCACACGAACTATTGATGTCTGCGTGTTCCGCAAGTCGTACGGGCTTGTAAGCTCAATCGTTTCATCTTTGTATCTGTTGTTATGTGTCCAGTAAATCTGGCTTTGCTATCTCGTGTCCTTCTTGGTGTTGCATTTTCGGTGGCCAGCAGTGTATTTTACTAAACTATAGCCAAACATTATTTCATCACGGTTTACATAAACGTAATAATACATCCTTCCAATCTGCGTATATTACGAGAACTTTATGCTAAATGTGATAAATCATTAAATAAATGCATTTTGATGCTATTCGTCTTTACCGACAGTACTAAAGTTAGTCCAAAGTGAAAAACTCGAATGTAACGAAAATGGGTAACGGAAGTAGTAGATAAACCACCTAGGTGGATTTTCACAATTATCTCGAAAAAGGCGGACTACAGTTAGAGATGGAAACGGGTCACTGGTCAACGGGTCGACAATTTCTGGTTAGTCCAACGGGTCGAGTCATGGTGTTCGTGATCTGATTTTGACCCGGTTTTATTCCCGTTTTATTTTTGAAAAGAGAAAATTATTTTCCAAAGAAACATGTGCGTTGTGTAATTCTGTAGTCGATATTGGTGCCCACGGAGTGAATGATTTGCCTTGCAAATGTATTGTCGTCTCTTTCTTAAAGCAACGAAGATTTCCACCACCCGACGTCAGACACACCATATTTTAAAAAGATACTTCCTTTGCGTTCTTTTACAGTGCGATTGTCCAGGGCCAGGTACAGGCACACGCTATTCGCTTGCTTCTCACCTGATTCACTCTCTCCGTACGGAGTTACCTGATTCACCCTCTCCGTACGTATGACTAAGAGTTTCCTTTTCACATCGCAATCTTTTACATTGAGCATTCAGAGGTTTTCTATTAATGTGCTAACATTCCGCTCCCATGACATGTCATGACGAAATTAACTCCTTATTTGTTAATATGGATGGATTTAATATTAAGGAGGTTGAGAAAGGCGTCGAGGCCAACAAATACGTGCTTGTTGAAAATCACAAATGGAAGAGTGAATGCTGGAAATTGTTTCGTCTAATTAAGGAACCGGTGAATAATTTTGTGTTGTTTGACCTTGCTTGTTGTTCAAAATGTGAAAAGTGTACAATTACAAAGAAAGATGTCGACGGTGTAATAAATGATTATGGAACTAAAAATCTAACGGACCATATGAAAGTATTCGCACCTCCATAAAAGTGGGGAAAGAGTGAACAATCTAAATACATTAAAAAAAAGAAATACATTTGTGTAATCGTAAATAATGATTCCCATTTGTAATATACTCCATGGTCACGGTCACAGTCAGCCATTACATGTGGATTATGCAAAATAGTGGCACTAAAAATGGCACTAAAATTTAGCAAGTAACCAAATTGTATTATTAAACAAGTTAGTAAAATCATGTAATGCATTGATTATGATACGCTTTCCAACATACCAGAAATCATTACTCAAGTTATGAGGATAATAGCTGTAGAATATATCTCGCTCCTGTGTCCTGACTTTTGACCCCATTTCGATGATATTAAACACAATTGGTTCAGTTTACCTCCGGAATAACATGCTAAAGTTTTTTCGGAACAGAAACATTTTTAGTCAAGTTATGAGGATAATGGCTGTGGAATAAATCTGGCTCCTGTGTCTGACCTTTGACCCCATTTCGATTATATTCAACAGAACCGGTTCAGTATACCTCCGGAACAACATATTAAAGTTTTGTCGTAATAGAAGCATTTTTACGTAAGTTATGACACATAAGGGCGATGGAATGGATCCCACTCTTATGTCCTGATCTTTGACCCAGATTCTACCATTTTAAATAAGGTTCGTCCTCAGGTGGTCTCCTACCACATACTAAATTTTCATCGAAATCGAACCATTTTTACGCACGCTATAATGCATAAGGGCAATGAAATGAATCCCGCTCCTTTGTCGTAACCTATGACCCCATTTTGTCCATTTTTAATAGGCCTTGTCCCCATGTGGTTCCCTACGACATACTAAAATTTCATCGATACTGAACCAGTTTTACTTAAGTTAGGACGCATAAGGGCAATGGAATGGATCCCGCTTCTATGTCATGACCTTTGACCCCATTCCGTCCATTTTCAATAGGGTTCGTCCCCAGGTGGTCCCCTACCACATACAAATATGTCATCGAAATCGAACAATTTTTACGCGAGGTATCGTGCGGACGGACAGACGGACAAAGCTGGAGCATATACGCTTCTTCAGGTTACGGTTGGAAAGCGTAAAAAGGATTTCACTTATATAAATATACACACAGTTATTGGGATGAATATATATATGACGTTTATATGTATATATAAATTGAGTTTAAAATTAATAGTTCAAAGCAGATTTGTCCGGGTCAGTTACGGCTCTGGGTCGGGTCCGGGTCCCAAATTTTTGACCCGTTTCCAAATCTGGTTGCATCGAAATTTAGCTTCCTTCCGACTCCCCAAGGGAGCCTATCTCCAGGCGAATCATTAAGACGTAGCTATCAATTCAATAAATGGTAAAGTTCCTGCTATTAACAAGAGATTTAAAATATGTTGTATAACATGAGGAGTGTAACTTGTAAATATCCTAGACCAAAGTTACTAATCCCCCCCCCCACTAACACACTTGCGATTCAACTTTCCTTTCTATCTTGAGGTCAGATTTCAGCTTGCGCATGCGCAGATGGACTTTTGTAGCTACAGCACATTTAATCGGTGTCAGGGTCGTTTCTTACGTTCGTCTAAATCTGATTAATAATTAGTAATATAATAGTAACTCTATTAACATAGTAGTAATAAATATTGCTTTGAAAAACTGAACAGTCGAAATTCATACTATTGCTGACACCATAGTTTAGTAAATATTTACTTTTATGACTCACATATTTTCTTTCATTGGTTTTACGACAATAACGTTCACTAGTTCTACTACCCAAGTACCACACAATGTCAGGAATTGGTAAACCTTATTGTTTGCTGTTATGATTTCATTTCACTTAGTACGTACTGGACTGTTGCCTTGTGCGGTCGTGGGTGATGCGAAATGCGAATAAATGCAATGTGTTGTTCGTAAATAAATGTATACCTTTGAATCACTCGTTTTATTGCACATCCACAAAAATCTTGCCACCCGAAAGATGCATAGCCTAAATTATCAACAAAGAGTACCAAGTTACTATCTTATTTTTTTTTCCGTACGTCCTTCCTATTTCCGAGCAGTCGTAAAGAATCGTTAAAAAACGCCTTTCTTACGCGTTTCAACCGTAGGTTGAAGAAGCGTATATGTTCCAGTTTTGTCCGTCTGCCACTCCACACAATAATTCGCTTAAAAATGGGTCGATTTCGATGAAATTTTAGAATGTGGTAGGGGACTACCCGGGGACGAACCCTATTGAAAAAGGACGAAATGGGGTGAAAGGTCAAGACACAGGAGCGGGATACATTTCATTGCCCTTATGTGTCATAACTTACGTAAAAACGGTTCGATTACAATGACATTTTAGTATGTGGTAGGGGACAACCTGGGGACAAACCCTATTTAAAATGGACGAAATGGGGCCAAAGGGTAGGGCATAGGAGCAGGATTCATTCCATTGCCCTTATGCGTCATAACATACGTAAAAGTCCTTCGATTGCGACAAAACTTCATCATGTTATTCCAGAAATGTACTGAACTGGTTCTGTTTAATATCATCGAAATGGGACCAAAGTTCAGAGCGCAGGAGCGAGATTTGTTCCACAGCCATTATTCTCATAACTTGACTAAAAGTGCTTCTATTGCAACAAAACTTTAGTATGTTGTTTCGGAGATGTACTGAACCAATTCTTTTGAATATAATCGAAATAGGGTCAAAGGGCAGGACACAGGAGCGAGATTTATTCCACAGCCATTATCCTCATAACTTGAGTAATGATTTCTGTTAAGTTGGAAAGCGTATCATAATCAATGCATTGCATGATTTTACTAACTTGTTTGCTCTGTAACAGGTAGGAGTACATTACAAATAGGAGACTACAAGGTGATTTAAAGTAGCAAGAAGAACAGATATCAGCTAATTACTTCGAGGTTTTTATGTCAAATATTGGAATTTCATGGTTTATGGCTTTTCCAATGAGCTTAGAAACTGAAAATTGTGCATGAGGTGTAAATCGTGCTGCTTGATTAAAAAACAACATAGATCGTTCTAAAGCAGTGTGTTGAAGTCTTTATATAATTTTCCATTATATGTAAAATAAACGAGAAGAATATTATCCACTTTATGTATTTCTCAGAAGTCAAAATACAATATAAGCGGATAATGTTCTTAAAAAAAAAAAAAAAAAAAAAAAAAAAGGTGATACTGTTCTTGCAATTTCCATACCCTACAAAGAAGTGCACGAAGAAAATGCGGAGATCTCCTATTATTTGTGTTCCTCCTTTTTGGAAAATTTAAAAGTTCTTAAACGGAAATATGCAAATTAATGTTTAATTTTTCAATGAATTTCAGAACCCTAAACAAATTCGTAACATAAGGTAGAAAAATTAACTTTAAATTTAAATGTTCCCAGGAGGATTAAAATAGTTAAGTAAAAGCTGCTTTGATTATCAATCCGAGGAAAGAAATATATAAAGCACATATTTTAATGTTTCATTTTACTTAACGATACACAAAACTCTAAATAACAAAAGAGTTTTCTTTAAATTTCTAAGTGACGAAAAAAATATAAAACAACCATTATTTTCCACCGAATTTGCGCTCTTTTTTTAAAAGAAGGTAGTTAAACAATTCGGGATCACTTTTTGCACATTTTAGCACGCCGAAAGGGTAACAATGAACCTCAATTTGATATTTCAGCATCCTTATACGTACTGTAGATATGTAAAGTACTTCTTGAAATAACAGGATCTTTAAACAAATATGTGTTCTGTCTAAGAAATAATGTGTTTTTCTATACTTATTTTTTGGCGCAGATGAGTGGAATACAAATTAATGATAATTTATAAAAGAAAAAATTAATACGATATTTTTCTGGGTCATAGAAAAACGTTCACTGAGTTTTTGTTAGCCTTAAACCTGCCTTTAAATAAATAAATTCTCCTAATGCTGCATTTGAAACCAGGAACGAAGTTCACGATTTTTGAAAAATGTAGGACCCACTTAATGCTAGAAAAGGATTTTCGCTAGCATGTCGTTGGAGTGGATGTTATGTATCATTTGCGTTCTTATAAATTTGCATAAGAAATTTAAAGGCGTGTTCTATGAAAAATCGAAAAATATCAGGAGTGAGTGATTCTAAAGGAGTGAAATACAAAAACGTCTTCTGAACTTCAAACATGTGTTAAGCTTGGAATTGTCGAAAGATCGCTCCCACGAGATTTGGTTGGGGTACTGTAAAATATCTCTTTCTTTATGAGATTGCCAATTTTGTTTTCGTTTTTTCTTTCCCGTTAGCAGGAAAGCATTTTGAAAGAATAAGTTCTGACAGCTGTTATGTTAGCTCTCAGGTAAAAATTAGTGTTCCTTTTGTATCAGAAAGAAGAAAAAATGTATATATTTGAAAAAAGCTATATATGATGAAAACAAGGATGTGTGGAAAAAGAAAAAAATGACCTAAGTAAGCTAAAATTGCGAAAAATAGTAACTTGTCATAGAGATTCGTATTAATGGTTTCCATACTACCCACATTGTGTAACTTTTTTACTAGGGATAACATTTTCGGCGTCGGGTAAAATGCACATAAACGGAATTTTTGCCAAAAATTATGCCCCCCCCCCCGATCATGCTTAGCCCATCCAGTTCTGAGAGCATAGCGTCGCCACTGATTTAATCGGACCAGGGCCGCGAGTGGCCTAGTGGTCACAGTTCGTGACTTTCACGGAGAAGACCTCAGGTTCGATCCAGTAAATACCCACTGTGCGTCGGATGGGCACGTTAGGCCGTCGGGTACCAGGTACTGGCCCACCGGTAATAAATCAGGGCATTTTCCTCCCCCTTTCACTTCCGTGTCACTTCCCTATCGGGCACTCTAGCCCAAATCTCCTAGCTTCCTATTTCTAAGGATTGTTTAAGACCTGGGGTCAGACACTGCCTTCCTAAAATCCTCTGCATATGATCTGATCTGATCTAATCCGACCGATTGCGTAATGATATTCACCAATAATATTTCACGAAAATGCAACGCAGTAAAAAATAATTTTTATTCAGTAGCCGACGTTTTAACGTTTGTGTATAACGCTGAGGGGATGTACCTCTTTTTAAAAGTGTGATAAAGTAAGTTTCAGTATAAGACTTAAATATTTTTTCTTACTTTTCTCACTTTCTTTTTATCATGTTATGTCTATTAGAAAAAAATAAAAAAACACAAAAACAAGAAAAATTTCTTAGAAAAAAAAACTCGATCAATCAGTACCAGACGTTTCGAAAGAAGGTGAATAGTTCACGTAATAAGACGTGTTTGGACCAAGTGCAAGTAGGTACAGTCCCGCACTTGCTGAGGAACAAATTAAAATCAGGATAGCGAGAACGATCACTAAAATTGCCAACCGAAAATAAACAAGACACTTTCACGCGTTAATTGCTCCAGAACACTTAAATGCCGCTCTGAATAATGAAAGAGAAATAATTTTATCAGCGAAATTAAATGTTTGGAAATGCGTATAAACAACGCGCATTAGAGTTAAATCACCACCATACCTTCCTGATGTGATAGTCTCAGATTTTTGAATGTTTCTCAAAATTGAATCCGCACGGAAACATGAAAGTCATGATGTTATGGAATACAACTGATAGGAATAACTTTCCGTGAATAGACCATATTTCTAACAGATGAAACTGTTCTGCGTTATTTAAATGTATAGCCTTTAAGGTTATCACACTGAAAGAAATTAAAGATATGTTCATTCATGTATCTCTGGTCTTTCACAGAAGATTAATAAAGGAACGCTTTTAACATTTTTTATCGTACTTTTAAAGCCCAAACGTTTCATAACTTCTATTTTATGGCTGATTACTGAAGCAAAAGCTTTTCAGTTCTCTTCAGAACAAGTAATCCTGATTAGAGACAAGTATGTATTTGAAGAAGTTTGATAACATACTTATATTCATCGGTTTTTATAGATTTGTATTCGCAAATAAATAGCCATGACGTGACTAAGAATTAGTAGCTATTATAATGCCCGTTCATCATCCCCAAACAACTGTAAACTTTCCGTCTGAAGACGGTCATTTAACGCGGCTGCAATAATAATAATAATAATAATACGAGTGACAGAGGGCCCGAATGATGGCAACGAACCATTTCGTTAATCTCTGGCGCGCGAAGATGTCAAACCGCTACCAGTCAGCTAAGCGTCAACAGTTTGCATCTCTCCCAAACCATGGACCTTTATGGATAGTTTACCAGAAGGCATTAGCAGTTAATGTCCCGTGGAAGAACGCCATTCGCATTAGCTGGCTCTCAATTCAAATACGCTCCCTCCCTCTTCGGCGCTCCCACCCTGTCCTTCCACCTTCTCTAATGTAGTGCGATAACTGCTTCCACAAAAGCCCATCTTCATTTCCATAAAATTAAACTCCGAATTACCGAGCGAACTGCTTTGACTCCGCGCTTAGAAGACGGTATAAATAGGTCACTTACTCACCAACACACAGGCATCCTTTGATATCCCTTTTACAAGACATAATTAAGACTCACAGCGGTTAAGAATCCTCCCCCTTTCCGAAGCGTACCCTCCTGCGCATTGTTGCTTGTCAAACTCAGACTGCCCCCCGAACATACCGCCATAGGTTATCCATCCTATAGTAGTTCGTTTACTCCTAGATGGATGAAAAGGCAAAAGAGCATGTTGTCCGGGAATCACTTTCTAACGGATCTGCTGATGATATGCTGGATTGCGGAGGAGAGCACCTTTCGCTTAATTGAATAAAAGGACCTCACATGTTGCATTAATTACGTTCAATGTTGGGTGGAAACACCTGGCATGACATGTTTCGTCGGCTGTTCCCACAATGCCGACATCGATGCAAATGAAATGGGTGTGTGTGTGTGGTGCACCACAACACCACAAGCCGTCATAATAATAAACCCCATGAGGCGGAAGGCGGAATAATGTTTCCCGAAAAAAAGTTTGAAAACAAGGCTTCCTTTCTGCGGTTATTAACTGAAAGTGGGAAAGAAAAAAAATGGACATCTCGTAGGCGGTAAAAAGGAACACCAATTTTAATAAAGGTGGTCTGTTTTAGTAAAACACGGAATCGTAAACAAGCTTTCCTTAGGTTGTAAACTTCAACTTTTTTTCAGCTTTGCAGTTGCATTGCCGGTAATGGGAAACAAAGTTTACATGGACAGCAATATTGTCATTTAATATTATTCATAGTTATTCAAAAATAAAGAAAAAAAAACTATTCTCTTCACCGGAGATTAAAAATCTCATGCTTGAAATCTGTATTTCAGGAACATCCATCGCACAAACTGGTTAGGACGAAGTTCGTCCAAATAGAATTTATGTAAAAAGTGTTAATGCCAAAGAGAAAAAAATGCCGACAAGAAAAACATTTGTTACAAGCTTAGGAAAATTAAACTTCCTTAAATATGAAACTTAATAATTTTTTAACATATACAGTGTTCTAAAATTATCTTTACAATTTTGACCCTCAGTAAAACCTAAACGAAATAAGATAACGAAATTGGGCTTTTTGTACATGTAATAGCAACTTATAAAGTTTTATTGGAACGCAAAAGGTTATTGTTTACTTTCAAGTACGACACTGAACCTGTGATGGCTACTCCATAGGAAAAGGCCCAGTGTGTTATGTGGTTCATAGAGACAAAGTCAGATACACAAGTCCAAAGGAATTTCCGTACAAAATACCGACGTAATCCATCATACAGACCCTCAATACGCGAGTGGCGCATGAAGATTATGGAGACTGGTGGTGTGTTTCATATAAAGGGCACCGGCCGGTCAAGCACAAGTGAAGAGGATACCGGTGCTCGATAGAGTTTCGTATACACTTACAACGATACACAGTTGAGTATACGAGTTGAGTATACCACTTACAACGATACACAGGGTGCTGCACAAGCACTTTCACTTGCCTTTTTGTTTTTTTTTATTGGGGGTTTTAACGACCACCATGAGTAACTCAATAAGCTATAAGCAGTCGCCCGTCCCTAATTTAAGGCCACTGGTTCCAGGGAAGGGAGAGAGCCAGTGCCGCAAGACAAACACAATATCCATGCCTCACCGGTATTCGAACCTGGTCCTCCTCTCGAACCACTGCGCTCCATTGGATTGAAAATGAGGAAGGCTTCCTGAAACGTGCTTTATTCTGCAATCAGGCAACGTTTCATGTCTGTGGAGTTATCAAAGGGCATAACTGCAGAATGTCGTGCTCTGAAAACCCAGATACCGTCCGTGAGATTGAACGTGATAGCCCTAGGGCAACCGTCTGGTGCGGTCTCCTGCACAACTGCATCATCGGCCCATTTTTTTTAGTCGAAAACACAGTCACATCCAATATTTTTTTGGACATGCTGAGTGAGTTTGTTACCTCCCATTTAGAGGGCCTGCAATCGACTTTCATCTTCAAGCAGGACGGTGCACCCCAGCTTCGTGTTTGTGAGTTTCTTGATGGAAGCTTTCCGGAGCGATGAATTGGACGTGCAGAGTCCGATTCCTTGGCATCCATGTTCACCAGATGTTACACTTTCTTAGACTTTTTTCTGTGGGGGTTATGTGAAGGAATATTTTGGAACGTACAAAAAGGTTCTGGATGTGGATGGGTTGGAGTATTGGATTATAGCTGCCATCACAACAATTCCTGAGAGCATGTTAGGTGGAGAACAAAGCAGAAGGTCAAATAGCGTCTCGACGCTACTCGTGCAACCAACGTTGCGCATGCGCATCTCTACTAGCATCCCAACAAACTTTGGAACGAGCTGTTCAATACGCAATAAACTGATTTTTTGTTCTCTTATTCCGTTTTGAATCGCTGTTCATTGGAAATCCTGGAGTGAAAATCCTTGCTGATAATTGCATTTAATATGCAGATAAAAATTCCGCTCTCTGAAACACGCCATTTTGTTTTCAGCGATAACTCTGTTTTTAAATTGAATGTTCATCTCTTACTCTAAAACTGCTATGCGCTATAATAATGCTTCACGCAATGAAACTGAATGTGATTATGCATTTGAAAATAAAGCATTTGTCTTTCAAATGCTTTATTTTCAAACGGGCATATATAGTGCAATTTATATCTACAAACAGCTGATACTTTCAATAAGCTACCATGCACGAAACTTTTTGCCTTCGGAAAGTTACAGACCCTTCAAGATGTGGATCTGAAAATCATGAGTTTACCTACGTTCCTCACGAATATTACGATAAAACTAAAAAAAAAAAAATATCAGAATAATAAGCTAAATTAAAGCGAAGAATGACGGCTAATTAGCAAGTTTTATAGAGATATAATTAGCTTCATCGGATAAAAGACGAAGTTACCTGTTATGATTCGACAGATAAACAAAAGAAGTGTTGACCGCAAATTAAGAACGTGAATACGTTTTTCATATTCCCATTTGGGTGTTAAAGGCTGTTCTGTTCTTTCAATCGTGGAACAGAAAATAGCGCACCATTGCCTGTAAAAACACAAATTTGTTCGCGACGAAAATTGGAACCGCACCCCCACACTCCGGAGTAAGTTGCTCTCCCAACTAAGCTACACGGACGGAATGTATCGCTGCAGATTTGTCGTCTTGACACGTGTGTAGTACGTCAGATGTCTTACCTTGGGATTTGTAAGATGATTTCTGACGCTGTCTTATTTTGTCTTGAAACATCCTGGAACCTCTTATCCACAGCTGTTACACTATTGCTTTTACGTGATTCCAAATGGATTCCATGAGAAACATTTTTAGCCATACCTAAGTGTATTCAGAGATATTCAGTGCCATATGATGATAATTGATTCTGGTAATAAGTTGTCTTTAATTCCAGTAATAATCATCGGCATTGGACGAAATGTACCAGACCTAGTTCAGCGAAGCAAGGCCGAAGGCCGAGTGGAGCTCACTTTACGAGGCTCGAGACAATTAGTTGTTCGGGCATAGATACGAGATGACACATCCGATCACCCTGATTTTTTGCATGCGATTGAACATCGTCCATGGTCAGGTTTTGATGCCTTCCGATTCCCGAAATTCCGTGTTATTAAAAAATAATCGTCCCAAAAACTCGCATTTTTAGGGGTTTTTTTTCCAGAGTTTGAGAAGGGGCTGTTTGTTACTTATCTCCCCCAAAGATCTTCAGCCGATCACAGTGACACTTGAACTAGAGAAAGGGAAGGTTATGGTGAGTGACATGGGGTTGGTATCATGGTGATTGGTCGTGTCGTATAAATATAATGACCATTAAACAACTGACCAATTTTAATAATAATTGGGAAAAATCCGCTCTCTGTACGAGACTCGGGACAAGTAGCTGTTCGGGCATAGCTACGACATGACACATCCGATACGACATGACACATCCGATCACCGTGATTTTTGACATGCCATTGCACGTCGTCCATGGTCAGGTTTCGACACTTTCCGATTCCCGAAATTCCGTGTCCTTTAGGAATTTCAAATAAAACTAGATGGCTTTTTACTTGAACCATTTCACGAAAGTTGACTCACTAACATCTTTTTAAAAAAATCGTTTGAATTGAAAAACGAAGAAATGGAAAGACTCCCTTTGTTAGCTCAACACTTGTTTAATCTATAATAATAAAAGAGAGTTTGTGTCTGTTTGTCTTTCACAATACAAAATGAAAAACGCTCCCGATCGGTGTGCGTTTTTCCGCTTTGTTTACATGCAACCTGATCACAACCAACGTGAAGGCGCGAAGGAAAGTAATTCATGATAAGTTTTAGGCATTTTGTTTTTTAGAATTTGTTATAATAGCCGCCTTAACAAGCTTAGTTTTTGTAACAGCTTCGCTCAAAAATTGCCAATTGTACCCGAGTTATCTGTTACCGTTGGCGGCTTGTCCTAATATAAAAGTGTGAGGTAAGAGCAGTTGACCTTTATGGTACGAAAAGGGACGATGACGCTATCGTAGAAGTTGTGAGGTATACCTCTAGTTTAACCTTCTCTTTCCGTTTCTGTTTCCTTATTGAGATTTCATTATTTCTCGTTAAGCATTTTCTTACTGAACGGCACATTACTTTCCTGAATAGCTTGTACATTCTGGCAATGCTAGAAATGGGTCGGAAGAAAATAAACAGACTACGATATGTGGATAGAGTTAAGATAGTGGTGATATACACTCATGTCCAAAAATTAGGGATCGCTTATATATTCATGGCATACTTTTATTCCAACAGAATGTAGGTGAAAATATTTTAATACGGAGTAAACAAAGATGAAAGAGACATGTATGCACATAAATAAACATGAATTTGTGTTTATAAATACCTAGCAAAAACAGTCTTGCTGGCTCAGCACTAAGCTGTCGCTGCCGAACCGTCAATAAAATGTCCCGGCGGCAAACAGAAGGGCCAGCATTTCAGGCCAACAGCTGGCCAACAGTTGGCACCGAATCATTTGTCATATGCTACAACAGGGCCATCAGTTATCCATCACAGGCAGTAGGTGCCACAAGTGGCCCTTCAGCAGCCCTGCAAGCACGTGCCTGAAATGATGGCTAGCCTAATGTGGTTCGCTAGTTTGCCGATAGTGGCAGCCGGAAACCACGTGACGTAACTGATGGGTTGCCGAATCTTGTCCGCCGTAGCCATAAAAAAAAAAAAAAAAAATCAAGGATAACCGCTGTTTCCCAAAGCTACAACTTTTTTCTCCCCCTTACGAAACTTCTGAATTATAGCACTACGCTGAGGAAATTTTCTCAATAGACCGTAAAACCCTCGTTCGGATCTGCGCAGATACGAACCAGGGCTGTCGGCGTGGGAGCTGAGCTCTCTACCGGCCGCACTATTTTGCCACGCACGAGCGTGTGCTTGTAGCTGTCTGTTTCGTGAGAAATGCGTAATCGAATGGTTCTCTCTTTCATTTTACAATATTGCGAGGTATTTTTCATAAAAGTAAGTTTCATATAATTCATAAATTTATTTATTCAACGTAACGATAGTTTTTTTTTTACCTTAAAGGAACTTCACTCATTTTCGAGGAGTGTACTAACTTAAAGTCGCTTTCCGAAGTTTTGTACTGTCCTTGTCGTCTTGAAGGGCGATTGTTGAATTAATATATATTTACTCGGGTTCATGTCACATTCTGTTACATTATTAATGTTGTATCTTTCCTTTCCGTTGTCCGAAGCTACATTTGTTTTAAAGAGGAAATATATTTTATTTTACTTCTTGTTATTTTTAGAAGCGAATCCCTCCAGCCTTGTGTATTCAACCCATGGATGAGTACATTATATCCTCATAGCGATGCTTTTTTTCATTCAAATAATTAATAAATTTTGTACGCGTATAACTCTTTTTATTTCCAACAAACGTCTTTTTGATGTTTTTCCAGGACATTTGTTTCAAGCGGTTTCAAATTATTTCTGGTTATTCAACCACTCCATTCCATGCATTGTTTTTCTTGGAAATGGAGTGGGTGTATTTCATGGCTTAATCTGATATCTTCGTCGACGTTTAATTTAATTAGGAAATTAATTCGCCTCTCTACATATGGCTTTTTTTTCTTAACATCCACTAAAATAACACGATAGCGATAGCGTCGTCTTCAACTAACTGGCACAATGAGAGACATAGCAAGTGTTGCTTCTGCTCATGCGCAGTCCCGTTGCTTCCACCTGCTGTTGAGGTTGCATCGGTTGCCAGCAACGGGTCACTAGTGGCACTTGGTTGGAGTACCGCAATTCATGGCGATGCTGCAGGGCCATCAATGGTTCGCCAACTGATAGCGCAACCTCCAACGGACGGCTACCGGTCCAAAGTCGAATACGCAGGGAACTGAAAAAATCATTACAAAATTATAGTATATTTTATCGCATTGAAAAAATCGTGTAGTTTACGGAAATCAAACTTCTCTTTCTACAGCTCTGACTTTCTATAAACTATAATGATTCTAAATTAAGTGAAATCCTCACAATTAAGAATTTGAGACCGGTGGTTTAGGTATGAACTCTGGACTGATGAGTCGAGATTCACGTTGGTACATGCGCAAGGCAGGATACGAATACGGCGCAAATCACATAAAGTGATGGATCCTTCTTGCTGGCAGGGTACTCTTCAAGCTGGTGGGGTAGCATTCTCGTCTAGGGACTATTTACGTGGACTGAAATGGGACCCCTGGTACGTGTGTCATCGTCCCTCACAGGTCAACGTTACCGGGATATCCTGGACAACCATTTGCTCTCGTTTGTGCGTCTTCAACATCCCACTGGGGACCTCATCCTGCAACAAGACAATGCAGCTCCCGAATTGTAACCGAATGGTTGGATGAACACTCTACTGACGTGACCTTGTTTCCTTGGCCAGCTAGGTCACCTGACCTCGATCTCATCGAGCACATCTGTGATGCCAGCGAGAGTGATGTTTGAGGCTCTGACCTCCCTCCATCAAACCTTCGTGAAATGTGGGAGCTTGTTCAGGGGTCGTGGATCCGTATGGCTTCCCAACGCTTCCGGTGTCTTGTCGAGTCCATGCCAAGACGAATCGCCGCCGTCATTAGGGCGAAAGGTGGTGCTAGACGTTACTAGACTGGTATTTCTAATTCAATTGCTCTTCAGTGTATAACAGAGTTAGAAACAGAACAAACAGTTACGATAGAGAAGCAGGTTCACCAGGCTCACTGTGACACTTAGCCATCAGCACTGCACAAACATACTATGGGGCAGATTTCTCTGTAAGGAAAATGTCTACTTTATACCGCAAAGCATGTTTGGCGCCAGTGTCTCATGCTTATCACAAATTGTTTTTATATAGATTTTGCGGTAAAATTCCCACTCCTGCCCGAGACCTGTCATAAGTGCTGTAATGATTTTTGGTGAGTGCTTCCTAGCGCCGCACGCCTCGCCAGAACTTTCCATTCGCGTTCGATGGGATTATAATTTGAAAACAGCGGTCACCACTTCATACGATGGATATCCTCACTAGTCTTTATTAACAACTGCTGTTCGGTGAGGACGGGTGTTATCTCTACGGAACAGACGAATCATGGCGAAGAACCACGTCATGTCACTACCGCTTTCCCTGGCTACCGCGTGATCCATCACATGAAGCCCGATACATCAATTAACCATGACAGTGTCCCACACCATGAACCCTAACCATTATATTTGTCCCTTTCAACGATGTCACTGCTATTCTACGCTGTCCAACGTTCCCTCCACATCAATTGCGCTTGGAATTCGGGAAAACACTAAAGCTGCTTTCATGTGTGAACATTACCTTGACCCAATAATATAAAGACCAGTCGGCTTCAGACGTGTACTAAGGGGTGGCGGGCTGTGCAATTCGCTCTGGATAATGGTAGATAAAGCACGGGATTTAGACATCTTGACACGGTTTGGCGGAAAAATTCTCCTACCTATGCTTGCTTGAAGACGTATAACCAACTGCCCAGCAATACTTTTCCGACTCAGTTTTGCTATTATGTGAAGCTGGAGGTTGTCCACGCTGAACGAGCCAGTGGGGATGACTCCCAGCAAAACATGTGGTAGCTGTTCTGTATCACCTGAACGCTGATCAAAGCCCATGATGTGATCTATCCTATGATGTGTGCCACTCCTTACTCTCTGGCGACAACAGTCACAGCCCAGTCTTCTTCGAGTTGTCGATAATTCGGTGTCATGTAAAATTATCAATATGGTGTCTGCGAGACACCCTTTTATTACCTCAAACACGCAGTTCTTCCTTCGCCGAAACACATGAAAAATAGAATGAACACACATGCGACACGACTTGATCTCCTTCCTATGTACATCCTCTGAAGACACCACGTGCTAACAGCAAATTTGTATGTGGGCTGCGCATTATAGAACGTCTTCATACGTCACACCGCAATTTTTTACAAATGTTGGCAAGATCTTTTACCCCCATGATGCTTTGTAATCGCCAGATTTCGTGTTCGTCCTCAAATTTTAGACAGCAGTGCCCTTTCGTATTCTTTTCAACTTTATCTTCGATAATGCAGTACCATATTCAGATCTGTATTTCTACCTCCTTTTATTGTTTCTTGTAGACCTTTTAGCACCCGCGTCCCTGATGACAATTTGGGTCACGAGTTACACCTTCTTGCACATACAGTGGTACGTAAAACAGTAAAATGTGCATATAAAAACTTAATACAAACTATGTTGCCCATTTAAAAAGTCCTCAAAAGCTGAGGAGAGTACGCCTTACTGTTTCTGCTTCGAGAGTCTCTTTCTCTTTGAAAACAACTTCTCAGCCATTAAAACTCTGTATCTGTTCTAGCGAGTTGCCCTTAATCGCGCATCTAATGCCTTTCCGAATTTGATTCAGAAAACTTGAATTAGACCATTAAGCAATTGCCCTCATTAGAGGTTGTTCACCACTGATGCGCAAAAGACAGAAATTAGACTGCAAATGAATCACACATTTTGAAACGAACACTAAATTTTCAGCACAAATAAAACTACTGATATCAAAATCACCCCTGTTCTCTGCGGATCAAATCCAGTTGCTTTAGCCCAGATAAATTAAAACGAAGGATAAGTTTTGTTTTCAACTATGTCGTACTGCAGAGTGTTCAAAACAGTGATCAGATTTATTACGTAAGCGTATGGACGTCTAATAACTGTTGCAAGACTTTTAGAAAGAAGACAGAGTTCAGGAATTAATTTCCCATTCTGCAAATTTCTAAATGACAAATGGCTTGTCTTTATGAATTTATAGGCTTTGGGTAACACAAATATGCCTGTGCATTGCTAGCACGACTATTGGAAAAATAGTACATATTTATACTATCCCTTTGTGCGACCATCCGTCTTTCCACTTGTGGAAACTATATCTCTGCAGCTATTGGACCGATTGGGACATTTCTTTTTGCATTGGTAAGCTTGAAATGCAAGAACGATGATTCTTGCTTTCCGGTTTTTTTCCGATGCATAATTTCACCACTAAAGTGTTTAATGGCGATGCTATCGAATTTAAAATACATTTTATTCCATTGCTTCTAAATATCCGGCTGGAAAAAAATCTTCTCTTTGATAGCATTTATAACGAAGACCATTCTGGGTATAATTTCTTTTTTACGCTTTCCAACCGTAGGTTGAAGAAGCGTATATGCTCCAGCTTTGTCCGTCCGTCTGTCCGCACGATAACCGGCGTAAAAATGGTTCGATTTCGATGATATTTTAGTATGTGGTAGGTGACCACCTAGGGACGAACCCTATTGAAAATGGGACAAATAGGGTCAAAGGTCACGACGTAGGAGCGGGATCATTTCATTGCCCTTATGCGACATAACTTACGTAAATATGGTTCGATTTCAATGAAAGTTTACTATGTGGTAGGAGACCGCCTGGAGACGATCCCTATTCAAAACGGGTGAAGTGGGTCAAAGGTCAGGACATAAGATCGGGATGCATTCCATTGCCCTTATGCGTCATAACGTGCGTAAAAATGGTTCGATTTCGATGAAATTTCAGTATATAGTAGGGAAATACCGGGGGACGAACCCTATTGAAAATGGGCGAAATGTGGTCAAAGGTCAGGTCATAGGATTGCGATCCATTCCATTGCCCTTATCCCATATTATTAAGGTGGACGTCAAGTAATCAAGTAATTTTGTTTCCTATACTTCTAATGGAAAAACTTTTGTAAACATTTCCTTCACAATTAATGTGTTCCCAAGAATGAAAATTTGAACATTGATTAAAATAACTTCATAATATAACTTGGAAAACTTAATATTTCTAAAACGTAACCATAATTATATTAAAAATCAATCACTTTTCCTTTGGTGGTGTTGAAACGAGAGAAAAGATGGCGCGACCTGTACTTTGATGACGTCAGTGGACAAAAAAATGTTGGATTGCATAATTACGGTTATGGTTTAGAAAAAATTAAATATTCCAAATTATGAAATGAAGCTATTTTATTCGATGTTCAAATTTTCATCCTTGTGAACGCATTAATTGTCCAGAAAAAAGATGGCGCGACCTGTATTTTCATGACGTCAGTAGACAAACAAATGTTGAATTGCATAAATATGGTTATGTTTTAGAAAATATTAAGCATTGCAAGTTTTAAAATGAAGATATTTTAATCGATGTTCAAATTTTCATCCTTGGGAACGCATTAATTGTGAAGAAAATGTGTACAGAAGTTTTTCCATTGGAAGTATAGGAAACAAAATTACTTGACATCCACCTTAAAGTAGCAATTCTTGTATGTATGTATGTACATTTTATTTTGAAAACGGCTCTAAGAATTTTAATGAAAGTCGTTAACCTACCGTTTTCTGGTACTAGAAATCGATTTAGCTTGATCTGGACTTTAGGAGAATTCGTTTAGTAATTTAAATAACTACCCCGAATTATAACGTTTTTAGTGTCATAGCGTCGTTCCATTAATTATCCCAATGCGTAGAAATCTTATGACGTCATAATCTCGCCTTTGAGAATGTTGGCGCGCGGTCACGTCATCTGTCTCATTACGTCACGCATTGTGTGTGGATCCTATTAAAGTTTTATGACGTCACACTTGCGGCAAGCAGATGGTCGCGATTCCCATCTGCCTCATTACGTCACGTGTTGTGTGCGTATGTCGGTCCGCAGGATAACTTGCGTAACAATCGTTCGATTTCGATGAAATTTTAGTATCTGGTAGGGGATCACCTGGGAAGGAACCCTATTTGAAGTGAACAAAATGGGGTCAAAGGTCAGTACATAGGAGCGGGATTCATTCCACTGCTTTTATGCTTCCTAACTAACGTAAAAAAAGGTTCAATTTCAATGAACTTTTAGTATGTGGTAGGGGACCACCTGGCGACAAACCTTATTGAAAATGAGAGAAATGGGGTCAAAGGTCAGGACATAGAAGCGGAATCACTTCCATCGCCATTATGCGTCATAACTTACGTAAAAATGCTTCGATTTGGATGAAATGTTAGTATGTTGTAGGGTCTTTCCTGTGGACGAATTCTATTGAAAATGGGTGAAATGGGGTCAAAGGTTAGGACACAGGAGCGGGATCTATTCCATAGCCCTTATGCATCATAACTTACGTAAAAATGCTTTGATTGCGACAAAATTTTATCATGTTATTTCGGAGGTATACCAAACCGGTTCTGTTGAATATCATCGAAATGGGATCAAAGGTCAGGGCACAGGACCGAGATTTATTCCACAGCCATTATTCTCATAACTTGAGTTATAACTTGAGTAATGATTTCTAGTATGTTGGAAAGCGTATTATAATCAATGCATTGCATGATTTTACTAACTTGTTTAAGTTGTTCAGAGTTTATTCCCTAGAGGGCGTAAAGGAAAATTACTTTTTCCTCGATGCCTCCACTTTTGACTGTCCGATTAAAAAAAAATGTCTTGCATCGGACAGAGCTGCTGGTGGAAAATATTCTCCATATAATTTCTTATTTTTGTAAAATACGGTTTTGCCACTAGAGAGCGTAAGTGTATATCCCTACTACTGATATATTTGGAGGTATATCTCCGCCTTTGAAACCTCGATTTAAAAAATGATTTCATGACCCGATAACGATCTCCACGGAAAATTTGTTTTGACATACCTTCTGATTAATATATGCAATTTTTTCACCAGAAGACGTTGTTGTATATCTTACTTTGTCATGATCTCTGCTTCATACAGTCCTATTTGATTTCTTTTTCTTTGTTGGAGGGCGTTGTTGTATACCTTACTTTGTCATGATCTCTGCTTCATACAGTCCTATTTGATTTCTTTTTCTTTGTTGGAGGGCGTTGTTGTATACCTTACTTTGTCATGATCTCTGATTCTAACAGTCCAATTTGATTTATTTTTCTTTGGAGGGCGTTGTTGTATACCTTACTTTGTCATGATCTCTGATTCATACAGTCCAATTTGATTTATTTTTCTTTGTTGGAGGGCTTTGTTGTATACCTTACTTTGTCATGATCTCTGATTCATACAGTCCAATTTGATTTCGTTTTCTTTGTTGGAGGGCGTTGTTGTATACCTTTGTCATGATCTCTGATTCATACAGTCCAATTTGAATTCTTTTTCTTTGTCGGAGGGTGTTCTTGTGTACCTTACTTTGTCATGATCTTTGCTTCATAAAGTCCAATTAGATTTATTTTTCTTTGTTTGAGAGCATTGTGTATAATTTCAAATTTTTCTTAACCAACAAGTCTGCGCCTACGGGGCATAAGTTCCCGTTCCCGTTTACAGCATATTTACAGTAATATTTGAACGTCTAAACACCGGAATAAGAAACCCGTTTACGATCAGAAACTACTAAAAACGAAAACCTTTTGTATACATTTCCTGTTCAAAGTAGTGCCGAGTTTCCTCACTAGGAGACGCAAATGTTTAATTTGCTTTTCTCAGTATCCCTGCTTCTACAACTTCGACTAAAAATATTCTTTTAACACCGAATATGATTCCCCACATTTTGCATGTTCTCGTAGGCTTCTGAGTTTCAATTCTGGTGCTAGGTGGTGTAAGTCTGTATTTATGTTTGCAACTGTATCTCAGCTTCTAAAAATCCTGTTGACAAATTACTCGTTGTACTGTATGTCCTTTAACGCAAAAAAAGTAATGAATATTGTCCTCTTTAAATAATGCACGGTTTTCCCACTAGATGGCGTAAATGTTCCTCGCTATCTATGCTTTCAAAAGACGTATTTTAAAAAAAATTCTTTTTCCTTCGCATTGCATTTGCCACGAAGCTTTTTGCATGTTTTACCGTTTTCCATTATTTAAAATTCTGCGCCTTGGGGGGGGGGGGGGGGGTGTATTATTACACTTTTATTTGAAAGAATTAATTCAATTCTAAATATTTCTTAGAAAAATAATTATACTCTTCGTTATGAAGAGCATTTTTTCCGCTAGGAGGCGAAGACGTATAGCATGTTTTTCTCTATATCTCTTCCTCTAACTGTTCGATTTAAAAATCCCTTGGTCTGTGATATCTTCCTTCTTCTATACGAAACCTTCTGTTCACAATTTGTTGATTTTCGTAACATTTTTCATCGGCTAGTGGGTGTAAGTAGCTATTTCTTTTTTCTGGATTATCGAAATCCTGTTTATTCTTTTTAATCGGCCCCATTGACTATGAATAACCCTACTTACATTACGTATTCTAAATCATGAATAGTTATTCGCTAGATGGTGTAAGTGTATTTTCTTCTTGCCGAATTTTTAGATTTTTTAAAAGTCTGCTTCGAAATGTATTTTTTGTCGTCGGAAGGGATTCAAAAGACGTGCTCATTACAACGGAACATTCTGTGTTATCTTCCTTGTCAGATAATTAAATCGATTATGAAATAATTAATAACTTACACACATAGTTAAGCTTTTTAAAGTATCTTGCATTATTACATAAAATGCATGAGCACTGACACAGTTAAGCGCTGTGGTTATACTGCTATGCGATTAGGCATTTGGAAAGCATTTTTAAATATGATAAATACTGCTCACTGCTCATAACTTAAATTCCAATAACCAGTTTAACATCACGTCGTTATAAACTGAGAGACCCGTTTATTGCTACCATGCATCTTTCCTTACGGTAGTAAAAATAAATCCCAAGTAAAATATTTCGATGTAACGAAAATGGGTGACAGAAGTTGCCAAAACCATTGTTATTCATCTGATTTTTCAATGCTGCTCCGCAATAATAGTTAATTTCATTATTACTCAACAAAATATTTTACTAAACTATCGCAGAACATTATCTCATCACGTTTTACATAAACGTAACAAAATCTCATTGTAATCGCGTAAATTACGAACGCCTGATGTTAAATTTAATAAAAGCTATTAAGGTGGTTCCACGTAAAAACTCAGCCTTATGTTTCCAATGGTAAAACTTCTTTACATATTTTCTTCGCAATTAATATATTCCCAATGATGAAAATTTGCACATCGATAAAACTAACTTTTAGTTATAGCATGGGATACTTAATACTTGCTAAAACATAACCATAAGTAAGCAATCCAACATTCGTTTGTCTACTGACGTCATCAATGTACAGGTAGCGCCATCTATTAACAGGTCTGAACACTACTCAAACAAAAATGAGTGATTTTTAATGTAACTATGGTTATGTTTTAGCAAGTATTTTGTTTTTTTGATTGGAAATTTAACGACCACCGTGAAAAACTCAATGGGATTTAGCAAGTATTAAGTATCCCATGCTATAACATAGAGTTAGTTTTCTCGATGTGCAAATTTTCATCCTTGGGAATACATTAATTGCGAAGAACATATGTAAAGAAGTTTTACCATTGGAACCTTAAGGCAGAAATTTTAGGTGGAACCACCTTAAAAAAATGATAAAAATAAAAACGGTGCATGGTAGCGAAATTTGGCTTCCTTTTAACCACAACATGGAGAGCCAAGGAATTTTCTGCCATTGACGAGAGCTTTAAAATGATGCATAACACGATGGGGTGTGATCTGTAGATATCCTAGACCAAAAGTTGCGAATTTTCCTCAGTAACACACTTGCGATTCAGCTTTTCTTTCTACCTTGAGGTCAGATTTTAGCTTGCGCACGCGCAGATGGACTTTCGTAGCTACATCCCATTTCAGCAGTGTCAGACTCGTCTCTAACGTTCGTCTAAATCTGATTAGTATAATACTAATAATAATAATAAATATTGTTTTGAAAAACCAAATGGTCAAAATACTTACTGTCGACGCCGTAGTTTAGTAAATATTTCATTTTATGACTGACATATTTTTTTCATTGGTTTTACGACAATCGCATTCATTAATCGACCAACCGAGGTAACACCTAATGTCAGAAATTAGTAAACCTTATTGTTTGTTGTTATGAGTTAATTCCACTTAGTATGTCTCGGTGTGGCCGTGAGTGACGCGAATAAATGTAATGTGTTGTACGTACATAAATGTGTACTCTCGAATCACTCGTTTTATTTCACTCCCACAAAGATCTTTAAATAAACGAATCACTCGTTTTATTTCACTCCCACAAAGATCTTGGCATGTGAAAGATGCATAGCATACCAGGGTACGCACCATTTCGATTTCTTTTGGTGCACCTGCCTAGTAGCCTGTTACCCTATCCTTGGCCCGGAGTATAACCGGAATACGTCGTATGATCTAACATTCCAGATTCTAAGAGCGTCATGCAGGAATGTTGTAATAATATGAGGAATTCATTGAGTGGCGCAGTTGCTGCAAACTGGTCGGTGGCAGAGACAACAGCACGTTGTCCAGAATCAAAGAGATCTCCATGGGATTTAAATCAGGGAACTATGCAGGCCATTGAAGCAAGGTAAACTCCGCAAGATGTTCTTGAAACCATTGGGTGACGATACTAACCATGTAAGTGAGTGCGTTTTGCTGCTGGATACGTCCATCTACTCAAGGATATGGCGTAGCTAATAATGGAAGAACTGTGTCGGCCACAATGCTGAGATACACCGTGACGTTCTTCTATAGGTATCAGCGAACTAATTTGTGCCATGAAAACATTCTCCACATCAGCGCGTTTCCGCTACAGGCCATCATGTATTGTTAGGTGTTGATAAGTGGTGTTGTCACCTGACAGGATGAATTCATGACCTCATGTTGATTGCACCAAATTTGGATCGCACCATTCGCCTAATGCAGAAAAGACCTTCATTGGTTCGTCCAGGTGATCTCTTGCCAGTATTCATCTGTTCAGTGTCGATACGTCCGTGCCCACTGGAGGAGGGCTTTCTTGTTCTGGCCCGAGAGCATCGGTACTCGCCATGCTCCTCGGCATGGTCCGATGCATGGTGCTTTAGGAAATGACCGTCATCCCATCAGTGTTGAATTTTGCAGTGATTTGTCGTGTTGCAGGCCTTTCTATTCTCTTGTATGATTATCGATGTCTCCTTTGACCTCTCTAATTCAGCAGCTGTCTTCGTTTACAGGAACTCTGATTTCTGGTAGTTTTTTGCGCGTTACATACACCATTCGCGTTAAATACTTGCGTATAAGCCCAGAGAACGCCCGTTTGGAAGGTGCCAGATCAGCTAGCTTTGCATCAACTATCACTCCAAGTTTAAAGCCACGCAGATCATTCATTTTTTCCCATTTCAGCGCTCAATTGAATATTACCTAATACTCGACGTGCTGATCTGCCTGACTTATACCAACCACAGTGCTAGGGTGCCGTCTTAGATGTTGGAGTGAGCCATTTATGTGACGCGTGCGGGTGTGCCTAATAAACTGCCATATCAGTGTATGTAAAAGTGTAGATGCCACAAAAATAATGTGATGACCACTTACACACTGAGATGACATTTTATTAGGAACGCCTTCACGTTATGTAATTGACGCTAATGAGTACTCCCAGGATGTTCAACTGAAATGTGTGCCGCACCGGTGGTGCAGTGGTCTAAGCGATGGCCTCTGATCATTTGTCAGAAGGGGGTTCGGATTCGAATCCCGGTGAGGCATGGATGTTGTGCTTGTCTTACGGGACTGGTTCTCTGCCTTCCCTGGAACCAGGGACCCTAAATTAGGGACGGGCGACTGCTTATAGCCCATTGAGTTGCTCACGATGGTCATTAAACCTCAAATAAAAGAACAAAAAAAAAACCCAACTGAAATGTGAAGTCAAATGGAACGAAAGTGGCGAGTCAAATGAAAGTAAGGCATACCACCCGCCGCCGACTGGTTGTTCCCACTGGCCTTGGCAAGTGTTTCTCGGACGCAGTCATCTGTTAGATTAGTAGTCTAGCCACAGTTGTTAGGAAAGGTTGCTGTGAAATCTAAGTTAGATTGTTTTGAACACGGGCCTGCACCCCAATGGACGCTCCAGCAGAAGAACAGCATGATGTGGTTGGATTTTTAACTGCTGAAGGTGTTTCACAACACGATATTTATCGCCGCATGTCAGCAGTTGTTGGTGAGCATTACATTTCATTGGTTGCAGTGAAGCAGACGCTTCAAAGAAGGACGTGGAAGTTCCAGCGACGACCCAAGACCAGGACAAAGCCATCGTGACATCACGCCAAACACATCAGCGTAGGGTGTATGCGTTAATCAGACAAGCTCATCGACGAAGTGTTCATGATTTGGCGAAAAGTGTGAACATCGGTCACGGGTCAGTGCAAAACATTATTCAAGAACATCTGAATTATCGGTTCCTTTGTCTTCTCAATCGACCATCGTTCGTCAACTGCAGGTACGTGGTTTCTTTTCCAGGCACCATCGAATGGGTAACCATGAACTGACAAACAATGTGTTGCTATCTGTATTAGATTGCTGTCAAATTCATAGAACGATAGTTTTTGCGACGTATCGTCACAGGTGATGATAAGTTAGTAAAATCATACATTGCATTGATTATGATAAGCTTTCCAATATACCAGAAATCATGACTCAAGTTATTACTTAAGTTATGAGGATAATGGCTGTGGAATAAATCTCGTCCTGTGTCCTGGACTTTGACCCCATTTCGATGATATTCAACAAAACCGTTTCAGCATACCTCCGGAACAACATACTAAAGGTTTGTCGCAATAGAATCATTTTCAGTCAAGTTATGAGGATAATGGATGTGGAATAAATCTCGCTCCTGTGCCCTGACCTTTGATCCCATTTCGATGATATTCAGCGGAACCGGTTCAGTGTACCTCCGGAACAACGTGTTAAAGTTTTGTCGCAATGAAATAATTTTTACGTAAGATATGACGCATAAGGTAAAATGGAATGGACCCGGCTGCTATGTCCTGACTTTCGACCCCATTTCGTCCCCTTTTAAGAGGGTTCGTCCCCAGGTGGTTCCCTACCACATAATAAAATTTCATCGAAATCGAGCCACTTTTACGCGAGTTATCGTGCGGACGGACGGACAGACAGACACAAACACAGACAAACAAAGCTAAAGCATATACACTTCTTCAACCTGCGGTTCGAAAGTGTAAAAAAGTGGATATTCCTACGTTATATTACCACTGAGAACAAGTGACTGAATCTACACATGAAAGTTTAGCAAGTAGTGCAAATAGGCTGGTTCGAGTGGAAAGACATTCTGTGCATTTGGAGGAATCGTGAGGGTCCTCTTCACTGGGAACTCGTGCCAGATAGATTGTGGACGGGAACATCGATGCATATCATCTGTAGTAGATACATGATGCTCAGCACCGACGCTAAACAGTGCTCATCAATAGGAGCTGGCTTTGCTGCGTTGGATAATATCCCAAGTAACACCTCCACACTAGTCTGCGGAGGACTGCAGTAATCAGAAGGAGTTGAGATCCTATCCCTTCCTCTATGAAATCCGAACCTTGCCCCATCCGACCATCACCTCCATGGTCCATTTCCTACATGGACGGTACCTCATTTTAATGATGTATATGGAATATGGCGTCAGAGAGTTTCTGTCCTTAAAAGCTGCGGAGTTCTACAGCCGTGGGATCGTGGCTCTGGTGGAACATTAGCAAAGGACTGTAAAAACAACGGCCTGTATTTTGCAGTATCAGGTGAGCTGGTATGGTTTTCTTGCGTCATTAATTATTTTAATTTGCAAATCGGACTCATCCTCGTAGATATTACTCCGATGCATCAGTAGAACTGCGCAACATGAAATAGAAGTAAGGTACGATCAAAAAGTTCCGAGACTAGGCCGATATACAACAAAGTACTTACGATACTATGACAAACTGAAGCTCTGTTATAACTCAAGGCGACATAAATCACACATTTGCAAGTTTCCCATATACTTGCAAATAAGCCATTCAAAGACTATTTACGGAAGTGCTACTTAAGAGAGGATTCTAAAAGTAGAGTATGTACTGAATCCTTCATGCAAAACGAGAGAAGCTCCCGTGAGCACACTTTCTCGGTGAATCTCAGAAGATGATTTTAAGAAATATTATATTTGTAATCCCGGGTCGGCAGAAAAGACGATACTTTAGGGGTGAGAACTTCACAGATGAAAATTCCCAGAAAGGAGGTAGAGAACACGCAGTCCTAAGTTGTTAAGAAGATATTTGTTTCTCAAAGCTGTAGCTTCTATAAGAATAATTTTCCTACAATCTAGAGTGAAGCTCACCTTTTATTCTAAGCATCAAACGACTAAATACTGATTTCTCGGTAAGTGTTTGGCCAATTAGAGAATATCAGTCGCAGTGTTATTCATGAAGTTTGAAGAAAACAAAGGAATTCTTGTATTGTTAATCGCAAAATTCTAACTGTTAGGGATACGAAAAAGTTTCCTCCGCCCCAAATAGCGGGCGCTAGAGAGGCCTAACCGCCCGGCGACCCGTGCTGTCAGTTGGTACATGAATCCAAGCATGGCGGTCAATAAAGTTCATTTGCGGCACTGTTTGTCATTCATGTTTAATTTAGGGAAAAGTGCGAGTGAAGCGTACGGCTCAATATGTCAGGCGTGTGGCGAAACGGTTATGTACGAGCGAACGTGTCGAGAATGGTTTGCCAAGTTTAAGAAAGGTGTTCTAAGCTTGGAAGACAAGCCACGTGCAGGTAGACCGCAGGAACTCGCAGACGAGGAGCTGGAATCGCTGTTGCAAGTGGATGCCACATAATCGACCACGCAACTTACGAAACGTTTGAAGGTGGCTAAATCGACGGTCGCACGACATCTGCAGGCCTTAGGGAAGATCCAGAAGATTGGTAAGTGGGTTCCGCATACTTTAACGGAGCGTAATGAGCGTATTGATCAACGATTGGGCATCTGCACGTCGTTTCTGAAGAGTTTTCAAGGGAAGAATTTCTTGTGAAAGGTTGTCACCGGGAATGAAAAGTGGCTCCATTGCGACAACATCGTACACAAGCGAACCTGGGTCGACCCAGGCCAGCCATCAACATCCTCTGCAAAACAGGATATCCACGGGGAAAAGGTGCTGTTGTGTGTGTGTGAGGTGGGATATGCATGCAGTGCTGTCTTCGAACTGTTGAAACCGGGCAAGCCGCCCCGGTGGCGCAGTGGTCTAAGGCGCTGGCCTCTGATCATTCGTCCAAAAGGGGTCCGGGTTCGAATCCCGGTGAGGCATGGATGTTGTGTTTGTCTTTCGGCACTGGCTCTCTCCCTTCCCTGGAACCAGTGACCCTAAATTAGGGACGGGCGACTGCTTATAGCCCATTGAGTTGCTCACGGTGGTCGTTAAACCTCCAACCAAAAAAAAAAAAAAAAAAAAAAGAAACCGGGCAAACCAATCACTGCACAACGATATAGCGATCAGTTAAAACTGAACGCCGCAGTCAAGCAAAAACGCCCATGGAGATGTAAAGAACTCTGCCCAGTCAATCTGTTACAAGATAATGCCAGACCACGTGTCGGGAATCAACCCTTGAATAGTTACACTGGGAGGTTTTACCACCCCCGGCTTAATTCCCGGAAATCGCACCCTCAGACTTTTATCTGTTTCGCTCTGTGCATCATACGCTATCCCAACAGCGGTTCACCACTGTCAGAGGTGGAAAATTTCGTCACTGCGTTCTTCAGCTCAAAACCCCGGGTCCTTCTATCACAGTGGCATTCATTTGTTGCCTGAAAAATGGCAAAACAGCATTGATGCTAACGGCCAATATTTCGTTGAATAAATGTGTACTGGTTTCCTGAATGTTCCTGTCTCCTTTCTCTTTAAAACAGCGGAAACTTTTGCATACGCCTAATAAATAAAACCGCAAGATTTATTTTTATTTGGCTCATGGCTTAGATCCCAAAAGATTTTACGACAAAGTAAAATGGACTTAGCAATAAATAAAAACAAAATGCGTTGAAACAAAAAGGTGTTGTGTTCCTAGCAAACATTCCTTAAAATAACATAACGTTTGAACAATTTTTTTTAATGCTATCAATTTGTCTGTAACAGAAAAAATACTCAGACGGAGAGCAATAGAAATGGGTTGTTCCTATAAGCTTACTTGATAAAAAGAATTACTTTGTAAAAAGAACAGTTGTTTTATCCGACAGAAGAAAAAGTCGTCTTTTAAGATTAAAAAATCTCCGCGGTACTTCTGGAACTGATTTTTGTCAGCAAGGCTAAAAACTGACGTTAAGAATTCAATAATTCCTTCTATCTTACAGTAAATATCTTGCTTGGAAATAACTTTTTTCAGCGCTAGGACCAATAAACCATAAAACAGGATTAAGAAATTTTTCTGACAGATAAAAATATATTTCTTGGAATATATAATAATTTTAATTTCCTACATGTAGTAATATAATATTCGGAAACCTGAAATACTATCAACATTTACGTTAATTGTGAGCATGCGGAGGAGATCTTTTCACATTTATGTATCATACACCGCAAGTTCGATGCGAAGAGGTTGAGCGGCCTGTACGACTAACACGGGTATGTTAGTCCTGATATTATGGCATATACCCTGATACTGATTTTAGTCATTTAAAGAAATAACATGGACACGTAATGGTTCGTAAAATAGTGCCAAAAAAGATTTTAAAGGTCTTCTATTGGCAATGTTTACTTGAACTACAAATGATATACTCTTTATAGAAAAATCCTTTTCAATATACAACGGCCGTTCCATTAAAACTGAGAGTAAAATCACACAAAATGAAGAAATATAAGCGCAACAAAATATATTATATTCTTCCGAGTATCTTCCCTCGGATGATATGTAACTGTCCCATTGTTCAGTTCACTTTTCAAAGCATGTGGCGAAGGCATTTTGGGGAAACTGCTTTAGCGCCCACTTTACAGCTTGAATAGCGCCAGCATCTGTGTTGAATGTTGCGCCACAGAACTTCTCTTTCATTGTTGGAAACAACCAGAAATCGCACGGGGTGAGATCAGGAATGTAGGCAGGCTTTGTCATGATTTCACAACTGCATTTTGTAAAAAACTGTTGAACACAAGCAGCGACATTTGGGAGGGAGTTATCATTTGGTAGGATCCACGTGCCCACCAGTTCCGGTCGCTTAATCGATATGTGTCCTCGCAGACGCTTCAAGACTGAAATGTAATATTCAGCATTTACAGTAATTTGTGGAGAAACGGCATGCTGGTAGACTACACCTTTATGATCGAAGAAAATTATCATAATCACCTTCCCAGCTGATTTGGATTGGCGGACTATTTTCGGAGAATTCGAGCCTGTGGGTTTCCAGACACTCGTTGCGCGCTTCGTGAGGGGGTCGAAATAGTGGACCCATGTTTCATCGGAAGTTATTACTGAGTTTAGAAAGTTTGCATCCTTTGCAGTCATTTGTTTCCTTTCATGATACACCTGAACTCTGGCTAACAATTGTTGTCTCGTCAGATATTGAGGTACCCATCTGGAACACACACGATGCAGTAGTAATTTGTAGCGTAAAATTCAGAATGCCGGAAGTTTTTGAAATATTAGTTGACGCCTCTATGTCTTCACACGTCATTCGTCGATCTTCTTGCAGGATTGCCCAAATAGTGTTAAAAATACACTCCGTAACAACACTTTCCGGCCGACCAGTCCTAGAAGCAAGTTCTGTCGACAAACTCCCTTTTTTGAAATCACGATGCCATCTAAAAATCGTTGACTCACCCAAACATTTATCTTTGTAAGATTTTTTCATTAAATCAGCTGTTTCTGTAGTCGTTTTACCCAAACGATAGCAAAATTTAAAAATTTAATCGCACAACGCATTTCACTTCTTAACTCTGAATCTCTCCCCTCCATAACTGTATGGCGAAATGCAGACGTACCTTAAACAACTACGCAATAACAAAACCAGAATCGTCTGCCACGGCTAATAACTGTTGCCATAGATACTACCTTAATTCAGTTAGTCGTCTGCGTGGTTATTTTTCCCCTTTGCTCTTTTGCCAACTCAAAAAAAAAATTACTCTCAATTTTTATGGAACGGCCTTTGTACAATATATACAAGGTGGGCCAATAAAGTTGCTGAATGCACGCTAAAAAAGAACAACAGTTTATATTTAAGGAAACTTACTTCACAGGCTTTCAAAATAATCATGTCTTTCCCTGTTATCGTCGGCAGCTGTGTCGTTACTTTCTCTTGAATGCCCAAAATGCTCACAAATCTCTTCTCTTTCAGCATTGATTAAAAAAATCAAAAGAGAGTACCCTGGTATTCTTTGTAGATAACTTACGCTATGCATCTTTCGCATGTCAAGATCTTTGTGGGTGTGAATGAAAACGAATGATTCGAGAGTGTACGTTTATTTACGTACAACAAATTACATTTATTAGCATCACTGACGACCGCGCCGAGCCACAGTCTGGTACATACTAAGTGAAATGAAATCATAACAACAAACAATAAGATCTACTAATTCTTAACAGTGAGCGGTACTTAGGTACGTGCTTAATGAATGCTATTCTCGTAAAACTAATGAAAGCAGATATGTGAAGAGTCCAAAAACAATATTTACTATTGTTATTAATATTATATTATATTATATTATATTATTTTATATTATATTATATTATATTATATTATATTATATTATATTATATTATATTATATTATATTATATTATATTATATTATATTATATAATTAAACACTGAGTGGCCACTTTATTATGACCACCCCTCAGTACTTTGTTGGGCCACCTTTTGCCTTTAACACTGCGTCGATTCTACGTGGCATGGACTCCACGAGATGTTGATAGGTTCTTTGTGGAATCTGAGACCATGCTTAATGAATATCACTTTCCAGGAGTGTGAGATTGCAGGGTTGTGGATCCAGCTGTCTGATGGCTCGTTCAACTTCATCCCACAAATGCTCAGTGGGGTTGGGATCTGGAGAATGTGGGGCCACCTAAGCAAAGTAAACTCACCGGCATGTTCCTGAACCCAATCCTGTACAGTACGAGCACTATGGCAGGACACATTTTGTTGTTGAAAGTAGCCATCGCCATTGGGATAAACCATCCACATGACAAGATGCACTTGGTCCACAACGATGTTTAGATATGATGTGCCAGTCAGAAGTTGATCAACACGAATTAAAGGGCCTAAAGCATGCCAGGAAAACATTCCCCAAACCATAACGTTGCCTCCACCAGCTTAAAGGGCTATAGCAATGCATTTGGGGTACATGCTTTCGTGCTGTTTCCGCCAAATTCTCACTCGGCCATCGGCATTGCGCAACTGAAAATGTGATTCATGGAACCCCATAATTTGTTTCCAATTATCGATTGTCCAATCCTTGTGCTCCTGTGCGAAATAGACACGTTTTCTCTTGTTAACTGCAGACAGCAAAGGTGTTCGAACAGGCCTTTGGCTGCCATATCCCATCCGATGCAGTGTACGGCGATCAGTGCGTGCAGATATCATTTGAGAGGATCCTTGATTAAGATGGTCTGTAATTTGCTGCACTGTTTTCCTTCTGTTGTCTGTTACCAGTCTGGACACTCTCCATTACGCCCGAGCAGTCACTAGTCGACGACGACCACACGTTGAACGTAGAGACCCAGTTTTTTGGCTGACAGTCCAGTCTTTAAACACTTTAACAACAGCTCCTCTGGAACATTTCACGAATGCCGCGGTTTCGGTGATACTCGCTCCATGACTCCAAGCTCCTACAATCATCCCACGTTGGAATTCCGTCAAATCGCACTTTTTACCCATCTCGTCACCCAAAAATCACTTCTACTACTGTCGCAAGTACTAAGCTTTCCCTTTTTATACTTGGTTCGCCCTATGGCGGCAGCAGCGTGCAGCCATAGCTCATTTGCTTAAAACTGTCAGGTGGTCATAATAAAGTGGCCACTCAGTGTATATTATATATTATTATTATTATTATTATTATTATTATTATTATTATTATTATTATTATTATTATTATTATTATTATTATATATTATATACACTCACGGAAAAAAATCCCATCACCAAGAAGGGGTTGTGTTAAATAAACGACAGTTGGTAGGCGGTGAGAGTACATCTGTAAGATGACGTCTATGCAAATTTCGCGCTCGGCGCATACGTGTGGCGCTAGTAGCGCCCCTCGGAACATGCAATGCAAATTGGCTCTAAATACGCGCTGTAACGTTCGTGAGCGTTAGTTATCGTTGAGATTCGACGTAGTGTGTTGATGTTAGTCAAGAATGCCTTTAAGAAGGCGAAGAAGCCATTATCAGCAGCTAACGGAGTTTGAACGTGGTCGTGTAATAGGGCTACGAGAAGGTGGATTTTCTTTCCGCAATATTGCAGAACGACTTGGCAGGAATGTAGCCACTGTGCATGATTGTTAGCAGCGGTGGTCAAGGGAAGGTATTGCCTCAAGAAGACCGGGTTCCGGCCGGCCACGTGGCACTACTGAGAGGGATGACCGCCGTGTACGGCGTATGGCCGTGGCGCATCGTACCGCGTCTGCGGCAGCAATTCGAGCTGCAGTTGCCACCACAGTGACACAACGAACTGTTACAAATCGGTTACTTGAAGGACAGCTCCGAGCTAGACGCCCTGTAGCGTGCATTCCACTTACTCCAAACCACTGCTGTTTGCGACGTCAGTGGTGTCAAGCTAGAGCTCATTGGAGGACGGAGTGGAGATCTGTTGTGTTTTCTGATGAAAGCCGGTTCTCCCTGGGTGCCAGTGATGGCCGTGTGTTGGTTAGAAAGAGGCCAGGTGAGCGCCTGCAACCAACCTGTCTGCGGCCGAGACACACTGGACCTACCCCTGGAGTTATGGTCTGGGGAGCAATTTCCTATGACAGCAGGAGCACTCTCGTGGTTATCCCACGCACCCTGACGGCACAGTTGTACGTCGGTCTATTGATTCAACCTGTTGTGCTGCCGTTCATGAACAGCATTCCAGGGGGTGTTTTCCAACAGGATAACGCTTGTCCGCTGTTGTAACCCAACATGCTCTACAGAGTGTCAACATGTTGACGTGGCTTGCTAGATCACCAGATCTTTCACCTATCGAGCACGTATGGGAGATCGTTGGACAACAACTCCAGCGTCACCCCCAACCAGCATTAACCGTCCCTGTATTGACCGACCAAGTGCAACAGGCATAAAACTCCATCCCACAAACTGACATCCAGCACCTGTACGACACAACGCATGAACGTTTGCGTGCTTTCATTCAACATTCTGGCGGTTACCCAGGTTATTAATGTACCAGCATTTCACATTTAAAATGGCTCTTCTCGCGCTTACATTAAGCTGTGATCTTGAAACCTTAATCGATTAAATATGTTACCTATACAAATGTATTGCCGCCATTTCATTCCTCTACAACTATTTTTTCGTGGTGTTGGGATTTTTTTCCGTCAGTCTATTATTATTATACATTATTCAGATTTAGACGAACGTAAGAAACGACCCTGGCGCCGATGAAATGGGATGTAGCTACGAAAGTCTATCTGCGCATGCGAATGCGTAAGCTAAAATCTGACCTCGAGGTAGAACGAAAAGCTGAATCACAAGTGCATTTGTGAGAGGGATTGTTAACTTTTGGTCTAGGATACCTACTGCTAACATCATATCGAGTTATACATCACTTTAAAGCTCTCGTCAGTTGCAGGTAACTCGGTTGTAAGAAGTTTGAGAGGAATTTAAATTTTGCTACGACGTTTATTTTACTGCTATCGGGAAAGATAAAATGCTATACCTTTTATTACATTAGGACTGCCATGAGATTTTGTTACATTTATGTAAAATGTGATGAATCAGTGCTCGGCGATAGTTTAGTAAAATATACTGTTGAGTGCCAATGAAATTAACGTAGTCAAAACCATTGCTGAAATCTGATCGCATGCTGTTCCATGAAGTAATAAGATGCGTTACTTCATGGAATAGCATGCGATCAGATTTCAGCAATGGTTTTGACTACTTCCGTTATCCATTTTCGTTACATCAAAATCTTTTATTTCGATTTACTTTACTTCTGTAGTGAAAGATGCATAGCTTCAAGAAGTAGACAGCAGGTGCCAGCTCAGTCGACTACTGTGGGTTATTCGACCCAGAAACGTCTTACTTGATTTGAATTTTTCTTTTTTTTTTATTATTACTCGATTCTGTGGACATCTTGCTTCGTACATCTGAAACAGATCTCGTGCTTTCATGAGGACTGTTTCATGATTTATACTCAGTTTCTCAGCGATCATTCGCACACTCAGTCGACGATTATTCGCTTTAAACTCACAACCGTTTTCAGAGATTTCAAGATTTTTGGAAGTCTCAGGCCTACCACTCCGGGGAGACGTCATCAATGGAAGCACTTGATCCAGTCGAAAGCACACTTCAAAGGCGCTGCTTCATCCCCGTAGACTTCTTTCAGCCATGTATGTTTTTGCGATGGGGATGTTCATGATTTGGAACATAATTTGATATTGATTCTTTGTTTTCTTTTTGTCCGCCAACAACATGCATTTATACTACACATGCATACATATCACTAAGCTGTTCTCTAAGATTCAGAGGTTAGCTCCAAAAAGAAATATAAACAACCAGATAATTTTTAACTGATTATTTTATTCCCCGACGTACTCAGGATCTTCTATACTTCATATTCATAACCTTTTTTCACGCAGACACTCCTGAATCTGATCCTGTCATGACTTCCTTGGAATTCCTCTGTCTTTCCTTCCTGCCACTTGGGCTAAAAAGATTTACTTACTAAGTATATCCCATTAATATGCTTCGGTACTTTGGTCATCCTTTCACCATGGCCAAACCACCGAAGCATATTATAGTTTCCACCCTGCTAGCAATATTTTGCTTCACATTACACAACTGCAACACATCTACATTCCTCACACGTTCAGAACGTGTCTTACCGCAAACCTACCGGAAGTAACTCATTTCTCCAGCACACAAACGCCTCCTATGTTTCTTCTGTAGTACCCAGGTTTTACTGCCATACATCAGAATAGGAAAAATTACACTTTCATACACAGCCATGCGGGACTCTCTTGAGAACCCATCATCCCTGTGAAAACCTCCCAAAGTAGCTATGACTTTCAATGAAGAATTCACTCGCCTGCTAATTTCACCATCCAGTTTCTTCTCTCTGTCAAACATGATTCTTAGATACACAAACTCACTCACCTGATCAATCACTGTGCCACTTAAATTTATATTACATTCAGTACTTCCAGTTCCTCGCTCAAAAACCATACATTTGGTTTTTCCCGTATGTATACTGAGTTTGGATTTCATGCAGACTTCGTACATCCGGGACAACATAATCTGCAACTCGCTTTTGCTCTCTGCCAACAGGACAGTGTCGTCAGCATACAGCAAACTGCACACACGGATATCACTAAGACATGCATAAACCAGTATTATCTATTTTGGCATGCACGCATGCACGCATCCATAAATATATTAAACAGCCATGGTGACATTACACAACCTTGTCTGACTCCTGCACCAAATAGAAAACCATTTTTATTAAACACCATTCAGTCGTACACGAGCTCTACTGCCAGCATACATGGCTTTTATACTATTATTTACAACAGTTAAATCAAATGTCGCCACACGCTTTCTGAGTGATGGTGTCTCTTATAACTGTGTGACGGTAACGGACATGTCTGCGTCGCGCCAGTTGCCTCATCTTTCAGAACTTTTTCTTTTAAGCGTTATGGCAGCATTCACTGCCATACCTTTTATTTTCAGAGTGTACACATACACTGAGTTAGCTCTGCATTAGGACCCCCACCCCTCTCGTCTCACATATTCTGAAACACCAAGTGATATCAAAGTCACGTGCGTCTACTATGAACTGAGCACACTTGTACGTTGTCAGTAAACGTTTGCCAAGAATGGGGGAACGTGGGGGCGTAAGCCAATTTGACTGCAGCCAAATATTTGGGACCCGAAGTACTGGTGTCAGTATTTCGATCAGGAACAGCCGAATTTTTTGGCTGCTCCCGTACTATGCTATCAAGGGTGTACCAGGGCTGAATTTACCAATCACAGACATGCAACAAGAGGGTTCACATTGGTCAGCCACACACGATCGATCCTAAAGGTGAGCATCGAGTGTCACCATTGGTATCTTCGCAACGACGTAAAACAGTTACCAAGCTCGCCCACCAGTACAACAGCGGTGCATTTCGACCTATTTCTACATGCACCATGCCCTGTACCTTGCTTCACCTGGGGTTCCACTACAGCCGGCGATTAAATAGAGTGCCCGCCCAGTCGTTCCAAACAACACTTGGTATGGGCCAAGAAACGTCCGCAATGGATATTCGACAGATATATAAAGGTCGTCTGCATTGATGAGGCCCGTTTCCTTCTGCACTATGCTAATGGCCTGGTAAGCATATGGCGTAAACAGCATGAATCCCAATCTTCTGGTTGCACAGTTGGGGTTCAACAAGCCGGTAGAAGTGGTGTTCTAGTCTGAGGAAGTTTTTCCTGGCAACCTTGTCATCTCACAAACACTGAATGATGACGCTACAGGGACTTGCTAGCTGACCGTTTGCACTCATACCTACAGTGGATTTATGCTGACAACAGTGCCATGTTTCAGCAGGACAACGCGTCGTGTCATCGGGCTCGTATAGCTAATCAGTGGTTGTAGGAACATGACAACGAATTCGCCACATTGCCTTGGATCTCAAACTTCCCTGCCTGTAACCCGATTTTATATTTGTGGAAATGCTACAGCAGAACGTGCAAACTGCTGAACCTTCACCTACTTTACAACCAAACTAAAGATCGTATACTTGATTGATTAACATTGCAAATAGTCCCTGTTCCTTCTCTGGAGTAAATTCAAGACACAAGTTACAGAACAAGTTAGAAGAATTAACACATTTATGTATATTAAGATAATACAACGTCATTTATCACAAAAATTTATTTTTCAAGTGGACCATGGTTTCACTGCGTATTGACCTAGCTTCATCATGACGAATGGCGAGTAAATATTCAAATTGTATGTGATATCATCAATGGTGTTTACAGTCACGGGGTTTGGTTAGTTACTTCTACGCGCTTGATGGAAATGGTGTAGATGCCAGGTCATTGGCAACTTGCGAAAAATTCTGATATATATGGAAAGTTTCCAAAATATCAAGTCTGGTGGTTGAATCTGGTTTGTCAATTAGTTTTGCTTCTTCAAAGAGAAATTTATGGTCGTTTTCGTAACAGTGTTTAACCATCGATGACTTCATTAGGCCACAGTTCCGAATGTAGGTCTTATGCTCCTTCAATCAAAAACGCAAGGCTCTACTGGTCTGTTTTACATAAGAAGAGGCACATTCATATGGAATTTGATAAATTGAACCCGAGGTTTTGTTTTCAACATAGTTCTTTGGTCCTAAAAAGTTCATTTGTTTATGAGTTTAAAAATCACTTTGAAATCAAAGGTTTTGAAAATTATTTAAATTTTGAAGGCAATGTCATGGGAAATGGAATAAAGGCAAAGTTTTCTCGTAATGGGCAAATCACAAGAGTTAACGTGAAGATAGGTTTCGGTTTCCGGAATTTTGTTAGAGCCTTGTCTACATTGGAAGGGTTGCATCCTCACTGTACTGCAACACGTTTAAGGAAATCAAATTTTTTTGCTAAACAGCTTTTATCCGAACTGCCTTTATCCTTAAGCGTGTTTTAGTATAGCGAGGACACAACCCTTCTGTTATAGACAAGGCTCTAACAAAATTCGAGAACCGAAATCTATCTCCACGTTAACTCCTGTGATGCACCCATTACGAGAAGTTTGCCATTATCCAATTTTCCCGTGACATTGCCTTCAAATTTTCAAAAATTCTCAAACCCTTTAAATTTAAAGGGATTTTTAAACCCAAAAGGAACTTTTTAGGATCAAAAGACTATGTCGAAGACAAGAACTCGTGGGGAATGTGAATGTAGCGCTCCGTATATAGGACAGACCAGTAGAGCCTTGCATTTTCGATTGAAGGAGCACAAGACCTACATTCGGAACTTTGACCTAAAGAAGTCATCGATGGCTAAACACTGTTACGAAAAAACCATAAATTTCTCTTTGAAGAAGCAAAACTAATTGATAAGCCAGATTCAACCACAAAACTTGATATTTTGGAAACTTTCCATATATATCAGAATTCTTCGCAATTTGCTAATGACATGGCATCCACATTATTTATATCAAGCGCGTGGAAGCATCTTACCAAAACCCATGACTGTAAACACCATTTATGGTATCATATACAATTTGAATATTTACGTGCCATTCGTTCTGATGAAGCTAGGTCACTACCTCGCAAAATCATGGTCGACTTGAAAAACTAAATATTTGTGACAAACGACGTTGTATTATCTTAATATCATTACAAGACTGTAGTCTTTGAATTCAAGAATAACGCATTTATGGTTATGCGTCAATTCCTCGCGTTTCCAGTTAGTTACATACAAATCGTATGCAACCAAAGCATAGTACTTTGTTTGTCTTTGTATCCGTCTCTATTTCTCTCTTGCAAGAACGGTACTTCCTTTGAGAAATGTTGATTTTCTGAAATTTTCCCGTTTTCCATGGACAGAAAATATGTACAAGATTTCAAACATCACGCATGCAGCCCTCTGATAGTCAGTTGGCCTATTTAATTTGCAGTTTCGCTTCTAGCTGGGGAGATTGAAGAAAGTCTTTTGGTGACTGAGAGAGATAGGCACGCGCACAGGACTATTGATTTTTTCTCTTTCTTTCATCTGCCTAAATATCCATCAGTTTGCAGAAACGATACTACCGCTTCAAAAAATCGGATTATAAAACTTCCTTTTCTGCCGAATAAGATAATATATGAGCCTGATTTTGAGACATGTATCCGTCTGTCTAACCATTAGTAAGTTAGTCTGTCGGTCTTCCCGCAAAACTTATATTTCCACTTCAAAAAGTGGGATTGCTAAAACGTTTTTCATATTAGATGGAGAAAGTATGTGCATGTGAATTGAGAGTTCTCTCCTTCCGTCCATCAGTTCATCAGTTTGTCTATTGGTCCGGCGTTCTGAGAAGTTGTATCTGTTCCTCTTACAGTCAAATTGAAGGAATTCGTTGATTTGACTGTAAGAGGAACTTTGTCCTTGATAATCTTCTTTATTTGAGTCTTACCGCAGTTAAATGATTCTGATAACTTCTTTCCAGATTTTTTACTTTCATGCAATTTTAGGACTTTAACACGCTGTTCAAGAGATAAAAAACCCGTTTTTTAGACATTACAAGAAGCGAAAATCATCCACGTGAAATCGTGAATGAACACTAGATTCACCACTGTCCCGAGACGACAAAATTTCTTTCTTTCGTCCGAAAATGCAATGCTCGAATATCCGCCCTCGAATCAGCAATCAGCAATCACACGTCAAGGTCAGACAGCTGTCTCCCCTTCACTTGTTCCCCTGCGTCCAAGAGGGTCGAATTCTTCTTTTAGGGAGTTAAGGAGGGAAAACCGGTCGCTCGTGGAAGTTGGCCTAATCATTCATATGGGGCTTTCTAACATTACGTCTACGGTCTAAAATTCCAAGACTAAGAAAATCGGTCGTTAGGGGGTCGGGTCTTTATATAGGCTTTATATAGGGGTAGTCACTCGGAGAGGTTTCACTGTATTACGAGAACGGATATATTCTCCCAAGTAAGTTAAATGTTTTCTTCATTGTTGTTCATAATATCTTTGGCTGTAATTGCATAGATGATGCTTTTTACCACTATGAGGGAATATATGCTTTAAAGACTCAAATAAATGAAGGAATATATGGACATTACATCATGTTCAAAATATACACTCACTTCCAAAAGTGAAGCACGGAGCAGTAAGATGTGAAAAAATGGAGAAGTACTGCTTGGTTTGACACGAAAAGCGGCAGGAACGTAGGAAATATGTTTATTAATGAATCAAAACAAAGAAATACAGACAGAGATGAAAATAATATTGAATTTTCAGAAGTTATAAGATGACGTCAAAATTGGAGTCATTTACAAAGTGAGTAATAAAGTCACAACAAACAATAAAACCCGACATTAATAGGGTATGTGAGCACCCTCATCTGCATACAAAGTTTACAACATCTGACCATGTTTTTTATGAGGTGATCAACCACCGCAGAGTCCAGTAATCCCCATTCCTCTTGTAGAGCAGTTTCCAAAGCTGTGAGAGTGGTTGGGGGCGGGAGACGTGAACACACAGCACGGCCGAGGGCATCCCAAAGATTTTCAATGGGATAAAGGTCGGGCGAGTACGCCGGCCACTCCATACGCGCAATCCAATCACTCTCCAGGTAGTCGTCGACGATGGCAGCTTTATGGGGACGCGCATTATCGTCCATTAAAACGAAGGCAGGACCAACTGCTGCAGCGCACAATCGCACAGTGGGGTCTAGGACTTCATCCCGATACCGTACAGCCGTCACAGAACCCCGTCTGTAGATGTGGAGGTCGGTGCGATATCCCAACGAAATTCCTTCCCAGATCATGATGCTTCCACCTCGGAATGCATAATGTTCGGTGATGTTCTGGGGTCGATTGCGTGTGCCTTCTTCCCTCCACACCCGTACACGCTTGTCATCGGGTTGCAGGGCAAATCTGGACTCATCGGTGAACATAACGTTGCCCCAATCAGACACAGTCCAATTGACATGTTGGCGACACCACTTTAATCGTGCCCTTCTGGATTGGACGGATAGAGGAACACAAACCCGTGGTACTCGGGCGTACAGTCCCTTCATGTGTAGCCTTCGACGCACAGTAGCGGCAGATATCGTCTTACCAAAGGCCGCCGTAACCATAGATGTCACACGTGTGGACGTCGCTCTTCGATTCTGCTTGGCTACAACAGCAATATATCGGTCTTCCGCGGGGGACGTAACCCTTGGGCGACTGGCCACAGGTCTGCGGACAACTGTTTGGCTGGTTAGAAATTGTTTCCATAAACGTGAAATGACGGAATGATTCACGCCGAAGAAACAAGCAACATCTGTGATTGTTTGTCCTGCTTCAATGCATCCGATGGCACGCCAGTGCTCATAATCTTCCAATCGTCTTCTGGAAGCAATAAAATCAAATCTGTCTTCAAAACAAATCCTCCGACAGTTCTCAACACCTTGTAGCAGCACTTGCATGCAACTCCTGTACCCCTTCAGAGTGCTGGCTTCTTATACGACTGCCTGTTTTGCATATTTCTCGGCAAGACACCGTGATTCGCTGTTACCTACCACATTTGCATACTTCCATGTACCGCTGCAGGGTATTGCAGCCTCTCCAATTCCGATTGGCTTCCGGAAATTAACTTTTCCCTCAGCGTGCTTAACTTTTGGAAGCTAGTGTATTATTTATCTATAGAACAATGTTTTTTTGGTTTGAATATAGGACTCTTAACAATTTTTGAACACCCTCTCTTGTTCATTTCAATTTTTTGTATTTCATGTTCAAAAAATCAAACCTCGGGACTCATGTTCAATATCCAAATAGTCACATTTGGGGCCTAAGGATTGTTTGCAATTGAGGGTTTTCGAATATAGAATACTAAATTATCAATGTGTATCGCTTTCTTCATCCGTCTGTCTGTCTTTTTCTTCTACAGAAATGATATTTATGAATCAAATTGCCAAAATTCTTTCTTTGCTGTATAGGGGGATACATCATCATAAGATTCTCCGTCTGTCAATCATTCAGCAGCTTGTTTTTCCATCAGGACACAAAACCATTATCCCCGATCCTAATTGCGAGACAGAAGAAAATCTTTCTGTGACTGACTGATCAAGACAGTAATGCACATAGTATCGAGTTTTGTCATTTTCTTCATCCGCGTGTCTGCAAAAAAGTCACTTCGGCATTAGAAGCGGATATATATTTTTTTGCAGAGGGACGGACCAAAAAACTGACGAAAAGATTAATGTACGGAGAGGTTTCTGAAACCTTGTGCTCATGTTTTCCTCTATAGGACAAAGAAAGAATTTTAAAAATCCGGTCTTTTTATTGGGAAGTATCTTTTCTGAGCCGGACAGACAGATGAATGAAGGGACGATATACCACATGCTTGCCTCTATCAGTCACAGGAAGAATTTATTCCTTCTGATTTTTGGAAGATTCGATATCATTTCTGCAAACGGACACACAGGCAGAAGGGATGAACAAATGGATGTATATATGAATTCAGGTACGCGTTTCCTCCATTAAGTAGAGGAAGGCTTTGGAAATATTACATTTTGAAGTTAAGATATAAATTCTTCGGAAAGACAAACAGACGAACTGACGAATGGATAGACAGAGTCCTCCTATAAACCAGAGAAAAAAATAATTAACAATCCAACAGTTTGAAACAAAAGTATCAATTTAGCAGACTGGCAGACGGGTAGATGAAAGAAATAATGGACATCGATAATTTTGTGCGCATGCTTGTATCTGTCAGTCAGAGATAATTGATTCAATTTGCAGTGGAGATCTCATATCTGAGGACGGTTAGACAGAAGGATGAAGGGAAAAGACAGATACTGATAACACTGGAGAACATTTTTTTCTTATTTTATGCTGCATGAGATTTTTTAAACTGATTCTAAGTATTTTTTCAACGCTGATTTCAAATCTGAAATCGGTTTTTCTCTACATGCCCTAGTTTTCATGCAATGAGAACAGCACGAGTCGGAATGGTAAGCACGTGCATCGGGACGACCTTATACAGCCGGTCAGGCACAGCGCTACGACCCCTCCTTGCTTGCGTCATATGCGCGGCCGAGCGTGATACTCGAATCATTTACATGTCTTACGATGTTAAACGTATCCACCAAGTTTCATTCCGTCGGTTGTTTCCTTCTGGGTGCAATTTTTTTTTGACATACAGTGTACTTCGGTCGCCTGAAGCGGCCGTCCGAGAGTTGTGACGTACTACAGAGGTAAAGCACGTGTCAATGCAGCGAAACATTCCGCCTGTGTAGCTTAGTTGGAGTGAGTGGGCGCGGTTTCCATCCTCGTCACGGACGAATTTGTGTTTTCACACCGACGCCCGAACGTAAAACGTGGATGCACTGGTCGTTGGGTTCTTCGAAAAACGCGTGATGTTTATTCCACACATCATCCAGAATGAATGGAAATTCGTTCAAAAAAAAATTAAGAAGAAGATTATGTGACGTGCGACAGAGGTAAAGTGCGTGTTAAGACGACAAATATGCAGCGATACATTCCGTTCGTGCAGCTTAGTTGAGAGGGCAACTTACTCCGGAGTGAGGGGTTGCGATTTCAATCTCCGTCACGGACAAATTTGTGTTTTCACAGAGTTCGACAACGCAGTGGAATGAGTTGTTTATCTCCAGAATATCTGTAGACACCTTTCATTGTGAAGTAGGGTCGACGCATGTCAGCGTAAGTCGTTTTGTAGTGAAAGTCTGAGTAACACGTTAGTACGTAGTTGGTCATAATGTAATTATAGCTCACGAACGTATACTGGGAAAATGTGCCCTTTCAGATGTTGATTTTCTGAGACATTTGGCATCTTGAAGCACTAATGTAACATGAGAAAAAGTTGCTCAAACGATATGAAATAGCGATCGGTTCACAGTTAACAAATTCAGCACAAACATGAGCATGAAAAACAGCAAATGAAAGTACATTGAAGATGGGTAAATTAAAAGAAGTAGGAAACTTCTTTCTCACTTTTCATGTTCCCGCTTTTATGGTAAGTCATTAGACTAGGGAATTATCCAGAATTTTGAATTTCATGTTCTTGGTTTTGGTAATATTAAAAAAGAAACAAGAAGGTCATTGACTTTCCCAATATTTAGATCGTTTCCATAGTGAAAATTTTTGTTTCCTACGACTATTTTCTGTAAGCTCCCTTTTTAAGCGAAGCAAAAAGTTATTTCCATCTCAAATTGTTGCTCGATGGTCGAATGGCCACATACGCGTCTTCTGACTTGTCTTTTGAGAAGATCCCAAGATCCGTCCTTCAGACGAGATAGGGCTGATTTGTTCGTTCAATGGCGCTCGTTGGTTCAGAATCTTCATGAAGTCAGCAGAGTTGGAAACGGGTTAAAAATTTCGGACCCGAACCCGTCCCGGACTTCCCATAACTAGACACGGCCAGGACTTAACCCGGACCCGTAAGTGACGCGGACCAATCTGCTTTGAACTATGAATTCGAAACTCAATTTATATATATATATATCTATATATCATCATCATCATTGTCAACCATTATCAATCCACTGCTGGACGAAGGTCTCCCCAAGTTTCCTCCCACAACGGTCTGTCTTGTGCCAGTCTCCTCCATGTCACCCCTGCATACTTTCGAATTTCATCCACCCATCTCCCATGTGGTCTTCTTCTGGGTCTTTTCCTGTCCCTTGGAATCCAATCTAAAATTTCGGCTGTCCATCGATGATCTGTCCTTCTGGCAGTATGTCCAGCCCATTGCCATTTCAGGGATTTAACTCTGATCATGATGTCTTCCACTCTTGTCATTTTTCGGATCCACGAGTTCCTCTTCTTATCTCTCCTGGTTACACCAAGCATGCACCTCTCCATGCTGCTTTGAGGTTGTCTGCAGCCTTTGTATGTCTCTTTTAGTTAAGGTCCCGTCTCTGCACCATACGTAAGCACTGGAAGGATGCATTGATCAAACACTTTTCTTTTAAGACATAATGGCATATTGCTCTTGAAAATTATGCTGTTTCTTCCAAAAGCTCTCCAGGCAAGTTTTGTACGCCGATTAATTTCTTCATCAATGTGACCCTCACTTGATATCTGCTGTCCAAGATAAACGTACGTGTCTGTTATCTCCAGCTTTTCTCCATCAATCGATAAATCTTCATTTCCTGTAAAAGCATTGAACATCACTTTTGTCTTCTGAAAGTTCATTTTTAATCCCACTTCTTTACTCTTGTCAGCAAGTTCCTGGATCATACTCTGCAGCTCTGATGGGCTAGTTGCAAAAATGACTACGTCATCAGCAAAGCGAAGGTGGGTTAGATAATCTCCATTAATCTTTATCCCCTTGTTTTCCCAGCTCAGCGACTGAAAAACACCCTCCAATGTGGCATTGAAGAGCTTCGGAGATATGGTGTCACCTTGTCTCACTCCTTTCCAATTTTTACGTGTGTTGTATTTTCAAACAGCCTAATCTTTGCACTTGCATTTTCATAGATGTTATTAATAATATTAATGTATGCATCTTCAATACCGCATGTTTTCAGAGCCATTGTAACTGCTGATGGTTTCACCGAATCAAAGGCTTTTTCATAATCGATAAAAGCCATGCACAACGGAAGTTCATATTCCCTCGCTCTTTCAATTAGTTCTCTCAGCACGTGGATATGATCTATTGTGCTGTAGCCACTCCTGAATCCAGCTTGTTCTCTCGGTTGAGCCATGTCCAGTGTTACCTTCAAGCGGTGTGAAAGAACTTTAGTGAAGATTTTATAAACTACTGATAGGAGGCTGATAAGTCTGTAGTTTCCGAGATCCTCAATGTCACCTTTCTTATGTAGCAGGATCATTGTAGCGGTGTTCCAATCCTCAGGAATCTTTCCTTCATTAAGGCATCGAGTGAAAATTTGGGCGAGTACTGTTTCGATTTCTCCACTTGCTTCTTGTATGATGTCTACAGTAATTCCATCTTCTCCTGGAGCTTTTCCCCGCTTCATGTTCTTGATTGCATGTGCAACTTCTGCTGGAAGGACTGGAGGAACTCTGGTACTGGTATCTTTCATGATGTCTAGAGTGCATGTATCATCCCTTTCATATAATTTGGAGTAGAAATCTTTCACTCTTGTCAAAATTTCGCCTCTATTTCTTGTTACAGAACCATCTTCTTTTCTCAGTGCTATAATCTGTTTTCTTCCCTTACTGAGATGTCCCTTTGCTATCTTTAGGCTTTGGTTGTTTTCAATTGCTTTCCTCACTAGTTCACAGTTGAATTTCCTTACGTCTTCAGTGATACTTTTTCTTACTGTCTTGCATAGCTCTATATATTCCACTTTGGAAGTCACATCTTTAGTTGTCCTCATCTGTCTTCTTTTTTGCATCAACATTTTGGTTTTTCCTGATAATTTGTTCACATGCAATTTGTTCTTAGACCCAGCTAATTTTGTTGCTGTTTCCATAAGAGCTTTGGTTACTTTTCTGTTAACTTCAGAGATGTCCACTTCTTCCGATGTGAGGCCTTCTAAAGCAGAGAACCTGTTCTTCAGTTCTAACTTGAAGGTATTATGGTGTTTTTTAAGGTTGGTTATGTCAATAGATTTTGTTTGTCTTATGAGCTTGCCACGTTCAAGTTTAGTGTTGAGGTGCATCTTACATCTCACCAATCTATGGTCACTACCTGTGTTGAACTTGTTTAGCACACTGCAGTCTTCTATGACGAATTTTTTGTTACACATAATAAAATCAATTTCACTTGTCGTCCCATTTGGATGTCTCCATGTCCATTTCCTGTGTGGCTTTTTCTTGAAGAAGGAGTTCAAGATGAAAAACCCTTCTGCCTCTGCAAACTCAACGAGAGTATTTCCACGCTGGTTTCTGTTGCCATGACCGAATTTACCTACTGAAGTTTCATTCTGTTGCCGTTGCCCTATTTTTGCATTGAAATCTCCCATAATTATTTTCAAGTGCTGCTTACCTTTATTATTTAGATGACAAATTTCCTCATAAAATTCTTCAATTTCTTCTTCAGGATGACTTGTGGTGGGTGCATAAGTTTGAATAATATGAGCCTGGTATCTTTTTGAGAGTTGGATAACAAGTCGTGCAGCTCTGTCAGAGGAACTTTCAACTTCTACAACTTTATCCTTCAGTTTCTTGTTTATTATAAATCCAACACCACTAGTTCTGCCAGTATCTGTCCCACGATAGTAGAAGAGATGTCCACTTTTCAGTTCGATGAGATCTTCTCCTTTTCTCCTTACCTCACTTAGCCCCACGATGTCCCACTTGATCCTTTGTAGTTCCTCTTCCAATTCAAGAAGCCTTGAATCAGAAGATAGGGAGCGTCCATTGTAAGTAGCCAAGGTCAGCATCAGATGGCAGCCTAGTCCGGTTCTCCGGGGATTCTTAGCACCCTCTGCCTTCATGTCGCACTGGCCGCTGCCTTGGCCAGGTACATTCCAGCTGCCGGAGACTGAGGGCCAAGATTTAAGTTGTGGAATCATTTTGGAGGGTTTGGCCATAACTCACCACGCTGGCCAAGCGGGTTGGTGAGTGTGGGATAGAATTTCCTCTAATCCCGATGGTATAGTTATACCGCTATGGGCGGTCGTCAGAGCCCCTTTGGTGGGAACAGGATGCACCACGAGAAGGCGGGGTTGACATTTGTCAAGGAGAGGCTGTGATGTTACGCATCACCTGACCTTACATCCCATATATATATATATATATATGGGGGATGTAAGGTCAGGTGATGCGTAACATCACAGCCTCTCCTTGACAAATGACAACCCCGCCTTCTCGTGGTGCATCCTGTTCCCACTAAAGGGGCTCTGACGACCGCCAATAGCGGTATAACTATACCATCGGGATTAGAGGAAATTCTATCATACACTCACCAACCCGCTTGGCCAGCGTGGTGAGTTATAGCCAAACCCCTCCAAAATGTTTCCACAACTTAAATCTTGGCCCTCAGTCTCCGGCAGCTGGAATGTACCTGGCGAAGGCAGCGGCCAGTGCGACATGAAGGCAGAGGGTGCTAAGAATCCCCGGAGGATCGGACTAGGCTGCCATCTGATGCTGACATTGGCTACGTATAATTCACGCTCCCTATCTTCTGATTCAAGGCTTCTTGAATTGGAAGAGGAACTACAAAGGATCAAGTGGGACATCGTGGAGCTAAGTGAGGTAAGGAGAAAAGGAGAAGATCTCATCGAACTGAAAAGTGGACATCTCTTCTACTATCGTGGGACAGACACTGGCGGAACTAGTGGTGTTGGATTTATAATAAACAAGAAACTGAAGGATAAAGTTGTAGAAGTTGAAAGTTCCTCTGACAGAGCTGCACGACTTGTTATCCAACTCTCGAAAAGATACCAGGCTCAGATTATTCAAACTTATGCACCCACCACAAGTCATCCTGAAGAAGAAATTGAAGCATTTTATGAGGAAATTTGTCATCTAAATAATAAAGGTAAGCAGCACTTGAAAATAATTATGGGAGATTTCAATGCAAAAATAGGGCAACGGCAACAGAATGAAACTTCAGTAGGTAAATTCGGTTACGGCAACAGAAACCAGCGTGGAAATACTCTCGTTGAGTTTGCAGAGGCAGAAGGGTGTTTCATTTTGAACTCCTTCTTCAAGAAAAAGCCACACAGGAAATGGACATGGAGACATCCAAATGGGACGACAAGTGAAATTGATTTTATTATGTGTAACAAAAAATTCGTCATAGAAGACTGCAGTGTGCTAAACAAGTTCAACACAGGTAGTGACCATAGATTGGTGAGATGTAAGATGCACCTCAACACTAAACTTGAACGTGCCAAGCTCATAAGACAAACAAAATCTATTGACATAACCAACCTTAAAAAACACCATAATACCTTCAAGTTGGAACTGAAGAACAGGTTCTCTGCTTTAGAAGGCCTAACATCGGAAGAAGTGGACATCTCTGAAGTTAACAGAAAAGTAACCAAGGCTCTTATGGAAACACTAACAAAATGAGCTGGGTCTAAGAACAAGTTGCATGTAAACAAATTATCAGGAAAAACGAAAATGTTGATGCAAAAAAGAAGAGAGATGAGGACAACTAAAGAAGATGTGACTTCCAAAGTGGAATATATAGAGCTATGCAAGACAGTACGAAACAGTATCACTGAAGACGTAAGGAAATTCAACTGTGAACTAGTGAGGAAAGCAATTGAAAAAAACCAAAGCCTAAAGATAGCAAAGGGACATCTCAGTAAGGGAAGAAAACAGATTATGGCACTGAGAAAATAATATGGTTCTGTAACAAGAAATAGAGGCGAAATTTAGACAAGAGTGAAAGATTTCTACTCCAAATTATGTGAAAGGGATGATACATGCACTCCAGACATCATGAAAGGTACCAGTACCAGAGTTCCTCCAGTCCTTCCAGCAGAAGTTGCACATGCAATCAAGAACATGAAGCGGTGAAAAGCTCCAGGAGAAGATGGAATTACTGTAGACATCATACAAGAAGCAAGCGGAGAAATCGAAACAGTACTCGCCCAAATTTTCACTCGATGCCTTAATGAAGAAAAGATTCCTGAGGATTGGAACACCGCTACAATGACCCTGCTACATGAGAAAGGTGACATTGAGGATCTCGGAAACTACAGACCTATCAGCCTCCTATCAGTAGTTTATAAAATCTTCACTTAAATTCTTTCACACCGCTTGAAGGTAACACTGGACATGGCTCAACCGAGAGAACAAGCTGGATTCAGGAGTGGCTACAGCACAATAGATCATATCCACGTACTGAGAGAACTAATTGAAAGATCGAGGGAATATGAACTTCCATTGTGCATGGCTTTTATCGATTATGAAAAAGCCTTTGATTCGGTGAAACCATCAGCACTTACAATGGCTCTGAAAACCTGCGGTATTGAAGATGCATACATTAATATTATTAATAACATCTATGGAAATGCAAGTGCAAAGATTCGGCTGTTTGAAAATACAACACACATAAAAATTGGAAAGGGAGTGAGACAAGGTGACACCATATCTCCGAAGCTCTTTAATGCCACATTGGAGGGTGTTTTTCAGTCGCTGAGCTGGGAAAACAAAGGAATAAAGATAAATGGAGATTATCTAAAACACCTTCGTTTTGCTGATTACGTAGTCATTTTTGCAACTACCCCATCAGAGCTGCAGAATATGATCCAGGAACTTGCTGACAAGAGTAAAGAAGTGGGATTAAAAATGAACTTTCGGAAGACAAAAGTGATGTTCAATGCTTTTACAGGAAATGAAGATTTATCGATTGATGGAGAAAAGCTGGAGATAACAGACATTTACGTTTATGCTGGACAGCAGATATCAAGTGAGGGTCACATTGATGAAGAAATTTAATCTGCGTACAAAACTTGCCTGGAAAGCTTTTGGAAGAAACAGCATAATTTTCAAGAGCAATATGCCATTATGTCTTAAAAGAAAAGTGTTTGATCTATGCATCCTTCCAGTGCTTACGTATGGTGCAGAGACGTGGACCTTAACTAAAAGAGACATACAAAGGCTGCAGACAACTCAAAGAGGCATGGAGAGGTGCATACTTGGTGTAACCATGAGAGATAAGAAGAGTAACTTGTGGATTCGAAAAATGACAAGAGTGGAAGACATCATGATCAGAGTTAAATCCCTGAAATGGCAATGGGCTGGACATACTGCCAGAAGGACAGATCATCGATGGACAGCCGAAATTTTAGATTGGATTCCAAGGGACAGGAAAAGACCCAGAAGAAGACCACATGGGAGATGGGTGGATGAAATTCGAAAGTATGCAGGGGTGACATGGAGGAGACTGGCACAAGAGAGACCGTTGTGGAGGAAACTTGGGGAGACCTTCGTCCAGCAGTGGATTGATAATGGTTGACAATGATGATGATGATGATGATGATGATATATATATATGGGATGCAAGGTCAGCTGATGCGTAACATCACAGCCTCTCGTTGACAGATGTCAACCCGGCCTTCTTGTGGTGCATCCTGTTCCCACTAAAGGGGCTCTGACGACCTCCAATAGCGGTATAACTATACCATCGGGTTTAGAGGAAATGCTCTCCCACACTCAGCAACCCGCTTGGCCAGTGTTTTGAGTTATGGTCAAACCCCTCCAAAATGACTCCACAACTTAAATCTCGGCTCTCAGTCTCCGGCAGCTGGAATGTACCTGGCCAAGGCAGCGGCCAGAGCGACATGAAGGCAGAGGGTGCTAAGAATCCCCGGAGAACCGGACTAGGCTGCCATCTGATGCTGACCTTGGCTACGTATAATAGACGCTCCCTATCTTCTGATTCAAGGCTTCTTGAATTGGAAGAGGAACTACAGAGGATCAAGTGGGACATCGTCGGGCTAAGTGAGGAAAAGGAGAAAAGGAGATCTCATTGAACTGAAAAGTGGACATCTCTTCTACTATCGTGGGACAGATACTGGCAGAACTAGGGGTGTTGGATTTATAATAAACAAGAAACTGAAGAATAAAGTTGTAGAAGTTGAAAGTTCCTCTGACACAGCTGCACGACTCGTTATCCAACTCTCCAGATGATACAAGGCTCAGATTATTCAAACTTATGCACCCACCACAAGTCATCCTGAAGAAGAAATTGAAGAATTTTATGAGGAAATTCGTCATCTAAATAATAAAGGTAAGCAGCACTTGAAGATAATTATGGGAGATTTCAATGCAAAAGTAGGGCAACGGCAACAGAATGAAACTTCAGCAGGTAAATTCGGTCACGGCAACAGAAATCAGCGTGGAAATACTCTCGTTTAGTTTGCGGAGGCAGAAGGGTTTTTCATCTTGAACTCCTTTTTCAAGAAAAAGCCACACAGGAAATGGACACGGAGACATCCAAATGGGACAACAAGTGAAATTGATTTTATTATGTGTAGCAAAAAATTCGTCATAGAAGACAGCAGTGTGCTAAACAATTTCAACACAGGTAGTGACCATAGATTGGTGAGATGTAAGATGCACCTCAACACTAAACTTGAACGTGCCAAGCTCATAAGACAAACAAAATGTATTGACATAACGAACCTTAAAAAACACCATAATACCTTCAAGTTGGAATTGAAGAACAGATTCTCTGCTTTAGAAGGCCTAACATCGGAAGAAGTGGATATTTCTGAAGTTAACAGAAAAGTAACCAAAGCTCTTATGGAAACAGCAACAAAATTAGCTGGGTCTAAGAACAAGTTGCATGTGAACAAATTATCAGGAAAAATCAAAATGTTGATGCAAAAAAGAAGAGAAGAGGACAACTAAAGAAGATGTGACTTCCAAAGTGGAATATATAGAGCTATGCAAAACAGTACGAAAAAGTATCACTGAATAAGTAATTTAATGGAACTGTGAACTAGTGACCAAAGCAATTTAAAACAACCAAAAGCCTAAAGATAGCAAAAGGACATCTCCGTAAGTTAAGAAAACAGATTATGGCACTGAGAAAAGAAGATGGTTCTGTAACAAGAAACAGAGGTGAAATTTTAACAAGAGTGAAAGATTTCCACTCCAAATTATATGAAAGGGATGATACATGTACTCCAGACATCATGAAAGGTACCAGTACCAGAGTTCTTCCAGTCCTCCCAGCAGAAGTTGCACATGCAATCAAGAACATGAAGCGGGGAAAAGCTCCAGGAGAAGATGGAATTACTGTAGACATCATACAAGAAGCAAGTGGAAAAATCGAAACAGTACTTGCCCAAATTTTCACTCGATACCTTAATGAAGGGAAGATTCCTGAGGATTGGAACAACGCTACAATGATCCTGCTACATAAAGAAAGGTGACATTGAGGATCTCAGGAACTACAGACCTATCAGCCTCCTCTTAGTGGTTTATAAAATCTTCACTAAAGTTCTTTCACACCGCTTGAAGGTAACACTGGACATGGCTCAACCGAGAGAACAAGCTGGATTCAGGAGTGGCTACAGCACAATAGATCATATCCACGTACTGAGAGAACTAATTGAAAGAGTGGGGGAATATGAACTTCCATTGTGCATGGCTTTTGCCGATTATGAAAAAACCTTTGATTCGGTGAAACCATCAGCAGTTACAATGGCTCTGAACTCCTGCGGTATCGAAGATGGATACATTAATATCATTATTAACATCTATGAAAATGCTAGTGCAAAGATTCGGCTGTTTGAAAATACAACACACATAAAAATTGGAAAGGGAGGGAAACAAGGTGACACCATATCTCCGAAGCTCTTTAATGCCACATTGGAAAATGTCTTTCAATCACTGAACTGGTAAAACAAAGGGATAAACATTAATGGAGATTATCTAACCCACCTTCGTTTTGCTGATGACGTGGTCATTTTTGCAACTACCCCATCAGAGCTGCAGAGTATGATCCAGGAACTTGCTGACAAGAGTAAAGAAGTGGGATTAAAAATGAACTTTCGGAAGACAAAAGTGATGTTCAATGCTTTTACAGGAAATGAAGATTTATCGATTGATGGAGAAAAGCTGGAGATAACAGACATTTACGTTTATGCTGGACAGCAGATATCAAGTGAGGGTCACATTGATGAAGAAATTTAATCTGCGTACAAAACTTGCCTGGAAAGCTTTTGGAAGAAACAGCATAATTTTCAAGAGCAATATGCCATTATGTCTTAAAAGAAAAGTGTTTGATCTATGCACCCTTTCAGTGCTTACGTATGGTGCAAAGACGTGGACCTTAACTAAAAGAGACATACAAAGGCTGCAGACAACTCAAAGCAGCATGGAGAGGTGCATGCTTGGTGTAACCAGGAGAGATAAGAAGAGGAACACGTGGATCCGAAAAATGACAAGAGTGGAAGACATCATGATCAGAGTTAAATCTCTGAAATGGCAATGGGCTGGACATACTGCCAGAAGGACAGATCATCGATGGACAGCCGAAATTTTAGATTGGATTCCAAGGGACAGGAAAAGACCCAGAAAAAGACCACATGGGAGATGGGTGGGTGAAATTCGAAAGTATGCGGGAGTGACATGGAGGAGACTGGCACAAGACAGACCGTTGTGGAGGAAACTTGGGGAGACCTTCTTCCAGCAATGGATTGATAATGGTTGACAATGATGATGATGATATATATATATATATATATATATATATATATATGGCACAAGACAGACCGTTGTGGAGGAAACTTGGGGAGACCTTCGTCTAGCAGTGGATTGATAATGGTTGACAATGATGATGATGATGATATATATATATATATATATATATACGTATAAACGTACTTAAGAGCAAAACTGAAGACTAAGGAAAAACTTTAGAATTTAAAACGAAGGTTGCAAAATAACCTGAAAATCAAAACGCGCAACGCAGCAGTTTTGAAAATTCAGAATTCACATTCTATAAAGAAGATACCTAAGCAAAAAAATACATATAATTTTGACTCACACCTAGTACAACATAGAAAAGGTTATGTATCTACCTGTGTGAGTAAAAGGAGAAAAGATAAAAAAATAATAAAATAAAACAACTGAATGTAGAAGGTGTCGAGAATACTGAGCCTTGGCTTTATCAAGGACCAGCAAAAACTCTGCATTTTCTCACTTCCACAAAGACCTAGTTGGAAATGGGTTTCTGCAAGGCCATAGATGCAAGTAACATTCCCACCTAAAATAGTTTAAAAAATATATATAATTCATGTCCTCCGTAGAGTTGCATGACCTAGCACTAGTTAACAATTTCGCTTGCATCCATTAACCCAATAACTGCTTGATATTTAATAACTGAAATCCTGTTTTAACAATAAAATTTCATTACTTGCTAAATTTTAGTGCCATTTTTAGTGACAGTATTTTGCGTAATCCAGAAGTAATGACTGACTATGGCTGTGACCATGGAGTATATTACAAATGGGAATCATTATTTACGATTACACAAATGTATTTTGTTTTTATGTATTTAGATTCTTTCCACGCTTTGATGGAGGTGCGCATACTTTCATGTGGCCTGTTAGATTTTTGGTTCCATAATCTCTTATTACACCGTCGACATCTTTTTTTGTAATTACACACTTTCCACATTTTGAACAACAAGCAAGACCAAACAACCCGGAATTATTCTTCGGTTCCTAAATGAGACGAAACAATTTCCAACATTCACTCTTCCCCTTGTGGTTTTCAACAATCACGTATTTGTTGGCCTCGGCGCCTTTCTCAACCTCCGTTTCTATTAAATCCATCCATATTAACAAATAAGGAGTTCATTTCTACATGACATACCATGGTAACGGGATGTTAGCACATCAATCGAAAACCTCTGAATGCTCAATGTAAAAGATGCGATGTGAAAAGTAACTCTTAATCACACAGTGAACTTAGCACGGAGAGAATGAATCAGCTGAGAAGAATGGCGTTTGCCTGTACCTTGCCCTGGACAATCGCCCTGTAAAAGAACGCAAAGGAAGCGCAAAGGAAGTATCTTTTCACGATATGGTGTCGGTGTGTTTGACGTCGGTCGGTGGAAATCTTCGTTGCTTTAAGAACGAGACGACAATATTTTTGCATGGCAAATCATTATTCACTACGTGGGCACCAGTATCGACTACAGAATTCCCCAACGCGCATTTTACTTTGGAATATATTTTTTGCTTTTAAAAAATAAAACGGGAATAAAACCGGGTCAAAGTCGGGTCAAGAACACCTTGACCCGACCCGATTGACCCGCAAAAAATTGTCGACCCGTTGACCCGTGACCCGTTTCTATCTTTGGAAGTCAGTGGTTCCAAATAAGTGACGGGCAAGTCCTCATAGCCTAAGATGGTGATATGGGTCGCTAAACTCCGAAAAAAAAAAAAAAAAAGAAAAGAAAAAGAAGACATAGAAAAAGAAACTTTTTAAAATAAAATTCTGAAATTACGAGTGCGTCGCCGTCCCTGGAGAGAAGCATTTGATTAACGCATTTGTTACGGTAAATCTAAAAATATCCTATTGTTCGCACGAGTTCCTCCAAAATCTCATTGAAACGAGTCGGCGCGCACGTGTTTCCCTAACGATCTGAAAGAAATTGTTTTCTCTATGTTGTGAAATGCCGCTAACGTTGCTGAAGTTTGATTTCGTTGCACACTTTTCACTCCTTTAATTTGAACACTCTGGCAATGCAATACATTTTCTTACCCTGTTTAAGAAAGAGAAAGGGAACGGCGTTCACGTGATTTCTTGTCTAATAATCCCTTGATCTTGGGCCTCCGTGGCTCATACTCTCGCGTGGTCCCGAATCTCTGGCAAGCCCGCCATCTACCGGCACAGATGCTTTCAGGGATGGACCAGCCGTAAGATGCGATGACGGCACAGTGAATGCATCGTGGCCGTGGCTTCCGCTACTCAGCCTCAGAACGACGAATGTAAACCCGAGATATTCAACAAAACCGCGTCATTTCTTGGAACTTTCCCTTTCTTAAAGGGTCACCTTACTACCAACAAACTCGCAAAACCCCTCGTTTTGCGAAAAAAAATGATTGACACTTTCTTTCCTCCTCTACGCAAAGTTAAATGAAGATTTCGGAAAGTAAACAGAAAACTTAAGGTAAGGGGATCTCATTAAACATTTAGTGTGTTTAGTGATAGTTTGTCTTGTTTGACAAAATTTGCCTATTATCCTTAATATTTGATCTAGTCCTAAAACTAAGGAGACATGTTCCCTTCATGTCAAGTTATATTATGAATTAACATTAGAGCGCTTCATGCACCGGTAGCAATGTTAAAAGAAATCAGGAATGAAATTTTAAGAAAGACGAAAATGAGCACTCAATGAATACAGAAAAACCATATAAACAATAAAAAAGATCTCACACAGACATGAAAAACTTTTCCAGAATACTGCAAGAGATACACTTTATGATTTTCAATCTTTGTACACTCTTAATAAATCTGCAGACTCTTTCCACCTTTTGAAAATTATGAATCGAAAAGTAGCATCACATATCTAGCATCGCCGTTTGAACAGCATCCTAAGAAGTTTTACAAGTTTGGTCAGTGGCAAAGTGGTCTGTAAATAATTAGAAAAGTAATTTTGATGTCACTGTTTTAAACATAACTCTTTGAATTATAGCTAGCTTAGGTTTTTTTTTTGGAAGCGCTTTTGGTACAGTATATTTTTTTATATCTGTTAAAAATGCTCAAGGTTTATTTTCCATTTAAGGGTGTTGCCCCTGTTTTTCTTATATCTACTGGAATTGAAAAATAAACAGTTTAGATTTATACTTAATGGAAGTATGCAAAAATGTAATGTGCAAGTCTTTGCGGTGAAAACAATGGTTTCTATTTCATACTCAATGTAAGTGCTAAAGAATGCATTGCCTTTTTAAAAAAATGGGGTGAGTAAAGTTCGTAAACAATTGTGTTGCTCAGGAAACAATTTGTTTCGCAGAGCTGCAACACTACGTAATTCATGGTTTGTTTTTATACTTATTGAAAGTGCCAAAAATTAAACGTTATTCAAAAATCATTACAATAAGCAATGCTCGTTTTTCCTTTGTACATAATCAAAGTGCTCAGTTAATTTATTTTGCATAGACATTGCAATTTGCAATGCATGATTTAATTTTTACACCTTCTGACAGTACTCAAATAACTTCTTTTGCAGAGCCATTGCAATTCGCAATGTATGATTAAATTTTTACACTGTCAAAAAGTGCTGAACTAATTCCTTTTGCAGTGCCATTACAATTCGCCATGTATAATTTAATATTTACGGTGACTGTGCTCAAGCATTAATTCCCTGTTGTCATATATAATACATACTTGTTGGAGATTATTAATATAGTTTGAAGAAATTGATGATTTTCCACTTATTAATTTGTTTAGGAATTTAATTATTTTCCAAAATCATTGCAATAACGATGTTACTCTTCAATAACAATGACCGAAATTACCCAATAATTAATTTCTTGCGAGTAATGCGCCATTCCCCTAAAAGTGCACATGAACTAATCATTATACTGTATTTGTTGAATTTAAAGATCAATTAGGTCATTTGCCTTTCTAGCGCAGAAGAAAATTTTCCGTAACTTTTTAAGCCAACGAAAAAAAAAATGTGTAGTTTTAATTTTTATGTAACCCAATAAAACTGGTGCTTAAAATTTATCTGTGCAATAACCGAACCAATTGTCATTTATTTAATTAGATAACAAAAATACTCTGCTAGAATTTTCAGTATATTTATTTTTTTAATGGAAAATCGATTTGTAAAAACAAAATGTGTTACAAATTTTCTACAAGTCGATATATATCATTCTGACTTTTTGCAATACAAATAGTATTGTAATTTTTCGAAAAATTATATTTTATAACATTTTGAATTAAAGATATTGTTATAACGTTTTGAATTTAAAATATTAAAACTATTAAAAAAAGTGCATTGTGCATAGCACTATGTGGGTGCCCTTTCTGATTGACAGAGCATAAAGTTAATGTAGTACTATTATAAGAACATAGAGGTGCTTGTATCTATTAATACTAAAGATAGATAACTAGATCGTTCTCATTAGTAAATCAATAATTACGTGCGAATTTCTGTACTTCAAATATGCTTATGGAAGTTTTCTTTCAATTTGAAACAGCACGAATGATTTGCGATTAATCATGATTCCAGAATGATTAAATTTTGCCTCCACACAGAAGGAGGGACTTTAGTATACTTTCCTGCTTAAGCAAGGACAAATTAAACGAAATTTCTAAGATCTATCTATCTATCTATCTATCTATCTATCTATAACGCATTTCAGTAATATTTAATTACTATCCCGAAGAAACTTTCGAATCAATATACATGCTTTCTAATTTCACCAAAAAATATGTTTCCAGAATTATATATATATATATATATATATATATATATATATATATATATATATATATATATGGTTTATGTTTTTATGATTTTTATGATAGTTGAATTTCGGTAAATGATGAACAGTTTGTCTTACAAATGCACTTCAGTCATATGTATATATATAAGATGATACCTTCGTTTTAAATTCTAAAATTTTTTCCTTAGTCTTCAGTTTTGCTCTTAAGATGATAATGATATATATATATATATATATGTATTGCTGTCCATCTGTGTCCCATTCTCCTGGCAATATGTCCAGCCCATTGCCATTTCAGGGATTTTACTCTGATCATGGTGTCTTCCACTCTTGTCATTTTCCTTATTCCACAAGTTCCTGTTCTTAACTTTGCTAGTTACACCAAGCATGCATCTCTCCATGATGCTTGCGGTTATCTGAAGTATTTTTATGTTTTTTTCAGGTAAGATCCAGGTCTGCGTTCATACGTAGGCACTGTAAGGATGCATTTATTTAACACTTTTCTTTTAGGACATAATGTAATATAAGTCTTAAAAATTGTACTGTTTCTTCCAAAAGCTCCCCAACCAAGTTTTATACGCCTATTTATTTCTTTATAAATGTGTCCTTCGCTTGACGTCTGCTGCCTAAAGTAAATGAATGTAGGAATCGGTTATCTCCAGCATTTAAAAATCAATTAATAAATCTTCGTTTTTGTAAAAGGATTGTACATCAGTTTGGTCTTCTGAAAGTTCATTTTTAATCCCACTTCTTTCCTCTTGCCAGCACGTTTGTGCAGCACTAAAGTGGTAGTTGCAAAAATGCTGATATCATCAGCAAAACAAAGGTGAGTTATCTCTTAGTTTTCCCAGTTCAATGATTGAAAGCAATTTTGCGATGTGGCATTAAACCATTTGGGAGATATGGTGTCACCTTGTCTCACTCCCTTTCCAATTTTTATTGGTTTTGTATGCTAAATAGACAAACCTTTGTACTTGCATTTTCATCGATGTTATTAACAATGTTAATGTACTGATCGGAAGTACCACAGGATTCCAAACGTATGAATTTTAATACCACAGGATTACAAAGCCATTGTAACTCCTACTGGTTCACGTAATCAAGTGCCTTTTCATAATCAATAAAAGCCATATATAATGGGAGTTGATATTCCTTCATTTTTTCAATTTGTTTTCTCAGTACATGGATATGATCTATGGTGCTGTAGTCACTTATGAATCCAGCTCGTTCTCTCTGTTGAGCATGTCCAGTGTTACCTTCAAGCGATGTGTAAGAAACTTACTGAAGAGTTTATAAACCACTGATACTAAGCTGATGGGCCTGTAGTTCCCGTGATCCTCAATGTATATGTATAAATATATAATGAATTTTTTTGTAAAATGCCAAGGATAAAATTTAACAACGGAAGCAAAACGTTCAGGTAAACCAATGTTTTAAAAGTATGTTTGGAAATGAAAAATAAATCGTTTTCAACCACTACGTGAACAACGAAATATAAAAAATAAATTCTCCTCTGCAGCAGAGCAAAGCGAATCAAAACTATCTTCCGTTTTTAACGGTGAGCCATAGCGTTTTTCATCCTTTGCATTTGAGGTAAACCGTTCTTTTATGTATATATATACCTGTGTGAATGCCAATCTATCACCACCAGCAGGATTTACCTGGACTAAAAAAAATAAATTGTTCTCCGGCACGAGTAGGTTAGCAAAATGGGAAAGCGTGTCGTTGATCGCTTGGTCAACAATTTAATTTCCATCCCGAAAAAACTTTCAAGTAAATGTGACCAAGGAGAAGAAAATAATTTTTTGTCTTTCAAGGCTTACACTTTGCTGTGAACGTCGGGTAAACATTTTTTGATATTAACGAAAATTTAGCAAGGTGCTTTCAAAAGTTAGGCCAATGGTGTACGTAATCGGGTCCTCATCATATCTTTTACAGTGAAACGAAACTGCAGGACGCTACCGGTGTGGCGCAGTGGTCTAAGGACTGGCTTTTAACCATTCGTCCGGGATGGGTCCGATTTTGAATCCCGAAGAAGCATTGATTTTGTATTTGTCTTACGATATTGGCTCCCTCCCTTTCCTGGAACCAGTGGCCCTAAATTAGGAATGAGCAACTGCTTATAGTCTATTGAGTTGCTCACGGTGGTCCTTAAACCGGCAAAAAAAAAAAAAGAAACTGTAGGATCAAAAATAATTGGTGAAAATATATCAATATTCCCAAAAGCGATTTCAATGAATATTCAAAATTGAATCTACTAATCGAATAAATATACTTTATACATCTTGAATGAAAATGAAAGGAAATGACCGATAACAAAAACTAATATGCAGATCATCTAAACACTCATGAATGATTTCGATGAAAAAACTTAAATGACAACATGATAACTTATTATATAGCAATTTCCAACAGGAAAATTATTCGATCGTTCTTGTCGTAATCATGTGATTTATAGATTTCCTTGATAAATAAACAAAGAGTGAAATGCGCAAAATGTGAGCAAAATACTTAGTATTAACCGAATATTTTTTGTGATGTTTACCAAACCTTATTTAAAATGATGTCATGCATAACGAAACAAGGATGTTTTCCTGTTTGTTACTTTCCTTACTTCTACTTACTCTACTAGGCCGTTTCTTTTGTTTCGGGATTTAACGACAACCGTGAGCAACTCTAAGGGCTGTAAGCAGTCTCTCAGCTCTAATTTAAGACTACTGGGTAGAGAGAGAAAAAGAGCCAGTGCCGTAAGACAAACACGCACACTTTTCTCATCTAGAGTTTGAACCGGGACCCACTGAAACAAACACTCAGAAGCCAGCACTTAGGCCCAGGCCACTTCATTGGGTCCATATTCGGTTTAAACATATACAAAGCAAAACTCGATTAGGAAGCACTTTCGAGAAAAATAATGAAGATAAAAGAACGTGGCACAACCAATTTGAAACACTGGAACAAATTAGTTATTGATCAAATCGCAAGTCCTTCTGATGCCAGTTTTGATTGAAATTCCCTCCCCAATTCAAAATAAAACGGAGATCACACACGACTGAGTGGGTAACAAATTATTCAATGACATGCTTACACTTTCAGCCATTTTGTCAAGCTTAAGAAGAGATACGAACTGAATTTTTTATCCTTAGATATCCATATTCTTGATTAAACACGAATAACTGACAATAAATTCCCGTTTTTTGTGCAGAACTTTTATGGTACACTATTTCATCAGTACATTTTACCTGTATCTGCAACGTCTTCTGTTACATCATATATGGCTGTTCCTTTCGATGCATATAATATGAGAGTCGTCATAGCAAAGTGGTGATATAATACATATTTGTAGAGAAAGAAACAGCTATCACTTTACTTGAGAGCGAAAATTTTAACAAATTCTGATCATTTTATCCATCAGACAAATTTTGTATCACACTGCAAAAAAATGTTTATATTTTTAGTTTGTTACATTTTGATATTTCACACTTCTTCACAAAATACTAATGCACTCCTTTTCAACAAACTGAGCACATACATACATCTTCACAACAAAACATACACCATTTCTTCATGATAAGCGATACAAGAACCCAAAAAAACCTTGATCTTTTGGTTACAAATTAAATATTCAAATGTTGGTGCGCTTTAATGCTCATTATAAATGCTATTAATTACATAAAAACGTCGTATATACAAATATGAAATCACATTCATAAATGTTTTGATCAGTTTCCTAATTCAGTTGATACCAAATACAGAAAATTCTGATTATCTTTGAATTCACTTATTCGCGTATGACAGAATATAAAGACTGATACGCAAATGTTTCTAAGCATGGCAAACGAAATACCTTAGAATATGCAAACTGTTGATTAAAAATTTAAATCTAGTAAATTATTTTAAAGAGCCAAAGAGGGCTAGTTGTGAACGTGATATACATGAATACAACTCTTATAATCAGTTTGTCGTATGTTTGTTCATACTGTGAAACCTGACAAGGGAGAAAATGAAAAATTTCTTACTTTTTGTCGTCAGAAATTTTTGCGCCTGAGTGTCTGACCTAAGCTTATTTCATTTTTTGCAAGTAAGTGGGAAACAAACAGTGACAAATGAAATTCTATGAAACCAAGATTGATATCCTTGTTGAGGCGTAAAATTGCTACAATTCGTGAGAAATGTTATTTCATTTTATTTTGTTTTTGCGGATATGAAAAAAGATGAAGGATGTGGGTGGCATTCTTGAAATAGCAGGAAAAATGATACTTCTGTCAGAGGCAAATTATTAATCTAAGCAGAGTGTTGTATTTTTCGTTTTAGTTTAAGAAAAACTTGCACACACTTTTAAGAACCGAGGGAAACGATGTAGATTTAATTTTTTAATACATTAATAGAAGCAATACATCAAATAACTAAACTCACACGAACTTGAAAATGTCTTAATGTCTTAAATTCGTTTGATGATGCAACAGAAAATTACACACAAATTTCTGTTGCATCATCAAAGACAACAAATAGTCACCTTGAAAAAACCGTACGGCTGATGCGCAAAGGTTTGGCGTTTGGATGTACACTGATGGACAAAATTAAGGTAACAGATGCAAAAGTGAGGATAGCGTTTTAATGCTGTAAGCAATGCAAGTGACGTTGCGACCACAAATACGATAGAGTGCGATGCGAAAGTGAGTAAAAAAGTGGAACCCATTCACCTGAAATGGCGGACTTATCGCGACGTCATGGTGATTCACAAATATGTACGCATCATTAGATGACTGAAGTTGGTCTAGTATAAACTTTAAACTAATTCAGTATGATGTATGATCTTCTCTGACTACTATGTAGTCGATGTTCCGTGCTGGAATTTAAATGTGTTCAGGAAAGATTGTGCCAATAAGTTCCATTGCTTCACAACCGCCGCTCTGACCTCAACGAGGATCCCAGGAGTGGTTTAAAACTTGCGACGTGTTGTCTTAAGACATTCTGTGCCGCGGGTGGCCTAGTGGGAAACCTTCGTGACTGCCGCGGAAAGGACCTCAGGTTCGATCCCAGGCAGGTACGAACGCTCGATCCAGTAAATATCCGCCGTGCGTCGGATGGGCACGTTAAGCCGTCGGACCACGGGTACTGCCCCTTCCCCCGGTAATAAATAAGGGCGTCTTTCTTCCCCTTTCTACTTCGCTTCCGTGTCACTTTCCTATCGGGCACTCTAGCTCAAATCTCCTAGCTTCCTTATTCTAAGGGTTATTTAAGACCTGGGGTCAGACACTCCCTTCCTAAAATCCTTTACATATGATCATTTGATCATTTGATCCTAAGACATTCCCCCTATGCATTCTATAGGATTTAGGTCTGATGACATTGCAGGTCATTCCATTCGTCGGATATCTCCTGGGTTTCCAGATATTCACTCACACAGTGAAATAGATGAAGATGAGCATTGCCAGCCAAGCTCGCCTAAAGAGAAACAAATGAGGCTCAACAGCATATTTTTGGTGTGCCTCGCTTTTACTGAGCAACAATCAAATAAATGGGTATTACAACGGTCGTCGATGATTAAGCCGCGTTACAATAAATCGCCATCGCCACCATCACGGGATTCTTTTATGTGATATTGACGAGGCGCGATTTCTCATTCTACGTTATCTCCAGAAGTAACTGCGTCCAGAATTTGGTATCAGGCTGAAACGTGACTCGTCAGAGAACAGCACATTAGTGTACTCTCCACGGGTTCATCCGACATGGTGGAGGCACCAAGTTAAACGAGATATCCCGTGGATGGACGACAGCGGAGTATGGACTGCTGTCTTCCTGGAGTATATAGTCTCTTTCCATCAAGGTTTGGGGACACAGTTCTTCTCAAAATTGTGATTCATATGGCCTCAAAAAGCTCAAGAGATAGTTGAGATGCCGTCATCCTCCTGTTCCATTTTTCCAGATCAGTTTGATATCGGTCGTTTCGGGGTGTGTCGTAACTCTCGACAGACCTTCTCCTTTCTATCTTTCTCAATATAGTGGTTTTCTCTTGGAATTGTCTCTATGATATCGAAATCACTTTTCGCGACAAGTTCAGCCATCCGGCCACTTATGACTGTCCTGCGTCGAGCCTTCATACCGTCTTTCATCACAGAGAATTAATTAAACGTTGATGCACCGCCGACATGCAGTCGTGCACTTCACGATCCTTCGAAGCAAGAACTGCGAATGCTTTAATTTTGCAGAGCCTATCTTTTGTTTTAGCAAGTATCGGTTTCATGATGCTATGTAGATCGATTGTGATAGCATACTGAGATCTTGCGTGCATGCTTACCGATGCTATAGCATTTTTTCTTTCCATGATATACAAAAACCGTTCCATAAAAACTGAGAGTAATTTATTTTATTTGGCAACAGTACGAAAGGGTAAAATAACCACGCAGACGACTAACTGAATTTAGGAAGTATCTATAGGAACAGTTATTAGCTGTGGCAGACGATTATGGTTTTGTTATTGCGCAGTTGTTTAAGGTACCTCTGCATTTTGCCATAAAGTTATAGAGGTGAGTGATTTAGAGGTGAGTGATTCAGAGTTAAGAAGTAAATGTGTTGTGCGATAAACGTTTGCCACCGTTTGGGTAAAACGGACTCCAGAAACAGTTCATTTAATGAAAAAAACTTACAAAGATAAATGTTTGGGTGAGTCAACGATTTTTAGGTGGCACCATGATTTCAAAAAAGAGCGTTTGTCGGCGGAACTCGATCTTAGGACTGGTCGACTTCAAAGTGCCGTTCCGGAGCGTATTGTTAACACTGTTTAGGCAATCCTGCAAAAAGATCGACGAATAATGTGTGGAGACATAGTGGCGTCAACTAATATTTTAAAAAACGCAGGCATTCCGCATTCTACGCGACAAAATTACTACTGCATTGTGTGTGTTCCAGATGGGTGCCTTATCTACTGGCGAGAGAACAATTGTTAGATAGAGTTCAGGTATGTCATGAGTGGAAACAAATGATTGCAAAGGATCCAAACTTTCTAAACAGAGTAATAACTGCCTATGAAACATGGATCCACTATTTCTACCCTCTCACGAAGCGCGCAAAGGAGTGTTTGGAAACACACAGGCTCATCTCCTCCGAAAAACGTCCGCCAAACCAAATCAGCTGGGAAGGCGATGATGATAATTTTTTTTATCATAAAGGTGTAGTCGTACTAGCATGCCGTTCCTCCACAAATTACTGTCAATGCTGATTATTACATTTCCGTCTTGAAGCGTCTGCGACGACAAATATCGATTAAGCGACAGGAAACGGTTGGCAAGTGGGCCCTACACCATGATAACGCCCGCCCAAATGTCGCTGCTGGTGTTCAACAGTTTCTTACGAAATGCAGAGTCAAAATCATGCCACCTGCCTATAGTCCTGCTATTGCCCCGTGCGATTTCTGGTTGTTTCCAACAATGAAGGAGAAGTTCCAAGGCGTAACATTCAACACAAATGGTAACGTTATTCAAGCTGTACAGGGATTGCTAATGCAGCGTCCACAAAAATACCTTCGCCACATGCTTTGAACGATGGGCGGTTGTACAATATACACTGAAGAGCAATTGAATTAGAGACAGCTGGCGTTATGCAAATGTGGAGCTGTGGGCGGCGCTGTAAACGGAAACGACATGACGTATGCAGCGATCCGACAATATAAGGAGTGACGCGACGGTAATCAGAAAGATTCGGACGCAGTATGGGTAAGACGAAGGATCTAAGCGCATTTGATCGTGGGCAAATTGTCCGGCCGGACGAATGGCTCACTTTATCTCGGAAGTCGTGCAGGCACTATGATTTTCACGAGCCACTGTGTCACTGGGTGCACCGTGAGTACATCGAATCCGGTTAAACCATCCCTGCAAGGGCCAACTGCCGAGGACAACAGCGTGTGGTTGAGCGGGGTAACCGTCGGCTAGCTTGCATTGTAACAGCAAATAGACGAGCCACAGTGCAAGAAATCACTCGGCAATTTAACGCTGGTGCACAAAAACGTGTAAGCAGCCACATCATCCAGAACCATCTCCTCGCTATGGGGTACAGAAGCCATCGTCCCACGAGGGTACCTCTGCTGACCGCACATCACAGGGTGCAAAGATTAGCATGGGCGCGGGAACATCGCCACTGGACCCTAGACATGTGGAAAAATGCTGCCTGGACTGATGAGTCGAGATTCACGTTGGTACATACGGATGGCAGGATACGAGTACGGCGCAAACCACATGAAGTGATGGATCCTTCTTGCCAGCAGGGGTACTCTTCAAGTTTTTGGAGGTGGCATTCTCGTCCGAGGACTGTTTACGTGGAATTAAATGGGACCCCTTGTACGTGTGACATCGTCCCTCACTGGTCAACGTTACCGGGAAATCCTGGACGACCATTTGCTCCCATTTGTGCGTCTTCAACATCCCACTGGGGACCTCATCCAGCAACAAGACAATGCGCCGTGCCATCGCTCCCGAATTGTATCCGAATAGTTGGATGAACCCTCCACCGACGTGACCTCGCTACCTTGGCTAGCTAGGTCACCTGACCTCAATCCCATCGAGTACATCTAGGATGCCATCGAGAGAGATGTTCGAGGCTCTGACCTCCCTCCATCAAATCTTCGTGAACTGTGGGGGCTTGTTCAGGAGTCGTGGATCCGTATGGCTTCCAACGCTTCCGGTGTCTTCTCGAGTCCATGCCGATACGAATCGCCGCCGTCATCAGGGCGAAAGGTGGTGCTTCACTTTACTAGACAGGTATCTCTAATTCAATTACTCTTCAGTGTATTATCCGAGGGAAGATACTTTGAGAAAGAATAACGAATATTTTGCAGTATCTGTATTTCTTCATTTTGTGTGATTTTATTCTTAGTTTTTATGGAACTGCCGTTGTACATAACTTTAAATGATTTGCAAAAACCGCACTGTTACTTTAACTTAGTTCACCAGTGTATTTTGCTGCTGCACCATTTAACTGATTTAAGAGACTTCCAGTTTCGCATGAGTTGATTGCTATTTTTTTCTCTTTTAGTTAGCGAATTTATTTCCTTAAAACCATGCAATGATTTATTCGATGGAATGCATGTGTAAAGAAATTCGAACATCTATAAAGCAAATTTAGTTTTACATTACACTTCAAAGTATAATTTAAGGCTTAATTTTGATTTGCAGCTACGTAGATCCCGGAGAAACAGCAGAAAAAAGAGAACAGATTCAGATGCATATTTGAAACAATTTCCTGAAACCATTTAATGAATTGATACGCTTTCAAATATACCAGAAATCGCGCGCAGACAAACCCTCCTTCCTACCCTGACTATTGATTCGTTCAGTATACCTTCGGAACAATATACTAAAGTTTTCTCGTAATAGGAGCATTTTTAGTCAAGTTATGAGGATAATGTCGGTGGAATAAATCTCACTCCTGGGCTCTAACCCTTGACCTTATTTCGTTGATATTAAACAGAATTGGTTCAGTTTACCTCCGGAACAACATACCAAAGTTTTGTCGCAAATAGAATCATTTTTAGTCAAGTTATGAGAATAATGGCTGTGGAATAAATCTCGCTCCTGTGCCCTAACCTTTGATCCAATTTCGATTATATTAAGGAGAACCAGTTCGGTATATCTTGGGAACAACGTGGTGAAGTTTTGTCGTGATCGAATCATGTTTACGTAAATTATGACACATAAGGGCGATGGAATGGATCTCGCCTCTATGTCCTGACCTTTGATGCCATTTTACCCATTTTGAATAGGGTTCGTCCCCAGATTGTCTGCTACGACATACTAAAATTCTGTCGAAATAGAACCATTTTTACGCGAGTAAAACGGGTTCTATTTCGATAAACATGACGGAGGGACGGACAAAGCTGGAGCATATATGCTTCTTCAACCTACGGTTGGAAACCGTAAAAAAATGGAAGTACAATATGTTATGAACTCTATCTACAAACAAGTAATTGGACACCCCTGCAATCGACGATATCTGTGGTCCTGATACACGTCACGGCCGCCGTCGTTAAATATCGTGTTGGAAACAACAACGCAACCAGTCGCATGCAAGATGCCAAGCAGTTCGGAGCTCTCTGATTTCGAGAAAGGTGTAATCGTCGGGTATCACAGAAATGGCCGATCCATACGTGACATATCCAGCAAGTTGAAACACCCAAAATCGACAGTGGCCTACGTTACTGGCAAGTGGAAGATGAGAAATGACTGTCGTAAACTGGGAGTTAAAGACCGACGGGTGCTGGCCACAGAAATTCGGAAGAACCGCACCGAATCGATGGGCCACATCAGCGAGGAGTTTCAACAGGCATCCGGGAGTGTTCTTTCGACGCATACCATCCGTAAGGAAGCCCATCTGCTCGGTTATCATGGACGTGCTGCCGCCACCAAGCCTTTGATCACCAAGTCCAATAGCGCTGCTCGGCTAACGTGGTGCACAGAAAGTCGACAGTGGACCGTTGAACAGTGGAAACAGGTTCTCTGGAGCGACGAATCAAGGTTCCCCCTCTACCGTTCGGATGGCAGGGTCTGTGTTTGGCGTCTGCCTGGAGAACGCCTCCTGCCGGAATGTATTGTGCCAACTGTGAATTTCGGCGGGGGTGTAATTATGCTATGTGGGGGTTTCTCCTGGTATGGCACCGGACCCTTGGTCGCAATTCCTGGTAGACCCAACGCCGTGACCTACTGCACCATTTTGGATGATCATGCGCTTCCCACCTTCCGGCAGTTTTACGGGGGTGGACACATGTTACTTTTAGGATGACAATGCCACCTGTCATGTTGCGAGATCCACCATGGCTAATCGAATGGACTGTATTGCGCAGAGCCCAGAACTTAACCCTATCGAGCACCTCTGGGACGAGATCCCGTCTGATTTCGGACGGGATGCTCCCCCGCATCCCGTCCGAAATCGGTGAAGGACCTGACCTGTCTTCTCCCAGCCGAGTGGAAGAAAATGCCGCTAGCCGTCGTACAACGCCTGGTTGAGAGTATGCCCCGGAGGGTCGCAGCTATAATCGCCGCTTGTGGAGGCTCCACCAACTATTGAAGGTGAATAAACTTCGTTTTCCTTTGCTATCGCAGGTGTCCAATTATTTGTTGGTAGATAGTGTATAAAAAACAAAACGTCTGTTTGTCTGAAGTAGCAAAAACTCCTGAACGCCTAACTGTGGCTTCGTGAAATGTGCATAGCTTTTTAATACTGAAATTTCTAGGTCAACGCAACTATTTTAAGATCTCTACGTCGTTCGGTTCGGGAGGAATGAATTAATTAATAAGCTGATCGATAAAGTCAGCATCGTTGGCTACGTCATCGTTATCCTATTCCAAATCTGAAAGCACGAAACTGTATTCATCTCCGCGGCACATCCACAGGTGTTTCTATTCTTTGAGAATTGTGCATAAAAAAATGCAAAACAAACTTTGCGAAATCTTAACGAAACGGGCTGAAATTTTTATCAACACCATGAATTTGCAATAAGAGGAGTCACAGGAATTCTGTCAAAACTTTTTGAAATAGGCATGTCATTTTTAATTCACCGGTAAACAGAAATATATACGGAGAAACGGTTAATAAAATTTTGACGGCTAATTTAAAAAGTTATTTACCGATTCAGACGAAAATTTTAGGTCATGTTCCTATTAACGATTTATGGTGTTCATTAAAATTTCAGCCAGTTTCATAAAATACTCGCAAAGATAGGTTTTTAACTTTTTTATCCCAGAGATTCGCCCCTCAAAGACATCTGAAACCGAAATCACGTGATGCATTTGATCGTCGATAACAAATTGTAAACGAATTTTGTTCAGCCAGTGTTCTAATGCTGTGTCTCCTGGACGTGTGTTAAATAATTCGTATCGCTTTTGGTCCGTTTGATTCTACATATTTCATACATTCTGTACCGGGCAAAGCCGGGTAGTAGAGCTAGTCAAACATAAAAATTACAAGAAAAGGGTAACGTCACAATGTAGATAGTGTATAAAAAACACTATCTACATTTGCTTAGTTGCTTAAAATTTTAATTGACTTCATTGGAAGTGCTTTGAATGAAGCAACTTCTAGAAATTTAACAGCAAACAAAAGGAGAATATTTACTTCAAATGCGATAAAAGAGATTCACCTTATATGCAATTTTAATTAAGAAAGTTTGCAAAATAGCGATAAATGCCTTCAATTGTCCACTAATTTTGCATTTCTTTTCCCCCTCTGGAGTGGGAGAAAATTTACTCAACCAATAATTTGGAAAAGTACGCTCATGCTTTGAAACTAACGGTTGAAAAAAAAAACTCGACTCATGGAAGCCCCATGGGAATTTTTGTTTGTTTGGGCGTTTAGCGACCAAAGTAAGCAACTCGATGAGCTATAAGCAGTCGCCCGTTCCTAATTTAACGTCGCTATTTCCAGGGAAATCAGCCCGTTCCATAAAATTAACACAACATCCATGCCTTTCCGGGATTCGAACCTGGTCACATCTCGGACGAATGATCAGAAACCAGTACTTTGACAACAAAACCGTGTGAAGAATCCGGTTTCAATTATTGCATGTGCTCCTCAACTCGTACGTTATGGCACTGGTTTTGGTTCAGCCTAGGAAAACACTGGGAGATGTGTAGACGAAATTCGCGTGATATTCAGACAAGCATTACTTGCTCTTTTCAGGCTACACTGGTTTCCATAAATTAAGCAACAAACCGAAAACTCGCGATACTTGGGCGAAATATAATTCAAATTGCACGAAATTTGCATATCTTGCGGGCGAAGGCGTACAACATCAATGTACGGAAGCCAAATGAGTGGCGCTGTCAGCACTTTATGCAAATGCACGAGAGCTTAAAACAAGCTGTTTCGGAGGGAGTCGCCAATTCATGTGCGGCGGAAAATGAGAAGATTTCGAGATATTGATTTTGTTAACATGGCTTTGAGATGTCATATACAACCGGAGTTACGCTGCAGAGCGATAGGTCGACTCGAAGCATGGCAACGGAGGGCGGACGTAGCAAGATAGCTCAACGTTGATCGTTCTGTGGACAGCAGGATGTGGCAGCAGTTTCAAGACACGGGTACAGCTTCCTGAAAGTACAGCGAAGGTAGCTTCGGGAAGCTGCACCGGTGGAGGTCGTCGCCCTTGGCTTACCTTCGGGTTCAGCGAAGGTAGGTCGCGGGTGACAGGTATTTGCGGCATTCGTCACCGCAACACAGGAAGGCTGCACCGACTCATATCAGATATGTGCTTGCGGTAGCAACTGGACGGACGATATTCTTCGACGGTACGCACAGGTTTACATGCATGAGGGCTGTATACTCGACGACCGGGAGTACGCGTGCCCCAGACCCCCTTCTACCGGAGGGAACGTTTCAATTGGTCACGAATGCATGTGAACTGAACTCAAAATCAGTAGAGGTCTGTTCTGTTCACTGATGAGTCGCGATACCGTTTACAGAGTGATTCTCGCCGAGTTTCCATCTGGAGTGAGGCCGGTACTCTCTTTGTTCTCTCTAATATCCAGCAAAAGGGACACCTATGGTGGTGATAGTGTTCTGATGTGATCGTTAGGCGACCGTACTGACCTCTATGTGTTGACGCATTGAAACCTCAATTCTCATATGTATAGAGACGACATTGTTCGTCCGTGTGCGGCCGCAATTGGTGACATGTGTACTGCAGGGGGATAACTTCTGCCCTCACACAGCTCACCACGTGCACCAGTACCAGAACAAGAGACTATAATTTGTATGGAGTGGCCAGCACACTCTCCCGATCTGAATCCCATTGAGCATGTCTGGAATGCTCTCGGGAGGCGTTTTTCTGACTTCTAGGCCCCTCCCCGAACCCTGCAGGGGCTCCTCACTACTTTTCTCGAGAAATTGAAGCAGCTACCCTTGGAACAGCTCGACATCATAATTAACAGCACGGAACATCGCTCTTTGGCCTGTATTGCTGTTCGGGGTAACAAAACTCCGTATTGAAGTACCTCTTCTTATTTCCTCTTGATACCTATATTTTTGTATTTTCATATTTGTATCACTTATACAAAATATAAGTGCTTCCTATCCCATGTTTTTTGTTGCATTATGTCTGATAAAGCTTACCACCCAATTTCATCCGAATCGGTTGCATACTTTTTCTGCGATTTATCACGATTTTTGCATTTGATGCTTAATTTATGGAAACCAGTGTAGATTCAATTTAAGAAGACTGAGGTTTCGCTTTGAAAAAATTATTTCATATACTTGGGATTGTTTTCTTTTACAAATTCTGCAATGACAAAAGCTAAGTTTGTCCTTAAAGCAGACGTTAGACGTCGAAGAGTTCAACCTTCTCTTAAAGAAGTTATCGAACAATTTTTTCAATTCATTGAAAAAAAAAAAACATTCTTCCAAAGACTTAGCACGAGATTTCTTCAGGGACACATAGTAATTGAGCATGAAGATGCGTAGCAATTATTTAGATACATTTCTGCGAGACCCTTTGTGTGAACATATACTCCAAGCTGACCTAAATCGCAACTCGAACTAGGAAATAAAGGGGAATCACAGCGGAACAGGTATTTACGTGGTGTTGTCGACGAGAGGAAATAAAAGCACGGAAGGAATGTGAACACTCGAAAGTGGACAAAAGAAAGCAATAAGAAGAAAGCTTTACAAAGAAGACCAATGACTGAGTGAAAATTAAGAAAAAAGCAGTCTTTGTTCATTATGGTAAGAAACGTTTGTAAAAAAAAGGGTACAGTTTTAAAAACCAAATTAAAACCACATATCCTTCGGTTGCAAGTTTAAAGCAAACACATTTGCATTCTTTTTTACATAAGTGCTTATTTTACACTTGTTTTTTTGAAGTACTGCCTGTTTCGTGTCTTTATTCGCTTTTGTTTCATATAAATAGAATCTTATGGGCTTCCAATTGATTCGAGGACTTCTGACAAATAAGGAGATAAAGCCAAGTCTTGTATCGACCGTATGATCTTCTATGAATATGGAAATCCACACTTGCTTCCAGAGAAAAGCAAAAAAAAAAAAAAATGGATTTTTCAGCAATAAAATTCAGGAAGGTGATAATGTATTATAGTTCACGACGATATACGATGGAATTATTGTTGCCATTTGAGTACCGCGTCCACGTATAATTCAAGTTATAAGACGCACGTACATAAACCAACAAAACTGTGAATTAGTTTAAGGGAAGTTATCACTGATGTGCGTGAGAAAAAGGGCATGGTTAAAATGATAAATTACTAATGTATGAAGTAATATTAAAAATTTATTTATCAATCCATCCACCGATTTACCTCATTTCATTCAACATCCCTCTCTACATTTGCTGATTAATAAGTAACTTCATGTGACCTTTGGCTGCGAATCTGGAATATATAAAAAATCAGTGTCTCTGAACGTCATTACACTATCCTAACTCGGAGGCACGCGCCGCGATTAGCTTTTTCTGGATACACAGAATGCCGGCAGGTGACACACTTCGCCAACTGCAACTAGTCCTTAAGGTATGAGCATTTGGAATGGTCAAAATGGTGCTCAAAATTCGCACACGGGCAAAATGCGTTTGTCAATTACTGAAATTCATCTTTTACGTCGCTTTCAGTAAGCACATAAAATATACGGGCTGGCTCAAATTCTAATTTGTATAAGTTTTATTTGCATCGTTTTCAACAATAGTAAAGCATCTGCTCAGCAATGAAATTGTCCCACCTAGAAAGAATGATCCAAATGAATCAAAAATCCCCGACCACATGGGATATTTGGTGAATAATACATGATTTAAGGTAGCTCCACCTAATATCTCTGCCTTATGTTTCTAATGGTAAAACTTCTTTACATATTTTCTTCGCAACTGATGTATTCCCAAAGATGAAAATTTGCACATCGATAAAACTAACTTTAAGTTATAGCATGGGATACTTAATACTTGCTAAAACATAACCATAATTATATTAAGAATCAATCATTTCTCTTTGAGTAATGTTCAGACCTGTTAATAGATGGCGCGACCTGTACATTGATGACGTCAGTAGACAAACGAATGTTGGGTTGCTTAATTATGGTTATGTTTTAGCAAGTGTTAAGTATAACTTAAAGTTAGTTTTATCAATGTGCATATTTTCATCCTTGGGATTACATTAAATGCGAAGAAAATATGTAAAGACGTTTTACCATTGGAAACATAAAGCAGAGATTTTTCGTGGAACCACCTTAATACCCAAGGCAGTAGCACATCAGTTTGACAGGCTCACTTCACTATCATGATGTATAATGCAATCACACACATTGCGGGGTATGGAGGGATTAACCTTCAATGTTATCAAGGGGTTTTTAAGACTACGCAATTTTTCCCTGGTCCCATAAATCAGGGGCATTCCTGAGTGCCAGAGGAGAGGCTGTGAAAATACAAATTTGTCCGTCCCAGTATACATGCTGATTGGGTGATACTTTAGCAGATCACGTTGGCCATGGAAGCATAAGGACCCCTTGTAAGCACGCTCGTAAGATGTTAGCGGTGTGTGGCAGAGCATTTTGTTGCTGGAATACCACACAGAAATGGCAGAGACAAAACGGGCTGTAAAACGCCGTACACCTACTGTAGGTCTGTCACCCTTCCCGCTATGCGTATTAGAGATGAGAGGCAATCTTTTAACTAATGCCATCCCATTCGAGAAAGAAAGGTTTGCGAGCAGTGAGCTACTTGCGGACAGCAGCTGGATCCTGCCTGTTGCCCCGTCATTGTCAGATGCGGAGTAGATAATCATTGACACCGAAGCAGAATTGGAACTTATCGATGAATATGACATGGTTGCATTCCTATCCGCACGCAGCTGTATTACGACCACTCCAGCCAAGAACGGCGATAACCTTCGGTCACTGGCAGTGGACGAAATGGCCCAATCCGCAAATATTCGGCTCCTCGACAGAATCGTGATGGGATGTCTTTAGTGGTTGTTACAACATGTCGAATGCTCTCTGAAGTAGCATGTGGTTCTGTAATAGCCTGGTGATAAATACGCAGATCGATGCGAGCTGACGTCCGCTTGACCGCACCGGTGCCTTTACGGTAACTGGCGCTACCGTCTTGGAACTACCTTTTTCATCAACGTCCAACTGTTCTGGCATACCGATGCATATGGGTAGAAAATCGGCAAATTTATCAACGAGCTTCACTTGCCTCCCTCAAACACGTCCAGCTGGTGAAAAGATGTCTCTTAGATCTGGCGGCAAGATATACGAGACACCTTCGGTCTTTGGAAATATCATTAATATTCCATTGCTTTAGGAGATATTTTAACCCAACAGATATTCACCTCGGAGTATTTCATGGATTCAGCTGAAATAGCGGGTGTTTACCTTAATATCGAGATTTTAAATGTTTTTCTGCTATTAAAAATTGCACACCAATAAAAGATCAGAAATGTTCAACCTGTGTAGAATGGGTCACAGAGGTAAAACTGAATTTTTTCAGCTGTCCACTGGAAGACCTGAAATTATGTTAACGTCTGTCACATGAACCCAATTCAAGGATTATTAAGGCAGCGCCGCGAAGAAAGTTGACACTTTCAAATTGTAAAGGTATTTACTCTTTCACTATTACGGTTACGGAACGTTAGTTCGACGCTATTCGGCGGGGTTCTACGCCGTTCTACTGTGATTTTTGGTGACCATAGGTTTTTATTAGCTTCCGTGAAACTTCAACCTATGCCCCTTTCACCCCCACATTTCAGTTTGCTATTAATGAAACATCCATGAATGTCCCTCTGTAATTCTGCTTTGTTCTCCAAGAATGTTTCATTTTAAAGTTTTCTTCTCATAGAAAGGGTGTATACCAAATGTCATTTGCACAGGCATTGTCATCAATAAGCCAATGGAAATTTAGTCAGCTCTCGTAGTATTACCTCTCGGTACGACACATGTTGGAAACTCTTCATATGTTAAAAATACAGTATCTTTCGTAAGAAAGGTTTCTGAGACAAAGAAGCTCATTTCATGTTTATCCTTTTACTCTATGGTTTATTGCGGAGTGTAGTTTTCATCAGCAGGTATTTCTGTGGCACTTTGTATATCACCCATTAAAAGAAATTTCTTGGTGGGTAGAAGTGTATCAGATGTTTAGAGCTAATGCCTCTCTCTTTCTTAGGTATGGAAACTCACCGTATTTTTCAAAAGTACTATCTGATTGATGCCTACACATTCATTAAATAGCCGAGTTAAGGATTCGAAGTTGTGTTCATTAGAATGCCTTTCGAAAGAACCTACTAAATGTAGTACAGATGTTTCCTGGAATAGCCTTATTAAGGATTCAAAGTTGTTTCCATTAGAACGTCCTTCTAGAATAGCCGAGTTAAGGATTCGTAGAATGTCCTTCTAGAATAGCCGAGTTAAGGATTCGTAGAATGTCCTTCAAGAATAGCCGAGTTAAGGATTCGTAGAATGTCCTTCTAGAATATCCTTCTAGAATAGCAGAGTTAAGGATTCGAAGTTGTGTCCATTAGAATGTCCTTCTATAATAGCCGAATTAAGGATTCGAAGTTGTGTCCATTAGAATGTCCTTCTATAATAGCCGAGTTAAGGATTCGAAGTTGTGTCCATTAGAATGTCCTTCTATAATAGCCGCGTTAAGGATTCGAAGTTGTGTCCATTAGAATGTCCTTCTAGAATTAGTATTCGCCAAAATTCGTATTCCTCTATATTCAAAGTTCGTATCTTTATTAGTTCAACCTATTTTTTATTAGTTCAACATATATTTTTTTTCAAATTCTGTATCTGGGTCTTACTTAAACCTCTGCGTCTTTAATAAGATTTATTCTATTTGTAATATTCTCTGCTTATAAGTCAAAGTTATGATTTCAACTGAAATTCGTTCCTCATAGATTTAAATATTTGTGCATCATGATTTATTAATTACAGGAGAATTACCTTTGAACTTTCTCATCCAATTAAAGAACCTACTAAATGTAGTATAGATGTTTCCTGGAACTTTCTGTGAATTTTCTTTTTACAGTGGTAATGGATTTGAGTTTAGCTAACCGTAAAAGGAGGCAGATCTCTAATTTTCTAATTTCTGCGAAAAAGCTTTATTAATTTTTCTTCTTCATTGCTTTGACGAGCACCTTTCATCTTCCGCTTGTTAAAAAAGTGATTTTGAGTTAAGAGCGCCCAAGGATATTATTTGGTCCTTAATGAACATATCAGCTTACTTAGGAAGTTACAGCCTGTATGAGACGTACAACGTGATTCAATGCAATCTGATATTTAAAAGGAGAACTTATAATGAGTAAAGTATCTATGCCTGGAAATTAAAGCTAAAGAAAATATTTTTCTATCCTCACAGTAACCACTTGCGCTCACTGATGGCCCTGCACTCTAGTTACATACATACGTACATACATACATACATATCCTTAAACTTTTCTCTATGATTCAAAGTCTAGCTACTCAAAGAAGGTCCACCTTCTGGATTAACCTTTAGCTAAGGAAACAATGTCTTACTTACTCCATTCCTGTGAAATCCTCTTATACTTCATGCTCATAATCTTTTCTTCATGCTGACATTCTTGAATCTCGTCCTCGCATGATTTTCTGGGCCTCTCTCTATACCTTATTTTCCTCCCACTTGCACTGAATAAATGTTCTTACTGTAAGCATCTCATCACTCATTCTTTCAACATGGCCAAACCACCTAAGAATATTTATCTTCTTCTTTTTTCCTTGTTTTTTATTGGGGTTTAACGACTACCGTGAGCAGTTCAGTGGGCAATAAGCAGTCGTCCGTCCCTAATTTAAGGCCACTGGATCCAGGGAAGGGAGGGATTCAGTGCCGTAAGACGAACACAACATCCATGCCCCAACGGGATTCGAACCCGGACCTATCTTGCACGAATAGTCAGAAGCCATCACTTAGACCAGTGCTCCACCAGTGTGTCCCTCCTAATTTCGCCATCTAATTTGTTCTCTCTGCCAAACATTACTCCCCAAATACACAAATTTTGCAGTCTGTTTTCCAGACGGAAAACGTTTCAGATAAAGTATGCTGTTATTCGACATAATTTAAGAACGCTGACCAGCGACAGTTCAAAAGGTAGTAAAATGCAGATTCATTGCATCCCCGGTGGCGCAGTGATCTGAGATTTGGCCTCTGACCAATTGTCAGAGTGGGTCCGAATTCTTATCTTTCTTGTTTTTTCTGAGATTGTTTTTTCCGAATTCTTAATATCTTTCTTGTTTTTTCTGAATTCTTCTATCTTTCTTGTTTTGTTTTGAGATTTTTTCCAATTCTTAATATCTTTCTTGTTTTTTCTGAGATTTTTTCAAATTCTTAATATCTTTCTTTCAAAGTCGTCTTTCAATCATTAAACTGGGGAAATTCGGTCCGAATTCTTAATATCTTTCTTGTTTTTTCTGAGATTTTTTTTCGAATTCTTAATATCTTTCTTGTTTTTTTTGAGATTTTTTCGAATTCTTAATATCGTTCTTTCAAAATCGTCTTTCAATCATTGAACTGGGGAAATTCGGTCCGAATTCTTAATATCTTTCCTGTTTTTTCTGAGATTGTTTTTTCCGAATTCTTAATATTTTTCTTGTTTTTTCTGAGATTTTTTCTGAGATTTGGCCTCTGACCATTTGTCAGAGTGGGTCCAAATTCCCTGTGTAAGGCACAGGTGTTGCCCATGCCCTGCAGCACTGGCTCTCTTCCCCACCCTACCAGGAACCAGAGACTCCAAATTAGTGACAGGCGACTGGATATAATAGCATTTACGATCTCTCATGGCGGTCGTTAAACCCCAAAAATTAAAAAAACAAAACAAAAACTGATGCCCTGTGTATTTTCTATACAGACGGGATCTGTAACTCTCGAGATTTTGTACTCTGTGACGTATATTCAAATTTAACTTTCATTTTTAGTTCCTTTTCCTATGTAAATTTGAGTTTGTTCTCTTTTACCCTTTCCAAACTTAACGTGATATCTTCCCATACAGCACAAAACGTTTCAGATATGTATCAGTAATATTACAATCTCTCATTTTCGTTACACTTTCAGAGATATCTTACAATTACGTTTCAGCAACATCTATTTTGGAACATAACTCTTTGAACATTACGATTACGTTAAAAATAGCATTCACCGATATTACTGCTTTATAGTTTCCATTGTACATAATTGTTATCTTGTTGTTACATTCCGGCGTTGTTTAAGATTTTTGATTTGGCAACGGCGTGGATGCGCATGCGCATTTAAGCCATTTCATCGAAGCACTCTCGTAGTTGTTCCACGTGCTACCGGAATATTCTTTGGTGATACTATCGTACTCGAGTTAGTTGGGTGTAGGAGAACTGGCCACCGGAGAAGTGGCAACACATATTTTAAGGGGCAGTATAAAAATTGCATTTTTGACAGCTTCGTGTCCACGACCCCAAGAGGTTGGTTATCTGAGTCATATAAAGTTTCCACAATTTCTTCTTTCCTTAATTGTGATTATTAATGTATTTCTTTATAAAAAATGTTTGTGATCTACAACTCAACAAAATATTTCAGGATTTACAAATTACATGTCTGCAAATTATCTGAAGGTATGTGCTGACTCAGGAAAACTATCAAGGGGAGGGGCGGTTATACCAAAAGTGTAAAATATAAAGATTTTCTGGTCCGATCAGGAAATTTTCAGTATTTACAAGCTGTAACTCGACGCATTATCTGAGGGCATGTGCCTACTTAGCAAACCTGTCGGCGGGGGGGGGGATGCACAAAAGTGTAAAATATATAGAATTTCTGCTCCAATCGGGAGATTTTCAGCATTTAGAACCTACAAGTCAACAAATTATCTGATGGCATGTGCTGCCTCAGGAAACATGTTGGGGGGTGGAGAGTGGGCACCAAAAGTACAAAATACGTATAAGGAATTTCTGTTCCGATCGGGAGATTTTTAGCATTTACAACCTAAATTGCAACAAACTCTCTGAGGGTATTGCTGACTCAGGAAACCTCTTGGGGGAGGGGGGGGGGGTAATATCTAAAATATGAAACATTAAGTATTTCTGGTTGTAAATGCTGAAAATCTCCTGATCGGACGAGAAATGCTTTATATTCTATACTTTTGGTATTACCCCCTCTCTCCTTCCCCGACAGGTTTCCCGAATAGGATCATGCTTTCAGATAATTGGTTTAGTTGTAGCTTGAAAACGCTAAAAATATCCCGGTCGGACCAGAAATGCTTTATATTTCATATTTCAGGTTTATGCATCTCCCCCCTCCCGATAAGTTTCCTGGGTTTGCATATACCCGCAGAGAATTTGTTTAGCTGTAGTTTATAATCATTGAAAAATATCGTAAATAAGAAAATACGAAATTAAGGAAATGTAATAATGTGTGTCAGATAACCAGTCTCGGGAGACGCAGCCACGGAGCAGTTCAGAACGCAATTTTTATATGGCCCCTCAAAAAACTTTGTGGGAAGGTTTCCGGTGGTCAGTTCTTCGGTGGCCAGTTTTCCGCTTTGTCTTTGGCCCGAAAATCATGGAAAGGTCTAAATTTCTTACTGAAAATGAAATATTAAAAAAAATATATTTTATGAACGATAGTTGTCTCAAGTAGCGGGGAATATAGCCACACGAAATGTGTTTATGCAGAACAATTTAATGGCACTGAAATTCCAATGTGTCCAGTTCTCCGGTGGCCACTTCTCCGTACCCTGAGTTAGCTAGTTAGTGGACACTAGTGCCCGTCCTTAAATTTTGCACGCCAGTGTATAATATCTTAGTACATTTATTGGTTTTGTTGGTACATTTATTGGTACATTTATTGGTTTTATCTTAGTACATTTATTGGTTTTTTATCAGAAAAAAAAAGTCTCAATAAAAGTAGTTGTTAGTTTGTAAAGGTAGATAAAAAAATAATGTTGATATATTGAGTAGTTTAACGACCACGCAAGTTTTGAAAAAAGGGGTAAGATATGCATTAAAAGGTATATTTCGTTAATTAATCATGAAGAAATTTAAGCCATCATACAGAAAAATAAAATGGTCGATGGGAAAAAGATAATGTATTTCTATTAAATAACGTATTCGCAAAGCATTTAGAAAAAATAGATTAAAAGGTATATTTCGTTGTTAAATACATTAAAAGGTATATTTCGTTGATTAAACATGAAGGAATTTAAGTCATCCTACAGAAAAATAAAATGATCTATGAAAAAAATTAATGCTTTTCTATTAGAATATGTATTCGAAAAGCACTGGCCTTCTCGTTAGTTCCTACAGAAGGCTGTAATCGACAGGCGTCCCATGGTCGAGTGGGATAATGCATCTGCAGATGTTACCAACATATAAATCTTGTGGAAAAGTCTTCCTCAGGAAATTCTAGAAAGATAACGAAAATACTGCGAGTCTAAATACATGAAACATCTTTTTTTTTTCGCTAGATTATAAATGATGGGTGATCCTTGAGGTCAGTCAAGTTCTTAAAATTTTGTTTGCAGACGGTATGGTTTTCTGTCAACCAGGGCATGCATGTTCAATCTTTAATTGGCCCAAATTAGAGTGTGAAGTCCAAGTAGGAGTTTTCACATCCCTCACCCCAGAGAACCTAGCCTTCTCACATAGCGGTCGTATTGTTTGGGCAGACCTGATAGTCCATTCCAGATGACAATAAAACAGCAACACTTCTGACTTTAAGCAGGAAAGAGAAGTAGCAGGGTGAAAGTGGATTCATAGCTCAACCGCAGTAGTGCTGCTATTGCGTTCGGCATCTGCTTAAATTCCATTTCCTCGGAGTAATATGTCAATGGCGAAGATGGCAGGAGGTCCGATTTACGACAAACTATGTATATTCTGAGGGCCTTTCTCTAATCCTCAGTCACACATTTGGCTTTTAGTGAAGATTTGGTGGATAACTTTCCTAAACAACAAAAGTACCTGTAACATATACGAAGTATTCTGTGCTGTGTGGGTTTTCTCGCACATGAATGAGGTTGGCAACACTTTTGAGGTCAGAGAGAGTGACGTATGAATGTGATAAGAACGACAGATAAAAGGACGCATTTCTATTAAACAACGTATTCGCAGAGCACTGGCCTTCTCGTTAGTTCCTACAGAACGCTGTAATCAGCCGAGAAACCCGCTGGACAGCGGTTCGAACCTGGCGTGACTTCGAGGATTTGTATTTCCTTGGAAAGAAAATTTCCTCAGCGGCGTGACGTCACACCGTAAAATTTTGTGATTGTGAAAAACAAAAAGGCGTACAAAAGATATCGCTGAGGCCATGTGGGGAGGTAAAAAAAATTGGCGAGCAAAACATGTTTCGTAGGACCACGTGGCACACAAAATGTTATGGTTGAACACAAAGAGAAAATGGCTGACAAAATATGGTCGGGCAGATCACGTGGAAAAACAATGGCTGCGGCTAACGTCCCAGGACTCGACCACATGCGTCCTTGAGGCAGCAGGTGGATGGGTTCCTTTTTACAGAAACCCCCTATTATCACGTAACAGTAGTGTAACGAAGTTACAAATATCTTTCAAACACGTAACATTAACATGAAGTTGGTATCTTGAAGTTACAAAGACTTTTCACTGTAACGTATCGGTTACGTTCCAAATTATGTAACGTTTGCGGACATTACTGTTACATTGCGCAACGTATCTGAAAAGTCTCAATGTTTCAGTGTTACGTACCTGTAACATATACGAAATATTCTGTGCTGTGTGGGTGCTCTCGCATATGATTGAGGTTGGCAACACTTTTGAGGTCAGAGAGAGTGACGTATGAATGTGATAAGAACGACAGATAAAAAGGATGATACAACAGTAGCTATGTGTAGGTGTTTTTTATACAGACGGGATCTGTAACTTTCTTGCTCACGTAAAAAGGGTTACGTTATACCTCTTTACGAGCGCAATAGAAAAATTGAAAATAAAATAAACAAACCCGCCTTCTTCCACAGCCTGCTGCGAAGTATTTGTTCTTTCTTTCTTCCACACCATTTTGTTGTTTAGGAAAGTTATCCACCAAATCTTCACTAAAAGCCAAATGTGTGACTGAGGATTAGAGAAAGGTCCTCGGAATATACATAGTTTGTCGTAAATCGGACCTCCTATACCATCTTTGCCATGGACATATTACTCCGAGGAAATGAAATTTAAGCAGATGCCGAACGCAATAGCAGCACTACTGCGGTTGAGCTATGAATCCACTTTCACCCTCCTATTTCTTTTTCTTGCTTAAAGTCAACAGTGCTGCAGTTTTATTGTCATCTGGAATGGACTATCAGGTCTGCCCAAACAATACGGCCGCTATGTGAGAAGGCTAGGTTCTTTGGGGTGAGGGATGTAAAAACTTCTACTTGGACTTCACACTCTAATTTAGGCCAATTAAAGATTGAACATGCATGCCCTGGTTAACAGAAAACCATACCGTCTGCAAACAAAATTTTAGGAACGTGACTGACCCTAGGGATCACCCATCATGTATAATATAGCGAAAGGTGGTGACAGGGAGAAAAAAGATGTTTCATGTATTTGGACTCGCAGAATGTTTGGTATCTTTCTAGAAATTCCTGAGGAAGACTTTTCCACAAGTTTTAGATGTTGGTGACATCGAAACGCAGGTAGATCCTCATATACGCATCAAATACTAAAGAATATTCCTGCAGGTGGCCTTCCAAATAGAGATCTCTTACCTATTGTTTCTATTGGTGATAACATTAATGCCAGACAAAACTGCCCGCTTTGACAGCCCAGCAAAAACACAAGTGCTGGGAAACTGCTGGTCACCAGCTGGCAGTGATGGGTCACTGCTGGTTGAAATCTGCCGCTCACGGCCCGGTAGTGGTCCGTTGGTGGCAGCGCTATCAGTTGGCGAGCCACTGATGGCCCTGCAGCATCGCCGTGAATTGTGGGCCTTCAAGCGAGTGCCACTAGTGGCCTGTTGCTGGCAACCAATGCAACCCCCAACAGCAGGTGGAAGCAACGGGACTGCGCATGCGCAGAAGCAACACTTGCTCTGTCTCTCATGGTACCAGTTAGTTGAAGACGACGCTATCGCCATCGTGTTATTTTAGTGGATGTTAAGAAAAAATCCATATGTGGAGAAGCAAATTAATTTCCTAATGAAATTTTACGTCGACGAAGATATCAGATTAAGCCGTAAAATACTAGATTACAGCCGTGAAATACTAGATTACTGCCGTGAAATACTAGATTACAGCCGTGAAATACTAGTTTGCAGCCATGAAATGCACCCACTCCATTCCCATGAATAACAATTTATGGAATGGAGTGGGTGAATAACAAGAAACAATTTGAAACCGCTTGAAACAAATATCCTGGAAAACCATTAAAACAACGTTTGTTGGAAAAAATTATACGCGTACAAAATTTATTAATTACTTGAAAGAAAAAAAAAGCAACGCTATGTGGGGTACTCATTGGGTTGAATACACAACACTGGGAGGAATTCGCTTCTAAAAATAACGAGAAGTAAAATAAAATATCTTTTACTCTTTAAAACAAATGTAGCTTCGGACAACGGAAAGGAAAGACACAACGTTAAAAATGTAACAGAATGTGACATGAACCCGGGTAAATATATATTTATTCAACAATCTCTTTTCAAGACTGCAAGGACAGTACAAAACTTTGGAAAGCGACTCTAAGTATGTAAACGCCTTGAAAATGAGTAAAGTTCCCTTAAGGTAAAAAAAAAAAAAAAAACTATCTTTACGTTGAAAAAATTAATTTATCAATTATATGGAACTGACTTTTATGAAAAATACCTCGCAATATTGTAAAATGAAAGAGGGAAGCATTAGATTACACATTGCATACCAAACAGACAGCTTTAAGCACACACTCAAGCGTGGCAAATCAGTCCGGTCGGTAGAGAGTTTATCTGTCACTTAAACGACCCAGGTTCAAATACAAATTGGTGGTTTTCCGATATGTTGAGAAAATTTCCCCAGCGTAGTTCGTTGATTCACAAGCTTCGTAAGGGTAGAAAAAAATGGAGCTTTGGGAAACTGCAGTTATCTTTTATTGTTATTATGGCTACTACCGGAAAATTGGCGGACAAGATTCGGCAAGCCACCAGTTACGTCACGTGGTTGCTGGCTGCCACTAGCGGACCACATTAGCGGACTAGCCATCATTTCTGGCACGTGCTTGCAGGGCCACTGAAGGGCCACTTGTGGCAGCTACTGCCTGTGATGGCCCACTGATGGCATTGTTTTTGCATATGACAACTGATGTGGTGCCAACTGCTGGCCCTTCTGTTGGCCGCCCGGACATTTTATTGACGGTTCGGCAGCGTCAACTTAGTGCTGGGCCATTGCTGGCAGTGCTGGCTGCCAGCAATGGCCCAGTATTGGCCCAGCAACACTGCTTTTGCTGGGAGGTGACTGATGAATGTTAGACACCGCAAGTACAGATTTCCCTGGATTCATGTTTTACAGTAACGAACATGTTAAACTTGAAACACCCGTAAAATTATTTTATATATGATAAATAAGCTTACTATTCGTGTTTTTGAAAACATTCCTAAACATACTGAGTTGTTAATTTTTTAATAACCCTGACGAGAAACGTTTCTTTAGAAGGCAAACAAATGCGTCATTATATCATCAATAGCATTATGCACTGAAAGAAACCTCAAATTTCTTGCAATGTATACAATTTGTGAGGCAATTATAAATACTTCAGCGATCGAAAAAGTACCAGATGTTGCAAACTCAGCACATGATATACTCATCAAAAGAAAGAAAAATTTAATCAATTCATGCACAATGAGTTTCTCTTGCACAGTCGGTAGCGAGCGGTAAAAATCCTCTTGTGAAGCTTAATGTTAAATATATTTCCTCAGTGATTAAGCTTTGAAAAGTGTAAGCTAAGATTTAAAGTGAGTATGGAAGTTAAAGAATAATGACAGACGCTGCTGTTTGAGCTGCATATGAGAAAAAAATGTGAAGCAATAACGCCAGGAAATTCTTATCTCTGTTTTAAAGTTCAAAAGTCGCCGTATAGAATGCGGAATTTTTAATCAGAATTGCTAAGGAACTTAGTCAATGTGACATTCGGAAATAATTTTACTTCCTTTAATCTTCGTATTACAGGGATTTAAAAACGAATACACACAAGCACATACACACACGTATGTACATATATGTATGCATATTCGTTTTTAAATCCCTGCAATATATCTTCATATATATATATATATATATATATATATATATATATATATATATATATATATATATATTCTATTAAGAAGAGACCTAAGCAAAAAAAAATATATATTTTTGACTCATACCAAGTACAACATAGAAAAGGTTATGTATCTACCGGTGTCAGTAAAAGGAGAAAAGATAAAAAAATAAAATAAAACAACTGAATGTAGAAAGTGTCGAGAATACTGAGCCTTGGCTTTATCAAGGACCAGCAAAAACTCTGCATTTTCTCACTTCCACAAAGACCTAGTTGGAAATGGGTTTCTGCAAGGCCATAGATGCAAGTAACAAGCCCTCCAAAAATTGTTTTAAAAAATATATATATGTCATGACCTCCGCAGAGTTGTATGACCTAGCACTGGTTAACAATTTCGCTTGCATCCATAACCTTTATGGCCCGACCCATGCTCTTCATCTGTTACTATTAAACAGAGAGAAGAAGATTAAAGAGAACTCAAGCTGTGAGAGTGACATAATAATTAGAAATAATTTTCAGCTATAACGAAATGCCAAGTTCGCCTGAGAGAGAATTTAAACCTGAAAAGCAATGCAAAAGAAATCCAAATTTTTACATTGCAATTAAAAAAGGAAATATAAATTTTTTAAAACTCAGATTTATGAAAGAAAACTTGATTCTAAAACCCCCTACTCTACAACTTCTGACAACACAAAAACGAGAATAAATTAAAGACAATAATTAACTAAAGAAAAGCTTTGTGAAAGTTATATGACTTAAACAATTAGTTGCAATATGTACAAAGTATTTCAGCAGTGCTTTAAGTGCATAGTTAAGTAGTTATTAAGAACTTAACTACTTTGAAAATACAGCGCAAAGAAAAGGAACTATGCTTAGCCATCTGCTGGGCCTAAGTATCCTACAAGACGCGCAAAGTTACCAAGAAAAGAAAGAGTTAAAACCCGCAAAAATGTTAACAGACAAGATAGTGCCTAAAAGCTGAAAAGCAAAAAACAGCAGAGAAAAAAAGTACAAGAAGTACAAACATTGAACTTATAAAACCTAAAACCCAAAGACAAGGAAGAGAGCTTACCTCTTATGCAACTAAACTTTCTCCACACAAGAGAAAAACATGGCTGACCTCTTCCCCAAACGTCCTAACACTTCTGCCACTCCCTAGTCGCTGGGAGGCAGTGTGGGTGGGGCTGATGGCCTACTCATACTGAAAGAAACCAACTCGCGGAGATTTTAACCAGAGAAAAAATATACATATACTTAAGACTGTGGATCTGTATGATCAGAAAGAGCAGAATTAACTCTCCAGAATACATGAGAAATATTATAAAACACACAAGTGGTGTATTTAATAATCTTTGCATGTATTAAATCACCTTAGTGAGCTTCTATAGATTATTCAGAATCTTATTAATTTTAATGTTAGTTTTACTATTTTTAGTATAGCTATCCTAGTGATGAATAACTAGTTTTCTTTTTTATTTGTTTCTATTTTCTTTTATAAACAGATTTTTAAGCAGAGTTTTTGCTGGTCCTTGATAAAGCCAAGGCTCAGTATTCTCGACACTTTCTACATTCAGTTGTTTTATTTTATTTTTTTATCTTTTCTCCTTTTACTCACACCGGTAGTTACATAACCTTTTCTATGTTGTACTTGGTATGAGTCAAAAATATATATATTTTTTTTTTTGCTTAGGTCTCTTCTTAATAGAATGTGAATTCTGAATTTTCAAAACTGCTGCGTTGCGCGTTTTGATCTTCAGGTTATTTTGCAACTTTCGTTTTAAATTCTAAAGTTTTTCCTTAGTTTTCAGTTTTGCTCTTCAGTATATATATATATCATCATCATCATTGTCAACCATTATCAATCCACTGCTGGACGAAGGTCTCCCCAAGTTTCCTCCACAACGGTCTGTCTTGTGCCAGTCTCCTCCATGTCACTCCCGCATATTTACGAATTTCATCCACCCATCTCCCATGTGGTCTTTTTCTGGGTCTTTTCCTGTCCCTTGGAATCCAATCTAAAATTTCGGCTGTCCATCTATGGTCTGTCCTTCTGGCAGTATGTCCAGCCCATTGCCATTTCAGGGATTTAACTCTGATCATGATGTCTTCCACTCTCGTCATTTTTCGGATCCACGAGTTCCTCTTCTTATCTCTCCTGGTTATACCAAGCATGCACCTCTCCATGCTTCTTTGAGTTGTCTGCAGCCTTTGTATGTCTCTTTTAGTTAAGGTCCACGTCTCTGCACCATACGTAAGCACTGGAAGGATGCATTGATCAAACACTTTTCTTTTAAGACATAATGGCATATTGCTCTTGAAAATTATGCTGTTTCTTCCAAAAGCTCTCTAGGCAAGTTTTGTACGCCGATTAATTTCTTCAACAATGTGACCCTCACTTGATATCTGCTGTCCAAGATAAACATACGTATCTGTTATCTCCAGTTTTTCTCCATCAATCGATAAATCTTCATTTCTTGTAAAAGCATTGAACATCACTTTTGTCTTCTGAAAGTTCATTTTTAATCCCACTTCTTTATTCTTGTCAGCAAGTTCCTGGATCATACTCTGCAGCTCTGATGGGCTAGTTGCAAAAATGACTACGTCATCAGCAAAACGAAGGTGGGTTAGATAATCTCCATTAATCTTTATCCCTTTGTTTTCCCAGTTCAGTGATTGAAAGACATTTTCCAATGTGGCATTAAAGAGCTTCGGAGATATGGTGTCACCTTGTCTCACTCCCTTTCCAATTTTTATGTGTGTTGTATTTTCAAACAGCCGAATCTTTGCACTTGCATTTTCATAGATGTTATTAATAATATTAATGTATGCATCTTCAATACCGCAGGATTTCAGAGCCGTGGTAACTGCTGATGGTTTCACCGAATCAAAGGCTTTTTCATAATCGATAAAAGCCACGCACAATGGAAGTTCATATTCCCTCGCTCTTTCAATTAGTTCTCTCAGTACGTGGATATGATCTATTGTGCTGTAGCCACTCCTGAATCCAGCTTGTTCTCTCGGTTGAGCCATGTCCAGTGTTACCTTCAAGCGGTGTGAAAGAACTTTAGTGAAGATTTTATAAACCACTGATAGGAGGCTGATAGGTCTGTAGTTCCTGAGATCCTCAATGTCACCTTTTTTATGTAGCAGGATCATTGTAGCATTGTTCCAATCCTCAGGAATCTTCCTTCATTAAGGCATCGAGTGAAAATTTGGGCGAGTACTGTTTCAATTTCTCCACTTGCTTCTTGTATGATGTCTATAGTAATTCCATCTTCTCCTGGAGCTTTCCCCCGCTTCATGTTCTTGATTGCATGAGCAACTTCTGCTGGGAGGACTGGAAGAACTCTGGTACCTTTCATGATGTCTGGAGTACATGTATCATCCCTTTCATATAATTTGGAGTAGAAATCTTTCACTCTTGTCAAAATTTCGCCTCTATTTCTTGTTATAGAACCATCTTCTTTTCTCAGAGCCATAATCTGTTTTCTTCCCTTACTGAGATATCCCTTTGCTATCTTTAGGCTTTGGTTGTTTTCAATTGCTTTCCTCACTAGCTCACAGTTGAATTTCCTTACGTCTTCAGTGATACTTTTTCGTGCTGTCTTGCATAGCTCTATATATTCCACTTTGGAAGTCACATCTTCTTTAGTTGTCCTCATCTCTCTTCTTTTTTGCATCAACATTTTGGTTTTTCCTGATAATTTGTTTACATGCAACTTGTTCTTAGACCCAGCTAATTTTGTTGCTGTTTCCATAAGAGCTTTGGTTACTTTTCTGTTAACTTCCGAAATATTCACTTCTTCCGATGTTAGGCCTTCTAAAGCAGAGAATCTGTTCTACGGTTCCAACTTGAAAGTATTATGGTGTTTTTTAAGGTTGGTTATGTCAATACATTTTGTTTGTCTTATGAGCTTGCCACGTTCCAGTTTAGTGTTCAGGTGCATCTTACATCTCACCAATCTATGGTCACTACCTGTGTTGAACTTGTTCAGCACACTGCAGTCTTCGATGACGAATTTTTTGTTACACATAATAAAATCAATTTCACTTGTCGTCCCAATTGGATGTCTCCATGTCCATTTCCTGTGTGGCTTTTTCTTGAAAATGGAATTCAAGATGAAAAATCCTTCTGCCTCTGCAAACTCAACGAGAGTATTTCCACGCTGGTTTCTGTTGCCGTGACCGAATTTACCTACTGAAGTTTCATTCTGTTGCCGGTGCCCAATTTTTGCATTGAAATCTCCCATAATTATCTTCAAGTGCTGCTTACCTTTATTATTTAGATGACGAATTTCCTCATAAAATTCTTCAATTTCTTCTTCAGGATGACTTGTGGTGGGTGCATAAGTTTGAATAATCTGAGCCTGGTATCTTCTCGATAGTTGGATAACGAGTCGTGCAGCTCTGTCAGAGGAACTGTCAACTTCTACCACTTTATCCTTCAGTTTCTTGTTTATTATAAATCCAACACCACTAGTTCTGCCAGTATCTGTCCCACGATAATAGAAGAGATGTCCACTTTTCAGTTCAAAGAGATCTTCTCCTTTTCTCCTTACCTCACTTACCCCGACGATGTCCCACTTGATCCTTTGTAGTTCCTCTTCCAATTCAAGAAGCCTTGAATCAGAAGATAGGGAGCGTCCGTTGTAGGTAGCCAAGGTCAGCATCAAATGGCAGCCTAGTCCGGTCCTCTGGGGATTCTTAGCACCCTCTGCCTTCATGTCGCACTGGCCGCTGCCTTGGCCAGGTACATTCCAGCTGCCGGAGACTGAGGGCCAAGATTTAAGTTGTAGAGTCATTTTGGAGGTGTTTGGCCATAACTCACCACGCTGGCCAAGCGGGTTGGTGAGTGTGGGATAGCATTTCCTCTGATCCCGATGGTATAGTTTTACCTCTATTTGCGGTCGTCAGAGCCCCTTTAGTGGGAACAGGATGCACCACGAGAAGGCGGGGTTGACATTTGTCAAGGAGAGGCTGTGATGCTACGCATCACCTGACCTTACATCCCATATATATATATATATATCTTCATCATCATCACTGACAACCATTATTAATCCACTGCTGGATGAAAGTCTGCCCAAGTTTCTTCCACAACGGTCTGTCTTATGCCAATCTCCTCCATGTTACTCCCGCATACTTTCGAGTTTCATCCACCCCCACCTACCATGTGGTCTTCTTCTGTCCCTTGGAATTCAATCTAAAAATTCGGCTGTCCATCGATGGTCCGTCCTTCTGGCAGTATGTCCAGCCCATTGTCATTTCAGGGATTTAACTCTGATCATGATGTCTTCCACTCTTGTCATTTTTCGGATCCACGAGTTCCTCTTCTTATCTCTCCTGGTTACACTAAGCATGCACCTCTCCATGCTGCTTTAAGTTGTCTGCAGCCTTTGTATGTTTCTTTTAGTAAAGGTCCACGTTTCTGCACCATATGTAAGCACTGGAAGGATGCATTGATCAAACACTTTTCTTTTAAGACATAATGGCATATTGCTCTTGAAAATAATGCTGGTTCTTCCAAAAACTCTCCAGGCAAGTTTTATACGCCGATTAATTTCTTCATCAACGTGACCCTCACTTGATATCTGCTGTTCAAGATAAACGTACGCATCTGTTATGTCCCGCTTTTCTCCATCAATCGATAAATCTTCATTTCTTGTAAAAGCATTGAACATCGCGTTTGTCTTCTGAAAGTTCATTTTTAATCCCACTTCTTTACTCTTGTCAGCAAGTTCCTGGATCATACTCTGCAGCTCTGATGGGGTAGTTGCAAAAATGACTACGTCATCAGCAAAACGAAGGTGAGTTTGATAATCTCCATTAATCTTTATCATATATACAGATGCATATTCATTTTTAAATCTTTGTAAATCATATATGTCGTCCCCGATGTAAAACTTTCTTGTGTCAATTTGCATTTGTCCGTTACCATTAAGTTCGCTGTGCTATGGCAGCGCCAATTGTTTTAATGTATCTTAATATACTTCGTCTTACTTGTAGAAATCTCCGAATTGACTTCTCTTGAGTATTGACAATACTCAAGTGTATTAAAATATGAAACAAATGGAAAGCTTTAAATATTTGAATTATTATAAGAGGTGACTAAAAGTTATTGAGAAGCATTTTACTTTTCCTATCGTAAGAAGAGAAAATTTTCAGCTTCCCATGACGTGATGATAATAAATTCCGGCTGTTTCCAAGAGGTCTCAGTGCATATTCGAAATAGAATTACGATCTCGAAGGACAGGACACATGTGAAAATTACTCTACCGCTTATCAGAGGTAGAGGAATTTACAGGTCAGTCGCAACTGAAGAGAGAGCGCAAAACTCACTGCGCACAATCTCATTAAAATCGGAATTGAAACTTTTGAGGTAGTTTCTGGTATACCTCTTTGTCGCCATACTTTGCCATTTGTTCATTTACAGAATTTGCTTATAATATCTTTCGCCTGGTTCGGTAGCTTGGCAGGCTACAATTCGCATTTCTTCCTCAAAATGTGCAGGGGATGTAATTTGCTCGCTATCAGAAATGAAGACGCGGTTGCTCGTACGTTGCAACATAAGGTTGTCATTCACATAGTTGAAGATTATCTGGGGGCAATTTGAGCATTACTGCTCTACAACAAGCTGCAGTCGGTCCTTTTGATACCAAATGCCCGACATCCCAAGCAGTTGGGAATCTCACTGCTTTCTTCACCTTCTGTATTCTACAGCCTTAAATGAAATTCTGCGCCCAGTTGGGTTTCACTACCAGAACATTCTTGATGTAAGTAAGGGAAAAGTGTGAAACCGTTCTGCTAAGTGCTGGTTCCTACGCAATTAACTGAGAAAAACGTTTTGTTAATTCAACAGAAAGCTCTGTCGATATACAGTCAACAAAATTTTTTGTTGAATTTGCAAAAATTATTTTCTTGAAAATTATTGTTGATTTAACAAAATTTATTGTTATCACGACAAAACGTTTTGTTCATTTAACAAAATGATTAGTTAGATTTTTGAGAATGTGTTTGATCCAACAAAACATGTTGTTTTCATTACAAAATATTTTGTTTCTTCAACAAAACATATTGTTACAGCAACAAAACTTATTGTGTCACGATAACAATATATTTTGTTGGATCAAACAAATTCTCCAAAATCGACCTAATCATTTTGTTAAATGAACAAAATGTTTTGTCGTGATAACAATAAATTTTGCTAAATCAACAATAATTTTCAACAACAAAATTTTGCAAATTCAACAAAATGTTTTGTTGACTGTAATATCGACAAAATATTTTGATGATTTAACAAAATGTTTGTTGAATTAACAAAACGTTTTTCTCAGTGTTCAAGACGGCAAAATGCCGTTTCCGTTTGAGATAAGAAATGACACTTAGCTCTATAATTCCCTATGTACTGTATCATACCACAATGAAAATATTTAAGCATTAGGTTGTTAAACTACAATGAAAAGGGTATTGAGGACAGCTGTAACTTCGCAATGGTCTTCCTCGGGTTCGTCGGAAAACCAACCGCACCTTAAAATCTATTGCACAATTGTTAATGATTATTAGTTATCAATTAACTACAAGGGAATAGGATGAAAAAAATATCGTATAAAATTCTGTGTGAAGTCAAACGTCAGAAGCAACTCCCGATTTCCAGTGTTAGTTATTTGAAAAATTGTATTTACATATGCGTGTGGATGCTAAATGCAAATTTTTGAGCATTCAACGTACAAGACCAGTTTTACTGTCATTAAATCTTATACAACAAGTATGATTATAATATTTCAAGCACAAGGCGCGAAAGTTTTTTTGTCTTAACGACATCGGTGGGAAAGAGGGAGCGCAATATTTTATGGTTTGCCCCAGGCGCAGAACTGCTTACTTAAGCTTCTGTCGTTTATATTTCAAAAGATATATTATTCTGTTTTAATTAATTTTCTAAGAAAGAAATGAATTCCATAGATGTCAATGAATTTGCGGCGCCCATTTCTTGGAAAAAGAAATGGTATCTAAAACGCGAAGTTCTGATTCATATATGTATTCAACATAGGAAGAACATTTCACATGTCTTGCCCTTGATAAAGCCATGTTGAATGGGTCTTCTATTTCTTCATTCGCAGTATTTTTTTTTCAGGTTTCTTTCCCCATAAAATGTTCCTCAATTTTAAATAAATTCTTGTTCATATTAGTTTCTAATAATTTCGCTTTCCTTGCCTTTATATTAATTTATTCCCCCTTTTGTTTCCACTTTTTAGAGGAAATCAGTTGTTAGTGCTTTCTACAGCGACTTAAGTTGTTAGTAATTCCCCATCTCTGCTCAATGGCTCTAACCTTTAAATTTCCCTGCCCCTCTAGCAATGACCGTCGTCCTGCATTTTTTTTTAATTTTAATACTTCTTTGGCTAAATCCAAATATTCAGCAATTATCACGATCAGGTTTTCAAAAATATTGTTTTACTCTTCAGTATATTCACCGGAGAGCCAAAACATTAGGACAACTTGCCTAATATTATGTTAGATCTCCACGTGCCGCCCAAAAAGTTCATATCCGGCGCGGCATTGACGTTACAAGATTTATATCTTCCATAGTTAATAATTGCGTGATTTATATCTTCCAGAGTTAATAAGTCAAGATTATATCTTCCACAGTTAATAATTGCGAGTTAAGATTTATATCTTCCAAAGTTAAGATTTATATCTTCCAAAGTTAAGATTTATATCTTCCAGAGTGAATAATTGCAAGATTTATATCTCCCAGAGTTAATAGTTGCAAGATTTATATCTTCCAGACTTAATAAGTCAAGATTATATTTTCCAGGGTTAAGATTAATACACTATCTACCAACAAGTAATTGGACACCTGTGATAGCAAAGGAAAACGAAGTTTATCCAACTTTAATAGTTGGAGGAGCCTCCACGAGCGGCGATTACAGCTGCGACCCTCCGGGGCATACTCTCAACCAGGCGTTGTACGACGACTAGCGGTATTTTCTTCCACTCGGCTTGGAGAAGACAAGTCAGTTCCTTCACCGATTTCGGACGGTGGATGCACCTCTCAAGTCGAAGCTGCAACTCGTCCCAGAGGTGCTCGATAGGGTTAAGGTCCGGCCTCTGCGCAAGCCAGTCCACTTGATTAACCCCATTGCTAACATATCAAGCCATGGTGGATCTCGCAACATGACAGGTAGCATTGCCATCCTGAAAGTAACATGGGTCCACCCCGTAAAACTCCACAACGTAGGAAGCGCATGCTCATCCAAAATGGTGCAGTAGGTCTCGGCGTTGAGTCTACCAGGAATTTCGGCCAAGGGTCCCGTGCCATACCAGGAGAAACACCCCCATAGCATAATTCCACCGCCGCCGAACTTCACAGTTGGCACAATACATTCCGGCAGGAGCCGTTCTCCAAGCAGACGCCAAACCCAGACCTTGCCATCCGAACAGTAGAGGGTTAACCTTGATTAGTCGCTCCAGAGAACCTGTTTCCACTGTTCAACGGTCCACTGTCGACGTTGTTTGTACCACGTTAGCCGAGCAGCGCTATTGGACTTGATGATCGAAGGCTTGTGGGCGGCAGCACGTCCATGATAACCGAGCAGATGGGCTCCCTTACGGATGGTATTCATCAAAAGAACACTCCCGGATGCCTGTTGTAACTCCTCGCGGATGTGGCCGATCGATTTGGTGCGGTTCTTCCGATCTTCTCTGTCCAACACCCGTCGGTCTCTAATTTCCAGTTTTGTGGGTCTGCCAGGTCGGGGCACATCCCGACAGTCAACTCTCATCTTCCACTTGCCAATCACGTAGGCCACTGTCGATTTTGGGTACTTCAACTCGCTGGATATGTCACGTATGGATCGGCCATTTCTGTGATACCCGACGATTACACCTTTCTTGAAATCAGAGAGTTCCTAACTGCGTGGTATCTTGCATGCGACTGGTTGCGTTGTTGTTTCCCGCACGATATTTAACGGCGGCGGCGGTGACGTGTATCAGGACAGCAGATATCGTCGATTGAAGGGGTGTGCAATTACTTGTTGGTAGATAGTGTATCTTTCAGTGTTAATTATTGCGTGATTTATATCTTCCAGAGTAAATATTTGCAAGATTTATATCTTCCAGAGTTAATAAGTCAAGATTATATTTTCCAGAGTTAATAAGTCAAGATTATATTTTTCAGAGTTAATAAGTCAAGATTATATTTTCCAGAGTTAATAAGTCAAGATTATATTTTCCAGAGTTAAGATTTATATCTTCCAGAGTTAATAAGTCAAGATTATTTCTTCCAGAGTTAATAATGAGTCGTTTGGTATTTGGTACCAAATCAGTTATCAGCAGATCCTCTTGTGAGTTAAGTGGTTGAGCCCCCGAAGATCGGATTTGCTCTTCCAACACATACCCCAGATTTCCAATTAGATTGATTTATGAGGAATTTGGAAGCCATGGAAATACGTGAAAGTGTTCCGCATGTTGCGTGAGTATTCTCGAGCAATCCGAGCTACTGAAAGAAGACACTACTAGAGGGGAATAACGTAGCCATATGAAAGGATGTCCCTGGTCCGATAATGATGATTAGGTAGGTGGTGGACGTCATAGTTTTCTGCACACGAATGAGTGGCCCAGAGTTTTCCAACAGAACATTACACAAAGCATTACACTTCCTCCAGCGGCTTGTTTCCGTCCTAAGTCGCATCCTTGAACCAACACTTCCGCATATAAACGAGGCGCCGCACAGTGGTCCGAATCGCTAAAAACCCGGACAAAAATAATTTTTCGAACTTCATATTTTAAGCACACAATTCGCTTAATAATAATCCTCAGTAGTCATTCTGATAGGACTAAGTGTTTTTGAAAGTATACTCCAATGGTTCTGTTCAATACTTAAGTTCAAAAGTGCTGTAACTCTTTCTTGATTAATTTTGCAATTCTGTAGGTGATTTTGTTTACATAGTATTTTATTTTGCATTGTTCAGTAAAAACAAAGTGTATTTTTTGTGAATGTGTTATGGTCTTATATATAGGGCACAGTTACAATTTTTAGTGTTTTTTGTTTCTAAGTACTGATAAAAAATATAAATTTGAATGCCCGTATTTTGCGAAAAAACAAAAATCTTTTTAGAGTTTTAAAAAAATGGCCAAACATGTCCACCGCGAAACTTACAAATGTATATTGGTAGATACTTATAAGTCTATCACTGAAGGTTTCATCTGCAACACCTTGCAATGCTGTGAACTATGACCTTTTGTTTGTGAAGCTTCCCTGTTATTTATGAGCAGTCAGCTGCTGAAATCGGGAAGGTGTTTTCCCGCTATACAACTCCCGGGCGCTGAGCACTTCCTGAAATTTATGTTTGTTTACTCAAGGGGTGGCTTGTCGGTGGTAAACCACAGACCCTTGATTTCTTCAGTTTCCAGAGGGCTGTTGTTTGTATCAGGTCAGTGAATAGTGTGTGACAATACAGTGTGTGAAAAATGAATTTACATGTTAGTCGCCGAGAACTTTACGAGAACATGAAAGAAAAGAATAACGAGACCAGTGTGCTACAAGAAGAACATCTTGTGCAATATGTGAAGAACAGATCTGAATTAAATTTGGACAGTCAGAGCACAAAATCTCTACACAGCGTAATAAGAATGAGCTATTTTCTTAAATACTATCAGCGTTGGAAGAAATGTCACCGAACCGAAAGCATGTTTCTTCGTAAATATTCAGACTGGTTACAGTAAGAAATTGAATTACCATTCACAGACTTTCCTTCCACTTCTTCGGAAAAGCGTGGACGTCCTTCGAAAGTATTTCAGCAATTAAGTGAAAGAAGTAAGAATCTGAGGGAGAATGTGGGTGCTGCGGAGCTTTCATATGCCACAGTGATGAATTTGAGGGCTGCAGGTGACGAAAATGCAGCAAAATTATTAAAAGAAGTGACCACAACAACACCTACCAGAGGTAAACAAATTCGTGACTCATGGTTGAAGAAAAGAAAACAAGCCACGAAGCTCTCAGAAGAAGAAGCGTTATCTATGATAGTAAGCACACATTTATCAAAACATCAATATATGTCTATTAGAAAATGGCAATTAATCACAATCATGACTTATATCCAAGTTATTATGCAATTCTGAAAGCAAAAGGCGCAACTTATCCGCACAATATAAGTGTTAGTGAGATTGCATGTGAAGTGAAAGTTCAGAATTTATTGGACCATACCGCCCGAATTTTGTCATTTCTACCTGAAAGTGAGCCATCTAACAACGAAAAAACTTATATTTTACATTGAAAATGGGGTTTCGACGGTAGCGCTGGTCATTCCCAATACAAGCAGAAATGGGGTTTTTTTTTTTTTTTTTTTGATTGGAGGTTTAACGACCACCGTGAGCAACTCAATGGGCTATAAGCAGTCGCCCGTCCCTAATTTAGGGTCACTGGTTCCAGGGAAGGGAGAGAGCCAGTGCCGTAAGACAAACACAACATCCAAGCCTGACCGGGATTCGAACCCGGACCCCTTACGGACGAATGATCAGAGGCCAACGCCTTAGACCACTGCGCCACCGGGGCGGCCAGAAATGGGTTCAAAGCGAGAGTAGTGATGAATATTTATTTATGACATCTATCGTTCCCTTACTAATGGTTGACAGTGAAACGGAAGATTCCGAATGGAAAAATGAACGACCATCATCAACCCATTTTTGTAGGTATCTCTCATATGGTATCTCTCATATTGTCAATGATTGATGGGAAAATATGTAATGCTCTGACCCAGTCAGCAAACATGAAATGTTACATATGTGGAGCGAAAGTGTCGGACCTGAACAAGTTAGATTACGTTACACAAGTGCCAGAGGATACCTCTTCCTTTGAATTTGGGCTGTCTATTCTTCATGCCCATATACGCTTTTTTGAGTGTATTCTGCATATCTCTTACCGCTTAGATTTTAAGAAATGGAAAGCGAGTAAGAAAGATGGAACCCGTGAGCTTCTGGAAAAAAGGAAAGGAATTGTCCAAGATTCCTTTAGGAATAGACTAGAACTTATTGTAGATGTCCCAAAACCAGGCTATGGAAACACAAACACGAATGACGGCAATACCGATAAAAGATTCTTTACAAATCGCGAAATAAGTTCCGAAGTGACTGGAGTTGACCAAAATTTGATTTCTCGTTTTGGAAATATTTTGAAAGCAATTTCATGCGGCCACGAAATAAATGCAACGAAATTCAATATGTACTGCATGGAAACAGCACAGTTATTCGTGAGATTGTATCCCTGGTACTATATGCCACCCACGGTACATAAAATTCTTGTTCATGGATCCGTAATTGTGCAGGCAGCGATTTTACCGATTGGAGAGCTTTCAGAAGAAGCCATTGAGTGTAGAAACAAAGATGTGAGAAAATTTCGAGAAAGCTTTACCCGAAAAATTTCACGACAAGGCAGCAATTTGGACCTCTTTCGCAGGTTAATGTTGACTTCTGACCCATTAAATTCCAGCTTGGAAGGACTACCAAAGAAAAAACAAATAAAACTACCTTCGGAAGTGCTAGGTCTATTGGTAATATCCGATGAAGAGGAGGAGGGGAAGAAGACGACGAATGTGAAACATCTGCTTCAGAAGACGAATGACCGCCTGGGTATCTGGACCCTTCTTACAGTACTGTGAGTAATTATAATTAATTAAAACACTTAAATAAGCGAATATTTAGTTGTCCCACTACAGTTTCTTTCGTTTAAGATGTACAAATATTTTTGTCCGCCTTTTTTCTATCCGGACCACTGTGCGTCGGTACGCGGCCGTCCACATAGCGCAACAAGATTCGAGATTCATCGGTCCAAGCGATCTTATTCCGATAATTCTGGGTTCAGGTTTGATGCCTGCGTGCCTATTGTAGGCACTATCGACGTTGAATCGAAGTTGGCATTGGCACTCATAGCGACCTTCTGATACGCAGCCCCATTTACATTGGCACTCATAGCGACCTTCGGATACGCAGCCCCATTTACATTGGCACTCATAGCGACCTTCGGATACGCAGCCCCATTTACATTGGCACTCATAGCGACCTTCGGATACGCAGCCCCATTTACATTGGCACTCATAGCAACCTTCGGATACGCAGCCCCATTTACATTGGCACTCATAGCAACCTTCGGATACGCAGCCCCATTTACAGCAGAGTTCAATGCACTGTGCATTGTGTCACATAACTCCCGTCACCAGCATTCAAATTGCCGGCGAGTTGCAGCACCGTATCTCTTCTGTTGGCTCGTACCATACGAACTAGATAGCTTTCACTCACCTCTAGCACTGGTGAGCCATGATAAGCCCACATCTTGCTTGTGGTTTGTGGTTTTTCTCTATTCAGACTACTTTTTGAGGGTACAAAATACAGCGGACTGTGAGCACCCCACAAGCTTTGCTGTCTCGCAAATGCTCTGACCCAGTCGTCTGACGATTACAATTTGGTCTTTGTCAAACTCGATCAAATCCGCTACATTTCTCTTCTGAAGAACAAGAATAACACTGATTAACATAGCTCAGTAACATATGCTATCATAAATAAGCAAAGTTATAGGAAAGCATAAAAGTTTATTCGATGGTTCCGAAGTAGTACATTAGTTGAGGTGACAGACGACAATTCTCGAAGCAAAACAATCAACAGAAGGAACACACGAAGCTAAACATAACGCAGCAGCTTAGTACAGTAATTGAAATTTTACTATCGATTATAGTTATCTAGTTAACATCACTCATGGGTAACATCTACAATCGCACAGAGTTCACACCAACAATCCTGTATTTATCTAAGTGTCTCTGACTTGACTGCATGTCAGTGACACTACAAGGAAAGAAAAACTTGAGATATCAGAAATGACGTCTAGTTCGGAAAATCTAACGAGAGATAGCCAAAAATTTACGTAAGAGTGCAAACAAAAACATAAAGTAAGGTTGCATTCGTCAAAATCCATCCATCCACCCACACACACACACACACACGTATGCACATAAGAGTACATATATTATTTTATTATACATGCATGTGTGTATGTGTATAAGATCATGAATCTAATATATGAGATGAAGAATTCAATGTATAAGATGATGAATCTTATACATAATATATTGTCAAATTTATCATATAGGTGATCCTAAGAACAATGCCAATGACGATCTTTGGAATTATTCTGAGAATTTTCATGAAATGTGCACGATAAAAGTACTGAAAAAGACAGGCGAGCGTTGGTTCAGTTAACAGAAACATATCTATTGGCGCCCGGACATGCAGACAACGACAAGCGCCCGAGTCGCCCAGGTAGCATGTGCAGGATTTCCTTCCCCCCCCCCCCCCATATGTTCTTTGAATTTGCCGACGGATTAGCAGAAGTCACCTTAGGTCGACATTGTTGTCGCTAAACAAAGAAGCGCAGCAGGAATTGGTTTGTACTGGGGCTATATCATTCAGCCTTAGGTAGAACTCTTGCTTTTTTGACATGTGCTTCGTTTCTCTGTGATATTTTACATTGTTCCAAAAGGGGAGTTTACGAGAGAACATTTGTTGTAAAAATTCTTTCATTTTCCTTAACCCAAATAAACAGACTGAGACCATATATTTTGCAAGAAAAAGGGAAAGTAAACATGATTTTCCATCTGTTACCACTCCCATCTGTCTAAGGTTCTCAGTACAGGAAAACACTGATTGCCCCAGGGTAATGGCCGAAGGTCAGTGCATAGCAAACTTAGAGATCGGAAGTTTTGAGTGGTGATCCAACATTAATCCTTCTTCTGTTATCTGGCAAAGGGAGGGGGAAGGAAATTCGGAAACGAGAAGCAGACATTTTCGGGTGCTGTGGAATTCTAAGTAAAAAATATTTTAACATCGTGGCCGTGAAAGGGTTAAGGAAATATTATTACCATGAGCCTGCAGTGAAGTGCTCCTCGTGCGAGTGTCATATGCTGTGGAAGCTGGTGGAAAAGTTGGTCCTTTTTGCAGCTTATAACCAGAAATTGAGTTTTGCAAGAGCTAACTAACGATCTAAGCTTGTCATACCCCATTGACAAATGGCCTGAGTGCCGTAGCGTAAGAAGAAAGTAACGCTGGAATGAGATCGCGGATGCTCTATAGTGCTCTTACGTATCTCATCCAACACTTGAGATGCATGAAGAAGTTTATCGTCAGAAAGTATTCGTTAGATGTAATAGCGACGAGGCCATTGTAGTAAAAAAGCGGATAAAATAAAATTCCTAATCTACATTTGTATTAAGAGTTAATACAAGGATTGGAAATTTACTAGTGAGCACGTAATGCTTACTTTAGAATGCGACATAGAATCCTACTCTAGCAAGGCAAGGGGAGTTCCTAATTTAGGTTGAGAGTCCCGAACCCACAGCGCTATGCACCTTTTGGCAGGTGAAAGAGAATATAAGAGAGTTAAGAGCAGATTGCCCTGATAGAATAGCACGAAAGAAAAGTATGGAAATATTAGAGCACACGGAGTAAGCGGTTTCCCGTTAAGTAGTGAAGTTATAAGCACTACTCTAGTCGGTTACATCCGTTATATATAGTAGCCAGCATTATCCAAAACCCACTACCATCTGTGTCGAAGTCATTTGTATGCCATTAGACGAGACGAGTTCATCTTTGCCATCGACTGGTCTAAGGCCCTTACGGCGTCGTCGGTGGTCTTGAAACCAACCTCTCGAAGCGGTGCTTTCATCTTCGGAAACAAGTCAAAGTCCCAGAGACGTAAGTCAGGTAAATAGAGAAGGTGGTGCAACACTTTCCCGTCCCCATTGACGGAACAGATTGGTAGCAACGCCAGCAACACGGCAGCCAGCGTTGCCATGCGAAATTATTAAGTCATGCTCCAGAAAATGACGCTCGCTTCTTCCTCAGAACTGGACGTAGGTTATGTTCGATGAAATGCGCATGATACACTACATTTACCGTCTGTCCTGAAGGTACTGCATGTGTTAGCACGGTGCAACCCCAGTCATAGACGGCGATGATAATTACCCTTAACATTACTGGGGTTCTGTCGGACTTTTTTTTTGGCTCGGCGAGCCGTAATCCTTTCATCAGACTGTCGTTTGAGTACCGGTTCATAACACTGCGGCCATGTTTCATCCAACGTAAGGATACGCCGTAGAAATGTGTTCCCTTCACGCTCATGCCGTTCCAAATGGAGTCGAGCTGCCTCCTAACGTTGCAATTTTTCAACATCACTCAAAGCATGAGGCACCCAACGTGATGCAACTTTTCGCATGTTCAGTCTTTTTCCAAATTGTGCATCACAGTCGTATACCAAAGGTTGCTCTCGTGGGAGAGTTTGCAAATTGCCCACCGCCCGTCATTATGCAACAATGTAGACAAAGTAAGCACTTCACTTTTACTTACTTGGGGACGTCCGTCTTCACAAGCACAAGCCACATTTCTCCGTCCCATTTTTGAAGGCTACATGCTCTACAAGATAGTTTTAGTCCTTCATAACACCCTGCACTGTATAACCTCTAGCAACTTCTATTTCTTGCCAACAAAGTTTCTCGAACTTGGTAAACATGGTTTTAAACCGCTTACCAATTGCGATGTGTGCTTGCGTTAGTACTGCGCATATGCCGTTCGAAAGAGGATTCAACCATTCTACCCAGGGGTATGCTGGGAAGGTACGTTACATGGGGGATATCTGTTAGATTCCTTTGGAGGACTTCCGCCTCCTCTGCAGCACGATTCTCACTAAATAATTTTCAACCCCCGTATATTATAACATACATATTAAACACTAATATATACACTACTCTCAAAAGGGAGGAGAACCAAACATTGATACGAAACAGATCTACATTTATAAATGAACTTTAATGAAAACAAAAAATATGTGTCCCAATAAGAAGTTAATGGAACACATATCATTGCTCGTTTCGCATGGAGTCCCCTTATCCTAAGCTTTTAGAAACTAGAAGCAATGACATTTTCTTGAGGTTTGAGCACGGGAAGAAACAAGCTCAGGAGCGTTCAGCGCTCTATTATGCCTACTAATTAAAGCCAAAACTGGTAATCCAAGAGTTTCTGACTCTTGGCTGACCTACGTACCGTACAGCAACATAATGTGCATTCTGAAATTGTGTATGCATTTGAAATTCACTGTATAATAAAGCCAGAAATAAAAAAATTCACGGGCGTGCCGGAACAAGCCTTTAGTTTTTGCATGCCAGAGCAACAAGACCTCACCACCTATGCCTAGCCCAGGCACAACTTGGGCGATTGTCCAGGCGACAGCGATTCCTATTACACGGCATCTGGGACGTAACTAACATATTTACTAAATCATGAAAGTAACTCAAAATTAAGTTCTGTAATCCATCTTAATAGGTGCAATATTAAATATTTAATTTGCACGTGTTGGTAATAACAACGACGCATATTATATTTGCCCAATGCATAACATCGGTATGTTTACAAAAAGAGCGTACGAACCTGGTCGCCTGAAACACGAAATCCACTTAGTTACAAGCTCTTTGCGAGTAAGAAAACTTCAAAAGGAATAAACATTATTCAGATTCATCTATAGTTCCTGATAAATCCTAGTTGGACGTGTGTGTCTGTCAAATTTGCTTCCGATTGATTTCAAATAAGGAACTGTTTTGAGTCAACAGATTTGGAATATATACGAGTATCAAGTATTCGGTATCCATGGATATTATTATGATATAATTACAGCTCAGCAATTGAGCCTATCAAAAGTAGTGTATGCTTATTGAAACGAACTTCGTCCTTTTAATAAACGTATGCCTTCCTCATTTGAAATTATCTTCATCGTTTTGATAGATGAATAATTTACATGAGAAGCGTTTTATATTTCTTTATACTCACTCTTCAATACAAGCAGTTTTTATTCATACATTCTAACAGCACGTGAATAAACGTTTGAAGTGGAGTGTGCCACTTTGTTCAAGTTTTACGCAGGCGGTGATGGATTCTAGCGTTTTGGTTAATTTTCACTTCATCCTACAACTTTTCATTTCCTACTATCATTCAAGGAATTCCGATCTTTGTCGAAGATTTGGGAAAATTTAAAACCAGATTAGAATCTTCATTTCGCAAAAACATTCTTCAGAAGTTTCCAAAGCACTTTCAGCGTAAAATTCCGTTATTACACATTATGGTTTTATCACTAGTAGCCTTTAAAGCGTTCCTTCCACATATCGATATTCAAGCGCTATATAGCAAGAAAACAAGAATCAGCGCGATGGGCTCAAAGATAGGAGAATCCTTTTACTACGAAACAACGTTTCGTGTGAGCCTAAAGGTAACGCGGCGATACAATGAATCCACGTGTTTATTGGTCATTCACGGCAGGCTGCCTCCGAGGGGGTGAACAATTTGCTGTAAACAGCATCCTGAGAGGAGTAACAGAAAGCATCCTCATCACCAGGGATTTGGATGACTGGGAGAGCTTCATCAAACGACAGCCCTAAGTGCGGTTCATTAGGGGGTGACAGATTCTTGCGAAAGGAATCTTCGAGATCGTGGTCCTTGAGGGATGGACATCACTAATGGACAAAGCCACCCGGAGAAAGTTGGCCGCAGGGAAATTTAACGGCTGTCTTTACAAGCGTAACTCTGACGTCTTTTGCACTTACCGCCTAACTTCATTTTAAGAACTTCCAACAACAGCTGAGACAGCTGACATTTCGCTGCCTCCGCCCGCGAGCAAAAGAAAACTAACGACTTATGGCTTCACTCAGCAGGTGTTAGTTTATTCTCCAAAGAGCACTTACGAAACTTTGCCCTCCAAATGCGTTATTCTAAAAATATTTGTAAACTTGCAGTTCTGCTATAAAAGTCTCTTTATTGTAATAGCTGGCTCAGTGTTACAGAAGTGCTCATTATGAGACTGTACTAATATACATTAAAAATCTGTTCACTCTCAGCTTTGTAGATTTACAGCAGATAAGTTTGTTGCATTTAGTATGGCTCTATCATGTAGCGACTGATCACATCTGTGTGTTCGTGTATTTCCGTAACCATCAATAAATCACTTGATATCGATTAACCAAAGTATCATTTATCTTCATCGCGTTGCAAATATACAACACACCAAATATGGAAGTTCTTACTTCTTTTAGGTGTTATTTAAATTTGATTGATTGCTACCTATTAATTAGCCAACGTTCTGGAATATAAATTACGCTTTGTAAAATATTACTAAATGGCCAGGTATAAAGAACAGCAAGTCACTGTAGTCAATCATTTTATTCAGTAATCACTTGTACTTGAAGACGTCGAGGTAATCTCTGAGCAGAGAATAATTTCGTTGGCTATATACAGACATCACTCTCAAATCAATGGTATTCGTTCGTCAATCACATATATTGTGTAACGTATACTCTATATTCACTTTCCTTTTGATTTTACTATCTCTGGTTATTTTATTTTACTATGTAAATTATCTTCCTACTGAACGGAATATTATTTCACCCGCTGAATGAGATCTGGCAATGAGTGTAAGTCATGACGTGGTGGTAGCTCGTATATAGGCGCGTTCATCGAGACGAGAGAGTTGTGTTGTTGAGAGTTGTGTTGTAGAGAGGTTGCGTTGTGTTGTGTTGTTGAGAGTTGTGTTGTTGAGAGGTTGCGTTGTGTTGTGTTGTAGAGAGGTTGCGTTGTGTTGGAGTTGTGTGCGTACTAGAAGAGGAAAGTTTATTCATTATTATGTACAAGATATATGAGTGCCTTAGTTGACCAAGAGTGGTGGAAATAAATAGTTGTTCAGTAAGTTCAGTCTTTCTCAATTCTTAGTTTTGTCAGACCTCTGTCTGGCTGTTAGGTTTATGACTTTGATTACTTAATATAAATAACCAGCGTTGAGACTTTGTTTAAGTTCATAATTAACGAGTAACAACACCCTTTTGGGAATTCATTAGTTTGAAGCTTAGAGCATTATTCATTCATAATAATTAGCTTAGCAAAAAGGAGTATTAAAGCTAATTCATTATAATTGGCGCCCGAACTTTTCTCGAACACGAGATCCTGACTATTATTACCCATGGCTTCTTTACCTGCGACAACTTCAAATTTCCACCGTCCGGCAAGTCTCGAGGGTGATGGTGTTTTTTTGGACAATTTACGCGAAGCCTGTGGCTCTGACTTTGATATGAATGATCTGCACATACCCAAGCATTCTTCACCATTTCGGAATGCACCAGCTTCTTATCACTCTGAGTCGCGGGTCGTAGCTGAGGGAATTCAATCCTCTCAGCGAAGCAGAATGCTTGCCCATTTCGTGCCGCATGCAGGAACAATTTATTTCAATGGTTTGGAGGGGTCTTTAAAGTTCCTTGAAGATCTGGAAGATCATTTTGATCTCTATAATATTCCGGAAGACTGCAAGGTCCAAATTGCCGGAACTTGCTTGAGAGATACCGCCAAGACCTGGTATCGGCAGTGGCGAGGGTCGAACCCGGATTCTCATTATGAGAATTTCCGTGCAGAATTCTTGGAGGTCTTTCCTTTCGGCCTCAGTCGAGCTAACCTTGCTCAACAGCTGTTTTCTCGTCAGCAGGGTCCCAATGATAGCCCTGTTGCATTTGCGTTGGAGACTACACGCTTATATAATCTATGGGATCCACATGCCAGTCATGTTGACATGTTGGAGACCCTCGTACAGCAGCTCGACCCATTCTTACAAGATTTTCTTGAGGTTCGACACCCTACCACTATTCATGAATGCCTTCGCCTCATACGCACGTATGAAGAGCGACATGGCAAACGTGCTTCAACTCACCATGCTCGGGCACCCCGCGAGGCTTATTCCGAAAACCCTCAGCGGCATAATAGACAAAACTTTCAGCGTGAGCATACACAAGTGCCCACCCAAGCTTCATACGTTCCACCACACAGAAGAGTGGCGAACCAACAACGAGTTTCGGAGCAAGCTTCGGGATATCGTTCATAATGCACAGTATGCTCGACCCCGTTCCACTCAGCAGCATTCGGAACGTTATCATGCTCAGGGCAATAATAATTTTTCTGCCCGTGCTGAGGGCAGACGTAACGAATATGAAAATCTCAACAGACACGCGGAGTTCCCGACGCAGGGTTCACACAATTTTCCTTATCGTGAAAATTTTCCCGATACCCGGCAGGGTCGAGGTTTCCGACCACATGATAACACCACCAGAATTCCTTTAAACTTCCACAGGAAGTAGACGAAGGGTCGGTCCTTCTTCCTGATACCAAACATTCTGACCCTAAAACAGTATTAGTGACGGTTCAAACTCCTCAGTTGCCTGATGTATTTTTGACACTTGAAGACGTTATTGTCGAGACAAAGTTCGACACTGGGTCTGAGATATCAGCCCTAAATACAAAGTTTTGTAATGACGTTTTTTCTGCGATACACGTTCAGCCTGCAACGCAGTATTTGCGAGGTGCCAATAATGAAATCTTCAGTATCGCAGGAACTGTCACATTATCTTTAGGGCTGGGAAAAGCTCGGTTTACACATTCTTTCCTGCTTATAGACGAGCTACCCGTGAAATGTCTCATGGGTATGGACTTTATTAACAAGTTTCAAATAACGTTGAATTTTGTGCAACATGTGATTTCTTTTCCGGAACCTGTCGAAATGATTCCGACGGTTCCTGTAGATATTACGAGTTTATTGTTGAGTGACCAATTGAATGAGGGGCAACGAGACCAGCTTTCTCTCCTTTTACAGGAAAGCCCTGGTTTATTTTCGGATCAACCTGGTTTCACACAGGTGGTTTATCATGTTATTGACACTGATGGTTCGGAACCCATTGCGACGAAACCTTACCCTTGTGCTCCACATAAAAAACAAGAAATGCAACGTCAAATTGCTGAAATGATTAAGCAAGGCATAATCAGGGAATCAACAAGCGCCTGGGCTGCTCCTGCCTTCTTGGTTCCAAAGAAACAACCAAATGAATTTCGTTTCGTGACAGATTTTCGCAAACTCAACCAAGTCACAAAAACTATCAATTATCCCTTACCTGTCATGTCACATATTCTAAATGACTTGTCGTCAACCAAATGGATGTCAACTTTGGATTTGGCGAGTGGATATTGGCAGGTGGCAGTACATCCGGACTCTGTCGATAAAACAGGCTTTGTGACTCCTTTTGGGGCCTATGAATATTTACGTATGCCTTTTGGTTTAGCTTCTGCACCTGCTACTTTCCAAAAGCTTATGGACACGGTTCTCAGACCTGTCCTGGGTCCCCATGTGCATGTCTATTTGGATGATATTATTATAACATCAGAGACTTTTGACGAGCACCTTTTTCTGCTCAAACAGGTGTTCCAACTTATATACAATGCTGGCTTGACGTTAAAACCTAGTAAATGCCAGATAGCGAGAGACGAGATTGTATATCTGGGGTTGAAAATTACTCCCCACGGTTTATTCACTGATAATGAAAAAATTAGGCCTATTGTTGACTTTCCTCGGCCTAAAACAGCAAAAGAACTATCCCGTTTTCTGGGAATGACCGGTTGGTATCAGCAGTTCGTCCCCGCTTATGCTACAATATGTGAGCCGTTGTATGCTTTAAAGCGTAAATACAAGAAGTTTATTTGGACACCTGAAGCTAACGCTGCATTCGAAACACTGAAGTCTGCATTGACTCAGCCTCCGGTGTTGGCTTTCCCGGATCATACTAAGGAATTTGATATTTATACTGATGCATCCGGAGTTGGTCTTGGTTGCGTTTTGTCACAAGCTGGGCATCCAATAGCTTTTGCGTCTCGTACTTTAACCAAAGCTGAACGCAATTATTCAGCTACGGAACGTGAATGTCTTGCTGTTGTGTATGCACTGAATAAATTTCAATGTTATCTTAATGAATTGACAGTTAACATAATTACGGATCATTCTGCCCTTCAGTATTTAAATTCTGCTAAGCACCTATCTCAAAGACTTATGAAGTGGGCTCTGAAGTTACAAGAGAGCAATATCAAAATTTCGTATCAGCCAGGTCATAAGAATCAATTACCGGACGCATTATCTCGCGTTCCGATTAGTGTCCCCACAGAAACTACTCCTGGATGTCAGCCTTTACTTCTGATAGCTGATATCACATCCAGAGAGCAAATAATGGCAGAATTAATAAATGATCCAGATTTTGGGGATATTTACAATTTTTTGCTTGCGGGTTCGCCCCTACCAAGTGATCCTTCTCTGGCTGGAAGGTCACAACATTTTGAAGTCATAGAGGGTCTTCTTTATTATACAAAGTCTCGGACTACTAGGGCAGAGTTTCGCCCATGTATTCCGCGAACCCTTAGAATGGCTCTTTTAAATGAATTTCATGACAAACCTCTTGCAGGCCATTTTGGTATTCGCAAGACCCGTTGTAAATTGCGGGATGTTGCCTATTGGCCTGGAATGTACCAAAGTGTGCTCGCATACGTTCAATCATGTCACTTGTGTCAGATTAATAATTACCGTAATGTAAGACCGGCCGGTCACTTGAAATCTAGTTCAAGTTCTCATGTATTTGATATTATTTCCATAGATTTATTGGGACCTTATCCATTATCTGTTAAAAATAAAGCTCGTTATGTTTTAGTACTAACTGATAATTTTTCTAAATGGGTTGAAGTTTTTCCCATTAAAGCCGCTACGGCTGAGATTATTTGTAATGTCTTAGTTAATGACGTATTTTCTAGATATGGTGCACCTAATAAAGTAGTTTCGGATAATGGTCCTCAATTTATTTCTGACATTTTTGAAAGAATGTGTGCGAGATTACACATTAAACATAAATTCATTTCCCCATATCATCCCCAGAGTAATCCTGCGGAACGTGTTAACCGAACGTTAGTGAAAATGATTGCGACTTTCGTAATGGACCACCATGAAAGATGGGATGACCATTTAGAACTTTTGAGTTCGCCCTCCGCTCGTCTGTCCACGAGTCTACTAAAATTACTCCTGCAGAACTTTTTCTGGGTCGCAAAATTAAAACCCCTTTTGAAAATTTAACGGGGATTATTGACGAACTAAATCAGCGACCAACTCCGCAATCAGTACACATCATGGCAGAGAAAGCTCGTGTTGCAATGCTAGGAGCACAAGCGGCTCAAGCACGATATTATAATTCTAGGCGTAGGGAACCAGATCTTGTCGTTGGAGATCTCACTCTCGTGGAAACGCACTTCCAGTCTTCTGTTTCGCATACTTTAGTGAAGAAATTTGCACCCAGCTACGAAGGTCCATATCGGGTGGCAAATGTCTTTGACAATAATATTGTTCTGGAGAAACCGAACAACCATTTTCAATATGTACATGTTGATCAATGTCGCAAATATCACGAACGGAATATCGATTTCATTATCAATTCTACTCAACCTTCTGTTCCACAGACTCAAGAATCTATATCTCATGTTCAACCACCAGAAATTGTGGACGAACCACCGAACATTTTTGACGAATCACCAGTGATTTTTCCTTCACCCTCCCCTCCTCCAGACGAGTTTCTACAACCGCAACCTGATTCTCCCGTGAGACAAAGGCTCGATTCGAGTTCGTCGAATGCTAGTATCGTTCCTTTCCCTCCAACCATTGCCAAGACTATTGCTGCGCCGTTTCCAGCTCACTCCTGCATCAACGCGGGATACTTCTTCTTCGAATACCTCATCGGAAAGTATTCCTGTGGGCAAATATAAACATCGCCCTGCACGACCGTTGAATTACAGCAGCGACTCGGAGGCGTCGGACATTTCTGACCTATCAGTTATGAATCCTACTTTTAATATTCCACACCGTCCAGCACCACCAAAAGCTGGGCGCAAACGTGACTTGTCTCCCCAATCTGCTTCGCCGCAACAGCGACGAAAGCAGAAATCTTTGCATCCACCCGGGTTTCGCCCCTGGAACCTCCGTTCAGGGCAAACAGGGCCGATGCCTGCTACTACTATCATGCCCCGTGGGCGTAAACGAAGGCAAGCGATGTGGCCGGAGACACGTCCGTCCAAAAAGATACTGGAAGGACACAACGGGCCCCAGCACCAAGGGACTTCATATCCAAAGCCTGGGGGAGCCCGTTCCTATCAGCCGCAGCAGGGATTTCCGGACCGCCGGTCTTCAGATGTTCCTGACCGTTCTTCTCAGCAGCAGGGATTTCCGGACCGCCGGACTTCTGACGTTCCTGACCGTTCTTCTCAGCCGCAGGGATTTCCAGACCGCCAGATTCCTGACCGACAACAGACCGAAGTTCCATTACCATCCCGGAAGAGATCCAAGCCACCTGATTTCACCAGTCCCATTAGGCCTGGAAAGCGTTATCGCACTAGAATTTTTTATGCGTCCTCGAGATAAGTAAGTTCTCGTGGACAGGTTCTTTTCTCAGTTTGTTGTTTTTCCTGCACGACCAGTTGGCGTGTCAGAATTTCTTTTTTTCGTGTGGGCCTATGCATTCTTTTTTGTGTATATATGTGTGTTTTTTTTTATATTTCTTCTATGTCCATCTACTAATCCACTTTTTTTTTGTATATATCTGTGCTTAGGGGTAAAATAATAAAATTGTTACTGTTAGGCAGCTCCAGGTAAATTTCGCTGCTGATACAGTTGTTCTGTATTTCCACGAATGAGGCGCACGTAATTTGAAATTAAAAAGTGATTCCTGCTAGGCAGAATAAAAGGAAAGTATGCCGATGCAGGTTTGGTTTGTTCTACACTACAAATTTCACAGTCTAATACAGATTCGTAAATTGTCATGCCAAGTTGATAATGTAAATACGGCTACCACCAAATAAATCAAAAAAGAGATCGAGAAACGTCAATCATCGAAATGTAAGACTTACACTCCAAAATTGATAGGTTTTTCGGAAAAAAAAAAAAGAAAAAAAAGAAAAAAAAAAAAAAGAAAATTAAGGGGGAGATGATGTAACGTATACTCTATATTCACTTTCCTTTTGATTTTACTATCTCTGGTTATTTTATTTTACTATGTAAATTATCTTCCTACTGAACGGAATATTATTTCACCCGCTGAATGAGATCTGGCAATGAGTGTAAGTCATGACGTGGTGGTAGCTCGTATATAGGCGCGTTCATCGAGACGAGAGAGTTGTGTTGTTGAGAGTTGTGTTGTAGAGAGGTTGCGTTGTGTTGTGTTGTTGAGAGTTGTGTTGTAGAGAGGTTGCGTTGTGTTGTGTTGTTGAGAGTTGTGTTGTTGAGAGGTTGCGTTGTGTTGTGTTGTAGAGAGGTTGCGTTGTGTTGGAGTTGTGTGCGTACTAGAAGAGGAAAGTTTATTCATTATTATGTACAAAATATATGAGTGCCTTAGTTGACCAAGAGTGGTGGAAATAAATAGTTGTTCAGTAAGTTCAGTCTTTTCTCAATTCTTAGTTTTGTCAGACCTCTGTCTGGCTGTTAGGTTTATGACTTTGATTACTTAATATAAATAACCAGCGTTGAGACTTTGTTTAAGTTCATAATTAACGAGTAACAACACCCTTTTGGGAATTCATTAGTTTGAAGCTTAGAGCATTATTCATTCATAATAATTAGCTTAGCAAAAAGGAGTATTAAAGCTAATTCATTATAATTGGATCAGCTCCCAAAGCTATAAACTCTAATTTTACTTACATATCTACTAACTCTCAACTCTGTCAACAACGTCTTGCTCTTAGTGTACATTAAATACAGTAATTTTACGCTGCCGTGTCCGACTGTCAATATTGACGAATTCTAAAAGATGCTCCGGGAAGTAATGTGCAGTCTATTTAGAAAACGTTTTTTCAAGAAATAACAAAATAAACTGGAAAGGAAGGTTAAGTACAGATGCAGGTATTAGCATTTTCTTGAACTATCACGTTAGAGAAAGACTGCGTGATGATGATTATGAGCCTCTGTGGTTAATGAGCTAATTGCTTTAACGCAGCGCAATGAACGCGGTTACATAAATCAAGATCCCGTGTACCTGAGATCATGCTTCTAATCTGTAACATATCGATTTATAGAGTGCATATGGATATAAAGAACTATTTAAAAACATTTGCGCTTCTGTTAATGAAACATTTGAATTTAATATTACAGATCACTAAATAAATCTAATGCACGTTCATTTTAACGCATTGAAGACCTGCTTCATATCAGTTTGTCGCGTTACGGTAAAAAATGTTGCTTTGTTCGGTAAAACTTGAATTCAGTATTCCAAAGTAATATGCGAATCATATGATTATGTGTTTGTCTTTATCTGGTGTAGTGTTTGTAATAACAGTGTGCCGGCTTATGGCATTAGAATGAAAAGAAAGAGACTGCGTGAAGCGTCCTAGAGTCTTTTTTCAGCTTTCTGGGAATCATCTGAATTCAATATTCCCAAAGCAAAGATAAAGTAAAATAGCAACACACTGGTGTGTTCCTTTCTGATTTATATCTGTCCTTGGTTTTGTAAGTTCAAGTGAAAACCATACGTCAGTTCATAACTTGGATCACTAGCGCCAGGGAGCGGACAGCTCCAACATAACACACACACACACACACACATATCTACGTCTAATACTTTAACCCATGAGTCTGAGTCTGGATTTAGAGCCCTTCGCCTCTTAACCGATCGACGGCATCATACGGATGAACAAAACTGCATTATTTAAATTAAAATGAATCACCTGAATTCAATATCTGGAAATACTGAATAAAATCATTCACATCGAAAAAATAGAGAAGATTTTTAAGTGATTAACATGTCTACATATTTGATTTTTCTAGAAAAATTAGAAATCGAAGCTTCCTTTTGAAAGGAAGGAGATTCTTTCTGATGTTTCATATTGGAGTAAAGAAGAAAAGAATAGGAAAAACACATAGGGGTATTAATATACAAGATGTTTCATAAAAGAGCGTTCGAAAGGAATAGGAAAGAAACGATTGGTTGTAGCAGTAAAGTGAATATGCAAATATTTAATTTCCGTATTTTTGAGAAATTATCCATTCCGGATAGTGCAAATATCATTGCTGAAATTTCCTCTATTTGGTACCTATTTTGCATTTTTCCCTTTACTGCTACAATCAGCCGTTACTTTCTTATTCTTTTGGGACACTCTTCGTTGAACACCCTGTATACATATAATATTAGAATTTGATACACATTTTTATATTCAGATGATCTTATTTTTGTGTAAAAGTTTTCATACTGGAGACTCTTTATGTACGAAAAAGAATGGTACCAAAATATAATATAAAATCTTTGCAATCAAATAGAAACGAAAGAATCAATGGTCAAAGGATCTTTCGAAGACATAAGTGATCTGCAGAGTAAGTGGGTGTACTTTAGTCTTTGGGTAATATGATAGACCCCTGGGAATGAAGTATTTTGAAAATAAAAGAAAACGCTTCTACAAATATCGGGAATTATCAGTTAATGGTGAACAGAAGGAACGACGAATATGTTAAAATATGAAGGGTAGTTAAACTGAATATAAAATGTGGTTGAAGACATATGATATAAGATTGAAGGGAAGCGAGGGAAAACACAAACTGCAGGTACCATTACCTTTTGTGTAGGTAACGTCACATTTTGTGGGACATAATAGATTAAATAAAAGAAGTCTGGCATGGGTAAAAAATTTGAAGTAAATTGCATATCTTATAGCAGCAGAGATATAACATTTAAAAGGTATAAAACAGAAGATATGGCCAGAAAATGCTCCGGCTTATAAACAAACATGATGAGAATAAGATGTTAGACAAGGAAGGAAACAATAGTTTGGGGCAGGCGCAGAAAGACCATCGTCTGAAAGACAAGTTGATAGAAGAACCGAAATATTTTGTGAAATCGATGGCAACAGAGAAGGAGTCAACACATTATACAATAATATATCTAAAAACTAGGTCATAAAATCACATATTACGCAAAACAAAATTGCTCCATAATCAAATTTGTGCTTGATGTAAAATTAAGTGTGCATTGATGTGGTTTTGATCATGAGTAGAAGAGCAATGTGTATTAAATTTTGAAGGAAAGTTAAACTTCCAAGTGTAACGTATACTCTCGATTCACTTTCCTTTTGATTTTTACTATCTCTGGTTATTTTATTTTCCTATGTAAATTATCTTTTTACTGAACGAGATGTTATTTCACCCGCTGAATGAGATCTGGCAATGAGTGTAAGTCATGACGTGGTGGTAGCCAGTATAAATAGGCGCGTTCAACGATACCAAGGGAGAGCTTCTTGTTGATGTGCGTAGAGAGAGAGAGAGTTTGTTTATGAAGAGAGCTTTTTGTTGATGTGCGTAGGGTGAGCTGTTGTTTATGTGTCAGAGAGCGTTGGTTTATGTGAAAGAGAGCGTTGGTTTATGTGAAAGAGAGCGTTTGTTGTTGTACGAAGTGAACTGTGGTTTATGTGTAAAGAGATCTTCGTTTATGTGAGAGCGAAAAGTTGACCAAATAAAAGATTGCTTTCGTAAGTACGTCTTTCTCAGTTCATAGTTTTGTCAGATCTCTGTCTGGCTGTTAGGTTTATTTCATTTAGTGTTATTAGTAACAACCGGCATAAGACTTTATTCATCTTCATTACTACTACAACATTACTACCAGTTATAAGCTTGTTCATTATTGTTACTACACTACTAGCAGGAAAGTTTATTTATGATTTAATTAACAAACAACAACAATTACTAAAAGAAACTAGTAGCAGAACCATTAGAAGAAGCATTATTAGTAGCGTAGTACAAGCATTGAATTCATTATAATATTAGTGAAAGCTATATTCACTAAAATTAGCTTAGTTAAAAGCCATATTCATTATACAAGTTGATGCAGGCTGCATTTGGAAATAGGACAATCAGATTAACACCACTTTTTGAGCAGTATTAAACCTTGTAATGATCATGATCCTAAAATCCTGTACCACTTTAAATACAATAACGCCCGAGACTGACTGTTGGTTGAATTCTTTGTTTAGTAACAACAATGGTGATAGAGGGGGACTTCTACTGATCCCTCATAGGTGGTGCAGCTTTAAAGAATAGGTAAGGGTATGAAACTGACTCACTCTAGACATGCGTTCCGGATGGCTACAGTCGTTTGTATGTATGAGCGTTTTGGGCGTTATGGTGGTTAAAGAGTTAAAGAGAAACACTGACGTTTTTAGAGCTATGAGTATTGAAGATACATTATCGGTAGTATGAAAGATGAATAGATGAGTATAAAAGATGAATAGATGACTATAAAGATGAATAGATGAGTATAAAAGATGAATAGATGAGTATAAAAAGACGAATAGATAAGTATAAAAGATGAATAGATGAGTGTAAAGATGAATAGATGAGTATAAAAGATGAATAGCTGAATATAAAGATGAATAGATGAATATAAAAGATGAATAGATGAGTAAAAAAGATGAATAGATGAGCAGGTGTGCTGAATTAGGCCATCGCTATGATGGGTCGCGTGCATCGACTTACAAAGTAAAAATTATTTCCTGGATACCTTAGTTTAATTATTTCTTGGACAGTCCAAGAAAAAGAATAAAGAATTGTGTATACCAATCATAAGTCTTGAGCAGGCCCACAATATTCAACTAGGTTTCATGGCTACACTGCTAAAATATTTTGGGGTATGTATCACCAATACTATGCTGCTACATATGCTCTTCCCCTAATCTTTATACAACAGTTAAAGGTCATCTTGCCGCCCCGGCGGGGCAGTGGTCTAAGCGATAGCCTTTGATCATTCGTCCGAACGGGGTCCGGGTTAGAATCTCGGTCAGGCATGGATGTTGTGTTTGTCTTACGGCACTGGCTCTCTCCCTTCCCTGGAACCAGTGACCCTAAATTAGGGACGGACGACTGCTTATAGCCCATTGAGTTGGTCACGGTGGTCGTTAAACCTCCAAAAAAAAAAAAAAGGTCATCTTATTCCTATTTTAACATTTTTCTACTTCACTTCCTCGGTCCGACTTTTTCCGTCATCTTTATTGACGTGTCCTCTTTCACTAGTACTCCGTAGCAACTGCTTCTCTGCTTCTTACCGTGGTTAATAGCCAAACGCCACTTCCCTCTCAAAAACCAAAAGCACCAGAATCCCGCTAAAAAACATTTTTCTTCCACACAGGCATCACAAAACCCCTGCTACTGGACTGAAAACAAAAAAGGCCGTCCCGGTGGCGCAGTGGTCTAAGGCGCTGGCCTCTGATCATTCGTCCGTAAGGGGTCCGGGTTCAAATTCCGGTCAGGCATGGATGTTGTGTTTGTCTTACGGCACTGGCTCTCTCCTTTCCCTGGAACCAGTGACCCTAAATTAGGGACGGGCGACTACTTATAGCCCATTGAGTTTTTTTTTTTTTTGATTGGAGGTTTAACGACAGCCCTGAGCAACTCAATGGGCTATAAGCAGTCGCCCGTCCCTAATTTAGGGTCACTGGTTCCAGGGAAGGGAGAGAGCCAGTGCCGTAAGACAAACACAACATCCATGCCTGACCGGGATTCGAACCCGTACCACTTACGGACGAATGATCAGAGGCCAACGCCTTAGACCACTGAGCCACCGGGGCGGCCCATTGAGTTGCTCACGGTGGTTGTTAAACCTCCAATCAAAAAAAAAAAAAAAAAGGAAAACGAAAAACGAGATGTTGTAAGCTTTTTCTCTCTCGTACACGCGCAACAAGTTCCATTTAGACTTTTTTTCAACGCGTAGAATGATAAATTTAGTTAAACTGTCTCTGCGGGAGCACTTCTTTGTAGGCAATGAACTACCTGGAAGTGTTTAAACAGCAGCTTAGAGTATCATAGACACTTCCCAAATGAGTAACACTTTTTAGTCTTCTGCACGACTACGGCCCCACCTCCGTCACTCTTTCTTCCTATTTATTTTGGTAATGATCAGGGCTTGGAAAATTGAGGTCGTCTGCCCGTCTGTGATAAGTGAAAAGTTTTAGTTGACGAGTAAAAAATTCAGTAGAGCAATTTAAATTTAATCGGCAATGATTTATATGTTATTATGCGCATTATTGGATATGTACAACTATTGGTTTCTGAATAAAGCTAATTTTAATTCACAGAAGTGATTGTGCACCAGTATAAAAAACTGGTTTGTCCCCAAAAGAAATCGGACAGCGAATGCCGTGAGTCAAAACTTCCGGGCACGATTTGCTTAGCAGGGAACACGAAGCAAGAAGCCGCAAGCCCGGTAGAATGGTTTTGCCAAGTGCTATGTTAAAAGATAGCCAGTATAAGAGTCACTTGCGCCTTGCGAGATGCCCCTTAGTCAATTGCTGTCGTAGGTCAAAGGAGAAACACGGGCACCCGTGTTTCCGCGGAGCTGTTAGGAAAGTTTTAAAACATTGAAGGATTCTTGCATCATGTACAGTACATGGAGAATACTGAGTTGGGTTATTATACACTGGTAAATCGTTTAAACTACATGATGTTTTAGCAAATCAAACTTTAAAACACGAAACAAAATCGACAGGCCTGCGGGATTGTGGATTTTTACCTGGCGAGTGAGATGTACCTGACTGGTGAACCAGCATAACATTTTTTAACCCTGGTAATGTTCTTAAATTTTTTACGTTTCTCCGAAAAACAATAAAAAAAATTTGGTATTTCTTTCTTCTCTGGCCCATAGCACCAATAAATGCTGTCTCCATATGGCAGCGAATCATGGGCACAGCTGCTCCTACTTATTCACTTCGAAAAGTAATTTCTTTCTAGTTCACCAAACAGAAATCATTGCTCTTTCCACGTTAATTAGTGAGTCACGGAAACATTCTCACCGGCCGCCACCGGAATCGAACCCAGTTGCGCGCCGGACATGCCACCACTGCACCACATCGGCCTCAAATTCTCCAGACTCACATGTGATTAACTGCCAAACTGCATGGCAGGTTGCTTCATGGAGCCCCGCACAATGCTGCGGATTCACCAGAGATGGAGAGCAGCAACTGAACAATAAATTTATAACAAATTTATAACGAGGAACAATACACCAATTAAGTAGTAAATAGTAACGCTGCACTAGTGATCCGATTTATTGGCGTAAAAAATAAACACATAAGCGTTTCCAAGCTTTCGCACATCAACCAGATGGCTTTTTCAAGGAAGTTAGACAGAAACTGCAAACTGAAAAATAGAACGCTTAACAATTTGAACGCGGGAACTTGACAATAAATAGATGCGACGTTATATTCATTTAAAGATACGAGGCATCACGTTGGTTGCACGCGAGATCCTGGTAGAGAAAAGGCGTTACTTGAAGAATTGGTTCCAAATTCGTGGCAACTCGAGCGAGACACAATCATTGCAAGCATCGCTGTTGGTAATGATCTCCAAGGTTTCCCGAATGGCTGTACATTTAGGGGTAGAGTAGCTAGCTAATTTCTTTATATCATCCCACATGGGAGTAGCTGACTTGAATTTTACTTCTCTGGATAGTGCCGTGGTTACTTTACCGTATTTTGTGTCCCTTTTATGTTCGTTGACTCTGATTCCAAACGAACGCTTGGTCATTTCCAATGTAGTATCGTTTAGAGCCGTTCGGATACTGTAGGGGGATCGCATAAACGCCTGCTTCGCAGGAGAGAGGTGGTTTTTCACTATTTCTCTTTAGTATAGTATGTAAAGATGCAGGGACCTTATGCCGACGCCATAGTTCATCTTCTTGAGGGCGTTTTTGAGTTTGTAAGACACACTTGGAATGTAGGGAATTGAGCCTACATTCCAAGTGTAGGCTGTCCCGCAGAATACAAAGCAGCTATCTTCCGTTCTCGAATTCAAAGAGCCTTCGCCGTTTCTTCTGATACCCATTCTAGACAACACGAAATTGAAAGCGTCATCAAGCTAGCCACTGATGCAGGATATTCATTGAATCAGATACGTAGCTTTATCCAAAAAGCCAGAGCCAAACATTCCGGTCTTCCTGCGCCGCAGCTACATTATATAGGCTCAATTCCCTACATTCCAAGCGTGTCTTACAAACTCAAAAACGCCCTCAAGAAGATGAACTACGGCGTCGGCATAAGGTCCCCTGCATCTTTACATACTATACTAAAGAGAAATAGTGAAAAACCACCTCTCTCCTGCGAAGCAGGCGTTTATGCGATCCCCCTACAGTATCCGAACGGCTCTAAACGATACTACATTGGAAATGACCAAGCGTTCGTTTGGAATCAGAGTCAACGAACATAAAAGGGACACAAAATACGGTAAAGTAGCCACGGCACTATCCAGAGAAGTAAAATTCAAGTCAGCTACTCCCATGTGGGATGATATAAAGAAATTAGCTAGCTACTCTACCCCTAAATGTACAGCCATTCGGGAAACCTTGGAGATCATTACCAACAGCGATGCTTGCAATGATTGTGTCTCGCTCGAGTTGCCACGAATTTGGAACCAATTCTTCAAGTAACGCCTTTTCTCTACCAGGATCTCGCGTGCAACCAACGTGATGCCTCGTATCTTTAAATGAATATAACGTCGCATCTATTTATTGTCAAGTTCCCGCGTTCAAATTGTTAAGCGTTCTATTTTTCAGTTTGCAGTTTCTGTCTAACTTCCTTGAAAAAGCCATCTGGTTGATGTGCGAAAGCTTGGAAACGCTTATGTGTTTATTTTATACGCCAATAAATCGGATCACTAGTACAGCGTTACTATTTACTAACTGAACAATAACTAGGAGGCGAATGGATAGTTAATTTAAAAACTCGACGTGGATCAGAACTCGACATGGATCAAAACTCGACGTGATCTCGATGTGATCCACGTCGAGTGTTGGAAATTTATTCTTTCTAGTTATACATCGTTCGTGCTCTATCACTTCAAATTTTCTTGTTTTAAAAACGTGTAATAAACGACAAAATAAAGTATTTATGTTTATAATGGAAAATAAAAGTCACACATTCTCATAAATCACGGAAAATAAAATTTCAAAGAATTTATAATACATCAATGTACATTTTTCCAGCGGGGGATTGCTACAATTGCAAGGGACTGAGACAACTCAAGCTCCCTGCTAACAACTTCCCTGTGCAGAGGTAAGCCATTGTTGAACAAAGGTGCATGCAACGCATAAACGCTGGATGCAATTATGCAACATGTAATGGTATCCAATCTGATTGTACGAAGTTGCACCTATTGTCCAATAGTTTTGAGTTTCTTGCTTCGTACTTTAGCTTCTTGAGCACCACTTATTGGTGCGACAGACTCCAAAGTTTTCTGCAGTGTAGAATTACCCACATCAGTTGATCACCCCGGCACTGCAGGAAAATGAAAATTCAAATGCACTGTCTATATCTTATCTGTGAATAAAACTTGGGCCCACGTCGTAATAGAACAAAGTATTTACATATCCTTGCATGGGTGCATCCCGAACGAAGACTTAAAAATACAAAATTGAAAAGAAATTGAAATAAGAAAGATAACATCGAGTAATCACGTGTAGTGAGCAAGTCTTGTAAAATAATTTCAGACTTTACTCCTTCTAGAAAAAACAGCTCACATGATTTAAAATACGCAATATGAACAATGTTCTTCACCGTGAATGGAACTGGTTACGAGAACAAAAGATGTACCAAATTTATTCAATCGGTTAACTATCCACAAATAGAAATTTCAGCCACTAGCGGCAGAAACGTGTGGTGCGAAAAGTAAGTCACAAAAATTGTGCACAAAACCTTTCTCATAGTGGAAGATGCACAAAACATTTCTCATAGTGGAAGATGCACAAAACCTAATTTGGTGAGCTCAGCCCGATCCAAGCCCGTGCGTTCAAGGCGTAGCCCAGTCCGGCCCGTTTCAAATATCAAACATTCGGCCCGGCGCAGCCCAGCCCAGCCCCGTCAATATCAGGTCTTATTTAGGCCCGGCCCGGCCCGTGATGTGCCATTTTGGTATTATTTTGTCTTTCTATTGTATTTTATTAAAATGTGAAAATTAAATAATGAAATGAGATATTATTGAGAATATTTAGTTGAATGTAAGCTTAAAAATATTAACTAAACTTTGACAATTATCGAAAAACATAACCTTCAAAAAGAGAGAAAAAGGAAGACTAAGCGCGTTCAGAATCTCCGGTTCTCTGAACTAGTATTAGGTAACACTACAAAAGTCAATCCCTATACAGATTAGGGATAGAAGAAAAAATCCATGTCGTCCCATACTCTCATACAAACACACACACACACACACACACACACCATACTGCAGACATCCGCTGTCACCCCACTCTACACAACACACACACTCGCTTGTGGTCGAATCTTTTTTGTTGTCAACAAGCCCCTAAATGGTTTTACAATCTTAATACCTACAGATTGGTAAAAACACTGTGAGTGCTTCTAGGAACAGTTAGATAAACAGTTGATAGGAACAGTTAAACACTCCAGAAAATCAAGGAACACGACGTTTTTCTTTCTTTACCATTGCGATAAAAAGAATTGGTCGACTTGGGTCTGCTCGACCCGTTTCTTTGTTATCTAAACTAAAAAATGACCCGATCCAGCAGGCGGGCCGAGCTTGGCCGGCAAAAAAAGATTATTATAAGAGACTGGATATCCGAGGGAAAAAAGAGATTATTTATCTCTAATGATGGGAAGAAGAAATGTCAAGGGAAATGTGATATAAATTTACTCCTCTCAGCGAGAAAGTTGTGCTTAATATAAAAAAAATGGATGCAAAATAGTCTTCGTAATGAAGAAGTATCTCATCAAAATTTCTTTTTCCCCGGAATTTTTAAAATAGGGTTTTTTTTTTCACACAAAGAGAAATATACGCTGGTGTTCCTTAGCGGCAGAATTGTAAAAAACAGAAAAGCAGAAAATATGGGCGCAGGAGCGGAAGAGGGGTGGCTGTTCTCACAGGGCTTTTTCCGTTTCCAGCAGCAGTATTTTGCTTCCTCCTCTCCGATTATTAAAACTGATAAAACTTACCGCCGAATGGCGCAACCCAAAATTTACCCAAATCTATACTTTAAAAAAAATCAGAATGTATTTACACCTAGTTTACTGTTTGTACTCTTTCAAAGAGACTTTTGTCGTTCGCCCAGTGATGTAGAAGAAGCTTAGCAGTGCTAACACGCTATTTGTTTTAAGCTTTAACGTCGTTAATCTACTTTTCATTCCCAGGCAGGTACGAACGCTCGAACCGCTAAATATCCGCCGTGCGTCGGATGGGCACGCTAAGCCGTCGGGCACCGGGTACTGGCACCCCGGTAATAATAAGAGCGTCTTCCCTCCCCCTTCTACTTCGCTTCCGTGTGACTTTCTTATCGGGCACTCTAGCCCAAATCTCCTAGCTTCCTATTTCTAAAGGCTTGTTTAAAACCTGGGATCAGACACTCCCTTCCTAAAATCCTCTACATATGATCTGAGCTACTTTTGCTTGGTTAGATGCTAAGAGAAGCTGGACAAAGGACTTTTTGTAGATGATTGTGTATGCAAAAAAATAAGGAAATCTGTTCTCTGTGTACAAACACACTCCTATCTTAATCAAATGTTTATACTTGAGAAATGCCAGCCCCTGCCGTTAAGCTGTGTTTTCGGGGTCGGGCTTGAATCCAGCAAGAGTAATGAATGGTGCATTTGGCCAATTCCGCTTAACCTGTTTCTTACCCAAAACCAGTGGCATGAAATTAGGGACGGGCGACGGCTTATTGCCCTATGAGTTGATCATGGTGGCAAAGAAAAAAATATATTACGTGAGTGAAGCAATAAAATCTGATCACGCATTGGGAGTTTCACTGATCATAAATTTTTGTGTACAAGAGAATGTGAAGTCCTTTTTCTAGACGAGAGTCAAAATAAAGTTATAAGGGATGTTTACTCAGTGTGGTTAAGATTGCACAGTTCCGAGAGAAAACAAAGTAGTAAAGAGCAATTTCAACTAAATTGCTCGATATCGGGTCTAATAAGAGTTATCGACTGAGCCCATTCTCAGCTTCCTTATGGGCAACAGAAAAGACATATCTTGCATCCACCTCATAATCTTGGGAAATATGCGCATTGGTCACAACGAGTTAAATTCCGATTTCCTTTATATATACACTGTTGGCCACCCAAAATGCAACACCAAGAAAGAAGCATCCGATCCGCCTGAAATTCGCAGCATGCGTCGCCCGCGAGAGCATATGCAAACGATTAGCATTGCAGGACATATGCAAATCATGTGCGCCCGGCACGCCGCCGAGAAGCACTATAAAAAGGGTGCACAGAAGGCGGGTTGTAAGTAGTGGAAGTGTGTTGTGCTGCCGGACCTGTGCGTGGGAAGCTTCCTGATGCCTCGTCGCAGAGTACGACAGTTATTCCAGTACGTTTCGGAGTTCGGCAGAGGACGAATAGTGGCTTATCGCGACAGCGGTTTATCGTACCGAGACATCGGCGCCTGTGTGGGACGACATACAGCCACAGTGAGGCGAGTAGGGATTTGGTGGGTGCAGGATGGACGGACGGACCGACGTGAGCGGTTGCCGCATCTACGGCACACAACCGAACGAAAGGACCGGCAAGTTGTGCGGCGGGCATTGACGGCTCGCACCGCCACATCACGAACGTTAGCGCAGGAATTAGGGTGTGTTGCGCAACAACCTGTGTCAGCACGTTCCGTTTGACGTCGTCTGCAGGAGCAGGGACTTGTCGCACGCCACTCATTGCTGCTATTATCATTGACGTTACACCACTGGCGAGTGCGGCGGCAGTGGGCCGTTGAACGCCGCACCTGGACTACGGAATGGCACGACATTGTCTTCTCCGACGAATCCCGCTTCTGCCTGCAACACCACGATGGTCGAATCCGCGTGTGGCGGCACCGCGGAGAGAGACTGTATGACGCTTGCGTTATGCATCGCCATACCGGTCCGTCTCCCTGCGTTATGGTTTGGGGCGCAATTGGATATGACACCCGCACCCCTCTGGTAAGCATCACCGGTACACTCAACAGCCACCGCTACATCTCCGACGTTTTGGAGCCTGTAGTCCTCCCTTACCTGCATGACCTGCCATCGGCCACGTTTCAACAAGACAATGCGCGCCCGCACGTGGCACGCATCGTACAACAATTCTTCACCGCCCACCAGGTGTCACTGCTGCCTTGTCCCGCCTGTTCTCGCGATATGTCGCCCATCAAACACATCTGGTCGCTGATCGGCAGCCGGTTGGCCCGGCAAGCACCACTCGCGGCTACGCCTGATGAACTGTGGCAACGTGTGGAAGCAGCCTGGACCGACATACCCCAAGCCCTCATCCAAAACCTCTTTCGTTCAATGCCGCGGCGTGTAGCGGCCGTTATTACCAGCCATGGGGGCCACACGAACTATTGATGTCTGCGTGTTCCGCAAGTCGCACTGGCCTGTAAGCTCAATCGTTTCATCTTTCTATCTGTTGTTATGTGTCCAGTAAATCTGGCTTTGCTATCTCGGGTCCTTCTTGGTGTTGCATTTTGGGTGGCCAGCAGTGTAGTCACAACCAGTTAAATTCCGATTTCCCGGATGTAATCTTGGGAAATATGTGAATTAGTCACAAGTTAAATTGCGATTCCCTTGATATCACAGCTTCTAAAAATTAAATGTGAAAATTATTTTTTAATCGGATTGAATGGAAAATGTACTGCATATAATTTCCAATTTTCGGTAAAGAATAGTTTTGCCGTTAGGGGCGTAAGTGCATATTTTTGTTTCTGATGTTTTTGTTGCAACATCTGCGCTGCTAAATACTTGATATAGAAAGTCCTTTCGCAATCAAGTACCATTTACTGCGGCAAATATTTTGATAATACCTTCTACTTCAATTTCCGCCAAAGGGCGAATATATATATATATATATATTTTCGATATGTCTGCTTCCAACAGCACGATTTGAAAAATTCTTTCTTTCTCGGAGAGCGTTTGTTATGAGAAATGCTTTGTTTATAATTTCAAAATTTTCTTAAGGCAGAAGTATGTTACCAGTGGACATTAGTTCAAGTTTCTGTTTGCAACATATTAATAGCAATATTTGGACGTTTAAAATCCTCTATTGAAAAAATGCTTATCCCGTCAGATACTATTAAATATCAAAACATTATTCTTACATTTACAGCCAAAAATAATAGCAATTTTCCCCGCTTGGAGCGCAAATGTCTGATCTATTTTTGAAAATATCTCTGTTACTAAAAGTCCGATTTACAAATATTATATGAACGCCGTATATTATTTACTTTTTGGAACAGTTCGCTTGTACTCGTGGGGTTTGTGTAGTTCACATTTCTGGCCCTAGGTAGTGTTAGTGTGTATTTCTGTTTGGCAATGTGTCTCGGCTTCTAAAACCCTATTGAAAAATTTTATTTTCTTTTTCTATATGCCATTTGCTACAATAAAGATGGGGGGAAATTATCTTTTTAAAATAATGCACAGTTTCTCCGCTAGGGGAAAGAAACGTCAAAACCTTTTTCTCGTCATCTTTGCCGCCAAGAGACATATTCGAAAAATTATTTTTTCTTTGCATAGCTTTTGCCATGATAAACACTTTTCTCATATTTGCTGCTTCTCCATTATTCAATATTCTCTCGCAAGGGAGCGCAAATTTACATGATGTTTTCTTCTATGTCTGTTCTTCAAATTGTTCGATTTGGAAATGCTTTTTGTGTTTTATATCTTTCTACAGTTGAGAGAAACTGTGCACGATTTGTTAATTTTCATAAAATTCTTTTCAGTTTCTAGTGGAAAAGAGTAACTGTGTCAATTTACACTTTTGTTATTGATTGTAGAAAAGCGGTTTATTATTATTATTTTTTGTAGTTAGTAATGTGTTCTACTGACTGCGAATAAGTTTGAAATATTTTATTCGTGTCGGAAAAGATTCAAACGATGTGCTCATTCCAACCGAAAATTCAGTGTCATCTTTCTTGTTTCTGCTGCTTGGTTTTTTTTTTCTTTTTTTTTTATTGGAGGTTTAACGACCACCGTGAGCAACTAAATGGGCTATAACCAGTCGCCCGTCCCTATTTAGGGTCACTGGTTCAAGGGATGGGAGAGAGCCAGTGCCGTAAGACAAACACAACATCCATGCCTCACCGGGATTCGAACCCGGACCCCGTTCGGATGAATGATCAGAGCCATTGCTTAGACAACTGCGCCACCTAACAAAGCAGGGGCGGCTGCTGCTTTGTTAGAGAACAATCAAAGAGAAAGTCGTAATATCATGAAAGAAATACGGGATTACACCATATAATACGAATTTTAAAGATGACAATCCGATTTTTGGTGTAAATGTGACAAGGATGGTAAGTCAGATAATATCCGAAAAATTGAAAATTTCATCGACCTGGAGCGGGACTCAAATCCGCGTCTCCCAGATAGCGCCCGGGTATGCTAACCACTGCACCACCCAGAACGACCAAGTCTCAAGATTCGCTAAGCATGAATGCCGGTTGCTTCGACTAGCGAATCCCGCGACGGTTATATTCAAATTAATCGGAAACTTGAGACTTGGTCCTCGTGGGTGGTGTAGTGTTTAGCATGCCCGGATGCTTTCTGGGAGACGCGGATTCGAGTCCCGCTCCAGAACGATGAAACTTTCAAGTTTTCAGATATTATCTGATTTACCATTCTTGTCACATTTACACCAAAAATCGGATTGTCATCTTCAAAAGTCGTAATATGTTATTGTTTACAATTGAAATGTGTCCTTTTGCAATCATTAATGCATCTGCTTCAAGAGTTATAACGTAAATATTAAAAAACTCACTAGCAGAAAGTAGCATTCAACTGCTGAAATAAGAAAGATAGGATTGAACGAACTTTAGATGCACTGAAAAGTTCATTAAAAAAGATTGCAGTTTTGGGAAGCGAAAGGAATTGATACATTGTCCTACATTATTTGGAAGAAAAAATTAAAACAGATGGCTGTTATCTCAGAAGTGTAGCTACTTGATGCGACAGCCATGAGACTCAACTTTGTGATATGTTTGAAGATTTCTTGCGTCTTATACGAGGCCATTTTGAATGATTTTCTAAGAAAGAGGTGTCCAAGTACCTTTCACAAATTTCGAGCAGCCTGCCTATTCATCACTTGCTTCTGTAGCAGTTTAGAAAAACACAGCTTCCACAAATTAAATAGCTTTCTTAATTACCAGATTCAGTTTTCCCATTTTCTCCTAAAGTTAATATGATTCGGAAAGCACTGTTTAATGCACGATGTAATAACTTGAGATGCAAACCTTCGTCAGGTTTTAAAAGAGGCTTACTAAAACATAGATTACAATATTACACAAGTTTGAAAAATACATAAATAAACATCCAAAACTTAATATAGCCGAAGAAAAAATGGAAAAAAGGCATTGCTAAGCAAAATCAAACAAACCTCCACAGAGAAAGTGTTGAGGATTCTTTAAACTGATTTTTAGAGGCATTTTTTTTGTGAGTTCTGTGGAAAAAATGCGAAATAAAAAACTTACAGCAAAAGAGTTAGTTTCTCATTGATGAAAGTCAAGTATCACCATTTTTACAAACTCAGCCGCGGTATTGTTCTGATTCTCCCTGGTACTGCAATGAAATAAAAATAATTTGATGAACAAAATCAGTGGGTGCCTCTAAATATCTGTTTCTTCACCGTATCCAGCTTACCCTACTAACAAACTGATTTTAACTTTTTGTAGAACGATTGCTAAAGTAACACTTCATACGAGAGACGAGAAAGGGCTTCTAAACTCGAATAATTAATAAGAACACAAGAAATTTAGGTCCTATAAGTCGTGGTCAGTGTCACGGGGAGGATATCGCCCTGCTTTACGAAGGCCAACATAATTATGTTTTCTATCCTGTCGATCCTTTCAATCGTAATGGTCAACCCCATTCCAATCGCTGGGGTGTGTATCTAAATGATGAAGAACAGCAATTTCCGGGAATTCGTTATGTCCCTTCTCACTTATGCAGAGTATTGATCATCATGTAATATGCAGTTAATACTATATTCAATCAATAAGTCATCTTTCGCCTTATCACCACAAAACATTACACTCGACGTGACTTTACTTACTTTCGACTGACTGTCAGTTGTAGGCAAAAAGTATAGGGAAATTTAGGGAAGAAACTTGAGTTCAGAAAGAAAAATGTAGGAGTAATATAATTTACATAAGAACAAAATCTCAAAAGGAATATTAAGTGGACATATATGTCACATCTGTTCTCATTCTGTGTGCTGTTCATTAAAGAATGAGGTAAATATCAAGTTGAAACAAATGTATTCCATCATGTTCGGAAGATGTAAGTTTGTAAAAGTGATTTAGGGTACGCGCCCGGATATTTCACATTATATATGAATAAATGGAACTGAAGCCTATTAAGATTGTTCTTATATGCAACTGTAATGATGATTTACTTAAGTCCTAAATGTTAAAAATATTCGGCACATTCGCTTTCTAGTTCAGTGGTCTTCAGCATGGTCCTCTTTAATGAATTCGTATTTTTTTATTTTTATGTGTAATAATATCATTCTCGAAATGCGGCTATAGAAATAAATCTAAACAAGAAGCATCTTCATGCTGAAAAGTCTATCTCGTGCTGTACTTTAGAAATTGTTTGCGGTTACACCTTTGAGGAACGCTTAGATTCAACCCAGTGAGAATTCCCCTCCTCGGATAAAACAAAAATACTCAGTCAGTGCGAACCACATCTTTTCCCAACTAACAATCAACACCACCTTGAATGGCTAAAGCGATCTATTTCCAAAAAAGTTAATAAATTGCAAAATAACTAAGAATTTTTTTCCTTCTCATATTGAAGCATGGTGGATTTGGCGTCATGAGACAATTCTATTCGAGCGCTGTACTATGTTTCACATGCCACACGTCAAATGTGTTAAATGTTTAAAACGGTTCTCAAAAACGAAATAAATAAACAAGTTAGTAAAATCATGCAATGTATTGATTATAATACGCTTTCCAACATACCAGAAATTATTACTCAAGTTATGTGGATAATGGCTGTGGAATAAATCTCGGTCCTGTGCCCTGACCTTTGATCCCATTTCGATTATATTTAACAGAACCGGTTCAGAATACCTCCGAAATAACAAGATAAAGTTTTGTCGCAATGGAAGCATTTTTACGGAAGTTATGATGCATAAGGGCTATGCAATAGATTCCGCTCCTGTGTCCTAACCTTTGACCTCATTTCGCCCATTTTCAACAGGATTCGTCCCCAGGCAAGCCCCTACAACATACTAACATTTCATCCAAATCGAAGAATTTTTACGTAAGTTATGACGCATAATAGCGATTGAAGTGATTCCTCTCCTATGTCCTGACATTTGACCCCATTTCGCCCATTTTCAATAGGGTTTGTCACCAAGTGGTAGGGGACAATAGGGTTTGTCACCTACCACACTAAAATTTTTTTTTTTTTTTTTTTTTGGTTGGAGGTTTAACGACCACCTTGAGCAACTCAATGGGCTATAAGCAGTCGCCCGTCCCTAATTTAGGGTCACTGGTTCCAGGGAAGGGAGAGAGCCAGTGCCGTAAGACAAACACAACATCCATGCCTCACCGGGATTCGAACCCGAACCCTTCGGATGAATGATCAGAGGCCAACGCCTTAGACCACTGCGCCACCGGGGCGGCCACTAAAATTTAATCGAAATCGAACCTTTTTTACGTTAGTTATGACGCATAAGAGTAATGGAGTGGATCCCGCTCCTATGTCCTGACGTTTGACCCTATTTCACCCATTTTCATAGGGTTCATTCCCAGGTGCTCCCCTACAATATGCTAAAATTTCATCGACATCGAACCATATTTACGCGTTATGATGCATAAAGGCAATGGAATGGATTCCGGTCCTATGCCGTGACTTTTGACCCCATTTGTCCCATTTTCAATAGGGTTCGTCCCTAGGTGAACCCCTACCACATACTAAAATTTCATCGAAATCGAACCATTTTTAAGCGAGTTATCGTGCCGAAAGTCGGGCGGACGGACGGACGGACGGACGGACAAAGCTGGAGCATATACGCATCTTCAACCTACGGTTGTAAAGCATAAATAAAAATGCAGAAACGCAGCCTCTAGCATCATTATTTATTTATTTTCTTTTTATTCTTTATTTTTTACTTTGTTTTTACACTTTGGTTAGTTCTTCGTTTAAGCCTTGCCCATATTTTCTATCAACCTTGGAAAGTAAATTCTCTCCAAAACTTTTTGCAAAACCGCAAAATGAATTTTTACTTTTAAAAAATATAAATATTTTTTTTCGTTTTGGGGTTTTATGAACGCCGTGGGTAGCTCAATGGACCATAAGTCTCCCGTCCCTAAGTTAGGGGCACTGCTGCCAAGGAAGTGTGACGCACCTGCACCGTAAGACGCACGTGAGATAAAGGCAGATAGCAGTGACGTCACATGTCCCTGCAGCTTAGTAGGGAGAGCGACTTACTCTGGAGTAAGGGGACCCGAGTTCGATACCCGGCGCGGACAAATTGCCATGTTCATTTTGCCGTAACATAAACACACCACCATACTAATCATTCGTCTATCTCGGACCAATGATTAGAAGCCAGAAACTAGTACCACTCGGCTACCGGGCAACATATTAATATTCATTAATGTTCACTTAGAATATTCCAGGTTTTTTGGTTCTTTGCTTATCAACAGTTATAAGAGCGATATCATGTTCTAAACTATTGTCGAATCTTGTAGTTTACATTTGTCACATTTCATTTGTTATTTTCCACTTGACAATGATAAAGAGGTCATTTCCGATATGTTTAAATTATCCCTTCTCCCAATAATTTGATGAAAACGGCTCCATTATGTCGCACTCCTTCTTAGAGTACTTGTTCTCTTCTTTCGTGGGACAAATGGTTAAAACACAGTCTTTTAAGAGCATTATACAGCAGATCTTTATTTCGATGGCAAATCTTATTTCGATGGCTATTTACACTGTGTTTTGATGTAAGTGTTGCTGTTATCACATACAATGAGAGTTATGGAGGATTCCAAGAAGTGCTTACAATATTTGATTGCACACAGGGTGATTATACACAACAGCCAAGCTGCTAAGGCCATTTGATATATTTAGCGTTTATCCCGAGCCATCGTTACTGCAACACCCGAGGCAAAAAAGTTGTTAAAATCATGCAATGCATTGATTATGATACGATTTCCAACATACCAGAAATAATTACTCAAGTTATTTCTCAAGTTATGAGGATAATGGCTGTAGAATAAATATCGCTCCTATGACCTGACCTTTGACCACATTTCGATGATATTCAACAGAACCCGTAAAGTATATTTCCGGAACAACATGATAAAGTTTTGTCTCAATCGAAGCATTTTTACGTAAGTTTTAACGCATAAGGGCGATGGAATTAATCCCGATCGTATGTCGTGACCTTTGATCCCATTTCGTTAATTTTAAATAGGATTTCTTCCCAAGTGATTCCCTACCACATAATAAAATTTCATCGAAATCGAACCATTTTTATGCAAGTTATGACGCATAAGGGCAATGGAATGCATCCCGATCCTATGTCGTGACCTTTGATCCCACTTCACCCATTTTTAAAAGACTTCGTCCCGAAGTGGTCCCCTACGACATACCACAATTTCATCGAAATTGAACCATATTTACGCAAGTTATGACGCATAAGGGCAATGGAATGCATCCCGCTCCTGTGTCCTGACCTTTGACCCCACTTCACCCTTTTTCAATAGGGTTTGTCCCCAGGTGGTCACCTACCACATAGTAAAATTTCATCGAAATCGAAACATTTTTACGCGAGTTATCTAGCGGACAGACGGACGGACAGACAGACGGACAGACAATGCTGGAGCATATACGCTTCTTCAACCTACTGTTGGGAAGTGTAAAAAAAGTAATTATTAATTGCTAAACTTTGTAACGTACATTTTATTTTAAATTCCCTTTTGGAGTTTCGTTTTCTATGTAAATTTGAGTTTGTTCTCTTAGACATTTTCAAACCTTAACGTTATGCTTTTTCCCTCAAACGAGAATAATGTTGGCAACAATCTGAATTCGGAACAAGAGTGACGTATGTATGTGATTTTTTTTTTTTGAAGGTATAACGACCACCGTGAGCAACTCAATGGGCTATAAGCAGTCGCCCGTCCCTAATTTAGGGTCACTGGTTCCAGGGAAGGGAGAGAGCCAGTGCCGTAAGACAAACACAACATCCATGCCTCACCGGGATTCGAACCCGGACCCCGTTCGGACGAATGATCAGAGGCCATCGCTTAGACCACTGCGCCACCGGGGCGGCATGTATGTGATAAGAACGTTAGATAAAAAGACGATGCAGCAGTTGCTTTGGGGTGTGGAGATGTTAGATCGTTACTACTGTAAACTTCTTGACTAAGATATGTGAAGTGCTATATTTTAGATTTCGTCTAATGTTGCTGGACCAATAAAAAATTGACGTAAGTTGGACTTCTGTCTATGCTTCGTCTGGTCGTAAAACCTTAATTTGAGCTATCCGGTACAATTAGTTGCATCGCTTTTACTCTTCTTTTAACATCTATTCAGCCGGAAATCTTGCAAAACGTAAAAAGGGTTACGTTGTAACTTTTTGTATTCGAAATTTTGAACTGAAAATTCAATAAATGAGAAAAAAATAAAGTGGCGTACTCATTAACAAAAATTATTCGGGAGCCTTTTAAATTCGTACTATATTTAAACAAGTTAGTAAAATCATGAACTGCATTGATTATAATACGCTTTCCAACATACCAGAAAACATTATTCAAGTTATTACTCAAGTTATGAGGATAATGGCTGTAGAATAAATCTCGTTCCTATGACCTGACCTTTGACCCCATTTCGATGATATTCAACAGAACCGGTAAAGTGTACTTCCGGAACAACATCATAAAGTTTTGTCTCAATCGAAGCATTTTTACGTAAGTTATAACGCATAAGGGCGATGTATGGATCCCGATCCTACGTCTTGATCTTTGATCCCATTTTGCCCAATTTCAACAGGGTTCGTACTTAAATGTTCTCCTACCACATACTAAAATTTCATTGAAATCGAACCATTTTTACGCAAGTTATCACGCATGAGAGCAATGGAATGCATCCCGTTCCTTTGTCCTGACCTTTGAACCGACTTCACCCAATTTCAATAGGGTTCGTTCCTAGGTGGTCCTCTACCACATACTAAAATTTCATCGAAATGGAACCATTTTTACGCGAGTTATCGTGCTGACAGACGGACAAAGTTGGAGCATATACGCTTCTTCAACCTACGGTTGGAAAGCTTAAAAAAATGGTACCCATTTAAGAAATGAAATTTGTCCTTCTATTATAACTGCTTTGTAGCTTGAATCTACATGCAGTTGATCCTGAATAACGACGATTTAACCGAACAGCATGCATTGATAAATGTCACCGCTAAATTGGATATCATGGCACAATGTAAGAATACAGTATGTTATGTTAAGGTAAATAGTTCTGTGTTTGATCTCCTACTCCCAAGTATTTGTCATTTTCTTGTAGAACTTCCGTCCACAGTGAGTAGAATTTAGGTCCCAGCCACCTACAGCGAGATCGCCTTTTGGACAGTACATAGAAACGGAAGGAATGAGAGCAAGTCTTGCGACTTTTGACAGAACAGTTTGTAGTGAGATTAGAGTACAGTAGATGGCGCCACCGTACAAGTACGATGTTCCACATAGAGGGGTGAGAGAATTTCAGGGGGCATAGGAAAGGATACCCATTTAACCAGTGGGTCCAGCCTGGTGGCCGTCACTTAACGTGCTCGTCCGATATTCAGCGATTGTTAGTAAATCACACCATCTCTGAAAGATCAGCCCAGCTTCGAACCTGGGAACCCTGCATCGACAGTCTGACTCGCTAAGCACTAAACATCCGCGGCTCGTTTGATCTCCTAGAACTATTTTTATTTTTATTACCAAGCTTTTTAAAACATATTAGTGAAGATCTTTTACAGAGAAGAAAATGGACCTCTTATTCAATACGTTGGTTAAAGATTTCTTTACAGAGACGTAGGATGAAAACTTCAATGTTGAAAAAAATGGCTCTGACTTTTTAATGCATATTATGTTTCTTTAAACAGACTAATCTGGATTTTCAAATCCTCCAGAATTATACTGGTCTAAAAAAATTATCCCACAAGAGATACGTGATTTTAATACGATTTTTATGCTGAATTTAAATATGATGTTAGGTTTTTTTTTTCTAACATGCAAGGTTTTTTAGGGACAAGCAGTTTTAAATCTGAAATAAATCGCAAATTTACTTACACTTATAAACCACAAATAAATTATCTAAAACATGATGACTTCCTGGCGTACATATTTCATTTGTTGAAGGTCTCCCTTGAGTGTCTTGCAGTAGTCAGCTAGTATATATACGTAATGGGCCTCCACTTGCCTGGTACCGCTTTTCCTTGGCCGAACTATCTCGATGAAATCTCTCGCCATGCTCGTCCCTGCCAGCAGTGTTTAGACTCTCAAAAATAATGTCCAAGTGGGAGTCCAAGAAACGGATTTTCAGGGATATATTACATCCCATAGCTTTGCATGAATCCAAGAGTTCACGCACGATATTTTTTTCCTTACAATTTTCAAAAGAATTTGTTATAGCACTTTTAAATATTTCCATCCGTTTTTTAGCACGTATATTTTCAAACAACAACAACAACAACAACAACGTCGTGCTTATGTTATCGGCTTGTCCATTTGTCTGTGGACCCCATATCTCTGTAACTATTAGTACGATATGAAAAATTCTTTCTGCGTTAGGAAGCTTGAAATATGCGAATAATGATCCTTTATTTCGTTTTTTTTTAAAGATGTACAATTTCGCCGCTAGAGGGCGTAAACGCAGATGAAATCGAATTCAAATACATTTTATTCCATATAATTGCTTCTAAACATCCGATTGAAAAACATGTTTTTACCTTTCGATTCCATTTATATCGAAGAGTATTTCAGTTATAGTCACTTTTTCAAATTACGTATAGATTTTCCGCTAGGGGGTGTAAAAGGAAATTGCGTTTCCGCAATATCTGTACTTCTAAAACTCCGATTTGAAAATTTTGTTTTTCGGCGGATACAGCTCCTGATGGCAAATCTTCTTCATATAATTTCTCATTTTTGGTGAAGAACAGTTTGGCCACTGTTTTTCACCAAAAATGTATTTGCTTCTAAAAGTATTAATATCTACTTTTGATGTATTTGCTTCAAAACCTGAGTTTCTAAAATCTCGATTACAAAAAATTCGTTCGTGGATCGATGCCATTCACGTCGATAAACCTCCTCGGAACATTTTCTTCTTTTGTATGGTTTCTCCGCCAGGGGGCGCAGATGGATATCCTATGTTTGTCAATATCTCTGCTTCTAATGGTCCGATTTGAAAAATTCCTTCTTTATTGCATAGAGTTTTCTGTGCGACATGTTTTTCACATAATTTCAAAATTGTCAAGTAATTCATAGACTTCCCACTAGGGGGCGTAAAGGTGAAATGAGTTTCCCCCGACATCTCTGCTTCTAAAATTCCGATTTTAAAAATTCTTCTGGAATCGCATACAGCTCCGGATGTAAAATGTTTTTCATATAATTTGTAATATTTGGTAAAGAATGGTTTTGGTCACCAGAGGGCATAAGTGTTAATTTCATGCTTCTGATGTATTTGCAGCAAAATCTGAGCTCTTGATAACTCGACTGACAAAATTCTTTCCTGGAGCGATACCGATCACATCGAAAAACCTTTAGAGAATATTTTTTTTAAAATAATGCATGTTATTCCCGCCTGGGGGAATAGGTGCATTCCTATATTTGTCAATATCTCTGCTTCTAAGAGCCCGATTTGAAAAATTATTTCTTTGTTGGAGAGCGTTTCCGCTGCGAAACGTTTCTCGTATAATTTCAATTTTTTCTTAACGCACAAGTCTGCAACCAGAGAGCGTAAGTTCACGATTCCATTTATAGCAATATCTGCGAGATTAAAAACTCGACACAAAAGCCTTTCTTCGGTCAGATACTATTGTTTACCATACCGGTTTCATTGACTTTGAATAGCTTTGATAAATTTAATTCGCGTCAGAACGTATTCAAAAGACGTGCTCATCACCCGCGTAATTCGGTGTCATCTTTCTTGTTTCAATTTGGTTCGACTTATCAAATTTTTGATGCTGTATCAACTCAATCATTTGAGTGCCTACAAAAATCGCTTCCCTTATTTTGGCATAAGTCTTACAGGTATAGCTGAATGTGTACGGAGGGACAGGGTAAGTAAGCAATTTTAGGAGTTGATCCGTGGAGGATTTATGACAGTTTTCTTCCGTAGACCTAGAGTTAGTCAGTCCTTTCTGGTGTAATGACTTCTTGTGTCTCTCCTATCCCACTCACACAGGAAACAACAAAATTTTGTGGATCCAAGCTGCAAACCAAGCAAAGGAGGCCTGACTTTCAAATCACCAGATGTTAAATGTATATTTTTCGTACTAAATTTTTTCTAGAAGCAGTTTCATATTTTCATATGACTTTCATGTCAGTGGTGTCAGCTAACGGAATCAGCGAAAATTTATTTCCGTTTTGAGGAAGCACAGCTTTCAAGCTAACTTTAGAGAGAGTCAGTGAACAAATACGGAGCTGTTGTATCAACTTCATTACACACTGCTTCCATTATAGAGTAAACATGATTACAGAACACTAAATTTCTTTTTGTGAATTTTTAGCACTTTTTTTGTAAAACTAATCCTGCTTACGTTACCAATTTGTCCGTCTGTGAACACCATATCTCTGTGAGGATTAGTCCGATATGAAAAATTCTTTTACCATTGGGAAGCTTGAAAAGTCGAATGATGGATTTTCATTATTTTTTTTACGATGCACAATTTCGCCACTAGAGGGCATAAATACAGATGATATCGAATTCAAAATACATTTCATTTCATGTATTTGCTTCTAAACATCCGATTGAAAAAAAATCTTTAACCTTTCGATTACATTTGTGTAGAAGTCTATATTAAGTACAGTCATGTTTCCAAGTTACGCAAATGTTTTACGCTAGGAGGCGTTAAATAAAGTAAACTGCGTTTTCCCCCGATATCTCTGTTTCTAAAACTCCGATTTGAAAAATTCTTCTTGCAGAGAATACAGCTCCGGATAAGAAATAGTTTGCATACAATTTCTAATTTTTGATGAAAAATGATTGGCCACCAGCGGGCGATAGCGTTAATTTCCGCTTCTGAGGTATTTGCTGTAAAATCTGAGCTTCTAAAATCTCGATTCAAATAATTCGCTCATGGACCCATACCTCTCACGTCGATAAACCTTTTCGGAACGTTTTCTTTTTAAAACAATGCATGGTTTCTCCGCCAGGAGACGTAGAAGTATATCTTATTTTTGTCAATATCTCTGCTTCTAAGGATCGGATTTGAAAAATGCTTTCTTTGTTGGATAGCGATTCCGGTGTAAAATGTTTTTTCACATAATTTCAAAATTTTCGAGTAATTCATAGACTATCAGCTAGGGGGCGTTAAGGTTAATTGCGGTTCCAACGATATCTCTGCTTCTAAAACTCCGATTCGAAAAATTCTTCCTGTATCGCATACAGCTCCTAATTGGAAATGTGTTGCATACAATTTCTAATATTTGGTAAAGAATGGTTTATCCACCACGGGGCGTAAGTTCAATTTCTGCTTCCGATGTATTTTCGGCAGAATCTGAGCTCGTGAAAACTCAATTGAAATAATTCTTTCGTGGACCGATACCACTCACATTGAGAAACCTTTTGAGATTTAAAGTAATGCATGGTTTTTTCCGCCTGGGGCCTTAAATGCATCTCTTATTTTTACCGATGTTTCTGCTTCTAAGTGTCTGAGTTGAAAAATTCTTTCTTTGGTGAAGAGTGTTTACGTTGAGAAGTGTTTCTCCCGTAATTTTAAAATTTTCTTAACACACAAGTCTCAGCGGGCATAAGTTCATATTTCCGTTTAGAGCAATATCTGTGATACTAAAAACCCGACTGGAAAAACTTCTCCCTTCGGTCAGATACTACTAACTAAGCAAACTCTGTGTGTATATTTTCTTCCCAAAATAATGCACAATTTCGCCGCCAGGGGAGCAAAGCCTTAAATTTGTTTTTCTCAATATCTCTGCTTCTTCATGTGCGGTTTAAGAAATTATTTCATCAGCGGATGCCATTTACTTTGTAGAATACTTTAGGCTAGTTTATGAGGAGTTTTTCGGTTCGCAGTTTTGTCGGTAGGTGGTGTTTGTGTACTTCAGTTTGCAGCTTCATCGCCGCTTCTAAAAAAAACACTATTGAGAAATTTGTTTTTTTACTGTATGACATTCGCTACGATAGAGATGTAGCATTATCCTTTTTAATAATGAAAAGATTTTCCGCTAGATGTGTAAGGATTGAAACTTTTTCTTTTCATTTTCTCTGCTACAGAGAGACGTATTTGAAAAGTTCTTTTTCCTTATCATAGCTTTTCCGTGAAGAATATTTTTCGCCTGTTTTCAACATTTCCGTTGGGCAAATTTTTTCTGCTAGCAGACGTAGACTTATGTTTCTTTCTGTATTTCTTCTTTTAACTGTTCGATTTGAAAATTTCTTTGTGTCTGATACATTCCTTGTTCTATGAGAAACGTTTTGTGCGCCATTTGGTAATTTTCGTAACATGCTTTTTAGCCGCTGGTGGACCTAAGTAGTTGCTTGTATTTCTGGATGTTTTATCGATTTTTGAAACCGGTTGTTTGTTTTCCTAACCGGTTCCATTGACTTATAATAGCGTTGGTAAATTTAATTCAAGTCAGAACGAATACAAAAGACGTGCTCATTCAAACGAAAATTCTGTGTCATATTCCGTGCTTATTCAATCTGACAGACAGTTGCAAAACACATACACACACACACCATAATTTAAAAACATATATTATGACGATTGTTGCCCTGGTGATGTAATACATAAAAATTCAATAACAAAAAAAAAAAGAACTTTAATATCTTAAAAAAAAAAACATTGTCACATGAAAACTGTGGGAGAAAGGAAAATACTCATGATGATTGTATTTTTGAATTCAGCGTAAAAACTTACGTTAGAAACACAACAAATATTCCACGGTACAAAAACTGTGTTCATCAGTTTTATTTATCAAACACTCTTTGTACATATACAGTGCGATTTTTAATAATTATTTGAATTTTCAAAACTCAGATGATTATTCATTTGAAAACATGTTACCGTCAATAAGTGATAAATGTCTTCGCGCTGAGAATAAAAGTCGAGTATAATTTGCTGTCTGAAGTACGATAATTAAAATCTTTAATGAATAAAATATTTACAAGTTAAAAAATATGAACACAAGATCCTTCATACTGGCGACCCTTGCATCGTCAGGTGAAAATTACATTTAAACATAATTAATGCAAAGTTATATATTGTCAATGTCTTGACGTCATGATGTACAATGATGTTCATTAGTTGATGATTATTGGTCCCACCCATATAACGTCTGAGTGCTACGTAGTTCCATCTTTGAAAGGTGGTATGAGGTTAAGTTAACTTAGTGTGTAGTGGGGGTTTTAAGACTTGAATTGTTTAATTAATACAAACTGTATTAAACAGTTGTCTCCAAACATATGGCAAAGTAGTGTAATCGTTACTGCATTGTTTACGATAGTGCTGGATAAACAGTGCTTCTGCAAATAAAGTACTGTAGATTATTTTACTTTGGTACATAGTAGAATATGAGCATCATTCTATCAGGTGGTGTGGGTTCCCTCCTGGACTGTGCGGACCAAAGCAGTGTTGGAGGCACCTTTTTAGGTTGAATATCGGTGTTCAGCTGTACGAATTCCTGGGTTCCGAAGGATCGAGCCTATGTAACAGCTATCGTTGAACTCTGAGTTCAGACTCTTTAATGGTATGCATACACACCACATCTTTCATTCTCAGGCTTGTCGTCCCGATCCCTGCGCATCAACTGGAAAATATTACTGGAGGACTAACCCAATGAAATGCCGTGTGTCTTGCAGATGTTATGCAAGATGTGTGACATTTGCGGCTGGTGTTCAATATTAATAACGTATTTAATAGGCTTATGATTGCTGGTTAACGTTGTGGAGACATTTTTCTTGTGTTTAGCAATCAGAGCATTCACAAAGCACTTTGGCTAAATTCCCTTGAGGATCTTGAAGAATTCAGATTAAGCTTGTCGTCGGTATACCCAATCATACAAATTACCATCGAAGTGGAGAATGAAGGATTTCTCCCCTACCTTGACTTGAAATTATTCAATTCAGCTTTCTGTGTATCGTAAGCCAACCAGCTCTACTGTGATCATCCCATATAACTCTTACCATCCACACAAGTATAAAGCCGCGACTTTTAGATTTCTTATAAGCCGAGCATTTTCACACTCGTCGAATGCCAGATTGCGGAGAACCGAACTTGAAAAGAGAATACAAATCGCGACCCAGAATGGGTACAGTAGGAACTTTGTGAATGCTCTGATTGCTCAACACAAGAAAAAGGTCTCCACAACTTTAACCAGTAATCATAAGACGTCGGTTACCAGCCGCAAATCTCACACATCTTATCAAATCTCACACATCTTGAATACCAGCCGCAAATCTCACACATCTTGCATAACATCTGCAAGAAACACAGCATTTGGTATGGCGAATGCTCCAGTAATTCCTTTCTAGCTAATGCGCAGGAATCGGGATGCCAAGCCTCAGAATGAAAGATGTGGTGTGTATTGCCTACCATTAAAGCGTCTGAACTCAGAGTTCAACGATAGCTGTTATATAGGCTCGACCCTTCGGAATTCGTACAGCCGAACACCGATATTCAACCCGAACAGGTGCCTCTAACACTGCTTTGGCCCGCACAGTCCAGGAGGGAGCCCACACCCCGTCATGGAATGATGCTTATATTCTACTATGCACCAAAGAAAAATGATCTACTTTATTTGCAGAAGCACTGTTTAACCAGCACTATCGTAAACAATGCAGTAACGATGACACTCCCACTACTTCGCCATATGTTTGGAAACAACTGTTTAATACAGTCTGTATTAAAGAAATAATTCAAGACTTAAAACCCACACTACACACTCAGTTAACTTTATCTAATACCACCTTTCAAAGATGGAATTACGTAGCACTCAGACGTTAGATGGGAGGGACCAATAATCATCAACTAATGAACATCATTGCACATCATGACGTCCAGACACTGACAATATATAACTTCGCACTAAGTATGTTTAAATATAGTCTTTACCTGACGCTGCAAAGTTCGGCCTTGTGAAAGATCTTGTGTTCGTATTTTTTAACTTGTAAATATTTTATTCATTAAATATTTTAATTACCGTGCTTCAGACAGCAAATTATACTCGATTTTTAGTAATTTATGTTATCGTCAGTTCGAAGTCTTTTATATATCTTGAATGGAATTATGAGTACTGGACCATTGGGAGATCTTATTGCTGTTACACAATACTTGAACTCATGTTGCGAAAGCAAAGATGAATGGTTTCGATCTGGACTTGTGCATAGAAATCCTACACCACCTACCTACCGCAGCCAACATTTTCACTACAGATTTCCATTCCACTGTTGTTCTTTCTTTCTTCAGAACAATGCATTGAACGCGTTTTGCTACTTTATCGAGTCTATAAATCCTGATTTCTTCAAGTACGAAATCAAAAACCTTTTCAGTTCAGTAAGATTATCGATTTTAGTCATCCATACTTCGATGAATAAATTGAGTTACATTGCGGCGTATCAATGATAAATAAACTAACTTTCTTAGCCTGAACCATCTTTCTTTGTCTGAACTATACTCGTATTTAGCAATCCAGTGACTTTAACAAATTTAAGCTGAAAACATCTCAGGAAATTTAAGTAATTACAAAGATAGGAAACCAAAAACAAGCAAAAATGCGCTACCGGTGAAAACCTTCCTTCTGAATAAAAGAAGAAGAAAAGATGAGTGAAGCATGACAGGAAAAAAAAATTCGGAAGGAAACATGAAACAATGAAATGCAGCTTCAAATCGATTCTGAAAACATTACGCAAACTCCCATTTAGCGATATATCGGACGAATTTTTGTTCCTCTGCCTAGTTCTCGTTCCCGGTCGATTTGTTTCAGAAATTGTTTCGGTGTTTGTCTTCGGCACCGAAGAGCGCTCATCGCTTCTCTGTTTACTTTAAATTTCGTGGAATATAGAAATACTATGAATGGCAGAGGACATTCTGTGAGGAAAGAAAAATAGTTCTGCAGAAGGAAAAAACTTCTATAGAATACTCTTGAGGGCATCTTATTCCGTTGGGAGACAACCTTTTTAAACATTGCACAGCTGTTCCGGTTTCGTTGTAATTTTTGTACCGATGAAAATTTTGAAAAGAAAGCCAGTCTCTCACGATATTACCTCATCTCTACTTCCACAACTACAAAGAGCGATGAAAAAATGTCAAATAGAAACTGTTCAAACTACTTGCCTCTTCAACTCCTTTATGAACAGCTTGAAACGGGAAAAATTGATAAGTTCTTGTCAATATGTTCATTTTATATGGATCTGCCTTTGAGAATTATACGAAGATTTTCATCATTAAGTCAAAAGGAATGAGAATTCGTTTTTAATAAGTGATATGCTTTAAAGTCTTCAGCAAATACACATATTAAATTTTAAATTACAATTAACTCAAACAAGAGGAAGAGGTTTGTTCAAAACATTTCTTCTATTTTCACAGAAACGACCCTTCAGTAAACTATACTTCAATTTCGCTTGTAAAATGAAATATTTCTTAAACACTTGAAGATTTCGATTTGATGTCGTTTTGACTAAATTCTGTTCTTTTTTTTTAAACATTGTAGAAGGTTAAAATATTTCCTATTGCTGCCTATGAATGAAAATAAATATATGCATCAGGAGTAAATCAGTTAAGGAAATACGATATTGATTTACGCAGTGCTTTATATTCAACAGAAGAGATATATTCCAGACAACAGGTAGGTTTTGTTTCCATCCAGCATGGGCAAAAGATCTTACAATCAATACGATAAAAAAAAGAAAATTAAAAGGAAAGACACTGCATTTGGCTTCGTGAAAGTGAGGCTTCAAAAGGGAACATCAAATTAACCAGGCATTTTTGTTCATTGAAAATTGCTCAAAAACTCTGAGCTGACAGAGCGTGGTCAGATTTTGAACTCCTATAACGAAGTAAATTTGTCCGTCATTTATGTCCACGCCGGCATCGAACCCGAATGCCCTCATTCCGGAATAAGTCGCTCTCCCAACTGAACTACAAGGACGTATGCTCTCGATGCTATCTGCCATTATCTCATGTGCGTCCTAGTGCAGGCGGGCCGAGGGCATGGTCCACCGAACAGCCGGGACCATATATCTCTGTAGGCAGTCATCCGCTGAAGAACGTACATTGAAGAAATCCCAGTCAATTTGGTGTGTGAAACGTAACATCACACACATTTATTTTTCGAAGCGCTCAAGAAAGGGATTTTCTTATTTTTCCTGTCTCGCGGTGTGGAAAGAACATCACACCATTGCAAGAACTTTAACGGCCAGGTCATTCTTGAAGTTCGGGCGCCAATATAACGATGATGTGACGTATATTCTAAATTAAATTTCATTTTTAGGTTCTTTTCCTATGTAAATTTTGAGTTTGTTCTCCGTTATACTTCCCAACTTAACGTGACATCTTCTCCCTCACGAGAATACTGTTGGCAACACTCTTGAGGTCAGAGTAAACGTTACGCATGAATGTATGGGATAAGAAGGATAGATATAAGGACGAGATAACAGTTGCTGTTGTGGATATGTGGTGGATGTGTGTTTGTAGACGTTCAATTACTAGATAATGTTATCTAATATCTGCTGTCTTAGAATTGTGGAGTGCTACTGAAATTCGTGCTGGGACCAATAAAATAATTTTCGTAAGTTGACTTTTGTTTTATGATTCGTCTGGCCGTAATAATTCAATTAGGAACTATTGCATCATATTCATATTTAATGATTTAGAAATAACGTAAGAACGGCAAGATCTCTACACGAAAAGAAATTTCGTTATACTCCTTTATTAAAACATAACGTAGAACTACACAAAAACATTCGTATTCTCTTCCATTAAAGTAGTCGAAGGTTGCAACACTCAGTTGGAAAGAAAGTAGTGTCCTATAACGAGATACCCAAAATCGAAGCCCCGACTACGGCGCACATTGCCGCTGCACAGCACACAGGCACGTCATCAGCAATTAGGTGTCTTAAGTCAGTGGCAGTTAGCCGTCAGAAGGCGAAGAGTGTAAGCGCCAGACAACATGGAAGTGGACAAGGAGCACGCCCGCCATTTCATAATACAGTATATGAGTTTGACGCGGTCGCACCCCGCAAGTGCTGTAACGAACATTACCAGTGTGTACTCCAATGACGTATCACATCGTCAGTGCTTCCGTTAGTTCGAACGGTATCTAGAGGGAAATTTTGTCCTGTGAGCCTATTCCAAAGTCGATTGACTATTGACAGTGGATATGGACATGCTGAAGACGTTAGTGGAGACCGACTCACATGTGGCCACACGGGAGAGTTTGCCGAACAGTTGGGGATTACACACAAAAGCATGATCACGCACCTACGCCAATTTGGGAAGTTGCACAAGAGCGGAGTTTAGGTTCTCCATCAACTCACAATTGAGCAGAAAGTAAATTGCATGAATGCATGCGTTTCCCGGCCTGCACGTGACCAATTTGAACTGTTCTTGGACTGCATTTTGACAGGTGACGAGAAACGGGTCCTGTATGACAATGCCAGCGCCCTTAAGCAGTGGTTAGACTCGTAACAGAAGCCCATACCGGCCCCCTCCCAAGCAGGCTTACATTCACGTAAGGACTTCTGTGTGTTTGGTAGGATATGTGGGATGTAGTGTTTTTAGCACGTCTTTTGTAAAAAAAGATTGTGCTTCTGTTATCGGTTTGTCCGTCCGCCCGTCCGTCCGTCTGTCTGTACCCACGGTATCTCTTCAACTATTAGTCCGAATTCAAAATTTCTTTTTTGCATTCGGAAGCTTGAAATATGCAAATGATGATTCTTCATTTCGTTTTTTTTTTACGATGTACAATTTTGCCGCTAGGGACGTAAATGCAGATGATGTCGAATTCAAAATTACGTTTTAATCCACATATTTATTTGCCGCCCCGGTGGCGCAGTGGTCTAAGGCGTTGGCCTCTGATCATTCGTCCGTAAGGGGTCCTGGTGCGAATCCCGGTCAGGCATGGATGTTGTGTTTGTCTTACGGCACTAGCTCTCTCCCTTGCCTGGAACCAGTGACCCTAAATTAGGGACGGGCGACTGCTTATAGCCCATTGAGTTGCTCACGGTGGTCGTTAAACCTCAAAAAAAAAAAAAAAAAAAAAAAAAAATCCACATATTTGCGTCTAAACATCAGATTGAAAAACTTCTTCTATCTTTCGATTCCATTTATGTCGCAGAGTGTTTTATATATAGTTTCCTTTTCAAATTAAGCATAGATTTTCCGCTAGGGGGCGTAAAAGTAAATTACATTTTTTCCGATAATTGTTCTCCTAAAACTCCGATTTGAAAAATCTTTTTCTCAGCGGATACATCTCCTAATGGAAAATCTTTTGCATAGAATTTCAAATTTTTGGCAAAGAATACTTTGGCCACCAGGGGGCGTAAGTGTTAATTTTTGCGTCTGATGTACTTGCCATAAAATCTTAGCTTCTAAAATATCGATTGAAAAAATTCTTTTGTGGACTGATGCCACTCACATCGATAAACCTTTTCGGAATATTTTCTTCCTAAAACATCCCACAGTTTCTCCCACAGGGGCCGTAGATTTATATCTTATTTTTGTCAATATCTCTACTTCTAGGAGTCCGATTTCAAAAATTCCTTCTTTGTTGGATAGTGTTTTAGGTGTGACATGTTTTTCATATAATTTCAAATTTTTCAAGTAATTCATAGACTTTCCGCTAGGGGGCGTAGAGGTAAATTGCGTTTCTCCCTATATCTCTGCTTCTAAATCTCCGATTTGAAAAATTCTTTCTGCACCGGATACAGTTTCTGATGGGAAATCGTTTGCACATAATTTCTAATATTTGTAAAAAAAAAAATGGTTTGGCCACCAGGGGGCGTAAACCTTAATTTCCGCTTCTGATGTCATTTGCAGCAAAATCATGAGCTTCTAAATTCTCGATTGAAAAAAACCACTGCTGGACCGAAGGTCTACCAAGTTTCCTCCACAACGGTCTGTCTTGTGAAACAGTCTCCTCCATGTCACTCCCGCATATTTACGAATTTCATCCACCCATCTCCCATGTGGTCTTTTTCTGGGTCTTATCTCCTGTCCCTTGGAATCCAATCTAAAATTTCGGCTGTCCATCTATGGTAGTGTCCTTCTGGCAGTATGTCCAGCCCATTGCCATTTCAGGGATTTAACTCTGATCATGATGTCTTCCACTCTCGTCATTAATTCGGATAGACTCTTCCGCTAGGGGGCGTAAAGGTAAATTGCGTTTCCCACTATTTCTCTGCTTCTAAACCTCCGATTTGAAAACTTCCTTCTGCACCGGATACAGCTCCTGGTGGGAAATAGTTTGCACATAATTCCTAATTAAAAAAAAACGGTATGGCCACCAGGTGGCGTAAGCCTTAATTTCCGCTTCTGATGTATTTGCAGCAAATTATGAGCTTCTAAAATCTCGATTGAATAAAAAAGTCTTTTGTAGACCGATACTACTCGTGTCGGCAAGCCTGTTAGAAACATTTTCTTCTTGAAATAGTGCATGGTTTTTACGCCAGGGGTGTAGACGTATATCTTATTTTTGTCAATATCTCGACTTCTAGGAGTCCGATTTAAAAAAATCCTTCTCGTTGGATAGTGTTTCTAGTGTGACATGTTTTTGCTATAAATTCAAAAATTTTAATTAATTCATAGACTTTCCGCTAGGGGGCGTAAAGGTAAATTGCATTTCCCACTATTTCTCTGCTTCTAAACCTCCGATTTGAAAACTTCCTTCTGCACCGGATACAGCTCCTGGTGGGAAATAGTTTGCACATAATTCCTAATTTAAAAAAAAACGGTATGGCCACCAGGTGGCGTAAGCCTTAATTTCCGCTTCTGTTGTATTTGCAGCAAAATATGAGCTTCTAAAATCTTGATTGAAAGAAAAGTCTTTTGTTGACCGATGCCACTCATGTCGACAAACCTTTTAGGAACACTTTCTACTTGAAATAATGCATGGTTGCTACGCCAGGGGGCGTAGATGTATATTTTATTTTTGGCAATATCTCTAATTCTAAATGTCCAATTTGAAAAATTCCTTCGTTGTTGGATAGTGTTTCCGATGCGAAATGTTTTCCCTATAAATTCAAAATTTTCAGGTAAATCATTAAGACTTTCCGCTAGGGCGCATAAAGGTAAATTGCGTTTTCTGCTCCTAAAACTCCGATTTGAAAAATTCTTCCTGTATCGCATACAAGACTTGATGGAAAATATTTTTCTGCTTCTGATGTATTTGTAGCAAAATCTGGGCTCCTGAAAATTCGACTAAATTTTTTTTCTTGGACCGATACCGCTCATATGGATAAACCTTTTGATAATACTTTCTTCCTAAAATAATGCATGGTTTTCCCACCAGGGGACGTAAATTCACATCTAATTTTTGTCGATAACTCTGTTTCTAAGAGTTCGTAAGCTCAAGATTCCGTTTACAGCAATATCTGAGGGATTAAAGACGACTGAAAAACTTCTTTCTTCCGTCAGATACTATTGTTTTCCATACCGGTTCCATTGCCTTTGAATAGCTTTGATAAATTTAATTTGCGTCAGAACAGATTCAAAAGACGTGCTTATTACACCCGAAAATTCGGTGTCATCTTTCTTGTCTGTACTGCTGTCGGATAACACAACTATCACCACGGATGAGTACTGCCGTCAGCTCGACGATCTTCACGCATCACTCACGTCGAAACGACCACCACTGCTGAACCTCAAGGGCGTCCGCCTACAGTAGGATGGAGAGTGACCTCACACAGCACGGATTACCTGCCAATACATCAGGGACCAGGGCTGGAGTTGCTGCCGCACTCAGCTGATTTTAAGCCTGGCTTATTTACCGTACATTGCCCCAAGCGACTACCACATTTTTCGGTAGCTGCAGCATTTGTTGGACGGACAGGGATTCACCAGCCGGTACGATGTTGAACGCGCACTTACTCATTTCTTTGCGTTCAAGCGGTCACAGTTTTACAGGGACGACTCCAACAGCTGCCCAGATGATGGAAGCAGGTGGTGGCAAACTATGCAACTACATTTTAGACTGATATACGGTAATAATTAGTACTTTTCGGCTGCCTTGCATTTGCAGACATTACACTCTTTCCAACACTATTTATTGATTAAAAATGAGATTATGTTAAAAATCACTAAGTTTTGAGTAAACAGAAAGAACGAGTTCGCTAGAAGATTAATGTGGAACTTACCCATTAGCATGTCTTTTGTAAAAAAAGATCGTGCTTATGATATCGGTTTGTCCGTCCGCCCGACTGTACCCACGATATCTCTGCAACTATCAGTCCGATTTGAAAAATTCTTTTTACATTGGGAAGCTTGAAATATGAGAATGATGATCCTTTATTTCGTTTTTTTTTACGATGAACAATTTCGCCGCTAGAGGCCGTAAATGCAAATTATGTCGAATTCAAAAAATACGTTTTATTCCACATATTTGCTTCTAAACATCCGATTGAAAAATCTTTTATCTTTCGATTCCATTTATGTCGAAGAGTATTTTAGATATAGTTACTTTTTCAAATTGCGCATATATTTTCCGCTAGGGGGCGTAAAAGTAAATTACATGTTTCCCCGATAACTCTTCTTCTAAAGCTTCGATTTCAAAACAGTTTTCTTCAGTGGATACACCTCCTGATGCAAAATCTTTTGCATATAATTTCTAATTTTTGGTTAAGAATACTTTTGCCACCAGGGGGCGTAAGTGTTAAATTTTGCTTCTGATGTATTTGCCATAAAATCTGAGCTTCTAAAATATCGATTGAAAAAATTCTTTCGTGGACTGATGCCATTCACATCGATAAACCTTTTCGGAATATTTTCTTCTTAAAATATTTCACAGTTTCTCCGTCAGGGGCGTAGATATATATCTCATTTTTGTCAATATCTCGACTTCTAGGAGTCCGATTTGAAAAATTCCTTCTTTGTTAGATAATGTTTTCAGTGTGACATGTTTTTCATACAATTTCAAAATTTTAAAGTAATTCATAGACTTTCCGCTATGGGGTGTAGCGGTAAATTGCGTTCCCCCCTATATCTCTGCTTCTAAATCTGCGATTTGAAAAATTCTTTCTGCACAGAATACAACATCTGATGGGAAATCGTTTGCACATAATTTCTAATTTTTGTAAAAAAAAATAGTTTGGCAACCAGGGGGCGTAAATCCTAATTTCCGCTTTTGATGCATTTGCAGCAAAATATGAGCTTCTAAATTCTCGATTGAAAAAAACGTCATTTGTAGACCGATACTCAAATGTCAACAAACCTTTTAGAAACATTTTCTTCTTGAAATAATGCATGGTTTATACGCAAGGGTCGTAGATGTATATCCTATTTTTGTCAATATCTCTAGTTCTAGGAGTTCGATTTGAAAAATTCCTCTTTTGTTGGATGGTGTTTCCAGTGTGACATGATTTTCATATAATTTCAAAATTTTCAAGTAATTCATAGATTTTCCGCTAGGGGGCGTACAGATAAATTGCTTTCCCCCTATATCTCGGTTTCTAAATCTCCGATTTGAAAAATTATTTCTGCACCAGATAGAGCTCCTGACGGGAAATTCTTTGCGCATAATTTCTAATTTTTGTAACAAATGGTTTGGCCTCTAGGGTGGCGTAAGTCTTAATTTCTGCTTCTGATGTATTTGCAGTAAAATATGAGCTTCTAAAATCTCGAATGAAAAAATGTCGTTTGTTGACCGATACTATTCATGTCGACAAACCTTTTAAGGGCATTTTCTTCTTAAAATAATGCATGGTTTCTACGCCAGGGGGCGTAGACGTATATTTTATTTTTGTCAATATCTCTACTTCTAAGAGTCCGATTTGAAAAATTCCTTGTTTGTTGAAGAGTGTTTCCGATGCGAAATGTGTTTCCTATAAATTCAAAATGTTCAGGTAAATCATAGACTTTCCGTTAGGGGGCACAAAGGTAAATTGCGTTTTCTGCGTTATTTCAGCTTCTAAAACTCCGATTTGAAAAATTCTTCCTGTATCGCATACAAAACCTGATGGAAAATATTTTTCACATAATTTCTAATGTTTGGTAAAGAATGGTTTGGCCACCTGGGGGCATAAGTTTTAATATCTGCTTCTGATGTATTTGTAGCGAAATCTGGGATCCTGGAAACTTGACTAATTTTTTTTTCTTGGACCGATACGGCTCATATGAAAAAACCTTTTGAGAATACTTTCTTCCTAAAAGAATGCATGGTTTTCAAACCAGGGGACGTAAAGTCACATCTTATTTTTGTCGATATCTCTGTTTCTAAGAGTCCGATTTGAGAAATTATTTCTGTGTTGGAGAACGTTACCACTGCAAAATGTTTCCCATAAAAATTCATGTTTTTCTTAACGCACAAGTCTGCAACCAGATGGCGTAAGCTCACGATTCCGTTTACAGCAATATCTGAGGGATTAAAAACCCGATTGAAAAACTTCTTTCTTCCGTCAGATGCTATTGTTTTCCATACCAGTTCCATTGACTTTGAATAGCTTTGTTAAATTTAATTTGTATCAGAACGGATTCAAAAGACGTGCTTATTACACCCAAAAATTCGGTGTCATCTTTCTTGTTTCAATTCAATTCAATTCTTTTTTTAGCTGAGCAGAATACCAGTGTTACAAAAATATCAAATGAAAAAAGCACAGCAAGGAAGCAGGGGTTGAAGGCCTGCAAGGCCCGACATTGTCCCATGCCCCGTACACAAACTTTACAGTTAAGTCAGGAGTTAAAGTTACAAACAAATCAGTGTTTGAAAAAATAATAATAATGGTATGTAAAAAGATGATAAACATTATAAGTGATACCACTGAAAATCAATTTACATTGAGATATACAAGTCATAGCAATAATCACAGTCCCCCTCCACTGCAATCATCAATTTGAGCAGTCGCAATTCATTATGTAGTTTTTTAATTTCTTAAAAAATAGGTTAAAGTTATTTAAAGAAGTCAGTTCCGTCGGTAATGAGTTCCAGAAGTGTGGGCTAATGTTATTTATACTCTGCTTTACGGTCTCCATCTTCGGATGAATGGGCCGAATATGTAATTTAGTACGTGTATCAAGTGAGTGTATCTGTGGTACAACACGTACTAAATGTAATTTAGTACGTGTGTCATGTGAGTGTATCTGTGGTTCGAGGAATAATGGTTACTGAGTGACAATGCTTCTTTTATTCCTACCGGAAACTGTAGGAGGTGGTAAAATTATAAGAGATCCCGTGGTAGTAAGTAAAACACGCACAATATTGTTATATCTCGTCTATAAGAATGGATTAACAAGACTTTGTTCTTTTCTGCAAGGCATCAAGAGGTTTTATACGTAAATTGAGTTCACTACAGCAAATATGAAAACAATACTCAAGATGGGACGAACGTACGTCGTATATTGAACGCTTAAATTAAACTTATCGTGTATCTCGAAAGAAAATTCTTACCATTTCTGATGGATATTATAAAATAATCGTGGATATGAAAAAACTCAGGGAATAAAACAAAACATATTTTGAAAATTCTACTATTCACTCTATGATTTCCCCAAAGAACAAAGAGATAATATTTGTCAGTTTTCTACTAATCGTCCTATTTTTCATTTCAGAGAACATAAATTTCCTCAAAATTGTCTCAAAAGAAAACTTGCGGACTGCTCAAGCGATTGTTTCATTTCATTTTATTAAATGAAAAATACAGCTAGTGCTTGACATACGGAAGCTCATTCAGTAATTTATAGGAAATTTCAAAATCTTTAAAATGGTGAAGCCAATATACATGCATATTGTTTAATTATTCCATTTTTTGTGTCCTTATTTTTGAGGCATCCGGTGAAGGAGTTATCAGCAAAATTGTGTAACATTAAATAGATAAGCGTAGCAATTTTAATAAATTCTAGCGCAATATAGAGTACCAATGAAAAATAAAATAATTTCTTGATAATATTTAAAAGTAACCAAGAGAAATAAATTTTTTTGTTGGGCTGTAGCTGCAAACATTTACTTTGGAATCGAAAAGCTGAATTTATTCTGTTACTGCTAATAATATTACATATGTGCTAATCAACTACATATCTGTCTGTCACTCTATATCTGTGGTGCTCAGCAGTGGTTTTATAAAATAATAATAATAATAATAATAATAATAATAATAATAATAATAATAATAATAATAATAATAATAATGGAAAACTAGGATGCTGCGCCGGTGGCGCAGTGGTCTACGCGACTGCTTCTAATGATTCTACAGAGATGGGTCTGGGTTCGAATCCCAGTGAGGCATGGATGTTGTATTTGGCTTACGGCACTGCTCTATCCCTTCCCTGGAGTCAGTGGCCCTATATTAGGGACGGAAGACTACTAATACCCCACTGAGTTGCTCACGGTGGTCGTTAAACCTTCAATCAGAAGAAAAACTAGAATATCATGAATATTATGCAGTTATTATGTTTATCTTCTAAGCACCTGTTGCGTCGTCTGTAATTTCCTGTAAATGTATTAGGAGCTGATGCTTGGCGGTGAGCCTGAGTTACCTTATTGCAGAACTTCGCCTGTGACTGCTACTATTACTGCTACTACTACTACTACTGCTCCTAAAAATAATAATGATAATACGTTATTATTATTACTATATTCCAGAAAACATCCCACATGATTATCTTACAGAAATACTGAATATATATAAAGAGCACATTTCGCTGCTTCAAAAGGCCATGTCTCAGTGGCAAACGAATCTTTATATATCAGATGGAAAGATAATTATCAATTTCAGAAATATCAGAATCAGGAAAAGTGTTTTTCAATAGGACTTTCTCAGTGCACTTTGGTTGTTTATAGGCCTTAATCCTCTCTCTCACATACTTGACAGCACGTAATATGGATTGAGTATAAAAGGAACCAGCACAGAGAGCTATACCATCAATCATTTATTATACTGTACATGGGTGACATCAAGATATACAGCAACTCCAAAACACAACTAAATGAGCTTTTACAGATTACTGCCACATTTAATAGATTAATTCATACAGACTTTGGCTTGGACAAATGTCAGGTGTTACGTATGGAAAGAGACAATCTATTTAAATGCGAAGGTTTCTCGATAGACAACAATTAGTGAAGAATGAAGATTTGAATGCAGAAATTGATTCAAGTATCCGGTGTTTTTACAGGCACGTGGCAACAAACACAGTAAATTTAAGAATAATTTAAAAAATGAATCTCTGCATCGACATAAAATTATTCTGAAGACGTATCTGAACGCAGCTAGTAAGGTTAAAACAATACCTCGTGGTCCCTCTTCTGACCTATTCTTTGGGTATTATCAGATGGCGGAAAACAGACCTTGAGGAAATTAACAGAACAGAGAGATCAAGTATAGTCGAATGAGACATCCAAAGGAGCCGTACAGCGCATCACACTCCCACAAGAGGAAAAAGGAGCAGGCATCCTAGATACAAAACGCATTCACGATGAGCAAATATACACACTGTGGAAATAGTTTCACAATAAATGCAATGAAGATCGTATGTTTGATGCTGTATCCGCTGCAGACAAAGAGAGCCCTCCACTAATGTTAAGCAAACCAGATGCTAAAATAGAGGAGCTATCTGTGGAAGACAAGATTCGAAAATGGAAGCAAGAGGAAATTCATGTATGCAGCAATTAGACAGACCAAAAGTTGATAAGAGAGCTCCAAACCACTGGCTGAAGCAAGGAAATTTTTATGAAAATTATGGAAAATTATACAATTATGAAGCAAGAAGCAAGAAAACTTTTATGAAAATTATGGAAAATTATACAATCATACTGGGGTTTATGATGGTTATTAAACACGAAATGACTACAAACAAAAATTTCAGAAAAGGCATTTTGAAGGAGGACCTGAAAAATGGCGAGTGTAGAAGATGTATCGTGTGCAGTGAGACCATTGGACCTATTTGCGGCGCGTGCCCTACGCTAGCAAACATTGGTTATATGCAGCGACATACTACGAGGGCCATTTCAAAAGTCCTGCACACTGTGGGTTTTCTTTTAAAAACGAATTTATTTCACAACATACCTTTACACGCCTTCGAAGTAATCTCCATGTTTCTTTACGGCAGGGCCCCAACGTTTGAGCAAGTCTTGTATTGCAGTCAGGATATCTCCATTGTTGAGGCGTCGGATTACTCTGGTCACCTCATAAACCTGTGCGTCGTAAATCACCTTCCTCGTGTTAAATGATATGTAAAAATTCTTGTGATTGAGGGAGCATGAAATGGGGAATAAAAAGGTTTTGGGGTTCTCCTTTCCATTTTTGATGGATGAAGTAAAGAAACCGCTTTATAACGAAAGGTTTGGGAAAGCAATGCTCTTACAGTTTCGTTGGAGGGAGTAAAGTTTGACGCCTCATGTTTGCGATGCCTCTGATCTTTTTAGTTATTGTCAAGTTTTAATTATCAAGTCTTTAAAAATATCTTTACGAGACAGAAAAGAATTGACATATCTTATCTTTTGTGATGGCATCTTTTTTTAAATTTTTGTCTTAATTTATGGTAGAAATTTAAGGGTACTTAATGGCAGGGAGGTGTACACATCAGCCCCTGAGTCAGAAATCTTTATGCAGATGTACGTAAATGTCACTTACCCAGCGTATACGCAAATATGTAGTTACGTGCGCCACCACGTGATCCAGGCAATTATTTAACACAGCTGCTCGTCAGTAATCAATAGAAGCAGCAATTGACCGAAGTATTGAATGATGGCTATTCTTGATCCATATTTCAGCAAAATATGAGCAAGGAATTGAAAAGGGCCGGTATTTTCAGTCACATGCCTATATGAAAGCTACTGATTTCTGCGAAGAACCGAAAAGTGCCTTTATATTGGTGTCACAAGCACCGTGACTGGATATTGGAAAAAGTCATGTGGTGCGACGTGTCGCTGTACACTTTATTATATACTGATGGTAGGTAGAGAGTTTGGCAGGTGCTCATAAAGCATTGGACACAGCTTACCTTGTAAATACAACTCAAGGTTTTGGAGATAGTGACACGGTGTGGGGCACGTTCTGTTGCTAGGGAACGGATCTATTGTTATTGCTGGAAGGCCGGCCCTCCTCCAAGGATTATATGAACATTGCTGTCGATTAATATATATCAAATACGTGGAGATAATGTAAATGAACGATGTCATCACTCTTTCCACGTTATTTTTTAAACAGCGCATAGCGACTGAAAAATTGTATTCCGGCACTGCTGGGATCGAACCCCAGAACTCTCGATAACTAGTCGAGTGAGTTCGAATTTACGCTACAGCGCCAACAATTCTCAGCGCCATGCGTGGAATACAATTTTGGAATACAATTTTTCAGTCGCTATGCGTTGTTTAAAAAATAACGTGGAAAGAGTGATGACATCGTTCATTTACATTGCTGTCGATGAAGACCATTCTACAATGTTTCTTTTGTCTCCAGGAGGTGACGGCTGTTTCATTGACGACAATGCTACTGTCCTCCGTGCAAGATGTGTTAAACAGTGGCTAACGAGCATGACAGCGACTTTGGCCATCTTCCCTTGCCATAAAAAAGCCCAGATCTGAATCGCTTTGAGAATGTATAGAACATGTTGGAAAATAAGATCCGAGAGCGAAGTTCTCTTCTGTCTAATCTGAGCTAGTTAAAGCAGTGTCTGGTGAACGCCTGATATACTGTAGTCGTATATGCATTTCAACACCTTGGGAAATCTATGTCGAACTACACAGTGCTGTAATTTGGGTTAAATGAGGTCAAACTCGGTATTGAATAGAAGTTTCTAATTCAGTGGCCGTTATGTGTATTACCTCAACCCATCACACAGCTTTCTCTCACTTCCAAATTTTCTACACGGGGCCATAAAGCTACTTCATCGTTGGGAGGTAATAACTTATAGACAAATTTACCACTTTCACTAGACAGTCTGCTGTCACACCATCTTTTCCGACCAGAGTCCAGTTCTTCAGGTTATTCAACTTTTGTCCGTCCTAGACATTTATTGAAATAGGAGATGCAGTAAAGAAAGATTGTTTAGAAATTTGACTTTAGGAGCTCTTAATAAAAAAGAAAGAATGCCAAAGAAATCAAGAACCTAAGTGTAAAAATATGATGCTTAGGCAATCTAGACATTAGTAGCTCTTTATAGTAAGAAAGCTTAGGAAAGCTAGACATTAGTAGCCTCTGATAGTAAAGAAACAATGGATCGAAAATCTAGACATCATTAGCTTCATTTAATGAAGGATGAAAGCCTAGGAGATCTAGACTTTAGTAGCTTCATTTAATGAAGGATGAAAGCCTAGGAGATCTAGACATCAGTAGCTTCTGAAAGTAAAGAAAAAATAACTAAGGAATCCAGACATCAGTACTAAGAAAGAATGCTTAGGAAATCTTGACATTAGTGGCTCTTAATAGTAAAGAAATATTGTCTTGGAAATCTAGACATTAGTATTATCAAAGAGTAAAAAAAGCAAAAATGCCTTAAATTCAACTTGTAATCACATTCAAGACCTCCTACCCATGAGGAAGCAATGTGTCTCCTTTGAGGAAGCGGAGATAGCTGATAACCCATAATACTATCGCATTCATAATCCATAACTCTACTGATATAAACTTAAAGACTAACGAGAAACGTGGACTTTTTAAAGTTGCACGAACTACACATAAACTGACGAGTAACGCCGGCGACAAAGAGCCTTGTTAACTTTCTCTCCGAGTTTGAACTAGGTTGCATTCTCACAGTTTGTTCTCACATTTGATAATTTATAAAGGAATAAATATTTGCTTTATTCAACGATATATAGTAAGCATAGGGACAAACTTTGCAAATTACAGGGGGGAGCTCAGTTAGAAAAGTTAGAAAAGGAGGACTGTGGTTAAGAACAAAAATGTGAGAAATGTGGTTTTCCTAATGAAAATTATCATTAATTTTAATTAGCCAAATCGTTTTCTTGATTTTCATAACTATAGTGTCTTACGTTTTTCTGTTAAAATTAAAATTTTTAATATGTATTCAATTGCAGATAACAAAAAACTTAAGTCAATTATAAAAAATTTAAAATCAACTTTTTCAGTGAATCAGATTTTCTTTTCCTTTCGTGAAGGTGTTTTTTTTTTTCTATTTCTGTTTTAAAACAAATATTTCGCGGTGTATCTGTACTCTCGCGGATAATTCCTTTACTGTTTATTATGTCTAGGTATAGTGAAGATATGACAGGTCGAAGGAAAAATAGAATTAAGTTGGCTTTGTCCCAATGTAGACTTAAGCTTTCTTAGATTGGAGAAAGATCTTTGAGCAGTACGTGTTGATACCTGGATGGAGAGAAATAAAGATTAATTCTTAGGTATTCTTCATGATGGATTGGGGCTTGGCCCTAATGACAATTTTTGGGAGGGGAGTACTATTAGCCTACTACAGCCAGAAAAACTGATGCCACTGCTTAATCAAATGTGTCGGTGCAATCCACAAAACATGGAAGATAACAGTTGGAATTCTTCCTCATGAAAACAGTTGGAATAACAGTTTAAAAAAACAGATAACAGTTGGAATTCTTCCTCGTGAAAACAGTTGGAATTCTTCTTCATGAAAACAGTTGGAATTCTTCCCCAGTTGAATTCGTTCCTCATTCCCAAAGACAAAGAAATTTCCAGTAAGGTAAATATCTGATAACGTGGTTCTGATTCTCTTTCTCAGCTTGCTCGCTCTTTGTGCGGTTCATCCCATGCTGTACATAAATGCGCATCTCCGTAAAATATTTAGACATACAGAATCAGGTTTACCCTGTGCGACTGTTCTGTGTTTTATTCGATTACCACCTTTGCATGCGTGTTTGTGTCAATGTCTCCAACATTTAGCTGTATGAAAAAGGGGCGAATACATTTCACGCTAATCGATCTGTCACGCTCCGAGAGCTGCGTGTTTTACGCGGAACTTAATTGGTTCTCTAGATGGAGACATTCTTCTCCACAGTCTTCCTTTATCCCAGGCGATCGATTTCTAGGAAATTGTATCACTCTTACCTCTTGCAACAAACAAGGTTATCACCTCCTCGTTATATAGTTAATAAAACTTGATCACATCAAAGCGAATCTTTCAGAGGCTGCTGAGCACTTTATCACGCTCCTCATTCTCAGCGAGAAAGAAATGAGGGCTCTCAGATCGTTAAACGTAGCGTCTGCAGTACTTAGCTAACAGCGAGAGATCTCTCGGCCGGACTGACAAAGGGGACATTTCCGAAGAGAATTGTCGCGACGATTTCGCAAATAAAGAGCCTAACCAAGCGACGCTTCATTATGGCAATGGAGGAGGATATCCTGAGTTATGGATGGTGTTAAATGACACGCAAGAAAGCCGATGCTTCTGGGTGACCAAAAGCGTCGGTAATCGTCAACAGAGGCTGTGAATTAGGCGATGGTTCTCACTCAGCCGGAGATTGCAGCTCTCAGCATGTGAGTGCGTGCGTCTCCGGACGATCAATTTACTCCAGCCGTTTTCCTTATCAGCACCCAGCAGGTCGCAGAGAATAGCGCCCGGTCCTGAATCCGTTCTTCCTCCCACCCCCAACTCTGCGCTTCCACTCTCACCACTCACAATCAAGATAATGTTCACTGAATTTTGACTGGAACTGCGACCTGGAAAATATCTCTTCTTGTTCAAATCGTGAAATTCTTTTTGCTCGAAATACAGGAATAGTTCAATGGTGGCAGATACAGTCCTACTTTGGTAGTCGACGCCTCAATTTACAAATCCTGATTTTACGACGTCGTATAAACAGTTCGATGTCGTTAATACCTCGACTTTACGATTCCGTTCGCCCTAGAAATTCCTTGCACACGAGATACGATGGGCCATTATTCTTTCACCTAATCAGTTTGTCAGAACTACCCTGATATTATATCAGTCAAGATGAACAGCAACAAAACGATTGAATTAACAGTGGCCTAAGAACTATAAACGCCGTTTTTCCTGACATCTAATGGCTGCTTATGCTTTGGACATGAAGTGCAATCAATGGGTGCTCGAGTTTTGGATATGAAGTCTACTTAGTGCTCGTGCTCTGGATAAGTACTTTTGGTGCTGGTTTAGGGTGTTAAACTCATTGAGTGTTCTAGCTCATTATGTACTCACACTTCCCACACTAAAAATAATGTAAAGTGGAACGTCGATTAAATGCTCATTAAGCCTATGCGTTTTACACGTGGCAGGCATTTGAAACTGGGACAGGGTATGTAATTAAGCACACGCGTAATTTTTATTGTGCATTTTTTAGGGTTATATGTGTTTTAATTTTGGTCCCCTGAAAGTCGCTATATACATATTTATACGTTTAAGGTCATCAGATGATTACCATCGATTTATTTTTTTTAGTTGCCTTTATTATTTATTTATCATTATTTATTTCGCAAACGCGTAGATCATAAATAATGTATTTATAGCAACAAATAGAAAAATATGTAATGTACACTATATTGACAAAAGTCCCCGGTCACCTCTTCAAAAACAAATGAACGTATCAGCTACGTTTGTAACGTATACTCTAGATTCAGTTTCTTTTTGATTTCACTATCTCTTGTTATTTTATTTTCCTATGCAAATTATCTTCTCACTTAACGAGATGTTGTTTCTCCCGCTGAATTACATGTGGCAACGAGTGTAAGTCATGACGTGCTGGTATGCAGTATATATAGGCGCGCTCAAGTATACCAGAGAGCTTCGTTTTATATGTGATAGGTTCTTCCTGATTATTGATATGCGATTTACCTACGTTTCTACGATATTACGTTAGTACGAAAGTTCGGGCTATCAGTAGTTGTGTTATTTTGGAGTGTGTATTTGAGTAATACCAGGAGCTCCCCAATAAAAGGTTAGAAGTGAGTACGTTTTCTTAGTTCATTTTATTTTCAGACCTCTGTCTGGCCGTTAAGTCTATTTCATTGAGTGTTTACGTTAAGTTCAGGGTATGTTGTGTTTACCGCTCTAATAAGGAGCCTTCAAGGTACTAATGTACTAAAACCGAAGTTGTATTACTGATATTCAAGATAATGAGGAACGCTGAGTAAAAATAAATTCCATATTCTTGGAATTTATTGCACGTGCGTGTCTTACCTAAACAAACTCTAGCACTTTGAAGATTAAGCACACTTTAGCTACGTCAAGTAACCTTTCAATAACCCTAACGTGACTTAACGTAAGCTTTCCTGCACTAGACGTCCAGCCGGAGAATTTTATTCATTATACGTTGTTAAGATGCGCGGCACAGCTGCAAACGGTATGAAAACAAGCCTGCAGCTGACCTTGATCATATCGCACTGTGAGGTTGAATGAAAATGTCGCGGCGGGAGAGAATTGATTTTGAGAAAGGAAAGATTGTTGGGTGTTAAATTAGTGAGTTGTCCATAGAAGAAGCCGAGAGGCGTTTAAACATACCCGAGTAAACTGTTTTGGATGTACTGAATAAGTGGAAGACACATGGCGTGCCTGAAACAGCAAAACGTACCGGCAGACTAAAGAAAATCAGTGACAGAGGACATCGAAGCCTCAGGAGAGTCGTAACAGCTAATCGACGGAGTACTGCACAAGACCTCAGTGCACAGGTGAGTAAAAATGCTGGAACATCGGTATGTACACGTACCATTCGCAAAGGACTTCATTCGATGGGGTACCGTGGTCGTTCGGCTGCTCATAAGCCTTTCATCTCCACTCGGAATGTTACTCGTCCTTTAGCATGGTGTAAAGATTATTTATCGTGGACCGTAGATCAATGGAAACGGGTCCTATGGACTGATGAATCCAGATATACGATCCATCAGTCGAATGGCCGTGTGGGAGTATGGCGGCAGGCCGGGGAACGCTATTTACCACAGTGTACTGTTCCTACGATCCCGTTTGGAGCTGGCAGTATACTCGTGTGAGGGCGTTTTTCGTGGTATTGTCTCGGCCCATTGCTTATCGTGGACAAACCTGTTAACCAGCACGTCTAACTCGATATTCTGGACAATTATGCCCTACCAAATCTGTGGCAATGCTATGGAACTGAACCTTGTTGGTACCAGCAGGATAATGCACCGAGCCATAAAGCAAGGAATGTTACGGCGTGGTTTGACGATAATTCCGTATCGTGTGTGGACTTGTCAGCCCAGAGCCCTGATCTGAATCCCTAAGAGCACCTATGGGATGAATTAGAGCGCCGCATAAGAAGTTTGGAACTAAGGCCTGCTACTAAGGAACAGCTATCTGCAGCATTATGTACTGACGCATACCTATCGCTGTGCCCCAAAACCTTGTAGTAAGCATGTCTCAAAAGGCCGGTGCATGCAATAAGCCCAAAGGTGGACCGACACCGTACTAATGTATTTTAATAAATGCTATGTTGTGTTTTTCTTTTAGGTGTCCGGTGACTTTTGTCAATGTAGTGTATAAATATATATCATCATCATCATCATTAACAACCGTTATCTGTCCACTGCTGGATGATCTTCGCAGATTTCTTCCGCAACTTTGTGTAATGAGCAAGTTACTTCCAGACAGTGTGGCCATTCTACTGATTTATCAGTAAATCTACTGATCTTGACTCTTGCCGACTGATAGATTTTCGCAATCTACTGAGTTTTCTTGGATTTAAGACCACTTACACACTCAGGATTATGTTCTCTAAGAATGTCTGCATCCTTTCACAAGACAATGCACAAGACTCACTCAGAATTGGTCTGAGGTGAGTCCTGTGCAAAAAGCTGACCAAGACTAAAATTATTCACCTGCTACCTATTATTTTTTAAAATTCATATAAACATTTTTTTATTTTAGATAATTAATCTGTTATATAAAAATGTTTTCCATAGTTTTGCTAAAACTCCGAATATCAGAACAACGTCTATAGTACGATATCTGTATTAATTATACGTTTTTTAGTATAGCATTCATTTAATTGCACAGTCGTGGCCAAAAGTCCTGCAACAGTGAACCGAAAGTCAATTTTTGACGATTAAAGTCAACTTACACGGCGTTATGATACATTCAGGAATACATATCATGCATCAATTTAAAGGACATTGTATTCTGAATTCAAATATTTTTACAGAGTGTTATTACTAGTAATAGAAGTGAAGTTACAAGCAAACGTACAGCGTGTAGTCAGAAAAAGCAAAAAAAAAAAAAAAAAAAAAAAAGTGGAATTTGTGAAATTAGTGTACAATGCATTTAACGTACAATTACTGTACAGTACATTATTGAAACTTGCAGGACACTTGAAATGACTTACCAACAAGCAAAATACGCTTTAATATTTAATTGGATAACCATGGTTTCTTAGTTACAAAGTGCACCTTCTTGGCATGGAACTAATGAGCTTCTCTAGTTGTCGATTGGTGATAACACGGTGGCATACGGCCCTTACAGACTCAATTAATTCTGTTTTATATGTGGGGCCTTGTTGACGGATCTTGTGCTTCAATCTCACCCACAGATTTTCTATGGGATTAAGATCCGGTGACTGTGCCGGCCACGGAAATTTTCTTATAACTTTTGGATTAAATCACTCGTCAACCAACTTTGACCCTTGACATGGCGCCTTATATTTCAATAACTATTATTAAAAATATTCAATAACATTAGTATTACTATTTAAATTGAATTTCAGCAAATATTACAGTTAGACCTAAGGTTCCGTACAAAATGCAGACATTCCTTAGTATTTGGCATTGCTGAAAATGTTTCTGGAAAACTGAAGAACAAACAAAAACCTTAACTAACCCGATTGGCGTAACAAAACTAACATATCCGATTTGCGAAGTGATTATGCTACCGAGAAGGTAACAATCACGTGCTGTGAGTAGCTCGGCTGACCATTCTTTACCCAAAGAATTGAAGTCAACAGAAATACGCATAAACAGTCTGCTCCGGCATCAGCCTGTATGTTGGCTTCTGTAAACTGCATTTTTCTCTGAAGATATGGCGACGCTAGTTACGTCTCGCTGAGCCTTAACTTCTTCTCGTTAGATATTCTTTGGTACGAACGCTCGAACCACTAAATACCCGCCGTGCATCGGATGGGCACGTTAAGCCGTCGGACCCCGGGTACTAGCCCTCCGGTAACAAATAAGGGCGTCTTCCTCCCCCTTTCTGCCTCGCTTCCGTGTGACTTTCCTATCGGGCACTCCAGCCCAAATCTCATAGCTTCCTATTTCTAAGGGTTCTTTAAGACCTGGGGTCAGACGCTCCGTTCCTAAATTCCTCAATATATGATCTGATCTGATCATTAGTTTGAATTTTTATTCCGCTGTTTAACAGTAGTTTGGGGAGTATTGGTAATATTTAACATTCCAGTAGATTTAAGTGTTCCTTCATATTGAGGTTTTCACCCGTTAATACATTACATTTGTGAGGTGGAGTATATTTCAGGCAAAAAACTGATCTGATATTTTAAGCTCTGGTCTGTGGATTTCAAGTAAATGTCTCAGGCAACACTGCTCCCCGACATGCTTCCGTATTTCTTTCACTCATCTTGCACGTGGTCTTTTCCTGGGTCTTTCCTATCCCTTAGAAACCAGTTCAGTATTTCAGTTGTCCAACGGTGGTCAGTTCTTTTAGCGATATGTCCAGCCCGGGTTATTACCTTGATCGTGATGGTATCAACTCCCGTCCATTTCCTTATCCATGAGTTCCTCTTCGTATCCTTCCTGGTTATGCCAAGTATGCACCTCTCCAAGATTATTTGAGTAGTTTCCAGGCTCTGGATGTCTTTTTTAGTTAAGATCCATGTTTCTGATCCGTAAGTAAGAACTGGAAAGATGCATTGATTAAATATTTTTCTTTCAAGATATAATGGCAACCTGCTCTTGAATATTGTACTGTTTCTACGAAATGCTGCCCATCCAATTTTATACACATTAATTTCTTCTTCTATGTGACGTTGCTTGATATCTGTTGCCGAAAGCAAAAGTAGGCAACTGTTGCTTTTGAAACTGTTCCATTGATTTCTAAATCTTGCGCTCTTGAAAAAGCATTTTGTATCAATTTTGTTTACGGTAATTTCATTTTTAAGCCTACTTGTTTACCCTTGTCGGAAAGACGTACTCCGCATCTTTTTTTTTTTTTTTTTTTTTTGAATGGAGGTTTAACGACCACCGTGAGCAACTCAATGGGCTATAAGCAGTCGCCCGTCCCTAATTTAGGGCCACTGGTTCCAGGGAAGGGAGAGAGCCAGTGCCGTAAGACAAACACAACATCCATGCCTCACGGGGATTCCAACCGGACCCCTTTCGGACGAATGATCAGAAGCCATCGCTTAGACCACTGTGCTACCGGGACAGTGCTACAGGATTTCTAAAGGAGTCTTGTGGAATCTATTACCAATTCGTTACCTGCAGATCCTTTAAGTTCTGTACGTGGTTGATCCGCCGCAGATCGGATTTGCTGTTCCGATACAAACTACAACTGCTCGATTGGATTGATGTCTTGGGAATTTCGATGCTAGAGCAAGACATGGAAGTCTTCTTCATGCTCCGCAAACCAGTCTCGAACAATTCAGGAAGGCAGCATGGCGCTTTAACCTACTGAAAGAAACAACTACTACAGGAAAATGGCGTTTCCATGAAAGGATGTACCTGGTTCAGAATGATGATGAAGTAGGGGGCACACGTGATACATATTTTCGTGCACAGGAATAACTGTACCTAGGTTTTCTCAGCAGAACATGGCCCTAAAATATTGGTAAAACCTCTCAAATTAATGAGATTACAGTTATAATATGCAAGTCGGTTCTGTTACTTTCTCGGAACAAGGTGCTGTATCCCAGTTCTACATTTTACTTTTACAGATACATGAACCTCTCTTATAAGAAGTTGTGCCGATCTAAATCTACCGCATACCCCTCTGAAAAAGATTTGTGGCGCTCAATGAATCAAGTATTTTTTTTGACTCTAACTTTAAACGATTATTACATAATCGTAAAAATATGTTTACATCACTAAAATGTGCAGTGGGTGAAAATCAAGTAGTTATTCATGCGAATTGAAAATTCTAAATGCACAATAATTTTAGTGAGAAAGAAGTTGGGACTAAAAACAGAAGAAAATCGTTTTTTTCCTGAGAAGATAACGATGGATTTGCTTGAGTGGGGCACCCAGGAATTCATATTAAGGGCTATATATATCATCATCATCATCATCATCATCATCAACTATTATCAATCCACTGCTGGACGAAGGTCTCCCCAAGTTTCCTCCACTACGGTCTGTCTTGTGCCAGTCTCCACTGTTACTCCTGCATACTTTCGAATTTCATCCACCCATCTCCCACGTGGTCTTCTTCTGGGTCTTTTCCTGTCCCTTGGAATCCAATCTAAAATTTCGGCTGTCCATCGATGATCTGTCTTTCTGGCAGTATGTCCAGCCCATTGCCATTTCAGGGATTTAACTCTGATCATGATGTCTTCCATTCTTGTCGTTTTTCGGATCCACGAGTTCCTCTTCTTATCTCTCCTGGTTACACCAAGCATGCACCTCTCCATGCTACTTTGAGTTGTCTGCAGCCTTTGTATGTCTCTTTTATTTAAGGTCCATGTCTCTGCACCATACGTAAGCATTGGAAGGATGCATTGATCAAACACTTTTCGTATAAGACATATTGGCATATTGCTCTTGAAAATTATGCTGTTTATTCCAAAAGCTCTCCAGGCAAGTTTTGTACGCCGATTAATTTCTTCATCAATGTGACCCTCACTTGATATCTGCTGTCCAAGATAAACGTGCGTGCCTGTTATCTCCAGCTTTTCTCCATCAATCGATAATCTTCATTTCTTGTAAAAGCATTGAACATCACTTTTGTCTTCTGAAAGTTCATTTTTAATCCCACTTCTTTATTCTTGTCAGCAAGTTCCTGGATCATACTCTGCAGCTCTGATGGGATAGTTGCACAAATGACTACGCCATCAGCAAAATGAAGGTGGGTTAGATAATCTCCATTTATCTTTATCCCCTTGTTTTCTCAGCTCAGCGGCTGAAAGACACCCTCCAATGTGGCATTAAAGAGCTTTGGAGATATGGTTTCACCTTGTCTCACTCCCTTTCCAATTTTTATGTGTGTTGTATTTTCAAACAGCCGAATCTTTGCACTTGCATTTTCATAGATGTTATTAATAATATTAATGTATGCATCTTCAATACCGCAGGATTTCAGAGCCATTGTAACTGCTGATGGTTTCACCGAATCAAAGGCTTTTTCGGAATCGATAAAAGCCATGCACAATGGAAGTTCATATTCCCTCGCTCTTTCAATTAGTTCTCACAGTACGTGGATATGATTTATTGAGCTGTAGCCACTCCTGAATCCAGCTTGTTCTCTCGGTTGAGCCATGTCCAGTGTTACCTTCAAGCGGTGTGAAAGAACTTTAGTGAAAATTTTATAAACCACTGATAGGAGGCTGATAGATCTGTAGTTCCCGAGATCCTCAGTGTCACCTTTTTTATGTAGCAGGATCATTGTAGCGTTGTTCCAATCCTCTGGAATCATCCCTTCATTAAGGCATCGAGTGAAAATTTGGGCGAGAACTGTTTCGATTTCTCCACTTGTTTTCTTGTATGATGTCTACAGTAATTCCATCTTCTCCTGGAGCTTTTCCCCGCTTCATGTTCTTGATTGCATGTGCAACTTCTGCTAGAAGGACTGGAAAGAACTCTGGTACTGGTACCTTTCATGATGTCTGGAGTACATGTATCATCCCTTTCATATAATTTGTAGTAGAAATCTTTCACTCTTGTCACAATTTCGCCTCTATTTCTTGTTACAGAACCATCTTCTTTTCTCAGTGCCATAATCTGTTTTCTTCCCTTACTGAGATGTCCCTTTGCTATCTTTAGGTTTTGGTTGTTTTCAATTGCTTTCCTTACTAGTTCACAGTTGAATTTTCTTACGTCTTCAGTGATACTTTTTCTTACTGTCTTGCATAGCTCTATATATTCCACTTTGATAGTCACATCTTCTTTAGCTGTCCTCATCTCTCTTCTTTTTTGCATCAACATTTTGGGTTTTCCTGATAATTTGTTCATATGCAACTTGTTCTTAGACCCAGCTAATTTTGTTGCTGTTTCCATAAGAGCTTTGGTTGCTTTTCTATTAACTTCAGAAATATCGACTTCTTCCGATGTTAGGCCTTCTAAAGCAGAGAATCTGTTCTTCAGTTCCAACTTGAAGGTATTATGGTGTTTTTTAAGGTTGGTAATGTCAATAGATTTTGTTTGTCTTATGAGCTTGCCACGATAGATAGATAGGTAGATAGATAGATAGATAAAAGAGTTGCCGTACGTCGTTCTTAATTTATTTGGAGCTTTGGAGGGCTTAAGCCCCAAAGTCCCTCACCACGTGGGTACGCCAGTGTTAGGCTTTCTTGTTACTGAGTATCAATGTATTGTTATACGTGTGCTTCTCAGTCATTGTGTTATCGTATGTTTATAACCCGTTCTACGTCGGGGGAAAGGGAAGGGATTTACTAAAAAATCATATTAGCAAATTCCATTGTGTTACGTTAAAAACGGAGGAGAACTCAAAATTTGATCATGCAACTATAAGGCTCTATTAGTTGTTGCCCAATCTTTTAGTGAAAATTTCCCTTCTTAGGCACTCTACTTGCTTCCCCCGAAATCAACTTTCTCTTCTTCGCTCTCTCTCTCACTCTCTCTCTCTCTCTCTCTCCTTCTCGGGGTAACTACTTTTGAGTGAACTCGGGTAAGAAGTGTCTTTTCAGTTGGCTAGATTCAGATGGGAGGGTATACCCGCCTCTTTTCGACGAAAGTGTGTTATTTTACGTTATCTCTAGGCTTGGTCACAAACAAAGAAATGTAAAAGGACCATCTGTTTTGTTTTCTGGCAAAAACGCTATGTGCTCTTCTTCCTTTAATTGAAAAGCGTTCTGTTGCGCTGGTGGAATGGAAAAGGAAGACCTCGTTACTTGGTCGTTCGAACTGGGGTAGGGGTTTTGTGGTATATTCTTCCCTGATAGGAAATTTTCCCTAACTTAAAGCTAAGACGCTCAACTTGCCGAATAGATGCGTCCGGGTTTTTAATGATAATTAACACGGAGATTTTAAAAGGCATCAGCATAACAGCTTAAGTTACGTATGTTGCAAGTGGTCATGTGGCTTTCCTGAGTAAGATTTTCTTGGGAATTATCACTTTTGGAAATTACAATACTTTTAAAATTGTTACTTGCTTATTAAATTGCTGCAGTTAAAAAGTCACTTAATTTTAATGCTAACAGATTGGCACCTGAAAGAATATAATATACGGGAGGAAGATAACAGAGGCTAAGTAAATGGATCTTCCAACTTTTATTTTGTTCTCGGTTATTGGTTACACTTCCCTTATCACACAGTTCCCTTCAAAATTCGAACACGAACAACTATTCACAATCTTATACTGTATAACATCACGTTACACATGAGAAACCCATTAGAACGTCGCACTAATAACACTCGTCGTCGTATTGGTTGTCTTAGAATATCTTATTACATAGTTAACACTCGTCGTTGATTTCGTTTTCTCATAATATCTAATCAGACGATAACATCGCACAGGCAACATTACCTCAGTTTCTTCCAGGTACATGGGTAAAAAAATAATTTATCAGGAACTACTTCTTGTTAAGATTAATATTGCTATTAAAATTGTAATTTGTTGTGGAAAGACTGAAAGAAGACATTTTTTTAAATTGTATAGAAAAAATTGTATACAAATTGCATAACATTCTGTCGTTTTCATCAATGCAAATGGATGAAAGAATAACTTAGCAGCAAATACTTCTTATTAGATAAGTAATGCTGGTGAATTAAGGAAGCTAAATGAAGAAGAAAAACTATACAAACTTTCATGTTCTGTTTCTTTTTTCTGAATTTTTGTGTGAAGATTATTTATATGACTATAATGACATCCCCACTTGTCCAGAGCGTCATACTGATCGCTGTTCCTTGGAGAGGTATAAGTATTTTTAAATATTTTTAAATTTCCTGTAGTGTTTTGTCAGGTGTCAAGGCACACGGGAAAAATGACTCGATATTGATATCTGTCCATTTGAAACAGTAACATTTAAATCGTTTTGCGATCGTTCTTGTTTATCTGTTACTACAACTTCGCTAATTTCTGTATGCCCACGTTTTCCTCGGAATTTAAGATTTTTATGTTTTAATCATGCACAAACAAAGCACTTTTGAGAAAACGTTTTCGTTTAAAGGGGTTCTCTCATGATAATCTGTGAAATAATCTTCTCCATCATGAAGTACGTGCCAATAAAATAAGAAAACGAAAAATAACTTTTATCACATAGAGGGTCAGAATAAGTCTCACAAAATTGGCCAATGTATTACATACTGGCGTCTTCCACACAACAACAACAAGAGGCAACAATTACCAAACAATCGTGATTTATTCAGTAAACAACCTTTGCTTCTTTATTAAACCGCCCGCGTTTCTTTACCCAGCAACTCTCATTTTTTGGGTAAAGAACTTCATTTCTTTACAGAGCAATCCCTCGTTTCTTTACAGAAGAACATTGGTTTCATTACAGAAAAACTCTCGTTTCTTTACCCAACAACCCTCAGATCTTTACTGAACGATCCTCACTTCTTTAAGAAACAACCCTTTCTCCTTTACCAAGCTGTCCTCTTTGTTTTACCAAACAACCCTCATTTCTTGACGCAACAACCCTTGTTTATTTACCAAGCTACCCTCATTTTTTTGCCAAACAACCATCGTCTTTTTTATCAAGATGTTTTTATTTCTTTACCAAACAAGCCTCGCTTCTTTACCCAGCAACCCTGGTTTTTTTACCAAGCTACCCTCTATTCTTTAGCAAACTATCCTAGTTTCTTTACCAAACAATCCTCATTTTTACCCCCGAAAAACCCTTGTTTCTTTATCGTGCGACCCTCATTTCCTTACGCAGCAACCCTTGCTTCTTTACTAAGCTACTCTCATTTCTTTACCAAACAACAACCGTTTCTTTATCAAACAGCCCTAGTTTCTTTACCAAACAATCCTCGTCTCTTTGCAAAGCGAATCTCATTTCTTTACCAAGATACCCTCATTTCTTTACCAAGCAAACCTCTTTTCTTTACCAAACAACCCTCGTTTCCTTGCAGCTGTTTTCTAAAGGAAGAGAAGGAGTATAACGAAGTAAATTTCTCCGTCATTTTTATCCGCGCCAGGATTCGAACCCGGGTCCCCTCATTCCGGAATAAGTTTCTCTACCAATTGAGCTACGCGGACGTTTTATTCTGATTCCTATCTGCCTTTATGTCGTGTGCGTCCTTCTGGCAGGTACGTCACATCTCCTGGTACGTTACAGGAGGAAAGGACAATTACTCTGATTTTAACAATTTCTCTGTCTCATACCCCTTGTAAAATTGCCACTGAATTGGGCACGATTATAGTGTTAACCGAATAATATGGACACGATTCAAAGTATCGTTTCGTCATTGCCCCACATTATTGTGCAATATCCAGCTTTATGCTATAACGTTAATGCAATTTTGGCACTTACACAGTGAAGTGGTAGGACATGAAATCATCTGACTTTTACCAATTTTTCGGGCACAGTATAAAATGCAGAGATATGTGCATAAATGTTACTCAAGAACATAATGCATGTGTCTTCGCGATCCAGGTAGTTTTTAGTGTAGTAGCTCTATCATGACCTTTTACGTGGTCCAAGAGATTGTTAGTTTGCAAAATTTTGAAGTTAAGTGCTCACTCAGTATAAGGTACGAGACAAAAGTAATTTAGTAATTTTATGAATGTATGTGATGTCTCTAACATATAATTATTTACATGGTGAGGCTTTCTGATCTCAGCTACATACCCAGTCATTTTGATTTCATATTCCAGTGATTAAGACTTTATTGTTTTAGGTAATCCTGCAGCTTAGAGATTAAGGTTACGTAAAATATTCAGAAAGTGTTACGTGTTTTTACTCCTGTGTGGTCAATTGATGTATAGTGCTTCGACGGGTTATCGGAAAATTTCCAGTGTCAACTCCAGGTGATATTTTAGATCGTTCTAACTAGCCAAATAACATTTTCATTAGTTAGTAAAGCTCTGAAGACAGATTTCAGAACTCACCAAGATCGAGTTTAATAAATCATGGGTCAATATACAGTATATACAGTCCGGTCAATATAAACAGCCCGGTAAATATAAAAGGTATATTAAGTTGAAATATATGAAAATTGCTCGGCAACCAATATTCGTGCTGCAAACGTCGTATCAAACCGACACGTAAGCGCCAAATGAAAATTGCATCGTCTTTCCTCCTCTAATTTTCAAGTTTTCTGAGAAGGTTCTCCACATGAAAACAGTTTTAGATGCGGTATAATGTACCCAAATTGTGGTATTAATATCTCAATGCATTAAACTTGAGATTGAGAACATGTGCTAACATAACCGTTAGAGATTAAAACTTTCATCCTGATGAGTTAGAAAAAATATGAAACAAATACTCGAAAAAAAAGCAATAGGAAGAAGGGAACATTTTGTTACGTAAATGGATGATCCAAAAAGAAACGTTTCATGGTTTTAATAGAGAAACATATTTTTAAGATATTTTTCTTATAAATTATTGTAAAAGAGGAAGACTTCATAGTTACATTTAAATATTTTGACATCTTGCACCAAAACGTGGTACGACACCAGCTGAGCTATCTTTCGAGGAAAGTACAACATTATTTGGTGCACGGGAAACTCTACAACATGATGCAGTCATGCATCATGCCACGGCGCAAATTTACACCAGAAATGTTAAACAATTGTTCAGTCCTGCATCATAATATGGGGCATCTTTGTACCACTTAAGAACATGACGGTGCAAAGTTGCACAGTTGTGTTGGGTTTTCCATACACGACATATTGAGGTATCTTTTCTAAAAAGATGGTGCAGATGCTGTGGTACTACTTTTTAGGTTCAATATAACACATATTTTAAAAAGTGTACCATCTTTTCAGCCGATATGGTACCGTTTTTTTGGTTCAACATACCACAACATTTTTAAGTCTTTTCGTTTTTCACTTTTTAAACCACTTCTCATCCTAGTTCCCAGAAAGAATATTGAGTGAGTAATTTTCTTTATAGTACCAGTTATTCATCACAACAGATCGACTGCTGTACTTCAGTAACAAACCAATGACATTTTCACGTCAGCACAATAATCTCAGGAAAGTAACTTTAAAGTGCTAGCCAATCTGAAACATCTGAAAATATTCTGAGAACATTGTTATTAAAAGACGAATGGGGATTTTAGGTAAGTCTTTTATTTACTCCCTTTCTTGTAGTTAAAACTCCTCGATTTCCCTATGATCGCTATATGACGAATAACAAATTTACTTCAGCTTAAATTCTTTTGTGAAATTTGCAGCGCCACCGTACCTAGTCTGCATAAAGATATTCTCGGGGGATAATGAAATGCGAGGAAACGTTATGTAATGTAGCGCCTGATTATGCAATTCCTCGAATGGAATATATTGTGAAGTTCCATTTGTTCTAGAGGAAGGATGCCAGATCAAATGATATTTAACATTTTATGAGAATGAGCTAAAGGAGAAGAGGTGTCACCTGGGGCCATGTGGAACAACGTCTGAAATGAGAAACGAAAGGAATGTATAAAATCCTTTTTAGTAAAAGAAAAACGCGATTAGAAAAACGGCGACCAGTAAAAATGAACACGACTTGAAAATGAAGTAATACGGCTAAACTAGCCGATATAATCAGCACATCTTTCTTCAAAAATATCAAACGTAGCGCCTTAAAGGAGTTTCAAGATATCTTTATTTTAAAGAGTTGAATGAGCATTTCCCCAGAAGGATTCTAAATACATAAAAATAGAATTCTATGCCACCAAATGAAAATACCTTCCATCAGAAGAGTCGGAAAAAAGCAAGGAAAATCTTTATCATGGTTTTATCATTTGGGTGAGAACAGAAATTCAAAAGTAAGGAGCTCAGTTACAATAATAAACGTGAATACGGATATCGTTATGCTCCTAGTGCAAAATATTACATCGATAAAACGGAAATCAAGTAGGGTAATGTCGATCACGACTATATTTTTTCTGCAGAAAAAATGACAAAATTATAATTTGCCCCCACCACTTAAAAAAAATTATGTTACAGAAGCTGCAAAATGCATGAAAAGAATTGTCGGTATTCCCAGATATTGGACGAAAAAAACCCTTTAAGAAGGCATATCGTGCCAAATTGAAATATTCGTTTTTGTCAGCAGAATCGGCCTTCAGCTTAGGCAAACGGGGCCGGCTGCCCGGGCAGCGGATTTTATTCAGGTTTTGGCTTTTATGAAATTCAAATTTATAACCTGCATTGTCTTTGAAAAATAACAAAGTTATTGAAAAGATAAACAGTCGAAGTATGCCTTTTTGTTTTTCCTTCTCCCTAATTTTAGTACTTTGTTTATTTTTAGAATGCTGTTACGTGAAGCTATATAGAAAGAGCGTTTCCCTTTCTTTCCTGCAGGTTTTACAAGTAAAACTGATAAACGAAGAATATCTATTCAATAAAAAAACCACACATAAGTTTTCTGGGCTAATTGAAAAGCAGATTGCCTCTGACTTGCTAATTTAACAGGAGTTTGTATACTTTTATATAGAGAGGTGATCAGAAAGTAAGGAGATTGTGTGCATAACTGTTAACTGGAGCGGAGGAGCAGAACACCGTTTGACAGGCGGTGACCTAGGAACCTACTATACCGTGCAAATTAATTGGGACAAGCTATTTTATTCTCAGAATTGTAATGGGATCGCCAGTTGATGTCGGAAACCCACGTAAACCGGTTTTATCAGCTGTGAGGTGGTGTGACTGTTAGAACTTTATAGTAAGAATGTGGTCTGACCGGTTTTAAACAGGAAATAGGCACTTCAGCTTCAGTTGTAAGCTTTCGTGTGTGACAGGTGGATGTTAGTTTTTGCTATGTGTGAGTACGTGTTGCTTTCGTGTATTGAAAAATGGATATTTCCCTAAGGAAGTGTGCAAAAATAATTGCTCTGAAGAATCACACTTCTATGACAGTGAGAGATATCGCTTCTGCAGTTGGTGTAGGGAAATCAAGTGTATCAAGACTGCTTACGCGATACAATGCATCTGAATCATCGTCTCCGAAAAGGAGAGGTAAATGTGGAAGAAAACGAAAAAAAAAAAAAACCTCTACGAAACGATAAATATCTAATCAGAAATAGTAAAATGAATCCAAAAAAAAAAAAAAAAAAAAGCACCAACCTTCAAAGAGATTTATTGGCTAGTGGTTGTGATGTTAAAGATTCAACTGTACGCCGTAGGTTTCTGGAAGTTAGCCGGAAGGCAAGAAGGCCAACGAGAAAAACAGTATTTGAATGCAAAAATGAAGATAAAACGTTTAGCATGGGCCAAAAAATATAAATCATGGACAGCTGACGACTGGAAAAAGGTAATTTTCAGTGATGAAACTCATTTATTTGGGCAGGGTTACCAAGCAAATGTCGTTAGACGAAGCAACTGTGAACCCTTGAACCCTTAAGACCTGAGCATGTCAAACAAACTGTAAAACACCCTCTGAAACAGATGTTTTGGGGTTTTTTCACATCAAATGGCAATGGAAGCTTAGTTCCTGCGCAAGGTATGATGAATTCAGCCAAGTACGTAGAAATATTACAACGTAGGATTGTTCCATTCTTGCAAACGTTTGACGGGACATTTCCACATGACTTGGCCCCATGTCACAATTCCAAATTGGTCAAGAATTTCATGCTGGAAAATCAAGTTCATTTGCTTGATTGGCCTGGAAATTCACCAGACTAAAATCCCATAGAAAACTTGTGGAATATTTTGAAGAGACGTTTAGGTAAAATGGACTGTACAACCAAAAAACGCATGATAACGAATGCTATAAAAGTGTGGTTCCACGATTATGAAGTCAAAAATATGTGCACTCAATTAGTGGAATCAATGTCAAAACGAATTCAAGAGGTCATTTCTGCTGAAGGAGGACATACTTCATACTAATACAGGTATTTATCAGTGTATATCAAGGCATGGAATGATATAAAGGCATAGTGTTTTGAGAAAAGAGTGATTTTTTACTTTGTCCAAATTAATTTGCACAGTATAGTATTGCACATGCGTCTGCTGAGAGAAAGCTGTCAGCGCAGCGCCTTTTGTGTGCCATGACCAGTTGTTTGGAGTCTAGACTGATCGGCATGACGCAATAACGATGTCTGAGAAAGTTGAGCAAAGCTTTTGCGTCAAATTCTGTCAGAAGTTTGCGGAATCTAGCAAAAGACTTATGACAAGTTATTGAGAGCGTATGTAGAGGTTTGCATGAGTTGTCCACAAGTGTACGGCTGGTACAAACGTTTCGAAAATGGTCGTAAAAGTGTCTAAAGTGACGATCGTTGTGGAAGGTCCTCGACAAGCAGCAATGAAAGAAACTTCCAAGAAGTTCGTTTATCTATAAGGAAAAATCGCAGAATTACTATCAGAGAATTTGCTGATGATTTAAGCCTTAGTTTTGGATTGGTACACGCAATGCTCACTGAAGTTTTGGGTATAAGACTTGTGTCTGCAAAATTTGTTCCAAAAGTCATCTCAGATGACCAAAATGAGACTTGATTTTATGCAGCTATTGAATTGTTGAAACTGGCCAAAAACGACAACTTTATGAAAAAGACTGTTACTGGCGACGAACACGGTTTTATGGATATGACCAAAAAACAAAGACTCAGTCCTCGCAATGGAAGACCTCGCGCTCACCAAGACGCAAGTAAGCTCGCCAGACATCGTTAATGCAACATTCCGATCAGACAATAGAGATGGGTCATTCGCAACTGATCTGTTCCAAGTGACTCGGTCGCCGGTCGACAGAATGAACGAAAATATCCGTTCAGTAGTTCCAGCAGATCTCGTTCGCCGTTCGCTTCAGTTCTCGAGTCAAGGATCCGAAAGATCCAAAAGATCCGTGGATCTAAATCGTTCGGTCATTTCTTTCGCAGTCGGAGCTGGTCTTTCATTGCTCATTGATTAGTCACTGGATCGAAAATTATTTTGTACTATTAGAACCATTTTATAACCATTTTATCTTCGGTTTTATCTAACAGTTTGCAGTCAAATTAAGATATATCGCATATTTTAGATTCTATATATGTTTTTCATATTTTGATTGTCGTCCCGGTGGCGCGGCAATAGCTTCTGAACATTCGTCCGCGATATATCCGGGTTCGAATCCTGGGTGACTCATGGATGTTGTGTTTGTCTTGCGGTACTGTTTCACACCCTTTTCTGGAACCAATCGCCCTAAATTAAGGACGGACGACTATTTTCAGCCCATTGAGTTGCTCACGGTGGTCGTTATATATATATATATATATATATATCTTACTTAAGAGCAGAGCCGAAAACATAAGGAACACACTCGAGAATTTAAAACGAAAGTTGCAAAATAACCTGAAGATCAAAACGCGCAACGCAGCAGTTATGAAAATTCAGAATTCACATTCTATTAAGAAGAGACTGAAGCAAAAAACTTTTTTTTACTCACACCAAGTACAACATAGAAAAGGTTATATATTGACCGGTGTGAGTAAAAAGAGAAAAAATAATAGAAAAACAGAATGTAGAAAGTGTCGATAATACCGAGCCTTGGCTTTATCATGGACCAGCAAAACTCTGCATTTTCTCACTTCCACAAAGACCTATTTGGAAATGGGTTTCTGCAAAGCCATAGATGCAAGTAATAAGCCCACCAAAAAATTAAAAAAAATATATAAATATGTCATAACCTCCACAGAGTTGTATGACGAAGCTTTAGTTAACATTTTAGCATACATCTATAACTTTCCTGGCCCAACCCATGCTCTTCATCTGTTATATATATATATATATATATATATATGTAAGATGCACCTCAACGCTAAACTTGAACGTGGCAAGCTCATAAGACAAACAAAATCTATTGACATAACCAACCTCAAAAAACACCATAATACCTTCAAGTTAGAACTGAAGAACAGGTTCTCTGCTTTAGAAGGCCTAACATCGGAAGAAGTGGACATCTCTGAAGTTAACAGAAAAGTAACCAAAGCTCTTATGGAAACAGCAACAAAATTAGCTGGGTCTAAGAACAAGTTGCATGTGAACAAATTATCAGGAAAAACCAAAATGTTGATGCAAAAAAGAAGAGAGATGAGGACAACTAAAGAAGATGTGACTTCCAAAGTGGAATATATAGAGCTATGCAAGACAGTAAGAAAAAGTATCACTGAAGACGTAAGGAAATTCAACTGTGAACTAGTGAGGAAAGCAATTGAAAACAACCAAAGCCTAAAGATAGCAAAGGGACATCTCAGTAAGGGAAGAAAACAGATTATGGCACTGAGAAAAGAAGATGGTTCTGTAACAAGAAATAGAGGCGAAATTTTGACAAGAGTGAAAGATTTCTACTCCAAATTATATGAAAGGGATGATATATGCACTCCAGACATCATGAAAGATACCAGTACCAGAGTTCCTCCAGTCCTTCCAGCAGAAGTTGCACATGCAATCAAGAACATGAAGCGAGGAAAAGCTCCAGGAGAAGATGGAATTACTGTAGACATCATACAAGAAGCAAGTGGAGAAATCGAAACAGTACTCGCCCAAATTTTCACTCGATGCCTTAATGAAGGAAAGATTCCTGAGGATTGGAACACCGCTACAATGATCCTGCTACATAAGAAAGGTGACATTGAGGATCTCGGAAACTACAGACCTATCAGCCTCCTATCAGTAGTTTATAAAATCTTCACTAAAGTTCTTTCACACCGCTTGAAGGTAACACTGGACATGGCTCAACCGAGAGAACAAGCTGGATTCAGGAGTGGCTACAGCACAATAGATCATATCCACGTGCTGAGAGAACTAATTGAAAGAGCGAGGGAATATGAACTTCCATTGTGCATGGCTTTTATCGATTATGAAAAAGCCTTTGATTCGGTGAAACCATCAGCAGTTACAATGGCTCTGAAAACCTGCGGTATTGAAGATGCATACATTAATATTATTAATAACATCTATGAAAATGCAAGTGCAAATATTAGGCTGTTTGAAAATACAACACACGTAAAAATTGGAAAGGGAGTGAGACAAGGTGACACCATATCTCCGAAGCTCTTTAATGCCACATTGGAGGGTGTTTTTCAGTCGCTGAGCTGGGAAAACAAGGGGATAAAGATTAATGGAGATTATCTGACCCACCTTCGTTTTGCTGATGACGTAGTCATTTTTGCAACTAGCCCATCAGAGCTGCAGAGTATGATCCAGGAACTTGCTGACAAGAGTAAAGAAGTGGGATTAAAAATGAACTTTCAGAAGACAAAAGTGATGTTCAATGCTTTTACAAGAAATGAAGATTTATCGATTGATGGAGAAAAGCTGGAGATAACAGACACGTACGTTTATCTTGGACAGCAGATATCAAGTGAGGGTCACATTGATGAAGAAATTAATCGGCGTACAAAACTTGCCTGGAGAGCTTTTGGAAGAAACAGCATAATTTTCAAGAGCAATATGCCATTATGTCTTAAAAGAAAAGTGTTTGATCAATGCATCCTTCCAGTGCTTACGTATGGTGCAGAGACGTGGACCTTAACTAAAAGAGACATACAAAGGCTGCAGACAACTCAAATTAGCATGGAGAGGTGCATGCTTGGTGTAACCAGGAGAGATAAGAAGAGGAACTCGTGGATCCGAAAAATGACTAGAGTGGAAGACATCATGATCAGAGTTAAATCCCTGAAATGGCAATGGGCTGGACATACTGCCAGAAGAACAGATCATCGATGGACAGCCGAAATTTTAGATTGGATTCCAAGGGACAGGAAAAGACCCAGAAGAAGACCACATGGGAGATGGGTGGATGAAATTCGAAAGTATGCAGGGGTGACATGGAGGAGACTGGCACAAGACAGACCGTTGTGGATCAAACTTGGGGAGACCTTCGTCCAGCAGTGGATTGATAATGGTTGACAATGATGATGATGATGATATATATATACACACTATCTACCAACAAGTAATTGGAAATCTGTGATAGCAAAGGAAAACAAAGTTTATTCACCTTCAATAGTTGGTGGAGCCTCCACGAGCGGCGATTACAGCTGCGACCCTCCGGGGCATACTCTCAACCAGGCGTTATACGACGGCTAGCAGTATTTTCTTCCATTCGGCTTGGATAAGACAGTAAGACAGGTCAGTTCCTTCACCGATTTCGGACGGTGGGGGGGGGGGGTACCCCTTAAGTCGACGCTCTAACTCGTCCCAGAGGTGCTCGATAGGGTTAAGGTCCGGGCTATGCGCAGGCCAGTCCATTCGATTAACCCCATTGTCACTATACCAAGCCATGGTGGACCTCGCAACATGACAGCTGGCATTGTCATCCTGAGAGTAACATATGTCCACCCCATAAAACTGCCACAACGTAGGAAGCACATGGTCATGCAAAATGGTGCCGTAGGTCTCGGCGTTGAGTCTACCAGGAATTGCGACCAAGGGTCGCGTTCCATAACAGGAGAAACACCCCCATAGCATGATTCCACCGCCGCCGAACTTCACAGTTGGCACAACGCATTCCGGCAGGAGGAGTTCTCCAGGCAGACGTCAAACCCAGACCCTGCCATCCGAACGGTAGAGGGTGAACCTTGATTAGTCGCTCCAGAGAACCTGTCTCCACTATTCAACGGTCCACTGTCGACGTTCTTTGCACCACGTTAGGCGAGCAGCGCTATTGGACTTGGTGATCAAAGGTTTGTGGGCGGCAGCACGTCCATGATAACCGAGCATATGGGCTTCCTTACGGATGGTATTCATCGAAAGAACACTCCCGGATGCCTGTTGCAACTCTTCGCGGATGTGGCCCATCGATTTGGTGCGATTCTTCCGAATTTCTCTGGCCAGCACCCGTCGGTCACTAGCTCCCAGTTTCGTGGGTCTGCTAGGTCGGGGCACATTCCGACAGTCACCTCTCATCTTCCACTTGCCAATCACGTAGGCCACTTTCGATTTTGGGTACTTCAACTCGCTGGATATGTCCCGTATGGATCGGGCATTTTTGTGATACCCGACGATTACACCTTTCTCGAAATCAGAGAGCTCTGAACTGCGTGACATCTTGCATGCGACTGGTTGCGTTGTTGTTTCCCACATGATATTTAACGGCGGCGGCCGTGACGTGTACCAGGACCGCCGATATTGTTGATTGCAGGGGTGTCCAATTACTTGTTGGCAGATAGTGTATAATAATACCACATGCATTTAGATAGTCACTTATATACATTGACACACATGAAAGAAATGAAGTTAAAACCCTAGTATAAAGGGAAGTACAAAAGTAAAATGATATGATATATGGAAAACGTTAAATAAAATTTAACTCTCCAGGGACTACCCGTAAAAAGAGAACATTACCTGTTAAATTAGACTGTTCTCCTCAGGGGAACACCAGCCTAAGGGTGACCTTTCGAAAAAGGAAACCAGTTTGTAATATACAAAAACCGCCTGTGTGTCCCCTAGGTCACCGAATTGCAATGATGAATCAATTTGAACGAAATCAATGACAGAACAAATGTACGAAAAACGAAATGTACACAAATATTGAGCATTGAAGGATCAAAATTGTCCAACCTTCTTACCTTTCCGCAGTTACAAGTATCCGAAAAGAACGATCCAACAGATAAGGAGCAGCATGTTCTCCCATCCCCCTGACCGCTCAAACTGAAAATGCTAGACACGCAATCCCACAGGATAACCCACAGAGGAGTATTGGTTACGGTTAAAGTAACAGTAAGTGTAGAAACGACAAAGTATTAATTGGAAATCTTTTTTCAAAGGTTTCTGCTAAGGGTTTTTTGTCAATTGTTGAATAGTGAGGTATTTGGGCGATTTTTTGACAAACATTCAGCTATATATATTTGGTACATCACTAACAAATGACCTTACAATATTAAACTATTTTCTTTTTACGCAAGTGCCACATGGTGGGTCACATGTGGCGGAAGATTTCCAATTAATACTTTGTCGTTTCTACACTTACTGTTACTTTAACCGTAACCAATACTCCTCTGTGGGTTATCCTGTGGGATTGCGTGCCTAGCATTTTCAGTTTGAGCAGTCAGGGGATGGGAGAACATGCTGCTCCTTATCTGTTGGATCGTTCTTTTCGGATACTTGTAACTGCCGAAAGGTAAGAAGGTCGGACAATTTTGGATTTTTTACTGCTCAATATTTGTGTACATTTCGTTTTTCGTTCATTTGTTCTGTCATTAATTTTGTTCAAATTGATTCATCATTGCAATCCGGTGACCTAGGGGACACGCAGGCGGTTTTTGTATATTACAAACTGGTTTCCTTTTTCGAAAGGTCACCCTTAGGCTGGTGTTTCCTGAGGAAAACAGTCTAATTTAACAGGTAATAATCTCTTTTTACGGGTAGTCCTTGGAGAGTTAAATTTTTTTTTTGTTTTCCATATATCATATCATTTTACTTTGTACTTCCCTTTATACTAGGGTTTTAACTTCATTTCTTTCATGTGTGTCAATGAATATAAGTGACTGTCTAAATGCATGTGATATTATCATAGAACGCAATTTCGATAAGCTGCCGTGGCGCTGTCTTATGGTACTTCTGTATATTTTCATTAAGTCATATTTTGTGATTCTGATTTTAAATAACTTTACTGTTCATACATAATCATCATCATCATCATTGTCAAACATTATCAATCCACTGCTGGACGAAGGTCTCCCTAAGTTTCTTCCACAACGGTCTGTCTTGTGCCAGTCTCCTCCATGTTACTCCCGCATACTTTCGGTTTTAATCCACCCATCTCCCATGTGGTCTTCTGGGTCCTTTCCTGTCCCTTGAAATCCAATCTAAAATTTCGGCTGTCCATAGATGGTCTGTCCTTCTGGCAGTATGTCCAGCCCATTGCCATTTCAGGGATTTAACTCTGATCATGATGTCTTCCACTCTTGTCATTTTTCGGATCCACGAGGTTCTCTTCTTATCTCTCCTGGTTACACCAAGCATGCACCTCTCCATGCTGCATTGAGTTGTCTGCAGCCTTTGTATGTCTCTTTTATTTAAGGTCCACGTCTCTGCACCATACGAAAGCACTGCATTGATCAAACACTTTTCTTTTAAGACATAATGGCATATTGCTCTAGAAAATTATGCGGTTTCTTCCAAAAGCTCTCCAGGCAAGCTTTGTACGCAGATTAATTTCTTCATCAATGTGACCTTCACTTGATATCTATAGCCCAAGATAAACGTACGTGTCTGTTATCTCCAGCTTTTCTCCATCAATCGATAAATCTTCATTTCTTGTAAAAGCATTGAACATCACTTTTGTCTTCTGAAAGTTCATTTTCAATCCCACTTCTTTACTCTTCTCAACAAGTTCCTGGATCATACTCTGCAGATCTGATGGGGTAGTTGCAAAAATGACTACGCCAACAGCAAAACGAAGGTGAGTTAAATAATCTCCATTAATCTTTATCCCTTTGTTTTCCCAGTTCAGTGACTGAAAGACATTTTCCAATGTGGCATTAAAGAGCTTTGGAGATATGGTGTTACCTTGTCTCAGCCCCTTTCCAATTTTTATGTGTGTTGTATTTTCAAACAGCCGAATCTTTGCACTTGCATTTTCATAGATGTTATTAATAATATTAATGTATGCATCTTCAATACCGCAGGATTTCAGAGCCATTGTAACTGCTGATGGTTTCACCGTATCAAAGGCTTTTTCATAATCGATAAAAGCCATGCACAGTGGAAGTTCATATTCTCTCGCTCTTTCAATTAGATCTCTCAGTACGTGGATATGATCTATTGTGCTGTAGCCACTCCTGAATCCAGCTTGTTCTCTCAGTTGAGCCATGTCCAGTGTTACCTTCAAGCGGTGTGAAAGAACTTTAGTGAAGATTTTATAAATCACTGATTGGAGGATGATAGGTCTGTGGTTCCGAAGATCCTCAATGCCACCTTTTGTATGTAGCAGGATCATTGTAGCGTTGTTCCAATCCTTAGGAATCTTCCCTTCATTAAGGCATCGAGTGAACATTTGGGCGAGTACTGTTTCGATTTCTCCACTTGTTTTCTTGTATGATGTCTACAGTAATTCCACCTTCTCCTGGAGCTTTCCCCCGCTTCGTGTTCTTGATTGCATATGAAACTTTTGCTGGGAGGACTGGAAGAACTCTGGTACTGGTACCTTTCATGATGTCTAGAGTACATGTATCATCCCTTTCATATAATGTGGAGTAGAAATCTTTCACTCTTGTCAAAATTTCGCCTCTATTTCTTGTTACAGAACCATCTTCTTTTCTCAGTGTCATAATCTGTTTTCTTTCCTTACTGAGATGTCCCTTTGCTATCTTTAGGTTTTGGTTGTTTTCAATTGCTTTCCTCACTAGTTCACAGTTGAATTTCCTTACGTCTTTAGTAATACTTTTTCATACTGTCTTGCATAGCTCTATGTATTCCACTTTGTAAGTCACATCTTCTTTAGTTGTTCTCATCGCTCTTCTTTTTTGCATCAACATTTTGGTTTTTCCTGATAATTTGTTCACATGCAACTTGTTCTTAGACCCAGCTAATTATATATATATATATATATATATATATATATATATATATATATTCTATTAAGAAGAGACCTAAGCAAAAATATTTTTGACTCATACCAAGTACAACATAGAAAAAGTTATGTATCTACCGGTGTGAGTAAAAGAGAAAAATAAAAATAAAATAAAACAACTGAATGTGGAAAGTATATATATATATATATATATATGTATATATTGTTTTTTTTTTTATTTTTTTCATTGCGGTTTCACACGCAAGATGGGGACATCAGCTTAGAACTCTGACCGTACTGCTATTCTGCAATATGTAGCTGGTATTCGTTGATATTTAGCTTTGAAATGTATATTAATTCAACGTAAATACGAAAGGCAGTATTTGCACTGCCACAGAGTGAAACAATTAGTTATAGAAATCGTCACACATCACTCTAAAATGTTTATTGGGTGTATGCATACGTTCTACCCGTTTTTGTAGGCTGCAAAGAAAGGAGGAGAACAGAACAAATAACGTACTTAGGATTTCACATAATGGCCATCATTCTGTATGACCTCTTGCCATTTGCTTCATCGTTCACATCATCGAAAGTTTGGAGATCGAAGGCGTTCTCTAATGATCGAAAAAGGTGGTAGTCCGTAGGTGCCAGGTCAGGGGAATAAGCAAATGGCAAGAGGTCATCATTCTGTATGACCTCTTGCCATTTGCTTATGAGTAGGTGAATCTCACAGCGGAAAAACTCCTGTGTTTTAGAGTAAAAAGTCATGTAGTGCCGTTTTCACATCGTTCACATCATCGAAAGTTTGGAGATCGAAGGCGTTCTCTAATGATCGAAAAAGGTGGTAGTCCGTAGGTGCCAGGTCAGGGGAATACGCCGGGTAAAACAGCGTTCCCAACCGAAGCCCAGTAATTGATGCCAAGTGATTAAAACAGCATGAGGTCAGGGGTTATCGTGATGAAGGATCACGCCTTTGCTGTTGAAGAGTGCTGGCCACTTCGATCTCAGATGTTCTCGCAATTTGTCCAAACGTTGGCAGTAGAGGTCAGCAATTATCGTTCGATTAAGTGCCAACACCTCCCAGTGGATTATTCCCTGGACATCCCACCAAAAGCTCAACAAAAACTTTTTGGGATGCAGTCCTCGTTTTGAGGTCAATGGAGCAGGCTCCACACCTTGGTACACAGTCCGTCGACGCTTTACATTACGGTACTGTACCCATTTCTTAACACCCGTTCCAATTCGTCCCCAAAACGCTTCATTTCTGTGATGAGAAATGCAAAGAAACACAGGTATGGATTATCTCCTCTCGTTGCTGTGCAAAAAGCTGGTGCAGAGCCCAGTTTTCGAACTTGGTGATGAACCCAAGCATATACACTGACGGAAAAAAATCCCAACACCACGAAAAAATAGTTGTAGAGAAATGAAATAGCGGCAATACATTTGTATAGGTAACATATTTAATCGATTAAGGTTTCAAGATCACAGCTTAATGAAAGCGCGAGAAGAGCCATTTTAAATGTAAAACGCTGGAACATTAATAACCAGTGTAACCGCCAGAATGTCGAATGCAAGCACGCAAACGTTCATGCATTGTATCGTACAGGTGCTGGATGTCAGTTTGTGGGATGGAGTTCCATGCCTGTTGCACTTGGTCGGTCAATACAGGGACGGTTAATGCTGGTTGGGGGTGACGCTGGAGTTGTCGTCCAATGATGTTACATACGTGCTCGATTGGAGAAAGATCTGGTGATCTAGCAGGCCAAGGCAACCTGTCGACACTCTGTAGAGCATGTTGGGTTACAACAGCGGTATGCGGGCGAGCGTTATCCTGTTGGAAAACACCCCCTGGAATGCTGTTCATGAATGGCAGCACAACAGGTTGAATCACCAGACCGACGAACAACTGTGCCGTCAGGGTGCGTGGGATAACCACGAGAGTGCTCCTGCTGTCATAGGAAATTGATCCCCAGACCATAACTCCAGGTGTAGGTCCAGTGTGTCTCGGCCGCAGACAGGTTGGTTGCAGGCGCTCACCTGGCCTCCTTCTAACCAACACACGGCCATCACTGGCACCCAGGCAGAACCAGCTTTCATCAGAAAACACAACACATCTCCACTCCGTCCTCCAATGAGCTCTAGCATGACACCACTGACGACGCAAACGGCAGTGGTTTGGAGTAAGTGGAAAACACGCTACAGGGCATCTGGCTCGGAGCTGTCCTTTAAGTAACCGATTTGTAACAGTTCGTTGTGTCACTGTGGTGGCAACGGCAGCTCGAATTGCTGCCGCAGACGTGGTACGACGCGCCACGGCCATACGCCGTACACGGCGGTCTTCCCTCTCAGTAGTGCCACGTGGCCGGACGGAACCCGGTCTTCTTGAGGCAGTGCCTTCCCTTGACCACCGCTGCCAACAATCATGCACAGTGGCTGCATTCCTGCCAAGTCGTTCTGCAATATTGCGGAGAGAAAATCCACCTTCTCGTAGCCCTATTACACGACCACGTTCAAACTCTGTGAGCTGTTGATAATGGCTTCTTCGTCTTCTTAAAGGCATTCTTCACTAACATCAACACCCTACGTCAAATCTCAACGATAACTAACGCTCACGAACGTTACAGCGCGTATTTACAGTAAACCTGCTTTGCATGTTCCGAGGCGCTAATAGCGCCACACGTATGCGCCGAGCGCGAAATTTGCATAGACGTCATCTTTCAGATGTACTCTCACCGCCTACCAACTGTCGTTTATCTGACACAACCCCTTCTTGTTGTTAGGATTTTTTTCCGTTAGTGTACATCCGTCTTTCGACTGTTGTTCTGTGTACCGATAACGTTTCCGCTAATTCCCGAACGGTTGTATGTGGGTCATTTGTTATGGCTTGGTCCACATCAGCGTCAGAAGCTACGGATGGACGTCCAGGACGTGGTTGCTCTTTACAACTTCTGTCTCCGTCCAGGAATTTCCGAAACCAACGGTGACATGTGCTATCATCAACTGCGTTCTTCCCATTCACTTGACGGATGTTGCGGCAATCCGCGGCTCCAATACTGCCTTTATCGAACTCGTACAGTAAACAATGTCTAACGTGCTCCGTATCGCATGCCATGTTACACCGTCCGTGATTTCCGTTACGAATGACTTACTCGGATAACCTAGTGCCTCTATATGCTCTACTGCTCCATGCTTTATTGGCCGAAAATTCGTCATCGTAACATCATCTGTGAAGTAACTACTCCTACAGCAATTTGCGTCTATTACAAAAACGGGTAGAACTTTTGCACACACCCAATAATTTATTGACAACTTGTAACTTTATGAACATGCAACAACCGTTACCAACAGGAAGTGACCTCACACTACTTCCTGTTTCTAATGAAAGAAACGAATGGGTCTTTTAAACAGAGCATTTTAGTGACCCGGTCTGAAAGATTCAGATCGGGTTAACGACCGAATCTACCCACCTCCAAACAACTGGCCACTGCACAAAAAGCACTGTGTTTACAGGGTTTTCTCTGCGGGCCCATGTTCAGGAGGTTCCAAGCTTGCCAAATAGCATTCTGCTTTGCCACTAGATTTTACAGTTATGCTCGCAGCCTCCGTACTTTTTTAATGCTACTCGTATTGATCACCACCTTCAGGCGAAGTGAAAGAACGTCATAAAATCTTCACTAACGTTCTTCCACGTCGCTTGACGGCAACGCTGAACACGGCTCAACCGAGAAAGCAATCTGGGTTTAGGCGTGATTGCAGCACTATATAGATCATATTCATGTAATAAGAGAACTAACTGAGATAACGGGTCTGGTTCACTTCGTTGACAACTCATTTCGTCGACGCCACTTCGTCTACAACTCATTTCGTCGACAGGTACATTTCGTCGACACTCACTTCGTCGACACTATACAGTGTATGCAAACAATCGATTCCTAAAAAACCGAAAAAAAGGTTCAGAACCACCAAATTTGGTATACTATCTCTTGGTACTCTAACTTAGGCCGTACACAGTTTTCGGAAGAAGTCGGGTCCCGGGGAAAAGTGGACTCCGTACAACATTTTCGTAAAATCTACAGTTTTCAATTTTGAACCACCGAATTTGGCATACTATCTCATTGTACCCTTACATAAACTTTGACCATAGAAGGAAGGGGTCGGGGATTGGGGTCAAGGAGCCCCCATACAAAATGTTCGTAAAATCTACAGCTTTAAATTTAGAACCACCAAATTTGGTATACTATCTCATGGTACTCTAACTTAGCTCGCAGATAGGGTATTAGAGTGCAGAATTGTGTTGCAGTTCTTAAGTAAAAAATGGAAATTTTTGAGAAAATTTTGTATAAGGCTCCCTTTACCCCGGGCCCCGAACCCTTCCAAAAACCGTGTACGGTCTAAGTTAAAGTACCATGAGATAGTATACCAAATTCTGTGGTTCTAAATTGAAAACTGTAGATTTTACGAAAATTTTGTATGGAGCCCACTTGACCCAGGGCCCCGACCCTTCCAAAAACCGTGTACGGTCTAAGTTAGAGTACTATGAGATAGTATACCAAATTTGGTGGTTCTAACTCGAAAACTGTAGATTTTGCGAAATTTTTGTACGGGTCCCCCTTTACCCCGGGCCCGACACCTTCCCAAAACCGTGTACGGTCTAAGTTAGAGTACCATGAGATAGTGTACCAAATTTCGTGGTTGTAAATGGAAAACTGTAGATTTTACGAAAATTTTGGTACGGGGCCCCCTTTACCCCGGGCCCTGACCCCTTCCAAAAACCGTGTACGGTCTAAGTTAGAGTACCATGAGATAGTATACCACATTTGGTGGTTCTAAATCGAAAACTGTAGATTTTACGAAAATTTTGTATGGGGCCCCCTTTACCCAGGGCCCCGACCCCTTCCAAAAACCGTGTACGGTCTAAGTTAGACTACCATGAGATAGTATACCAAATTTGGTGGTTCTAAATCGAAAACTGTAGATTTTACGAAAATTTTGTATGGGTTCCCCTTTACCCCGGGCCTGACCCCTTCCAAAAACCGTGTACGGTCTAAGTTAGAGTACCATGAGATACTATACCAAATTTGGTGGTTTTAAATCGAAAGCTGTAGATTTTAGGAAAATTTTTAGTAATCGACTGTTGGCGTATATAGTGTCGACGAAATGAGTGTCGACGAAGTGGCGTCGACGAAATGAGTGTCGACGAAGTGGCGTCGACGAAATGAGTTGTGTACAATGTCGATGTACAATGTCGACGAAGTGATTGTCGACGAAATGAACGAGACCGGAGAGAACAAGGGAATATGAATTCCCATTATGTACTGTATGGCTCATATCGATTATAAAAAATACTTTGATTCATTGAAGCCATAAGCAGTTATAATATTTTGAAATCCTGCGGTATTGAAGATGCATACACTAGCATTATTAATAACATCTATGAGAATGCAAGTGCAAAACTTTTGTTATTTGGGGATCGGCACGAATGAAAACTGGAAAGGGAGTGATACAAGGTGACACTATATTTTCCAAAGTCTTCAATACTCATTGCAAAATGTTTTTCAATCATTGAACTGGGGAAAAAAAAGGGGACAAAAATTAATGGAGATTATTTAACTCACATTCGTTTTACTGATGGCATAGTCACTTTTGCAACTACCCCTTCAGAGCTGCAGAATATGATCCAGGAACTGCTCACATGAGTGAAGAAGTGGAATTAAAAATGAACTTTCAGAAAACAAATATGATGTACAATGCCTTTTCATGAAATGTAGGTTTATCGATTCATGGGGTAAAGTTGGAGATAACCGATACCGATATTTATCTTGGGGAACAGATATCAAGAGAAAGTCACATTGATAAAGAAATTAATCGGCGTATGAAACTTGGTTAGAGAGTTTTTTGAAGAAGTAGTACAATTTTCAAGAGTAATATGCCGTTAGGTTTTAAAAGAAAAGTGTTTAATCAATGCATCCTTCCAGTTGTTTTGTATGGAGCACATAGAATTTCAATGAAAAGAAGTACAACTGAAAGAAGCATGGAGTGATCCCAGGTAGCAATATTATGTTGGACCAACCGTGGGCTTTCAATGGTCGGCCCAGCGACGAGGCGACTCGGCGGCCACCAACTGGATATGTGTTGGTTCAACGGTTGGAACCACATTGGAAAACTGTTGCAAACAGTTTTCCAATGTGATCATGTGTTGTTGGACAACCATCGGACAACCGTTAAGTGGTCATTTGCTGATAAATGGTTGGTCATGTGTGGTTGGAAAAACCGTTGGCCAATCTTCAATAAACAACGCAAACTTCGCCCAACGCTGCCGACGCAAAAATATCATTGGGCCAACCGTTGGCCAATGTCAGTGTGCTCCTTGGGGATGCATCTTGATATCTGTTTCCCAAGATAATATCGGTATCGGTCATGTAAATATAAAAGATAAGAAGAGGAACTCATGGATCTGGAAAATGACAAGAGTGGACGACATCATGATCAAAATAAAATCCCTGAAATGGCAATGGGCTGGACATATACCAGAAAACCGGACTACCGTTGGGCAACTGAAATACGTACTAAACTGGATTCCAAAGGACCCAAAAAGACCCGGAAAGAGGCCATGTGGGAAATTGGTGGATGTAGGAGTGACATATAGGAAACTGGCTCTAAACAGATAGTTGTGAAAGAAACTTGGGGAGGCCTTCATCCACCAGTGGATTGATGATGATAAGCACACCAGAAAAAAATTAGTCATCCCTAACAGAAATGACAGTAGGAAGTTACCGGTTGCACAGATGGAGCCTTAACAGCATTGTTGGGAGATAAATAGCACTCACGTGGTCTACAGGATCACTTCTGTCTCGTGCAGTGGTGAAGAGCAACGTATGTGTTGAACTTAGTCTGCAATATATGTCGTAAGACAGACGTGACTGAGTGGCAAAAACTAACCATCGTGTTTGGCCATGACCACTGACACAAAGTGAATGAAGTAGCCCAATTTGTCGGTGAGTCGAAGCGGGTCTACAAGCAGTGGTATAGTTTGCAGTCAACTGAAAATCGACGACGTAACTGTGGCCGGAAAACGATTCTCACCAAGAGGAACTGCCGCCATGTTTCACGCATAGTCACTGCAAGTCACAAAGTCGCACGTTATCAATGGGCTCAGAGGCACCAAAACTTTACTGTGGAGGATTGGAAGCCAGTAATTTGGTCTGATGAGTCTCGCTTTTGTTTACACTCCAATGATGGGGCGCGACGAGTGCATCGCAGGCCCAGTGACGTCTTTTATCTTGATTGTGTCGAAGGTGTTCTTCAAGCTGGAAGGGGTTCTGTGATGTTTTAAGATTTTTGTACCTCGAAAGGGGTTCTCTCGCTGCAGTGACGATGAATTTGAACCAGCATAAGTACCACCGCATTCTAAAGGACGAAGTGTTGCCCCTTGCTTTACATCTTGAGGAGCAGCATCACATTGCAACTCCTGTCTTCCAAGACAACAATTGCCGTGTGCACAGGGCAAAAACTGTGTCTGAGTGAAACAGTGCTGCTCATTGTTCGTCGAGTGGCATGACGAACAATGAACAACACTGTCTCCCTCGAATGGCCTGCCAAATTCCCCAGATTTAAATCCTATTGAAAATCTGTAGAAGCATTTGGAACAGGAGGTGAAATGCCGGAATAGACACCCACGTACTCTGGCGGAGCTTAGGGACCATTTGACGCACGAGTGGCAGCAAATGGATGTTCAATATATCCAAAACCTCGTGGTGTCTCTATCACGCCGGATTTATCCTGTTATCAAGGCAAGAGGCGCCATCACCCGTTATTAGGTAAGTTCTGACAGGGGTGACTAATTTTTTGTCCGGTGTCTTTATATACAGTGCTTTTTTCTGTGAAAAAAATGCAAGAACTCTTAAACAAAAGTTGAAGCAACAGGGATAGAGTTGAGCTAGATTAATCAGTTCCTTGAACACTTCTTTTGAGCACGTCTTTTGTAAAAAAAATATTTTTCAAGCGGTTTGTCCGTCGGTCCGTCGGTGGACACCAAATCTGTGTGACTGCTTGAAATTTGCAAATGATGATAATCCTTCATTTCCTTTTTTTTTACGATGTACAATTTGCTACTAGAGGGCGTAAATGCAGATGACATCGAATTCAAAATACATTTTATTCCATACATTTGCTTCTAAACATCCGATTGAAAAAATGATCTTACCTTTCGATTTCATTTATGTCGAAGAGTGTTTTAGGTACAGCCACTTTTTTAAGTTACCCTTAGATTTTACGTAAGGGGACGTAAAAATATATCAATTGCGTTTTCCCCGATATCTCTATTTCTAAAACTCCGAACTGAAAAATTCCTTCTTCAGCGGATACAGATAGTGATGGGAAATCTTTTGCGTATAGTTTATAATTTTTGGTAAAGAATGGTTTGGCCAGCTGGGGGCGTAAGTTAAATTTCTGTGTCTGATGTATTTTGATCAAAATATGATAAAATCTCGATTGAAAAATTCGTTCGTGGACCGATACCACTCACGTCGATAAACATTTTTGGAATATTTTCTTTTTAAAATAATGCATGGTTTCTCCGACAGGGTGCGTTGACGTATATCTTATTTTTGTTAATATCTCGGCTTCTAAGAGTCCGATTTGAAAAAAAAATTCTTTGTTGGATAGAGTTGGATATTTCATATTTTATAATGAAATTTAAGGGTTAAAATCTTTATTTAAATTTGAATGAAAAAACATTAATCCGGATATAATTGGGTAAACGAATTAACCTGATACACTTGGGAAACAAAATGAAGGAGTCTTGTTACCCAAATATAATTCACATAAAAATAATTTCTTTGCCTTTCCCTTTTTTTTTTTTTTTTTGTTGAGGATCGGTATTAACGGGAAGCACTGACATTCTTATCTGTTGAAGAAGAAAATAAAAATAGGAGTAAAACAATATGCGGCATTTTCCCCTTATTCGCATACGAAAAATTCGCGTAAATGTTCAGGCCAGGCCAAGGCCACCTAGTAAACACAAGGCCAGGCCATTAGAGAGACGAGTTCCCTCTTTTAGTGACGTCACCGGAAATCAAGGATTTTGATTGGTTGCCAACGATGTCGTGTGTGATGTCAAAGACGACACTGACGTATCAGTCCCTGTATCATGAGAGTGACGTCACATATGGAGGGAACTCGTCTTTCTAATGTCATGGCCTCGTGTTTTGTAGACGGCCTTGAACGGGCTTTAAATATCCGGGTCCGGGCTGGGCCCGGGCCTTAAGAAAGTAGCCAATGCTCATTTCTAGTTCCCATCTTGTGCTCCCAAAGTATTGAAATACTCTTTCTAAACTTAAACATGAGTATCTGCCACTGTGAAGAACATTTTGTGCCCAGTTTTTCATATTTCGTAATGCCGACTTCGACCGCTAGTAAGAGAAATTAAATATTAGAACTTGTGAATATTTTACAAATTCTAGAAATTCAGTTGAAAATTTTTTTTTTAATTTTTTGTTGTTGCTGGTTTTATTCACTGAGAAGAACACATGCTTTGTGCATTTTAAAAAATTGCGTCGTTTTCCCACAAGCTGGAGTACACGCATTCTCTCTTTCGCAGATTTTTTTCATTGTCTAAAATTCTGCGTGGAAAAAGTTATTTTCGTGTCCAAAAGGGTTTAAAAGACGCGTTCACTACACCTGAGAATTGGGTTTCATCTTTCTTTTTAAGATGATACTGTTAACTTTCCTTGTGGTATCATAGTTTGCATTGATGTTAGTTATATTCAGCTTAATGTAGTTTACAAAGCTCTTTGTCATAACCTTTGAACTGCCGGCCCGATGGCGTAGTGGTCTAAGTGCTGGCTTCTGGCCTTTCGTCCGAGAAGGGTTCGAGTTCGAGGCATAAATGTTGTGTATTTCGTACAGCACCAGCTCTCTCCCTTTCCTGGAACCAGTGGCCCTAAATTAGGGACAAGCTTATAGAGTATTGAGTCTCTCACGGTAGTCGTTAAACTTCCAAACAACAACAACAAAATCCCTTTGAACTCTTTAGTAAAGTCTAGTAAAACGTTCTTTTCTTTGTATTAAAATAAAGCCGGAAAACAGAGAAAAACCTTTCAATGTGTATGACATATGGCAATGAAACCTGACCTATCAAGAAAAACATCTTAGACAAGTTGCAAAAACACAACCTAAAATGGAAAGATTCCTACTAAATATAAGACTTCAAGATAAAGTAAAGAATGCAGATATAAGATCCAGAACAAAATTTTTAAACATAGGTGAAAATATACTCAATTTAAAATTAAAATGAGCTGGCCATATAGCAAGAATGGAAAATAATAGATGGACTAAAATAATAACGGAATGGAGACCATATAAAGGAAACATAGGGGTAGGAAGACCAAAGGGAAGATGTAAAAAAGCTGTGGAATAGACAAGCCCAAGACAAGAACGTTTGGAAAGAGATGAGGGAAGCCTATAACCTCAATTGGCTATAAAAAAGGTTGGAAGAAGAAGAAGAACGGAAAACGTTTCTTTATTGCCTGTATTTTATCTTGCCCCAGTATTATATGTAAGCAGTGTATGCGAGGGTCCTGATAATGGATTTGTAGCTCCTTCGCCATGAGAACATCTGTCGAATAAATTTAAAAAACAAACACCCTCACAGTAGTCAAGGAATCGTGCTAATGACAGTAAGCGCATAGGTACTTTGTTTCAAATAGAGATTCTGTAGAATTCTCACTATTCAACAGAACTGCTTTTATATCTACCTGAATGGCACTCGAATTAGCTCAGCAATGTTGCATGGCCATAACGGCAAGCACATATGATTCCATTTATTGAGGGAAGAGAAATGAGGAGAGGTGTGGTTACGAAAGAACAATAGAATGCTGTGAACACAGGCTGGAAGAACGCCAAAAGACATTTGCCCTTAATTCCGCGCTGTGTTGGGCTCGAAATACCACGCGGTTCTATTTTGAGAAGGCTTCGTATTGTTGAAAGGTTAACGTCATTTGTGTGTTTGATTTTAAATTGCATTCTTTGAAAACTGTAGAAGCGAGTCTAAAATATATATATATTTTTTGTTTTGCCGGGGTCAGCTTTATTATTCAGTTTGTCGTTTTCCATTTTTCACCTGATTTATTTCTGATTTTTCTTGTATATTAAGTAACAAAGACTTTATATCATCAAATACTTTCGATTTTCAAAATTTCAGCGTTTCAAATATTTTCAGGACTGACATTGGGATGCTATTATATTTGTTTGTAAGATGAATGCGTTGTATACTCGTATACTACTTTTGTTGGGCTGTACTTTAGGTTTTCCTGCTATAACCTTTTTTTTTTCCTTTACTCTTTTTGCAAAGCTGAAAATATTCGGTCACACGGTTCTCTTTTCCCAGTTTTACAGGTAAAGCTTATTGACGTTAACAGGAAACCACCGAAGAGTTGACCAATCATCATCTACACATGTGTTATTTTAAGTACGTGTTTTGCAAATGAATACGTACTTACAGTATGGTTTTGTGCGTCCGTCCGTCTGTAGACACCATTTCTCTACAACTATTAGTCCGACATGAAAAATTATTTTTACTCTGAGAAGCCCAAAATACGAGAACGATGATCCTTGCTTCTATGTTTTGTTTAGATGCATAACTTAACCGCAAGATGGCGTAAAATTAGATGCTATCGAAATCAAAATGCATGTTATCACATATCATTACATCTAAACATCCGACTGCAAAAATTAATTTTTCCACTCGATGATATTTATAATTGAGGCTATTTTGGGTACTGTCACTTTTCCAAGTAAATAAATAGTTTTTTCCGCTAAGGAGCGTAAAGGTAAATTGTAATTCCCTTGATATCTCTCTTTCAAAATGGTCAATTTAAAAAATCTTATTTTTGCATCGTTTAGAGATCCTAGTGTGAAAAGTTCTGCATATAATATCTAATTTTTGGTAAATCACGGTTTTGCTACTTCGGGGCGTAAGTGTATGTTTCTGTTTCAGATGTATTTGCAGCAATATTTGCGCTTGTGAAAACTTGACTGAAAAAATTATTTTGTGGTCAGATACCGCTCACTACGAAAATCTTTCCAAAATAATTTCCTACTTAAAATGTTGCTCAGCTTTTCTTCCAGGGGGCGTAGATATGTAATATGATTTTTTCGATGTCTTTGCTTCTAACAGTCCGATTTTAAAAAGTATTTCTTCGCCCGAGAGCGTTTCTAGTGCGAAATGTTTTGCATATAATTTCAAATTTTTCTGAGTGCACAAGTTATCCTCAAGAGGGCATAAGTCTTCGTTTGCATTTAAAGCATTTTACAGCAGTATCTGTGCTTCTATAAACCAGATTGAAAGAGTCCTTTTTCCGTCAGGCACTATTAACTACAAATATATTTGTGGACATTTCCTTCATGAAATAGCGCACAATTTCCCCTAACTGGCGCAAATGTATAATATGTTTTTCTCGATATATCTGCTTTTAAAAGCCCGATATAAAAATCATTTAAACCCCGGACACAATTTATCTTCTGAAATACTTTACCTACACTTGTTGGTTTCTGTAGTTCACAGTTTTGGCGATAGGTGGTGTTAGTGAGCATCCCTTTTTGCAGTTCTATCTCCACTTCCAAAAATCGTATTTAAAAATTCGTTTTTTATTTTCTGCAAGCCATTCGCTGCAATAAAGACGGAGAGCATCATCCTCTTTATCAAATCGTACATGAGTACGATTTTCTCTCAGCGTGTGATTTTCAACCTACAGTTTTTTTGGATGTTTTAATATTCAGTGAGGTGTGTTGTGAATAAAGGATTATCTATTTGAAGGTGGTAAATACTCTTTATGCTTTCAACCATTCGTTCAGTGAGTTCAAGGATGCTCTTTCGTTTGTTAAATTCGTCATTTGAGATCAACGCGTGAACCTTTTAGAATTTCTAACACTAGTTACGTGCGTTGAGAAATGAATGTTGTATGACAATTGCCAACAGCACACTCAAGAATACGATGGTCAGTGTTCGACGGTCTGCAGCTGTTGTGATAGACTTCTGATACTTAGAACCGCATCAAAACATCACAGTGGACAGGTATTGTTAAGAACTTGACATTATGTATGTCCACCAAACAGAACAGTCGGCATTATTCAATTGTCATGGGCCACAATTTCTCCATAATAATGTGAGATCTCATGTTGTACGCCTGATGTTCCAGAAGCTACATCAGTTGAAGAACGAACCTTTACCGCTGCCGTCTTATTCATATGATCACTCCCCTATGGACTATCATTCTTACATGCAGCTGGACACTGTTCTAGGGAGTAAATCATTTCCCAATCAAACATCAGTTGAAACCTCGCATGCGGATGTTCAACTTTTTTCACGACACCATACGGAAGATTATGTCTACTTGGCAAAAGTGTGTTGCTTCTAGTGGCGATTAATTTTATTAATAAGGTAGTTTTTGCTCCGTATTTTAGGCGTTTGAACTTTCCATCACTATTTCGACATTTCATCTGCAACCACCTATAAAATAAACAGCTGACATGAGAGTGATAAGAGGCATATCAGTAGAAAACCATTAAATGAAGGGGTAGATAATGATGGCATTATAACTAAGGTTTGCTTTTTCTTCAGTTGAATGAAAAGTTACTGAGAATATATAGTAAATTAGTCGGACACGTGTCAATCATGGAAGTGTGAAAACGCAAATTTCTCGATGGCGGAGCTGGAACCCAATTCTTCCGACTGTGCTTTACCAATTAAGCTACGCCGACAAGCGCTTATCACTGGTTTTCGTCGTCTTGAAATGTAAGTCAGCAGTGTAGTACGGCGGATATACTCCCCCCATCCTTGAGAAGGGGCTAGGACGGAATCATAGGTTTCCGGGTCAGCCGACAAACCACGCTTGAAGGAGAGCTCACCGCAGAAGAAGGAATTCTAACTAATTTCAGACGATGTGTCGAAGAACCCAACATACATTTTTCGGCGAACCGAACGGCCAGAAAGTTCAGTTTTACGTTCGGGCGCCAATGTGAGACAATAAATTTCCTGTGGCGAAAATGCATTCTCCTGCTCCGGAATTGAATGCTTTCCTAATTGAGCTACACCGACGAAGTTTGTTGATGCAACTTTGGAATCTTGTCACTACGTTACGTCTGCAGCACGTCACAGAAGATGAAAGGTTACTTAGTTTCGTGATGCGTAGTTCATGGGGTAGAATTAGAGCAAGGTTTGTAAAACAATGTGTAAACAGCCATTAAAGATGGAAGTAATTTGGTTGAAGTACAAGATTTTGCAATGAAAAGAAGGCGGTGGAGAATAGAGATGAGTTCGGGCTCAATTTTAGGAGCCCGCTTTCTTTGATTACATGTGTTTGCTAAGCCCGGGGCCTCCCAGGCCAAGGGTTGTCAGAAAATTTAGCTTAACAAGGCTTGCATATTATGCACAGACTAAAGCCATGGTCCAGTCATGGATTAGTTTTAAAATCATTGGTTTAAAAGTTTACCACTTCATAATATTAATATGTTCTTCGAAACACTGTGCATAAAACTAAAATGTTCCAAAATGTGGACCAGAAAATTCATAAATAACCGAAGCACATATCGTTCAACTATACGAGTGGAATCATAGATTTTGCCAAAAGCTGAAGATAAGAAAATCTTTTAGAAACGCAAAATATTCCATTCGTTATTTCTTTTGGATTTCTAAATTTACTTTTATTTTGAATACATTGCATTACAAAACGTACAATTCTTTACAGACAGTCGCACGTGTTTTAAATTTTGTCCGTAGAATGCTAAACTTTGCAATATGAATTATATATATGCTAACTGGTAAAGATAGTTTACAGTGATGTAGTTGAGTATAAAAAAGGCATGTAAGAAAATTTCCAAAAAAAAAAAAAAAACAAAACGTATGTGCATTCCAGACCAAATTATTCTGTATTTTGTAACATTAACAAAGCTATGCACTTAAGAGTGTACTAACCACGATATTATTCTGGGTGTGCAGTTTCCAGCAAGTTCATCCTGAGAATTGCATACCGTTTAAGCCTCTTCAAACTCCACAAAAAAGAATACCATCTAATGCTTCAGCGCTTAACCTTGATTTTCTTTCCTCTAAAACTTCACCTGCTGCACTAAACACACTCTCGCTTGCACAACTGCTGGTATACATAGTACACGTCACGCAGTGGCAGCTAGCTTAGGAAATTGATAATTCTTCTACAACGGTAACACATCCACAGCTTCTTTCTTTTCTTTTCTTTTATTGGGGTTTAACGACCACCGTGAGCAACTCAATGGGCTATAAGCAGTCGCCCGTCCCTAATTTAGGGTCACTGGTTCCAGGGAAGGGAGAGAGCCAGTGCCGTAAGACAAACACAACATCCATGCCTCACCGGGATTCGAACCCGGACCCCGTTCGGACGAATGATCAGAGTCCATCGCTTAGACCACTACGCCACCGGGGCGGCCATCCACAGCTTCAAGGTGTGTTTCTCTCATGCGCAGTTCCACATACTTACAAATTTCATTTGGATCATGAATTTCAAACTCATCTTCCAAATCTCCAAATAAGCCTGCTGATATTTTTTTCCGGAAAAAAACAAAACAAAACAGAAGAATTAAAAAAAATCATTGCTGAAGAAATCAAGCTACAGATCTAGAAATGACATCACCCGTGCACTTTATACTACATTTTTTTATGGTTTGGTAACCAGTTTATAACAACAATATCCAGGGAATTATTTTTTAGTTGCAGTTTTTCGTTAAGGTAACAATAAAAATGGATATACACTGCTGGCCAACCCAAAGTGCAACACCAAGAAGGAAGCATCCGATTGGCTTGAAATTCGCAGCATGCGTCGCCCGCGAGAGGACATGCGAACGATTAGCATTGCAGGGCATATGCAAATCATGTGCGCCCGGCACGCCACCGAGAAGCACTATAAGAAGAGTGCACAGGAGGCGGGATATAAATAGTGGAAGTATGTTGTGCTGTCGGACCTGTGCGTGGGAAGCTTTCTGATGCTTCGTCGCAGAATACGGCAGTCATTCCAGCACGTTTCGGAGTTCGACAGAGGACGAATAGTGGCTTATCGGGACAGCGGTTTATCGTACCGAGACATCGGCGCCTGTGACGGACGACATCCAGCCACAGTGAGGCGAGTATGGATTCGGTGGGTGAAGGAGGGACGGATGAACCGACGTAGGTGATTGCCGCAGCCGCGGCACTCCCCCGAACGAGAGGGCCGGCACGTTGTGCGGCGGGCATTGACGGCTCGCACCGCCACATCACGAACGTTAGCGCAGGAATTAGGGTGTGTTATGCAAAAACCTGCGTCAGCAGGTACCGTTCGACGTCGTCTGCAGGAGCGGGGACTTGTTGCACGGATTACCATTGACGTTGCACCACCGGCGAGTGCGGCGGTAGTGTGCGCAGTTGAACGCCGCACCTGGACTACGGAATGCCATGACATTGTATTCTCCGACGAATCCCGCTTCTGCCTGCAACACCACGATGGTTGGATCCACGTGTGGGGGCACCGCGGCGAGAGACTGTATGACGCCTGCATTATGCATCGCCATACTGGTCCGTCACCTGGCGTTATGGTTTGGGGCACAATTGGATATGACACCCGCACCCCTTTAATACGCATCTCCGGTACACTCTACAGCCACCGCTACATCTCCGACGTTTTGGAGCCTGTAGTCCTCCCTAACTTGCAGTATCTGCCAGCGGCCACGTTTCAACAGTACAATGCGCGCCTGCACGTGACACTCATCGTGAAAGAATTCTTCACGGCCCACCAGGTATCACTGCGGCCGTGGCCCGCCTATTCTTCCGATACGTCGCCCATCGAACACGTCTGGTCGCTGATCGGCAACCGAGTGACCCGCGGCTACGCCTGATGAACTGTGGCAACGTGTGGAAGCGCCCTGGACCAACATACCCCATACCCACATCTAAAGCCTCTTTCGTTCGATGCCGCGGCGTGTAGCGGCCGTTATTGCCAGCCATGGGGGGCCACACGAACTATTGATGTCTGTGTGTTCCGCAAGTCGCACGAGCCTGTAAGCTCAATCTCTTCATCTTTGTATCTGTTGTTATGTGTCCAGTAAATCTGGCTTTGCTATCTCGTGCCCCTTCTTGGTGTTGCATTTTGGGTGGCCAGCACTGTATATAAAGACTTCAGTAATGAAATTCAACATGTGTAATGCCAAGCCAGGGACCGGGTATTTCGGCTCTTAATGAATCCTGAGCCCGGAATGGGCCCGGTTTCCGTAGACGAGCCCGAACCCGAGCCCGAGCTCATCCCTAGTGGAGAACTAGCATTGATTTTCTTTTCTCTTTTTTAAGCAAATGTACGTGCAACAGTTGAGATCAGCATGTTGGTATACAGATTATTCTAGATTTCATGGTCATCCCACAGAGGATTGGTTGTGCTTGCAGTATCTCGAACGAAACGGCTGTACTTTCAATGAACACTCATCTCCGGCGTAGGTATGCCGTGATAAATTGATAAGACAGAGAGAGAGAGAGAGAGCAGTGATGATACAGGGAGTGAATCAGGACGTAAAAAACTATGAGTAATTCTGGAAAATACATGAGGTGGTTATCATAATCCTAATATCTGTAGTAAAAATATCAATAAATTCACTTGGAAGATATTTGCCGGAAATCGAAATTCCGTGCTGTCGTTGTCCCAAAACTAACAGATACCCGGAAAATATGATTTTATATGGCATCTGTAAATCAGACGTCAAGTTTAAAAGGGTAACTTACAGTCATCTAGAAAAGAAAGTTGGAAGCTTAGCAACAGAAAACCGTTACGAATATGAAGTTATATCCAGCGCATGTGCACGTCTTACATGTAAAAATATTTATTTATACATACGTACGTACATTTGGAAAGAATGCAGACGTAGGATTTAATTTGAGTGTGACGACTTTCTTCCTCCTATTATTTACTACTGTTCGATGTTTTTCTTGCTGCTTTCATCCACTTTGCAAAGAAATTTGAGCCGATGAAAAAAGAAATCGTAAGCGGGCAGGACGCCGAGCCAGTAGAAAGTGCTGAAGGGAAAATATCGGTTAAGTACTCGCATGTGTCCTCCTGTTTGTTTGTCTTCAACTTACTTCTGCTCCGTCGATACTTGCTCCGGAAATGAAACACGAATCGAAGAGGTGGACCTGTGGGCGTAAACTTTCCCGCGCAATTCGATTTCTTCTTCTTCTTCTTCTTCTTCTCCTCGTTCTCAAGAGCACAGAACTTGGGTTTTCTACCACGTGAAGGCGTTTACAGGCTTCGCAGTGAGTGGCAATTTTTCCCTCGTGCTTGCAAAGAAGTTTGTAATCACGACTTCTCAGCATTCGTCGTTATAACATATAGAAATCGATGCGATGCGTCGACTCGCTTTAAACTATTTTATCTAGCATAGACTCCTCTCTCTCGAAGATGGAATCCAGATGATATCAGACTCAAGTCCTTCACTGACCTCAATATCTTTTCCGAAAGGCTTTGGATGACTTAAATCGAGAATGCATCGCATTTCATTTTGCTTGCCTTTTAAGCTTTTTTTTTTCACAAGCAAAATTGAAAGATAATTGTTCTCTTAAAGCTGGAATATGAGTTAATCATAATAACTTAAAAGAGCACAACTGTATCTGGATTAACAAAATAATACACTGGTCACAAAAAGTTAAGGATATTGCATAAAATGAAGGATGTATGTATCTGATTCAAGTAACACGCATTGAAATAATATCCGTAAGGCTACGTAACACAAACGATAAAAATAAGATATATATCTACGCCCCCTGGCGGAGAAACTGTGGAATATTTTAAGTAGAAAATATTCCGAAATGGTTTATCGATGTGAGTGGCATCTGCCCAGGAAATAACTTTTTCAATCGATATATTAGAAGCTCAGATTTTATGGCAAATACATCAGAAGAAAAAATTTAAACTTACGTCCCCTGGTGGTCAAAGTATTCTTTACCAAAAATTTGAGGTCTAAGGCGATGGCCTCTGATCATTCGTCCAAAAGGGGTCCGGGTTCGAATCCCGGTGAGGCATGGATGTTGTGTTTGTCTTACGGCACTGGCTCTCTCCCTTCCCTGGAACCAGTGACCCTAAATTAGGGACGGGCAACTGCTTATAGCCCATTGAGTTGTTCACGGTGGTCGTTAAACCTCCAATAAAAAAAAAAATTTGAAATTACATGCAAAAGAGTTTCCATCAGGAGGTGTACCGCTGAAGAAAAAAAATTCCAATCGGAGTTTTAGAAGAAGAGTTATTCGGAAAAACGTAATTTACTTTTACGCCCCCTGGCGGAAAATCTATGCGTAATTTAAAAAAGTAACTATATCTGAAAGACTCGTCGACATAAATGGAGTCGAAAGATAAAACAATTTTTTCAATCGGATGTTTAGAAGCGTGGAATAAAACGTATTTTTGAATTCGACATCATCTGCATTTACGCCCACTAGCGGCAAAATTGTGCATCGTAAAAGAAAAAACGATATTAAGGATCATCATTCACATATTTCAAGCTTCCCATTGCAAAAATAATTTTTCAAATCGGACTAATAGTTGCAGAGATATCGTGGGTGCAGACGGACGGACAAACCGATAACATAAGCACGATCTTTTTTTACAAAAGACGTGCTAAAAAGAGTGTTTACGAAAACTATTTACTGTGTGATTTCTGCACACAATAAAGTAGCACTGAAATATAGACAAAATATTAAATCCGGAGAATTTACATACCTGTGGATTTCAGTACCCGGTAACATTACCTCTGTGTCGAAGAACGTCTTAACCATTTAAGCGGCCGATGGTTCTGAATCAAGTGGTGCCCAAACTTTTCTAAGCTTCCCAAACAGAAATTGTTCACATAGCGACTGGATTCTACGAAAGCAACGAAAAAACAATACCTTTACCCCTCCCACGTCAACAGTACCGAATATGAATTAGTCGGTAGTGATAGGATCTGGCTTTTATAGTTCTATGTCCTCTGTTCCATGACCCTACACATTATGGGGAAGGGCTTATTCCCCTGACAAGGACAACGTGCTACTGGGTAGAAACAAGTGCCTCAAACACCTTCTCTCTTCCTTTTCTTAGGTTAATCGATATTGTTATAGCCGGTTACAAGGGATTAGTGTCAATCATCGTCCTAAACGACCACTTTGAAAAACAAAGTGATAATTTAGGGGTGGTCATTTAGTGTCAATCATCCTCCCTAAATGACCACTTTGTAAAACTAAAGAGGAAGCATCGCTCTATGACGAGAAACTTCACTTATTCCAGACAAGTTCGGCACACTTTTTAGACGGCGAATATATTCGTTCGAGCTGATTGCAGCCAAGTTTGCTAACCCGAATTAATTCGTTCCGACCTGCTAAACGGTTAAAACCTACGAGATATACTTATGATGACATTATTAATGAGCGTCTGGAGCAGCTCGTGCCATATTACAGGCAACATGCTACGGAAGTCTACCAGTGTACTGGAGTAGAGAACGCGGTTATTGAGACGTAGCTGTTCAGCGTCACAAATGTTCTCAAAAAGACTAAGGTCATGAGACCTCGGAGGCAGCTGAAACTATTTAATCCTGTCTTTTTCCAGCTCCTGAAGCACGCTCCAGGCACGGTGACTGGCTACATTGTTATCGAGAAAACGGAATGCATGTCCAATGGCAGCTTGAAACAGTGTCACAATGGGCACAGTTATCTCGATTCGGTACAATGAGGCATTCATGTTACTTTGACAATCATACAAGGAAGTACGGCCATTAAAACACACACCTGCCCAGACCAGAATTAACTGCTGCTGGTAAGGGTACATGGACTGCACATAGTGTGTTGCATTCGTGTGCGGGATCACCCCCACTTGTGTCCTCTTCGAGTATCAGGATAAAGATCGAAACTGGATTCCTCTGTAAAACGTACCTGCTTCCACTCTGTATTCCATCACATATACTTCGGAACCAGGTACATCTTTGATAACGGTGAGCCAATGACAGTGATGTACGTCTCAGCGGCCTCATTGCTCTGAGTCCGTACTCGTGAAGGTTTCGTACAGTTTGAGTACAAACTGTGACGCCGGAAGCAGTTAGAAGTGATTTCCGGAGTTGGCTACTGGTGATACTGGGCCTTCTCTGAGCACTTACTGTCAGACAGCGATCTTGCTTGCTGGTGGCTGTCCTCGGGAGACCACTCCTGTGTAGATCTGCAACATTTCCATCCTGTAGAAATCGTGTGAGTAGTCGAATTACTATACTTTACGAAACTCCTAAAGCAGCAGTCACATCGATCTGCCGTGCACGTGCCTGTAATATGCCAACAGCCCTATTTCTGTTGTCAAGGCTTAAACGTCGTCTTGACATCATTCCAGGTTTCCAGGTTAATCCCACACTGAGGCCAATACATTCAGCAAACTTTAGACCAACCAGAAAAAAGACCCGTTTCCTACTTATTGCAGGGTACTTTTATCGGAGCTCGCACTACACGTGCTGTTTGTCATGGTGGTAATTTACATTACGACGTAGCTATCCAAGCTGATAACCGATCTCCAATAGTCGATGAATGTGTATATCACCAGGTGTTGTCTTCGAAACAGCAATAATATCCCTAAATTTTTGTTTCCAGTGTAGTTTTGGTATTCAAAAGTTTCCTTGAGGGGATATTGTAATATTCAGACCTCCGTGGAAATGTGGGAATGATAAATGGAACGAAATACACTCTGTCGAAAAAAAGAAAAAAAAATGGATGAAAAAGGAAAATTTGCACCACGAAAAATGCCATTTCCATGCAAATGAGCATGCAAGACGTAAAACTTGCAAATGATTCTACTACCGAACCCACCCTGCAAAAGCTGAAGCTGTAATGTGCACAGGAAAGAAAACCTAGAGGTAAATCTTTGATAGAGACTAATGGAAACAGGTTATCCAAGGTTGACCCCGAAGATCTGAACGGAACGCCACTGGACCGATGTGGAACTAATGTGCCATAACCGTCGCCGTGAAAGTTCAGTTTTTTGTTTTGTTTTTGTATTTTTTATTTTTTTTTATTTTTCAGAGTTACTCTCTGCGATGCAATATATCTACTGGTATCGTATCACGTGACAGACGCTAACATTTTTTCATGTCCGACTACTGTGGCTCTAGTAAGAAAATGAGCACAGAATCTGTCTTTTCTGTGTGGTAATAACAGATGCGATTGACGTTCGTTCCCCGGTAGTATTATCACAAACTGTTGAAAAATGACTCCTGAAGGTACACCATAACCGGTAGAACGCTAGGAGCACGTCAGCGCCGAGAATATATAATCAGAAAACGGACTTCAAAAGAGGACGAGTTATTGTCCTGTGTGAAGTCAGCTCTTCGATTCGGAGTATTGCGTCACGTGCTGGGTCACCCATAATGCCACAGTCCATCGTTATTGTACACGGTGGAATAGTAGATGAGATAAGGCATGCACAGCCGTCGGTTTTGAAGCGGTCGGTTTTCAGTGGCTACAGGACAAGAAGACCGTTTAATCCGGCAATGGACCCTTAGAGAACCGGCAGTTTCGCTGTCAGCCACAAAGAGAGAAGTCATGTGGAGCATAAGTCACCCACTCACATGTTAAACCATTGCCATCAACGGGAACCCAGCGAAAACAGAGTTCTTGGGCCAGCACGTAAGCCAGCAGTGGCCCAGCACACTGTTGCCGCCACCCAACCATCAATAAAATGTCCCGGCGGCCAAAACATGGGCCAGCAGTTCAGGCCAGCAATGGGCACCCCATCAGTTGTGATATGCCAGAACAGGGCCATCAATTATCTATCCATCACAGGCAGTGGCCCTTCAGCGGCCCAGCCAGCACGTGCCATAAATGATGGCCAGCCTAATATGGTCCGCTAGTTTCCTTGGAGTGACAGCCTAAAATCACATGACGTAACTGATGGCTTGCCGAATCTTGTCCGCCAATTTCCCAGTAGTAGCCATGAAAAAAAAAAAAAAAAAAAAAAAAACACAGCCGCAGTTCCACCACAATTTTTTCCCCTTGCAAAACTTCGGCACCGCAGTGGAGAAATTTCCTCCACATGTCCTGAAAACTCCCTTTTAGATCTGGCTGGAAACGAACCAAGGACAATCTGCGTACGCTCTGCCGACTACACTGATTTGTCACGCATGAGCGCTCCCTTGAAGCTGAATCTCTTTCCAGGGCGATGTGAAACTAAGGGATTCCTTTTTTTAATTTTACAATATTGCGAGGTATTTCTCATAAATGTCAGTTTCATATAATTCATAAATTTAATTTTTCAACGTAACGATTGTTTTTATTTATATTAAGAGAACTTCACTCACTTTCAACGAGTGTACCAACTTAAAGGCGCTTTCCAAAGTTTGGTGCTGTCCTTGTGGTCTTGAAAGGTGATTGTTTAATTAATAAATTTACCCGTTCATGCCACATTCTGTTACATTTTTAACGCTGTCTCTTTCCTTTCCGCGGTCCGAAGCTACATTTGTTTTAAAGAGGAAAGATATTTTATTTTATTTCTCGTTATTTTCAGCAGCGAATTCCTCTAGTCTTGTGTATTCAACCCTTGGATGAGTGCATTATATCCACATAGCGTTGCAGTTCTTTTTTTCTTATTCAAATAATTGATGAATTATTTGTAAAAAAAAAAGAATTATACGAATAATCGCATAATTGGTAGCCTATGCGGTTAGCCTGTGAGGGCTGCAGCCCTCACAGGCTACCAGCACATTTTGTTATTTTTCCTTCAGCACCAATTTTCTGCTATTTATCATTTCAAGAAATTCACTGTAAAACATTTTCTGAAATTCACGAACCACTGTCCGTGATTTCTTTCGTGAATTAACGAAGTATGTTTCTGATAAAAAAATTCCGTTGAACGACGGGAAAAAAACTCTGAATTTCACGAGTTTTCCGTACGCCAGAAAGATTCTGAATTTTTAGAAACCTTTCTCTAATTTCTTTCTCATATTGATGGTAAATTATCGTTTTCAAGCGGTGTTAACGCAAAATTCTGAATTTTCAGAAACCTTTCCGCAATTCCTTTCTTGTATTAACGGAAAAACTCCGGTCCCACTTTTTCCGTATCCATATGACGAAAACATTCTGGTAATAGGTTCACGGGAATACTTGGCGGTTTGATTAACTATTAAATTTCCATAGTCTGTCGAAGTATTTGTTTTGAAGTTCTGTAGCGAGATCGGATACTGTGGATAGTGTATCGCATGAATTTTTGTTACTGTGGCACATGATTTTTTCTTCTCCTTTCTCCTATTTTGTGCACCAGCTATTATACATTATGTTACTGTAAGAAACTGGGTACTTAATTTATTGAACAGGTGATGGTACGATGCCTATTATATTTAGAAGTTTTGTGAAATTTTATTATAAAACAGTACATTGCACTGTCTCTCAAAGATAATTGGAAGTTATTGTCAGTTGAACAAAGATCTCAAACTCCAATTCATTCTGTTGCTTCTCAAAATCACGACGAAAAAAATACGTAATTTGTAATAAGACCTCGTACAGAAAAAACAAACTTATTTGAAACGTATTCAAACAAGAAAGATGACACCGAATTTTCGGGTGTAATGAGCACGTCTTTTGAATCCGTTCTGACGCAAATTAAATTTATCAAAGCTATTCAAAGTCAATAGAACCGTTCAAAGTCAATAGAAGTTTTTCAAACGGGTATTTAATCCCGCAGATTTTGCTGTAAACGGAATCGTGAACTTACGCTCTCTGGGTATAGACTTATGCGTTAAGAAAGATTTGAACTTATATGGCAATATGAGAAACATTTCACAGCGGAAATGCTCTCCAAAAAAGAAATAATTTTTTTCAATTCGGACACTTCGAAGCAGAGATATGGACAAATATATGATATGCATCTATGCTCTCTGGCGGGAAAACCATGCATTATTTTAGGAAGAAAGTATTCTCAAAATGTTTTTTGATGTGAGCAGTATCGGTCCCAAAAAAAAAAAAAAAAAAAAAATCGAGTTTCAGGAGATCAGATTTTGCTGCAAGTACATCAGAAGCAGAAATAACACTTATGACACCCCCCTCGGTGGCTAAACCATTCTTTACCAAATATTAGAAATATATGAAAAACATTTTGCATCAGCAGCTGTATGCGATACAGGAAGAATTTTTCAAATCGGATTTTTAGAAGCAGAAATATCAGGGAAAACGCAATTTACATTTGCGCCATCTGGCGGAAAGTCTATGATTTGCTTGAAGTTTTTGAATTTATATGAAAAAAAATTCGCATTGAAAACACTATCCGACAAAGAAAGAAGTTTTCAAATCGGACTCCTAGAGGGAGAGATATTGACAAAAATAAGATATACATCTACGCCCCGTGGCGTAGAAACCATGCATTATTTTGAGAAGAAAATATTCCTAAAAGTTTTGTTGACGTGAGTAGTACCGGTCCACAAACGAATTTTTTTCAATCGAGATTTTAGAAGCTAAGATTTTTCTGCAAATTCAGCAGAAGGGGAAATTAAGACTTACACCCTCTAGTAGTCAAACCATTTTTTTTACCAAAAACTAGAAATTATATGCAAAGGATTTCTCATAAAGAGCTGTATCCGGTGCAGAAATAATTTTTTTAAATCGGAGTTTTAGAAGCAGAGATATCGAGGGAAACGCAATTTACCTTTACGCCCTGTAACGCAAAGTCTATGAATTACTTGAACATTTTGAAATTATATGAAGAATATGTCACACCGAATACTCTATTCAATAAAGAAATAATTTTTTAAATAGGACAATTGCAGCAACGATATTAACAAAAAAAGATATATATATCTACGCCTCATGGCGGAGAAACTATGCAATATTTTAAGAAGAAATAATTTCGAAAATAATTATCAATATGAGTGGCATCGGTCCACGAACGAATTTTTTCAATCGAGATTTTAGGAGCTCAGATATTATGGCAAATACATCAGTAGGAAAAATTAACACTTACGCCCCTGGTGGCCAAAATATTATTTACCAAAAATTAGAAATATAGGCAAAAGGTTTTCCATCGAGAGCTGTATCCTCTGAAGAAACAATTTTTCAAATTGGAGTTTTAGAAGAACAGATATCGGGGGAAACGCAATCTAGTTTTACGCCCCCTAGCGGAAAATCTATGGGTAACTTGAAAACGTAGCTATACCTGAAATACTCTTCGACATAAATGGAATCTAAAGATAAAATAATTTTTTTAGTCGGATGTTTAAGAGCAAATATATGGAATAAAATGCATTTTGAATTTTATATCATTTGCATCTAGCGGCGAAACTGTATATCATAAAAAAAAACAAACGAAATGAAGGATCATCATTCGCATATTTAAAGCTTCCCAATGTTTAAATCGGAATAATTGTTACAGAGATGTGGTGTCTACAGGCGGACGGACGGACAAACCGATAACATAAGCACGATCGTTTTTTCCAAAAGACGTGCTAAAAAGATAACGAGCTCTAATAGAAAATAAAATGACTAAATCACTCGCATTCATAAAAACAAATCATCGCGCATGAAGTTTCACCTCGAACATGAATCTGGCGCTTGTGGCATACTGGCTAAGTGATCACGACGCACGGCTTGAACATTAACCGCCCTGGCTCGTTCCTAACTCCCGGCGCAGGCGCAGAAGTGTTCCCTCGTGTAAGGGCTAAAATATTCAGCAGACTGTATTTTGAGAAATTTTAGTCTAAATACGGAAGAACTTGATACGCACTTTCTGAAATAAAAGGAATTACTGACTACGGAAAATCTGTGAAAATAGAGAAGTTAAAAAAAACGGAAACGGAAATTCCGTTAAAAGACGAACAGTTACTGGCAACTCAGCTGTATGCTATTTTCAGAAATTTTCCGTGAATTCACATCACATATTTTTTAACAGTGTATGAATACATGGATTCTATGATGAAAACTTTCTTATTTCTATGAAAAAACAGTTTGGAAACTGCCTTACTCCAATATTCACTTTTACACGACCACCACTTTTCCGAGAAGGATCGCTCATAAAAGTTTAATTTTGTGAATGAACAGGAATGAAAATATTTCCAGTAAGGACAGAAGTGTAATGTAACGACACGTGTGTTTAACCAAACGCGCATTTCTAGATTCGTTTTTCTTTTTCTTGAGTTTAAGGACTTCCACGGAATTCCTTCGCTCACAATTTTGTGTCACTAGTTACAATGAAAGAAGAGAGAAGCACTGCGAGAAAAATTGAATTTAAAGCATTAATATGATAATTTCAACCCAGATTCACCCATTAGGATCAAGAAACGAGATGAAAACACTGCAGATTACTTCATTTGATTACCGGACGACCCAGATTGTTTTGGGTTAGTGTGACATGTAGAAACTAGTCGCATTGGATTAGATACGCACTTATTTCTCGATGTATCGAGATTTAAAAACATGTTTTTCATACTTTATTTTTTCAGGTAGAACCATTTAATGGTGGTTTTAACTGTTGTAACTTTTTACATGTTATATTTGCTTTGAGTGAAAAGAAATTTCTCAGTTGGAAGTTATTAATATTTACAGCCAATATATTTCTCGGTAATTGAATGTGATTCAAGGAAAAATCTTAAATCACATTCGATTACCGAGATATATACATATTCGAGAGGTACGTGAAATAATTTTCCTTGAATCACATTCGATTACCGAGATATATACATTTTCGAGAGGTACGTGAAAAATTTTCCTTGAATCACATTCGATTACCGAGATATATACTCGCAGTGAATATTAATAACTTCCAACTAAGAAATTGCTTTTCACTCAAAGGAAATATAACATGTCAGTTAAAACCACCATTAAATGGTTCTACCTGAAAAAATAAAATTGGATTAGATATTTCTTGCATGCATACCTTTTGTACGGTCCCATTTCCTGGGGTCATTTCATAACTGCGGTGGTATCTCAGAATTCTAAGATTTTCCGTTACACAATCCTACCATTATAATGATTAGTTTCTTGTTCAATTTTTAAGATTTACAATCTCTTATGATGATTGTAAATCTTAAAAATCAAACGACAGCGAAATTTTACTGCCTTGTTTCCGGTTGAAATATTTTACTGCCTCGCTTTCAAATTTAAAGAACAAGAAGCATTAAAATTCATTATTTTTGAATTTGCACTAAACTTAAATTGCTTGAGAAAGTAAAACATATTAGTCATTGATGAGGCCCACAAGCAGTAACTTGCAGTTTTCGAGATTTTGATATTTTCCTGCGTTTGCTGTGGACGGGAGGAAGAAAAAAAAAACGTTTTTGTTGTTTTTAGATTCTCTCCTCCTGATGTGTTTTATTTTGGGTACAAAGCTGTGCAGTGTATGTACTTCTGTTTTCTTAAGTTCCGTTTCCTCATCTTGCGTTGGTTTTCGGCTTTGAAGAACGATCGTAACTTCTACTTATTTTCTTTTTTAATTCTTTTTTTAGCTCCGGGTTGCATTTTGGTGTAAAACACGATGTTTCTTTTTCTTTCTTTCAAAACGTTTTTCCTCCGTGCATGTGACGTTTTTACCTATGACTTTTTTTTATTAATTCGGAGTTACACAAGCAACTCTCGTCCTTAATTTAGTGCCACTGGTTCTACCGAGTGGAGCTTGCCAGTGCTGTCAGAAAAGCACACTACCAATGCTTCACTTGGGACTGGAACCCAGGTCAAATCGGTTTAATGGTCAGATACCAGCGCTTAAATCAGTGAGCCACCGGGGCTATACCAAGGAATTCCCGATTTTCGATTCTTTTGGGATAGTTGCCACTGTGATCATTTTTATACATCTACTACCACTGGCAGCCCTTAAAAATAATTTACTGAGTGCACTTTACAACCTCACTTTAGCACATAATATAAGTGCATAATAATATAGTAGTAAGAAGAACATGCTGACCACTACAATTTAAGAGAACCGCATCAACAACAACGAAAGTAACGCGAACGGCGTATATATACTCTCCGCGTTGGATTTTAAGATTTATCCATGTGTTACCTATGCTTTTGTGGGTGCTGACAGAGATGGAAGAAAATACGTCGTCAGCCAACGCCCTGGCGCCGATGAAACGAGTCTTTGTGGAGGGGAAGAAGGTCGTAAATTTCACCTACTCGTTATAACACTGTTCCTTTCCTTTCCATTTTTTTTTCTTTTTTTGAATTTTTAATTTGGGTCTATTTATATAAAAAATAAAAAAAATTGGAGGGAGCATGCAAATTTATTTATCTATTCTGAAATTTGAAAATATATACTTACGTACAAAATTTTCGAAAATACATTATGTGTTTTTATGTGAACATTTTCATTTACCTTAATATCAGTTCCCTAATAATGACGAACATGCGTTGAGTGACATGCTTCGTACATACGCATGTAGGTTAAACTATGTGGTCGGCCTTAAAATCGAGTTTTTCCGTTTTGGGAGATTTAATTGAAAAACTCTATTGTGCTGGATATTTTCAACGATGACGAACATTTTTCTGATGCACACTATCCCCTCTAAATGGACGATATCATCACTCTTTCCACGTTATTTTTTTAAACAACGCATAGCGACTGAAAAATTGTATTCCGGCACTGCTGGGATCGAACCCCAGAACTCTCGATAACTAGTCGAGTGCGTTCGAATTTACGCTACAGCGCCAACAATTCTCAGCGCCATGCGTGGTTTATCAGTCAGCATCTGACTACACGAATACGTATTGATGGTCTCAGCAACTGAGATGTCGTTATCTGGTGGCATTTAACGCAACAGCTATTTTAATTGTAGCTGATAAATTCAAAGGGCGATAGAAATGGTTAATATATATCAAATACGTGGAGATAATGTAAATGGACGATATCATCACTCTTTCCACGTTATTTTTTTTTAAACAACGCATAGCGACTGAAAAATTGTATTCCGGCACTGCTGGGATCGAACCCCAGAACTCTCGATAACTAGTCGAGTGCGTTCGAATTTACGCTACAGCGTAAATTCGAACGCACTTTTTTTTTTTTTTTTTTTAAAAAAAATAACGTGAAAAGAGTGATGATATCGTCCATTTACATTATCTCCACGTATTTGATATATATTAACCATTTCTATCGCCCTTTGAATTTATCAGCTACAATTAAAATAGCTGTTGCGTTAAATGCCACCAGATAACGACATCTCAGTTGCTGAGACCATCAATACGTATTCGTGTAGTCAGATGCTGACTGATAAACCACGCATGGCGCTGAGAATTGTTGGCGCTGTAGCGTAAATTCGAACGCACTCGACTAGTTATCGAGAGTTCTGGGGTTCGATCCCAGCAGTGCCGGAATACAATTTTTCAGTCGCTATGCGTTGTTCAAAAAAATAACGTGGAAAGAGTGATGATATCGTCCATTTACATTATCTCCACGTATTTGATATATATTAACCATTTCTATCGCCCTTTGAATTTATCAGCTACAATTAAAATAGCTGTTGCGTTAAATGCCACCAGATAACGACATCTCAGTTGCTGAGACCATCAATACGTATTCGTGTAGTCAGATGCTGACTGATAAACCACGCATGGCGCTGAGAATTGTTGGCGCTGTAGCGTAAATTCGAACGCACTCGACTAGTTATCGAGAGTTCTGGGGTTCGATCCCAGCAGTGCCGGAATACAATTTTTCAGTCGCTATGCGTTGTTTAAAAAAAATAACGTGGAAAGAGTGATGATATCGTCCATTTACATTATCTCCACGTATTTGATATATATTAACCATTTCTATCGCCCTTTGAATTTATCAGCTACAATTAAAATAGCTGTTGCGTTAAATGCCACCAGATAACGACATCTCAGTTGCTGAGACCATCAATACGTATTCGTGTAGTCAGATGCTGACTGATAAACCACGCATGGCGCTGAGAATTGTTGGCGCTGTAGCGTAAATTCGAACGCACTCGACTAGTTATCGAGAGTTCTGGGGTTCGATCCCAGCAGTGCCGGAATACAATTTTTCAGTCGCTATGCGTTGTTTAAGAAAATAACGTGGAAAGAGTGATGATATCGTCCATTTACATTATCTCCACGTATTTGATATATATTAACCATTTCTATCGCCCTTTGAATTTATCAGCTACAATTAAAATAGCTGTTGCGTTAAATGCCACCAGATAACGACATCTCAGTTGCTGAGACCATCAATACGTATTCGTGTAGTCAGATGCTGACTGATAAACCACGCATGGCGCTGAGAATTGTTGGCGCTGTAGCGTAAATTCGAACGCACTCGACTAGTTATCGAGAGTTCTGGGTTTCGATCCCAGCAGTGCCGGAATACAATTTTTCAGTCGCTATGCGTTGTTTAAGAAAATAACGTGGAAAGAGTGATGATATCGTCCATTTACATTATCTCCACGTATTTGATATATATTAACCATTTCTATCGCCCTTTGAATTTATCAGCTACAATTAAAATAGCTGTTGCGTTAAATGCCACCAGATAACGACATCTCAGTTGCTGAGACCATCAATACGTATTCGTGTTGTCAGATGCTGACTGATAAACCACGCATGGCGCTGAGAATTGTTGGCGCTGTAGCGTAAATTCGAACGCACTCGACTAGTTATCGAGAGTTCTGGGGTTCGATCCCAGCAGTGCCGGAATACAATTTTTCAGTCGCTATGCGTTGTTTAAAAAATAACGTGGAAAGAGTGATGATATCGTCCATTTACATTATCTCCACGTATTTGATATATATTAACTATCCCCTCTAGGTTACCATCTGATGGCCATTGTATTTCATTTCCATATTTTAAAACAGGCCCTGAAATTTCTGGTGCGCACTATCCCCTCTATGGTGGTAATCCTCCTATATTTGCGTTTTTAATGATGTCCTTCTTTCCAAAAGAGCTATTCCAAAAATTCTCTTAGGACAGGACAATCTTAAGCCTAAATAAAAAGATATATATACAGTATATTCTGTTCTACAACGAGGATCTTGTAATGAATAAAAATTGCAATCAGGAATAACAGAGAGAAATGGACAACTATTCCTAGCATGGACTTCCTAAATGGGATAATCCTAAAAGCGAGAAAAAGCGCAATAAATATGTTTCAGCCCAGGGACGTCGCCAGGGGGATGCGAGGGTAAGCGAGATTCCACTCTGAAATTCTTCTTGCCCACACTACCGCCCACCCTGTTCAAGAAGTGCCATTCTTCAACTTTCTGCACTTTAAAATACACTATATTGACAAAGGTTACCGGACACCCCTTCAAAAGCAAATGAACGGATCCGCTGCGTTGCTATATCGTCAAAAGCAAATGAACAGGCTTATTTTATACCGTTTACAGCTGTAAACGGTATAAAATAAGCCTGTAGCTAACCGCGATCATATCGCACTGTGAGGTTCAGTGAAAATGTCGCGGCGGGAGAGTACTGACTTTGAGAAAGGAAAGATTGTTGGGTGTTATATCAGTGGATTGTCCATAAAAGAAACCGAGAGGGGTTTAAACATACCCAAGTCAACTGTTTTGGATGTACTGAATAAGTGGAAGACACATGGCGTGCCTGAAACAGCAAAACGTACGGGCAGATCAAAGAAAATCAGTGATAGAGGACGTCGAAGCCTCAAAAGAGTCGTTAGAGCTGATCGACGGAGTACTGCATAAGACCTCAGTGTATAGGTGAGTAAAAATGCTGGAACCTCAGTATGCACACGTACTATTCGCAGAGAACTTCATTCCATGGGTTACCGTGGTCGTGCGGCTGCTGATACTGTAAGCCTTTCATCTCCACTCGGAATGCGATTCGTCGTTTAGCATGGTGTAAAAAACATTTATCGTGGACAGTAGGTCACTGGAAACGGGTCCTATGGACTGATAAATCCAGATACACAATCCATCAGTCTGATGGCCGTGTGTGGGTATGGTGGCAGCCGGCGGAACGCTATTTACCACAGTGTACTCTTCCTACAGTCAAGTTTGTAGCTGGCCGTGTACTCGTGGGGTTTTTTCGTAGTATGGTCCCGGCCCATTGATTATCGTGGACAAACTTGTTAACCAACACGTCAACATCGATATTCTGGACAATTATGCCCTACCAATTCTGTTGCAATACTATGAAACCGAGGCTTGTTGGTACCAGAAGTATAATACACCGAGCCATAAAGCAAGGACTGTTACGGCGTGGTTTGACGATAATTCCGTATCGTGTGTGGACTGGCCAGCACAGAGCCCTGATCTTAATCCCATGTAGCATCTATGGAATGAATTAGAGCCCCGCATAAGAAGTTTGGAACCAAGGCCTACTACTAAGCAACTATTAGCGTCAGCATTATGTACTGAATGGAAGCGCAGATCTATCGATGTACTTCAAAACCTTGTCAAAAACATGTCTCGAAGGAACTGTGCATGCATTGAGGCCAAAGGTGATTTCAGAATCGCCTTAATGTAACAACAGAAAAGAGACGAGCAACATGGAGTCGTCCCAAAGAAAAAGAAAAAGAACAGGAATGATACAAAGTGATAAAAGCGATGATTGTACATTGAATGAGTAATGACAAATTTACAATTTGACGCAAACAGAGCAATGCTTGAGGAAGAACAAATGATTACAGGCTGGGCACCGCAATGCGAAAGAACATCAAAAAGTTAATCCAGAGTCTTAACTCACCGTGAGATGTAACGGAATTGGTGTAACAACGAACCACGGGGTCACTGGCGACCACGTAGCACAAAAGTAGCTTTCACGGCATGCGGAGATGGCAGACTGATACTCCTGCTCTACCACCGTGCACAGAGTAACGGAAAGCATGGTGAAAGGTGAAGTCCCAAGTGCGCCATCTATGAAAAAGTGTCGAGAAGTGGCAGTTCGCTTCTTGCAGTAGGAGTAAGTCGGCCCCAAGAGGCGAGAATACTTCCAGAACGAGAGCGTTAGCAAGGGGTTAGCAAACCCCCTTTGCTTCAGAGGGGTGACCTGGAATGGGGAAGTCCAACGTCGGATGAAGGGAAGCTATGGCAGACTTGTGGAATCTGTCGAGGCGATTGATGATACCACGACACCACAAGACGTAGACGGGTTGCATGGTATTATGCCGGAGGAATTTGAGGAGGGAGGTTGCTTGGTCGAAGACCTCGGGAAGAACTGCTCCAAACTGCTGTAAAAAGATGAGAGAAGCCTCCCGATTTGTTTTATGAGTGAGAAACTCGTAAAGATATTCAAAGGAGACAGGTTCTGAAGGAAGAGTGGCATTGGTAAGCAGAGTGGAGAAATCTTCAAACGTCGGCAGAGGACTTTGTCGGCACTTGGACTTTGAAGAGGAAGAGATTGAACGTGACAGGGAAGACTTGGAGCCTACTACACAGGTGGAACGATGTGGGCTGCCAGTCGGAGAAAGTGACTTCTTCTCTTTCCTCCGGGCCTCGGTACTAGTAGTAGAGCGAAGTTTGCCGTGGATCGATGACACACGAGATGTGAAATCAGAGGAAAGGTCCACCTCATCGCCGGGAGCAAAAGTGCCGACGGTGAATAAAGCTTGAGGATCAGTCGTGATGTCCTCTGATGGACAGAGAACACGGGATGGCAAGGATGAGTCAATCGGAGGAAAATCCGAGAGAGGGGAGAAAGCAACATCGGAAGACGCGTGTTGATCGAAAGCTTTAATCAGATTTTCAGCAGAACTGGGTCCAGGAGGTGCAGACGCAAGAGGAGGCATGGCAGCAGAAACGGAGGAAGATGTAGAACGCTGCCTTGGAGCTGCAGGAGTCAGTGGCTCTGCATGGGCGCAATGAGCCTGCTGATGGCCGTAAGCCTTGCAGCGTGAGCAATGAGCAGAGGTGAGGAGCTCAATCCGGCGGCGCTCGTTACCGCCACGAACATCCAGGAACTTTGGAAACTTTATGAGATGCTCTTCCGACGGGAAGACGATGCGAGCAGTTCTACGGAAACCACAGATATGTTTATCATTCGGGTCAGAGGGGGAAGAGGAGAGAGTCTTCACTGGGCCGACTACTCTGCCGCATCGACGAAGTGCCGCACACAGCATATCATCAAAGATCTCCGGCGGTACCGGATGTAGAGAGACCAAAACAGGACGCTGGGCGATGGATTCGGCTAAGAGATCGCCAATTGATAGGCCCTGTCTTGTCTTGTCTCGGCATATTCTTTCTTCGAAAAATAAACAATCACAGTTCGTGGCTTTCGGGTGAGGTGGGTGATGGTACCAGAAGGAAGCATCTTCTTGAGAGCGGAGCTGTAGTGCTTCAAAGGAGTGTTGGGCAGCGCGTCAAAACAAACCCCCAACTCGAATGTTGAATGAAGACGTTGACCAGCAGGAGAGTTCTCGGGAATGTCAATAAGATGGTGTCACCGTTGAGAGTAACGTAAGAATCTATAGGGGGCACACGAGACGAGGAGGAAGCCGGTGGAATACCAGAGGCAGCCGCATAATACGTGAGTGCAGAAGCGCCCCCTCTGGAAGGCATTGATGCAGCATGAGACAATGTACTGGAAGCAGAGGCAGTAGAAACTGTAGAGGACAAATTAGTGACGCAATCAGAGACGTCCATGAATTCATCATCTTTAGCAGAGGCCAGGGACGTCACATTCACCTTCTCAATGGCAGAGTTGGAGACTCAGGAAGGAGGAAGATTAAGAGGCTCTCCACTAGCAAGCGAAGATGATTGGTCGGCTGAGGAGGCGACGCGAGGAGCTGCAGCGATGCGCGTGGGAACAGCGCCCTCATTGGCAGATGCCATAATCAATGGTAAGGGTTAACGAAGAAAACGACCAGCTCGGCCTGGAAATTAAAACACTGAGAATGAAAACAAAAATAAGCACTCACCAACTCGTGAGGGATCTTAAACGAAAGCGCAGACCTTTAACTTTGGCACTCACACAGAAAGACAATGATGGGACACACAAAACACGTACGTGAAGCACTCAAAAACGGAGCTCGTGAAGACACGTGTAGGCCAAAGGTGCACTTACTCCGTACGAATGTATGTCAAAAATGTTATGTTGTGTTTCTCTTCTAGATGTCCAGTGACTTTAGTCAATATAGTGTATAATCTGGAATTTGGTAAGTAATAATGAGTCTCGCATTTTTCGTACAGTAGCCCTACGTATTTTCACCTAGGAAGTGCGTTGTTTACTTCTTCGTAGAAAGTTTTCAAATTTGCACCGGCAAGGCAAGGGAAATATATTTGTCCTTTACGCACCGAAATCCTTAGTTGAAGCATTTTGTTTTTCATGTTAGTATTGCCAGCAACGAATGAGTAGGGTGGATTGGAATTCATTGAGAGTGGTTATTATTAATTGTTTGTTCTGCTGTTTGTTTTACTATGTAGGGGATTTCAACACAGAAAGTGGAATCTAAAGCTAAACCAGTGTACTGGGGCAGTGAGGAAGCCGCGCGTGGCAGACGACTGCTTTGGAGGTGACTGAGGAGAGCAAAGCAAGGTCTCTGACTTGAAAGAAGGAAATTAAGGAAGGTCTGCATGTCACGACGTTAAAATTTGCTTTAGAAAAATAAATATAATGTTTTTCTTTAAAAAAACAATCTTAGTACGGTACTATTTTCATGAGCAAAATGCAAAATTTTGAAAAGCAATTGAGACAATGCATTCACAGCAAGAAAAAAGTTGAAGGCGACATTCTACCAACTCATATGTGTTACACCACTACGCCACTAGTTAAACTTGTCAGATCCAGGTGTGTGTGTGTGAATCTGGGTGTGGGAGTGTGCGCCGAATTCCTTTGTTAAATTCTTCCTTTCAGTGTTTCGTATATTGAGTTGCTACAAACCTGCCTCAGCAAAATAATACTCGCGCCACCGTCTCCCCCCCCTGATTTCAAAGTCTAGCGACGTCCCTGCTTCGGCCCTATTTCGCTAGGGACCGCGCAAATTTCTCTGTTAAAATTGCTAGCTCTCCAGATGCTCTTTCCAGGCTCTTTTTTGGATGCCAAGTTCCATATGGAGGTAAGACTAGAAAAACTAGTGTGACAAAAAAAAAAAAAAAAAAAGAAGGATTCTGCCGAAGTTTTTGAAATAGAGCAGATCTTGGTTTGCGTTGATCGTATACTTATGAGTGAAATACAAGTTTAAGTTGAATAACGAAGAAAATTCCTCCGTCATTTTTATCCACGCCGGGGCTCGAACCCGAGTCCCCTCATTCCGGAATAAGTCGCTCTACCAATTGAGCTACGCGGACGTTCGTTCTGACTGCTATCTGCCTTCATGTCGTGTGCGTCCTGCTGGGCAGGCACGTCACAGTTGTTAGCCATAGAAGCCAGCGCCAGAAAAGGCCGAAAAAGTGCAAAGGAAGAGAAAGAGCGGATATACGAGAAGTAGTAATTATCAGTGATCTGTACTGATCGAAATGACAGCGGACAAGCTTAAAACCAAGAACAAAGAGAAAACCTGAACGAAGCCCATTTCGGCACTTTGCCGTGTCATCGAGGAAAACACCTCTCGCTAACGAAAGTTGACCGAGTCAGTGACCTGCCGCGGAAAAAAACGAAGCTTTCCCTTTTTAGCCCTGTGAAAAATAACATCTGAGAGTGAAGTGACTGGATGACTTCGACTATAGCGATGGGACTGCAACACCTCCCCTTTCCTTATCTCCGAGCATTCAAAAGAACCAGACAAAGCCAAATGCGAGATTAGGGACTTTATTTCGGGTATATATCCGAAGTATTGCGGCTCTGTGTCTAATATATTAAATGTTCTGCGAATATTTTGTTTACTTTTTAGAGGCACGAAAATATTCGGCAGGAACATTTAGAACTAAATGGGTCCACCGTGAAGAAACAAAGGAACTATTTCAGCAACCATTGGTAGAACACATATAACTCCTGATGCACATGCCAAATCCCTCAGAAAGCTGAAATTAGTATTTTATTAATAAATGAAATACGGGATTACACCATTGTATAATACAAAGTTGGAAGATGTGAATCCATTTATTGGTGTAAACATGACATGGATGGTAAGTCAAATAATATCCGAAAACTAGAAAATTTCGTCGTCCCAGAGCAGGAATCGAACCCGTGTTTCCTGGATAGCATATTCGTGCGCAACCCGGGGGACGCGGGTTCGATTTCTGCTCGAGAACGACGAAATTTTCAAGTTTTCGGATATTATTTGACTTACCATCCATGTCATGTTTACAGCAATAAACGGATTCACATCTTCCAAATTTGTATTAATATTTTATTGTTAGAAATTGCTTTAGATCTTCTTTATTGTTGGCACCGGGTATAGAGCTTCATTATATGCATGCCTCTAAACGGGTTTATACGTATAACAAATGTTATAGTGTTCGTTCTAATTTCTTCGAATATTTAAATAGTAAGTGTTTGCATATTTTTTGCAGCTGCTAGCTCTGAAGATTACCTCTTATATTGACCTTACTGTATAAAAAATCCCACCCACACGCGTACTTCGGCGACAACCTTCAATGCTGGTGTAAAACTTTCTATGACGTAGTAGTCTTTTCGTACTTCTACGTTATGTTAAAAACATAACCATAGGATGAAATAGTTCCTAAATTAAACCTTAACGGCCAGATGAAACATGTAAACAACAAAAGTCAAACTTACGCAAAAGATGCTTTATTCAAGGATGTAGCCAACACATCGTAACATAGCATAGCATATTGCATTAAACTCTCCACACATCACACAGCTCTTAACACAACGCTCAACAACCCAACGCTCAACTTGCAACACTTCTCCAAGCAACGCTGTCTTTACAACGCTCGCCAAGCAACAGTTTAGTCGTCGTTTTTATCTCTCGTTCTTATATTATATCAGGCATACAACCGCAATCATCATTCAACCTCAATCATGTTGCCAACAGTATTCGTTTGAGAGAAAAGATATCACGTTAAGAGTGAAGTATAACTGAGAATAAACTCAAGATTTACATAGGGAAAGGAACTAAAAAGGAAAGTTAATTTTGAATATACGTCGCATTTCTTTTAGTTTTTAGTTTTTCCGATGTGCAGCTTTCATTGAAAATAGTCACTTTGGTTGAATTGGGATTTATTGCCTTAACTGTTTGAGGGCTTCAGATACCTCCATGAGCCGCACTGAGAGCTATTACCAGTCGTTCGTCCCTAATTTAGGGCCACCGGCTCAAAGGAAGGGAATAAAATCAACGCGGTAAGAAAAACACATCTCCCATTGTGTCGTATTACAGAGGTAATGCACATGTCAAGAAGGCAAATAGCAAAGATAAGCCCTTGCTGGCGTAGCTTAATTGGGAAAGCACTCGGTTCCGGAGCAGAAGGATGTGGGGATCAGTTTTCTTCATCGGTAAATTTGGATTTTCACATTGGCGCCCGAACGTAAAAATGGATCTTGGGACCGTTGGATTTTTCGTGTGATGTTCCTTCCACACACCTTCTGGAATTAGTAAGAATTCCTTCTCCTATAGAGAGTTGTTTTAAGCATGATTTTAGGCGGACCCGAGACCTGCGATTTCGTGCCCCCGCCTTTCTCAAGGGAAGGGCGATATATGTGGTGTACTATAGTGATGACGCACATGTCAAGACGGCAAGTAGCAGTGATCAGTCCTTGCCACCGTAGTTTAATAGAAAAAGCATTCAGGTCTGAAAGAGAAGGATGGTGGGTTCGAGTTTAGGTATCTTCTTAATAGAATATATATATATATATATATATACTAAAGAGCAAAACTGAAGACTATATATATATAAGCACACCGGACAAAAAACATTAGTCACCCTCGTAGAACTTACCTAATAACGGGTGACGGCGCCTCTAGCTTTGATAACAGCATGAATCCGGTGTGGTTGAGACTCCACGAGGTTTTGGATATATTGAACATCAATTTGCTGCAACTCGTGCTCCAATTGGTCCCGAAGTTCCGCCAGAGTACGTGGGTGTCTATTCCGGCGTTTCACCTTCTGTTACAAATGATCCCAAAGATTTTCAATAGGATTTAAATCTGGGGATTTAGCGGGACAGTCGAGGTGAGAAAGTGTTGCTTATTGTTCGTCGTTCCACTCAGACACAGTTTTAGCCCTGAGCATAAGGCAGTATTGTCTTAGAAGACACGAGTGGCAATGTGATGATTCTCCTGGAGATCTAGGGCAAATGGCAACACTTCGTCATTCAGAATGAGGAGGTACGCATGCTGGATCAAATTCTACGTCACTGCAACGAGAGGGCCCATTTCGTGGTACGAAAAACATCCCCAAAACACCACAGAACCCCCTCCAGGCCTCCCCGGTGGCGCAGTGGACTAAGCGATGGCCTCTGATCATTCGTTCGAACGGGGTCTGTGTTCGAATCCCGCGGTGAGGCATGGATGTTGTGTTTGTCTTACGGCACTGGCTCTCTCCTTTCCCTGGAACCAGTGACCCTAAATTAGGGACGGGCGACTGCTTATAGCCCATTGAGTTGCTCACGGTGGTCGTTAAACCTCAAATAAAAAAAAAACCCTCCAGCTTTTTTCTTTTTTGATTGAAGGTTTAAACGACCACCGTGAGTAAATCATTGGGCTATAAGCAGTTGCCGTCCCTAATTTAGGGTCATTGGTTCAAGGGAAGGAAGGCAGCCAGTGCCATAACACAAACACAAAATCCATGCCTCACCGGGATTCTAACTCGGACCCCTTTCGGACGAATGATGAGAAGCCATCGCTTAAACCACTGCGCCACCAGAAAGGTCCCTTCAGATTGAACACCTTTGACACAATCCGGATTAAAGGCTTCATTGGGCCTGCTTTGCACTCGTCACCTCCCAGCATTGGAATAGAAACAAAAACGAGACTCATCAGACCAAATTACTCGTTTCCAATCCTCCTCAGTGTCGTTTTGGTGCCTCTGAGCTCATGGATGACGTGCGACTTTGTGACTTGCTGTTAAAAGACGCCTCTTCCGTGGTACTCTGCTCCAGATGTCATTCGCATGTAATTCTCGTCGCAATGTCCTTTCGGAAATTGGTTGGAGTGAACTTTCATTGACTGTTTGGAGCAATTGTTGCCTGGTTTGAAACCTATTTGCAGTTACTAGGCGTGAAACCTGGCAACGGTCCCTGTTGTTGGGAATCGTTTCCCTGCCACAGTTACGTTGCCGATTTTCAGTTAACTGCGAACTGTACCACTGTTTGTAGACACACTGGACAGTATACTTCGACACACAAACAAATTGGACGGCTTCATTCACTTTGTGTCCGTGGGCACGACCAAACGCAATGATTCCTTTTTGCCACACAATGATTCCTTTTTGCCGTCTGTCTTGCGACCTATATTGCAGACTAAATTCAAAACACGTTGCTCTTCACCACTGCACGAGACAGAAATGATCCTGTTGACCCCTTCAATGCTATTTATCTCCCAACATACATGTATATATATATGAAATGATCCTGTTGACCATACATATATATATATATACCCAAGAGCAGAGTCAAATACAAATTTTTACCTAATAATTTAAAAATAAATTTGCTAAGAAACCTGAAGCTCATGACGCGCAACGCAGCAGTTATGAATATTCAGAATTCACATACTATTAAGAAGAGACAGAAGTTAAAAAAATATTTATCGGGTACTAAAACAGCAAAAAAATAATCAAAAACCAACAGGTATGAGTAAAAAAGAAGATCATGTAATAGCAACCTGAATGTAGAAAGTGTCGAGAATGCCGAGCCTTGGCTTTATCAAGGACCAGCAAAACTCTGCATTTTCTCACTTCCACAAAGACCTGGTTGGAAATGGGTTTCTGCAAAGCCATAGATGCAAGTATAAAGCCCACAAAAAATATTTTTTTAAATTATCATAACTTCCTTAGAGTTGCATAATAAATCATTTAGTTAAAGTTTTTGCATGCATCTATAACTTTCCAGGCCCAACCCATGCTCGTCATCTGCTACAAAAAACAGAAAAACGATTACAGAAACCACAAGTTATGAGAATGTATCAATAAGCCATAAGAATTATTCAGCAAAAAAAAAAAAAAAAAAAAAACACGTTACCAAGCAACCTAGCCGCCTAAGAGAGAATTTAAACATGAATAACATTACCAAAGTACTACAAAGTCTTATACTTTATATATATATATATATATATATATATTCTATAAAGAAGATACCTAAGCAAAAAAATACATATATAATTTTGACTCACACCTAGTACAACATAGAAAAGGTTATGTATCTACCTGTGTGATCAAAAGGAAAAAAGGTAAAAAATAAAATAAAACAACTGAATGTAGAAGGTGTCGAGAATACTGAGCCTTGGCTTTATCAAGGACCAGCAAAAACTCTGCATTTTCTCACTTCCACAAAGACCTAGTTGGAAATGGGTTTCTGCAAGGCCATAGATGCAAGTAACATTCCCACCTAAAATAGTTTAAAAAATATATATATAAGTCATGTCCTCCTTAGAGTTGCATGACCTAGCACTAGTTAACAATTTCGCTTGCATCCATTAACCTTCCTGGCCCGACCCATACTCTTCATCTGTTACTATTAAACAGAGAGAAGAAGATTAAAGAGAACTCAAGCTGTGAGAGTGACATAATAATTAGAAATGATTTTCAGCCATAACGAAATTCCAAGTTCGTTTGAGAGAGAATTTAAACCTGAAAAACAATGCAAAAGAAATCCAAATTTTACATTGCAATTAAAAAAGGAAATGTTAATTTATAACGAACTGATTTTTGAAAGAAAAGTTGAGTCTAAAACCCCCTACTCTACAACTTATGACAACACAAAAACGAGAATAAGTTAAAGATAATAATTAACTAAAGAAAACTTTGTGAAAGTTATATACCTTAAACAGTTAGTTGCAATATGTACAAAGTATTTCAGCAGTGCTTTAAGTGCATAATTAATTAGTTATTAAGAACTTAACTACTTTGAAAAAACAGCGCATAGACAGCGCATAGAAAAGGAACAAGCTAAGCCATCTTCTGTTCCTAGGTACCCCAAAAGACGCTCAAAGTTACAAAGAAAAGAAAGAGTTAAAACCCGCAAAAATGTTAACAGACAAATCAATGCCTAAAAGTTGAAAAGCTAAAAAACGACAGAGAAAAGGTACATGAAGTACAAACATTGAACTTATAAAACCTAGAACCCAAAAACAAGGAAGAGAGCTTACCTCTTGTGTTACAAAAACTTTTCTCCTCACAAGAGAAGAACATGGCTGACCTCTTCTGCCACTCCCTAGACGCTGGGGGGCAGTGAGGGTGGGGCTGATGGCCTCCTCATACAGCAAGAAAACAACGCGCGGAGATTTTAACCAGAGAAAAAAAATATATAAACATAAGACTGTGGATCTGTATGATCAGAAAGAGCAGAATTAACTCTCCAGAATACATGAGAAATATTATAAAATACACGAGCAGTTTATTTAATAATCTTTGCATGTATTAAATCACCTTAGTGAGCTTCTATAGATTAATCAGAATCTTATTAATTTTAATGTTGGTTTTACTATTTTTAGTATAGCTATCCTAGTGATGAATAACTAGTTTTCTTTTTTATTTGTTTTTATTTTCTTTTATAAACGGTTTTTTAAGCTTTTTTTGTGATTTTGTTTATATTATTTAATTTTTTGTTTTAATAGGACCGTCATATCCATAGCACTAAGGTTCCTTTAGGTAGTTAATAGGCATCCTCTAGCCAACTTCCTTACGGCTTTGATTGGTCAGAATCATATTATTAACTGTGTAGAAAATTAAAGCAGATCTGCCAACCTTACTCTATTATTCAGAATAATTTTTCTTAAAGTTCTTTTGATGAAAGAAGAAGGAATTTCGTTCTCTAGAAAACTTTCTAATAGTGTATTAATGTGGTAATTGAAGTCCAAATTGTTGCTGCAAATTCTTGAAATTCTTAGGACCTGAGAAATTAGTACATTCTCAATTACTTTGGTTGAAATGTTATTATTCCAGTGTAGATATTTAATTACTTTGAAAGGAAAATTAACTCTTTTATCATAGAGGCTAATAGATAGGTTACCTCTGTTGAGCTTAATGCTTAAGTCTAGGAACTCAAGTTCCTGATTACTGTGGTTGGTTTTACATAAGTTAAGAGAGCTAGGATAGATATTATCAAAATCACTCTCTATAACTTCTGAATTATTGATACACAGCAGATCATCAATATATCTAAAAGTGTAAAGGTAGTTATCTGAGCAGGTGGGGTGATTTTTAATGAATTTATATTCCTTAAAGAACAGGAATAGATTAGCGATATGCGTGGACGTTGATGTTCCCATTGGAATACCGTTCACTTGCTTATAGAGAGTATTATTATATAAGATATGGTTATTTATTATGCAGCAATTGAGATAAGAGTTCCAAGTTCCTACATCAACAAATTGGTTAAGTTTAAATTCTGCATACAGCTCTTTAAAGGTAGTGATTATATCTGATAGAGGCAGATTAGTATACAGGTTTTCAAAATCATAACTATTAATATCTAGGGGACAAACTTTGAGTATAATAGAAATTACTTCTGCATTATTATTAATTATCCAAAAATCTCTGTACATCAAGTTAGAACAGTTTCTAATGTGTTTCAAAACCTTCTTTAAGACATCTTCAAAAGCAAGATCTATTTTCTTTTTATGACTCCTTACTCCACTAGCTATGAACCTGAACTTCACAGGATCCTTATGAAACTTAACCGTTGCAAAAAGAAATGGAAATTCAGGCTCATATCTTCTAGTTTGTGGAATTTTAAGTTTCTTGAAGAATGCCTTAAACCGATTTTCTAACTGCTTGGTAGAATAACTTACGGGCTCGTATGTTACTCTATTATTGAGTTCCATAGTTAACAATTCAAAATAGAACTTCTTACAGATAATTGCAAAATTATTGCTAGCTTTATCCGTAGTGGTAAAAATAAATTGGTCTTGCAGTTTGGAGAGTGACCTTTTAGCTTCTCCAGAGAAAAAGAGATTTCTGTCGAAACAAAAGTCCAGACCTGCCAACTCACCGGTGAAGCTATTGATTATATTATATTTCCATTCTGCGAAGGCCTCAATAGGCTGATTGTACGTTAAACTGGTTTTTACGATGTATTTATTTACATCTTGAGTGAAGCTCTCAAGAATCCTTTCTTTGGAAATTGTGAAGGAAGGTCTGAATTTAGAGCCATACTCTAATAAATTCCTAAGCTTTTCATTTTCAACAAAACTCAAGTTTCCGGTGATAATATGGTTGTAATTCTTATCATAGTGAACTGTTTCTTTATGTTCATCACAAGAACAAGTAGTAATTACAGGACATGGCAGAAGAGGTCAGCCATGTTCTTCTCTTGTGAGGAGAAAAGTTTTTGTAACACAAGAGGTAAGCTCTCTTCCTTGTTTTTGGGTTCTAGGTTTTATAAATTCAATGTTTGTACTTCATGTACCTTTTCTCTGTCGTTTTTTAGCTTTTCAACTTTTAGGCATTGATTTGTCTGTTAACATTTTTGCGGGTTTTAACTCTTTCTTTTCTTTGTAACTTTGAGCGTCTTTTGGGGTACCTAGGAACAGAAGATGGCTTAGCTTGTTCCTTTTCTATGCGCTGTCTATGCGCTGTTTTTTCAAAGTAGTTAAGTTCTTAATAACTAATTAATTATGCACTTAAAGCACTGCTGAAATACTTTGTACATATTGCAACTAACTGTTTAAGGTATATAACTTTCACAAAGTTTTCTTTAGTTAATTATTATCTTTAACTTATTCTCGTTTTTGTGTTGTCATAAGTTGTAGAGTAGGGGGTTTTAGACTCAACTTTTCTTTCAAAAATCAGTTCGTTATAAATTAACATTTCCTTTTTTAATTGCAATGTAAAATTTGGATTTCTTTTGCATTGTTTTTCAGGTTTAAATTCTCTCTCAAACGAACTTGGAATTTCGTTATGGCTGAAAATCATTTCTAATTATTATGTCACTCTCACAGCTTGAGTTCTCTTTAATCTTCTTCTCTCTGTTTAATAGTAACAGATGAAGAGTATGGGTCGGGCCAGGAAGGTTAATGGATGCAAGCGAAATTGTTAACTAGTGCTAGGTCATGCAACTCTAAGGAGGACATGACTTATATATATATTTTTTAAACTATTTTAGGTGGGAATGTTACTTGCATCTATGGCCTTGCAGAAACCCATTTCCAACTAGGTCTTTGTGGAAGTGAGAAAATGCAGAGTTTTTGCTGGTCCTTGATAAAGCCAAGGCTCAGTATTCTCGACACCTTCTACATTCAGTTGTTTTATTTTATTTTTTACCTTTTTTTCCTTTTGATCACACAGGTAGATACATAACCTTTTCTATGTTGTACTAGGTGTGAGTCAAAATTATATATGTATTTTTTTGCTTAGGTATCTTCTTTATAGAATGTGAATTCTGAATTTTCAAAACTGCTGCGTTGCGCGTTTTGATTTTCAGGTTATTTTGCACCCTTCGTTTTAAATTCTAAAATTTTTTCCTTAGTCTTCAGTTTTGCTCTTTAGTATATATATATATATATATATATATATATATATATATATCCTGTTCCCACTAAAGGGGCTCTGACGACCGCCAATAGCGGTATAACTATACCATCGGGATTAGAGGAAATTCTATCCCACACTCACCAACCCGCTTGGCCAGCGTGGTGAGTTATGGCCAAACCCCTCCAAAATGACTCCACAACTTAAATCTTGGCCCTCAGTCTCCGGCAGCTGGAATGTACCTGGCCAAGGCAGCGGCCAGTGCGACATGAAGGCAGAGGGTGCTAAGAATCCCCGGAGGACCGGACTAGCTGCCATCTGATGCTGACTTTGGCAACGTACAATGGACGCTCCCTATCTTCTGATTCAAGGCTTCTTGAATTGGAAGAGGAACTACAAAGGATAAAGTGGGACATCGTGGGGCTAAGTGAGGTAAGGAGAAAAGGAGAAGATCTCATCGAACTGAAAAGTGGACATCTCTTCTACTATCGTGGGACAGATACTGGCAGAACTAGTGGTGTTGGATTTATAATAAACAAGAAACTGAAGGATAAAGTGGTAGAAGTTGAAAGTTCCTCTGACAGAGCTGCACGACTCGTTATCCAACTATCGAGAAGATACCAGGCTCAGATTGTTCAAACTTATGCACCCACCACAAGTCATCCTGAAGAAGAAATTGAAGAATTTTATGAGGAAATTTGTCATCTAAATAATAAAGGTAAGCAGCACTTGAAAATAATTATGGGAGATTTCAATGCAAAAATAGGGCAACGGCAACAGAATGAAACTTTAGTAGGTAAATTCGGTCACGGCAACAGAAACCAGCGTGGAAATACTCTCGTTGAGTTTGCAGAGGCAGAAGGGTTTTTCATCTTGAACTCCTTCTTCAAGAAAAAGCCACACAGGACATGGAGACATCCAAATGGGACGACAAGTGAAATTGATTTTATTATGTGTAACAAAAAATTCGTCATAGAAGACTGCAGTGTGCTAAACAAGTTCAACACAGGTAGTGACCATAGATTGGTGAGATGTAAGATGCACCTCAACACTGAACTTGAACGTGGCAAGCGCATAAGACAAACAAAATCTATTGACATAACCAACCTTAAAAAACACCATAATACCTTCAAGTTGGAACTGAAGAACAGGTTCTCTGCTTTAGAAGGCCTAACATCGGAAGAAGTGGACATCTCTGAAGTTAACAGAAAAGTAACCAAAGCTCTTATGGAAACAGCAACAAAATTAGCTGGGTCTAAGAACAAGTTGCATGTGAACAAATTATCAGGAAAAACGAAAATGTTGATGCAAAAAAGAAGAGAGATGAGGACAACTAAAGAAGATGTGACTTCCAAAGTGGAATATATAGAGCTATGCAAGACACTACGAAAAAGTATCACTGAAGACGTAAGAAAATTCAACTGTGAACTAGTGAGGAAAGCAATTGAAAACAACCAAAGCCTAAAGATAGCAAAGGGACATCTCAGTAAGGGAAGAAAACAGATTATGGCACTGAGAAAAGAAGATGGTTCTGTAACAAGAAATAGAGGCGAAATTTTGACAAGAGTGAAAGATTTCTACTCCAAATTATATGAAAGGGGTGATACATGCACTCCAGACATCATGAAAGATACCAGTACCAGAGTTCCTCCAGTCCTTCCAGCAGAAGTTGCACATGCAATCAAGAACATGAAGCGGGGAAAAGCTCCAGGAGAAGATGGAATTACTGTAGACATCATACAAGAAGCAAGTGGAGAAATCGAAACAGTACTCGCCCAAATTTTCACTCGATGCCTTAATGAAGGAAAGATTCCTGAGGATTGGAACACCGCTACAATGATCCTGCTACATAAGAAAGGTGACATTGAGGATCTCGGAAACTACAGACCTATCAGCCTCCTATCAGTAGTTTATAAAATCTTCACTAAAGTTCTTTCACACCGCTTGAAGGTAACACTGGACATGGTTCAACCGAGAGAACAAGCTGGATTCAGGAGTGGCTACAGCACAATAGATCATATCCATGTGCTGAGAGAACTAATTGAAAGAGCGAGGGAATATGAACTTCCATTGTGCATGGCTTTTATCGATTATGAAAAAGCCTTTGATTCGGTGAAACCATCAGCAGTTACAATGGCTCTGAAAACCTGCGGTATTGAAGATGCATACATTAATATTATTAATAACATCTATGAAAATGCAAGTGCAAAGATTAGGCTGTTTGAAAATACAACACACATAAAAATTGGAAAGGGAGTGAGACAAGGTGACACCATATCTCCGAAGCTCTTTAATGCCACATTGGAGGGTGTTTTTCAGTCACTGAGCTGGGAAAACAAGGGGATAAAGATTAATGGAGATTATCTAACCGACCTTCGTTTTGCTGATGACGTAGTCATTTTTGCAACTAGCCCATCAGAGCTGCAGAGTATGATCCAGGAACTTGCTGACAAGAGTAAAGAAGTGGGATTAAAAATGAACTTTCAGAAGACAAAAGTGATGTTCAATGCTTTTGCAAGAAATGAAGATTTATCGATTGATGGAGAAAAGCTGGAGATAACAGACACATACGTTTATCTTGGACAGCAGATATCAAGTGAGGGTCACATTGATGAAGAAATTAATCGGCGTACAAAACTTGCCTGGAGAGCTTTTGGAAGAAACAGCATAGTTTTCAAGAGCAATATGCCATTATGTCTTAAAAGAAAAGTGTTTGATCAATGCATCCTTCCAGTGCTTACGTATGGTGCAGAGACGTGGACCTTAACTAAAAGAGACATACAAAGGCTGCAGACAACTCAAAGCTGCATGGAGAGGTGCATACTTGGTGTAACCAGGAGAGATAAGAAGAGGAACTCGTGGATCCGAAAAATGACAAGAGTAGAAGACATCATGATCAGAGTTAAATCCCTGAAATGGCAATGGGCTGGACATACTGCCAGAAGGACAGATCATCGATGGACAGCCGAAATTTTAGATTGGATTCCAAGGGACAGGAAAAGACCCAGAAGAAGACCACATGGGAGATGGGTGGATGAAATTCGAAAGTATGCAGGGGTGACATGGAGGAAACTGGCACAAGACAGACCGTTGTGGAGGAAACTTGGGGAGACTTTCGTCCTGCAGTGGATTGATAATGGTTGACAATGATGATATATATGTGTGTGTGTGTGTGTGTGTGTGTGTGTGTGTGTGTGTGTGTGTGTGTGTGTGTGTGTGTGTGTGTGTGAGATGAACATGTTGACCACGTCAATGCTATTTATCACCCAAAATATATATACACTGCTGGACAATTGCTAAGGACGGATCATAAACGGATATATAGTGCATAAAAAAGTAAGTGTGGTTGGATGCCAAGTGAAATAAAATAATGTCAGAATGCCAGGACATTACATGAAAGACAATTTATTGTGCTCTGAAATCCAGAAGGCTTTGGAACGTGTTCAAGGGACAAACAGGCCATTTTGTGCAAAATAAGTAAACGTGAAAAAAATGTAATTACCGTCCCCAGGCGTTCCAGTGTAAGATGTCAATACGGGATATGGCCACCATGGAGGTCGATGCAAGATTCCACACGTCGTGTCATGCTTTGCACAACATTATCAAGCAGTTGTTGGGGTAATTTATCCCATTCCTCTGTCAGTGCACGGATGAGGGTGTCCTTGTTTATTGGAGGGCATTGGCGACCAGCAAGACTCCTCCCCAAAGCATCCCACACATTTTCAATGGGATTCAGATCTGGAGAACGTGCTGGCCATACGAGGCGTTAAATATCCTCGCTCTCAGCACACTCCTGGGCAGCGACTGTTCGATGACATGTTGCGTTGTCGTCCATGAAAATGAATCTATCACCGACAGCACCACGGAACATGCGAACACGAGGTAGCAGAACATCGTTAATGTATCGTTGGCCAGTCATAGTCCTAGTTGGAAGCACATAGAGGGACGTACGGCCATTGATCATGATGCCAGTCCATACCATGACACAACATGTCGGATATCTATCCCTTTCCTGTATGTTTGCTGGACAATATGCAGTACCACTATCACGCCAGATCAGTTGTCGTCGACAATCAGACGATAGACTGTATCTACTCTCATCTGAGAAGAGGACAGCAGACCAGTCGTTATCAGTCCAATTGCGATGTTGATGGCACCAATGCAAACGGGCGGTACGGTGACGTCTGGACAATGGGATGCACACAACAGGACAGCGGGCGTATAGTCCTCCTTCATGCAAACGTCTGTCGACAGTTTTTCGGGAGATCCGCTTGCCAGTAGCAGCCATAAACTGATTTGCTACCTCACTAGCTATGCTGCGTCTGTGTCTTTTTGTTGATAGCACTATGTACCGATCTTCTGCAGGTGTCGTACTGCGAACACGACCTCCCCCGTGATGTTTGCTACACTCTCCATTTGTTTGAAATGATTTCCAAAGCCTTGAAACAACACTGTGGCTGACGTCGAACTCCCTGGCAGCATCTGCTATTTTTCGCCCTTCTTCAATCTCGTCAATAATACGGCCACGCGTAAACTATGTACCGATCTTCTGCAGGTGTCGTACTGCCAACACGACCTCTCCCGTGACGTTTGCTACACTCTCCATTTGTTTGAAATGATTTCCAAAGCCTTGAAACAACACTGTGGCTGACGTCGAACTCCCTGGCAGCATCTGTTATTTTTCGCCCTTCTTCAATTTTGCCAATAATACGGCCACGCGTAAAATCATCTAGGTGATGTCGGGAAGACATACTGAAAATTGCAAGTTCGTCAATTGATTCTTTCCCTTTCAACTTTGCGTTTGAACAACAACGGTCAATACGCGTCAAATCCTTTATATCTCTTATCAGCGCTATGACGTCACGAACAAGTTCGGCAATCCAAAATTTGCATACGCACAACACGTCTTACTGTATCCCGCAATTATGCTAATTTCCACATTTTCCTGCCTTCCATTTTATGGTTGCTATCGTTGCTATTGTCATCCGTCCTTAGCAATTGTCCGGCAGTGTATATATAATATCATATCGTCATCATCATCGCCATCACCATCATTGACCATTATGAATCTACTGCTTGGCCGCCCCGGTGGCGCAGTGGTCTAAGCAAAGGCCTCTGATCATTTATCCGAAAGGGGTCCGGGTTCGAATCCCGGTGAGGCATGGATGTCGTGCTTGTCTTCTGACACTGGATCTCTCCTTTCCCTGGAACCAGTGACCCTGAATTAGGGACGGGCAACGGCTTATAGCCCATTGACTTGCTCACGGTGGTCGTTAAACCTCCAAAAAAAAGCACTGCTGGATGAAAACCTATTAAAGTTTCTTCGACAAATGCCTGCCTGGAGCCAGTCTCTTCCGTGTTACTGCAGCATGTTTTTGAAGTGAATACACCCAAATCCCATGTGCTTATCTTTTGGGTCTTTTTCTATCTCTTGGCATCCAATCTAAAATTTCAGTTGCCCAACGTTGGACAGTTCTTTTAGCATTATGCTCAGCCAATTTCAATTTCAGTGGTTTTATTTGGTCATGGTGTCCTTCATTCGTGTCATTTTCCAGAAGCACGAGATCCTTTTCTTGTGTTTGCTGTTATACCAATCAGCCCTTCTGCATGCCTCTTTCAGTTGTCTGCAGCATCCGAATTGATTTTTCATTTAAGATCCAGCAATCTGATACATATGTAAAAACTGGAAGAATGCACAAATTAACCACTATACTTTTAAGACACAATGGTGAATTGCTTTTGAAAATTCAATTGTTTCTTCCAAATTCCCTCAGTCGCCCTGGAGGCGCGGCAGTTTAAGCGCTGGCTTTAGACAATTCGTCTGAGATCAGTACAGTTTCGAATACCGGTGAGGGGTGGATGTTGTGTTTGTCTTTCGGCACTGTCTCTCTTCCTTCCCTGGAACCAGTGGCACTAAATTACGGACGGGCGACTGCTTACAGGCCATTGAGTTGCTCACCGTGGTCGTTAAATCTCTAAATTAAAATAAAATAATTCCCCACAACCAAATTTCATACGCATACTAATTTCTTCATCGATGTGGTCATCATCTTGATATCTGGTATTCAAGGTGCATGTAGGAGTCGGTTATCTCCAACTTTTTCCTTTCATTTACCTTAGGCAACAGATATGAAGCGAGACTCCCATTAATGAATAAATTAATCGGCGTATAAAACTTGGTTAGAGAGCTTTTGGAAGAAACAGTACAATTTTCAAGAGCAATATACCATTATGTCTAAAAAAAAAAAAAAAAATTAATCAATGCATTTTCTAGTTCTTACATTCAGAGCAGAAACATAGTTCTTAACTAAACATGACATACAAAGGCTGCAGACAACTGAAAGAATTGAAGCCCCGGTGGATCAGTGGTCTAAGCTCTGGCTACTGATAATTCGTCGGAGATGCGTCTGGGTTCGAATCCCGGAGAGGCATGGATGTTGTGTTTGTCTTACGGCACTGACTCTTTCCGTTATGAGTCCACCGGGGCAGCCTCACTCTTTTGATGACCCTAAGGTTCGTATCGAAACCTCGGCTAACTTTGCTATAAAACGATGTTGGAGGGTTCATCAACGTTCCCCCCTAAATGTCAGGAACTTCATGATATTGCACTTCGATATTCTACAGACTTATTTCTTGACTACGTAATACTGTTTATTATCTTAAAGATGAAATTACGAATTTTTCAATGACGTTGACAAAGATCGTGCCTCTGCATGCAAGACTTTTTTTAACTTTTTGTATACTTTCCATAGATTGCGCTCTTGCGCTTATAGATTACCGTTTGTGTGATTTTTCCTTCGCCTTGCTTCTTGTTGGCAGATCAGAATATTAGAATGTACTGTGAATGCCATTTAATTCTGATTTAGACATACACTACCCTTTAGCTTATAGACTCTTTTGCCGTGGTGTTCCAGGCAGAACTACAATTACAGTTCTCCCACGTTTGTACACTATCTACCAACAAGTAATTGTACACCTGTGATAGAAAAGGAAAACGAAGTTTATTCACCTTCAATAGTTGATGGAGCCTCCACGAGCGGCGATTACAGCTGCGACCCTCCGGGGCATACTCTCAATCAGGCGTAGTACGACGGCGAGCGTCCGAAATCCTTCACCGATTTCGGACGGTGGGGGCACCCCTTAAGTCGACGTTCCAAATCTTCCCAAAGGTGCTCGATAGGGTTAAGGTCCAGGCTCTGCGCAGGCCAGTCCATTCGATTAACCCCATTGCCACCATACCAAGCCATGGTGAACCTCGTAACACGACAGGTGGCATTATCATCCTGAAAGTAACATTGGTCCACCCCGTAAATCTGCCACAACTTAGGAAGCGCATGGTCATCCAAAATGATGCAGTAGGTCTCGGCGTTGCGAAAAGGGACCCGTGCCATACCAGGACAAACACCTCCATAGCAGAATTCCACCGCCGCTGAACTTCACATTTGGCACAATACATTCCGGCAGGAGGCGTTCTCCAGGCAGACACCAAACCCAGACCCTGCCATCCGAACGGTAGAGGGTGAACCTTGATTAGCCGCTCCAGATAACCTGTTTCCACTGTTCAACGATCCACTGTCGACGTTCTTTGCACCACGTTAGCCGAGCAGCGCTATTGGACTTGGTGATCAAAGGCTTATGGGCGGCAGCACGTCCATGATAATCGAGCAGATGGGCTTCCTTACGGAAAGTATTCATCAAAAGAACACTCCTGGATGCCTGTTGGAACTCCTCGCTGATGTGGCCCATCGATTTGGTGCGGTTCTTCCGAATTTCTCTGGCCAGCACCCGTCGGTTTCTAACTCCCAGTTTTGTGGGTCTGCCGGGTCGGGGCACTTTCCGACAGTCACCTCTCATCTTCCACTTGCCAATCACGTAGGCCACTGTCGATTTTGGGTACTTCAACTCCATGGATATGTCACGTATGTATTGGCCATTTCTGTGACACCCGACGATTACACCTTTCTCGAAATCAGAGAGCTCCGAACTGCGTGGCATCTTGCATGCGACTGGTTGCGTTGTTGTTTCCCACACGATATTTAACGACTGCGGCCGTGACGTGTATCAGGACCGCAGATATCGTCGATTGCAGTGGTGTCCAATTACTTTTTGGTAGATAGTGTACATCTACACCTGTTTATTTAAACTTGTTGTACTTAATTTTAATTTTTCCCGCATCGGGTACTGTGTAACCATCCCGGATACACATGTAAGTTTTTAATGTCAAATAAATTAAAAATAAATTCCCCAATCAGAAAAAAACAACTGAAATAAGCATGGAAAGATTTGTGTTTAGTGTATCCTAGAATAATAATAAGAACTACTGGATCAGTTAAAACACAAGAGTGAAAGAAATGGCAATGGACTTGACATATTGCCAGGAGAATGGGCCACTGGTGAAACTGGGAATTCATAGGACATCCAGTTCTCCATACTAAAAGCAATATCTAAGGAATCTTGAATAATATGTCAATAAGCTAAGTGCTCGGTTAGTTGCTCATATGTGCTATTTATTTCATATAATTTCCGTCTGGTATTGAAGATATGAGAGTAAAGGAAGAAAGTTATAGATTTCGGATGGAGTTTTGAAAACTTTTTGCTACATACAGTATAACTTGAAGAAACCATGCGTCCCATCTTGGAGACTGCTAGATCATGCGACAAAGTGACGAAATAGTTTCATTTTTATCATTCTTTTATAATTTACACTGCTAGCCACCCAAAATGCAACACCAAGAAGGAAGCATCCAATTGGCCTGAAATTCGCAGCATGCGTCGCCCGCGAGAGTACATGCAAACGATTAGCATTGCAGGGCATATGCATATTATGTGCGCCCGGCACGCCACCGAGAAGCACTATAAGAAGGGTGCACAGAAGGCGGGGTATAAGTAGTGGAAGTGTGTTGTGCTGCCGGACCTGTGCGTGGGAAGCTTCCTGATGCCTCGTCGCATATTACGGCAGTCACTCCAGCACGTTTCCGAGTTCGACAGAGGACGAATAGTGGCTTATCGCGACAGCGGTTTATCGTACCGAGACATCGGCGCCCGTGTGGGACGACATCCAGCCACAGTGAGGCGAGTATGGATTCGGTGGGGGCAGGAGGGATTGACGGACCGACGTGAGCGATTGCTGCAGCCGCGGCACACCACCGAACGAGAGGACCACCATGTAGTGCGGCGGGCATTGACGGCTCGCACCGCCACATCACGAACGTTAGCGCAGGAATTAGGGTGTGTTGCGCAACAACCTGTGTCAGCACGTACCGTTCGACGTCGTCTGCACAAGCGGGGACTTGTCGCACGGCGCCCATTGCTCCCATTACCATTGACGTTACACCACCGTCGAGTGCGGCGGCAGTGAGACGTTGAACGCCGCACCTGGGCTACGGAATGGCACGACATTGTCTTTTCCGACGAATCCCGTTTCTGCCTGCAACACCATGATGGTCGGATCCGCGTGTGGCGGCATCGCGGCGAGAGACTGTATGACGCCTGCATTATGCATCGCCATACCGGTCCGTCGCCTGGCGTTATGGTTTGGGGCGCATTTGGACATGACACCCGCACCCTCTGGTACGCATCGCCGGTACACTCAACAGCCACCGCTACATCTCCGACGTTTTGCAGCCTGTAGTCCTCCCTTACCTGCAGGACCTGCCAGCGGCCACGTTTCAACATGACAATGGGCGCTCGCACGTGGCACGCATCGTGCAACAATTCTTCACCGCCCACCAGGTGTCACTGCTGGCGTGTCCCGCCTATTCTCCCGATATGTCGCCCATCGAACACGTCTGCTCGCTGATCGGCAACCGAGTCGCCCGACAAGCACCAGCCTGGACCGACATACCCCAAGCCCACATCCAAAGCCTCTTTCGTTCGATGCCGCGGCGTGTAGCGGCCGTTTTTGCCAGCAATGGGGGCCACACGAACTATTGATGTCTGCGTATTCCGCAAGTCGCCCGGGCCTGTAAGCTCAATCGTTTCATCTTTGTATCTGTTGTTATGTGTCCAGTAAATCTGGCTTTGCTATCTCGTGTCCTTCTTGGTGTTGTATTTTGGGTGGCCAGCAGTGTAGATACCTCACTATAATAATATGACATGTTTTGCCACGTATTTCTGAAATACTTTATCATTCACGGAAGGAAAACACCTCTGTTGCTGATTATTTTGTAAACGTGGCTGCTTCGTTCAACTTACAATTTGAAAACAAATGTCAATTTTTTAAGTAAAGCAAATATTTAGAAAGACATTGGTCAGTGATCTGCTTTCAAAATAAACAGCACTTCGTACATTCACAAAAACGGTTAAATAAATAGGAATTGAAAAAGTCGGAAGAAATTAAAAATTTAATTTTATTATTAAAATGCAATAAATGGATTCCATAAAATTCTTTGAGGGGCATCGGAAAGATTATTAATTTTTGAGGTCGCGATAAAACAAAAAGATTTTGGTAAAATTTAGGGGAAATAAACTGAAATTGAATGCTGTATTCTAAAGCTACAAATAAAAATCAGAAGATAAAAAAACAGAATACGTTCTTCAAAAACACGGAAAATAAGCGTCATCTTTATCCTCGATTAAGTTGGAAAAAGAGGCTAGCCAATTTGAAGAAACTCTAAACAACATGATGAAAACAATTTAAGACTTACCACTTTTTCTCAGAATATGACTTTCGCTTTTTTAAGCGCATCAATGATTTTAGATCTGTTCCTTTTATTTTCTTTATTTCTTATCGTGCCGGAATTTGGCACTAATTCCGAGTATACCATCCCTTGTTTCTGGATTTGTCACCAAAGTATTTCGCAGAAACAAAGATGGGATGACACCTAATACTTGGGTGTAATGAATATGACTTTTGACTAGCTTCTCAAATTTAGTACATTAAATGCATTTCAACGGGTTTCTGTTATTGTGAGATGCGTTAATGCAAGTTTTCTAGTGCAAACTACACTGCCGGACAATTGCTAAGGACGGATGACAATAGCAACGACAGCAACCGTAAAATGGAAGGCAGGAAAATGTGGAAATTAGCATAAGTGCGGGATACAGTAAGACGTGTTGTGCTTATGCAAATTTTGGATTGCCGAACTTGTTCGTGACGTCATAGCGCTGGAAAGAGATACAAAGGATTTGACGCGTATTGACCGTTGTTGTTCAAACGCAAGGTTGAAAGGGAAAGAATCAATTGACGAGCTTGCAATTTTCAGTATGTCTTCCCGACATCACCTAGATGATTTTACGTGTGGTCGTATTATTGGCAAGATTGAAGAAGGGCGAAAAATAACAGATGTTGCCAGGGAGTTCGACGTCAGCCACAGTGTTGTTTCAAGGCTTTGGAAATCATTTCAAACAATTGGAGATTGTAGCAAACGTCACGGGGGAGGTCGTGTTCGCAGTACGACACCTGCAGAAGATCGGTACATAGTGCTATTAACACAAAGACATCAGCGCAGCACAGCTAGTGAGGTAGCAAATCAGTTTATGGCTGTTACTGGCAAGCGGATCTCCCGAAAAACTGTCGCCAGACATTTGCATGAAGGAGGACTATACGCCCGCCGTCCTGTTGTGTGCATCCCATTGTCCAGACGTCACCGTACCGCCCGTTTGCAATGGTGCCATCAACATCGCAATTGGACTTATAACGACTGGTCTGCTGTCCTCTTCTCAGATGAGAGTAGATACAGTCTATCATCTGATTGTCGACGGCAACTGATCTGGCGTGATAGTGGTACTGCATATTTTCCAGCAAACATACAGGAAAGGGATCGATATCCGACATGTAGTGTCATGATATGGGCTGGCATCATGATCAATGGCCGTACGTCCCTCTATGTGCTTCCAACTGGGACTATGACTGGCCAACGATACATTAATGATGTTCTGCTACCTCATGTTCGCATGTTCCGTGGTGCTGTCGGTGATAGATTCATTTTCATGGACGACAACGCAACATGGCATCGAATAGTCGTTGTCCCGGAGTGTTTTGAGAGCGAGGATATTTAACGCCTCGCATGGCCAGCACGTTTTCCAGATCTGAATCCCATTGAAAACGAGTGGGATGCTTTGGGGAGGAGTCTTACTGGTCGCCAATGCCCTCCAATAAACAAGGACATCCTCATCCGTGCACTGACAGAGGAATGGGATAAATTACCCCAACAGCTGCTTGATAATGTTGTACAAAGCATGACACGACGTGTGGAATCTTGCATCGCCCTCCATAGTGGCCATATTCCGTATTGACATCTTACGCCGGAAAGCTTGCGGACGGTAATTGCATTTTTTTCACGTTTACGTATTCTGCACAAAATGGCCTGTTTGTCCCTTGAACACGTTCCAAAGCCTTCTGAATTTCAGAGCACAATAAATTGTCTTTCTTGTAATGTCCTGGCATTCTGACATTATTTTATTTCACTTGGCATCCAACCACACTTACTTTTCATGCGCTATATAGCCGTTTATGATCCGTCCTTAGCTATTGTCCAGCAGTGTAGTAATTACACAGCTGAAAATTAAAGAAAATATACATAGCTATCCAAATATTTCGTTTCGGAAAAATTTGAAAATGAATCAAAAAGACGAATGTGGTCATAGAAATCTTACGAAGGCGGTACTTTAAAAATAGAGCTCAGACAACGGCATATGCAATTTTAAATGCAAATTTACAGTGACGCCTTCCAGCGGAAATAGCGGATCTGGAAAATAAAATAATATGTGGATTGTAGTAATTTCATCTAAAATTATATAAGTTCAATTACCTTTCTTCTAGTATCAGAGTTAGAAACAGAGATTTCATTTAAATGAAATACGAAGCTTACACCGGGTAGTGTTAATATTCTACACTGAGTGGCCACTTTATTATGACCACCTGACAGATTTAAGCAAATGAGCTATGGCTACACGCTGTTGCCGCCAGAGGGTGAGGCTAGTATAAAAAGGGAAAGGTTAGTGCTTGCGACAGTAGTAGAAGTGATTTTTGGGTGACGAAATGGGTAAAAAATTCGATTTGACGGACTTTCAACGTGGGATGATTGTAGGAGCTCGGAGCCGTGGAGCGAGTATCACCGAAACCGCCGCATTCGTGAAATGTTCCAGAGCAGCTGTTGTTAAAGTGTTTAAAGACTGGACTGTCAGCCAAAAAACTGGGTCTCTACGAGCAACGTGTGGTTGTCATCGACTAGTGACTGCTCGGGCGGAACGGAGAGTGTCCAGAGTGGCAACAGACAACAGAAGGGCAACAGTGCAGCAAATCACAGACCATCTTAATTAAGGATCCCCTCAAATGTTCTCTGCACGCACTATTCAACGTACACTGCATCGGATGCGATATGGCAGCCGAAGGCCTGTTTGAACACCTTTGCTGTCTGCAGTTAACAAGAGAAAACGTCTCCAGTTCGCACAGGAGCACAAGGATTGGACAGTCGATAGTTGGAAACAAATTATGTGGTCCAATGAATCATGTTTTCAGTTGCACCATGCCGATGGCCGAGTGAGAATTTGGCGTAAACAGCACGAAAGCATGGAACCCAAATGCATTGCTACAACCCTTCAAACTGGTGGAGGTAACGTTAGGGCTTGGGGAATGCTTTCTGGCATGCTTTCGGCCCTTTAATTCGTGTTGATCAACGTCTGACCGGCACATCATATCTGAACATCGTTGCGGACCAAGTGCATCCTGTCATGTGGATGGTTTATCCCAATGGCGATGGGCACTTTCAACAAGATAATGCGTCCTGCCATAGTGTTCGTATTGTACAGGATTGGTTTCAGGAACATGCCAGTGAGTTTACTTTGCTTATGTGACCCCCAGAATCTCCAGATCTCAACCTGATTGAGAATTTGTGGGATGAAGTTGAACGAACCATCAGACAGCTGGATCCAGAACCCTGCAATCTCACACTCCTGGAAAGTGCTATTCATCAAGCATGGTCTCAGATTCCACAAACCACCTATCAACATCTCGTGGTGTTCATGCCACGAAGAATCGACGCAGTATTAAAGGTAAAAGTTGGCCCAACGAAGTACTAAGGGGGTGGTCATAATAAAGTAGCCACTCAGTGTATATTCGAAAGCTTAAGAATCACGCGCAGTGTTTAGTCCACGCTAATTACAGCCACGGAATTACAGCTACTGAATGTTTTAGACTAGACATTCAGATTTGTATGTATTGCCAAACATATATGAAAACGCACGTGCGAGGGATAGACTGTTCTACGACATAGCACTATAAAATTTGGAAAGTAGGTGACACAAAGTGAAGTCATATACCCAAGCTCAACGCAATCAATGCCACATTGCAGAATGTCTTTCATGAACTGGGAAGACAAAGGCAAAAGACTAATGGAGATTATTGAACTCAGTGTTGCTGATGACGTGATCAGTTTTCATCCTTAGAGCTTCAGAGAATGATCCAGGAACTTGTTAACAAGATTGAAAAAGTGGGATTACAAGTGAACTTACAGAAAACAAAGCTGATGTACACAGACATGACATAAGTAAATAGACACCTGTCGTAATGTTTTTTTGCTACGTAGTGGAGGTTATATTTCACTGCATACACGAATTCCCTCAATTATATTTTGCAGGACAGCTTAAGTGAGTAGGTGACACCAAACGAATGTGGCAGCCACTGTGTGTTGGTAAAACGTGAAAAGAGCGATGTATTTGTTTTTGTTTATTCATTTGGAGGATTTTGACTGTTTACATAGTAGAGTGATTCTCGCCGAGTTTACATCTGGAGAGAGGTCGGTACTTGCCATTATCCCTCGAATATCCAGGAAAGCGACACCTATAGTGGTGGTAGTGTTCTGGTGTGGGCAGACATATCGTTAGACTGCCGTACCGATCTATATGTGTTACCACATGGAAACCTTAATGCCCAGAGGTACCGAGACGACATCCTGGACCCTATTGTTTCTCCGTACGCGGCCGCAATTGGCGATTCATTTTTACAGCATACGGATAACACCCGCCCTTACACCTCTCGCCTCGTGCACCAGTACCTCAAACAGGAGACTATAGTCCGTATGGAATATCCAGCATGCTCTCCCGATCTGAATCCCATTGAGGATGTCTGGGGTGCTCTCGAGAGGCGTACTGCTGGCCTCCAATCCCCTCCCCGAACCCTGCAGGGGCTCCGCACTTCTTTGCTTGAACAATGAGCACGGCTACCCACAGAACTGCTAGACACCATAATTAAAGGCATATCGCTGTCGGGCCTGTACTGTTGTTCAGGGTAACCACACTCCGTATTGAAGTACCTTTATTATTTCATCTTGATACCTATATTTCTGTATTTTCATACTTCCATCACTTATACAAAATGTAAAGGCATTGTATTACATGTTCTTACGTTTTCTTGTTGCATTTGGACTGATAAAGCTTACCATCAAATTTTTTCCGAATAGGTTGCAAACTTTTTGAGTTATCACATTTTTCCATTTGTTGCTCCAATGTAAAATTACAACTGAGATAACCAATTCTTCAGGCATCCTCAACCAGGAAAATGTAATTTTTTAAACTTTCTGAGGGGAAGTTGGAGCAAAGGCAATTGGAGTAGAGGCAATTGGAGTTAAGGCAATTCAGCCCCGAAATTTGTATGCTTGTGCAAATATTATTGCCAAATATTAAACCATGTTTATGCCACGTACAGAAAAACGGAGCAATACCGATATTTTTTAAAACGTAATAGATGTGGAGATATCGTGTGTAATGAATCACATAGGGATTTTATCAGCACGAACTTTCTTCTGGTTTTTCTTGCTCAAAATATGCAAAGACCAGTCGGAAGTCTTTCATATTTTTTCACGGTAGAGTTTTCGCACAGTGCGCACATGCTCGCTTAATCCACGCCCAAAGTTTGAGGAGTTGACTTCTCAATTAAGAATCTTATCTTTCGTTTGCAAGGTGATCTGCGGGATTTGCATCACGTAACCGGTCTTATCTTTAATAGTATGCATATTTAGTGTCACAAGATCTCCAGCTGGTCGTTAAAATCTAAAGCACATCTTTCTTTTAGTAATTGTTCGTTTATGAATTTATAGAAAATGCTTTGATAAAGTGAGAAAATAAAAACTGGCAAATATTTTCTTTTTTGAATGCGTGTAACGTATATTCTATTTTAACTTTCTTTTGAGTTTCTTCTTTTATGTAGACTTGAGTTCGTTTTCTTAGATATTTTCAAACCTTAAGGTGAACGTCTAGTGATTTTGCTTCCTATACTTCCAATGGGCAATCTTCTGTACACATTTTCTTCACAATTAATGCGTTCCCAAGGATGAAAACTTGAACATCGATTAAAATAACTTCATATTATAACTTGGAATACTTAATATTTTCTGGAACATAACCATAAGTATGGAATCCAACATTTGTTTGTCTACTGACGTCTTCAATGTACACGTCGCGCCATCTTTTTTCTGGTCTCAACACCACCAAACGAAAAGTTATTGATTTTTAATATGATTATGGTTATGTTTTAGAAAATATTAAGTATTCCAAGTTATAACATGAAGTTATTTTAATCAATGTTCAAATTTTCATCCTTGGGAACGCATTAACTTTGAAGAAAATGTGTACAGAAGTTTGCCCATTGGAAGTATAGGAAGCAAAATCACTGGACGTCCACCTTAACGTTATGTCTTTTCCCTCAAACGAGAATGATGTTGGCAACACACTGAGGTCGGAACAAGAGTGACGTATGTGTGGCCGGATAAGATCGACAGATAAAAAGGCAATGCAGCAGTCATTTAGGGGGATTGATGTTATTGATGATAGACGAGCTGTTATACTGTGTTTGGATGTTAAATCACTGATGCTGTATTGAGTACGCCAATAAACTGGATGTGAGTGTGAAGTACAGACCATGCAAGAAAAATAAACGTACTTGTAAGTATTACAATTGACCGATTTCTTGTAATGCGTATGGGTACCTTCTAATATTACATTGACCTTAGCACACATAACGTAATTATTGACGTAAGGACTAAGTTACAGCGGAAAGACAAATTACGTTATATGCGTACTGTATGATTAAAAGTATCCCGACACCTCTTTTGAGTAGTGGATTCGCCTAGATATATTACAGCCATGGCCCATACAGCAATAGAAAGACTCATGTGATCTGGCAAACATCGTAGACATGCATGAACACTAGAATAGTCCTTATGGCGAAGCTCAGTGATTTTCAACGAGGCACGGTTATAGGATGCATCTTAGAACAAGTCAGTTCGGGAAATTTCTGCCGTTCTTCATCTGCACCCGGTCAACTGTAAGGGGTGCAATGGTCTAAGCGATGGCCTCTGATCATTCGTCCGAAATGGGTCCGGGTTCGAATCCCAGCGAGGCATGGATGTTGTCTTTGTCTTACGTCACTGGCTCTCTCCCTTCCCGGGAACCAGTGACCCTAGATTAGGGACGGGCGACTGCTTATAGCCCATTGGGTTGCTCAAGGTGGTTGTTAAACCTTCAATGAAAAACATTAAAAGTGTAAGTGATGTTATTCTAAAGCGAAAAATCCTAGGAGCAACAACAGCACAATCGCGCCCTGGTACGCCACGTATCAGGATGATGAAAAGACCTGTTCCAGGTATTTGCATCATTATAACAAGTACCCTCGTAATCCCAGCTTTCAAAAAGTTTTTGAATCCCAGACTTGTAGAATTCCATGGGTTCCGATTCGAAAAAGTCAGTATAACAAAGTAAATTTCTCCGTCATTTTTGTCCACGCCGGGGCTCGAACCCGGCTCCCCTCATTCCGGAATAAGTCGCTCTACCAATTGAGCTACGCGGACGTTCGTTCTGACTGCTATCTGCCTTTATGTCGTGTGCGTCCTGCTGGCAGGTACGTCACATCCCCCCCAAAAGAGGGCCGGGGGCATGGCCCACAGGTCAGCCGTGACGATGAATCGTTGCAGGCAGCCATCCGCTGTAGAACGTGCACTTGAGAACTCCCAATCAATCCGGTGCGCAACGTCACACACATTTATTTTTCGAAGCGCTGGAGAAGAGATTCTCTGATTTTTCCTATCTCGCGGTGTGGAAAGAACATCACACCATTGCAAGATTTTGAACGGCCGGGTCATCCGGAAAGTTCGGGCGCTAATATAACGAAGTAAATTTCTCCGTCATTTTTATTCACGCCGGGGCTCGAACCCGGGTCCCCTCATTCCGGAATAAGTCACTCTACCAATTGAGCTACGATGACGTTCGTTCTGACTGCTATCTGCCTTTATGTCGTGTGCGTCCTGCTGGCAGGTACGTCACATCCCCCCCCCCAAAGAGGGCCGGGGGCATGGCCCACAGGTCAGCCGTGACGATGAATCGTTGCAGGCAGCCATCCGCTGTAGAACGTGCACTTGAGAACTCCCAATCAATCCGGTGCGCAACGTCACACACATTTATTTTTCGAAGCGCTGGAGAAGAGATTCTCTGATTTTTCCTATCTCGCGGTGTGGAAAGAACATCACACCATTGCAAGATTTTGAACGGCCGGGTCATCCGGAAAGTTCGGGCGCCATTATAACGAAGTAAATTTCTCCGTCATTTTTATTCACGCCGGGGCTCGAACCCGGGTCCCCTCATTCCGGAATAAGTCACTCTACCAATTGAGCTACGATGACGTTCGTTCTGACTGCTATCGGCCTTTATGTCGTGTGCGTTCTGCTGGCAGGTACGTCACATCAGACAGGGTTCGGTTCACCTCCTCAAATTTTCGAAATGTTTCCCTAGCAAGATGGTGTTGGAGGCTGCAAAACGGATGGTAGTCGGATGACGCAATGTAAGGGTAATTTTCTGGATGGGAACGTTTGTCTCATCCGAACTCCTGCAACTTGACACTAGTCATTGTGGCCGTGTATGGTTTTGCGTTGTCCTCCTGGATAACCACGCCTTTACGATTAAGGTGTGCTGGACGTTTATCTTGCAAGACCCTGCGTAGGCGCTGTAGTTCCTGAGAGTAGACCTCTCCTGTAATGTTTTTTATCGGTGGCAGAAGCTCGTAATGGATTATTGCTTTGCATATCCCACCAAACAGACAACAAAACCTTTTTGTGGGGAAACGTCCGGTTTAGCCACTACTGCAGCCACATTCCCTTTAGAAAGCCACTGACGTTTGTGTTTAATGACGTGGTAAAGAATCCATTTTTCATCTCGCGTAGCTATTCTGCGCGAAAACGGCTCCCTCTTTTCGCGGGAGTGCAAATGCCCACCCGTAGCTGCAGATTTTTTGCAGTGAACTCATGTGGTACTTACTTACCCAGTTTTGACACACAAGCAAAGTCATGTAGATGCATGTGAACAATTGAACGGGTTAAATGGACGATTGTGGCTAATTCCTTGAATGTTGCCTGTGGATTTTCGTCAACAGCAGCTCTCAAAACATCATTAACGAACTCAACAGGCGCTGCATATCAGTGAGGGTGTTGTTTTCCATTCGGAATTTCTGGAACCATCGTTGCCACTTTCTGACATCCATGGTACCCTGACAATACACGATATTGATGTTTCATGTCGATACAGTCACTGTGTGTACTTGGTCAAACTCATACAGCATAATGTGCCTGATGTGCTCTTCAGTCACCGCCATTTCCTGTGCAGTTTAATGGCTCAACTGATGCACGCACAACTCTTATTCTCTGTCTCAAGTGGCATGAAGAATTTGCCGCGCGATACGTCTTATCATGGCCGTGGTATACGTCATAGTCTGGTAGCCAGAGGGAGAAGTTCTGTTGGGCATGCGGGAAACGACATTTCATATAGGATGACCTGATACAATCACAGAGGAGGACCACCGAGTGCTAAAACAGGTTGTGCGACAAAATCGCCTGTCCTCAGTTGCAAAGTCACAAGTGAGTTCCAAAATGCCTCTGGATGCAACGGCAGAACCATAACGGTTCGTCAAGAGCGAAGCAGAATGGGTTTCTATGGCCACGAAGCAGGACACAAGCCTAACATAAGCAAGATCAAAGCCAAGCGTCTGTTAAACTGGTGAAAAGGTCTTAGTCATTCGACTCTGAAGTAGTGCAACGAGTTTCTATGGAGTTATGAATCCCTTTTCACCATCTGGCACTCCAACGAACGAGTCTGGGTGAGGATGTTGCCAGATAAAAGTTACCAGCGCGGCTGTGTTGCACCAAGGGAGATTTTGGTTGAGGAAGCATCATGCTCTGAGGCTATATTTTATGTTTTCGGTTGCGCCTCCTAGTTCTAAGGCTAGAGGAATCTTAATACTGCTGCGTCATATAATGACGTTCTTGACAAATCTGGGCTCCCAACAATATAGCAATAGTTCGTCGAAGGCCCTTTCCTTTAATAAAAGGACTTTGATCACATGCAGTGGCGTAAGTACCACCCCCGCTGCTGGGGGGGGCGAAGGTAACGAAGGGGCGTACTGCAGCTGCTAGTTATGGTTTGATGAAAACATTTGAACACCCACGATGATTATCTCAAAGATTCATATTTTCAAATAATGCGATCGCTCTCCAATCGCCCTGACTCTGAGCTGCTGAGGAAAAGCGCGGCCGCAGTTGGATTCCCGGTAGAGGATGTGGGAAAACTGTCAGATACCTAGGATTACGTGCACGACAGCGTCAACATTTATTCGCAGTAGCCGCAGATTTGCTATGTGTAAACAGGTGATTTCTTCAATTGACTTATTTTAGTTTTGGACAAAACATTGTCAAATCTATTACTTAAAAAGTTTAAACTACAGGGCTCTAGGTACCACCTTTACTTTTGCAGACACTCTCCCTGATTCCCTAAACCCTTCTCCCTCCCTCCCCCAATCACCAACACACACACACCCGGCGAAAAACGCATCCTCTCTCTGTTCGAAATCTTGGGGAAATTACTGTACTTAGGGGGGGGGGGGTGAAGTAGATCTAGCGGGGGGGGGGTCAAACGTTGTGCTAGTTACTCCTCTAATGACATGTGCATAGGAGAACGTTATTGGCTTGCACAGAGCCCAATCCTAACCCCATGGAACACTTTTGGGATGCATTGGAACCGCCAAACAACCTGACATCGGTGACCGGCCTGACTAATACTCTTCTGGAAGAATGGCAAGCAATTGCCGCAGCAATGTACCAAATGTAGCGGAAAGCTTTCCCAGGAGAGTGGAGGCTTGTGATAGCAGCAAAGTCTAGACGATTTCCAAAAAAATTCTTTCCTGCTACACGGGGTTTGTGGATAGGCAAGTGATCTGATACTTTTGATCAGATAGTGCATCCTGACAATCGAAACTGGATAAGATCGCAACACTAACATTAAAAGCATGAAATATAAGAAACTATGAAGATGAGCGTGTTTTTCGTAAACATATCGCCGATATTTGATTACTGAGAATATTCACTCAATAAAATCAAAAACAGAAAACCAGATAAAACATTTATCAGCTTTAAATCCCAATTCTAAGTTATTATGATTCTGCTTCGATGAACCGAATTAATAGCCCATTATAAATTTAGAATTTCAGTCGATGCGGATCCGAACTAATAATACGGATTTAATCCGAATGACATTAGTTTCATGCAGGTGGTTTATCGTTCTCTGTTGGAATATTCATAAAGCAGAGGATCGAAATTTCCTGTCCACTGCTAATCCAGGTAAATCACTGGTGATATATAATATGAAATGCGAGCTAGCTGCATTAGGTAATCACTATGTTTACTATGCAGCTTTGCACTTTGATAAGAAATGCATTTCTCACCAACTATTACTAATCCAAATAACAACCTTAACTTTCTCCTCTGGCGCAAATCTTAAACACGCAGTATCACAAACGCCTAAAGATGTTTCATTAAACCATTGTTATAGTTTCCTGTGATTTCACGCTTTCGAACGATCCTGTTCTCTTAATGGTTCTGTTAAATTTCTTGCAGCAAAAGTCAGAAGACGAAGTGTACTAGCGAAACTTAGATGCGAACGATCTGTTTTGTTTTCCAACCTGAAGATTGTACAGTATTTGTATGTGCTTGCTTGTAACAATACAGTTAGGTCAGAAGCAACTCTCTTATCATACGTTTAGATACCTGACACGACATATATTTTCCCGCGAAATAATTCTGTTTGCCTGTGTGTTATTGCTGTAAAAGCTCGTTTTGTCATTTCGGGAAATGGCGGCATGAGTATACTGAGAATGTTAATACACGGATCTTCAGCCATTTTTTACGGTCATGGAAAAAGTTTGTTCAATGTTGTTTAACAGTCAATGTTATTATTTTATGGGCTGAGTGTCTATCTAACTGATGAATGCAGAGCCCTTAGTCCTGATCGTTGCCTGTAAAAGTACATGGAAATTTTGTCCAACATTAACGTGACAAACGGGAAATCATGAATGACGGAAAATCCATACGACAGAGTTTAATGAGAGTTGTTACGGACATACATTTACACTATCTACCAACAAGTAATTGGACACCTGTGATAGCAAAGGAAAACGAAGTTTATTCACCTTCAATAGTTGGTGGAGCCTCCACGAGCAGCGATTACAGCTGCGACCCTCCGGGGCATACTCTCAACCAGGCGTTGTAAAAGAACACTCCCGGATGCCTGTTGAACCTCCTCGCGGATGTTGCCCATCGATTTGGTGCTGCTCTTTCGAATATCTCTGGCCAGCACCCGTCGGTCTCTAACTCCCAGTTTTGTGGTTCTGTTGGGTCGGGGCACATTCCGACAGTCACCTCTCATTTTCCACTTGCCAATAACGTAAGCCACTGTCGATTTTGGGTACTTCAACTCGATGGATATGTCACGTATGGATCGGCCATTTCTGTGATACCCGACGATTACACCTTTCTCGAAATTAGAGAGCTCGGAACTGCGTGGCAACTTGCATGCGACTGGTTGCGTTGTTGTTTCCCACACGATATTTAACGGCGGCGGCCGTGACGTGTATCAGGACCGCAGATATCTTCGATTGCAGGGGTGTCCATTTACTTGCTGGTAGATAGTGTATATCGATCACTCAGCAACACACAACAGTAAAGAAATGAAATCACCGCATGGGAAGGAAACATGCGCATTACAGCATAGCAGTCAAAGAGCAATTAAACAGGTGGCGCGTATTTAAAGGGCTTAATAGGCAGAGCGATTACCCCGAACAGCGATACAGCTAGCACAAGGAGCTCTTATGCCGTTAACAAGGATGTGAATGAGAGTTTCGAGCATTAGTGCTACTCCTCCACTAAGGCGTAGCGGAGTACCACGAGAGTTCTGGGGAGATACTGCAAGTTTTCAATTGCTTTTCCCAAGGCATCTTAGCCATGCTCCATCGGGATCAGGTCTAGCGATCTTACAGGTCTTCCATCCTGTGAATATCATAACTGTCAAAGTCTTGATCGACTAGCTGAGACCTGTGGGGACGGAAGTTATCGTCCATAAACAAGAAAATGGGGACCAAATGCTCCCCTAAAATATAGAAGGCCCCTGGATGTCATCCCTGTCCGGTGAAGTAGTTACGGCGCTGCATCCTGTAACGTGTAGCGGCGTGCTTCCATCTAACACGGTGCCAATCTAAACCAGTTGTCCTCCATAACCATACTGGCCAATTTCCTTAATGTTGGGGGAAGATTTCGTCTTCCCGCCAATCTCCTAAAGTCCATACTTCGAGAATCTTTGTTTTGGCCGTACCGCGGCTCGTCACTGAAGATAACACAGGCCCATTGACCAGGGGGTCCTGGGGTGATTTTGTCAGGCACAATTTAGACAGACCCTCTTGGGATGCGGCGAGTGGGATGCAGACCATTGACCATCTTGCATACTGACCTTTCTCGGTGAGTCTTCTGTAAATTGTTTGCCTTGATATCGCGGTTCACGTAGCAGAGGAGATATCCTGCGAGAGTTGCCAGGCTGTCGGCTCCCTATGGTGGTGAGCTGTTAGAGACAAATACCGGTTGTCTTGACTTGTTGTGGTGTCCTTGTGCCGGCCTTCTGGTTATTGTTCCGTTCTCCTGGTACTGTGTCCAGAGATTGGAGACCAGTTGCCTTGACACATTCTGCCGTCTTAGTACCCTAGTTTGCGATTGCCTTATTTCCAATCTATCGATGACTCTCCTCCAGAAAGAGTCTTCTAAGCGATGGTCCGTAGCCATTCTTTCTCGAACAGTCCAAACCAAGCTTCAATTGCCACCCCCACCCCCACTTAGAACAACGTTTATCAAGGTCACGTGCCTGTCAGCTCGATGTCGTAAGATCGTCATTTGCATATTTCCATTCGAGCTAGTTCAACGTTGTTTGGGTACGTCCACTTAGAGTTTCCCCTTGCACATGTTTCTTAAAGTTCTTTACACTCGGCGGTCTCGTTTTGGGCATATTCTCGAATTTGTATTTGTTACGTTAATTTTGGACACCAGTTCATATGACTCATGTGCTATATTAAAGTTTCCTTCTAAATCATTTGCTTCATTCAAGACTTGTAAAATCTCCCTTTAACAGCTTCGACGGTACTTATTTAGTGCGCAATACGTAATCACATTACTGCGAATCGATGTTATCGAAAGGCTTTAGAAAGAGTCACCTGAAAAATTCAAGTATTGTGAGGTAAAAACCCTTTAGAGCCTTATATTAGTTTAAAACGAAAGATGAATTAAATTCTTTCGCACTTGAAGCAGTGAGGACATCTCTATCCAACTACTTTCTGTATTAACTCATTATTCTTCAATTAACTTCTTACAGTATGCAGAATTAAATTACATTATTGGTATTACACCAAAATTAATAATAACACCACATACAAAAATAAAAAAAGAAACCGGAGTGGTTTTACTATTAGGAATACAGTTTTGGTAAGACGACCATTACAGCTCTAGTTTCAACAATATAAGATAGTACAGTAATTAATCAGAAATCAGGTTTGCTGAAACGGTAAGTACTGAAAAATGTAAAAAATCATCATGTAATGCCGAATATAATATAGAGCTTGCTATTGTTGGAAAACTTCCTGATCTGCTCTGTTTTTTTTACTTTAATCATTATTAATGTTTTGTAGCCACTACTATTTAATTCCATGAGTAATTTATCTCAAGCTATGGATAGTTTCAATTAACGAGGTACATCTTTAATTGATGAAGAATAGGAGCATATTTGACAGCTTGTTCGTCTAACACTTATCGAAAGTAATCGGGTTGTTAGAGGTACAATTATATTTTATTAAAGCAGGTACAAATTAACGAGCAATGCTACCATGTACCAAAAATTATTCCGTACTACTTTAATCTAAAATAATGTGTTAATATGTCTTTATTCCTTTTTTGTTCCTTTTGAAGTATGGTTCCCCAAAATTGGGAAGTTTCTACCACTCTCTGGACTTATTCGCATCAGAGGATCTCAACAATTGACTAATGAGGATCATCTGCTTCCAATTGCCTAGATCAGGGGTGGCCAAACCGTGGCGCATGCGCCACACGTGGCGCATTGGATGATTATAAGTGGCGCATTGCATCCTTGTGCTATACTTATTCTTTTGAAGCAGGCGCCATAACTGAGTTTATTCATCTTCATATTTTCAACACCTGAGTGCTCTCAGTTCAATTCATACAGCCTTCTTACTCATCAGTTCAGCCGATTTTTTTGACAGTTTACGATTGAAGGATGTGAACAGTGTGTGTGTGTGTGTGTGTATAAGGGAGAGAGAGAAACTGCGTGAGTGAGATGTAGTACGATTGAAAAAGGGTGTGATTCACCCAATAAAACGCTCTCGCAGAAACTCTGCTTCAAACTCCACGCCGTGCCGTGGGTGGCTGACCTTGGCAGGTCACCAGTAAACATCGCTAAGAAACATTACTTCAGAGCACTTTTTCCCACGAGTGCTGCGCCCTCTGACAGAAGAAACTCAGTGAGCCATCGTGGCGTGGAGTTTGAAGCAGGGTTTTTGCGAGAGCGTTTTATTGAGTGTACTAGCGTGGTTTTTGTATTGAGAGTGATTGAAAGACAGATTCAAGAATAAATATATAAGACGTTTGTCGAAGAAGAGCGCCACTACTGTTTCTTAACGCGAACATAGAATTCAAATCCCACATAATTGATATTCTGTGACTGTGTGATACGACGTACGTACTTGTGATCTGTTTGTTCTTTTTCAACATTTAGATTTTTTAAGTTTTGTATTTTTCTATTTTTTTTAAATTCCTTTTATCCATCACAGAGCAAAAGAAGCGCAGAAAGTGATAGTAAGCGTGAATTTAACGAACAGTGGGGAAATGAGTTGTTATTTATAGCAAATCCATCAGGAAAACCGTTTTGCATTGCTTGTGAAAGTACTCTTTCACATAATAGAAGACATGATCTTAATAGACACTATAAAACACAGCATCAGACTAACATAGAAGAAAAAATGAAGCTTGTTTTTGGGTCTGAGTTAGGAAGACAAAATATATTTGCTAAAGTAAGTTGTGAAGACTTGGCGATGACAGAAGCGTCATATGAAATTGCTTTAGCATTAGCGAAAAAAAAGAAACTTTTTTCTGACGAGGAAGAAATTGTGAAGCTTTGTCTGCAAATATTTGAAAGCCATCTTGGTAATAAAGGTATTGAAAGGAAACCAGACGAAATTGCTACATCAAGGCAGACAGTTACGAAACGTATCGAGGAACTCTCCGCAACTGGAAGATGTATCAGCAACTGGAAGACCTTGTCCATTCTTGTACTTTCTGTTCTCTAGCTTTGGATGAATCAACGGACACATGTGATGTTGCCCAATTAACCATTTTTATAAGAGGAATTGATGATAATTTTCATGTCTTTGAAGAACTTGCCAGTCTGAAGTCATTGCATGGTAAAACGAGAAGATCAGACATATTTGAAAAAGTAAAATTATGCCTAGAAAATCTAAAATTAGATTATAGAAAACTGATCAGTGTGTGTACGGACCGAGCGCTGTCAATGATAGGTAAAGTCAAAGGCACTATAACTTTGCTTGAAAATCTTTTAAACCGTCCTGTATTTAAATATAACTGCATTATACACCAAGAGCAACTGTGTTGGAAAACTTTAAATATGCAGCATGTTATGCTACCGGTTGTGAAATGTGTGAATAAAATTAGAGCAAGAGCATTACACAGACGAGAATTCAGAGAATACTGTCAATTGTTAGATTTGGAATATGGTGAACTTGTCCATTGTGAGGTACGCTGGCTTTCTAAAGGACAGGTTCTGAGTAGATTTTGGAAATTGAAAAATGCTGTTTCTAATTTTTTAGAACAGGAAAATGAACTACCTGATGAAAGAACCCTATTATTGGACAACAACTGGCTATTTGATTCGGCATTTTTAGTTGACGTTACTAGCCATCTCAATGATCTAAATTTAAAACTACAAGGGAAGAATAAATTGTTTCCTAGCTTAGTCAACAGCATCAGTTCATTTAAAATGAAATTAAAACTGTTCATCTCTCAGTCATAAAATGAGGATTTGACTCAATTTCCACACTTGAAAGAGCAGAGTGAATGTGTTGCGGATAATAGCAATTTGACCAAATATATTGAAAAATCAAGATATTGCAAGGGTCATTTAAAAGTCGTTTTCATGATTTTGCTAAAGAAGAAAACTGCATACTCGCATTTATAAACCCATTTTCACTTAGTGAACAAAACGTAATGCAGATGCCTAGTAACATACAAATGGAAGCGATTGATTTAAAAACAAATTCATTATTAAAAATGAAATTTTATGAGCTTTTTCCAGATCAAAATGATTCTGACATAATTAATTTCTGGCGTTCATTACCCTGTGAACATTTCCCAGAGCAAAGAAAATTTGCAAAAAATTATATATGTCGCTTTGGAACGACATACAGATGTGAACAAACATTTTCGTCCATGAACTTGATTAAAAGCAAAACAAGGTCGCGAATAACTGTTTCAAATTTGAAGAATTCTCTGCTGCTCTCAGTAACAAATTTAACAACAAACATTGAAAGACTAGCGAAATCCAAACACGCTCAAAAGTTTCATTAATGGTAAGTAATGACAGCTGTAATAGATATTGTTTTACATACAATAATTAAATCATTTAAAAATGTCGATTATGTCTGTAAACAAAAGAGATCATTTCTGACTATTGTAGATTGGTGCTCCCATAAACGTGTCTTTTGAACTGGTGTAAATTAATTAATTAATTTAATTGCGTGATTGAGTTATTCCTTTTCCTCCCCTAAGCGAAGAATGTCCTACCCCTATAACTATTTTTCAACCCCAAACTTGAGTTGTATGGCGCATCTGAACTCATACGTGAAAAAATTGGCGCATGGTATGTAAAAGGTTGGCCACCACTGCCTAGATGTTAGACCAAGCGATTTTGAAGAAATTTGCGTACGAATTTCGTTTTTTTCGAGTACAATACCCTTATCCGACCTAAACCTACTGATACGAGCTCGGATAACGGAAAAAATGCAGGACAATGAGGAAAAGGAATGGCGTGAAGGTGTAACTATTTCGAATTAAACTCAAGTTCAACACAAGTATGAAATCAAGTTTATTAATAGCTATCCTATAGTATAACTTGCATAATAGATTACGGAACAGTTACACGAAGAAGTGGATCTCAGTTAAATAAATTGAATATTGGATTTTAAATTAAATGAATGCAACATTGGATTTTAAACAATAATGTATTTTAAATTAAATGAATGGAAATTTTAGTATACTATAAAGCAAAACGCAAATATCGTTATTTAAAGAAAATGAGTGATTTAAGTTTTATTTCCCAACATCATTATTTTATTGTCATTCCGATTTGCGGGAACTATTATGTCATGATTAGTGAGTTCTTGTTGTTCGTCTTTTGTTCTTATATATTGTCATCATTAACTTTCGCACAGCCTGAAATTTGTTGTAACAAAGGTAAAAAGCTATAAAATTTTCTTTCGGTGTTTCTTTATTATCTTGCCAGATTATGCGGTTCAGTTCCTGCCCATGATTGTGAGATGCAATAAATAACGTCTCTTAGGTTCACTATTCTTTGATTATCTATCATACCATGTCCATCGTCTATCGCCTCAATGAGCGCAGTTTAAAGTTTGTGACTATATTTGTTTTAGCGCTTTTACATTACCCCAGTCAATAAGCCAACGCAATTAGGTGATATGCGGAAAAAGAACAATTAATGTCCTTTGTGTTTAGATCATTCACATCAAGATGAGGTAGCGCATTCTGAATGAAAACAACTGCTTTCCTAGGTAGCTTTACCGATTTCAAAAATGTTCCCCTGAAAGAAATATTCACCGAAAAACCAGCCTCAGAAAATATATGAATGGATCCATGCATTTTTCAAGTTTGTATGTAAAACTAGTAGTGCAGATGGTGCTAGATTTTTGAAAGCACGTGGTTTTGTGGTATTTCCAATAAATGTGAGTTTTAATTTGTTATTATCACTAGCGCTAACACAAGCAAGAATCGTCACTATTTCAAAATGGTATAACTATACTAGTAATCCGAATTTCTCGGTGTAGAGTAGAAAATCAGTTTCCAAGCTTTCGCACATCAACCAGACGGCGTTTTTCAAGGAAGGTAGACAGTCTATCTTTGTTGAAAAAAGCCATCTGGTTGATGTGCGAAAGCTTTGACACTGAATTTCTATTCTACACGAAGAAATTCGGATTAATAGTATACCAATACATCACAAAACGTCTCAGATATGTATCAATAATGTAACAATCTCTTATTTTCGTTACACTTTCAGATATATCTTACAATTACGTTTCAGCAACATCTATTTTGGAACATAACACTTTGTACATTACGGTTACGTTAAAAATAACATTCACAGATACTACTGTTTTATAGTTGCCATTGTACATAATTGCTATCTTAATGTTACATTACGGCGATAATTAAGATTTTTGGTTTCGGCAACGGCGTGGATGCGCATGAGCATTTATGCCATATCACCGAAGCACTCTCGTAGTCGTATTTCCACCTGCTACTGGGATATTTTTGGGGATACTGTCGTACTCGAGTTAGCTAGTTAGTTGATTTACTATTTCATATCTCTTTTTTTTTTTTTTGTGATTCAAGATCATCTGAAAGTAACTGTTTTGATAGTTATCATTTTTTAATTCTAAAATGCATTTTATAAAATCTAAGTAGAAAGCTGTGTTGTTGTATTAGTATACTATACCAGCATGTTTTTTTTTTTTACTTGAAGCTGAGAAATTTGATATCGGTAGGTATTTAGAGAAATGACGAATTTGATTTTCTTTCTTTTTTTCTTTGAAATATTTTCTATTCCACATGTATGATAGAAATTCGACAGCCTCATTCGGGACCGATTTTTAATTCTTTTGTTATCAATATATAAACGCCGCCACTGTTCCCAATGAACAGCAAACTGCGTTGAACTTGTGAAAACGTAAACAACTCGTAATACGACTGTTGTTTCTTTTGAAACAGCTGTTGAGTGGAATATTTTTTGTTGTGATTTTACAAAGTTTATTTAAACTATAATGTTCAACGTAGTAAATACGTAACAGTAATATGATGATGTCACAAATATCTTTCAAAAACGTAACAGTAATGTAACGAAATTACAAATATCTTTCAAATACGTAACAGTAACATGAAGTTGGTATGTTGAAGTTACAAAGATATTTCACTGTAACGTATTGGTTATGTTTCAAAGTTATGTAACGTTTGAGGACATTTTGACGTAACCGTAAGGTTTCTGAAACATTACTGTTACATTGCGCAACGAATCTGAAAAGTCTCAATGTTTTAGTGCTACGTAATTGTAACATATACGAAATATTCTGTGCTGTGTGGGTAGTTATACTATTTTGAGTATAGTTGGTGTATGATTCCTGCTTATTAATTCGTCATTGCTTCTTTACTTTGCTTACAGTCAAGAGCTGAAGCTTCGGCTTGGGAAACTACGGTTTTTAAAGGCAAAGTTTTATAGTTAAAGTCTCTTTTATCGCAGTTACTGCAGAGGGTGCTTCTAAAGTGTTTTAGCCAAACTTCGGAAACATTTACCGCCGATTCTGATGAAAATAATGGTGAACATGTCACTCACAAAAAAAAAAAGACACGCAGGTGGGCACGGTAATACCACAAAATCTATGTATACGGTTCGTGGGCAGCACGTTCAACACACCTGTCACACTCGTTATAGCGAACTCGCCCTTTTGCTGGTGATGGGACTTGAACTCACATCTTCCTACATCAGTGCGGCTGTTCTACCGATTGAACTACTACGGCAAGGCTTATCGCTGCAACTTGCTGGTTTGACTTGCCTCACCTCAGTGGTGCGTCACATATATCTTCCTCTTGAGAAAGGCTGGGGACAAGAAATAGCAGGTTCCGGGTCCACCGACAAACCATGCTTGAAGGAACTCTTTTTAGAAGAAGGAATTCTTATTAATTCCAGATGTGTGGAAGAATTATCGCGCTTTTTTTCCGAACCTCATTGCCAGATTTAACGTTCGGGCACCGAGATGGATAACTTGCTCTTTTTCCTGGTGATGGATTAGAACACTTCTTTCTACTCCGCAGAGGTTGATCTACTGATTGACCTACGCCGGCAAGGCGTATTGCTGCAACTCGCGGTTTTGACATGCGTCACCTCAGTGGTATGTCATAGCATGCATAATCTCCTTTTGCGAGTAAGAACTCCTAATATATAACCTTAGGCGTCTAGAAAGTATCAAAGTGACGGCTCCTTTGGTTCTTTGATAGAGTTGCCTAGTTGCAAAATTTTAAGAGAGCGCGATTCATAGTACTAACTTATTACAAAATAATTTTCACTGTGAGAGGGATGTATAAAGCAGTTGCACTTTAGTTCCATCTATCGCGTAATCTTTTAAATATGAAGGCATGAAAATAAGTGTACTCGCTTTTGAAAGATGAAGAGGATAATCGGTTCTCGTTTTCCCTAGCAGCGATGAACTTACTATTAATCTCTTTGAATCAAGTAATTTTAAGAAAGAACATTTAATTACGAACCAGATGCTTTCAATTGCACCTTGCATACTTTTTATACATAATTAGTCTTGCTCTTCAAATCACTGTTGTCTGTTGTACGTATTTGGGTGTCCGAAACAAAAGCTGCATCTCTGGCTTAGAAATGTACTTATTCCGAACCTTGCAATAACCTGTGATTATATTTCAAAGTATGCATTTTCGTGCTCAAGAGTTTATGCCCATCTTTTTGCAAGGTATTAAATACCAGCAGAGTACCATGCCTTCGGCTAACAGACGAAGAACTGTGATATTCGCGTTCGACGTCGAATCAGGGAAGTGTCTACCACTGAGCTGATAAGCTACCTCCTGAAGCGCCGGAAAGGACTAGGTCTGGGCTTCCGGCTAGGTGTGGCGGAGACAGATCGCATAAAGCTCGAGAAGCTTTACCTGGGTACAAATGGAGGTATGAGGCTCAGCATGGTTCTATAGATAGAGCGCCAGCTTTCGGTTGACTAAGTAGGACCTCGTTGTTTAGATTTGTCCTACAACATACAGTACATCTAGCTGCTTGAACACAGTTCGGTTTTGATGGCCTAGCCATCAAAACGAGCTCAAAATGTATCACACTTTCGTAATTTCCCCAAATGCGCAGTAGGTCCTTCTTCTCGAAGCATCAGCGTCTGTAGAATGGAAAAGCTAGTTTATCTGGGTGCTTCTACCGGGTGGGTTGCTTAGGTAAGGAGTGCATACTTCTCTTTCGCAGCAAATATCCTCTTGTAGAATTGAGTGTTAAGTACATTCCCGAGCAGTTCCTTGCAAACCTCTGGGACCATATTATGTGGAACCTTAATCTTTAGCATGTAGAACTTTTGATGCCTGTGCAGGTGATTACCAATGGCGAGTTTGGAAACGGAGAGATCGGCAGATAATGTGTGGATAAAAGGTTATTGAATTTGCTTAAAAAACCGTTATATAGCAAATCAACCACAGAGGGCCTTCACTAAATCGTTTTTCTCCAAGCTCATGTTGCCAGACGCACACATTTTTAAACCAAATTTTCCCTTTCCGAATTACCTGTACATCTTCCTTTTCGGCTTTGTACACCGCTCAGATTGCTTCAGCTGCTTTGACTCTGTAACGAGCTAGAATGAACTAACTTGAAGTTAACAGAATGGGCTGAAATGAGCTGAATAAATATCCGATGTGTAAGATGTGGACCGGACGTTAAAACAAGTGAACTTACACATCAGGAAACGTTGCTTTTTTTATTTGTTATTCAAAATGATCATTTAAGAGAAGGACTCACAAAAATGTTTTCTGACTGGTTACGTACTAAAGTAGCTATATCAATGTCGACGAAGTCAATAAAGTAGAGAGATGTTTGGGTCCCTTCTTTCTGCACAGAGTCAAGATGTCCGTGTTAGAAGGACTAGCTGTTCCCCATCACGTTTTAGGTCATGCAGCCGGGAATTAAAGACTAGAGGGTCCGCTTGTTACCAGTGATAGGTTTGTGGTAGGATCTGGTGAGATGAGAGGGGCGAAAGGATTTAGTTTGCAGTAGCTATCTTAAGACCCTGGTGCTGAGTCCACGTGCCCAAAAGTTTGACCCGGAGTGTCGGAAATTTCGGGCATATTTGGTTCAGACATCTCGTCCGCCGAGTTAAACCTTTGCTTATGGTAATGACGCAAAAGAACAAAGCTTTCAAACTTTATGGACGGTTTGCCGCGATAAAAATCCAATACTGGTTTCAAAACACGTGTACCGTACATGATGAACCGTACGCTACAAGATTTTCATACGGTATATAATATCGACAACACATCCCGCTGAAACTAAACACATTAGGGACATAAAGGAACACAATGTAAAAACTCATTTTCTTTCGGAGGCCTGAACGTATAGTGTAGCACCTTCTTAAAATTCTGGTTTAGCAGAACATAAAGTAGCTTCATCAAAACCTAAGGTCCACAGCGATTTGTGGAAGAAATCTCCTCTGCTGAAGTCATTCCTTTTCTCTGTTTAAATAAATTACGTATTTCCAGATGTAGAACACCGACTGAGTGATTTAGTCTCAGTGGTTTTGGGGAAGGAAGTTCAGATTGGGCAAAATACCCACTGAAAAACGCGTCCTTAAAATTATAAACAACAATAAGAATTTATACAGGTGAAGAGAGGCAATCGATTCATTTGCAATAACAACAACGAATAACAATAAACTCAAAGAGAACTTAAAACAATCAGCAAATGAAAGGAAACAGGAGTTACGATTAAAATACACGGGCGGAAAATGAAAAAAGAACACCAAAAAGGAATTGGCGTACGATCATGAAATTTACATATGTTAATGGAGTCGAGTTTACGTAGGTGTGATGTTAATTTCGGGACCAACCGGTTAGCGCTTACGCCATAGCACGGCGTAATATGCAAATTATCGTCGGTGGTATTTAAAGAGTACGGCGAAGTGAATGTAATCAGTCGTCGGCGTACGGACACGTGCGAAGTCCCTGAAGAAGCTGCAAAGCCTGGACATGGAAGACGTGTATGATTTCAGCAGTTATCGGACTTTGAGCGAGGTCGTCTAGTCGGACTCCGCGAGGCCGGGTGGTCGTATCGTCGTATTGCGGAGTGAATTGGACGGGAAGTATCGGTGGTGCTTTGATGGTGGAGTAGATGGTCCAAGGAACATTCCCACATGAGAAGACGTGGAACCGGGAGTCACAGACGGACTGATGAGCGGACTGATCGACGTTATCAAGCAGAACATCCACTGCGACGCAAATCCGAGCTTCCGTTGCACCTGAGGTGACTGTGCGAACAATCCGCAACCGTCCACTGGATGCAGGACTACGTGCACGTGTGCCTCTGGCATGTGTACCTCTGACTCCAGCCCACCGTCAGGAACGGCTGCAGTGGTTTCGCCAACGTCTGCACTGGAGAACGCAATGGCGATCTGTCGTGTTCAGCAATGAAAGCAGATTCTGCTTGGGAACCTCCGATGGCCGAATGCGTGTTAGCAGACGCATAGGGGAGCGTCTCCACCCTTCTTGCATCCGCCAGCGACACACAGGGCCTACACCTGGTCTCCTGGTGGGGGAGCGATCAGCTATCACTGCCGTACACAACAAGTGTTTGTACCGGGTACGTTAAACAGCACCTTCTACATCAACAACATCATTCAGCCCGCTGTTGTGCCATTTGTAAGGTCGCTCCATCGTGGTGTTTTCTAGCAAGATAACGCACGCCCACACACTGCACGTGCAACGCAACATGCACTTCAAGGTGTGAGACAACTTCCATGTCCTGCACGTTCACCGGATTTGTCCCCCATCGAGCACGTGTGGGATTTTATGGGACAACGACTTATCCGGTCTCCACGGTTAGCCACGACCATCCCCGATTTACGCGTCCAGGTTGAGGATGCTTGGAACTCAATACCCCAAACTTACATCCAACATCTGTACGACAGACTCCATGCCAGAATTGCACGGTGCGACGCAGTTCATGGCGGTTCAACCTCGTACTAACCATGTTACATGGAAATGTTATTTTTCAGTTTACCAGCAAATACAGCTGTATTTTGCCATAATGTTTTGATCACGTTATCCTCTGTATTCCGTTATTATGCTGTATATATTTCGTTGGTATCAGACGTCTCCTTCTTGGTGTTCTTTTTTCACTTTCCGCCAGTATATTTACCTCTTGCGCATATTTTGGACATCTAGATGATTTTCTGCTACGAGCACTTTTACCATCGTTCGACACCTCAATCATCTTCCGTTCAAGAGTGCTGCATGAGGTACTAACCTGAAGTTTAAGAATTGCGTATAGAAAAAAACAATGCATATTTTGAGAGCAAAGCTGCGGATAAATCAAAGAAGATTGGATAAATGTAGACTTCATGGAATCAAGAAAGATAGGAAAAACATCTCGTAGATCACGAAAATGCCAAAAGAGGATAACATCATTATCAAATAGATATATTGTTAGAAGTGGCAACCGTTTGCCAGGTGAAGTACTAGACTGGAAAGACAAGAAAAGGAAACGACCCATAAGACGACCAGGCGGGAGAGAGTGGATGATATTCCAAAGCATGCCGGAATGAAATGAAAGAAGATTGCTCCAGACAGAGAGTTGTGGAATATATTTGGGGAGACCTTCATCCAACAATGGATTAAGAATGGTTGTTGATGATAATTTTAGGTATTCTCCTTCACAAGGAATTTCTCTGTCCTAGCACCAGTCAAGAAATTTGTTTTTCAGAGTTTATAAGAACGAAATTCTTTCAAGAAAATTCAGAGCTGAATCTCAGCTTTAAAACATTAACACTATGAGCAGTTTCGTACAACACATGCATTTGCTTTTACGGAAATTCAAAAAATGTGTCAGTAAGCACTGTTTGAATACGATTTATTCAAAGGACCTATGCGCTCACGTGCATCATATGACAACAAAGATTTATGTAACAAACGATTTCGGAACTTCTTTTAAAAATTCATGACAGAACTAAACTTTTTTAAAAATGCATGAAAAAACTGAACTTTAAAAAATGCATGACAGAACTGCCCTGTAGTTCTAAAGCTACCTTGCGCACACATGTTACTAATCGGAATACCTTCCCATGCATTCCCTGTGCCCTTTCTCACCTTTTTATTTATTATTTTCAAATGTCCTCCAATGACTCAGTAATTTAATAGGAATGCGTTCAGCAAAAGCGTTACAAATTGTATCTACACCCAACAATTTTGATATGGATCAGTTCTTAAAAAGTATCGCAATCTTACCACCATGAACGTATGCTTTGTTATTTTATTGTTTCATGTATTCTGTAGAGCTCTACAAGATAACCGCTGCCTCGGGTCGCTGTTGTCTAAGCGTTGGCTTCTTCATCCGAGATGGATCCAGGTTCGGATACCGAATGAGGTATGGATTCCGTGTTTGTCTTTCGGTACTAGTTCTCACCCTGCCCTAGAACACCTGGCCCCTAAATTACGAACGGGCGACTGCTTATACACTATCTACCAACAACTAATAGAACACCCCTGCAATCGACGATATCTGCGGTCCTAATACACGTCACGGCCGCCGCCGTTAAATATCGTGTGGGAAACAACAACGCAACCAGTCGCATGCCAGATGCCACGCAGTTCGGAGCTCTCTGATTTCGAGAAAGGTGTAATCGTCGGGTATCACAGAAATGGCAGATCCATACGTGACATATCCAGCGAGTTGAAGTACCCAAAATCGACAGTGGCCTACGTAATTGGCAAGTGGAAGATGATAGGTGACTGTCGGAATAAGCCCCGACCCGACAGACCCACAAAACTGGGAGTTAGAGACCGACGGGTGCTGGCCAGAGAAATTCGGAAGAACCGCACCAACTCGATGGGCCACATCAGCGAGGAGCTTCAACAGGCATCCGGGAGTGTTCTTTCGATGAATACCATCCGTAAGGAAACCCATCTGCTCGGTTATCATGGACGTGCTGCCCCCCACAAGCCTTTGATCATCAAGTCCAATAACGCTGCTCGACTAACGTGGTGCAAAGAACGTCGACAGTGGACCGTTGAACAGTGGAAACAGGTTCTCTGGAGCGACGAATCAAGGTTCATCCTCTACCGTTCGGATGGCAGGGTCTGGGTTTGGCGTCTGCCTGGAGAACGCCTCCTGCCGGAATGTATTGTGCCAAATGTAAAGTTCGGCGGCGGTGGAATTATGCTATGGAGGTGTTTCTCCTGGTATGGCACGGGACCCTTGTTCGCAATCCCTGTTCGACTCGACGCCGAGACCTACTGCACCATTTTGGATGACCATGTGCTTCCAACGTTGTGGCAGTTTTACGGGGTGGAAAATGTTACTTTCAGGATGACAATGCCGCCTGTCATGTTGCGAGGTCCACCATGCCTTGGTATGATGACAATGGGGTTAATCGAATGGACTGGCCTGCGCAGAGCCTGGGCCTTAACCCAATCGAGCACCTATGGGACGAGGTGGAGCGTCGACTTAAGGGGTGCCCCACCGTCCGAAATCGGTGAAGGAACTGACCTGTCTTCTCCAAGCCGAGTGGAAGAAAATACCACTAGCCGTCGTACAACGCCTGGTTGAGAGTATTCCCCGGAGGTTCGCAGTTGTAATCGCCGCTCGTGGAGACTCCACCAACTATTGAAGGTGAATAAACTTCGTTTTCCTTTGCTATCACAGGTGTCCAATTACTTGTTGGTAGATAGTGTAGCTCACGGAGTTGCTCACGGTAGTCGTTAAACTCCTCTTCCACACTCACCCCCAGATAAAAAAGAAAAAAAAAAGATAATCATTTCCAGAACCTATTTTCACTTCGGCTTTGGGTGATGTATTTTGCTGAACACAAATCCACAATTAAGTCACGTAATGGGAAATTTACGTGTAAGAAAAATCACTAAATATACGAACAATCTTTGTTGGTTATTTCCAATAGCTCGGTGGTCTGAGCGATTGCCTCTGATCATTCGTCCGTAAGGGGTCCGGGTTCGAATACCGGTGAGGCATGGATGTTGTGTTCGTCTTACGGAACTGGATCTCTTCCTTTCCTGGAACCAATGACCCTAAATTAGGGATGGGCGACTGTATATACTTATACCTCATTGAGTTGCTCACGGTGGTCGTTAAACCTCCAATCAAAAAAAAATCTTACGCCATCTAGTAGAAAGCAGTACCTTAGGAATTTAAAAGTGGATATACGTTGCCGAAATGCTAATATATATAAGGTATGTATTTACACCATCTAGAATAAGCATGCTACCTTACAGCTATTTGAATTAGTATCTAGGAGAAAATAAAACGTTTCAAGTCCAATTATTTATTTACTCTATTTAGGTGAAAACCGTTCTTCAAAAAAATACAAACTGAATAAACAATTTTGTTTTTGGTTTCGGATCTACACTTTGACGAACGGACAGACAAATGGGTTGACGAAGGGATACTAAAAGCACATATCACACACGAATCAAACGACTTGCTGAAACAGCCAACACTTTTAATCGTCATACTTCAGTGGATGTTATTTACTGCGCAAGGAACCAAGCTTACAAGCTTCGCTGAACAAACAACTGCCAGCGACGAGCCAAAGAAAGAAACATCGTGCCCGCTAGATAGAGTTAATATTTTTCGGACTTTCTTTTCCTTTATTTCACCTCTGACAAAAATATCGACACATCGGGTTCTGCAAATCGACAGTTTTCTCTCACGTATGAAGTCTTTCAATGAATTCTGCCGTAGAATGATGATTCGTTTAAAATGATATTCGTTTTTATATATTCTTTCGGAAGATGAAATCATCACTAATAGCAGTCCATTTACTTTTCTGCTGGCCAGACAAGCATTGCAAAAAATGATTGGTTTTAATTTTGTTCGTCCGCCTAACTACAAGATATCTCCACTCACCAAAATGACTGTAGCAGTTTCTCCAGCTTAGGAAAAGGTGTAAATACTAATGATATTAATAGTATTTGCTCATTTTTCAGCTAAATAATTTTTTGTCTTATCATTAAACAGGGGTGTGGTCGAGGCTTGAAGGGGCCTGACGCTACCAGGCCAGTCTTTTATCAAGAAAGAGACATCGTGCCCCGTTAATATTAGGCGCCAGGTTATTTTTACCTAACTGAATCGGACTTATTTAAATTTATATATTGAAATCCATCTTTTTTTCAACACAAATAATTTTGCTTAAGTTTTTTCTTTTTCTTCTTTTTCTCTTCACCCGCTGTTTTTTTTTTTTCATTATGGTCGCTATGCATAAATCCGTCGATCTTTTTTGAAATGTAACCACCTCATAAATAGCCATTGAAGTGAGTACCAGATAACATACCTGCTGGAGTTTATTACGCATGCGCCTGTCTTTGGAGCGTTAGGCCATTTCTTTTTTCAGGACTCCACCACTGACAGCCAAAATGCTTTAAAGTTGAATGGAATTGACGTTAACAAGGCCAGAAATTTGCACACGCTTCTTAGCTTTACGTGTTGTAGTATCCAAGTGGTGCAGATATACACTGAAGAGCAATTGAATTAGAGATACCTGTCTAGTAACTTGTAGCACCACCTTTCGGCCTGATGACGGCGGCGATTTGTCTCGGCATGGACTCAACTAGACACCGGAAGCGTTGGAAAGCCATACGGATCCACGACCCCTGAACAAGCTCCCACAGTTCACGAAGATTTGATGGGGGAAGGGGGGAGGGTCAGAGCCTCGAACATCTCTCTCTCTATGGCATCCCAGATGTGCTCAATGGGATTGAGGTCAGGTGACCTAGCTGGACAAGGAAGCGAAGTCACGTCGGTGGAGTGTTCATCCAACAATTCGGGAGCTGCATTGTCTTGTTGCCGGATGAGGTCCCGAGCGGGATGTTGAAGACGCACAAACGGGAGCTGAATTGTCTTGTTGCCGGATGAGGTCCCGAGCTGGATGTTGAAGACGCACAAATGGGAGCAAATGGTCGTTCAGGATATACCGGTAACGTTGACCTGTGAAGGACAATGTCACACGTACCAGGGATCCCATTTCAGTCCACGTAAACAGTTCCCAGACGAGAATGCCACCCCCACCAGCTTGAACAGTACCCTGCTGGCAAGAAGGATCCATCGCTTCATGTGGTTTGCGCCCTACTCGTATCCTGCCATCCGCATGTACCAACGTGAATCTCGACTCATCAGTCCAGGCAACATTTTCCCACATGTCTAGGGTCCAGTGGCGGTGTTCCCGCGCCCATACTAAACTTTGCACCCTGTGATGTGCGGTCAGCAGCGATACCTTCGTGGGACGATGGCTTCTGTACCTCATAGCGAGGAGATGGTTCTGGATGGTGTAGCTGCTTACACGTTTTCGTGCACCAGCGTTAAATTGCCGAGTGATTTCTTGCACTGTGACCCGTCTATTCGCTGTTACAATCCGAGCTAGCCGACGATGACCGGGCTCATCCACACGCTGTTCTCCACTGCAGTTGCACCTTGCTAGGATGGTTTTACCGGATTCGATGTACTCACAGTGCACCCGTGACACAGTGGCTCGTGAAAATCTCAGTGCTTGTACGACTTCCGAGATGGAGTGACCCATTCCTCGGGCGCCGAAAATTTGCCCACGATCAAATGCGCTTAGATCCTTTGTCTTACCAATACTGCGTCCGACTCTTACTGATTCTCGTCGCATCACTCGTTATATTTTTCCGTTTACAGGGCCGCCCGCAGCGCCACATTAGCATAACGCCAGCTGTCTCTAATTCAATTGCTCTTCAGTGTAGATCGTAAAGTTATTCTGCTTCTGTGTCCCACATATAATGTCTGAAAACACACACATGCGGTTCACAAGAGTGAGAAGAGACGGCAATTAAAATTACTTCCTGTACCTGGGTTGTAGCACCCGATAATCAATTCGATTTTGATACAACAAAAATTTGGAAGGATTTAATCTGTTTGGCCGGAAAGGATTCAGGCTCAAAGTAAACAGGCAGCACAATCTAAAAGAAAATCATCGGAAGGACTTAGCACGAACACAACATTTATTTAGTTAACATAACATTTGAAAACTGTAGAATGACGTTGATATAAATACCCAGAGAAAGAGGGGCTTCAAAAGACATGGCCCTTTGAACTCTTTATCTAGCTGGAATGAGATAACTCGAGTTTAGCAAAATGTGCTGAATAAGCAAGGAATATATAGATATTATCATATGTATATACTGTCTAAGAAGAAGGTTGAACGCGGTTGGAACAAGTGAACCCGCGAATCAGAACGCGTTGCTTCCCGCATAGCATTGTTATTCAAAGCAGTCATTTAAGGGTAAGATTAACCCTAATCCTTTCTGATGGATTACCTGCCTAATGGGCTATAATACACATCTCTCTCCCAAATCACCAAATCGTGAGAAAAACCAATTGCTGTCAAAGGATATCTCCTCTTCATGGAACATTTGGAGCTCAGCTTTCACTTCTAAACTGTGTCTGAAAGAGTTTTGGAACATACACAACCCCTTTAAGTATTAATGTCAAGCTTTTTTTAGCTTCTTATCTCTCCTTCGGTGACTTATTTTGCGGCTTTCTGCTCAGTTTCGTCTGTTTCTATAGCCTACCCTGACAAATCAAAGACTCACGCATAGTTTTCCCGTTATAACGAAGTAAATTTCTCCGTCATTTTCGGTCTACGCCGGGATTCAAACCCGAATCCTCTTATTCCGGAACAAGTCGCTGTACCAACTGAGCTACGCAGACGTTCATTCTGATTGCTATGTGCCTTTATGTCGTGTGCGTCCTGCTGGCAGGTACGTCACACCGTCCTAGCAAAGCTCGTCTCATAACTGCAGAATACCGTTTGTGTGAAAATGCACCATTTGACTGACGTCCTACCGCCTCTACTGGTACAACGTAATCTGATGCCCTTGCGCAAAATAGTAAAACTATATTATGTGATCAAAAAGCAAAATTCAAACGTTTTCATTTGTCTGTGCAGCAGCTATACTACTTGGGCTCAGTTCCCTACTTAACAAGTGTTTGCTACCAACTCAAGAGGATGAACTACGGTGTCGACGTGATGTCTCCTGCAGCTTTGTATACCATGCTTAAGAGTAATACTGATCCCCTCTTTTCAACGAGGCAGGTGTTTATAGAATCCCTCTACAATACCCAACGTCTTCAAACGATACTAGATCGGGATGACCAAGCACTCGTTTGGAATTAGAACCACCGACTATAACACAGATACAAAGAACGGCAAAACAACCATTGCCATATCCAGAGAATTCAAACTGATGTCTGCTGCTCCTACGTGGGATGATATAAAGAAATTTGCTCCCTACTTCAACCGTAAGTCTACAGCCATTCGAGAAGTTTTGTAAATCGTTATCAAAAGTGAGGCTTGTAATGATAGCATTTCCCTAGAGTTATCACAAATTTGGAACCCGTTTCCTGTTTTTCAAACAACGCATTTTTCCTTCCAAGATACCGCGTGTACAACCAACGTGTGTGCTGCCTCGTGTCTTCGAAACAAAATTCAAAATCACATTCGCATCTATTCGTTTTTTGTCTAGTAAAGTCACTGCGTTCAAACTGTTGAACAGTTCTATTACTCAGATTGCAGTTTTCTGCCTACCTTCTTATAAAGAGCCATTTGGTTGATGTGCGAAAGCTTAGAAAGTTTATTTCTATTTTTAAGGCAATAAATCGGATTACTAACATAGTTTTACTATTTTATGTTTAGTTTTTGTAAAGTACCTTATTACCGATTGGCACCTTGATTTCTCTTCGAACTGTTTACATATTGTTTTGGTTACTCTTTAAGTATGAATATTTAAGCTGCTTACAAACTTAAGGTTATGCTTGACTTGTTGTTTCTAGTAGATGAAAACTTTATGGTTTTAAGCTTAACTAAGCACTTACAAATATTTTTAAAGGCTTGTATATCTTTAAATTTAAAGGTCCAGAATCAGTGAGTCTGTAAGTACTACTTACATTTCAATGTCCCGGCTTTGATTCTCCAATTGGAATATCATAGAAGAACAACGCTGAAAGTAATTCTATTCCCAAAGATAAGTGCTGATGCAGAAGGTGTTCAGAAGGTAATGGCTCCCTTTTTGTATACAAGTCCATTGACAAGGTATCGAATTTAAACCAAACAAGAACAAAGCTCAGAATTTCTATTTTAATTCACATATTTTATATTTCTGTATAGGCCCTAACAGTTTCGACTCAGATACGACAACGTTTAATAAGTTGTTTTACTAACCAGTCTCTGTAAAAATCTTCAGGTTATTCTCGGAACCAATTCCTGGTATCGGCCTTAACATCTTCATCACAGGTGAACTGAATTCTGAATTCAGTTCATTTGAGACATCTGATTTCCTTTCAGATGTCTCTTGTGAGCAGAAAAGAACCAGAAGTCGGACGGCGCCAAATTTGGGTGTAGGTACAGTGTTCAAGAACTTCAAACTCGATTTTCCGTATGGCCTCTGAAGCTAAAGTTCTGGCGTGGAGTTTGTCGTTGTCGTTTTCCGGAATCATTGGGTTTTTTTCCTTACATACGCGGTTTGTTCTTTGTTTTAAGTTTTTAAAGATTTAAACATAGCTCTCAGAGTTGATAGTAGTGCCTTTGACCACGTGCTCTGATGAATACTTACTCTGTAGTCACAGAACACAGTGAGCATGCACTTAGAGACAGAAATGTAAGTTTTTAATTTTTTTCACTTAAGCAGAAGATGGCTGTCGGTATTCCCCCGACCGATGTTTTCATTTCCGAGTCCTAATTATGAACTCAACTCTCATCACCAGTATCAATGCTTTGGAGAGAATCACTTCCATGTTTTTAATCGCCAGCAAGCAACCTTTGGCATGAACATAGAAACAAATCCGTAGGTTTCTATTGGTGTAGCCGAGCTTTCGCACACAAACATGTGACTTTGTCAAGGCTGATTAAAATCTAACTAATGCGGAGAGAATCAACAGTGATCGTTAACATTTGAAAATATATATACATACATATACTTACATTGAGTTAAGCTCACATTGTTCAGAACGGGAAAAGCGCGAGACAAAATCTCAACAAATCAACATAAAACACAAAGCAAACTCGGTCTTAACATTTCAAGAAATCCGTCCAGAAAGGGTGCAGTTCTCGGGAAACAGTATCGTTGCATGCGGACGTAGTTGTGAGGATTTCAACTGATTCTCTGTAGGCGGTCTCAAAGTGAGTGGGGTATGGTGCTATCTGTTTGTCTCTTGTTGACTGTGGTATTGCATTTCTTAGGCAAACTTCTCTGGAGAGGGCAGAGTTGAGGGCCTCGTTTCTCACGTTCCTTTTGTGCTCTGTCATTCTGGCACCAAATGATCTTTTAGTCATCCCTATGTAACACTTTTGCGTTTCGTCAGGATATTCTAGTGGAATGGAGTAAACACCAGCTTTCCGGTCATAGCAAACTTATCTCATGTGGGAGAGGATATTCATAACTGAAGTAGCTGTTCTAATGCCGATGTCCATTTCTAGCTTCTTTAAGACATTTTCTATAAAACACATGGAGCTTGGGATGTATTGTAGTGACCCTATATAGTCTAGATGGCGCTTGCGGTTCGGAACATTAATGCGGCTCTTCGCTTTATCGAGGATCGAAGTTGTGAGTTCTCTCCTAAAACCGGCAGATGCTGTTTGATTAAAGGTGTTTCTAATTTCTACTTCTTTGGCTTCATTATCTGAAAAAAAAATGGATTGCTTTTCTTAGATGGGTTCGGAATACGCTGGTTTTATATTCTAAAGGTGAAAATGTTTCATGTCTTGATTTCTTCATTTCAGTCATTTGATGATGAGGTACTCAACGAGCACAGACTTTGTTGTAACCTAAAACGTTAACATTTTCTTTGACACTACAGCAAGTAACTGATGCTCAGCTTACTTGCTGTAGTTCTCTGAATTATTCGTCAATTTTCCCTGATGAACTCATCGGCGTTTTGCCTGTTCAAATCGCAAGTTGTGATTACGGGTCTCCCACTCCACGGCTGATCCTTTACTGCCAACATTCCTCCATTGTCCTTTGATTTTCGTACCCAACAACAAACAATATTTATCTCCAAAATTCCATAAACTGCCACTAATCTACCGTGATTTTTTTCTGGATATACATTATTCTAGAGGTACGAGTGCGGATACGCCGATTAATAATAGAGACTATGGTACCTGAATTCACTGTTGGGAGGGAACAGGCTGGCAGCAGCCGTGTTACGTTGTGGGCGATGTTTTCTTAGGACACTTTAGGCCCCATTATCCCAATAGCACAATCTCTGACAGCTATCAGGTATCTGGGCATCGTTGCAGACCAAGTACACCCATTCATGGTAACTGTGTTTCCTGCTAGTGATGGCCATTACCAACAGGATAATGCCCCATACCACACTTCCATAATCGTCAAGGAGTGGTTCGAGGAACATACTGGTGAATTTCTGTTAATGCTCTAGCCTCCAAATTCCTCTGATATGAATCCAATCAAACATTTGTGGTTCGACTGGGAACAGCGGGTTCGCGCTAAATCACCACTACCCCGAATGAAATAGAGGACCTACTGTTTACATTATGGTACAAGATACCGGAGAATATCTATCGCCACCTCATCGAATCGATGCCTCGACGAGTGGCCGCTGTTTTCCGGCTAAAATGGGTCCTACAGCTTATTAGGTAGGTTGTGAGAATGTAATGGCTCGTCAGTGTAACCCAATGTTATCAATGGTATCGGAGGACCCAATGTTATCAGTTCCTAAATCGACTTTGCCTAGTGTTGCCAGGAGCCGCGAGAATTTAGTCTATGTGAAATGAAAATCACAACCTCGTTTAATGGGAACACTTTCGTAGCTTTTGTAATAGGTGGGATGAAGGCTATGGATTACCAACCACTGCTTCAGGACAATCTGCTGCCATGTGCTGATGAACACATGGATTCTAACACTGATGATCCATTACATTCTCACAACATACCTACAGAAAACCGTACATGGGAGTGTTTTTGAAAAACGGCTTCAATGTGATGGAATGCCCATCTGTGTCACCTGATCTTAATTCCATGGAAAATGTATGGGGTATTCTAGCAAGGGCGGTGTACAGGAACGCTAGGCAGTATACGAATATTACCGAACTAATGGCAGCAATAGTTTTTAAATGGGCTGAAATAGAACAGAAAGTATTATAAGGATTAGTATATTTCATGCGCGATAAAAATATTACGTTCATTAAGACCTCTGGTGGATATACTGGCTACAAAGTCATGTGGTGCTACCATTTTGAAACACTTTTATTTTGCCAAAGGTAGTAAAAAAGAGGTTATTCTTTTTCCTGTTTTTTTTACGTTTGCATCTGTTTTTTTTAATAAATGGTTGGTTCTTTTCAATCATTAATATTACTGTTGTGTGGCTTTTATTGTTTTTTACTCCGCTATGCTTGAAATAGTAGGCGGTCATATCTTTATGAGACATAACGTAACGAGATCTTGAATTTCCAGAAGTATGATATTACTAAGTTCTAAATAGTTTTCGCAGGAAAACATGAGGTTTCATGAGCGTATTATGACATAACCCTTTGTGGTACAAACGAAAACAGAAAAAAAAACGTATCATCAAAGTTGAAAAGATATTTTATTTTTCAAAGGAAAACTTTACTATGGCAATTTATCTTGAGTACTGAATATTGCTCATAAATTCCATCTCGCATTTTAAAGCAAATAGAACATTTATACAATTTTTGTCACTTGAGTAGTGGAAAAGTAATATTCTCTTTAAAGAATTCATATCTTAACACGCTGTATCAATTTTATCTGCATCTACGGTCCCAGGAAAAAATAAAAATAAAAAATGACAGTCATACTTACGAAGACCTAAAGCTACGCTTTCTTTTTTTCTTTTTTCGTAATTTGTTGAGACGGTTGAAAAAAATGTTTTTGCTCCTAAAAAAGCGCGCTTTCGTGCACCATAAAAGTTCAGATATGTTTTGGGGTTCTACCTTTATGTAGCCGCCGCCTCAAGCTTCTGGCATAAAAAGAAGCAACTCCATGAAAAAGCCGTCTTATCTATTGAACCGAAATTCTATAGAACTGCATACTCAGATATCGCAACTCTCCGTACAAAACTAGCTGGCGCTTTTCTTCGCGAAACATCTGCCGAATGCAGGGATAAGAAATAAAAACAGGAAAGTTTTTCTGTCTTTTTTTTCGTTTTGTAACAATACACGAAGCATTTTGTGACGTTCAACTACTGTATGTATATCGCTTGGAATAAGTAACGTTGCAGATCTTTACTTCTGCATTTTCTCTGAAAAAAAGTAGAAGCTACTACTACTAGTTGAGGACTTACCTTACAAAAGCAATGCGCTTGAAATGGGTAGTACATTTAAATTTTAGCAAGTCTTGTTCCTTCTGGAAAAAAACCTAGCTCCAGTAGATGACTGCTGAATTTTATTGGTTCAATGCTTAGATTTTAAGAGGTTGAATTTTATCAATTATTAATTTTGATCAGCTGTGAATTTTTCATGATTGGCACTTCAATTTGCGTGCTCGCCCAGTTCTCCTAGATACTGACCGGTGAGATATCTGTCCGTTTTTAGGGCATTGGCAAGTCTTGTTCCTTCAGGAAAAAAACCTAGTTCCAGAATTTTTCATGATTGGTACTTCAATTTGCGTGCTCGCCCAGTTCTCTTAGATACTGACCGGTGAGATATCTGTCCGTTTTTAGGGCATTGGCAAGTCTTGTTCCTTCTGGAAAAAAACCTAGCTCCACTAGATGACTGCTGAATTTTATTGGTTCAATGCTTAGATTTTAAGAGGTTGAATTTTATCAATTATTAATTTTGATCAGCTGTGAATTTTTCATGATTGGCACTTCAATTTGCGTGCTCGCCCAGTTCTCCTAGATACTGACCGGTGAGATATCTGTCCGTTTTTAGGGCATTGGCAAGTCTTGTTCCTTCAGGAAAAAACCTAGCTCCAGAATTTTTCATGATTGGCACTTCAATTTTCGTGCTCGCCCAGTCCTCTTAGATACTGACCGGTGAGATATCTGTCCGTTTTTAGGGCATTGGCAAGTCTTGTTCCTTCTGGAAAAAAACCTAGCTCCACTAGATGACTGCTGAATTTTATTGGTTCAATGCTTAGATTTTAAGAGGTTGAATTTTATCAATTATTAATTTTGATCAGCTGTGAATTTTTCATGATTGGCACTTCAATTTGCGTGCTCGCCCAGTTCTCCTAGATACTGACCGGTGAGATATCTGTCCGTTTTTAGGGCATTGGCAAGTCTTGTTCCTTCAGGAAAAAAACCTAGCTCCAGAATTTTTCATGATTGGCACTTCAATTTTCGTGCTCGCCCAGTTCTCTTAGATACTGACCGGTGAGATATCTGTCCGTTTTTAGGGCATTGGCAAGTCTTGTTCCTTCTGGAAAAAAACCTAGCTCCACTAGATGACTGCTGAATTTTATTGGTTCAATGCTTAGATTTTAAGAGGTTGAATTTTATCAATTATTAATTTTGATCAGCTGTGAATATTTCAAGATTGGCACTTCAATTTGCGTGCTCGCCCAGTTCTCTTAGATACTGACCGGTGAGATATCTGTCCGTTTTTAGGGCATTGGCAATTCTTGTTCCTTCAGGAAAAAAACCTAGCTCCAGAATTTTTCATGATTGGTACTTCAATTTGCGTGCTCGCCCAGTTCTCTTAGATACTGACCGGTGAGATATCTGTCCGTTTTTAGGGCATTGGCAAGTCTTGTTCCTTCAGGAAAAAAACCTAGCTCCAGAATTTTTCATGATTGGTACTTCAATTTGCGTGCTCGCCCAGTTCTCTTAGATACTGACCGGTGAGATATCTGTCCGTTTTTAGGGCATTGGCAAGTCTTGTTCCTTCTGGAAAAAAACCTAGCTCCACTAGATGACTGCTGAATTTTATTGGTTCAATGCTTAGATTTTAAGAGGTTGAATTTTATCAATTATTAATTTTGATCAGCTGTGAATATTTCAAGATTGGCACTTCAATTTGCGTGCTCGCCCAGTTCTCTTAGATACTGACCGGTGAGATATCTGTCCGTTTTTAGGGCATTGGCAAGTCTTGTTCCTTCAGGAAAAAAACCTAGCTCCAGAATTTTTCATGATTGGTACTTCAATTTGCGTGCTCGCCCAGTTCTCTTAGATACTGACCGGTGAGATATCTGTCCGTTTTTAGGGCATTGGCAAGTCTTGTTCCTTCTGGAAAAAAACCTAGCTCCACTAGATGACTGCTGAATTTTATTGGTTCAATGCTTAGATTTTAAGAGGTTGAATTTTATCAATTATTAATTTTGATCAGCTGTGAATATTTCAAGATTGGCACTTCAATTTGCGTGCTCGCCCAGTTCTCTTAGATACTGACCGGTGAGATATCTGTCCGTTTTTAGGGCATTGGCAAGTCTTGTTCCTTCAGGAAAAAAACCTAGCTCCAGAATTTTTCATGATTGGTACTTCAATTTGCGTGCTCGCCCAGTTCTCTTAGATACTGACCGGTGAGATATCTGTCCGTTTTTAGGGCATTGGCAAGTCTTGTTCCTTCAGGAAAAAAACCTAGCTCCAGAATTTTTCATGATTGGTACTTCAATTTGCGTGCTCGCCCAGTTCTCTTAGATACTGACCGGTGAGATATCTGTCCGTTTTTAGGGCATTGGCAAGTCTTGTTCCTTCTGGAAAAAAACCTAGCTCCACTAGATGACTGCTGAATTTTATTGGTTCAATGCTTAGATTTTAAGAGGTTGAATTTTATCAATTATTAATTTTGATCAGCTGTGAATTTTTTCAAGATTGGCACTTCAATTTGCGTGCTCGCCCAGTTCTCCTTAGATACTGACCGGTGAGATATCTGTCCGTTTTTAGGGCATTGGCAAGTCTTGTTCCTTCAGGAAAAAAACCTAGCTCCAGAATTTTTCATGATTGGTACTTCAATTTGCGTGCTCGCCCAGTTCTCTTAGATACTGACCGGTGAGATATCTGTCCGTTTTTAGGGCATTGGCAAGTCTTGTTCCTTCAGGAAAAAAACCTAGCTCCAGAATTTTTCATGATTGGTACTTCAATTTGCGTGCTCGCCCAGTTCTCTTAGATACTGACCGGTGAGATATCTGTCCGTTTTTAGGGCATTGGCAAGTCTTGTTCCTTCTGGAAAAAAACCTAGCTCCACTAGATGACTGCTGAATTTTATTGGTTCAATGCTTAGATTTTAAGAGGTTGAATTTTATCAATTATTAATTTTGATCAGCTGTGAATATTTCAAGATTGGCACTTCAATTTGCGTGCTCGCCCAGTTCTCTTAGATACTGACCGGTGAGATATCTGTCCGTTTTTAGGGCATTGGCAAGTCTTGTTCCTTCAGGAAAAAAACCTAGCTCCAGAATTTTCATGATTGGTACTTCAATTTGCGTGCTCGCCCAGTTCTCTTAGATACTGACCGGTGAGATATCTGTCCGTTTTTAGGGCATTGGCAAGTCTTGTTCCTTCTGGAAAAAAACCTAGCTCCACTAGATGACTGCTGAATTTTATTGGTTCAATGCTTAGATTTTAAGAGGTTGAATTTTATCAATTATTAATTTTGATCAGCTGTGAATATTTCAAGATTGGCACTTCAATTTGCGTGCTCGCCCAGTTCTCTTAGATACTGACCGGTGAGATATCTGTCCGTTTTTAGGGCATTGGCAAGTCTTGTTCCTTCAGGAAAAAAACCTAGCTCCAGAATTTTTCATGATTGGTACTTCAATTTGCGTGCTCGCCCAGTTCTCTTAGATACTGACCGGTGAGATATCTGTCCGTTTTTAGGGCATTGGCAAGTCTTGTTCCTTCTGGAAAAAAACCTAGCTCCACTAGATGACTGCTGAATTTTATTGGTTCAATGCTTAGATTTTAAGAGGTTGAATTTTATCAATTATTAATTTTGATCAGCTGTGAATTTTTCATGATTGGCACTTCAATTTGCGTGCTCGCCCAGTTCTCCTAGATACTGACCGGTGAGATATCTGTCCGTTTTTAGGGCATTGGCAAGTCTTGTTCCTTCAGGAAAAAAACCTAGCTCCAGAATTTTTCATGATTGGTACTTCAATTTGCGTGCTCGCCCAGTTCTCTTAGATACTGACCGGTGAGATATCTGTCCGTTTTTAGGGCATTGGCAAGTCTTGTTCCTTCTGGAAAAAAACCTAGCTCCACTAGATGACTGCTGAATTTTATTGGTTCAATGCTTAGATTTTAAGAGGTTGAATTTTATCAATTATTAATTTTGATCAGCTGTGAATTTTTCATGATTGGCACTTCAATTTGCGTGCTCGCCCAGTTCTCCTAGATACTGACCGGTGAGATATCTGTCCGTTTTTAGGGCATTGGCAAGTCTTGTTCCTTCAGGAAAAAAACCTAGCTCCAGAATTTTTCATGATTGGTACTTCAATTTGCGTGCTCGCCCAGTTCTCTTAGATACTGACCGGTGAGATATCTGTCCGTTTTTAGGGCATTGGCAAGTCTTGTTCCTTCTGGAAAAAAACCTAGCTCCACTAGATGACTGCTGAATTTTATTGGTTCAATGCTTAGATTTTAAGAGGTTGAATTTTATCAATTATTAATTTTGATCAGCTGTGAATTTTTCATGATTGGCACTTCAATTTGCGTGCTCGCCCAGTTCTCTTAGATACTGACCGGTGAGATATCTGTCCGTTTTTAGGGCATTGGCAAGTCTTGTTCCTTCAGGAAAAAAACCTAGCTCCAGAATTTTTCATGATTGGTACTTCAATTTGCGTGCTCGCCCAGTTCTCTTAGATACTGACCGGTGAGATATCTGTCCGTTTTTAGGGCATTGGCAAGTCTTGTTCCTTCTGGAAAAAAACCTAGCTCCACTAGATGACTGCTGAATTTTATTGGTTCAATGCTTAGGTTTTAAGAGGTTGAATTTTATCAATTATTAATTTTGATCAGCTGTGAATATTTCAAAATTGGCACTTCAATTTGCGTGCTCGCCCAGTTCTCTTAGATACTGACCGGTGAGATATCTGTCCGTTTTTAGGGCATTGGCAAGTCTTGTTCCTTCAGGAAAAAAACCTAGCTCCAGAATTTTTCATGATTGGTACTTCAATTTGCGTGCTCGCCCAGTTCTCTTAGATACTGACCGGTGAGATATCTGTCCGTTTTTAGGGCATTGGCAAGTCTTGTTCCTTCAGGAAAACACCTAGCTCCACTAGATGACTGCTGAATTTTCATGATTGGTACTTCAATTTGCGTGCTCGCCCAGTTCTCTTAGATACTGACCGGTGAGATATCTGTCCGTTTTTAGGGCATTGGCAAGTCTTGTTCCTTCTGGAAAAAAACCTAGCTCCACTAGATGACTGCTGAGATTTTATTGGTTCAATGCTTAGATTTTAAGAGGTTGAATTTTATCAATTATTAATTTTGATCAGCTGTGAATATTTCAAGATTGGCACTTCAATTTGCGTGCTCGCCCAGTTCTCTTAGATACTGACCGGTGAGATATCTGTCCGTTTTTAGGGCATTGGCAAGTCTTGTTCCTTCAGGAAAAAAACCTAGCTCCAGAATTTTTCATGATTGGTACTTCAATTTGCGTGCTCGCCCAGTTCTCTTAGATACTGACCGGTGAGATATCTGTCCGTTTTTAGGGCATTGGCAAGTCTTGTTCCTTCTGGAAAAAAACCTAGCTCCACTAGATGACTGCTGAATTTTATTGGTTCAATGCTTAGATTTTAAGAGGTTGAATTTTATCAATTATTAATTTTGATCAGCTGTGAATTTTTCATGATTGGCACTTCAATTTGCGTGCTCGCCCAGTTCTCCTAGATACTGACCGGTGAGATATCTGTCCGTTTTTAGGGCATTGGCAAGTCTTGTTCCTTCAGGAAAAAAACCTAGCTCCAGAATTTTTCATGATTGGTACTTCAATTTGCGTGCTCGCCCAGTTCTCTTAGATACTGACCGGTGAGATATCTGTCCGTTTTTAGGGCATTGGCAAGTCTTGTTCCTTCAGGAAAAAAACCTAGCTCCAGAATTTTTCATGATTGGTACTTCAATTTGCGTGCTCGCCCAGTTCTCTTAGATACTGACCGGTGAGATATCTGTCCGTTTTTAGGGCATTGGCAAGTCTTGTTCCTTCTGGAAAAAACCTAGCTCCACTAGATGACTGCTGAATTTTATTGGTTCAATGCTTAGATTTTAAGAGGTTGAATTTTATCAATTATTAATTTTTGATCAGCTGTGAATTTTTCATGATTGGCACTTCAATTTGCGTGCTCGCCCAGTTCTCCTAGATACTGACCGGTGAGATATCTGTCCGTTTTTAGGGCATTGGCAAGTCTTGTTCCTTCAGGAAAAAACCCTAGCTCCAGAATTTTTCATGATTGGTACTTCAATTTGCGTGCTCGCCCAGTTCTCTTAGATACTGACCGGTGAGATATCTGTCCGTTTTTAGGGCATTGGCAAGTCTTGTTCCTTCTGGAAAAAAACCTAGCTCCACTAGATGACTGCTGAATTTTATTGGTTCAATGCTTAGATTTTAAGAGGTTGAATTTTATCAATTATTAATTTTGATCAGCTGTGAATATTTCAAGATTGGCACTTCAATTTGCGTGCTCGCCCAGTTCTCTTAGATACTGACCGGTGAGATATCTGTCCGTTTTTTAGGGCATTGGCAAGTCTTGTTCCTTCAGGAAAAAAACCTAGCTCCAGAATTTTTCATGATTGGCACTTCAATTTGCGTGCTCGCCCAGTTCTCTTAGATACTGACCGGTGAGATATCTGTCCGTTTTTAGGGCATTGGCAAGTCTTGTTCCTTCAGGAAAAAACCCTAGCTCCAGCATTTTTCATGATTGGTACTTCAATTTGCGTACTCGCCCAGTTCTCTTAGATACTGACCGGTGAGATATCTGTCCGTTTTTAGGGCATTGGCAAGTCTTGTTCCTTCTGGAAAAAAACCTAGCTCCACTAGATGACTGCTGAATTTTATTGGTTCAATGCTTAGATTTTAAGAGGTTGAATTTTATCAATTATTAATTTTGATCAGCTGTGAATATTTCAAGATTGGCACTTCAATTTGCGTGCTCGCCCAGTTCTCTTAGATACTGACCGGTGAGATATCTGTCCGTTTTTAGGGCATTGGCAAGTCTTGTTCCTTCAGGAAAAAAACCTAGCTCCAGAATTTTTCATGATTGGCACTTCAATTTTCGTGCTCGCCCAGTTCTCTTAGATACTGACCGGTGAGATATCTGTCCGTTTTTAGGGCATTGGCAAGTCTTGTTCCTTCTGGAAAAAAACCTAGCTCCACTAGATGACTGCTGAATTTTATTGGTTCAATACTTAGATTTTAAGAGGTTGAATTTTATCAATTATTAATTTTGATCAGCTGTGAATTTTTCATGATTGGCACTTCAATTTGCGTGCTCGCCCAGTTCTCCTAGATACTGACCGGTGAGATATCTGTCCGTTTTTAGGGCATTGGCAAGTCTTGTTCCTTCAGGAAAAAACCTAGCTCCAGAATTTTTCATGATTGGCACTTCAATTTGCGTGCTCGCCCAGTTCTCTTAGATACTGACCGGTGAGATATCTGTCCGTTTTTAGGGCATTGGCAAGTCTTGTTCCTTCAGGAAAAAAACCTAGCTCCAGAATTTTTCATGATTGGTACTTCAATTTGCGTGCTCGCCCAGTTCTCTTAGATACTGACCGGTGAGATATCTGTCCGTTTTTAGGGCATTGGCAAGTCTTGTTCCTTCTGGAAAAAAACCTAGCTCCACTAGATGACTGCTGAATTTTATTGGTTCAATGCTTAGATTTTAAGAGGTTGAATTTTATCAATTATTAATTTTGATCAGCTGTGAATATTTCAAGATTGGCACTTCAATTTGCGTGCTCGCCCAGTTCTCTTAGATACTGACCGGTGAGATATCTGTCCGTTTTTAGGGCATTGGCAAGTCTTGTTCCTTCAGGAAAAAAACCTAGCTCCAGAATTTTTCATGATTGGCACTTCAATTTGCGTGCTCGCCCAGTTCTCTTAGATACTGACCGGTGAGACATCTGTCCGTTTTTAGGGCATTGGCAAGTCTTGTTCCTTCTGGAAAAACACCTAGCTCCACTAGATGACTGCTGAATTTTATTGGTTCAATGCTTAGGTTTTAAGAGGTTGAATTTTATCAATTATTAATTTTGATCAGCTGTGAATATTTCAAAATTGGCACTTCAATTTGCGTGCTCGCCCAGTTCTCTTAGATACTGACCGGTGAGATATCTGTCCGTTTTTAGGGCATTGGCAAGTCTTGTTCCTTCAGGAAAAACCTAGCTCCAGAATTTTCATGATTGGCACTTCAATTTGCGTGCTCGCCCAGTTCTCTTAGATACTGACCGGTGAGACATCTGTCCGTTTTTAGGGCATTGGCAAGTCTTGTTCCTTCTGGAAAAACACCTAGCTCCACTAGATGACTGCTGAATTTTATTGGTTCAATGCTTAGGTTTTAAGAGGTTGAATTTTATCAATTATTAATTTTGATCAGCTGTGAATATTTCAAGATTGGCACTTCAATTTGCGTGCTCGCCCAGTTCTCTTAGATACTGACCGGTGAGATATCTGTCCGTTTTTAGGGCATTGGCAAGTCTTGTTCCTTCAGGAAAAAAACCTAGCTCCAGAATTTTTCATGATTGGTACTTCAATTTGCGTGCTCGCCCAGTTCTCTTAGATACTGACCGGTGAGATATCTGTCCGTTTTTAGGGCATTGGCAAGTCTTGTTCCTTCTGGAAAAAAACCTAGCTCCACTAGATGACTGCTGAATTTTATTGGTTCAATGCTTAGATTTTAAGAGGTTGAATTTTATCAATTATTAATTTTGATCAGCTGTGAATATTTCAAGATTGGCACTTCAATTTGCGTGCTCGCCCAGTTCTCTTAGATACTGACCGGTGAGATATCTGTCCGTTTTTAGGGCATTGGCAAGTCTTGTTCCTTCAGGAAAAAAACCTAGCTCCAGAATTTTTCATGATTGGTACTTCAATTTGCGTGCTCGCCCAGTTCTCTTAGATACTGACCGGTGAGATATCTGTCCGTTTTTAGGGCATTGGCAAGTCTTGTTCCTTCTGGAAAAAAACCTAGCTCCACTAGATGACTGCTGAATTTTATTGGTTCAATGCTTAGATTTTAAGAGGTTGAATTTTATCAATTATTAATTTTGATCAGCTGTGAATTTTTTATGATTGGCACTTCAATTTGCGTGCTCGCCCAGTTCTCCTAGATACTGACCGGTGAGATATCTGTCCGTTTTTAGGGCATTGGCAAGTCTTGTTCCTTCAGGAAAAAAACCTAGCTCCAGAATTTTTCATGATTGGTACTTCAATTTGCGTGCTCGCCCAGTTCTCTTAGATACTGACCGGTGAGATATCTGTCCGTTTTTAGGGCATTGGCAAGTCTTGTTCCTTCTGGAAAAAAAACCTAGCTCCACTAGATGACTGCTGAATTTTATTGGTTCAATACTTAGATTTTAAGAGGTTGAATTTTATCAATTATTAATTTTGATCAGCTGTGAATTTTTCATGATTGGCACTTCAATTTGCGTGCTCGCCCAGTTCTCCTAGATACTGACCGGTGAGATATCTGTCCGTTTTTAGGGCATTGGCAAGTCTTGTTCCTTCAGGAAAAAAACCTAGCTCCAGAATTTTTCATGATTGGCACTTCAATTTGCGTGCTCGCCCAGTTCTCTTAGATACTGACCGGTGAGATATCTGTCCGTTTTTAGGGCATTGGCAAGTCTTGTTCCTTCAGGAAAAAACCTAGCTCCAGAATTTTTCATGATTGGTACTTCAATTTGCGTGCTCGCCCAGTTCTCTTAGATACTGACCGGTGAGATATCTGTCCGTTTTTAGGGCATTGGCAAGTCTTGTTCCTTCTGGAAAAAAACCTAGCTCCACTAGATGACTGCTGAATTTTATTGGTTCAATGCTTAGATTTTAAGAGGTTGAATTTTATCAATTATTAATTTTGATCAGCTGTGAATATTTCAAGATTGGCACTTCAATTTGCGTGCTCGCCCAGTTCTCTTAGATACTGACCGGTGAGATATCTGTCCGTTTTTAGGGCATTGGCAAGTTTTGTTCCTTCAGGAAAAAACCTAGCTCCAGAATTTTTCATGATTGGCACTTCAATTTTCGTGCTCGCCCAGTTCTCTTAGATACTGACCGGTGAGACATCTGTCCGTTTTTAGGGCATTGGCAAGTCTTGTTCCTTCTGTAAAAACACCTAGCTCCACTAGATGACTGCTGAATTTTATTGGTTCAATGCTTAGGTTTTAAGAGGTTGAATTTTATCAATTATTAATTTTGATCAGCTGTGAATATTTCAAAATTGGCACTTCAATTTGCGTGCTCGCCCAGTTCTCTTAGATACTGACCGGTGAGATATCTGTCCGTTTTTAGGGCATTGGCAAGTCTTGTTCCTTCAGGAAAAAAACCTAGCTCCAGAATTTTTCATGATTGGTACTTCAATTTGCGTGCTCGCCCAGTTCTCTTAGATACTGACCGGTGAGATATCTGTCCGTTTTTAGGGCATTGGCAAGTCTTGTTCCTTCAGGAAAAAAACCTAGCTCCAGAATTTTTCATGATTGGTACTTCAATTTGCGTGCTCGCCCAGTTCTCTTAGATACTGACCGGTGAGATATCTGTCCGTTTTTAGGGCATTGGCAAGTCTTGTTCCTTCTGGAAAAAAACCTAGCTCCACTAGATGACTGCTGAATTTTATTGGTTCAATGCTTAGATTTTAAGAGGTTGAATTTTATCAATTATTAATTTTGATCAGCTGTGAATATTTCAAGATTGGCACTTCAATTTGCGTGCTCGCCCAGTTCTCTTAGATACTGACCGGTGAGATATCTGTCCGTTTTTAGGGCATTGGCAAGTCTTGTTCCTTCAGGAAAAAAACCTAGCTCCAGAATTTTTCATGATTGGTACTTCAATTTGCGTGCTCGCCCAGTTCTCTTAGATACTGACCGGTGAGATATCTGTCCGTTTTTAGGGCATTGGCAAGTCTTGTTCCTTCTGGAAAAAAACCTAGCTCCACTAGATGACTGCTGAATTTTATTGGTTCAATGCTTAGATTTTAAGAGGTTGAATTTTATCAATTATTAATTTTGATCAGCTGTGAATTTTTCATGATTGGCACTTCAATTTGCGTGCTCGCCCAGTTCTCCTAGATACTGACCGGTGAGATATCTGTCCGTTTTTAGGGCATTGGCAAGTCTTGTTCCTTCAGGAAAAAACCTAGCTCCAGAATTTTTCATGATTGGTACTTCAATTTGCGTGCTCGCCCAGTTCTCTTAGATACTGACCGGTGAGATATCTGTCCGTTTTTAGGGCATTGGCAAGTCTTGTTCCTTCAGGAAAAAAACCTAGCTCCAGAATTTTTCATGATTGGTACTTCAATTTGCGTGCTCGCCCAGTTCTCTTAGATACTGACCGGTGAGATATCTGTCCGTTTTTAGGGCATTGGCAAGTCTTGTTCCTTCTGGAAAAAAACCTAGCTCCACTAGATGACTGCTGAATTTTATTGGTTCAATGCTTAGATTTTAAGAGGTTGAATTTTATCAATTATTAATTTTGATCAGCTGTGAATTTTTCATGATTGGCACTTCAATTTGCGTGCTCGCCCAGTTCTCCTAGATACTGACCGGTGAGATATCTGTCCGTTTTTAGGGCATTGGCAAGTCTTGTTCCTTCAGGAAAAAACCCTAGCTCCAGAATTTTTCATGATTGGTACTTCAATTTGCGTGCTCGCCCAGTTCTCTTAGATACTGACCGGTGAGATATCTGTCCGTTTTTAGGGCATTGGCAAGTCTTGTTCCTTCTGGAAAAAAACCTAGCTCCACTAGATGACTGCTGAATTTTATTGGTTCAATGCTTAGATTTTAAGAGGTTGAATTTTATCAATTATTAATTTTGATCAGCTGTGAATATTTCAAGATTGGCACTTCAATTTGCGTGCTCGCCCAGTTCTCTTAGATACTGACCGGTGAGATATCTGTCCGTTTTTAGGGCATTGGCAAGTCTTGTTCCTTCAGGAAAAAAACCTAGCTCCAGAATTTTTCATGATTGGCACTTCAATTTGCGTGCTCGCCCAGTTCTCTTAGATACTGACCGGTGAGATATCTGTCCGTTTTTAGGGCATTGGCAAGTCTTGTTCCTTCAGGAAAAACCCTAGCTCCAGCATTTTTCATGATTGGTACTTCAATTTGCGTACTCGCCCAGTTCTCTTAGATACTGACCGGTGAGATATCTGTCCGTTTTTAGGGCATTGGCAAGTCTTGTTCCTTCTGGAAAAAAACCTAGCTCCACTAGATGACTGCTGAATTTTATTGGTTCAATGCTTAGATTTTAAGAGGTTGAATTTTATCAATTATTAATTTTGATCAGCTGTGAATATTTCAAGATTGGCACTTCAATTTGCGTGCTCGCCCAGTTCTCTTAGATACTGACCGGTGAGATATCTGTCCGTTTTTAGGGCATTGGCAAGTCTTGTTCCTTCAGGAAAAAAACCTAGCTCCAGAATTTTTCATGATTGGCACTTCAATTTTCGTGCTCGCCCAGTTCTCTTAGATACTGACCGGTGAGATATCTGTCCGTTTTTAGGGCATTGGCAAGTCTTGTTCCTTCTGGAAAAAAACCTAGCTCCACTAGATGACTGCTGAATTTTATTGGTTCAATGCTTAGATTTTAAGAGGTTGAATTTTATCAATTATTAATTTTGATCAGCTGTGAATTTTTCATGATTGGCACTTCAATTTGCGTGCTCGCCCAGTTCTCCTAGATACTGACCGGTGAGATATCTGTCCGTTTTTAGGGCATTGGCAAGTCTTGTTCCTTCAGGAAAAAAACCTAGCTCCAGAATTTTTCATGATTGGTACTTCAATTTGCGTGCTCGCCCAGTTCTCTTAGATACTGACCGGTGAGATATCTGTCCGTTTTTAGGGCATTGGCAAGTCTTGTTCCTTCAGGAAAAAAACCTAGCTCCAGAATTTTTCATGATTGGTACTTCAATTTGCGTGCTCGCCCAGTTCTCTTAGATACTGACCGGTGAGATATCTGTCCGTTTTTAGGGCATTGGCAAGTCTTGTTCCTTCTGGAAAAAAAACCTAGCTCCACTAGATGACTGCTGAATTTTATTGGTTCAATACTTAGATTTTAAGAGGTTGAATTTTATCAATTATTAATTTTGATCAGCTGTGAATTTTTCATGATTGGCACTTCAATTTGCGTGCTCGCCCAGTTCTCCTAGATACTGACCGGTGAGATATCTGTCCGTTTTTAGGGCATTGGCAAGTCTTGTTCCTTCAGGAAAAAAACCTAGCTCCAGAATTTTTCATGATTGGCACTTCAATTTGCGTGCTCGCCCAGTTCTCTTAGATACTGACCGGTGAGATATCTGTCCGTTTTTAGGGCATTGGCAAGTCTTGTTCCTTCAGGAAAAAAACCTAGCTCCAGAATTTTTCATGATTGGTACTTCAATTTGCGTGCTCGCCCAGTTCTCTTAGATACTGACCGGTGAGATATCTGTCCGTTTTTAGGGCATTGGCAAGTCTTGTTCCTTCTGGAAAAAAACCTAGCTCCACTAGATGACTGCTGAATTTTATTGGTTCAATGCTTAGATTTTAAGAGGTTGAATTTTATCAATTATTAATTTTGATCAGCTGTGAATATTTCAAGATTGGCACTTCAATTTGCGTGCTCGCCCAGTTCTCTTAGATACTGACCGGTGAGATATCTGTCCGTTTTTAGGGCATTGGCAAGTCTTGTTCCTTCAGGAAAAAAACCTAGCTCCAGAATTTTTCATGATTGGCACTTCAATTTGCGTGCTCGCCCAGTTCTCTTAGATACTGACCGGTGAGACATCTGTCCGTTTTTAGGGCATTGGCAAGTCTTGTTCCTTCTGGAAAAACACCTAGCTCCACTAGATGACTGCTGAATTTTATTGGTTCAATGCTTAGGTTTTAAGAGGTTGAATTTTATCAATTATTAATTTTGATCAGCTGTGAATATTTCAAAATTGGCACTTCAATTTGCGTGCTCGCCCAGTTCTCTTAGATACTGACCGGTGAGATATCTGTCCGTTTTTAGGGCATTGGCAAGTCTTGTTCCTTCAAGAAAAAAACCTAGCTCCAGAATTTTTCATGATTGGTACTTCAATTTGCGTGCTCGCCCAGTTCTCTTAGATACTGACCGGTGAGATATCTGTCCGTTTTTAGGGCATTGGCAAGTCTTGTTCCTTCAGGAAAAAAACCTAGCTCCAAAATTTTTCATGATTGGTACTTCAATTTGCGTGCTCGCCCAGTTCTCTTAGATACTGACCGGTGAGATATCTGTCCGTTTTTAGGGCATTGGCAAGTCTTGTTCCTTCTGGAAAAAAACCTAGCTCCACTAGATGACTGCTGAATTTTATTGGTTCAATGCTTAGATTTTAAGAGGTTGAATTTTATCAATTATTAATTTTGATCAGCTGTGAATATTTCAAGATTGGCACTTCAATTTGCGTGCTCGCCCAGTTCTCTTAGATACTGACCGGTGAGATATCTGTCCGTTTTTAGGGCATTGGCAAGTCTTGTTCCTTCAGGAAAAAAACCTAGCTCCACTAGATGACTGCTGAATTTTATTGGTTCAATGCTTAGATTTTAAGAGGTTGAATTTTATCAATTATTAATTTTGATCAGCTGTGAATTTTTCATGATTGGTACTTCAATTTGCGTGCTCGCCCAGTTCTCTTAGATACTGACCGGTGAGATATCTGTCCGTTTTTAGGGCATTGGCAAGTCTTGTTCCTTCAGGAAAAAAACCTAGCTCCAGAATTTTTCATGATTGGCACTTCAATTTTCGTGCTCGCCCAGTTCTCTTAGATACTGACCGGTGAGATATCTGTCCGTTTTTAGGGCATTGGCAAGTCTTGTTCCTTCTGGAAAAAAACCTAGCTCCACTAGATGACTGCTGAATTTTATTGGTTCAATGCTTAGATTTTAAGAGGTTGAATTTTATCAATTATTAATTTTGATCAGCTGTGAATTTTTCATGATTGGCACTTCAATTTGCGTGCTCGCCCAGTTCTCCTAGATACTGACCGGTGAGATATCTGTCCGTTTTTAGGGCATTGGCAAGTCTTGTTCCTTCAGGAAAAAAACCTAGCTCCAGAATTTTTCATGATTGGTACTTCAATTTGCGTGCTCGCCCAGTTCTCTTAGATACTGACCGGTGAGATATCTGTCCGTTTTTAGGGCATTGGCAAGTCTTGTTCCTTCAGGAAAAAAACCTAGCTCCACTAGATGACTGCTGAATTTTATTGGTTCAATGCTTAGATTTTAAGAGGTTGAATTTTATCAATTATTAATTTTGATCAGCTGTGAATTTTTCATGATTGGTACTTCAATTTGCGTGCTCGCCCAGTTCTCTTAGATACTGACCGGTGAGATATCTGTCCGTTTTTAGGGCATTGGCAAGTCTTGTTCCTTCTGGAAAAAAAACCTAGCTCCACTAGATGACTGCTGAATTTTATTGGTTCAATACTTAGATTTTAAGAGGTTGAATTTTATCAATTATTAATTTTGATCAGCTGTGAATTTTTCATGATTGGCACTTCAATTTGCGTGCTCGCCCAGTTCTCTTAGATACTGACCGGTGAGATATCTGTCCGTTTTTAGGGCATTGGCAAGTCTTGTTCCTTCAGGAAAAAAACCTAGCTCCACTAGATGACTGCTGAATTTTATTGGTTCAATGCTTAGATTTTAAGAGGTTGAATTTTATCAATTATTAATTTTGATCAGCTGTGAATTTTTCATGATTGGCACTTCAATTTGCGTGCTCGCCCAGTTCTCTTAGATACTGACCGGTGAGATATCTGTCCGTTTTTAGGGCATTGGCAAGTCTTGTTCCTTCAGGAAAAAACCTAGCTCCAGAATTTTTCATGATTGGTACTTCAATTTGCGTGCTCTCCCAGTTCTCTTAGATACTGACAGGTGAGATATCTGTCCGTTTTTAGGGCATTGGCAAGTCTTGTTCCTTCTGGAAAAAAACCTAGCTCCACTAGATGACTGCTGAATTTTATTGGTTCAATGCTTAGATTTTAAGAGGTTGAATTTTATCAATTATTAATTTTGATCAGCTGTGAATATTTCAAGATTGGCACTTCAATTTGCGTGCTCGCCCAGTTCTCTTAGATACTGACCGGTGAGATATCTGTCCGTTTTTAGGGCATTGGCAAGTCTGGTTCCTTCAGGAAAAAAACCTAGCTCCAGAATTTTTCATGATTGGCACTTCAATTTTCGTGCTCGCCCAGTTCTCTTAGATACTGACCGGTGAGACATCTGTCCGTTTTTAGGGCATTGGCAAGTCTTGTTCCTTCTGGAAAAACACCTAGCTCCACTAGATGACTGCTGAATTTTATTGGTTCAATGCTTAGGTTTTAAGAGGTTGAATTTTATCAATTATTAATTTTGATCAGCTGTGAATATTTCAAAATTGGCACTTCAATTTGCGTGCTCGCCCAGTTCTCTTAGATACTGACCGGTGAGATATCTGTCCGTTTTTAGGGCATTGGCAAGTCTTGTTCCTTCAGGAAAAAAACCTAGCTCCAGAATTTTTCATGATTGGTACTTCAATTTGCGTGCTCGCCCAGTTCTCTTAGATACTGACCGGTGAGATATCTGTCCGTTTTTAGGGCATTGGCAAGTCTTGTTCCTTCTGGAAAAAAACCTAGCTCCACTAGATGACTGCTGAATTTTATTGGTTCAATGCTTAGATTTTAAGAGGTTGAATTTTATCAATTATTAATTTTGATCAGCTGTGAATATTTCATGATTGGCACTTCAATTTGCGTGCTCGCCCAGTTCTCTTAGATACTGACCGGTGAGATATCTGTCCGTTTTTAGGGCATTGGCAAGTCTTGTTCCTTCAGGAAAAAAACCTAGCTCCAGAATTTTTCATGATTGGTACTTCAATTTGCGTGCTCGCCCAGTTCTCTTAGATACTGACCGGTGAGATATCTGTCCGTTTTTAGGGCATTGGCAAGTCTTGTTCCTTCTGGAAAAAAACCTAGCTCCACTAGATGACTGCTGAATTTTATTGGTTCAATGCTTAGATTTTAAGAGGTTGAATTTTATCAATTATTAATTTTGATCAGCTGTGAATATTTCAAGATTGGCACTTCAATTTGCGTGCTCGCCCAGTTCTCTTAGATACTGACCGGTGAGATATCTGTCCGTTTTTAGGGCATTGGCAAGTCTTGTTCCTTCAGGAAAAAAACCTAGCTCCAGAATTTTTCATGATTGGTACTTCAATTTGCGTGCTCGCCCAGTTCTCTTAGATACTGACCGGTGAGATATCTGTCCGTTTTTAGGGCATTGGCAAGTCTTGTTCCTTCTGGAAAAAAACCTAGCTCCACTAGATGACTGCTGAATTTTATTGGTTCAATGCTTAGATTTTAAGAGGTTGAATTTTATCAATTATTAATTTTGATCAGCTGTGAATTTTTCATGATTGGCACTTCAATTTGCGTGCTCGCCCAGTTCTCCTAGATACTGACCGGTGAGATATCTGTCCGTTTTTAGGGCATTGGCAAGTCTTGTTCCTTCAGGAAAAAAACCTAGCTCCAGAATTTTTCATGATTGGTACTTCAATTTGCGTGCTCGCCCAGTTCTCTTAGATACTGACCGGTGAGATATCTGTCCGTTTTTAGGGCATTGGCAAGTCTTGTTCCTTCTGGAAAAAAACCTAGCTCCACTAGATGACTGCTGAATTTTATTGGTTCAATGCTTAGATTTTAAGAGGTTGAATTTTATCAATTATTAATTTTGATCAGCTGTGAATATTTCAAGATTGGCACTTCAATTTGCGTGCTCGCCCAGTTCTCCTTAGATACTGACCGGTGAGATATCTGTCCGTTTTTAGGGCATTGGCAAGTCTTGTTCCTTCAGGAAAAAAACCTAGCTCCAGAATTTTTCATGATTGGTACTTCAATTTGCGTGCTCGCCCAGTTCTCTTAGATACTGACCGGTGAGATATCTGTCCGTTTTTAGGGCATTGGCAAGTCTTGTTCCTTCTGGAAAAAAACCTAGCTCCACTAGATGACTGCTGAATTTTATTGGTTCAATGCTTAGATTTTAAGAGGTTGAATTTTATCAATTATTAATTTTGATCAGCTGTGAATATTTCAAGATTGGCACTTCAATTTGCGTGCTCGCCCAGTTCTCTTAGATACTGACCGGTGAGATATCTGTCCGTTTTTAGGGCATTGGCAAGTCTTGTTCCTTCACTAGCTCCAGAATTTTTCATGATTGGCACTTCAATTTTCGTGCTCGCCCAGTTCTCTTAGATACTGACCGGTGAGACATCTGTCCGTTTTTAGGGCATTGGCAAGTCTTGTTCCTTCTGTAAAAACACCTAGCTCCACTAGATGACTGCTGAATTTTATTGGTTCAATGCTTAGGTTTTAAGAGGTTGAATTTTATCAATTATTAATTTTGATCAGCTGTGAATATTTCAAAATTGGCACTTCAATTTGCGTGCTCGCTCAGTTCTCTTAGATACTGACCGATGAGATATCTCCCCGTTTTTAGGGCATTAGCAAATTTTAATCCATACTGTTCTGGAATTTTTGAATTTGTCCAGTATGTCGTTTTCCCACGCCTGTGTCTCAGTCAAATGCCAAAAATTGGATAAGCTGTGTGCTTCAACTCAAAATTTAGCACCAAGCGAAATTGGACCATAGTAATAATATACCCCATTCAAAACTTAATATTTCAATTGTTATGCTAACATTTACCTCATAGATTTGTACATTGCTCTACAGTTAATATCCGGACATTGCTCTATCGATTGCGAATGAGGTTATACGAAAGCACGACGTCACAGACCCAAATATAAATGCACTATATTGACAAAAGTAACTGGAAAACCCTTCAAAAGCAAATGAACGGATCCGTTGCGTTGTTAAGATGCGCGGTACAGCTGCAAACGGTATAAAAACAAGCCTGCAGCTGACCGCGATCATATCGCACTGTGAGGTTCAGTGAACATATCGTGGTGGGAGAGAACTGACTTTGAGAAGGGAAAGCTTGTTGGGTGTTATATTAGTAGGTTGCCCATAAGAGAAACCGAGAGGCGTTTAAACATACCCAAGTCAACTGTTTTGGATGTACTGAATACGTGGAAGACACATGGCGTGCCTGAAGTAGCAAAACATACCGACAGACCAAAGAAAATCAGTGATTGAGGACGTCGAAACTTCCGGAGAGTCGTTACAGCTAATCGACGGGGTACTGCACAAGACCTGAGTGTACAGGTTCGTAAAAATTCTGAAACATAGGTAAGTACACGTACCATTCGCAGATGACTTCATTCCATGGGTTACCGTGGTAGAGCGGCTGCTCATAAGCCTTTAATTTCCACTCAGAAAGCTACTCGTCGTTTAGCATGGTGTAAAGAACATTTATCGTGGACCGTAGATCAATGGAAACGGGTCCTATGGACATGAATCCAGATACACGATACATCAGTCTCATGGCCGTGTGTAGGTATGGTGGCAGCCGGGGAAACGCTATTTACCACAGTGTACTGTTCCTACCGTCAAGTTTGGAGCTGGCAGTGTACTCGTGTGGGGGTGTTTTTCGTGGCATGGTCCCGGATCATTCGTTATCGTGGACAAACCAGCACATCCACCTCGATATTGTTTTTTGGACAATTTTGCCCTACCAACTCTGTGGCAATACTATGGAATCGAGCCTTGTTGGCACCAGCAGATAATGCACCGAACTATAAAACAAGGACTGTTACGGCGTGGTTTGACCATGATTCCATATCGTGTGTGAACTGGCCAGCACATAGCCCTGATCTTAATCTCATAGAGCACCTATAGGATGAATTAGAGCGCCACATGAGAAGTTTGGAAACAAGGCCTACTACTGAGCAACAGTTAGCGGCAGCATTATGTACTGAATGGAAGCGCATACCTATCGCTGTGTTCCAAAACCTTGTTGAAATCATGTCTCCAAGGGTTAGTGCATGCATTAAGGCCAAAGGTGTGCCGACACCGTTCTAATGTATGTCAATAAATGCTATGTTGCGTTTGTCTTCTAAGTGTCCGATGAGTTTTATCAATATAGTGTACACTATGTGACCTTAACTAAAAGGGACATACAAAGGCTGCAGACAACTCAAAGCAGCATGGAGAGGTGCATGCTTGGTGTAACCAGGAGAGATAAGAACTCGTGGATCCGAAAAATAACAAGAGTGGAAGACAGCATGATCAGAGTTAAATCCCTGAAATGGCAATGGGCTGGACATACTGCCAGAAGGACAGACCCTCGATGGATAGCCGAAATTTTAGATTGGATTCCAAGGGACAGGAAAAGACCCAGGAGAAGACCACATGGGAGATGGGTGAATGGAATTCGAAAGTATGCGGGAGTAACATGGAGGAGACTGGCACAAGACAGACGGTTGTGGAAGAAACTTGGAGAGACCTTCGTCCAGCAGTGGATTGATAATGGTTGACAATGATGATGATGATGATGATGTTTATTATCAAAGGTAGGACACCACAATGGTGTGGAACCAATGGCTTTCTTATCGCAATTATTAGTTAATCGGTCCACCTTTAGCTTTTATGCTTGTGTGACAGCTGCAATATCTCTAGGCATGCTATCAACCAATTTCCTATAGTTCTCGACAGGAATGGCTCGTAATTCGTCCTGCAATCCTACTGCCAAAGTGGGAAGCGAAGACGGTCGCTATGATCGGCTTCGTATCTGTGGCTCCAGTTCATCCCAGAGATGTTCTATGGGATTAAAAAAAGGATTCTGAACAGGCTAGTCTAACAATTTCTCGTCATTTTCAAGAAACAAGTCCTGCGCACGCCGTGTAGTGTTGCTGAGAGCTCGATCGTATTGGAGGAGATAACGGTCATTTCTATAAAACTGCCACATTGCTGGTTAGACAGAATTATCCAGAACGTCGAGGTATCCTTCAGAGTTCATGGTTTGTGGTATAATAACGAACGGTTCGAGTCTCATCTACAAAAAAAAAAGCAACTGCAGTCCACCACACTGAACAGTTGGAAGAACACAATCCGACGAAAATTATTTGCCGGGCTGTCGCCAAATCGAAACACGCCTATTAGATTGGGAGAGTGAAAAGTGTGACTCATCACTCCCAAGAGTAGCTTTCCAATCGCCCGCAGTCCAAGAACGACGGGAGACACACCACTCCAAGCGATGTGTGTCTTGTGTGCCACTGCTGTACCACAATAACCCACACTGCACAACTCTCTGCGGATGGTACTAGCCGAGCCATTTCAAACATTATCCTACTTCAGAAGGAATGGAAACGGCAAAAGAAGAACGGAATTTATCAACATTTCTTAACATGGCTCTTGCGTCACGTTTCGTCAGTTTGTGCGACCTTCCTGAAAGATGTTTAGCTGTAGCTGCACCGTCCTGCTTCCATCGCTTCACGTCATCACTTACAGTCGATTTGTGCATATTTAGTTTAGCTGCATATGCAAATGTTACTCAGGTGATATCCTATGGCCAGCACATGCTGGAGCGCCGAAAGTTCAGTTCAGGCAACATAACAACTTCAAAGTTATAGAAGACTATACTAACAGAAAGCTGGTCCTCTGGTTGTATATGCACTGAGTGGCCACTTTATTATGATCACTTGACAGTTTTAAGCAAATGAGCTGTGGCTGCACGCTGTTGCCGCCAGAGGGCGAGGCTAGTATAAAAAGGGAAAGCTAAGTGCTTGCGACAGCAGTAGAAGTGATTTTTGGGTGACGAGATGGGTAAAAAACGCGATTTGATGGACTTTGAACGTGAGATGATTGTAGGAGCTTGGAGCCATGAAGCGAGTATCACCGAAATCACCCCATTCGTGATATGTTCCAGAGCACCTGTTGTTAAAGTGTTTAAAGACTGGACTGTGAGCCAAAAAACTGGGTCTCTACGTGCAACGTGTGGTTGTCATCGACTAGTGACTGCTCGGGCGGAACGGAGAGTATCCAGACTGGTAACAGACAACAGAAGGGCAACAGTGCAGCAAATTACAGACCATCTTAATCAAGGATTCCCTCAAATGTTCTCTGCACGCACTGTTCGCCGTTCAATGCATCGGATGGGATATGGCAGCCGAAGGCCTGTTCGAACACCATTGATGTCTGCAGTTAACAAGAGAAAACGTCTCCAGTTCGCACAGGAGCACAAGGTTTGGACAGTCGATAATTGGAAACAAATTATGTGGTCCGATGAATCACGTTTTCAGTTGTACCATGCCGATGTCCGAGTGAGAATTTGGCTGAAACAGCACGAAAGCATGGACCCCATATGCATTGCTACAACCCTTCAAGGTGGTGGAGGCAAAGTTATGGTTTGGGGAATGTTTTCCTGGCATGCCTTGGGCCCTTTAATTCGTGTCTGACTGGCACATCATGTCTAAACATCGTTTCGGACCAAGTGCATCCTGTCATGTGGATGGTTTATCCCAATGGCGCTGGCTGTCTTTCAACAAGATAATGCGTCCTTCCAGAGTGCTCATATTGTACAGGATTGGTTTCAGGAACATGCCGGTGAGTTTACTTTGCTTAGGTGGCTCCAGATCTCAACCCCATTGAGAATTTGTGGGATGAAGTTGAACGAGCCGTTTGCCGTCTGGATCCACAACCCTGCAATCTCGCACTCCTGGAAAGTGCTACTCATCAAGCATGGTCTCAGATTCCACAAAAAAACTATCAACGTCTCGTGGAGTCCATGCCACGAAGAATCGACGCAGTATTAAAGGCAAAAGGTGGCCAAACGAAGCACTGAGGAGGTGGTCATAATAAAGTGGCCACTCAGTGTATGCTGCTCTGTGAACTTCGCCTGCGCCACCGTTCTGTTTCCAGGAGGGCTAATTTCTTTAAGCTCATTGGTGTAGATCAGTACTAGTCGAGATCATACGGAATTTAATCTCATCGTGTAGTTATGAAACAAATCTTAAAATGCGTGATGTTACGTCGCGTACAAATGTCAGAAAATAAAGAGAATATTAAAGTGAGCGAGCTAGCAGCTACAATTTAAAGTTTCATGAATTAAAACGTACGCATAAAAACTGATCTACGGTCCGATGGAAAAGGGTTATCCAGCATCACAGAATAAGTTACTAAATATGAACTCTATGTTTCATATTTCGAACCATTCATTTTGGTCGAAAAGGAAATGCGTTGAGATAAAAGTTTGCCATGAAACGTGGGGATTCTGAGAATTTCGGAATTAGATAACAAACGAGTGAAATAAATCTATAAAAAAAGTTTCAAATTACCCGTCCCCCCACGAATGAGGGCTGTACAAACTTGCGGTGATGCGCGCGTGTGAAATATCGCAGTTGTCTGGAAGAAATGGCCGTTTTTTCTGTGAGAACTTCAGCAGCTGGTGCTAAGATAGAAAGAATGGAGCACCACCATCTCTACAACTGTCATAAAAGCGAAGCCGGAGGTAGAAGCACGGTTAAAAAAAGCGTTCTCTGCGCCCACCTGTTTGATTTATTCCCCGTCCAAAACAATTGAAATTGCCTTTCTCAGAGAATTCTACATCCTTTCGAATTGGTTGCAGCTTTATCCAGAAACATACAACAACTATCTCTCATTTTATACCACGACAGTCTCAGTAAGCATTACCATCGATATTTCTGCAAAATGAGCTAAACGAAAATACAATTATTCAGGCGCACATGGCTTGTTTGCTCTTAATACGCACATCAAATAAAAAAATGGAGAGTGGAATGGTTACTAGACGCACTACTCTATTTACATAAGATGGATGGTATTTTCTGTCTAATTTCTAACACCTACTTTCATTAATTGGTATTTTACTTCCACTCCAGTTGGACTGGGCAATTTTTTTAAAGTGTTTAATCGTCTCTTTTAATCTGAAGTCCCATAATCATTTCTTCCATGATGAAAATATTCCAAACACGTGGAGACAATGTAAGTAGACAAAGTCATCGCTCTTTCCGCGTTTTTCTTTAATTAACACACAGCAACCGAAAAATTGTATTTCGACACCGCTGCAATTGAACCCCAGATCTCTCAATAACTAGCCGAGTGTGTTCGTCTTATGCTACGGTGCCAAAAATCCACGGCGCTATGTGTGTTTATCTGTCTGCTCGTGACTTAACAAATCCATAGAGATGGGCTCAGCAAATGAGACGTCTCCATCTGGTGGGGCTTAACGGCACAAGCTATTTAATTATAGCTAATAAATACAAAGGGCGAGAGATATGGTGAAAATCTTCCAAATACATAGAGACAATGTAAGTAGACAAAATCATCGCTCTTTTCGCGTTTTTCTTTAATTAATACACAGCAACCGAAAAATTGTATTCCGACACCACTGGGATCGAACCCCAGATCTCTCGACAGAGTGCGTTCGCCTTACGCTATGGTGCCAACAATCCAAGGCGCTATGTGTGCGTATCTGTCAGCATCTGACTTCGCAAATCCGTAGTGATGGGCCCAACAACTGAGACATCTCCATCTGGTGGAGTTTAACGGCACAAGCTATTTAATTATAACTAATAAATCCAAAGGGAGAGAGAAATGATGGAAATCTTCCAAATACGTGGAGACAATGTAAAGAGGAAAACTCATCGCTCTTCCACGTGGATTGTTGGCACCGTAGCATAAGTCAAACGCACTCGGCCGGAGATCTGTACTCGACGTTGTCAGAGTACAATTTTTAGGTTGCTGCGTGTTAATTAAATAAAAACGTGGAAAAAAGCGATGACTTTGTTTATTTACATTTCTTCCATGACAGACCTGTGTCACACTGGTTCAAGTATTTTTTTGACCGTTTGCTCTGTAGATGATGTATGGTTTGTGCTTTATCTGACGGTACTGGCTGTCTTCTTTCCCTGGAAGCAGTTGCCCTAATACAGGCTGTTTCACTCGCTCTCGGCCCCTGACTTTCCCTTATAACTTTTAAACTAATGAACGTAATTCTGGAAAATTTGACGTGGACCTACCGTGGTGTAAGAGAAACATGGTCAGCAAACTTTCGAGGACAACGAACACGCAATCGGCCTTCACTTCGAGCACCCACGACACACGGGCAAGGGAGTAGCGAGTGGCGGCTCTACTCTCTAGCCCATGTATGGCGCCTGAGCGAAGGCCAACTGCGTGTTTGCTGTCCACAGCAATTGGTGTGACGCATCTGACTCTGCTATTGTTACCGAATCGTCAACAGTCATCGTGTTTTTATTTTTCGAGCAATTACAGTAGGAACCGGTACATAGCGGTACAGGGCGTGTTTATTGTCTGCACGTACTGGAAAACTGCGTCCATAAAGGAGTGCCAAAGACAATTTATTGCGCAATTTGTCGTTCAAAAACCACCAGCAAAACCCTGCGTTCAGCATCTTTGGAAGAAACTGGAAACCACGGTAACATCATTGGATGTCTACGAAGGAGGACTTCCGAAACTTCCAGACACCACGTGTAGGAAGTGAAACACAGGGTGCTGGCCTCCTCACAGAAGTCCTTTCGTAAACTCTCGTACGAGATGGGTTTCCCCAAGCACATGTCAACGAGCTGCAAAAAGCAAAGCTGCATGCATTTTCGAGTTCCTGCTCTGCAGGAATTGAAACCTATCGACGAACAGAAAAGACTGAATTACTCTCATTGGTTCCAACAGTTTGTCAATGCACAGCCGGGAATACTGGACTACACGTGGTTCTCCAATGAGGCGTGGTTCCACGTGATGAAAAATTCGGGGTGTGCTGTGCTCTGTCGCGGCGCCGCATTATTGGCCATATCTGCTTCCATACGACGGTCAGTCTACACGTAAATCTTCCATGAGTTTGTGAATCAGATGGACGACGTGGAACTCTGTACTGGCTATTTTCAGAAGGATGGTGCCACCTGCCACACCTCAAATGTCAGCATGGCTGAAATTGTTTTCTTCTTTGAAGATCGTATGCCCGACCCGGTGGCCCAGTGGTCTAAGGGACGGCTTCTGATCATTCGTCTGAAAAGGAGTCCGGTTTCGAATCCCGGTGAGACATGGATGTTGTGTTTGTTTTACGGCACTAGCTCTCTCCCTTCCCTGGAACCAGTGGCCCAAAATTAGATACGGGCGACTGCCTATAGCTCATTGAGTTGCTCACGGTGGTCGTTAAAACTCCGAACAAACAAACAAACAAACAAAGAAAAGATCGTGTCCTTTTTAAGAGACTTTGGCTACCAAGGTCGCCTGACCTTACTCCTCCGGATTTCTTCCTGTGGGGTATGCTGAAAGGGAAAGCATATCGCACCAAAAAAGGAACTCTCATGGAACTGCAGAAAAACATTCGGCAGCAAATTGACTCCAAACTCCTATGTGTTGGTGAATACTCTCTGTGTTTTGGTGAATACTCTCTATGTGTTGGTGAATACTCCCTATGTGTTGGTGAATACCTTAAGAAACATGGAGAGGCGTGTGCAGGCATGCCTTGATGCAAATGTCGATCACTTTCAATACTTGCTCTGTGGTCATCTTGTTTCTAATATGCCAAGATAGGTCCGGTCAAATTTCACTAAATCACGTCAATTAGTTTGCAAGTTATAAGGGAAATTACAGGTCCGAGAACGAGTTTTGTACGTTTGTTTCAGGGCGTGACCACCGTGGACAATACAATGTGGTACAAGATGTCTTCAGCCCCTAAATTGGGGACACTGGTTTCAGGGACGGAAGAGAGCCAGATTACCGTAAGAAAAGCCCGCTACCCATGCTGCAACCGGGATTCGAGCCGGGATCTATCTCGGATGAATGATTAGAAGTCGGCTCTTCGAACTATTCGGACACAGGAGCAGCTCCCTAAATTGATGATGGACGACTGCGCATTGCCCTCAACGTTGTTCACAGTGGTTGTTAAACATCAAAACAACAAAAACAACAGGTGCTCCACTGTTTCCAGCGCTTTTATCATCTGCTACGCTTATATACAAGAAAATCTAAGTTGTTCGTTGAATGAGATTCAGGGCGCAAATTCATACTACCTTTCCTACTCCAGATATTCCTGACACCACTACAGACGAACTTCCCCATTCTTTGCAGAAATCAATGGTTTCCGTATAGGCAATGGCATTGCTTTTCAATTCCGTGCGCATAGTTCGCTGAGATATGAGACGGAAGCAGACTTCATTGAATGCTTAGCTTAATCACTGTACACAAGACGTCATGTTTCTCCGTACAAGCCTTCTCAAACAGCAGCGATCACGTTCCAGACAGTTTGTCGTCGCGCCGCAGTTGAACCTTTTTAGATAAGCAATGTGGATTATCTTTCCACTGATTAAAGAGCCGTAATATCTCACCTTTTGAGAAACCAGTCAGCTCTAATGCTTTGAAAATCATCGTTCCAGCCACACATGCACATACAATAATCTCTTTATTGAACTCCGAGGAGCAGTCATAAATAGTTGCCTAGATGACCTGGTGACGCACGTAACCGTGTGCAGATTTTGCCTATACGCTACGTAAATGACGTTTCTGCATACATGTTTCAAATTCAGTAGCTAGTGTGTGTATATTCAAAGAAGTATATACATCATGTAAATTTTCCTTTATAGCCTCTGTAAATTTTTATTTGTATTGAACATAGCATCTAGTTTTTTCTTCATATTCAGCTCATCAGCAACCGTTCAAATGCGAGTCAACCGTGCTTCCTGATTATTCAATTCATTTTTTCGGCATGTCACTTACAAAAGTTTACCCAACGACAGGCCGTCAATAGTTACATTTTTCTTTCATTTTGCTAATTCGGTATATCAAACAGAACTTGCGTTCTCCCTAATTTTCAGCCTCTGCCAAGTTGTAATAATTTTTAAATACTTTTTTTATTGGAAGTTTATCGACTACCGTGAGAAACTCAATGGGCTATAAAAAAGTCGCCCGTCCCTAATGTAGGGCCACTGGTTCAGGAAAGGGAGAGAACTAATGCCATAAGACAAACACAACATCCATGCCTCACTGGAATTCGAACTCAGACCTTTTTCGGACGAATAATCAGAAGCCATCGCTTGGATCACTGCGTCACCGGGACGGCTTTAAATACTTTTGGTGTTTCTTTTTTGTTGCATGATACCTGCCCTGTTGCCCATTTGCTCTAAGAATAAATCAAATACTGAAGCCAAATACAGACCTTTACGGCCGAATCTTAAAATTTACCTTGAAGAACGCCTCCCAGTAAAATTTACCTTGAAAAACGCCTCCCAGTAAAATTTACCTTGAAAAACGCCTCCCAGTAAAATTTACCTTGAAAAACGCCTCCCCCCCCCGTAAATTTTACCTTGAAAACGCCTCCCAGTGAGCAGTGAAAGCTTGGAGGTTTGAATATATGATATACACTCAGCAGACAAAGTATTAGAAATAGGTTGATGGGCAGTTGACATGGGCATCTCAAGCGCGTAGTAGAACAGAATCAAATTAAACTTTGGAGTTAAAGAGCTGGATAGCAGGCTCCCCAATAGTGTATCAAAATCGATGAGCATGGGTACACGTGCTGATCTGAGCGACTTTGGTGGAAGCCGCATTGTTCGCGCAAGACAGATGGGTCATTCCATCTCCCAAGTGGTAAGAACCCAAGGGTTCACCAGGGGAACCGTATCATGGGTGTACCGCAGTGTACTTTGTCCAAGTAGTAATAACCCTAGAGTTTCCAAGGGCAACCGTATCAAGCGTATACTGCGGAGTACTTTGTTCAAGTAGTAAGAACCCTAGGGTTCCCGAGGTCAACCGTATCAAGGGTGTACTGCGCAGTGTACTTTGTCCAAGTAGTAAGAACCCTAGGGTTCCCGAGGTCAACCGTATCAAGGCTGTGCTGCGCAGTACTTTGTCCAAGTAGTAAGAACCCTAGGGTTTACGAGGGCAACCGTACCATGGGTTTACCGCGGTGTACTTTGTCCAAGTAGTAAGAACCCTAGGGCTCACGAGGGCAACCGTATCATGGGTGTATCTCAGTGTACTTTGTCCAAGTACTTAGTAAGAACCCTAGGGTTCCCGAGGGCAGCGGTATCAAGGGTGTACCGCGAGTTTACCATCGATAGACTTACCAGTGCACAGAGAGCAAGAGGTGGCAGACCACACGCCATTAATGACCGCGATCGACTATCCTGGCTCCTATAGAACGATTGCTTGACAATGACGGCGCAAATCACATCCAGATTAAATGTCGGAAGCCCAAACAGCGTTAGCAAACAAACGGTATGGCTCACAATGTATACCATGGGCTACGGGAGCCAACGCCATAATCGTATGCCACTGTTGACTGCTCATCATCGGAAATTACGCCTCGCGTGGCGCCGGAATCACAAAAACTGGACTTTTGCACAATGGCGCCGCCCTGTGTGGTCAGAGGAATACCATTTTCAGCTGTTCAGAGCTGGCGAGTGGGTGCGGGTGTGACGTCGCCGTGTGTGGTCATGCGAATACCGTTTTCAGCTGTTCCGAGCTGACGAGTGGATGCGCGTGTGACGTCACCCTGTGTGGTCAGACGAATACCGTTTTCAGCTGTTCCGAGCTGACGATTAGGTGCGCGTGTGGCCTCGTCCTGTGTGGTCATACGAATACCGTTTTCAGCTGTTCCGAGCTGGCGACTGGGTGCGGATGTGACGTCCCCTGTGTGGTCAGACGAACGCCGTTTTCAGCTGTTCCGAGCTGACGAGTGGGTGCGGGTGTGACGTCGCCCTGTGTGGTCAGACGAATGCCGTTTTCAGCTGTTCCGAGCTAACGAGTGGGTACGGATGTGACGTCGCCGTGTGTGGTAATACGAATACTGTTTTCAGCTGTTCCGAGCTGACGAGTGGGTGCGGCTTTGACATCGCCCTGTGTGTTCAGACGAATACCGTTTTCAGCTGTTCCGAGCTGACGAGTGGGTGCGCGTGTGACGTCGCCCTGTGTGGTCAGACGAATACCGTTTCCAGCTGTTCCGAGCTGACGAGTGGGTGCGGGTGTGACGTCGACAGCATGAGGCCATAGCCCCGTCGTGCCAGGAAGGCGCTGTACAAGGCGGTAGTTACTCTGCGATGGTTTGGGGAGATTTCTCATGGAACACACTACGTCCCTTAGTGTTTCTGGAGAGGTCCTTAACTGCTGCGTGATACCAGCATGTTCTGGCTGATCACCTATATGCTTTCATGGCCATCTCACGTTCTGCCAATGACACACGACAATCACAGGACAACGCACCATCTCATAGGTCGCCACTATCCAAGTATGGCTCGAGGAGCACTCATTTAAGCCCAGAACTATCCAGTGGCCCTTAAAGTCAGCGGATTTAAACCTTGCGAAAGCTATCTGGGATGCCAAGGAGCATTACATCAGATATATGGATACTGGACCGAGTCTCGGGCGGGGCTGTGGACAATGCTGCAAGCGGGATAGGTGGCATTACCTCCAAAAGCATTCCGCATCCCGTGGAGTAGATGTTTCGGAATGTACAGGCTGTTATTCGCGCTAGAAGAGGACAAACACGTTATTAAGTAGGTATCTCTAATGTTTTGTCCATTGAGAGTGTAACAGTAAGGGAAGAAACATAACATGGAACCATATCGCGAACACGCGCCGTATCACCAGTACAGTTCAATGTCGTGCAAAATTCGAATCTTCCTTAATTTACACAATTTTCAGGTAATCAGGTGTTTCCAAAAGTAACCCAGGTAGCATAGTGTTGCAATTTAATGTAAGACCAATACTGAACGACCGTCTTTTATTCCTAAAAGACGATGGCCCAGCGTTGGGCATGCGTTGAATTGCAATATTATTCTTAAAATACGGTGGCTCAGCGTTGGGCCTACGCTAAATTACAAGGCTCTGCTTCCTGGGAACTTTTTATATAACAAAATTTGTGAGAAACAGTAAGTTCAATCCTTAATGAAATTCTTGAGAAACTGTTGTTCACGTTCATTGCAGAAGAAAGCCACTAATGGTTGATTCTGGTGTAAGGTAAAATTGATTCATTACTTTAGGCTGACACTTTGCAAGAGCTATTAAAAGAACTACATAAGGCCATTCTTCTTCCCTCGTCGAACTGCAATGCACATCATTTTTCTTCTAAACTTTTTTTTTTGATTGGACGTTTAACGACCACCATGAGTAGCTCAATGAGCTATAAGCAATCGCTCATCCCTAATTTAGGGCCACTGATTCTAGGAAAGGGAGAGGGCCAGTGCCATAAGAAAACACAAACACAACATCCATTCCTCATCGGGATTTGAACCCGGACCCATCTCGGAGGAATGATCAGAAGCCATCACTTAGACCACTGCACTATCTTCTAAACTGCATTTGCTGGTAAATGCAACGAATTGATTGAATCTCGTGCGTTTGAAATTGGTAGTGAGATGTGCATTTATTGTTTTTATTTCATTGCCAGTGAAATGCACGAAATTGTTTTGAACAGATGCATTTGATATTTGTAGTAAGAGGCTCACTAATTGCACACATTTTATTGGCTGCCAAATGCATGGAATCCCTTAGATCTCGTGCATTTGACATCAGCAGTGTGAGGTATATTTATTGTGCACATTTTATTTGCTGTCAAATTCATGAAATCCTTTTGATCTAGTGCATTTGACATCAGTAGTATACATTTATTGACGTTTGACATAGTAGCGCACATGTATTGTGCACATTTTATTTGCCGTCAAAGCATGAAAACCCTTGGATCTAATGCATTTTACATTAGTAGTGCTATATACATTTATTGTGCACATTTTAAAAATTCGCTGTCAATGCGTGAAATCCCTTTGATCTAAATATTAGTATTGAGAGGTACATTTATTGCCCATATTTTATTCGCTGCCAAATACATGAAATCTCTTGGATCTCAAACATTTACATAAGTAGTGAGGGTTACATTATTGTGCACATTTTATTCACTGCCAAACGCGGCAAATCCCTTGGATCTCGTGCAATTGACATCAGCAGTGAGAGATATTTTTAGTTTGCGCATTTTATTCGTTGTCAAATGCATGGAATCTCTTGGAACTCGTGCATTTGAAATCAGCAGGGAGAGGCATTTTTATTGTGCACGTTTTATTTGTCTTCAAAGCAAGAAATCCTTTTGATCTCGTGCATTTGATACTAATAGTGATATGTACATTTATTGTGCACATTTTATTTGCTATCGAAGCATGAAATTCCTTGGATCCCGTGCATTTGACATTAATAATCTATCTGACTGAGATTTAAATGTCAACCGTTCGACTCGTCTATAGTACATCGGTGACCTGTGCGCGATGAAAAAACAATGAATGTTGCGTTAAGTTTTGCGAATTCTTTCAAACCTGGCCAAGTAGTTATTTCTGAAGTGTGAAAAACATGTTCAAGGAATTAATCAAGGATATCAGTTTTACGTATTCATCGGCAAGTTTAGTTAACGACATTAATCAACTTCAACTAAAAGCAACGATCAACTAATGAAAAGCACTACACAGTCCTTGGACTGTTACAACACTTGATAGATGCTGTGATAATTGAATATAATTGATAGATGCTATAATAATCTGAAGATTCTGTGTACACAAAAATCTTAGATATACATCGATCAGCAAAAACATCAAAACCACCTATAAAATAGAATGTAGGTCCTCCTCTCGCCGCCAAAAGAGCTCTCCCCGATGAGGCATGGATTTAACGAGATGTTGGTAGATGTCTCCTGATATTTGGTACCATGACTGCAACAGAATATTCCACAATTCGCTTAAATCACGTGGTTTGGGGTGATGCTGCTCGTGCCCGTTTCTCCAACTCAAACCACAAATGCTCGATAGGATTCATTTCCGGCGAATTTTGGGCCATAGAAATAAATGGAATTCCTCTTCATGTTCTTGGAACCATTCCTGAATCTTCTTTGCAGTGTGGCATGAATCATCGTCTTGTTGAAAGACGTCATTTCTGCCAGGAATACAGTCGCCATAAAGGGGTGTACTTGGGCAGCCACGATGTTCAGGTACCTGATAGCTGACACATTTCTCTCTACAGAGATAATGGTTCCAAGTGTCCTCCAAGAAAATATTGCCCAGACCATCACACCCCCTTAAGCAGCCTGGATCCGTTCAACAGTGCATTCAGGTGAGAAGGCTTCCTTGGATAAACGTCTCACACAAGCTCGTCCATTGGCATGGTGTAACAGAAAACGGGATTGGTCTGAATCTTAACACATATAAGCTTCCTCTTCACCTCTTCCAGTCTTCTATGGTCTAATGTCGATTGTTACGTGCCCACTGCAAGCATTGGCGACGGTGAACGGCAGTGAGCATAGGCTCACGAATTGGTCCGTGGTTAGGGAGACCCATATGCAAGAGCGTGCGATGAACAGTACGTTCGGATACTTTGGACGCTTTACCACAATTAAAATAATGGGTAATGTCAGTCAAGTAGCCCTCCTGTTGCTGCATATAAAACTAGATAGCCTGCGCTGGCCTCTAGCATCAGTGAAGCGTGGCCTGTTTACGCTTTGTCGAAGGCTCGAGTGCCACCTGTTTCGGACCATATATAATTGGTACTAACTACCGCAGAGCGTAAGCAGCCTACCAGCGTCGTTGTTTCGGAGAAATTCTTACCAAGACGTCTTGCGGTAACACGCGTAATCTGGCCTTTGTCAAAAACAGATAGATCCTTTGTTTTTTTACGCTTTCGATCCTTCGATCCGTAGGTTGAAAAAGCGTATATGCTCCAGCTTTGTCCGTCTGTCCGTCCGTCTGACCGTCCGCACGATAACTCGCGTAAAAATTGTTCGATTTCGATGAAATTTTAGTACGTGGTAAGGGACCACCTGGCGACGAACCCTGTTGAAAATGGACGAAATGGGGTCAAAGGTCACGACATAAGAGCGGGATCCATTCCATTGCCCTTATGTGTCATAACTTGCGTAAAAATGGTTCGATTTCGACGAAATTTTAGTATGTGGTAGGGGACCAACGTGAAATGAATTTCATTAAAAATGCACGAAATGGGGTCAAAGGTCACGACATAGGAGTGGGATCCATTCCATTTCCCTTATGCGTCATAACTTACGTAAAAATGCTTCAATTGCGACAAACCTTTATCATGTTGTTTCAGAGGTACACTGAACAGGTTCTGTTGAATATCATCGAAATGGGGTCGAAGGTCAGGACACAGGACGAGATTTATTCTACAGCCATTGCCATCCTAACTTGACTTAAAATGCTTCGATTGCGACAAAATTTTATCATGTTGTTCCGGTGGTATACTGAATCGGTTCTGTATAATATAATCGAAATGGGTTCGACCGTCAGGACACAGGAGCGATATTTATTTCACAGCCATTATTCTCATAACTTGAGTAATGATTTCCGGCATGTTGGAAAGCGTATCATAATCAATACAGTGCATGATTTTACTAACTTGTTCCATATTGAGACGAAACGAAATATTACCCGAGAAAGCTTCGACCCAGGTATTTTATATATATCATTCGCGATCTTGGCAGGTGACGCTGATTGGCTTCACTTAATAAAAACCACGCAGAGGTGTTTTTCATTTTTATTTGATGATCGGTGTACATAGAATATTCGGAGAATGACATCGAAATATCAAACTTCTTAAAGAAATATCTTGTCTAAAGTTTGGTGCCTGATGTTTTTCTTTGCTTTTTGTTTCGGGCTTAAACGATTTCTGTGAGCATTTTAAGGAACTTTGGTTCCAGCGAACGGACATAACCAACCCCGTAAGACCAGCGTATAATCCATGTCTCGTTCAGGACACGAAGACTAACGAGGAGAAAGCACCTCTGACCACACATCCACCTGGGCATCTTAGTGCTTGACTAAAACAGATTATCCTTGCTGACTACATACTGGTTACACTCGAATGGCGGTTTCATTCCATTTAATATTTTTAGAGAACTTTTCATGCAAGTGCAAGAATCTAAACTTCCTTCATAAGTTCGGAATAAAAACAGCTGCTCTTTGCCATTTCTTTAAAACTCCTATTTGGTAGTTCTATTCAATCCATTTAGGCAACTGCTTTTCGTTGGATTTCCAGCCAAGGAAGGCATGGGTGCAGCTACGTTGACCCAAAGAGCTATATGCGGCAGACTACAGGGAGAAATGAAGGAAGGTAGGTCAAGATACTCTTATAGGAAAGTGGGTGGACACGGGGACATGATTAAGCGTACTAGACAAGAAGAGCGAACTTACACTGTGGCAGAAAACCAAACGATACCAGAGCAGAAAGTGCGCCTCGAGAGAGAAGGATCATATAAACTTATTTTTAGCGGGGATTCCAATACCCCAGGATAGTCGGCTTAACGTGCCCTCTGAAGTATGGCGGGTCTTTTAGTGGTCCGAGCGGTCAGGCTACAATTGCACTCTGGACCAACGGAAAGGCAGCTGACTGCTTCGTCCATTGGGCTATCGCGTTCCCCAACTTGACAGTGATTTTGCATGAAGCTTTTATATATGTTAAGAATTAATCGCTCTATATTTCCGAGTGCAAAGTGCGTAAGCTGTTTCTGAGCTGATAAATTTCTCCATATCTCTCCCAAAATTTCTATATGTCTCTTACATTGATATTTTCTTAGTGTTCAGTCCTGCTGTTCCTGCTCTTATGGAAATTTTGCTGATGGTTATATTTCGGCATTTAACGTTCAACAGTACCATAGTATAACGGAAACGTTTCGATTTTATTGGAGGACTTTCTTGTAACTGGAAATTAGCTGTGAGTCCGTATTAAATCAAGCATCATACTTAACAACAGACAACTAGTTACACAGTAAGAAGATATCTCTTACGGAAAGTGACTTCACGTTCACAATTTGCATATACATTTATGTTGTCGGAAGAGTGCATTTCTGAATTTATAGAAGATCTTTCTTTTACTTATAGGCAGTAAAGCCTTTTTGAATTTCCAGCTGATCAGCAACTTATGTAAATTTCCAGCAACTTTGTTTTTATATGTACAGGGTGTCCCACAAAAGACTCCCTGTTTTTAAAAGAAAATAACTCAGAAACGGAGATCGATAGAAGAATGAAACAAGTGGTATGTTTATTTTGAAAGCCGTAAAAATCTGATACCGAAGTTTCAAAATTACTTACAAATGTTGCCGACAGGTGGCGCTGTACGCTTTAGTCGCAGTAGGGCGTCCGAGTAATAGTCTATAAACTGTCCTATGCAAGCAGTCGTTGCAATCACATGACAATCGATTCAAAATGTGCACCTTTCGCAGCACAGAGATGGCGCAAACGAAGAATGAAATTTTCAGTCACCCTCTGTAGTGTGTCAACGGAAATGGACGCACTTGCCTCACCGATCAACTCTTCAAGCTCGTCCAGTGTTGCAGAATTGTTCTGTAAAACAGTGTCCTTCAATGTGCCCCACAAAAAGTAGTCGCAGGGGGTAAGATCGGGTGAGTATGGAGGCCAATCCATGCCTGTTCCAGTAAATGTGGAATAGTTCAAAGCAATGATTCTATTCCCGAAGTATTCCTCAAGAAAGGCAAAAACCGCTGGGGTACGGTGTGATCGGGCCCCATCTTGCATAAACCACGAAGTCCCTGATACTCGAGTACCAGAAAAACACGTTGCTCCACGGAATACATGACTTCATCCACTTACTTCAGTACGTTAACCTCCTTTCACGTTTCGACAGCGAAACTGTCCGAAGCCTGATCGCTCTCTGCTTCACAGCATTATTTATAGGACCGCACTGCGACTACAGCGTACAGCGCCACCTTTCGGCAACATTTGTAAGTAATTTTGAAACTTCTGTATCAGACTTTTACGGCTTTTCAAATAAACATACCACTTGTTTTATTCTTCTATCGATCTCCGTTTCCGAGTTATTTCATTTTAAAATCAGGGAGTCCTTTGTGGGAAACCATGTACAAGCTATGAAATCTTTTTGTATTGTTTAATTTAAGATTAAAGTGGAAAATATTAAATGTACATTTTGCTCGTATTTTCTAATTTACAGAATACTTCATTGTGGAATCTCTTCTCCTCACAGTGCTCTATCCAGTGAACTACAGTGGCTTTCCGGAGAAGACGTCCTGAGGTAAATTTCAGAATATTTATCTCTAGGTTTTAATTTACGAGTTTTTTATTTAATCTGGGTAATGTAGAGTTTCTATGTGTTGTACTCGCATTATTGTCGGCCACTGAAGCCTTATTAATTGGACGGGTTGCTTGCTCCTTTTCAAAGCCTACAGTCTTTTCAGTAACTACTAGAAGACCCAAGTTTCATAATAGCGCTAATGGTGTTTTAATGCGTTGAAGTTGTTCTCTTTAGCAAGTCATTTGTTTAACAAACAACACAGCCACTTACGTCTAACAAAATAAAACCCCGCGATGTATCATATCAATAAGAAACTTACGTAAAAGTCTAATGCTTAATCCTCATCCAGTTTGTTAAGTAGACACTTGTAGGTGCTTCCCTAAAATACGCTGGTTTCCATTAATTAAGCAACAAACCGAAAAACTCCCGATAATTGGGCAAAATATAGTTCAAATTGCACGAAATTTGCATATGTTACGGGCGACGGCATACAGCATCGATTTACAGAAAACATAAATGAGTGGCGCTGGCAGCGCTTTATGCAAATGCGAAAGAGCTTAAAACCAGCTGTTTCGGAGGTAGTCGCCAATTCATGTGCAGCGGTGAATGACAAGATTTCGAGATCGCGAACTTGTTAACATGGCTGCGAGACATCATTTACCAGCGGAGTTACACTACAGAGCTATAGGCCGACTCGAAGCAGGGCAACTTTAGGCGGACGTTACAATATGGCTCAACGTTGATCGTTCTGTGGTCAGCAGGAGGTGACAGCAGCTCCAAGCCACGGGTGCAGCTTTCCGAAGGTACCTCAAAGGTAGGCAAAGGGAGCCGACATCCGCGGATGACCTGTATTTGCGGCTTTCGGCACGGCGGAACAGGACGGCGACACCGACTCATCTCAGATCTGTGCTTGCTGCAGCTACCAGACACACGGTATCAGCTTCGACGGTATGCAGAAGGTTACATGCAGGACGACTATATGCTAGTCGACCAGTATTATACGTGCCTCTCACCCTCCGCCACCGGAGGGAACGTTTCAATTGGGCACGAATGCATGTGAACTGGACTCAATATCAGTGGAGCTTCGTTCTGTTCAGTGATGATTCGCGATAATGTTTACAGAGTGATTCTCGCCGAGTTTACATCTGGAGAGAGCCGGGTACTTGCTATCTTCCCTCTAATATCCAGGAAAGGGCCACCTGTGGGGGTTGTAGTGGTCTGGTGTGGGAAGACTTATCGTTAAGCGGCCGTACTGACCTCTTTGTGTTGCCACATGGAAACATCAATGCTGAAAGGTATAGAGATGACATCCTGGACTCTATTGTTCGTCCGTCTGCGGCCGCAATTGGCGATACATTAGTACTGCAGGGGGATAACTCTCGCCCTCACATACCTCGTCTTGTGCACCAGTACCTGAAACAAGAGACTGTAGTCCGTATGGAATGGTCAGCACGCTCTCTCGATCTGAATCCCATTGAGCATGTCCGTGATGCTCTCGGGAGACGTGTTTCTGGTCTCCGGCTCTCTCCCCGATTCCTGCAAGGGCTCCCCACTGCTTTGCTCGAGCAATGGACGCAGCTACCCACAGAACGTTTCGATACCATAATTAACAGCACGGTACATCGATGTCGGGCCTACATTGCTGTTCGGGGTAACCACACTCCGTATTGAAGTATCTTTTCCTATTTCATCTTGATACCCATATTTCTGTATTTTCATTCAAAATGTAAATGCTTTGTATCATATGTTCTAACGTTTTTTTGTTGCATTTGGTCTGCTAAAGCTTAAAACCAAATTTCATCCGAATCGGTTGCATACTTTTTGAGCTATCGCGATTTTTCCACTTGTTGCTTAATTTATGGCAACCAGTGCAGCAATGATCTTTTACAGCTGTTACTTATGACATGCAGACTTTCGAAGTACAGTCTAAAACGTATATAAGGAATACTACTGTAGTTAAAGGCGCACCAGATTATACACGATGTAAAATGCTTACAACGTAGTAAACTCCGTTTACTGACTGGCGTAAAAAAAGTATATAGAATCGTCAAGCTATTGCTCTTCACTGTGAGGCGTTTTCAAGGCAATAAATATTTCCAAGACAATAGATTTGTACAGTAATTACTGCCTTGAAAAGCGAAAGCTTGGCGCTTCTGATAATTTTTTACGGCATTAAATAAACAGTTTTTACTACGCTACATTCGGTTTTTGATAGAGCGTATAACGAAGCTAAAGGGGAGTCATAAAATTTAGACACATCAGTTATTTGGTTGCGTATATAATGAAGTTGATGAGAGAGTAAACAACGATATATGCTGACTTCGATATAATCGGACAGATACAAAATGGAATATTTTTGGCATATTACTTTATTTTAGGTTAAAATTAGTAAATAATAAGCTATTTATCGATTAGTTTAAGGTATATAACGCTTGTTAATTCAAAACTATACCTGGTACAAAAGCATTTGTGAGATCTGCCGTAAGAAAAATATGTAACTCTTAAAGTAACTACCGAAAATCTGAAATTTCACCTGGAACATATTACGTCCGATGTATGATCCAGTTCTTGCTTGTTTCATGCTTATTATGATGGCCGTTTTAAATGCTTTTCAACTTACGCTGTGGTTAAAATGCTTCTCGAGAAATAAATTCTAAGATTTTTTAAATTGATTTTTTATTGATAAACCACGCATGGCGCCGTAGCGTAAATTCGAACGCACTTGACTAGTTATCGAGAGTTCTGGGGTTCGATCCCAGCGGTGCCGGAACACAATTTTTCAGTCGCTATGCGTTGTTTAAAAAATAACGTGGAAAGAGCGATGACATCGTCCATTTACATTATCTCCACGTATTTTATATATATTAACCATTTCTATCGCCCTTTGAACTTATCAGTTACAATTAAATAGCTGTTGCGTTAAATGCCACCAGATGACGCCATCTCAGTTGCTGAGACCATCAATACGTATTCGTGTAGTCAGATGCTGCCTGATAAACCACGCATGGCGCTGAGAATTGTTGGCGCCGTAGCGTAAATTCGAACGCACTCGACTAGTTATCGAGAGTTCTGGGGTTCGATCCCAGCGCTGCCGGAATACAATATTTCAGTCGCTATGCGTTGTTTAAAAAATAACGTGGAAAGAGCGATGACATCTTCCATTTACATTATCTCCACGTATTTGATATATATTAACCATTTTAAATAGACATTAAGTGATTCAAAGGTTACGAGGAGATGTACATTTGCAAGTGCGGGAGTAAAACTATTGTCTTAATGCAAAATGATCTGTCTGTAAGGGGAACCCTGGAGTTTCGTCAACGTCAGGTAATTCCTTGTGTTCCAGTGAAAGAAGATTTAACAAGAAAGGTGACACCGAATTTTCGGGTGTAATAAGCACGTTTTTTGAATCCGTTCCGATGCAAATTAAATTTATCATAGCTATTAAAAGCCAATGGAACCGGTACGGAAAACAATAGTATCTGACGGAAGAAAGAAGTTTTTCAATCGGGTTTTTATTCCCTCAGATATGGCTGTAAGCGGAATTGTGAGCTTACGCCCTCTGGTTGAAGACTTGTGCGTTAAGAAAAACAATGAATGTATATGAGAAACATTTCGCACCGGAAACGCCCTCCAAAACAGAAATAATTTTTTAAATCGGACTCGTAGAAACAGAGATATCGACAAAAATAAGATGTGACTTACGTCCCGTTTTGGGAAAACCATGCATTATTTTAGGAAGAAAGTATCATAGACTTTCGGCTATGAGCGGTATCGTTCCAAAAAAAAAAAAAAAAAATTTGCTGCAAATACATCAGAAGCGGAAATTGAGGCTTACGCCACCTGGTGGCCATACCATTTTTTACAAAAATTAGAAATTATGTCAAAGGATTTCCGATCAATAGCTGTATCCTGTACAGAAAGAATTTTTCAAATCGGAGATTTAGAAACAGAGATATAGGGGGAAAGCAATTTACACTTACGCCACTGGCGGAAAGTCTATGAATTACTTGAAAATTTTCAAATTATATGAGAAACATGTCACACTGAAAACACTATCCAACACAGAAGGAATTTTTCCCATTGGACTCCTAGAAGTAGATATATTGACAAAAATAAGATATACATCTACGCCCCAGGAGTAGAAACCATGCATTTTTTAAAGAAGAAAATGTTTCTAAAAGGTTTGTCGACATGAGTAGTATCGGTCTACAAACGGTGTTTTTTTCAATTGAGAAGTTAGAAGCTTATACTTTGCGGCAAATACATCAGAAGCGGAAATTAAGATTTACGCCCAATGGTGGCCAAACCGTTTTTTTTTTTTTTTTTACAAAAAATAGAAATTATGTGCAAACGATTTCCCATCAGGAGTTGTATTCTGTGCAGAAAGAATTTTTAAAATCGGAGATTTAGAAACAGAGATATAGCGGGAAACGTAATTTACCTCTACGCCCCCTAGCCGAAAGTCTATGAATTACTTGAAAATTTTGAAATTATATGAAAATCATGTCACACTGAAAACACTATCCAACAAGAAAGATAACACCGAATTTTCGGGTGTAATAAGCACGTCTTTTGAATCCAGTCTGACGCAAATTAAATTTATCAGAGCTATTCAAAGTCAAAGGAACCGGTATGGAAAACAATAGATCTGACGAAAGAAAGAAGATTTTCAATCGGGTTTTTAATTCCTCAGATATTGCTGTAAATGGAATCGTGAGCTTACGAACTCTTAGAAACAGAGATATCGAGAAAAATAAGATGTGACTTTACGTACCCTGGTGGGAAAATCATGCATTACTTTAGGAAGAAAGTATTCTCAAAAGGTTTATCCATATACGCGGTATCGGTCCTAGAAAAAAATATTCAAGTTTTCAGGAGCCCAGATATTGCTACAAATACTTCAGAAGCAGAAAATAACACTTATGACCTCTGGTGGCCAAACCATTCTTTACCAAACATTAGAAATTATGTGAAAAATATTTTTCAGCAGGTCTTGTATGCGGTACAGGAAGAATTTTTCAAATCGGAGTTTTAGGAGCAGAAATAACGCAGAAAACTCAATTTATCTTTTTTGCCCTCTAGCGGAAAGTCTATGATTTACTTGAAATTTTTGAATTTAAAGGAAAAACATTTCGCATCGGAAATACTATCCAGCAAAGAAGGAATTTTTCAAATCGGTCTCTTAGAAGTAGAGATATTGACAAAAATAAAATATACATCTACGCCCCCTGGTGTAGAAACCATGCGTTATTTCAAGAAGAAAATGTTCCTTAAAGGTTTGTCGACATGAGTAGTATCGGTCAACAAAAGACGTTTTTTTCAGTCGAGATTTTAGAAGCTCATATTTTGCTGCAAATACATCAGAAGCGGAAATTGAGGGTTACGCCACCTGGTGGCCATACCATTTTTTACAAAAATTAGAAATTATGTCAAAGGATTTCCCATCAATAGCTGTATCCGGTACAGAAGGAATTTTTCAAATCGGAGATTTAGAAGTAGATATATTGACAAAAATAAGATATATATCTACGCCCCCTGGCCAACGTAAATACCATGCACTATTTTAAGAAGAAAAGTTTGTCGACATGCGTAGTATCGGTCAACACACGACGTTTTTATCAATCGAGAATTTACAAGCTCATATTTTGCTGCAAATGCATCAGAAGCGGAAATTAAGATGTACGGCCCCTGGTGGACAAACTATTTTCTTTACAAAAATTAGAAATTATGCGCACACGATTTCCCACAAGGAGCTGTATCCGGTGCAGAAAGAATTTTTCAAATCGGACATTTAGAAGCAGAGATATAGGGGGAAACGCAGTTTACCGCTGCGCCCCCTAGCGGAAAGTCTATGAATTACTTGGACATTTTTAAATTATACGAAAAACATGTCATACTGAAAACACTATCCAATAAAGAAGGAATTTTTTAAAATCGGACTCCTTGAAGTAGAGATATTAACAAAAATAAGATATTCATCCCCCCCCCCCCGGCGGATAAACTGTGGAATATTTTAGGAAGAAATTTTTCCGAAAAGGTTTATCGATGTGAGTGGCATCAGAACATGAAAGAGTTTTTTCAATTGATATTTTAGGAGCTCAGACTTTATGGCAAATACATCAGAAGCAAAAATTAAATCTTACGCCCCCTGGTGGCCAAAGTATTTAATATGAAAAATTAGAAATTATATTCAAGAATTTTTTTCCAAATCGGAGCTTTAGAAGAAAAGATATCGGGAAAAATGTAATTTACTTTTACGCCCCCTTGCGGAAAATCTATGCGTAATTTGGAAAAGTAACTATATCTAAAATGCTCTTCGACATAAATGGAATCGAAAGATAAAATAATTTTTTCAATCGGATGTTTAGAAGCAAATATGTGATATAAAACGTATTTCTGAATTCGACATCATCTGTATTTACGCCCTCTAGCGGCGAAATTCTACATCGTAAAAAAATACGAAATAGAAGATCATCATTCTCATATATCAAGCTTCCTAATGCAAAAAGAATTTTTCAAATGGGACTAATAGTTCGAGAGATATTGTGGGTACAGACGGACGGACTGACGGACGGACGGACAAACCGATAACATAAGCACGATGTTCTTTTACAAAAGACATGCTAAAAACTGGTCTAATGCCACTTATTTTGTTTGATGATAACCGCTCTGAACTTTAATACATGTCGCTTCTCGTAATATGAGGTAAAAATAAAAAGGGAAAATATTACGAAGTTCAAGCAAATTAAAAACATTTTGATTTATGCCGAATTTAGTGTAATGCGAACTCGTTATGCACTGAAGTGCCAGAAAAAATGGTACACCAGTCTCATACTTAGTAGGTCCCCCACGGGAGCGCAGGACTGCAGAAATACGAATGGGCATAAACTCCACTAGCTTCTGTAAAATATGCTGTAGGCAATGCACACCATACTTCCTGCGAGCGTTCCACAATTCCGATGTATTCCGAGGTCTCGGATTCCTGTGTTCGATAGCGCGTTGCAAGGCATCCCGAATGTGTTCTATCAGGTTCTGATAAGGTGAATTGGGTGGGAATGGCAACACCCGTAACTCAAATGAATGTTCCTCTAACCATAATGTGGCGTTCCGACAATTGTATGGAGGTGCATCGTCCTGTTGGAACAGGCCCAACACATCAGCATGAATGCAGGACATGAACGGGTATACCTCGTCAGAAAGGATACGCACATAGCGTTGGCCGGTCACAGACGTTTGTAGACGTACCAGGAGCCCCAGTGAAGTCCAGCTAAACACTCCCATTACCATTATGGACCCAAACAAGCCGGTACAGTTCCCTGTTGATAGGCGGGATCCATAGCTTCATGGGGTTTGCGCCACACTCGAATCCTTCCATCTGCCCGATACAGTTGGAAACGCGACTCGTCAGACCAGGCTACTTGTTTCCCGTCATCAAGTGTCCAGTGGCGGTATTGCCGTGCCCAAGCGAGGCGCATAGCTCTGTGTCGTGCTCCCATCAAGGGAACTCGAGTTGGGCGTCGGCTCCTAAAGCCCATATCGTGCAGAGAACGTTGCACAGTCTGGACGCTGATGCTTGTTGAGACTCCAGCATTGAATTCCGATTATACCTGCGAGAGTGTTGCACGCCTATCGAGTGAAACGATTCTTCACAGCCGACGATGGTCACGTTCACCCAATGTCTTTTTACGGCCACACTTGTATCGTAGGTTTAAGCTTTTGCCGGAATTCTTGTAGTCACGGTACACCCTTGCAATGGTCGTACGTGAAAATCCGAACTTCCTTTCTACCTCCGAAATACTATGGCCCATCTCACGAGCGCCAACTATGACACCGCATTGAAAATCGCTTAAATCGTTAGTACTTGTTATTCTCATGCCGAAAACAGCTGGCAAGCATATCTATCGCTTTATATGCGCACTGTCGGACGCAACCGAGTACGCGCATAGGTGACGTTGCTATGTATTTTGCATAACCTCGTCTGTACCAGTTTTTCTGGCACTTCAGTGTATGTCGATTCAACTGCATCAAGTTAACAATGAAAATTTAGCTCAGTAGATCCTCTCACAACCGCAGCACCTCGCACACCACAATTACCACATTCTTTTTGCTCGCGGAATAGTTTCTATTTCCCTTTGACCCACTGACAATGTTGCCAAAACACATAAGAAAATTCGGGAAGTTAATTTACCATTGAGAAGGAATAATAAACGGAAAAATAACAAAACAGAAATTAAAACAGAAGTTTAAATTTAAGATATACATCACACTCTATAAGATCGAGCCAAGCACGTACGCATGGGAAATGGGGTGTGTTGTACTCAAAAAGGTGAGTCCGGAGCCCTCAGTTATACGGCGACAAGTGGAAAAGCAGTTCATATAAAGAGGGATGAATCCAATACTTTACAGAAAAATAGAAAGTGTACAGTGCTGTCTTGAGCTCAGTGGCAGAGCGATTACAAAAGATCAATTTTTCTGGCCCGTGTCAGGATACCTAATGTACGATTTATGCAGCGTTTTTATGCCACGATTTGTAGTTGCGTTTGGCAGGAAATCCATGACTTAACATGACTTCGCCTACGCATCAGAATCGCTTGTATGAATAGGTGCGAATTTAGCCACCACTCTCAAGCCTTTTGGAATCTGTTTAGTATATGATTGATAACTTTTCCATTTGCTGATGACGCTCTGAAAAAATATTTTCTCCCTTCTCCTGAACCAGTATCCCTAAACTAGGGACAGGCGACTTCTTATATCCCTTTGAGTTGCTCACGGTGTGCGTTAAACCTCCATATAAAAAAATGTTTACTAAAAGTTTCTTACCTTTCCTTTTCTTAATTGTTGACCCTATGATTTTCAGCGGATTTGATGGATAAATGCTGATGCTGGGCATCATCGAGAGAGTATCCTTTGAAAGCATGATGCTAAAACATCACAATTATGGTATCAACTTGAAAATAATCCTTTGATATAAACTCAAACGGCGGTATTCCTATTCTGAAAGCGATGTGGACAGTATAAAATATGCAGAGACGAAGTTGCAGTTACATGAATGCCAAAATGTTTATCTCTTTCTCGCATGCAGCACATAAAATCACATCAGCTTTTCTAAAGGTTCTTCCTAAAGAATACGTTGTAAACGCACGCTACGAAATTAAACCAAAAAAGTGTTTGACAGCACATCTTCACTTACGGGTCTTTCTGTTGTAAATATTTTAGGATGTACAAGCGAAAGTTTAAAACTGTTGTATTACTTTTAGTAACTTCTCTCTCCACGGGGTACAACTTTGTACTTACTGTTGCGTCATTTGAATTGTGTCGTCTCTAATAAAGTGACAAGAGAAACAGCAGTTTCGTTTTATTTCTTTGAAACCGTTTTCTAAACAATACTTCTTTAAACATTTTTAAACTACTCTTTCTACTATCGGCTGATATGCATATAAAGAAGCACTCGCTAGGCAAGAGTTAATGTAAGTATTTGAGAAGTTAATTTCTGAAAAGTGAGAGCTAGTGAAAGCACTTAGAAAGAAAGAACAGGTAAAGGTATGTATATCAGAGATCAATACCTTTACCAAAATGTTCTGGTTAGTGAATTCAATGAAATAATTTTTTTAGAAAAACTTTTGGAATAAATAGAGCATTTAATTTAAAGGAAAGTTATTTCTGGAACGTTGTGACTCTAAACGCGGTGCCATCAAAGGTACGTAAACTACCCACGATTCATTTGTTCATTCTAGAATGTTCGTAATCATGAAAATGCGAAATAAAAATGTTGAAAGACTCATAAAATAAAAAATATTAAATTATACCGTAGTTATACATGCGGATATACTCAGAAAACTAGAAAATTACGTTGTCCTGGAACGGGAATCGAACCCGGATCTCTTGACTTACGATCGAGTACGTTACTGTGACACCACCCAGAACGACAAACCCCCAAGCAACTGAGGATGTATTTGGGACTTGGATATAACGCTCCGAGCGTGCGCAGATCGAAGTATATACTTATGAGCCATTACATTATGACCACCTACCTAATAAGCTGTAGGCCTCTCTTTAAACTGCAAAACAGCAACCACTCGGCGAGGCATTGATTTGACGAGGTGGAGGTAGTTATTCTGCGGAATCTGGCACCATAATGTTGGCAGTAGGTCCTCCAGTTTCTGTACATATCCGAGTTGTGGTGATTTAGCGCGAACCCGCTTTTCCAAGAACCACAAACGTTCGATTGGGTTCATGGCAGGTGAATTTGGAGGTCAGAGCATTAATAGGAAGTCACCAGCATGTTCCTCAAACAAACTCCCTGACGATTATCGCAGTGTGGCATGGCGCATTATCCTGCTAGAAATGGCCATCACTAGCAGGGAAGACAGTTACCATGAATGGGTGTACTTGGTCCGCAACGATGCCCAGATACCTGACAGCTGTCAGGGATTGTGCTATTGGGATAATGGGGCCTAAAGTGTCCCAAGAAAACGTCGCCCACGGCATAACACCGCAGCCGCCGGCCTGTTTCCGCCTAAAAGTGCATCCAGGGGCAGTAACTGTGATGCACGAGGAATCTTGATTCGTCAGACCAGGCCATTTTATTCCAATCATCCACGTTCGAATCCCGATTATCTTGAGCCCGTTTATTGCGCTGTGGCCGATGATGTTCAGTGATCATGGGCACGCGGCTGGGTGTTTGGCTACGCAGGCCCATGCGCGGAAGGCTGCGATGAACTGTGTTATCTTACACATTGTCCTGACCACCAGTGTTGCAGCTGCTGGTGATTTGATGCAGCGTGGCCTTGCGGTTCGCTGTGAACAATACGCGACAGTCTCCGCTTCCCTCTGGCATTAATGGACTGCGGAAGACACACGACTGGATGACGATTCGTCGTTTGGCCATATGTGCACCACTTTTGATACGTACTCACTACCGCGGCACGTGAACAACCCACAAGCCGCGCCGTTTTCGAGATCGTAGTTCCGAGGCATCGTGCCATCACGATTTGTCTTTTATCAAACTCCGATAAATTGGTAGATTTTCCCATTCTGTCTCCGAACACTCTACTAACCGAAAGCCAGTCCTGGAGCTGTTTATATGCTGCTCTGTGAACTTCCCCTGCGCCACCGTTCGGTCTCCAGGCGCGCTCATTTCTCTAGGCTCGGGGTTGTCATAATGTAATGGCTCATCGATATGTACAATAGTAGCCAAAATTGTGGAAACCTTTTTGAAAAAGTGTATTTTGAGGTTTGATGGCTCATAACAGCACTTTTGTTGGAGTAATACCATAAAATTATATAACAAATGCAATGACTTTTATGAATGATTTTGTATTAGAACAGCAGTTATAAAGAAGAAAAGAGAAACACATAGAAAAGATGAGATATACAAAAATTATCACCATGTCAGTTAATATTTATTTGGGTAACCTTTAGCGTTAATTACGGCGTTACAACGCCTTCCCATGGAGTGAACCAAGTTTTTCAGTTCTGCATCCGTTATAATGTGAAACCAAGATTGAATTATTGTTTCTATTAATTGGGTTTTATTGCTGGGTTGCTTCTGGCCAAGAAGTTGATATTGTCGGCTCCATAGATTTTCGATGGGGTTAAGGTCTAGGCTATTCCCAGGCCATTCCAGCAGTGGAGTATGATTATATTGGAACCACTTTTTTGCACAAAACAGCAACATGACATGGAGCTGAATCCTGTTGAAATATAAATGTTTCATTATCTTGGAATAAATCACGTGCGGAAGGCTTTGGTTTGGGCTCAAGTATTTTATTAATCTATGTTTGGCCATTTATATTCCCATTAATCACGCAAATTCTGCCCACACATTTTGATGTCATACAACCCCAGATCATAACACTAACTGGGTGTTTCACAGTACATGTAATGCAATCAGGATGCAAATCTTCTGCGATTCTTCTCCTTACGTATTTTATGCCATCACTACCAAACAGGGAGAGTTTGGTCTCATCGCTCCACATAACACTGTCCCATTGTTCCTTTGTCCAGTTAACATGGGTTTTAGCCCAGTTTAATCTTTTCAACCTTTGTTGAGAGATAAAAATGGCTTTTTTCGTGGAATTCTAGCTTTTAGACCAAATTCCTGCAGTCTGCGCCAAACAGTCCTTGCGCTCAACTTCACATTGCATTGCGCCATTTCATCTTGTATACACCCAGATGGTTTTCTTCTGTCACTTAGGCACAGTCTCTTAATTCTTCTATCATCACTTGCTGTTATGCACCTTTTCCTGTCTTTACCAGTCTGGTTTTGTAGTGACAGAATCTCTTTATACCTCTTCAAAAATTTAGAAATGCCAGCTATGGTTAAGGTCCCAACAATTTTTCTTCTAATTTCTTCATAACTGAAGCCTTGTTCACTTAATAGTACTATTTTACATCGCTTTCTGGGTGACCAGTCAACTCTTTGCGCCATTTCTTTAATTTTATTACGTTTTACAAGCTCACTAAATGAAAGAACACACACACACACACACACACACACACACACACACACACACACACACACACACACAAACTTGATAACAATTCCGTAACACACTGACAAATGCCCTCCTGTCAGCTTCAATGCGTGACATCAATAGCTGAATCCTACTGTGACCTGATTGGCTCATTGCCAAAACAAGATGACACCTGTTTGGCTCTCTAAACACTCATGCTCATTGGCTACATTCAAGTGAAGAAAAACTACTTCATATCAACTTAAGCAAGTTGTGCTTCCATTTTCTGGTTGTTTAACTATAACATTTCATAGAATACAGATAATTGAACAAACGTTGTTGCATTACATTCTTGATGAAATTATCTTTTCATTGATATATAATTTTATGGTATTACTCTAAAACAAAAGTAGTGTTATGAGCCATCAAACCTCAAAAATACACTTTTTCCAAAAGGTTTCTACAATTTTGGCCACTACTGTATATGATCCTTCATCATAGTGACACGCGAGCAGAAAACGAATCCATCTGAAGGAATAATACTTCAGAAGTAAATGATACGCATATACATGTTTCTGGCAGATCGATGCCATATTAATCATACATGTTGACATACATAGGTTTAGCGTGACCAAACAAATTTGGGGAGGGGGACACAAATAAGTCGAAACTAATGTCTTCTTGCGGGGGATTCTCAGAAAATTCTCCTGCTCAATTGACATAACTCAGGTTTTTTTGCATGCCTAATACCGTATATCTAAAAGTACGAGGTGTGCGAGGCATCCGTTGATTCACCCTAATGAAGATGAAAAAAATATGCCTTTCAAAGCACCTCACGCAGTTATCTGATGATGAAAACCATCATATGACTGCATGCTATTGTGCATGGAATGGCTGCAGAAAAGCAGTTATAACAATGTTCGCTATTGCGCAGCGTTGTTCCCTTGGCTGTATGCCACACTTTATAACATTTAAAAAGCGAACGATCAGTTATTGTTTTTTCTACTTTTAACGTTTGGGGAAGGGCACGTGCTTCCCTGCTGCCCCTACCCTCCCCAACGCTACGCCTATGTGGACATACGTAAGAAAACGTGAAAATTACGTCTTTCTGGAACGGGATTCGGACCCACATATCCCGATTTACGTTCGAGTGTGTATTGTTATATTACCCAGAACGACAAACCTCCAAGCAACTGAGGTTCCAGAACGTCGTAATGTTTAAGTTTCCTGAGGTATCATGTATGATTAATATAGCATCCATCTGCCAGTAACATGTATTGGAGTATCATTTTTTGTGTACCCTAGAGAATAAAAAACTGGGGATTAACACTCTTAAAAGGATGTAGTTTTCTTTTGATTTCATCATATCTAAACCAAAATGTATTTTTAGCCCGACGAGAAGTACAAACCTAAGTAGACTGTGAACGTAGGAAGATATTTGAAGTGTTTTTCGGACCTTCCAGATATGTTTAAGGGTTTTGCTACTTTTTCAAGCCCTTTTCAACGAGCGATGTTAGCAGAAGGCGGTCTTTTCATCGGTCGGAATTGACACGGTCTTTTTTTTTTTTTTTTGTTCTTTTTCTCACGCACTATATGATATGTCCATAGCGTTCTTTTTTACTGTAGCTTTTCTCCGTGTTGCCAGTATCCCATCTTCGGATTGCCATTCTTCAACAGCTTTCCGCTGAGCCATGGAAACAACTATCACGAAGCAAAGCTGGTATTTTACTCTCTACATGTGTTCAGCTCTTCATTTTTTTACTGGGGCATTTTCCCCCCTCTCCCTTTGCATTTGTTGGAAGGAGCGATTTCTTTTCCAAGGAAAACAACTTCCATGCGAAATTTTCGCTTCTTTCGAGTGCGATATTATATCGCGTAAGATGTTTGGTAAAAACCTGTAACATGATATAAGAAGCCATATTCCCTTTGTACATATTCAGCTTTACTGAAAGGAAGTACAAGACACTTTTTTCGCTCTATGTAATAGTAAAAAGGAAGATGAATAAACATGACTGCAATAAGGCAATTTGCAGCATGAGACGTTTTTCCACGACATATTGCTATACAAATTGTTACGAAATTTTTTCATCAAAATCTTGACGAAAGTTTCATCAACATTCATGTCATCAACTTAGCTCTTTTTCATCGATGCTTATTTCGCATATTTACAGTAAAAGTTTGTGGGGAAACACTTGCCAAAAACAGAATAAAAAGAAAAAAGAGCTTTTATTGCAGTTCTGAAACTTCTTTTTTTTTCGTAGAAGTATTGAGTGAAAAACACTGCATAAATATTTGGTGTATCGTTTTCAAAAATGAGAACAGGTATCACACTTGCGAAAAAAGAAATAAGTATAGTGCATACTTAAGAAAAACGAAATAATCAATTCGAAAAGAAGGCCAAGGGAATATATTTCTATGGAGAATTCTCTCTTCCCATGTTTTGTTGCAGTTTAGAGTATGTAGCGTGCCAGTGTGAGTGATATACAACTGAATTTCGACCAAATACCTAATACCTCGTACGTCCTCTTTTCGCAATCAGTACAGCAGCTATCTGACGTGAGATCGGTTCAATAAAATTCCGGAAGCAGTCATGGCCAACTAAGCTGTGTGTAATGCGGCTTTCAATACTAGTATGGAGGGGACTGGTGTATCCAGACGTCTAATATACAATTCCATAGTGTCCCACAAGTGCTCTATGGGATTGATATCGGGGAAGTTCGGAGTCCAATCGATATGCTTGAAGTCTGAAATGTGTTCCTCAAACCATTTCTGCACAGCATTAGACCTGTGGCTTGGCGGTTTGTCATCATGGAAGACACCTCGCCATTCGGGAAAAAAGTGTAAAACTGTTGGTGTCCAGAGTCAGCAAGCAATTCACGAAACTGGGCAGCGGACATGCGTTGTTCCACACCGTGCCCGATATAGAATTTTGGAAGTGCTACTATACTCATGTTTAGTTAACAATCATCCGGGAAAAATACCTTCGCGAGAAAATTTCCAAAACTGAAAAAGTAAAACAAGAAAGATGACGCCGAATTTTCACGTGTAATAAGCACGCCTTTTGAATCCGTTCTGACGCGAATTAAATTTATCAAAGCTACTCAAAGTCAATGGAACCGATATAGAAAACAGTACTATCTGGCCGAAGAAAGAAGTTTTCCAATAGGGTTTTTAATCCCGCAGATACTGCTGTAAACTGCATCGTGAACTTACGCCCTGTGGCTGCAGACTTGTGCAGTAAGAAAATTTGATTTTATATGAGAAACATTTCACAGTGGAAACGCTCTCCAACAAAGATTTTTTTTTCAAATGGGACCCTTAGAAGCAGAGATATCGACAAATATAAGATTTGCATCTCCGCCCCCTTGTGGGAAAAACATGCATTATTTTAGGAAGAAAGTTTTCTCAAAATATTTTCCGATGTCAGTGGTATCGGTCCAGAGTAGAATTTTGCTACTCAAGTTTTTAGAAGCTCAGATATTGCTGCAAATGCATCAAAAGTAGAAATTAAGACTTATGCCCCCTATGATGGTCAAACCATTCTTTACCAAATGTGATAAAATATATGAAAACCATTTCCAATCAGGAGCTGCATGTTATACAGGAAGAATTTTTCAAATCGGAATTTTAGAAGCAGGAACATCGGGGGAAAAGGCAATTTACCATAACGCCGCTTAGCGGAAAGTCTATGAGTTACCTAAAAATTCTGCAATTACATGAAAAACATTTCGCACATGAAACGCGATCCAACAAAGAAGGAGTTTTTCAAATCGGACTCTTAGCAGTAGCGATATTGACAAAAAGAAGACATACATCAACGACGCTGGTAGCCAAACCATTTTTTACCCAAAATTAGAAATTATGTGCAAAAGATTTCCCATGAGGAGCTGTATCTGGTGCAGAAAGAATTTTCCAATGCGAAGTTTTAGAAGCAGAAATATCGGGGGAAACGCAATTTATCATAACGCCACCTTGCGGAATGTCCATGAATTACTTGAAAAATATTGAAATTACATGCAAAACACGTCGCACCAAAAACTCTATACAATAAAGAAAGAATTTCTCAAATCGTGACATTAGAAGCAGAGCTATTGGCAAAAATAAGATACATGTCTAAGCCCCCGGGAGGAGAAACCATGCATCATTTTAAGAAGCAAATATTCCGGAAAGGTTCATCGACGTGAGTATTATGTGTCCACGAAAGATTTTTTCAGTCGAGATTTTAGAAGCTAAGATTTCGTGGCAAATATATCAAAAGCATAAATTAACACTTACGCCCCCTGGTGGCCAAACCATGCATTACCAAATATTAGGAATTATATGCCAAATGTTTCCCATCAAGAGCTGTATCCGATGAAGAAAACATTTTTTAAATCGGAGTTTTAGATATCGGGGAAAACGCAATTTAGTTTTACGCCTCCTAGCGGAAAATCTCTGCGTAACTTGAAAAAGTGACTATACCTAAAATACGCTTCAACATAAATGGAATCGAAAGGTAAAATAATTTTTTTCAATGGGATGTTTAGAAGCAAATATATGGAATAAAACGTATTTTGAATTTTACATCATCTGCATGTACGTCCTCTAGCGGCGAAATTGCACAGTACAAAAAAAAATCGAAATGAAGGATCATCATTCGCATATTTCAAGCTTTCTAATGCAAAAAGAATTTTTCAAATCGAACGAATAATTGCAGAGAAATGGTGTCTACAGTAGGGCAGACGGACGGACGGACGGACGGACGGACTAACGAACCGGAGACTGCTTATAGCCCATTGAGTTTCTCACGGTGGTCGTTAAACCTTCAAACAAAAAAAAAAAAAAAAAAAAAACGGACGAACCGATAACATAAGCACGATCTTTTTTTAAAAAAAAAGACGTACTTTAAAATTCCTGGAAGAAAAACTACTTTTTCTGCCAGGAATTTTGACGAAACTTCCCGTTGGAAGCGAAAGCTTGCAAAATAAATTAAGTTTCTACTAATAATAACGGATCTTTAAGTTCTGGTTTATATTCACTTGACGAAGCTTCCCGTTGGAAGCGAAAGCTTGCAAAATAAATTAAGTTTCTACGCCTAATAACGGATCTTTAAGTTCTTGTTTATATTCACTTTAGAGTGGCGTATTCGAATCAAATTCGCCATTGGCAAATTTACAAAAAGCAATGGCAAGATTTTTCCTGCAGTTTCTTCCGGCAGCGAATCGAGTCCTAGTGTCATCTAAAGACTTTGTTGATAGATTGAAAATTTTCAAGCTATCAACCATGGATGCGATGGGAAGTTTTGATGTGCAAGCCTTATACCCGTCAATCCCTGTAACCGAAGCAGCCGATAATCTAAAGAGATTACTAGAAGCTTCCGGTTTGTTCCAGCAGGCTTCCATCAACGCCGTTGCCAAAATTCTGGACCTACTTAACGATTCGAACTATTTCTTTTTGAATCCAAAATTTATCGGCAAACGAAATGAGCCCCAATGGGATCTGCTCTTTCCGCTGTGTTAGCTGAAGCTGTACTAAGACCTTTGGAAGATTCACTACTGCATTCGCCAGGACCATCCCCAAAATTATGGCTTCGTTACGCAGATGATATGTTTTTCGTATAGAGGCATGGACTTGAGGCCTTAAAAAAGTTTCTCAATGATCTGAATGCGGCCCATTGTGACTTACGTTTCTCAGCCGAATACGAAGTACACTGAACCCTCCCGTTCATGGATGTACTAGTATCGAGGAGCCCCACTGGAGAACTGCACACTAAAGTTTTTTTTAAACCTTCTCACGTGCAAAACCCTATCTTACCTGAATCAGCGGGACCTCTTGAGCACAAATACGCATACTTCAGACATCGAGCTAGCAGAGCCTATGACCTCACGTCTACCTCGGATGATCTTGTAGATGAGCTGCGCAACCTTCGCGTCCTAGCACACAACGCTGGATACGACATGGGGCATATTGAGCGAATCATCTCCAAAGCAGCTAGGAAAGATGAGAGAAGGTCGCTAATTGTTCTGACGCAGAGAAGAAAGTTCGTTGGATCCATCCCGTACATTCCTGGGCTTACTTATGCTATCAAAAATTCCTTAAAAAAGTTAGACCTTGACGTTGGAATTCAGTAGCCGAAAACTATCACTGTCCTCCTCTCACCAAACTGTCGTAATATGGAGGTCGAGAATCACCGCGGGAGTGTACGCCGTACCGCTTCAATACCCGGACTCATTTCAGAAAGTCTACATCGGTATGACCAAGAGGTCATTCAAGGCCCGTGTAAAAGAACACCAGCGTGATGTAGGGAATAGAAAAACTGAGCACGGCTCTAGCTCGGGATGCCGCCAGCCTGGGAGTCTTACCCATTTGGTCAGATCTGCGTATGTTAGCCCCTTACGATGGACCAAGATCTACAGCTGTTCGCGAAACTAACGAAATCCTGACGCACCATGAATCTTTCAACACTGACATTACGATGGAACTCTCTCCGAATTGGAGCAGAATTCTGGGTATACAGCGAGCGCACCCGTCATGAGCAACGTGACCATTTTGAGCTCGTGAGCATCACTCGCGCTCCTGTTTGATTGTTTGACATGTTTGAATTGCCTTTATGCTCTGATTCTGTTCTGGTTTTTTTCTGCTGCCTGACGAAGTGGAAGCGAAAGCTTGCAAAATAAATTAAGTTTCTACGCCTCATAACGAATCGTTAAGTTCTTGTTTATATTCACAAAAACTCCTTTGTTTAAAAATGTAAATGACAATTCCGTGGAATATTTTTGCACCCTAAGTAAGAAATGATGGCTGTGGATTTCAGTTGGTTAGTTTGTGAATCCAGGGGCTGTACCTATGCTACACGGAGAACAGGGCTTAGACTTGTTTACAGCGAGGAATCTCTACTCCGGATTAACGAGACTTCCGAACCTCGGGTAATCGTAAATGAATCGGATGGTCTTGAACCCAGAGCTTTAAGGTCCCGAGCCGAGAAGGTAGCCCCTTTCCAACAGGAACATTCATGATATAGAAAGTCGGGCAATTAGAATCTCCGCAATCAGAATGAATATTCAGTTTGAAATCAATAGCAATACCTAACCCTTAAAAAAAAAAGGTTTATGTTGCTAAACTAAAATTTGCGTTCAACCTATTGCGCCCAATTCTACATTCTATGAAGAAGCTGTTCAAATTGAATATAATAAATTAATGATATAATAAAAATCTGTAGTATGATGACCTGGGACTTAGGCAAGATGTGATCATGCGCTATGGGAAGCTTCATTTCCATCCTTTGAAGGATTGAACTTTTGCTCATGTATACACCACTCCACCTACCCTTTAACCACTTCAGTGGGATCTTCATTATTAAAATGTCACACCTCAAAGAGTGGGATTTTAAATTCGTTGGGTTTCTAAATGGGTTGTTCATTTAAATTCATCTTGCAATAATTTATTAAAGAATACAATAATCAGATTACATATGTTTTGTCATGAAGGCAGAGTACACTATAATAATTTAGGTGAATTAATATAACAAAATGGCGAATTAATATAAAAAACTTAATACAAAAAAATACAATTAATATAAACAAATTATATATTAAAATTATATATAATTATATATTAATTATATTAATATATAAAGATCATCGCAAATCCCATTTGATTACCTGAAAAATTAATTATATATTAAATAAATTATTATTTTTAATATATAAAATATAATTAATATAAAAAATATAACTTAGGTGAATTAGAATAAAAAATTAATATAAATATATATATATATGGGATGTAAGGTCAGGTGATGCGTAACATCACAGCCTCTCCTTGACAAATGTCAATCCGGCCTTCTCGTGGTGCATCCTGTTCCCACTAAAGGGGCTCTGACGACCGCCAATAGCGGTACAACTATACCATCGGGATTGGAGGAAATGCTATCCCACACTCACCAACCCGCTTGGCCAGCGTTGTGAGTTATGGCCGAACTCCTCCAAAATGACTCCACAACTTAAATCTTGGTCCTCAGTCTCTGGCAGCTGGAATGTACCTGTCCAAGGCAGCAGTCAATGCGACATGAAGGCAGAGGGTGCTAAGAATCCTCGGAGGACCGGACTAGGCTGCCATCTGATGCTGACCTTGGCTGCGTATAATGGACGCTCCCTATCTTCTGATTCAAGGCTTCTTGAATTGGAAGAGGAACTACAAAGGATCAAGTGGGACATCGTCGGGCTAAGTGGGACATCGTCGGGCTAAAAGGAGAAGATCCCATTCAACTGAAAAGTAGACATCCCTTCTACTATCGTGGAGAACTAGTGGTGTTGGATATATAATAAACAAGAAACTGAAGGATAAATTTGTAGAAGTTGAAAGTTCCTCTGACAGAGCTGCACGACTCGTTATTAAACTCTCGAGAAGACACCAAGCTCAGATTATTCAAACTTATGCACCCACCACAGGTCATTCTGAAGAAGAAATTGAATAATTTATGAGGAAATTCGTGATCTAAATAATAAAGGTAAGCAGCACTTGAAGATAATTATGGGAGATTTCAATACAAAAATAGGGCAACGGCAACAGAATGAAACTTCAGTAGGTAAATTCGGTCATGGCAACAGAAACCAGCGTGGAAATACTCTCGTTGAGTTTGCAGAGGCAGAAGGGTTTTTCATCTTGAACTCCTTTTTCAAGAAAAGGCCACACAGGAAATGGGCATGGAGACATCCAAATGGGACGACAAGTGAAATTGATTTTATTATGTGTAACAAAAAATTCGTCTTAGAAAACTGCAGTGTGCTAAACAAGTTCAACACAGGTAGTGACCATAGATTGGTGAGATGTAAGATGCGCCTCAACACTAAACTCGAACGTGGCAAGCTCATAAGACAAACAAAATTTATTGTCACAACCAACCTTAAAAAACATCATAATACCTTCAAGTTGGAACTGAAGAACATATTATCTGCGTTAGAAGGCCTAACATCGGAAGAAGTGGATATTTCTGAAGTTAACAGAAAAGTAACCAAAGCTCTTATGGAAACAGCAAAAAAATTAGCTGAATCTAAGAACAAATTGCATGTGAACAAATTTTCAGGAAAAACCAAAATGTTGATGCAAAAAAGAAAAGAGATGAGGACAACCAAAAGGAGATGTGACTTCCAAAGTGGAATATATAGAGCTATGCAAGACAGTACAAAACAGTATCACTGAAGACGTAAGGAAATTCAACTGTTAACTAGTGAGGAAAGCAATTGAAAACAACCAAAGCCTAAAGATAGCGAAGGGACATCTCAGTAAGGGAAGAAAACAGATTATGGCACTGAGAACAGAAGTTGGTTCTGTAACAAGAAATAGAGGCGAAAGTTTGACAAGAGTGAAAGATGTCTACTCCAAATTATATGAAAGGTATGATACATGTACTCCAGATATCATGAAAGGTACCAGTACCAGAGTTCTTCCAGTCCTTCCAGCAGAAGTTGCACATGCAATCAAGAACATGAAGCGAGGAAAAGCTCCAGGAGAAGATGGAATTACTGTAGACATCATACAAGAAGCAAGTGGAGAAATCGAAACAGTACTCGCCCAAATTTTCACTCAATGTCTTGATGAAGGGAAGATTCCTGAGGATTGGAACAACGCTACAGTGATCCTGCTACAAAAAAAAGGTGACATTGAGGATATCAGGAACTACAGACCTATTAGCCTCCTATGAGTGGTTTATAAAATCTTCACTAAAGTTCTTCCACACTGTTTGAAGGTAACACTGGTCATGGCTCAATCGAGAAAACAAGCTGGATTCAGGAGTGGCTACTGCACAATAGATCATATCCACGTATTGAGAGAACTAATTGAAAGAGCGGGGGAATATGAACATCCATTGTGCGTGGCTTTTATCGATTATGAAATAGCCTTTGATTCGGTGAAACCATCAGCAGTTACAATGGCTCTGAAATCCTGTGGTATTGGAGATGCATACATTAGTATTATTAATAACATCTATGAAAATGAAAGTACAAAGATTCCGCCGTTTGAAAATGCAACACACATAAAAATTGGAAAGGGAGTGAGACAAGGTGACACCATATCTCTGAAGCTCTTTAATGCCACATTGGAAAATGTCTTTCAATCACTGAACTGGGAAAACAAAGGGATAACGATTAATGGAGATTATCTAACCTACCTTCGTTTTGCTGATGACGTATTCATTTTTGCAACTACCCCATCAGAGCTGCAGAGTATGATCCAGGAACTTGCTGACAAGAGTAAAGAAGTGGGATTAAAAATGAACTTTCAGAAGACAAAAGTGATGTTCAATGCTTTTACAAGAAATGAAGATTATCGATTGATGGAGAAAAGCTAGAGATAACAGACACGTACGTTTATCTTGGACAGCAAATATCAAGTGAGGGTCACATTGATGAATAAATTAATCGGCGTACAAAATTTGCCTGGAGAGCTTTTGGAAGAAACAGCATAATTTTCAAGAGCAATATGCCATTATGTCTTAAAAGAAAAGTGTTTGATCAATGCATCCTTCCAGTGCTTACGTATGGTGCAGAAACGTGGACCTTAACTAAAAGAGACATACAAAGGCTGCAGACAACTCAAAGCTGCATGGAGAGGTGCATGCTTGGTGTAAACAGGAGAGATAAGAAGAGGAACTCGTGGATCCGAAAAATGACAAGTGTGGAAGACATCATGATTAAAGTTAAATCCCTGAAATGACAATGGGCTGGACATACTGCCAGAAGGACAGACCATCGATGGACAGCCGAAATTTTAGATTGGATTCCAAGGGACAGGAAAAGACCCAGAAGAACACCACATGGGAGATGGGTGGATGAAATTCGAAAGTATGCTGTAGTGACATGGAGGAGACTGGCACATGACAGACCGTTGTGAAGGAAACTTGGGGAGACCTTCGTCCAGCAGTGGATTGATAATGGTTGACAATGATGATGATGATGATATATATATATGTAATATTATATATTAATTATATTATTATATAACGATCATCGCAAATCCCGTTTGATTACTTGAAAAATTGTATATTAATTATATAATAAATAAATTAATATTTTTAATGTATAACAATATAATTGATATTAAAATATTATTTAGGTGAATTAATATAAAAAAATACATAATTTGAGCTAAATTATATAAACGAATTCTAATATTTTCCTTTGGTGTGAAAATTTTCAAAGTAGCCTTCTGGATGTAATGGGATGTTGCCACCCAGCTTGCATTCCAATCTCGTTTCTTTTCTTCCGGGACAAACTCGGCACAATATACTGGGGCACTTCTCATTTCCTGCGGCTGGGATATGTGTTGGGAAGTGTCTTTCAGTAAGACGAGCAGGTGGGTATGTTTTTGAGGGTCTTCCTACCTAGAACGATTTCCTTTTCATCGCATACTTCTCTAAAAGAACAGTATGGGCAGTAGATAATTTTTCCGAGCATACCACTTAAGAAGTTAAGGTTCCCACACAACTATTTCTCAAGGGCAAGAGACACATGCGGTTTCTATGTTTAAGAATGCGCGCTTGTAAGTCACGGACAAAAAAAAAAAATCATTTCTGCAATTCCCACTATTACAATTACTGCTGGTATGTCAGTTACGGGTAAAAAATGTGCCGGTATGGAATACTAGGAAAAAAAGAAGTGCCTATACCTGCCCATAACGAGCACTGGTTCTACATGCTCTAGAGGTACAAGTTTCTGCCAGGTAAACATGCCCCACTTCACACAGCCGCTTCCACCTACTTGCACTGTGGAAATCATGTAGGATGGAATGAGTTCCTCCTGCTGTTTGCGTAAAATACGTTCCAGTCGTCCAACTTGCATGATCTTCGCATTAGGCGATTCATCTTGCGCCGATGAACCGTAGTTAGGAGAGGATGTAATAGGGGTCGTCTGCTGTTATAGTCCATACGTGCGGGTGTGAGACGCATGGCCATGCTTGACGGATACTACTTTGGGTTGACCTCTGATGTGTTGGGTTGCCAACTGCCAATCACTGCTGCGTCTGTTGGCCTATACGGGACATCGGGCCCAGCGCTCACTTATCTCATCAACCTTATGCAGTTTTGCCACCGGGTTGTTTTTTTTTTTTTTGACCTTTTTCACTCTAATCCTGATACAGTTTAACTACGGCGGCTGGTGAACAACCTACTAGCTTAAGCATTTAGAAAATCGACGCACCCGTTCTCCGAGCTTCCACAATCTTTCCTTTCTCAAATTCCGATAAATCCTTCCGTTTACCAATCACGCTCCGAATTTTACTACCTACTGTTTCACTCACACTTTATATGTGCTACCTCGGTAGACTAATCGTACCCTTTTAGGAATCAAGAGGTCAGGGGGTCGCATCCAGTTTTGATAGAGCTTGTCATAGATCAGTGATCACTCGGTGTATCTAATGTCAGCTTTCTTTATTAATAATTATTTATCCAGAAGAACTTTTGTAGGCAAAGTATAAGAGATACATTAAATTCTTCAAAAATGAAAAAAAAATCAGAAGAGTGAACATAAAATGCACAAGGCAGGTACCAAAGAGTGTTAATCATAAAATAGGTATCAAGATTTCTAATTTGTTGATAACACTACAAAAAGACATTTGTGTGATTGAGTAAGCTTTTGACGTTCTACAAAGATGAACACGTGTCAAGACCATAAATCTGCAGCGATAAATTCCGTCCTTGTAGCTTTGTTGGGAGAGAATCTTACTCCGGAGTGACGGGGGTGGGGCGTTCGATCCGCGTCACGGACAAACTTGATCACATTTTAGGACATCACAGATATCATCATAATGATGGATGAAGGACAATACGTGCATGTACAGTTTCAAACACAATTCCCATGGGGTTCCATTTACACAAAAGGTAGAAAACCCCGATGTGCTATTACATTATGACCACCTCCAGCCAAGATAAATGACCGCGCCTGGAGACCCAGTTCACAGAGCAGTATATATACAACCCGAGGACCGGCTTTCAGTTAATAGAGTGTTTGGAATCAGAATGGGAAGAGCTGCCGATTTATCGGAGTTTGATAACGGACAAACCGTGACTGCACGGCACTTCGGAACTACGATCTCGAAAACGGTTTGGCTCGTCGGTTGTTCAAGTGCCGCTGTAGTGAGTACGTATCAAAAGTGGTGCACAAATGGCCAAAGAACTGGCCTTCGTCCAGCCGTTTATCGTCTGCCGCTCATTGATACCAGAGGGGAGCGGAGACTGTCGCGCATTGTTCACAGAAACCACAAAGCCACAGTGCGACAAATCACCCTCAGCTGCAACAGTGGTGATCAGGGCATTGTGTCAAAACGCACAGTTCATCGCAGCCTTCTGCGCATGGGCCTGCGTAGCCGAAGACCCACAGCCGGGTCCCCATGCTCACTGCTCGTCATCGTCAACAACACATGAAATGGGCCCAAGATCATTGAGATTGGACCGTGGATGATTGGAAGAAAATGGCCCGGTCTGACGAATCAAGATTCCTGGTGCATCACGTAGACGGCCGAGCGCGGATACGTCGATTACCAACGCATGCTATGGCACCTGGATGCACTGTTGGGCGGAAACAGTCCGGCAGCGGCGGTGTTATGCTGTGGGCGACGTTTTACTGGTACACTTTAGACACCATTATCCCAATAGAACAATCTTTGACAGCTGTCAGGTATATGGACATTGTTGCAGACCAAGTTCACCCATTCATAGCAACTGTCCTTCCTGCTGGCGATGGCCATTACCAACAGGATAATGTGGCATGCGACACTACCATAATCATCAAGGAGTGGTTCAAATAATATGCTGGTGACTTTCTGTTAATGCTCTGGCCTCCAAATTCACCTGCCATAAATCCAATCGAACATTTATGGTTCGACTTGGAAAAGCGGTTTCGCCCTAAATCACCACCACCCCGAAATGTACTGGAACTGGAGGATCTGCTGTTGACATTATGGTACCCGATACCCCAAGATACCTATCGCACCTCATCGAATCGTTTTGCGGGCTAAAGGTGGTGCTACAGCATTTTAGGTAGGTGGTGAGAATGTAATGGTTCAATGGTGTAAGTATCTGTCTGGATATTACTAATACTAAGTTGTAAATTGTTTCACTCACACTTTGAATCCTGGACCGAAGGCGGTTGGCAAACTGCGCACGCAATGCGCTTTGCCAATGGTGGAGGAACTGCACTTGAACATTACCCTGGTGTTGAAGATGATACTTAGAGGCGTTGGACAGTATAACGGGAACAGTACGCTCAGATACGTGACTCTTAATGCAGCTGTACACGTGGCAATACGCAAAGGTATCCACCGCTTTTTGGTTGTAATAACAATTTCTTAGAACCTCAAGGTCCTGTTCAAGTGCATTTAAAGTGTTTTGTTGCAAAATTCCTTTCGGGGTGATGACGAAATGAGCCACCTTAACTGACTTTGAAAGAGGGCTCATTGTTGGTGGCCGGCTAGTTGGTGCCTCCGTCGAAACAGCCGCCATTGTAGTGGGGTTATCGAGAGCTAACTGTGTCTGGCGTCATGAAAACATACTGTGCTCGTGACAAAACCTCGTCTGCGAAACACAAGAGCGGCCGGAAAAAGACCCTGACTGATAGAGACAGGAGAGCATTAAAGAGGATTGTCACCCGTAATAAGAAGAACACGGCACCGAAAATTAGTGCGGAGCTCAGTCTTCATCTCCAGACCCCAGTATAAACGAAAACAGTGCGCAAGGAACAGCATAAAGACGTTCATTGCAGATCTGCTATTGCAAAACCTGGTGACCCGGGTGATTGCACAACGGCGACGGCAATGGTGGCAGGAGCATACTATGCGGACTGTAGATGCATAGAAGCGTGTAATGTGGTCGGTTGAATTCACATTCACACTATTCCGTACCACAAGACTTGTGTAAGCGTGGAGAACACCGTCAGAAGCGTACAATCTAGACTGTCTGCTCCCAACAGTGCAGCATGGTGGTGGTTCTGTCATGCTCTGGGCAGTTCTATTGTGGTTTTCAGCAGGTCCCCTGATCACTTTGAAAGGACGGATGACTGGCGTATGAAACCATTTTGGCCGACCAAGATCATCCAATCGCTCAGACATTGTTTTCTGCCGGGGATGCCATCTATGAAGATGATCTCCTGACCATCTTGAAAGGACGTATGACTGGCAGGGCGTATGAAACCATTTTGGCCGACCAAGTCCATCCAATGGCTCAGGCATTGTTTTCTGCCGGGGATGCCATCTATGAAGATGATCTCCTGACCATCTTGAAAGGACGTATGACTGGCAGGGCGTATGAAACCATTTTGGCCGACCAAGTCCATCCAATGGCTCAGGCATTGTTTTCTGCCGGGGATGCCATCTATGAAGATGATCTCCTGACCATCTTGAAAGGACGTATGACTGGCAGGGCGTATGAAACCATTTTGGCCGACCAAGTCCATCCAATGGCTGAGGCATTGTTTTCTGCCGGGGATGCCATCTATGAAGATGATCTCCTGACCATCTTGAAAGGACGTATGACTGGCAGGGCGTATGAAACCATTTTGGCCGACCAAGTCCATCCAATGGCTCAGGCATTGTTTCCTGCAGGGGATGCCATCTATCAAGATGATCCCCTGATCACCTTGAAAGGACGTATGACTGGCAAGGCGTATGAAATCATTTTGGCCGACCAAGTCCATCCAATGGCTCTGGCATTGTTTCCTGCAGAGGATGCCATCTATCAAGATGATAACGCCCCAATTCACAGAGCTCGGAATGTTCAATCATGGTTTGAGGAACATAAGGACGAACTTTCACACCTTTCTTGGCCTCCCCAGTCTCCAGACTTAAACACCATCGAGCTCCTGTTGTCTGTGTTGGAAAATAGAGTAAGATCCCGTTATCCTGCTTCTGCATCTTTCAAGGACCTGGGGCAATTTCTGCATGAAGAATGTTGTAACATCCCACTAACCACCATACAGGATTTTTATGCATCAATTCCAAGAAGGTTTCAGGCCGTTTTGATTGCCAAAGGTAGTCCCACACCTTTTTAGGTAAGTAAAATCGTAGGTGCTCACATTATTGCGTCCAACCCCTATATAAATGACAAATAACAAATGTGAGTAAGAAATGCATATAGCAGTGAAAGTGGTGGAAGGAAACAGTCTCGAAAGCACCATAGTAAAGTGAGTAGCAGTGTATTGCACTAATGTCTTAAATCGATTCTGTCTTAATACATTGCACTAATGTATTAAGACAGAATCGATTAAACATTGCACTAATGTCTTAAATCGATTTTAATAAATATCTGTGGGTGTTACGTGCAATTCTCGTGCAACTGCTCATAGGATTCTACTCATAACAGAAGAATCATATGGGAGGAGTAGAAAAATGCATTCTCGTGTAATTGTTCATATGATTCTACTCATAAAAGAAGAATCATTACCAGGAAGAGTAGAAAAATGCATCAGTCATAAAGAACTGCTATAATTTGTGAGGCCATAAAATTCTGAGAGACATATTCTTTCATTCATCAGTAGCTGACACTTCAATTGCACAGCGGCCTTCCAAATTCGTATTTAAATTTAAAAGGCAACTTTTTAAGAAAAAAAAAAAAAACTAATTGCCTATTTATTTTACAAAAATTTGGGTTTCACTATTAAAACCAATCTGAGCATTTTAATTCCCGTACAAGGGAGAGAAAAATTTTGATAAGCATTTTTTACATTGACGATCACTTAATACTCCCTTGTGCGATGGGGATTTCCCAACTCGTATAATTGGTTAATATATACAATGAAAGCTCGGTCATACGTTTTTCTAGAGGGTGTTTTAACAAACAACAACAAATAAACGAAATTTCAAACTGTTAAATGCTATTGTGAAATTTATGCTTTAAAGGAGTATACGATGTTTCTTAATAATGATTTATTTAGAGTCAAATTCTCGGCGAAATGAAAAAAAAATTACAAATTAATTAACATTTTGCCACATTGCGAACATCATAAAGCTCATGAAAGTCAAACTTCTCTTTTGACGACTCAAGTTGTATACAAAAATCCTGATTCTACAGTAGATTAGTGAAATGCTCACAACTAAGAGCCTTAGATTAGTACTTCAGTGTGGAATTCGTGAATTAACAGCTTTCTTTTTTCTGTGGGTCTTTGAAACCAGAATGGAACCAGATTCTCTTCTACTACGCCACAAATTAGATTGTACAGATTAATGATGAATGAAACCAGATCCATTAATCTATAGATTCTATAGATTAATAGATTAATGAAACCAGATTCATTAATCTATAGATTCTATAGATTAATAGATTAATGAAATCAGATTCATTAATCTATAGATTCTATAGATTAATAGATTAATAAAACCAGATTCTCTTTTACTACGCCACAAAATAGATTCTATAGATTAATGATTAATGAAACCAGATTCATTAATCTATAGATTCTATAGTTTAATAGATTAATGAAACCAGATTCTCTTCTACTACGCCACGAAATAGATTCTATAGATTGATGAAGCCAGATTCAATAATCTGTAGTTCTATAGATTAATAGATAAATGAAACCAGATTCATTAATCTATAGATTCTACAGATTCATAGATTAAGTAAACCAGATTCATTAATCTATAGATTATATAGATCAATAGATTAATGAAACCAGATTCATTAATCTATGGATTCTATAGAATAATAGATTAATGAAACCAGATTCATTAATCTATAGATTCTAGAGATGAATGATTAATGAAACCAGATTCATTAATCTATAGATTCTATAGATCAATAGATTAATGAAACCAGATTCATTAATCTATGGATTCTATAGAATAATAGATTAATGAAGCCAGATTCTACTCTACTGCACTACGAAATATATTCTATAGATTAATAGATTAATGAAACCAGATTCTACTTTACTACGCCACGAAATAGATTCTGTAGATTAATGAAACCAGATTCATTAATCTATAGATTCTATAGATTAATACATTAATGAAACCAGATTTTCTTCTACTACGCCACGAATTAGATTTTATAGATTAATGATTAATGAAACCAGATTCATTAAATTATAAATTCTATAAATTAACAGATTAATGAAACCAGATTCTATTCTACTACGCAACGAAATAGTGGAGCCACAAAGTTTAGTTCCATGATTTATCCTTTTTTACGCTTTCCAATCGTAGGTTGAAGAAGCGTAATTTTAGTATGTGGTAGGAGACCGCCTGGTAATGAACCCTATTGAAAAAGGCTGAAGTGGGGTCAAAAGTCACGGCATAGGAGCGGGATCCATTCCATTGCCCTTCTAAATCATAACTTGCATAAATATGGTTCGATGTCGATGAAATTTTAGCATATTGTAGGGGACCACTTGGGAATGAAGCCTATTGAAAAAGGGTGAAGTGGTGTCAAACGTCGCGGCACAGGAGCGAGATCCATTCCATTGCCCTTATAAGTCATAACTTGCGTAAATATGGTTCCATGTTGATGAACTTTGTGTATATTGTAGGGGACGACCTGGGAATGAACCCTGTTGAAAATGGGTGAAGTGCGGTCAAAGGTCAGGACATAGGAGCGGGATGCATTCCATTGCTCTTATGCGTCATAACGTGCGTAAAAATGGTTCGATTTCGATGAAATTTTAGTATGTGGTAGAGGACCACCTGGGAACGAATCCTGTTGAAAATGGACGAAATGAAAAAAAAAATGGACGAAATGGAGTCAAAGATCGGGACATAGGATAGGGATCCATTCCATCGCCCTTATCCCATACTATTAAAGCAGAAATATTTGTATGTATGTAAATTTTATTTTGAAAACTGCTTTAAGGATTTTGATGAAAGTCGTTAACCTACCGTTTTCTGGTACTAGAAATCAATATAGTTTGATCTCGACTTTAGGAAAATTCGTTTAGTGGGTTAAATAACCATGGCGACGTTCCATTAATGTTGCCCATGCTTAGAAATCTAATGACGTCACAATCTCGCGCTTGAGATGTTGGCGCACGGTCACACCATCTGTCTCATTACGTCACGCGTTGCGTGTGGATCCTATTAAAGTTTTATGACGTCACACTCTTTCGAGCAGATGTAACAACCCTCCTGAGGCTTCGACGTCCTCTATCACTGATTGTTTTTGGTCTGCTGGTACGTTTTGCTGCTTCAGGCACGCCATGTTTCTTCCACGTATTCAGTACATCCAAAATGATTGACTTCGGTATGTTTAAACGCCTCTCAGTTTCTCTTATAGACAACCCACTAATATAACACCCAACAATATTTCCTTTCTCAAAGTCAGTTCTCTCCCTCAGCGACATTTTCACTCAACCTCGCAGTGCGATATGATCACGGTCAGCTGCAAGCTTGTTTTTATAACATTTGCAGCTGTACCGCGCATCTTAACAACGCAGCGAACCCGTTCATTTGCTTTTGAAGGGGTGTCCGCTGACTTTTGTCAATATAGTGTGTACGCATGTTTTTCGTAACCTCAAAACAGAAATCTTGGATACGTGCCGTTCACTGAGCCACGGGAGCGGATTTTTAAACTCGTTCACCGATATTGATGCTTCCGAATGCTCATTATTATATTACAAACGCTTCTATGCCACTCGAATACGGAGCGCTGAGAAAATGTTGCTCTCTAGGATTGCTCTCGAACACCATGCAGAAGAAATGCGTGTTGTCTAGACGTTTACACTTCCAGTAGAAAAGCGCAAACACCAATCTGCAAGTGTCGTGTCTGCAAATTCAGTAAGCAAATCCAATCAGCTGAACCGCTGTTTTCGATGAACCGATATCTCGAATAGATTTAGAGTGCTGAGAGAGTTCAAAAAAATGTTTTAATATCTTATTTTTATTTGGATTGATCTTTTGCACCTATAAAAATGGTCACATAAAAGTGCCGTAGTTAACACAGTAACATTAGTGCTACGGTCGTTCCTAAACAGGAGCACTCAATGACTGGAATGAAATAAGAAACTAAAAAAAATCGGCCGTGATTCACCTTCGTATATGTGACATTCCACATCGTCAAAAATTGAAATATTGCTCTTAACCTTACGCAAACAAAGAGCTTAAAGAAGCAGGGGAACATACAGATGACGATATTCATCCCTCTTCGAAGAAGCTGCTATATAACGAGTTGACAGGCAGCCACTTTAGCAGCCTACGTCGCCTTCCACATGAATATTTATCACCTTTTAAAATGGGTGCGCAACGAACACAGTAAAAGCACGAAATCTGGGTTATAAGTGGTGAAAGTTCACCTTCGAAATCCTTCCCTACGTGCGCCTCCCCTTCTTCCCCTCCCGCTTCTCTCAATCCTCACACTCGCTCATCCTTCGTGCTTAGTCCCGTGTTTGCGGCAGTGACTAAGCGGCTGACGCCTTCCTTTCCTTTTGCACTTCGGTGTCCTTTCTGAACGGATTTTATACCCAACGAATGGAAATCACTTTCCTTCCTTTTGAAGTCAAATGAGGCGACACAGTATTTTTCTCGGCCGAATCCCCCACCCCCTTTCTTTTTTTTTCCAAACTTGTGCTTTTTTTCCCTTAGAATTCTTTTAATCCTTTTCTTCTTTTGAAAGCTTGCAAAAACGTTATTTCTTTAGAGTGCATTAGAAGGTTATTTCACGAAAAGCGGAATCTGGAGAAGAAAACAAAATACCCTGACGAATCAGCGCTTTTACTAATGCAAGGTGGAAGTCATTAGTCGAAGACAATTGTTGGCTATTATTCAATGAAATACTTTGCTATTAGAAAAGTATTTCATTTACTACAAATATCTTGTTTTTTTACAGAGGTCTCCGAACAAGAAAAGTGCTTTCTAAAGCTAATTTCTAGCGCAATTTAAAATTTTGAATGGAAAGGTTTTATGAAAGAAACAGACAAACAAATAAAACGTACTGTAAAACTTTCTAGATTTTCATCGCCTTTGTATTTTTAATTTCTTTGCGTTGGATGTGGAAATAATCCTTAATAACATACCTTGAAATGTTTTTTGATTGCCTCCCACGAGAACGATAATTTAATTTATTGTAATGAAAACAATGACTTGCAGGTATGTATCTAGACTAACTGCCTGCAGCCTGCCTTCTAGAAGTACAGGTGACTTTGACAGGTAAATTTAACTGGGGCGCCATAAGTGGAAATCAGCGACATGGCTAAAGTAATAGCTAAACTTGCTTGCAAGGGGGGGGGGTAACAACCACCTTTGGCAAGTCGATGGACTATAAGCAGTCGCCCGTCCCTAATTTAGGACTACTGATTCCAGGGAAAGCAGAGAACCAGTGCCGTACGACAGACACAACATCCATGCTTTATGAGATTCGAACCCAGACCCATCTCGGTCGAGTTGTCAGAAGCCAGCGCTTAGACCAATGCGCCAATGAAGCGCCAAGCTAGGTGTGAGAGCGGGCGCATTATTTATGCCCAAGAAGATAATGAACTGGATATTATGCTTATTATAATTAAAGAAAAAAACATACTCTTATAGACTAATGTGATGAATATGATGTTATTCGATTTTATGTTAATGTGTGAGGTATTCATATACATACACTGGCGGAAAGTGAAAAAAGAACCCCAAGAAGGAGACGTCTGATACCAACGAAATTTATACAGCATAATAACGGAATACAGAGAATAACGTGATCAAATCATTATGGCAAAATACAGCTGTATTTGCTGGTAAACTGAAAAATAACATTTCCATGTAACATGGTTAGTACGAGGTTGTACCACCAAGAACTGCGTCACACTGTGCAATTCTGGCATGGAGTCTGTCGTACAGATGTTGGATGTGAGTTTGGGGTATTGAGTTCCAAGCATCCTCAACCTGGACGTGTAAATCGGGGATGGTCGTGTCTGGCCGTGGAGACCGGATAAGTCGTTGTCCCATAAAATTCCACACGTGCTCAATGGGGGACAAATCCGGTGAACATGCAGGCTATTGAAGTTGTCTCACACCCTGAAGTGCATGTTGCGTTACACGTGCCGTGTGTGGGCGTGCGTTATATTGCTGGAAAACACCACGATGGACCGACCTTACAAATGGCACAACAGCGGGATAAATGATGTTGTTGATGTAGGACGTGCTGTTTAACGTACCCGGTACAAACACTAGTTGTGTACGGGAGTGGTAGCTGATCGCTCCCCACACCAGGAGACTAGGTGTAGGCCCAGTGTGCCGCTGGCGGATGCAAGAAGGGTGGATACGCTCCCCTGTGAGTCTGCGAACACGCATACGGCCATTGGAGGCTCCCAAGCAGAATCTGCTTTCATCACTGAACACGACAGATCGACATTGCGTTCTCCAGTGCAGACGCTGGCGACACAACTGCAGCCGTTCCTGACAGTGGGCCGGAGTCACAGGTACACATACCAGAGGCACACGTGCACGTAGTCCTGCATCCAGTAGACGGTTGCGGATTATTCGCACAGTGACCTCAGGTGCAACGGCAGCTCGGATTTGCGTCGCAGTATATGTTCTGCTTGACAGCGCCGCTATTCTTATGCGTTGATCGGTCCGCTCAGAAGTCCATCTGTGACCTCCGGTTCCACGTCTTCTCGTGTGGGATTGTTCCTCGGACCATCTACGCCACCATCGTACCACCACCGATACTTCCCGTCCAATTCGTTCCGCAATACAACGATACGACCACCCGGCCTCACGGAGTCCGAATAGATGACCTCGCTTAAAGTCCGATAACTTCTGAAATCGTACATGTCTTCCTTGTCCATGCATTGCAGCTCCTTCAGGGTCTTCGCACGTGTCCGTACGCCGACGACTGATTACATTCACTTCGCCGTACTCCTTAAATACCACCGACGACAATTTGCATATTATGCCGTGCTGTGGCGTAAGCGCTCACCGGTTAGTCCCGAAATTAACATCACACCTACGTAAACTTGACCCCATTAACATATGTAAATTTCATGATCGTCCGCCAATTCCTTCTTGGTGTTCTTTTTTCACTTTCCGCCAGTGTATGCAATTATTTAAAGAACTCAAAATGGTTCAACGCCAAACAGAACAATGCTTTGTTCCAGAACATTTTCACAAAGAGAAAGAGCATGACAAAGAGATTCTGAGGTTCTCACGCTCTGAGGAAGTGGATGCCATGCCCAGGCAGACGGGCATCAGCGATTAAACCAGGCGACACCCGCTGTTGTTTTGAAAACAGCGAGCAGACGCCTGTATGTCTAGAAACCTAGACGTTACCATTGTACCCATATACCTGTATACATTGTATTCGAGGTCTCTTGTACTTTGTGGAAAGTTAAGTCTGTCAAAGGGAATAACGCTAATGGAAACATCAGAGGTACCGGTCACCTACTACAGAGAGCGAGGAATTCGTAAAACTGGAAGGGCACTGACGGTTAACGGGGGAAAGAGACGCGCTAGTGTTGTTGACGTCGACACCGAAAGAGCGGGATGGCATGGAGGGAGTAAGACGCCTTAGGGCAGAGCGCGCAAAGGACCGATGCGCAGCGCCAACCAAAGTCAGGGGTGGTAGGCGCATGAGAAGACAGAGTGAGTTAATCTGTTTTCGGGAATTGCAGCGGCAAGTTCGCCAGGAGAGAGAGTTCGAAGGTTCTTTGGGTTGTCGCACACCTAGCGTTAGGGGTCCGAGGGTTCAGTCGATGTTCTAAACGGAGTCGGAGTACCGTTGCGAAGATAAGCATACCAGCCGTGTTACAGTTCCCTGAATTAGGGAATCTCGCGTGCTTTATTTAATTATCCAGGAAGGGATGATTCTACTGAAACCGTGAGGACCAAGTGCAGAGCGGAGATAGATAGGATTCGGAGATAGGAATATTTATCGGGAGACGCAGTAGCTTCTCGGACGAGAAGGACTCTCTCCCAAGCGTAGAAACGTACTATCGTAATAGTGATGTCCGGTTTACTTTGACTGTTTACTATAACGGCATTAGTTGAGGGGCGTCTGATCGACATCCGGAAAGCGATATTCCCACGGACAGACTGACTTCCAACTTCAGTTATTTTTTTCATAATAAACTTCTGTTAAGTTTGAAACCGAATCCTCCTGTGTTATTTTATCGTCAGGGTAATTTATGCTTGGATTTTCGGCCGTCTCAAAACATCTCCCTGATTCGCAGATAATCAAATCATAGTAAAGCGGGGGAGGTTTCGTCTGTTTACCCAGTCAGAGTTTGGGTAAGTTCTGATAAACGAACCTTTGAGATATTCCCATTGACTGTGAGATGCGCCTAGAGCGTGGACGCCACAGAGGTATAATTGTTGTGGGCGGGTCCACATAAGAACTAAGCACGTTCGCTCTCACACTAGGGTTTGTGTTTTGACATAGTGTAGAACTTGATCTTTATTTTGAAGCACAATGAATTGAAAAGGAAATGTATGAAATTAAATGAACTTCCCAGATAAGTATTTTTTTACTTCATCATGCTTATAAAAGAAAATGAAATTTAGCTGAAAAAGCAAACTATGCCACTTTGATTTCTTAATATAAGAAAAGAACTTGCGCAAAAATGTTCTGTTGAGCCAATCCTTGTTCTTCATGCAATTCCCAGACTTTCAAACTTAAGACCTGTTCCTTCGACTGGTTTCTCATATCTCACTTGCATTTGCATATTGCAGTTGAATGATCAGCAAAACCAAATACACTGTCAATATAGCAGCATGAAAGCACTAAATTTTTCTTATGTGATACCACGAATGCGTTGTTTAAATCTGGGATAGAAGCTCTAAATTCGATTTATGCGTTAATGAATTAAGTTTCACCTACCCTAAAAGTTTCAGGTTTGGGTAAATTTGCACACACACACACACACACACACACACACACACACACACACACACACACACACACACACACACACACACAGACATATACACTGACGGAAAAGAAATCCCAACAACACGAAAAAATAGGTTTAGAGGAATGAAATGGCGGCAATACATTTGTATAGGTAACATATTTAATCGATTAAGGTTTCAAGATCACAGCTTATTGTAAGCGCGAGAAGAGTCATTTTAAATCTGAATTGCTGGTACATTAATAACTGGTGTAACCGCCAGAATGTTGAATGCAAGCACGCAAACGTTCATGCATTGTGTCGTACAGCTGCTGGATGTCAGTTTGTGGGATGCAGTTCCATGCCTGTTGCACTTGGTCGGTCAACACAGGGACGGTTAATTCTGGTTAAAGGTTACGCTGGAGTTGTCGTCCAATGATGTCCCATACGTGCTCGATTGGTGAAAGATCTGGTGATCTAGCAGGCCACGGCAACATGTCGGCACTCTGTAGAACATATTGGGTTACAACAGCGGTATGCGGGCGAGCGTTATCCTGTTGGAAAACACCCCGTGGAATGCTGTTATTGAATGGCAGCACAACAGGTTGAATCACCAGACCGACGTACAACTATGCCGTCAGGGTGCGTGGGATAACCACAAGAGTGCTCCTGCTGTCATAGGAAATTGCTCCCCAGACCATAACTCCAGGTGTAGGTCCAGTGTGTCTCGGCCGCAGACAGGTTGGTTGCAGGCGCTCACCTGGTTTCCTTCTAACCAACACACGGCCATCACTGGCCCCCAGGCAGAACCGGCTTTCATCAGAAAACACAACAGATCTCCACTCCGTCCTCCAATGAGCTCCAGCTTGACACAACTGACGTCGCAAACGGCAGTGGTTTGGAGTAAGTGGAATGCACGCTACAGGGCGTCTGGCTCGGAGCTGTCCTTCAAGTAACCGATTTGTAACAGTTCGTTGTGTCACTGTGGTGGCAACTGCAGCTCGAATTGCTGCCGCAGACGGTACGACGCTCCACGGCCATACGCCGTACACGGCGGTCTTCCCTCTCAGTAGCGCCACGTGGCCGGCCGGAACCCGGTCTTCTTGAGGCAGTGCCTTCCCTTGACCACCGCTGCAAACAATCATGCACAGTGGATACATTCTTGCTAAGTCCTTCTGCAATATTGCGGAACGAAAATCCACCTTCTCGTAGCCCTATTACACGACCTCGTTCAAACTCCGTGAGCTGTTGATAATGGCTTCTTCGTCTTCTTAAAGGCATTCTTGACTAACATCAACACACTATGTCGAATCTCAACGATAACTAACGCTCACGAACGTTACAGTGCGTATTTACAGCAAACCTGCTTTGCATGTTCCGAGGGGCGCTACTAGCGCCACACATATGCACCGAGCGCGGAATTTGCATAGACGTCATCTTACAGATGTACTCTCACCGCCTACCAACTGTCGTTTATCTAACACAATCCCTTCTTGATGTTGGGATTTTTTTCCGTCAGTGTATATTTTTCACACTTATTTCTCTTACTTTAAAGATTTGCACTGATATTCTTGCAATTCTCCGAATTTTCAATTTCATAAAGAGATTTGTTTCGTAATTGTTCTCTTTATTATAGGTAAGTCTTGAAAAGAAAAAATAATTTTGGCACATTTCAATTTACTTCTCACTGAAAGGTAAGAAACTTTTGCAATTGTGGATTCATCTACCAAAATGAAATGGTCAGCGTGGATTAAAATCTGCGATAGTCACTGTCAGAGAAATTACCATGCTTCCTAAACGGAAGTAATGCGTTTTTAGCACGCTTTTCGTAAAAAAAAAAAAAAAAAACCTTGTTATGTTATCACTTTGTCTGTTTGCCCCTGGACACCCTATCTCTGAAACTATTAGTCCGATTTAAAAAAAATATTTTGCATTAAGAATGATGATGCTTGCAATTTTTCCGATGCACAACTTCGCTGCTAGAGTGCGTATATGCTGATGATGTCGAATTCAAAACACATTTTATTCCATATAAATTATCTACCAACAAGTAATTGGACACCCCTGCAATCGACGATATCTGTGGTTCTGATACACGTCATGGCCGCCGCCGTTAAATATCGTGTCGGAAACAGCAACGCAACCACTCGCATGAAAGATGCCACGCAGTTCGGAGCTCTCTGATTTCGAGAAAGGTGTAGTCGTCGGGTATCACAGAAATGGGTGATGCATACGTGACATATCCAGCGAGTTGAAGTACCTAAAATCGACAGTGGCCTACGTGATTGGCAAGTGGAAGATGAGAGGTGACTGTCGGAATGTGCCCCGACCCGGCAGACCCACAAAACTTGGAGTTAAAGACCGACGGGTGCTGGCCAGAGAAATTCGGAAGAACCGCACCAAATCGATGGGCCTCATCTGCGAGGAGTTTCAACAGGCATCCGGGAGTGCTCTTTTGATGAATACCATCCGTAAGGAAGCCCATCTGCTCGGTTATCATGGGCGGGCTGCAGCCCTTCGACAGTGGACCGTTGAACAGTGGAAACGGGTTCTCTGGAGCGACAAATCAAGGTTCACCCTCTACCGTTCGGATGGCAGGGTCTGGGTTTGGGGTCTGCCTGGAGAACGCCTCCTGCTGGAATGCATTGTGCCAACTGTGAAGTCCGGCGGCGGCGGTGGATTTATGCTACGGGGGTGTTTCTCGTGGTATGGCACAAGACCCTTGGTCGCAATTCCTGGTAGACTCAACGCCGAGACCTACTGCACCATTTTGGATGACCATGCGCTTCCTACGTTGTGGCAGTTTAACGGGGTGGACCCATGTTACTTTCAGGATGACAATGCCACCTGTCATGTTGCGAGGTCCACCATGGCTTGGTATGGTGACAATGGGGTTAATCGAATGGACTGGCCTGCGCAGAGCACGGACCTTAACACTATCGAGCACCTCTGGGACGAGTTGGAGAGTCGACGTAAGGGGTGTCCCCACCATCCGAAATCGGTGAAGGAACTGACCTGTCTTCCCCAAGCCAAGTGGAAGAAAATACCGCTAGCCGTCGTACAACGTCTGGTTGAGAGTATGCCCCGGAGGGTCGCAGCTATAATCGCCGCTCGTGGAGGCTCCACCAACTATTGAAGGTGAATAAACTTCGTTTTCCTTTGCTATCACAGGTGTCCAATTACTTGTTGGTAGATAGTGTATTAGCTCCTAAATATCCGGTTGAAAAAAATATTTTTTGCTTTTGATGCCATTTATAACGAAGACTATTTTAGGGACAGTCATTCTTTTAAATAATACATAGTTTCTACGCTATTGGGCGTAAAAGCGAATTGCTTTTTGTGTTCGATAATTCTGCTTCGAAAAGTCCAATTTGAAAACTTCTTCCTGGACTGGATACAGCTCCTGATGGAAAATGTCTTGCACAAAATTTCAACTTTTTGGCTCGAAATAGAGTGACCACCAGGTGCGTATGTGTTCATTTCTGCTCGTGATGTATTTGCAGTAAAATCTGAGCTTCTGAAAACTCGACTGAAAACATTTTTTCGAGGACCGATACCGCTCATCTCGGAAAGCACCTCTTGTAGAACTGCGTCGGATTCTTCCTCAATGAAATAATTTTCTTCCGCTGTTTTCAAAGCTACGAACTTTTGTATATTGTTCATTCGATACACAGATCTTTATCGACTGTAATGAAATATTTTGCATTTTTTTCACTGTTTAGGCACCTAATTACAGAGGGTGAGTCGAAAGTTTTGCAGTATTTGCATAAACGCATCTGCTGCGGCGGGAAGGTCACGTGTTTAAACTAGTTCAAGTCTCGCGCTGCAGTCAATCGAAAGAGATATAAAGTGGTAGTCGTTGCTGTGTGCAGCATTACATGTCGTCGTTCTGTCTGTGGTTGGGATGCATTAAAGGTGAACAGCTACAACCGGCTAATTAGGAAACTTTTGCTTTACGAGTTTGCACTCTGCCATAACACTACTCAAGCAGCACGAAACATTTGTCATGGGGAAGGGGAAGGTTCCGTAGACGAGAACACCGCAACCAGATGGTTCAAGAAATTTCACTCAGGTGACAGAAATCACGACGATCAGCCAAGGTCAGGGATGCCGTGGATTCGGAGACCGTGCGCCAGGCTGTAGAGGTAAATCCGATAACCAGCACTCGGAGATTATCAGGCGAGCTGGGCATATCACAGACCACCGTGGTTCGTCACCTTCAGGACCTCGGCAAAGTCTACAGGAGCTGCCGCATTGTGTCTCACAAACTGACGTCTGCTGAAGCAAACCGCCGAGTGGAAGTGTGCACGAAACTCCTAGAAAACCTTCGTGATGTACGTTTCTTAAAGAGAATTGTTACGTGCAATGAAAAGTGGGTCTATTTCCCTGATCCTAACACCAAACGTCAGTGGTTGAGTCCGGACCAGCTTCCTCAACCCGTTGCCAAACGTGGGCGCTTCGAGCACAAGGTGATACTTTGCGTCTGGTGGAATTTCAAGGGGATAATCCATTACGAATTTGTTCCAGACGGTTGGACCACCAACGCCAACCTCTACTCTAAACAGCTGGAGCGGATGTATGCCGTTTTGGAGGAGAAGGGCCCGTCACTGGTGAACAGAAAGCGCGCTCTCCTACAGCAGGACAACGCTCGGCCACAAACCGTACGAATGACCTGGGCAAAACTCCAAGAACTGGAGGGCATCGAACTGATGCCACACCCAGCATATAGTCCAGACCTTGCCCCGTCGGATTATTACTTGTTCCGATCCGTGGCCAACTTCTTTCGTGGGCGGCACTTTAGCAACCATGAGGAGGTGGCAGCTGGGGTGAAGGAGTTCTTCACTTCGAAGGACAAGGCCTGGTACCGCTGCGGAATCGTAGAACTGGCAGACAGATGGCTAAAGACGGTGCAACACGATTGCCTATACTTTGAATGTTAGTCGGCTTTCGTCGTAAAGGTACGTATGAAGACATAAAATGATCCAAATATTGCAAAACTTTTGACTCACACTCTATAGTTTGAAATGGCGCCTAAATCATCTGCTTCTGGATTGACGACGAATTCCCTATTTTGTTTCAAGGAAGTTGTTTTGCCTATACTTCTAAGAAAAAATCGGCCACATTTAAACTACAGGCCAATAGTTTTTGCAATGGGGATCTGGAGTACAAAAAGTACTCTACTCCGTCCAAAGAAGCTAAACAGAGTCTTTGAGGCAAAAATTCAAGACTTTTTTTCATTGAGCGTTGATGCTTTCAACGGTGTTACGGCGAAGATCACTGTCCGTTATTCGGAAAGTCCGCTATTTGGAGGTAAATATATAGAACAGTACATACCTCGGGACTTGGGATCAGAAAAATGCCCACTAAATGGAAGTTTCCGATATTCGGGAGTGTTCGATAACCCTTTAAGCGACCCATGTAGGGTTCCAGAAGTTCTCTGATTTCCCGAATTAAAAATGTTCAAGTTGCGGCCGGGTTTTAAGAAAGCTACGCAAAACAATTACTTCTCCGCTTTTATCTTAGCAGCACTAACCATAAAACGTTCATCGGTAATGATCCTTCCTTTGAAACTTTTATTCCCTGCATGATGGAAGAAGATTAGGCCCTCTGACTCTCATATCATGCCTCTCGATGAAACCAAGTGACTCAAAAATCTTCTTTTACCTTACTTAGGTTCTTCACCATTGTTATCGCCATTTTAGCAGGTAATCACTCAGAAAGGATTATTGTCAATCATCGCCCTAAATGACCACTTTGAATAACAAAGCTAATGGGGAAAGCAGCCGTTCCTGGCACGCAGGTTCGCCCTTTCCAATGGCGTTCGGTCCACTTCTTGGACAGCGAATATATTTGTTCGACCTGATTTAATCCGATATTGCAAACAGCGCGTTAATTCGTTCCGGCGTTTTACTCAGTACAAAGATTTTTTCCGAAGAATAAAGAAACCCATTCTACAGAATTTTGAGGGGGATCTCATAGGGATCAAAGGGGAACTCAGCCCCACGTTCTCCCTCTCTGGTTGCTGGCTTGACACACTAATGCTACTTGGTGCGAAAAATGTGCAATATGAAATATCCAGTGGTATATGCAAAGTCTTTTCAGATGTGAATGACATGCGATATACGCCTCCCCGGTGGCGCAGTGGTCTAAGGCGATGGCCTCGGATAATTCGTCCGAAAGGGGTCCGGGTTCGAATCCCGGTGAGGCATGGATGTTGTGTTTGTCTTACGGCACTGGCTCTCTCCCTTCTTTGGAACCAGTGACCCTAAATTAGGAACGGGCGACTGCTTATAGCCCATTGAGTTGCTCACGGTGGTCGTTAAACCTACAATAAAAAAAAACCCCATCCGGTATTAAAAGGATTTTTAAGAGCAGAAATATCCAGAAAACAGAATAGATACGGCTGCAAATATATTCTAAACGGAAGCGTGCACTTACCGCTTTGCAGTAGCAGAATCGTGTGTTAAGAATATCAGAAATTAAACGCAAACATTCTGTAAAACAAAATCTGAAATTCACGAGCCACTTTCCGTCATTTCTTTCGTGAATTAACGAATCATGTTTCTGACACAACAATTTCCGTAAAATGACGGAAACAAACTTGAATTAAACGGATTCTTCGTATACCACGGGAAAACACATAATTTTCAGAAACTTTTCCGCAATTTCTTTCTTACATTGACGGTAAGTTACCGTTTTAGAGATTTGTTAACGGAAAATTCTTAATTTTCAGAAACCTTTTCGCAGTTCCCTTCGTATATTAACGGAAAAATCTCCGTTCTCACTTTTTCTGTTTATCCGTATGATAAGAAATTACCGGTAATAGGAGTGATTGGTGAGAATATTTGAGATTTGATTAACTTTTAAATTGCAATTGTCTGTCGAATTTTGAAGTTCCGTAGCGAGATCGGATATTGTGGATAGCATATCGCATGGATTTTGTTTATCACAGGATATTTTTTCTCCTCTCTCCTATTTGGTGCATCAGCTACATATTATATATTGCTTTACTGTAAGAAACCGGGTGCTTATTTTACAGATGATTATACGATGTCTGTGTATCAGTCTTTGGACCTTTAAAACAAAAGTTATTATAGCTGTCAAGAAAAAAAATCTATATTTAGTTGTTTTTTTTTTGTGAAATGATACTATAAAAAGTACATTTCACTTTTTTAAAGATAACTGAAAGTCATTGTTATTTAAAAAAATTAAGTTGCAAAGCATTTTGTTGCTTCGAAAAATCACGATGAAAAATGCTTAACTTGTGAAAAGTCCTCCTACAGAAAAAAAATCGATACAAACCTATTCAGAAAAATAATAAGCTCCAACAGAAAACAAAATGACTAAATCACTCGCATTAATGACAAAAAAAAAAAATTCATCGTCGCAGAATTCGTTTTACGATGAATGTGAGTCGGATTGCCGAGAGTTTGTGGCTCAGTTGGAAAAGACGCGAGTTACCTGTTCAACCAGCTCCAACGACGGGGGTTCAATCCTGACCTCAGTGGGAGGATTATCTGGGATAAGTGCTGTACAGGGTCGTCGATTTTGCGGAATTTCAGTTTAAATACGGGAAAACCTGAAATTGACTTTTCGGAAATAAACGGAATTTCTGTCTACGGAAAATCTGTGAAAATACGGAAGTTAAAATAAACGGGCAATTTTGAAAACGGAAATTTCTGAAAAACACGGATACCTACCGGTAACTTTGCCGCACGTTATTTTCAGAAGTTTTCCGTGAATTCACACCACTTATTTTTTACAGTGCATTATTTACCATGATTTCTGACGGACACAAAACTGACTTTTGAATTGGGTGTCAGAAGGACACATGCCGAAGAAAATAAGGTATACAGGGGATGGACAACGAAACTGATACGCATGCGCAAATAGCACCCCACGTGTCACCTCGCTGTACGCCCTACCTGGTGGCCAGCCTGCATTTATTGCGCAGTCGATCAATTGGAGTGGGGTGTGAAGGCTGCATTAGCAGAACAGTTGCATAATTGGAAGTCAAAAAGTGCGATCCACACAACATAATGGCAGACATTTAAGAGTTTCGAAGACGACAGATTGTTGGTGCGCGTCTCGCCGGTGCATCTGTGTCCAGGACAGCAAGTATTTGTGGTGTATCGGGAGCCATAGTATCCATAGTCATGTCGGCATACCAGCAAGAGGGAATAAACACATCCAATAGGAGTAACTGTCGAGGTAAGAGAAAGCTGTCTGACAAGGACGTCTGGGTGTTAACACGGATTGTAGACAAAACACATAAAACCACAGCTGCCCCACTCACCGCAGTGTTTGAATCCGCACCGCGACCTTTTCCCATCAAAACTGTTCGTCCGGAACTTCACCGGGTCAACATTCACGGTCGTGTTGCTATCGCCAATTCCTGGATCAGCAGTGTGAATGCCAAACGTTGGTTGCAATGGTGCCACCAGTGCAAATCGTGGACGTTGTAACCAACTTGAAATGTGTATTGTTCTCCAATGAATCGTCCTTCCGGTTGTCTTTCCCACAACCGGGAGAGTTTACGTGTGGAGACATCCCTCACTGGTTCACCACCTGGAGTGTTTATTGCCCACAGTGAATCACGGAGGTGGATTGGTGATGGTTTGGGCGGCAATATCGTAGCAGTCTGTCGACCCGCTGATTGATATTAAGGGACACATCTTTGCCACGGACTGTCGGATGATTCTGGAGGACCAGGTGCACCCAATGGTTCAAACATTGTACCATGACAGTGGTGCAGTGTATCAGGATGATGGCGCACCGATTCACAGAACCAAGCTGGTGTAAGAGTGGTTTACTGAGCATGAAAGTGAGGTTGAAGATCAGTCGTGACCTGCGCAGTCATCCGACTTGAACATCATTGTGTCATTCTAAGGTGTTCTGGAGGAGCGAGTCAGGAAACGTCGTCCTCCACCAATATCACGTTATGAACTAGCCACTTTTCTGCAAAACTAATGGCTTCAAATCGCTCTGGCAACCGTACAGAACTTGAATCGGTCCTTCCCAAGATGAATTGCAGCTATATTGGCCTTCAAAGGAGGCCCTACGCCGTATTAATGAATTGTTTTGTCCTAAACTCATGTGCTTCAGTTTTGTTGTCCACCTCACCTTAACCTTTACAGTTTCTAGTGAAAAAGTAGACCTTATATTTAGTAGGAAGTAAGCGTAAGGCATTTTTCAAGGTAAGCAGTATTTACCCGAAAATATTTTTTTCGGTCGACTTTAGAGGACCGCAGGTTTTGTTGAAAATATATCCGGAACAGAAGTATGAACTGTAGAAACTATGTGTTACGAAAATTCAGGAATTGTGCGCAAAATGATCTCCGTTGTAAAATATATCGAAATGTAAAAGAACTGTTTCAATCAGGGTTTTAGAGTCAATAATATATAATATATTCAGATTCTACATTTAGGTTCACTAGTGGCGGATATACGTCGGGAAAAGATCAGTAGCAATGGTTCATTGCTTTAATTTTCATGCTTCTCAATGCAGAAAGAAATTTTTAAATGGAGCTAATGTCCATCGTTAGAGTGTGATAGTAATGACATAGTGAGTGCATATACATTTCCATTTTTTTCAAAAGACGTACTAAAAATTAAAATCAACAATTAACCGTAAGTGTGATTACTCTTCTAATTCAGTGTCAGAATTACTTTTCTAAATGTGTGTCAAAATTACTTTTCTAATTCAGTGTCAGAATTACTTTTCTGATTGAGTGTCAAAATTACTTTTTTAATTCAGTGTCAGAAGTACTTTTCTAATTCAGTATCAAAATTACTTTTCTAATTCAGTGTCAGAATTACTTTGTCAAAATTACTTTTCTAATTCAGTGTCAGAATTACTTTTCTAATTCAGTGTCAGAAGTACTTTTCTAATTCAGTGTCAAAATTACTTTTCTAATTCAGTGTCAAAATTACTTTTCTAATTCAGTGTCAGAATTACTTTTCTAATTCAGTGTCAAAATTACTTTTCTAATTCAGTGTCAAAATTACTTTTCTAATTCAGTGTCTGAATTACTTTTCTAATTCAGTGTCTGAATTACTTTTCTAATTCAGTGTCAGAATTACTTTTCTAATTCAGTGTCGGAATTACTTTTCTAATTCAGTGTCAGAATTACTTTTCTAATTCAGTGTCAGAATTACTTTTCTAATTCAGTGTCAGAATTACTTTTCTAATTCAGTGTCAGAAATACTTTTCTAATTCAGTGTCAAAATTACTTTTCTAATTCAGTGTCAGAATTACTTTTCTAATTCAGTGTCAGAATTACTTTTCTAATTCAGTGTCTGAATTACTTTTCTAATTCAGTGTCTGAATTACTTTTCTAATTCAGTGTCTGAATTACTTTTCTAATTCAGTGTCAGAAGTACTTTTCTAATTCAGTGTCAAAATTACTTTTCTAATTCAGTGTCAGAATTACTTTTCTAATTCAGTGTCTGAATTACTTTTCTAATTCAGTGTCAGAATTACTTTTCTAATTCAGTGTCAGAATTACTTTTCTAATTCAGTGTCAGAATTACTTTTCTAATTCAGTGTCAGAATTACTTTTCTAATTCAGTGTCAGAATTACTTTTCTAATTCAGTGTGGCACACTCAAAGAGACCACAAATACTGGATCCTAGCCCACATGTTTCCATAGTGGAGACAACATGGGAGTTTATCTGAAGATGACTTAGTATTTCAGTTGAAAAGCTTTGCATGTGAATAACAAGTGGGCCCAAGATTTTAACCTGTGGCATGTTTAAGCTTTTACTACATTAATGGATTTTAACGAGTAAATAAGTTATTTAATTTTTTTAAAGGTAGTTGCATTACCTGCAGAAACACATATTAATGAATGACGACAGCAAGAAATATAATGGATATCTGGAGTGATGTTTTTGATCAATATTATGTATGGGAATCTAGTAGGAAATAAAGCAAGACAGGAATTACAGAACCATAGTGAATTTTCTTAGGACATGTTTTGAGCTTACATATAATATGGGAACACCAGGATAGTCAAACCGAGAATGTCCTAGAAGTCTAATATGGATTAAAGGTACGTTGCGTATCAAACCATGTAATGATATTATTCTTAACCTTGAATAGTGTATGGTGTGTTTCATCAGGTGTGTACCTGGAATTAAAAATTTAAGGTGGATCTGTGATGTACGCAAAGTGTGATTACTTGTGCAATTAATATCGGTAAAAATTATTGCATTGGTACGCAACATGCACACGAAGAAGAAATACTGTGGATACCGAAGCTGACAAATAATGATTTTAAAATCCTATACATAATCATATTAAAGTGTTATAAAGCAATGGAATAATCGCTTATTAATACAGAATTAAGGAAAGGATATCAAGGAGTAGATACAGGAAGGATATGATAGTTGGGTAGTTATCAGTAAGAATTATTGTTGAAACGTGTTAAAGATCATTTTAAGTAGAAAAGAAAGCAGAGCTGTTGACTTGCACAGGGAAGTTACACTATCTACCAACAAGTAATTGGACACCTGTGATAGCAAAGGAAAACAAAGTTTATTCACCTTCAATAGTTGGTGGAGCCTCCACGAGCGGCGATTACAGCTGCGACCCTCCGGGGCATACTCTCAAATAGGCGTTGTACAAACGGCTAGCGGTATTTTCTTCCACTTGGATTGGAGAAGACAGGTCAGTTCCTTCACCGATTTTGGACAGTGGGGGCACCCCTTAAGTCGACGATCCAACTCGTCCCAGAGGTGTTCGATAGGGTTAAGGTCCAGGCTCTGCGAAGGCCAGTCCATTCGATTAACCCTATTGTCACCATAACAAGCCAGAGTGGACCTCGCAACATGACAGGTGGCATTGTCATCCTGAAAGTAACATGGGTCCATCCGGTAAAACTGCCACAATGTAGGAAGCTCATGACCATCCAAAATGGTGCAGTAGGTCTCGGCGTTGAGTCTACCAAGAATAGCGACCAAGGGTCCCGTGCCATACCAGGAGAAACACCCCCGTAGCATAATTTCACCACCTCCGAACTTCACAGCTGGCACAATACATTCCGGCAGGAAGCGTTCTCCAGGCAGACGCCAAACACAGACCTTGCCATCCGAACGGTACAGGGTGAACCTTGATTCGTCGCTCCAGAGAACCTGTTTCCACTGTTCAACGGTCCACTGTCGACGTTCTTTGCACCACGTTAGACGAGCAGCGCTCTTGGACTTGGTGATCAAAGGCTTGTGGGCAGCAGCACGTCCATGATAACCGAGCAGATTGGCTTCTTTACGGATGACATTCATCGAAAGAACACTCCCGGATGCCTGTTGAAACTCCTTGCGGATGTGGCCCACCGATTTGGTGCGGTTCTTCCGAATTTCTCTGGCCAGCACCCGTCGGTATCTAACTCCCAGTTTTGTGGGTCTGCCGGGTCGGGGCACATTCCGACAGTCACCTCTCATCTTCTACTTTCCAATCACGTAGGCCACTGTCGATTTTGGGTACTTCAACTCGCTGGATATGTCACGTATGGATCGGCCATTTCTGTGATACCCGACGACTGCACCTTTCTCGAAATCAGACAGTTCCGAACTGCGTGGCATCTTGCATGCGACTGGTTGCGTTTTTGTTTCCCAAACGATATTTAACGGCGGCGGCCGTGACGTGTATCAGGACCGCAGGTATCGTCAATTGCAGGGGTTTCAAATTACTTGTTGGTATATAGTGTATAAGAAGAATATGAGGTAGGTAAAGTAGGAAATGATAAGACCAGTTAGTAAGTTTAAGATAATATTCATTCGGTAAAGGTATAAGCTAATACTTTTCACTTACACTGACGGAAAAAAATCCCAACACAACGAAAAAATAGTTGTAGAGGAATGAAATGGCCGCAATACATTTGTATAGGTAACATATGTAATCGATTAAGGTTTCAAGATCACAGCTGAATGTAAACGCGAGAAGAGCTATTTAAAATCTGAATTGCTGGTACATTAATAACCGGTGTAACCGCCGGAAAATGTTCAATGCAAGCACGCAAACGTTCATGCATTGTGTCGTACAGCTGCTGGATGTCAGTTTGTGGGATGCAGTTCCATGCCTGCTGCACTTGGTCGGTCAATACAGATACGGTTAATGCTGGTTGGGGGTGACGCTGGAGTTGTCGTCCAATGATGTCCCATACGTGCTTGATTGGTGAAAGATCTGGTGATCTAGCAGGTCTCGGCAACATGTCGACACTCTGTAGAGCATGTTGGGTTACAACAGCGGTATGCGGGCGAGCGTTACCCTGTTGGAAAATACCCTGGGATGCTGTACATGAATGGCAGCACAACAGGTTGAATCACCAGACCGACGTACAATTGTGCCGTCAGAGTGCATGGGATAACCACGAGAGTGCTCCTGCTGTCATAGGAACATGCTCCCCAGACCATAACTCCAGGTGTAGGTCCAGTGTGTCTCGGCCGCAGACCGGTTGGTTGCAGGCGCTCACCTGGCCTCCTTCTAACCAACACACGGCCATCACTGGCACCCAGGGAGAACCGGCTTTCATCAGAAAACACAACAGATCTCCACTCCGTCCTCCAATGAGCTCTAGCGTGACCCCACTGACGTCGCAAACGGCAGTGGTTTGGAGTAAGTGGAATGCACGCTACAGGGCGTCTGGCTCGGAGCTGTCCTTCAAGCAACCGATTTGTAACAGTTCGTTGTGTCACTGTGGTGGCAACTGCAGCTCGAATTGCTGCGCAGACGCGGTACGATGCGCCACGGCCATACGCCGTACACGGCGGTCTTCCCTCTCAGTAGTGCCACGTGGCCGACCAGAACCCGGTCTTCTTGAGGCAGTACCTTCCCTTGATCACCGCTGCCAACAATCATGCACAGTGGCTACATTCCTGCCAAGTCGTTCTGAAATATTGCGGAACGAAAATCCACCTTCTCGTAGCCCTATTACACGACCTCGTTCAAATTCCGTGAGCTGTTGATAATGGCTTCTTCGTCTTCTTAAAGGCATTCTTGACTAACATCAACACACTACGTCGAATCTCAACGATAACTAACGCTCACGAACGTTACAGCGCGTATTTACAGCAAACCTGCTTTGCATGTTCCGAGGGCGCTACTAGGGCCACACGTATGCGCCGAGCGCGAAATTTGCATTGACGTCTTCTTACAGATGTACTACTCACGGCCTACCAACTGTCGTTTATCTAACACAACCCCTTCTTGGTGTTGTGATTTTTTCCGTCAGTGTATAAGTGATTTAAGTACTGCTTCTTCATTTCCGTACAATCTAAGCAGAACTATGTTTTACAGTGTAATTCAGGTTAATTAAAATCCTCTCTATCTTTTCAAATAAAAAAAACATTTTGAATATTTGGATTTTAGGCTTCACATTTTAGAAAAGCACGGAGGAGAAATTGTGATACTGTAACTGCAAGTATGGGATTTAAAGCAGCTACGAATTTAAAATACTATTGATAAACTTATAGTTAGAAACGACACTGAATGTATTTGTTACATTTATCGACGCTAAAGTACATAACGGATTCTAGTGGGAAGAGTGCTTTATTTACAGAAGTAGGTACATTAACTTAAGTGTTTAAACTACTGTGGTGTGTGATGCAACGTGTGTTCCGAATAAAGAACGAGAAAGATGACGTCGAGTTCTTGAATGTAATGAGCACGTCTTTTGTACTCTGGCAGAAGTAGCTACAGGACTATAGATCATATTCATGTACCGAGAGAACTAATCGAAAGAACCAGGAAATATGAACTCCCATTATGTATGGCTTTTATCGACTAAGAAAATGCCTTTGATTCCGTGAAACTATCAGCAGTTACGATTGCTTTGAAATCCTGTTGTATTGAAGATGCATACATTAGCATTATTAATAACATATATGAACATGCAGCTGCACAAGTTCAGATATTTGAGAATGCAGCACCAATAGAAATTGAAAAGAGAGGGAAACAAGATGATACCATATCTCTCAAACTCTTCAATCCGACATCGCAAAATGACTTTCAGTCATCAAGCTGGGATAACAAAGGGATAAAGATTAATGGAGATTATTTAACTCATGGTCGTTTTGCTGATGACGTAGTCATTTTAATCCAGGAAGCTGCTGACAAGAGTAAAGAAGATTGATTAAAAATGAACTTTCAGAAAACAAAACTGATGTACAATGGTTTCATAAGAAATAAAGATTTTGCGATTAATGGGGAAAATCTAGAAGTAAATACATTCACCATCGACAACAGATATCAAGCGAGGGTCACAATGAAGAAGAAACAAATCGCCGTATAAAATTAATTATTAACGGGCGTATAAAATAGGAGAGCTTTGGGAACAAATAGTAAAATTTTCATAAACAATTTGCCATTACGTCTTAAAGAAAAATGTTTAATCAATGCAACCTTCTATTTCTTACATATGGAGCAGAGACATAGACCTTAACTAAATAAGACATGCAAAAGATACAGGCAACTAAAAGTAGCATGGAGAAATGCATGCTTGTCATAACCAGAAAGGTTAAGAAGAGGAACTTGTAAATAAGGAAAATGACAAGAGTGGGAGCGATCATAATCAGAGTAAATACCTGAAACGGCAATGGGCTGGACATATTGCCTGAAGAACGGACCACCGATGGAAAACAGAAATTTTAAACTGAATGCCAATGGACAGAAAAGGACTAAAAGAAGATCACATGGGAGATGGAAGGATGGAATTCGAAAGTATGTAGGAGTAACATGGAGGAGTCTGGCTCAAGAGAGAGAGTTGTGGAAGAAACTTGGGGAGACTCTCATCCAGCAAAGGATTGATAATGGTTCAGAATGATGACAGATAGATAGATAGATAGATAGATAGATAGATAGATTTCTCTCTCTATCATCATCATCATCATCATCATTATCAATCCACTGCTGGACGAAGGTCTCCCAAGTTTCCTCCACAACGGTCTGTCTTGTGCCAGTCTCCTCCATGTCACTCCCGCATATTTACGAATTTAATCCACCCATCTCCCATGTGGTCTTTTTCTGGGTATTTTCCTGTCCCTTGGAATCCAATCTAAAATTTCGGCTGTCCATCTATGGTCTGTCCTTCTGGCAGTATGTCCAGCCCATTGCCATTTCAGGGATTTAACTCTGATCATGATGTCTTCCACTCTCGTCATTTTTCGGATCCACGAGTTCCTCTTCTTATCTCTCCTAGTTATACCAAGCATGCACCTCTCCATGCAGCTTTGAGTTGTCTGCAGCCTTTGTATGTCTCTTTTAGTTAAGGTCCACGTCTCTGCACCATACGTAAGCACTGGAAGGATGCATTGATCAAACACTTTTCTTTTAAGACATAATGGCATATTGCTCTTGAAAATTATGCTGTTTCTTCCAAAAGCTCTCCAGGCAAGTTTTGTACGCCGATTAATTTCTTCATCAATGTGACCCTCACTTGATATCTGCTGTCCAAGATAAACATACGTATCTGTTATCTCCAGTTGTTCTCCATCAATCGATAAATCTTCATTTCTTGTAAAAGCATTGAACATCACTTTTGTCTTCTGAAAGTTCATTTTTAATCCCACTTCTTTACTCTTGTCAGCAAGTTCCTGGATCATACTCTGCAGCTCTGATGGGGTAGTTGCAAAAATGACTACGTCATCAGCAAAACGAAGGTGGGTTAGATAATCTCCATTAATCTTTATCCCTTTGTTTTCCCAGTTCAGTGATTGAAAGACATTTTCCAATGTGGCATTAAAAGGCTTCGAGATATGGTGTCACCTTGTCTCACTCCTTTCCAATTTTTATGTGTGTTGTATTTTCAAACAGCCGAATCTTTGCACTTGCATTTTCATAGATGTTATTAATAATATTAATGTATGCATCTTCAATACCGCAGGATTTCAGAGCCGTGGTAACTGCTGATGGTTTCACCGAATCAAAGGCTTTTTCATAATCGATAAAAGCCATGCACAATGGAAGTTCATATTCCCTCGCTCTTTCAATTAGTTCTCTCAGTACGTGGATATGATCTATTGTGCTGTAGCCACTCCTGAATCCAGCTTGTTCTCTCGGTTGAGCCATGTCCAGTGTTACCTTCAAGCGGTGTGAAAGAACTTTAGTGAAGATTTTATAAACCACTGATAGGAGGCTGATAGGTCTATAGTTCCTGAGATCCTCAATGTCACCTTTTTTATGTAGCAGGATCATTGTAGCATTGTTCCAATCCTCAGGAATCTTCCCTTCATTAAGGCATCGAGTGAAAATTTGGGCGAGTACTGTTTCAATTTCTCCACTTGCTTCTTGTATGATGTCTATAGTAATTCCATCTTCTCCTGGAGCTTTCCCCCGCTTCATGTTCTTGATTGCATGAGCAACTTCTGCTGGGAGGACTGGAAGAACTCTGGTACCTTTCATGATGTCTGGAGTACATGTATCATCCCTTTCATATAATTTGGAGTAGAAATCTTTCACTCTTGTCAAAATTTCGCCTCTATTTCTTGTTATAGAACCATCTTCTTTTCTCAGAGCCATAATCTGTTTTCTTCCCTTACTGAGATGTCCCTTTGCTATCTTTAGGCTTTGGTTGTTTTCAATTGCTTTCCTCACTAGCTCACAGTTGAATTTCCTGACGTCTTCAGTGATACTTTTTCGTGCTGTCTTGCATAGCTCTATATATTCCACTTTGGAAGTCACATCTTCTTTAGTTGTCCTCATCTCTCTTCTTTTTTGCATCAACATTTTGGTTTTTCCTGATAATTTGTTTACATGCAACTTGTTCTTAGATCCAGCCAATTTTGTTGCTGTTTCCATAAGAGCTTTGGTTACTTTTCTGTTAACTTCCGAAATATCCACTTCTTCCGATGTTAGGCCTTCTAAAGCAGAGAATCTGTTCTTCAGTTCCAACTTGAAAGTATTATGGTGTTTTTTAAGGTTGGTTATGTCAATACATTCTGTTTGTCTTATGAGCTTGCCACGTTCCAGTTTAGTGTTGAGGTGCATCTTACATCTCACCAATCTATGGTCACTACCTGTGTTGAACTTGTTCAGCACACTGCAGTCTTCTATGACGAATTTTTTGTTACACATAATAAAATCTATTTCACTTGTCGTCCCATTTGGATGTCTCCATGTCCATTTCCTGTGTGGCTTTTTCTTGAAGAAGGAATTCAAGATGAAAAATCCTTCTGCCTCTGCAAACTCAACGAGAGTATTTCCACGCTGGTTTCTGTTGCCGTGACCGAATTTACCTACTGAAGTTTCATTCTGTTGCCGGTGCCCTATTTTTGCATTGAAATCTCCCATAATTATCTTCAAGTGCTGCTTACCTTTATTATTTAGATGACGAATTTCCTCATAAAATTCTTCAATTTCTTCTTCAGGATGACTTGTGGTGGGTGCATAAGTTTGAATAATCTGAGCCTGGTATCTTCTTGATAGTTGGATAACGAGTCGTGCAGCTCTGTCAGAGGAACTTTCAACTTCTACCACTTTATCCTTCAGTTTCTTGTTTATTATAAATCCAACACCACTAGTTCTGCCAGTATCTGTCCCACGATAATAGAAGAGATGTCCACTTTTCAGTTCAATGAGATCTTCTCCTTTTCTCCTTACCTCACTTAGCCCGACGATGTCCCACTTGATCCTCTGTAGTTCCTCTTCCAATTCAAGAAGCCTTGAATCAGAAGATAGGGAGCGTCCGTTGTAGGTAGCCAAGGTCAGCATCAAATGGCAGCCTAGTCCGGTCCTCCGGGATTCTTAGCACCCTCTGCCTTCATGTCGCACTGGCCGCTGCCTTGGCCAGGAGTACATTCCAGCTGCCGGAGACTGAGGGCCAAGATTTAAGTTGTAGAGTCATTTGGATGTAAGGTCAGGTGATGCGTAACATCACAGCCTCTCCTTGACAAATGTCAACCCCGCCTTCTCGTGGTGCATCCTGTTCCCACTAAAGGGGCTCTGACGACCGCAAATAGCGGTATAACTATACCATCGGGATCAGAGGAAATGCTATCCCACACTCACCAACCCGCTTGGCCAGCGTGGTGAGTTATGGCCAAACACCTCCAAAATGACTCTCTCTATATATATATGTATATCTCCAAACTATTTAATGCCTGATTGCAAAATGTCTTTCATTCACTGAGCTGGGAAAACAAAAGAATGAAGGTTAATGGAGATTATTTGACTCACCTTCGTTTTACTGATGACGTCATCATTTTTGCAACTATTTCTTTAGAACTGCAGAGTATAATCCAGGAACTTGCTGACAAGAGTAAAGAAATGGGATTAAAAATGAACTTTCAGAAGACAAAAGTGATGTACAGTGCTTTTACAAGAAATGAAGATATACCGATTGATGGAGAGGAGCTGGAGAAAATCGATACCTGCATTTACCTTGGACAATAGATATCAAGCAAGAGTCACATTGACGAAGAAATTAATCGGCGTATAAAACTTGGATGTAGAGCTTTTGGAGGAAACAATGCAATTTTTAAGAGCAATAGGCTAATATGTCTTAAAAGAAAAGTGTTTCATCAATGCATCCTTCCAATGCTTACATACAGAGCAGAAACGTGGATCTTAACCAAAAAAATGTCATACAAAGGCTACAGAGAACTGTAAGAATCATGGAAAGGTGCATGCTTGGTGTAACCAGGAGAGATACGAAGTGGAAGTCGTGGATTAGAAAAATAACAAGAGTGGAAGACATAGTGATCAGAATAAAATCCCTAAAATGGCAATGGGCTGGACATACTGCCAAAAGGAAAGACAACCGATGGACAACCGACATTTTAATTTTAGACTGGATTCCATGGGATCGGTAAAGACCAAGAAGACCACATGGGAGATGGGTGGATGAAATTCGAAAGCGTGCGGGGTTTACATGGAGGAGACTGGCATAAGACAGATGGTTGTGGAAGAAACTTGCGGAGACCTTCATCCAGCAGTGGATTGATAATGGTTGATAATAATGATGATATATAGATATTGATATATACATATTTCAAGACAGATTTCTAGAAAGAATTATTGAGCGAAAAAGAAAATGAACTTACGCCTCCAATAGAAATCAGTGCAAAATTTAAATTGCGCAGTGTAAGCAGGGTACTTCGTTGTGCATTGAATGTGTCGAAAAAGAAAATATCAATCAAATGTCTTCATAATCGGTAAAACATTCAGAAATCGAAACAACTACTGTACTTTTGGCCACTAGCTCTTGAAATGTGTTCCACGGAAATTATAAATTGTGTTCAATGGATTCCTCATCACGGAAAATATTCAACGCAATAGGGTGTTTTGAAATCGGGCTTTTAGAAACGACGATACGGCTTCAAGTATGTTACAAATAGAAACGAAGATTAAGGTCCCCTCTGTGTGGTACAAAAATTGGCAAATATGTAAAAAACGCTCCTCACTACAAACTGTAGTAGCAGCTAAAATATATATTTTCTTTTAAATTAGACTACGAGAAAACGACATATCATTGTTACAGAGATTTATATTAAGTTCCTGTAGCGGGAAAACTATGTTATTATTTTGGGGAAAAAAAAACTATGCATAAATGTTTTCCGAAGTAAAATGGGTCTGACTGAAAAATATTTTTTTGTGTTAGACTTTTAGAAGGGAAGATAAGATGGCAAGCACGTAAAATTCAGAAATATATACTTACGTCCCTTGACGAAAAAAAAAAGAAAAAAAAAGCATTTTCTGACATAAAATTACAAAATGCAGGCAAACTGTTCGTCGTCGTTACTGCACTTAATGCAAAAATGTTTTTCAACATCCAGAAGCTGAGATTTCGGAAAAAAATACAATATGCATTTACGCTCCCTTGCAGTAATACCATGTAATATTTCAAATGGAAAAATGTACGCGAAACAGCTTTCGTGGTAAAAGGAATTGGAAGGTAAATGATTTTTTAATCTTTTTTTAAGCAATTGTATAAAGTAAAATATACTTTGAATTTAATAGTATATGCATTTATGCCATCTTGTGGCGGAGTTATGCAGTAATGCATAAGACACATGAATTCTATTTCTCGCAGTTCAGGCTGGAAAAATAATTTTTTAAATCGGAATGGAGTTCAGTAAAATAATTTTTTTGATGAGATATGGAGTTCCTCAGACGGACGGACAGACATAATGATACAATAAACATGTGCTCTTTTTTTTTTTTTTTTTTTTTGAAGAGAAAGACTTGCTAAAAAAGTGGCAGGTGCATTTCATGTCCGCAAATCGTAATTTTAACCACGCGTTTTATTTTACAAACCGAATTTCGTAATTGTCTTATTAAAAAATAAATTTCCTTCTGAAGTTTTTCGCGGCAAATGCGGATATCAATTTTTTTCTTTTTTAAATACATACTGCAGGAAACTTTTTCAGGTGCTCAACAAAGTATTACGGCATAAGCAACAGACACAAGGTTCTATTTATCTTCTCTCAGCCGCTTACGCGAATAATCTCCTCAAACACTTGGGGAATCGTTGTTTTGCTTTTAATTTAACTCTCCTCAGGGATGTAATTCCAGTTGTTCCCTTTACCGATTTCTCTCCCATTTTCCATTTCAAGACACCATTTGCAATGGAAATGAAGCGGCACTCATTCCGTCCGCACGACATGTTTAACAGCGCTCCCTGGTGACAGGCTGCAAAGTCGACATAATGAAGAGCGAAAAGTAAAGTTGTCTTCTTCTTCTTACTGGCGAAGTTTGGAAACTTTTGTTGGGGTGGCCAATGAGACGACGGAGGAACAATCAAGCAGGGTTTCATTACAGGGAAGAGGCAAGCACAGCGCTGAGTAGTCATTAGCAATGATCAACGCTGTCATTACCCTAATTACAGTGGTGTCGGTCCTCACAGAGTCGCGCCCGTTAATTGTTACTAATGTTGTTCTCCTAAGTATCTTGATAATAATCCGCTTGTTCCTACGGATCTTCAAGGTTTTGTAGGCAATTGGAGGAAATTTGCGAAATTGCGAGTTAAAATGAGGGCATCAATGTCTGTCCGAAGATTCAAAATCGGTTCCACCTCATTTCTTTGAGAAAAATCTTTATAAACAATTCCCTTTGGCAATTTCCCCATTATGAAACTCTTATTTCGAGGTAAGGATTATGCACCACAACTCTGGAAACTGTTGAGTGAAATTTAATGAAATAAAATATTACTTTTGTACTCGAAACAGCGAGTCTTAAAGGTACAAATACTAAGAAAAGAGATGCATAATTTTCACATCTGTGACAGACTGAAGTTCTGAAGATAAAGGAAAAAGATTTAGTTTTAAAGAAGATATATAGCATCCATTAAAGAATGTCTGTGCACAATTACGACATGTGAACAATTGGTATATATGCAAAGAAACGTGTTGAATTCAAACTCATCTTCCAGAAATTCCGGTGGCGATGAATACAGTTGCTGAAAACCCTTCTGGAACGTGAGACCGAACGCTACCAAAGAGATTTCATTTAATCGAAACAAGTATTTTGAAGGAGAATATTGCTTTACAGTAGTCGCCCTTTTCTGCAATGCCTTCTCTAAAAAAAAAAAAAAAACATTTTCGTTGCCGTAACATCATGAGTTTTTAGATTATTTTTAGAATACTTGTAGTGCGTGCAAATATCATCATCATCATCATTGGTCCGTCTTGGAGACTGGCACAACGGTCTGTCTTGTGCCAGTCTCCTCCATGTTACTCCCACATACTTTCGAATTTCATTTACCCATCTCCCATTGGTCTTCTTCTTGGTCTTTTTTCTGTCCCTTGGAATCCAATCTAAAATTTCGGCTCTCCATCGATCTTCTGGCAGTATGTCCAGCCCATTGCCATTTCAGGGACTTAACTCTGATAATGATGTCTTCCACCCTTGTCATTTTTCGGATCCACGAGTTCCGCTTCTTATCTCTCCTGGTTACACCAAGCATACACCTCTCCATGACTCTTTGAGTTGTCTGCAGCCTTTGTATGTCTCTTTTAGTTAAGGTCCATGTCTCTGCACCATACGTAAGCACTGAAAGGATGCGTTGATTAAACACTTTTATTTTGGGACATAATGGCAAATTGCTCTTGAAAACTATGCTGTTTCTTCCAAAAGCTCTCCCGGCAAGTTTTATACGCCGATTAATTTCTTCATCAATGTGACCCTCACCTAATATCTGCTGTCCAAGATAAACGTACGTATCTGTTATCTCCAGCTTTTCTCCATCAATCGATAAATCTTCATTCCTTGTAAAAGCATTGTACATTACTTTTGTCTTCTGAAAGTTCATTTTTAATCCCACTTCTTTACTCTTGTCAGCAAGTTTCTGGATCATAATCTGCAGCTCTGATGGGGTAGTTGCAAAAATGACTACGTCATGAGCAAAACGAAGGTGAGTTAGATAATCCCCATTAATCTTTATCCCTTTGTTTTCCCAGTTCAGTGAGGGAAAGACATTTTCAAATGTGGCATTAAAGAGCTTGGGAGATATGGTGTCAACTTGTCTCACTCCATTTCGAACTTTTATGTGTACTGTATACTCTAACAGCCGGATCTTTGCACTTGAATTTTCACAGATGTTATTAATAATATTAATGTATGCATCTTCAATATATATATATATATACAGCGAGTGGTCACTAACTTATGACCATCTCGATCGCAAGTGGGTGCGGCCTGTTGACCAGATGATTTCCGAGAGGGAGCGATTAGTCGACTGACGTAGCATATGTAAGATGTGAGTGTAGAAGTACGTAGTGAAATTCGGAGCATGATAGTTATACGGAAGGATTTATCGGACTTTGAGAAAAGACAGATTGTCGGATCTCGGAGAACATGTGCTTCGATTTCCTAAATGGCTGAACTGATAGGTTGTTTGTGAGACTCCGTAGTTAAAGTGTATCAGGACTGGCGTGAAAATGGTCAATCAGCGACCGGACGTAAAACTGCACAGGGCAACGAAAGGCTCATGTGAGAAGTGAGCGCAGGATCCGACGACGCGTATAGACCGACAGCCACAGCTCTGTTCAACAGTTGACTACCCAATAGAACAAAAGTAAACAGTAAAGTATCTGCCATGATCCAGCGTCACAGGCTCGCATCTATGGATTATATCAGCAGACGACATCCTTTCCCAACCACGGCTCATCGGCGCGAAAGACTCGCTTGGTGCGAAGATGAAATACACTATCTACCAACAAGTAATTGGACACCCCTGCAATCGACGATATCTGCGGTCCTGATACACGTCACGGCCGCCATCGTTAAATATCGTGTGGGAAACAACAACGCAACCAGTCGCATGCAAGATGCCACGCAGTTCGGAGCTCTATGATTTCGAGAAAGGTGTAATCGTCGGGTATCACAGAAATGGTCGATCCATGCGTGACATATCCAGGGAGTTGAAGTACCCAAAATCGACAGTGGCCTACGTGATTGGCAAGAGGAAGTGGAGATGTGACTGTCGCAATGTGCCCCGACTCGGCAGACCCACAAAACTGGGAGATAGAGACCGACGGGTGCTAGATAGAGAAATTCGGAAGAACCGCACCAAATCGATGGGCCACATCCGCGAAGTGTTTCAACAGGCATCCGGGAGTGTTCTTTCGATGAATGCTATCCGTAAGGAAGCCCGTCTGCTCGGTTATCATGGACGTGCTGCCACCCACAAGCCTTTGATCACCAAGTCCAATAGCGCTGCTCGGCTAACGTGGTGCAAAGAACGTCGACAGTAGAAGCAGGTTCTCTGGAGCGACGAATCAAGGTTCACCCTCTACCGTTCGGTTGGCAGTGTCTGGGTCTGGGTTTGGCATATGCCAGGAGAACGCCTCCTGCCGGAATATATTGTGCCAACTGTGAAGTTCGGCGGTGGTGGAATTATGCTATGGAGGTGTTTCTCCTGGTATGGCACGGGACCCTTGGTCGCAATTCCTGGTAGACTCAACGCCGAGACCTACTGCACCATTTTGGAAGACTATGCGCTTCCTGCGTTGGGGCAGTTTTACGGGGTGGACCTATGTTACTTTTAAGATGACAATACCACCTGTCATGTTGCGAGGTCCACCATGGCTTGGTATGGCGACAATGGGGTTAACCGCGGAACCTGGACCTGAACCCTATCGAGCACCTCTGGGAAGAGTTGGAGCGTCGACGTAAGGGGTGCCCCCACCGTCCGAAATCGGTGAAGGAACTGACCTGTCTTTTCCTAGCAGGGTGGAAGAAAATACCGCTATCCGTCGTACAACGCCTGGTTGAGAGTATGCCCCGGAGGGTCGCAGCTGTAATCGCCGTGTGGAGGCTCCACCAGCTATTGAAGGTGAATAAACTTCGTATTCTTTTGCTATCGCAGGTGTCAAATTACTTGTTGGTGGATAGCGTAGATGCCACGTCGGACAGCTACTACACTGAAGGCTGAAGGAGGACCTACGAAGTATTAGGTAGCTGGCCATAATTAAATATATATATATATCATCATCATCATCATCATTGTCAACCATTATCAATCCACTGCTGGACGAAGATCTCCCCAAGTTTCCTCCACAACGGTCTGTCTTGTGCCAGTCTCCTCCATGTCACCCCTGCATACTTTCGAATTTCATCCACCCATCTCCCATGTGGTCTTCTTCTGGGTCTTTTCCTGTCCCTTGGAATCCAATCTAAAATTTCGGCTGTCCATCGATGATCTGTCCTTCTGGCAGTATGTCCAGCCCATTGCCATTTCAGGGATTTAACTCTGATCAGGATGTCTTCCACTCTTGTCATTTTTCGGATCCACGAGTTCCTCTTCTTATCTCTCCTGGTTACACCAAGTATGCACCTCTCCATGCAGCTTTGAGTTGTCTGCAGCCTTTGTATGTCTCTTTTAGTTAAGGTCCACGTCTCTGCACCATACGTAAGCACTGGAAGGATGCATTGATCAAACACTTTTCTTTTAAGACATAATGGCATATTGCTCTTGAAAACTATGCTGTTTCTTCCAAAAGCTCTCCAGGCAAGTTTTGTACGCCGATTAATTTCTTCATCAATGTGACCCTCACTTGATATCTGCTGTCCAAGATAAACGTACGTGTCTGTTATCTCCAGCTTTTCTCCATCAATCGATAAATCTTCATTTCTTGTAAAAGCATTGAACATCACTTTTGTCTTCTGAAAGTTCATTTTTAATCCCATTTCTTTACTCTTGTCAGCAAGTTCCTGGGTCATACTCTGTAGCTCTGATGGGGTAGTTGCAAAAATGACTACGTCATCAGCAAAACGAAGGTGGGTTAGATAATCTCCATTAATCTTTATCCCCTTGTTTTCCCAGCTCAGTGACTGAAAAACACCCTCCAATGGGGCATTAAAGAGCTTCGGAGATATGGTGTCACATTGTCTCACTCCCTTTCCAATTTTTATGTGTGTTGTATTTTCAAACAGCCGAATCTTTGCACTTGCATTTTCATACATGTTATTAATAATATTAATGTATGCATCTTCAATACCGCAGGTTTTCAGAGCCATTGTAACTGCTGATGGTTTCACCGAATCAAAGGCTTTTTCATAATTGATAAAAGCCATGCACAATGGAAGTTCATATTCCCTCGCTCTTTCAATTAGTTCTCTCAGCACATGGATATGATCTATTGTGCTGTAGCCACTCCTGAATCCAGCTTGTTCTCTCGGTTGAGCCATGTCCAGTGTTACCTTCAAGCGGTGTGAAAGAACTTTAGTGAAGATTTTATAAACTACTGATAGGAGGCTGATAGGTCTGTAGTTTCCGAGATCCTCAATGTCACCTTTCTTATGTAGCAGGATCTATGTAGCGGTGTTCCAATCCTCAGGAATCTTTCCTTCATTAAGGCATCGAGTGAAAATTTGGGCGAGTACTGTTTCGATTTCTCCACTTGCTTCTTGTATGATGTCTACAGTAATTCCATCTTCTCCTGGAGCTTTTCCCCGCTTCATGTTCTTGATTGCATGTGCAACTTCTGCTGGAAGGACTGGAGGAACTCTGGTACCGGTATCTTTCATGATGTCTGGAGTGCATGTATCATCCCTTTCATATAATTTGGAGTAGAAATCTTTCACTCTTGTAAAAATTTCGCCTCTATTTCTTGTTACAGAACCATCTTCTTTTCTCAGAGCCATAATCTGTTTTCTTCCCTTACTGAGATATCCCTTTGCTATCTTTAGGCTTTATTTGTTTTCAATTGCTTTAATCACTAGCTCACAGTTGAATTTTCTTACGTCTTCAGTGATACTTTTTCGTACTGTCTTGCATAGCTCTATATATTCCACTTTGGAAGTCACATCTTCTTTAGTTGTCCTCATCTCTCTTCTTTTTTGCATCAACATTTTCGTTTTTCCTGATAATTTATTTACATGCAACTTGTTCTTAGACCCAGCTAATTTTGTTGCTGTTTCCATAAGAGCTTTGGTTACTTTTCTGTTAACTTCAGAGATGTCCACTTCTTCCGATGTTAGGCCTTCTAAAACAGAGAACCTGTTCTTCAGTTCCAACTTGAAGGTATTATGGTGTTTTTTAAGGTTGGTTATGTCAATAGATTTTGTTTGTCTTATGAGCTTGCCACGTTCAAGTTTAGTGTTTTGGTGCATCTTACATCTCACCAATCTATGGTCACTACCTGTGTTGAACTTGTTTAGCACACTGCAGTCTTCTATGACGAATTTTTTGTTACACATAATAAAATCAATTTCACTTGTCGTCCCATTTGGATGTCTCCATGTCCATTTCCAGTGTGGCTTTTTCTTGAAGAAGGAGTTCAAGATGAAAAACCCTTCTGCCTCTGCAAACTCAACGAGAGTATTTCCACGCTGGTTTCTGTTGCCGTGACCGAATTTACCTACTGAAGTTTCGTTCTGTTGCCGTTGCCCTATTTTTGCATTGAAATCTCCCATAATTATTTTCAAGTGCTGCTTACCTTTATTATTTAGATGACAAATTTCCTCTTAAAATTCTTCAATTTCTTCTTCAGGATGACTTGTGGTGGGTGCATAAGTTTGAATAATCTGAGCCTGGTATCTTTTCGAGAGTTGGATAACAAGCCGTGCAGCTCTGTCAGAGGAACTTTCAACTTCTACAACTTTATCCTTCAGTTTCTTGTTTATTATAAATCCAACACCACTAGTTCTGCCAGTATCTGTCCCACGATAGTAGAAGAGATGTCCACTTTTCAGTTCGATGAGATCTTCTCCTTTTCTCCTTACCTCACTTAGCCCTACGATGTCCCACTTGATCCTTTGTAGTTCCTCTTCCAATTCAAGAAGCCTTGAATCAGAAGATAGGGAGCGTCCATTGTACGTTGCCAAGGTCAGCATCAGATGGCAGCCTAGTCCGGTCCTCCGGGGATTCTTAGCACCCTCTGCCTTCATGTCGCACTGGCCGCTGCCTTGGCCAGGTACATTCCAGCTGCCGGAGACTGAGGGCCAAGATTTAAGTTGTGGAGTCATTTTGGAGGGGTTTGGCCATAACTCACCACGCTGGCCAAGCGGGTTGGTGAGTGTGGGATAGAATTTCCTCTAATCCCGATGGTATAGTTATACCGCTATTGGCGGTCGTCAGAGCCCCTTTAGTAGGAACAGGATGCACCACGAGAAGGCGGGGTTGACATTTGTCAAGGAGAGGCTGTGATGTTACGCATCACCTGACCTTACATCCTTATATATATATATATATATATATATATATTGGCGAATGAACTCTTTTGTTATCCTACTCCTATGCTTCTAGTTCTTTCTTTTTTTTTATGTTTCCCTTGATAGATATACGTTGTATTGGCAAAAGACACCGGACACCTAGATGAGAAACACAACATAGCATTTATTGACATACATTAGTATGGTGTCGGTCAACCTTTGGCCTTAATGCATGCACAAGACCCACTGACCACAGACATGCTTTCGACAAGGTCTTGGAACACAGCGAGAGGTATGCGCTTCCATTCAGTACATAATGCTGCTTGTCACTAACTGTTGCTTAGTAGTTGGCCTTGGTTCCAAACTTTTTATGCGGCGCTGTAATTCATCCATTAGGTGACGTATGGGATTAATATCAGGGCTTCGTGATCACCAGTCCGCACACCATACGGAATTATCGTCAAACCATGTTGTAACAGTCCTTGCTTTATGGCTCGGTGCATTATCCTGCTGGTATGAACAAGGCTCGGTTCCATAGTAATGCCACAGAGTTGGTAGGGCATAATTGTTCAGAATATCGAGGTAGGCGTGCTAGTTAACAGCTTTGTCCACGATAACCAATGGGCCGGGCCCATACCACGAAAATCACTCCCACACGAGGGCAATACCAGCTCCAAAATTGACCATAGGAACAGTACGCTGTGGTAAATAGCGTTCTCCGGCTGCTGCTATACCCACACACGGCCATTTGAGGCTGATGGACCGGGTATCTGGATTCATCAGTCCATAGGACCCGTTTTCATTCATTTACGGTCCACGATAAATGTTCTTTACACCATACTAAACGACGAGTAGCTTTCCGAGTTGCCATGAAAGGCTTATGAGCTGTGGCACGACCACGGTAACCCATGGAATGAAATTCTCTGCTAATGGTCCGTGTACATACCGAGGTTCCAGCATTTTTACTCACCTGTACACCGAGTTCTTGTGCAGTACTCCGTCGATTGGCTGTAACGACTCTCCTGAGGCTTCGACGTCCTCTGTCACTGAGTTCATTTGGTTTGGTCGTTTGCTGCTTCAGGCACGCCATGTGTCTTCAATATATTCAGTACATCCAAAACAGTTGACTTGGGTATGTTTAAACGCCTCTCGGTTTCACTTAAGGACCACCCACTTGTAAAACACCCAGCAATCTTTCATTTCTCAATGTCAGTTCTCTCCCGCCACGACATTTTCATTCAACCTCACAGTGCGATATGATCGCGGTCAGCTGCAGGTTTGTTTTTATGCCGTTTTCAACAACGCAGCGGATCCGTTCATTTGCTTTTGAAGGGGTGTCCGGTGTTTTGTCAATGTAGTATATGTTGTCCAGAGGTAGATATAAGCATCAATTACTATTACACGTACATCGCTTGTCACAAAACAACTGAGAATGCTTTTATCACAATTTTCAATACTGCTTTCGACCTAGGCACGCGTCTCAGGAAACCAGTAGCAGTTGTAGTATCCATAGCAACCGGCCACACCTGTTTATCACGCATGCGTCGTCGGCAGTGCGCAGTTTAATAGGCATTGTTTCGTGAAACAATGCTTATTAATTGCACATTTCCTTTTAAAGAAAACAAGTGTTTTCACGCTGTGATTTTACGAAAAAATGGACGTGAAAGAGGAACACAGACGCGCCATTGAATTTTGCTGTCGACTTAAGAAGTCTGTCGGGGAGACGTTTCGTCTTATGCAGGAGCCTTATAAAGATGAATGTCTAGGATAATCAACGATTTACGGATGGCCTAAAGAATTTATGGATGGTCGTGAGTCGGCGGCTTTAATCGCACATGGAGGAAAATCTTCAACGAGTGTTACAGAGGTAAACATCAATACAAAGGTATCGAAGATATGGTTCACATTTCAAAATCATCAATTCACAGAATTTTAATCGAACATTTGACCATTCAACGAGTTTGTTCAACTTGGATTCACAATTTTTTTTATGTGCGGCCAAATGCAAGGCCGCACAAGGCTAGTTGTGTCGTTTCTTATTTGGAGAAAATGAATGTTAGTTTGATACCCCAACCTGCATATAGTCCGGATTTCTCACCGTGTGATTTCTGGTTGTTCCCTATTTTAAGAAAGGCGTTACGGAGACGACAATTTGAGACGGTCCAGCGACTTATTGCAGCTGCGCAGGAATGCTTCAACAGCATTTCAGAAGAAGAACTCCAGAATACATTCAAAAAGTTGGAGAAATGTTGGGACACCTCTATTTCATTCAAATCGACAGTATTCCGAAGAAGGTGACCACTTCCTTGATAATTAAGGTACGCATATTTTTTGCAAAAACATTCTGAATTGTTTTGGGACAACCCTTGTATATTCGTTATAATTATTTTTATTTCCAGATTTTACCACAAATTTGAGAATTTAAGATTTTGTAAAGAAAAACACCTGTCCATAATTTACGCTGCTGCTTCCAGGAAAGGCACATAACCATACTTGGAACCCAACGCGAGTGACTCATCTGTTACTCAAACACAAACCCAGCAGAAAGATTATTATCCATCTAGGAACATAAATGAATGTGTACACGTCACAACACTGCACCGTTACACGCTCGTAAGGAAGTACTATCGTACAGTAATTGTTATAAGGCAGAGATGTGACATAGTACTCAAAACACTAAAGGTACATGTACGCCTTGGCACTACATAGTTGTGTGCTAACACATTTTAATAAACCGTGTTAAGAAACCCGTTGCACATTTCCTTTTTAAAGGAAAATTTCCTTGTCTCTTCGAGATTTTGAGGCCACGAGGGTTTCCTTATTACACTGGCGTGCAAAAATTAAGGACGAGACGGTTTTTCGAATGTAAAGTCGTGCAGAAGTGCTCCACGTTGACTCAAATCATACCATAAGATCCCCAAGATGTAAGAATATGGGACAAGTGAGCAAAATCGTCCAAACAAGGAATCCAAAGGATACAAAGGCACTTTATTGAAAAGGTAGCTTCAAACACAACTGGACAAAAGACAGAAACGTCCATGCATGTGACAGACGGATGCCAAGAAAAAACCAGTCTTTAGTAAGGGATATGATCACCCCTGACTGCGTTGCAGGATTTACAACGTCTGTCCATGCTGAGGACGAGGTTGTTAAAGAGCTGTTGAGGCATCGCGGCCCATTCCTCTTGTAGCGCCAATCGCAGCTGTGGAATCGTTGCTGGCGGCTGGTGACGTGCTGCCAAGCGTCTCCCAAGAAGGTCCCACACGTGTTCGCTTGGATTTAGGTCCGGAGACCTTGCGGGCCAATACATGCGTTGAATATCTTTACTCTCCAACAGCTCTACGACAGCCACTGTACGATGAGGTGTAGCGTTGTCGTCCATGAAGAGGAACTCAGGACCCACAGCACCTCTAAACAGACGCACGTGAGGCTGAACCAGTGACTGAACCTCCTGGGAAGATGTGGAGGTCAGTACGGCAACCAAGCATGATACCGCCCCAAACAAGAACTCCGTCACCTAGAAACCGGTCCCTTTCGATGATGTTGGAGGTGTGTTTGCGTGTTCCCTGCTCTCTCCAGATGTGTAAACGTCCAGAATCGCTCGTCAGGCTGAATCGGCTCTCATTCGTAAAGAGAACTCGACCCCATTGCTGATGTGTCCAGTTCTTGTGTTCCTGGCACCACAGAAACCGCCGTCTCCAATGAGCAGGCGTTAATGGCACACACCGTACTGGTCGTCGTGCAAATAGACCACCTTTGTGCAGCCTCCTGGCCACGGTAAAACGCGATAACGGACGTCCAGTTGTCTGTTGCACGTGCCTTGCGATTTATCCCACTGTCTGCCGTCTGTCTCTTCTCGCCTGTAGGACAATATGCCGGTCGTCCGCCGCCCTGGTTGCTCGTGAACGACCACTGCTAAACTCTCGGACAGCTGTTCCTGTCGTTTGAAATGCTCTCCAAGCTCGTGAAACGATTCTGTGAGTGATCCCGAACTCCTCGGCCACACTAGTCACACTTCGATCTTCTTCCAAATTCCCAATGACGCGACCTTGGGTAACGTCATCCAGATGTCATCTACTAGATTGCCTGTTGGCCATATCACACGGCGGCAGCAACTCGACGTCGTTCAGATCACTGTACAACGTGCAATAGCTTTCACCGAATTGCTGAGCATACACCGTCCGTGTGCTTTATACCCTTCCAACCCCCCCCCCTACGTCATGCTGCATATATGCGCATGCCCTACCGTACCGGACCCTTTATAGTCTATCTTCTGAGTGGTCTTTCGGTCCATTATGCCTACTCGTTCAGCTGTTATGCTAATTTCTCCTCTTTGTCCTTAATTTTTGCACACCAGTGCATTTCTCAAATTCTGCTTAGCGTAAAATTGCTTGATTTTGGATATATCTTTAATGTTCCTATCGTTTTAAGCGTTCCATTCAATATCTATCACCAAATTAAAATCTAAATAGCAATCAAATCGAATTTATCTTGATACGTTTAAACGTTGTTTACTTCTTTCAGCATATCCAGCGGATTCATTTCTTAAGTTTATTAGGCTAGGTACACTGACAAAACCTTTATTAACTCTCGTTCTTCCTTCTTTCATCCTACGCATCTCACGTTCTTTTGCTTTCCTGCTTCCTACGTTCATTTTACGTATTTAACGTTCTTTATCTTTAGTGAATCCTGTACGTTAGTCCTGCAGAGAATATGACGTTTTTCATATTAGGTTCGTTTCTCAAGTACAGAAACAAAGCAACACCACCGAAACCTCAATTATTGCGAATGCGTAGTTCAATAAAATGCCATGCATCTGGTACTTTGAAAGTATTTTAAAGTACATAGTGACTTGATTTACAAAACGAACGGTTTCCTAGTTATCATTGAACGAACTCGGTCATATTCTGATGAAAGAGGTGTTTTTGCAGTTCGATAAATAAATGTGAAACATCATGATAACGGCAAATATACCTCTCAAATTAGAAAATTTAGTTTCAGGAAGAGCTAAGAGATTGAATGCAACACAAAACTTATATAAAGTTGAAGATGTTTGATGAAAGTTGAATTTTTCCAGTCAAAAAATCGTCGCAGAAGTGTTTATATCGCGCCTAACATAGGGTTACTACAAATGGTCATTTTCGAAAGCAAATAATAATTGTGAAGAAACAATAAGGTGCTGTTCCAAGTTGCCCATAATATGTTAAACAACACTCAAACGGTTCCTTTTTTTTCAAAGCTGTTGTAATTGTGTTAATTATGCAAATAGCGCTAATAAGAAACTTGCGAATTAGTAGGAGAAGGCAATCTACATGTTGGAATACCACTCGTATCAATTTGCAATAACTTTACAGCGACAGTTTTTCCTGCGAGGCTTCATTAAAGGTAAAGTTTATATAGCACCAATGCCTGCACCTATTACCGCTACTGGGTACCAGAACCTACAGGGAGGATGGGGTCCAGTCTCTGGAGCCCTGTTTTCAACTATAAACTATTTGTTTCCAGATACGTGTTTTGCTTTGTTTTTCCGCTCTTTTTGTAAATTTATTTCACTAGCGAATAATTTCTTCACACCAGAAAGTCTAAACAATGAAACAAATTACAAAATATGAAAAACAATGAGGAAGAAAGTAAACTTAATTCCGTTGAAATATAAAAAATTAGTCACATTCACAGAATTTTCTTGATGGCGGCTGAGTTATAGGTTCATTATCAATAAAGAAAAAATGACTCAAAGATAAAAGATCAAAAAAATACCTATATTTTTTTTTTCTGGTTTACTATTTTGTTGCCTTTCCGTGGATTCACGAAATGGCATCGACGATTTATTAAAGGAGTATTTTGACCCTTTCTATGTTTCTTCTTCGGTTCAATTTGTTTGACATCTTTAATAGTCATCTCCTACTCTTTTCCTTTGATTACACTTTTTTTATACACTTCTGGCCACCCAAAATGCAACACCAACAAAGAAGCATCCGATTGGCCTGAAATTCGCAGCATGCGTCGCGCGCGAGAGGACATGCAAACGATTAGCATTGCAGGGCATATGCAAATCATGTGCTCCCGTCACGCCACCGAGAAGCACTATAAGAAGGATGCACAGAAGGCGGGGTGTAAGCAGTGGAAGTGTGTTGTGATGCCGGACCTGTGCGTGGGAAGCTTCCTGATGCCTCGTCGCAGAATTCGGCTGCCATTCCAGCACGTTTCGGAGTTCGACAGAGGACGAATAGTGGCTTATCGTGACAGCGGTTTATCGTACTGAGATATCAGCGCCCGTGTGGGGCGACATTCAACCACAGTGAGGCGAGTATGGATTCGGTGGGTGCGGGAGGGACGATCGGGCCAACGTAAGCTAATGCCGCAGCCTCAGCCGCGGCACACCACCGAACGAGAGGACCGGCATGTTGTGCGGCGTGCATTGATGGCTCACACCGCAACATCACAAACGTTAGCGCTGGAATTAGGGTGTGTTGCGCAACAACCTGTGTCAGCACGTGCTGTTCGACGTCGTCTACAGGAGCGGATACTTTTGGCACGGCGCGAATTGCTCCGATTACTATTTACGTTACACCGCCGTTCGAGTGCGGCGGCAGGGGGCCGTAGAACGCCGCACCTAGACTACGGAATGGCACGACATTGTCTTCTCCGACGAGTCCCGCTTCTGCCTGCAACACTAAGATGGTCGGATCCGCGTGTGGCGGCACCGCGGCGAGAGACTGTGTCACGCCTGCATTATGCATCGCCATACCGGTCCGTCGCCTGGCGTTATGATTTGGGGCGCAATTGGATATGACACCCGCACACCTCTGGTACGCATCGCCAGCACACCCAATAGCCACCGCTACAACCTGTAGTCCTCCCTTACCTACAGGACCTGCCAGCGGCCACGTTTCAACAAGACAATGCGCGCCCGCACGTGGCACGCATCGCGAAACAATTCTCAACGGCCCACCAGGTGTTACTGCTGCCGTGGAACGCCTGTTCTCCCGATATATCGCCCATCGAACACATCTGGTCGCTAATCGGCAACCGAGTGGTCCTGCAAGTACCACCCGCGGCTACTCCTGATGAAATGTGGCAACGTGTGGAAGCAGCATGGACCAATATATCCGAAGCCCACATCCAAAGCCTCTTTCGTTTGATGCCGTGGCGTGTAGCGGCCGCTATTGCCAACCATGGGGGCCACACGAACTATTGATGTCTGCGTGTTCCGCAAGTCGCACGGGCCTGTAAGCTCAATCGTTTCATCTTTGTATATCTGTTGTTATGTGTCCAATAAATCTGGCTTTACTATCTCGTGTCCTTCTTGGTGTTGCACTTTGTGTGGCCAGCAGTGTATTTCCGCTGGTGATCGAAGATTTCCCATTCTTACCAGGTGTACAGCGAACCTCTCTCTCTTTCGCGCTCAAAAACCAAGAGCCGTCAGATAACCGTCAATAAACGCAGGGATTTGTACTGCCTCCGACACCCACATAAATTTCCTCCCCCAAAACAATTTCAGCACCCATTTACACCGAACAGACAAATCATTATGCCCATCTGCTTAATATGACGTTAGTCCTCCACGTGCAGCCAAAGTTGCTCTTACTTGACGAGATATATGCGCCACAAGATTTCTAAAGGTGTTTTGCGGTATCTGGTACGAACCCGTTAGTTACAATCCTTTAACTCTTGTACGTTAAGAGGCTGAGCCGCTGAAGATCGGATTAGCGGTTCCAACAAAACGACAGATACTCGATTGAATTAACGTAAGGGCAATTCGGAGGCGTTTGTAATACCTGACAGTTTTCCTCACGTTCAGGGAACCATTCTCGTACAATCTGAGTAGTGTGGTATGGAGAACTGCCTGCTAAATGAAGCCGTTACTACAGAGGGAAAATATCCAAAGACCTGAAATATGATTTTTTTTCATCAGCAGCTTAGCATCTCATCATCACGAAGTAAATGACGAACAGTGTTTCAGCTTCTACGCAACAACGTTTCCACCTTCGTCGTCCTTTCACGTCTTTTCAGAATTTTCCTCTAGATCAGGGGTTCTTAACCTTTTTTTTTAACAGGATCCAAAATCAACAAGACTATCCACTTCGCGACCCATAGGTCTATTTTGAAATTTAAAATGATAATGTAATAATACATTGTCGAGTCACAATATCGTGACCACCAGCTAATATCCAGAGTAACAGCTGTGTGCAGCTCGGACAGCAGCTAGACGGGCTGGGCGTAACTAAATAAGGTGCTGTAAGGCGTTCACTGGTATGTGGAGCCATGCTGACTGCAGTTCATCTGACAGCTGCTGGAGGGTGCGTCGTGAAGGATCCATAGAGCGAACAACACGATCGAGGTGGTCACACAGATGCTCAATTGGGTTTAAGTTTGGGGAATTAGGGGGCTAGAGAAGTACTTTGATGTCTTCATGGTGCTCTTCCAACCACTCTCGGATTTTCCTAGCTGTGTGACGCGTCGCATTGTCGTGATGGAAGATCCCATCCACCCCAGGGAAGACAATCAGCATGTATGGGTGTACGTGGTATGCAAGGATGGATTCATGGCGAATTCGGTCCCCAGTACTTTCCACAGGTATCAGTGGACCCAGAGAATGTCACGGAACCATTCCCTAGATTATAACGCTACCCCTACCAGCCTGTGTTATTCTAGCAATGGTTGAAGAGTGTACACACTTCTGGTAGCCCCCTGATTCATTCGGCTAGTGAGTTGCTCCACTGTAGTGTGTAGATCAGCCCTCACACACCCTCGAAGCCGACGTTAACCTCTCACATCACTGGTACGTGGTGCTCCGCAGTTTCCACGTCCCTTATTCGCAATGGTGCGATTTATCCAATCACGATACACTTTAACCACAGCAGCATGCAAACAGTTCACAAACTGTGCTGTTTCAGAAATACTGCCACTCTTGGCAGTATTTCCGAAGCCAGCTCACGACACGGGCCTTCTTTCATTGGCTATGCGCTATTGACGACAAAAGTAGGTGGTGGTCAAAATAATGTGACTCGACTGTGTATAAATAAGTGCAGTAATTATTCCTTATTACACAGAGTGTAATTAAATTTTATTTTTTGTAACTACTGTCAAACATGTGGCGCAACCAAGTGTGTGTGTGTGTGTGGGGGGGTTATCTATATAGTGGGTAGGTATGAATAATAATATATTGTGAGGCAAATAATATGAATAATTGGAAATTATAACCTTTTATAAAACAAATTTCAGTTCCTCATTTTTTTTTAAATAACTGAATGCAATTTTTACCGTGACAAAGATACGTCGAAATGAACTCCCATTTAAAATTTTGTTAAAATCCGATGTAAACTTTAGAAGTCAGGCATTTTCTATTTATTATTATTAATGATTGTCAGCTGAAAGCCTCCATAGTCCATACTTTCTCTCTCTCTCTCTCTCTCTCTCTCTCTGTGTCTCTGCCGTCTCCCTTCCGTGTTGCATTTGTTGATCGTTTTTCATAGGATCCTGGGAGTAGGCCGGTGTTGCCGGGTTCGGGGTTTTCCCGTTAAATTTAGGGGGAAAATTTAGCTTTAGGGGAAAATTTTGCAATGCTGTGACGTCCTAAAAATTCCCACGATCCCAGTGACCGGAAGAAGCAAAGCTGGTGATTCCCGTGATGTTATCGCCAGACATTTCGGGGCCGTTACAAGTATTAAACACGAAGAATATCTAAAATGAGAATTAAAAAAATAACACTGTTTTTTTGTTTTTGTTTTCTAAGAAGCTACGGTGATCCAAGTTTGGGTTGCGACCCATAGGTCTAAATGCTCTACACCTGCTCTAAATTGTACGTTTTTCCGAAAAAAAAAAAACATTTCTTTCTTCCCTGATGCTTGACATAAACCGAACCTGTGTCCATGTGAAAGGGATTCACTGGCGCAAATGTCCCTTCTGATTCCCCTCGAGAAGTAGTCTTCTTTGAGTTACCCATCGTTTGTGCTGTATAATTTCAAATTTTCTTTTCTTTATAAAAAAGTACAGTACATGAATAAATATGGTAAAGAATCTATGCTTATAATGAAACGCAGAAGTAGTTTTCATAAACCACGAAATATAAAAGTTCAGAGAATTTACATCTTCCATTTTCCAGTAGAGGATTCCTTCCCTCTGAGGGAAGCTGATCCTCCTCTAGCACACTGCTATGGACTTGCTTGAAAATTCGCGTAGTAAAAGAAATTTCTCATAAATCATTTGGGCTTTCTGAAGAATGTTTAGGAGCAGATCGAATACTGTTTCGAAATCTGCCGTACCACAAAAAGGGTGCGAGTTGAATTCATTTAGGACGGAAAAAAAAGAAGAATCTGTGTGAATTATCCTTTCCATTAGTGTTTGTTCCATATTTATAAAGGGTATACTTTCCCCTGACTAAATATTTGTAATCGAAACAATCATATGTGATCATCTTGAATAAAGTGAGCAACATGTATTTTACGCCTTCCTGAATGAAGAATTTTTTCAACAAGAAATACCACGAAACATGTGGATAATTTTGTCTTTTTATCCATCACAAAAAGAATATTTTCACTCAAACATCGAAACTGTGATATAATGTATATGCAACTATGCTGTTGTGCCATCTGGCAAGAAAATGCAGCAAGTGTAGGAAGCTGAAAAATCATGAAAAATGTTATTGATGACGATAAGAGCTTTCCGCTGAAAATATAATTTTTAATTGGGATTTTCATAATCGGAAATATGAATAATTAGTTATACATTAACACCACCCATTTAGGGAGATTATTTTGCATAAAGTAAAGCTCGTGGATTTTCTGGGCCGTTGTATCAGAGTTTTGTTACAAAATCATAGTCATTTTTTTAATAAATAAAATGAAAAATAATAAATAGTAAGGCAAGAATTTTCGATACGCTGCATAGCAGAAAAATTGTGAACCTGCAAAATGTGAACATATTTGCGCAGTACTGATGATGGCTACAGTTATACATATACAGTAAAACCTCGTTAACGCAAAATTTGATCTAGTGAAAATAGTGTTGCCGCCCCAGTGGCGCAGTGGTCTAAGCGATGGCCTCTGATCATTCGTCCGTAAGGGGCCCGGGTTCGAATACCGGTGAGGCATGGATGTTGTGTTTGTCTTACGGCACTGGCTCTCTCCCTTCCCTGGAACCAGTGACCCTAAATTAGGGACGGGCGACTGCTTATATCCCATTGAGTTGCTCATGGTGGTCGTTAAACCTTCAATCAAAAAAAAAAAAAAGTGTTATTCATATGTAATTAATTCAACAACTAAATGCGCACAAAAGTACGTAAAAGTGTACAGTATAATTAAAAACAGTACATATATCCCTTCTGGCTTCTGTAAAATAGATGATATTACTTTTTCCAAAACGAAGACGACATTATACATAGGGCTGCAACTATCTATACTGTGATAAGGTATACAGTCAGTGGCGGCTCGTGGCAACTGAAACAGGTGCGGCCAGTAGCCGAAGTCAAACAATGAAATAAAAAAAAAACTGTCATTATTAGGCCAACTATTCAGACCCCACCCTACCCCCAAGATTCCTTTACTCTGCCCCTGTTTACCCCCTTGACTCACATTAATGCCCAAATCAGGCAGGAATATGTCAACTATTGTGTTGCACACGAAAAAAATTTCCTCAGAATAGAACGCATAATTATTAACAGAAAAATGTTAAAACTCCTTAAATAAAATTTTTACCTTAAAACATATGAGCATTAATTTATGTCAGTTGTGCTTTGTGTTTCTTCAGATTTCTCAACTGAGGAATAATCACAGGATAAAAAATGGAGTGAAAAAGTAATAACTCCAAATATATGCAGGGAGGGAATGTTTCACGAATTTCGTCCCATACAGAATGCGTACAATACTACCATTTGCATTATTTGAAAGGTTTAAATTTTTTTTAAAGAACTTGTGAAACCTAAAAATATATATGTACTCATGTGCAAATTATACTTACAGGTTTTCTTATTTATTTATTTATTTTTAACATAGAAAATCCTCTCAGTTAAAACTGAAATTAGTTCTGCAAAGCGCTTTGTAAACTTCATACTCTTGGAAACTCAAATTCTTGGGCTGATAAGCACCGAGTTTTCTTAAGTGAAGCTTTTCGACTCAAATTCTTGGGCTGATGAGCACTGTGTTTTTTTAAGTGAAGCTCAAACTCAAAATTCTTGGGGTGATACGCACTGAGTTTTTTTAAGTGAAGCTTTTCTTCCAGATTTAAAGCAAAGAACGGAGATTTTAACAAAACATCCACTCCATTCATTGTAATCGACAAGCAAAAAAGTCACGACACAAAGGAACAACACATCACCGATAGAGACACACACAGAAAAAACAACTAACTGAACTTTGAGCTTGGTCGGGGTAAGCTTCTCTGTCAGCCCACGGCGTTAAGGAAATGGATTTGCACACGCGTTAAGATAGTGTTGTATATAGGTCATCATACTGAATGAGACTGGGAGAAAATCGTCTCCTCTTTGCTTGCGTAGTGATGCTATTGGCGCCTGTTGGAGCTGGCCCCAATAACCTCACACGCTGAAAATGACCTCTTTCCTCAGGGAATAGTTTTTCGTTTTTGAAGGAAACTTTTCCCTTAGGTAATGGTTTTTGAAGGGAAAGGTTTATCACCATGTAGTTAAGAAAGAGAATAAGAATCAGGGCAAAAAAAAAATACTTTTAAAAATATGAATTTTTAGGTGGGGCCCGGCCCCTCTGGCCCCTAATGACAAACCGCCCCTGTATACAGTGTATATAAATGAATCTCACTTTGAACAATTTAATACAGGGGTGGCCAACCTTTCTTGAAATTGGGACAGCAAATTCTTAGAAATCATTTGAAAGGCCACGGTAACCAACTTAAATATTGACAACTATTATCAGCTAAAAATCAGGTTATTTTACGTTTTTGTAAAGTATTGAAACCCATATACATTTTTAAACAGTCATTTTATTAAATCATTCACATAATATTAAAATTATTATACAAAACAACAAACAACTGCTATAATAAGACTTTCTTTTTTACTAGAAATTAAAGACACAAAATTATGAAAGAAATCATGAAAGAAATACGGGATTACGCCATATAATACAAATTTTGAAGATGACAATCCGTTTTTTGGCGTAAATGTGACAAGGATGGTAAGTCAGATAATATCCGAACACTTGAAAATTTTCATCGTCCTGGAGCGGGACTCGAACCCGCGTCTCCCAGAAAACGCCTAGGTATGCTAACCATTACACCACCCAGAACGACCAAGTTTCAAGTTTCCGATCAATTTGAATTTAACCATCACAGGATTCGCTAGTCGAAGCAACGGCATTCATGTTTAGCGAATCTGGAGGTTAATTATCTAATCTGGAGGTTAATTATCCTATCCCGTGATTGCCCGGAGAAGCAGATAAATCATGAAAGAAATACGGGATTACGCCATATAATACAAATTTTGAAGATGACAATCCGTTTTTTGGCGTAAATGTGACAAGGATGGTAAGTCAGATAATATCCGAAAACTTGAAAATTTTCATCGTCCTGGAGCGGGACTCGAACCCGCGTCTCCCAGAAAACGCCTAGGTATGCTAACCACTACACCACCCAGAACGACCAAGTTTCAAGTTTCCGATCAATTTGAATTGTCATCTTCAAAATTTGAGACAAAATTAATTAAAAAATTAAAGTTCCTATGAACTTTACACAATTGCAACAATAATGTGTTTTTTGAACCTGCTTTTTCACGTACATTTTGTCAAAGTTGGGGGTAATTCTCGATGTACTTAAAAGAAGCATATCACCAAGGTGTGCATCTGTGATAGTTGAACGAAATTTAATTTTTACAACATTCATGGATGAAAATGTTTGTTCACAAATGTATGTGGATCCAAACCTGTAAGTAAACCGCAAAGCAAGGTCATGAAGCTCGTGTTATAGGGTGCAGCCTAACTTGTGGAAAATTTTTATATTTCATTTATGCGGTAAATTTGTGTTTCGATGTAACTGCAAGGCAGCACTCATAGTTATAATTAATTACGGTAATTGATCCTCTAATTTGTTCATCACTGCCATTGTTAAAATTTGTTCAGTATTTGATAAGTGCATAATTCGTAGCCTTCTGGCAAACGAGAAGTGTGAAAGGCCACATGGCAACAGACCATCTCTATTTCGGACTCATAGCAACAGTCGTGTGCATTTTCAACTAACGAAAGACTGCAAAACTCACCCCCCAAAAGTCCCTCTGCAAGCCAAGAGACATTCGGTGGTTGCAGTTTTTCTCCGAACTGAACGGGATAAGGGAGAACCGACTATCACCCACAGTTGAAAACAAGGTGATAAATCCCTTTTCAAGTGGCTAAGAGAAGCCCTGTGACAGGACAAAGAGGAGAGAAACGAGGAGAAGAGAAAAGCAAGCGGCATTCATTCGGACTGCGGATTCGAAAAGACACGCACGAGACCAGCACCAGCGAGGGGCATGGAACCAAGGCCGGAGAGCTGACCGCTGGGAGAGCTCGGAAAAAGAAGCAGAGAGGCAAGTAAGGATTGCTATGAATGATCCCCTCTTAAACGAGGACATCTCAGTCCTTTGGACTTCTCGACCGATACTAGGTCGACATTAGTGCACTTTTGCCTAGGCTGTCTATATACCAAAAAGGCAGGACATTTCTTGCCACTTCTCTGCGCTGAGGACCTCAGACAACGGTTGCCAAGGTATGTGGTCTTTATACGAACATTTGCTCACGACGTACAAGTGCCGTCGGACAGTGAACAGCATATAGAACTCTGTCCCCTGTGAAAATGAATACGCACGACAGCGGAGGCCACCAACACATTTTATTCGTGATTTTTATTTGTGTTATGGCCATAAGTTTTAAGAGCTCTTCCCTGCTAATTTGGCATCAAGCCTATGCAGTTGTGTGTAATATTATAGAGATATATATAGCTTATAATTAAACTGCGGCAGTCATGATAATTACGGTATCATTTTAATTGCTGGTACCCACGCTCGTACTCAATTATAGTTTTCTAAAGTGTGTATTTAAATGTTTTGGGTAATCTCTTACATGTTTCCTTCGCTCTATTTGTTTATTGTGCATACTAGAATTTAATCAGTGACCAGTGTTTGAATCAGTGTTAATTGTTAAATCAGAGTTAGTTAAATCAGTATTATCGTTTAATCAGTGATAAAGTGTTTAAATCATTGTGCATAATTAAGCTGCCGATAGAGCAGCCCGCCATACATTCATCTCAGCAGATTTTTGTGCCACTTCATGGATAAAGGTGGCAGTGTATATAATATAACGTTGGATATTAAATGTCAAGCGTACGTGAAATGAGCGTTGGGTATCTTTTCGAGTGTGTGTGTGCGTTGCTGTGATTTTCGGTAGATTGGGACGTGCTGGAGTTAAATCCAGGCATCCACGCCCAATCGCGGTACGGGTTTTGCGGGAAGTTAATAATTAATTTGTTATAATTAATTATGGGAGGTCATTATTAATTATTGGAATCAGATAATTAATTTGTTGTCGCAGAATTTTCGGTTGTCAACGCAAGTAGGAAAACTCCTTGCTAGCCCCTAGCAGCAGAGGAGGAGAGCAAAATTTTTGACAAAATTTTCTTTAGTTTTTTTTTATTTTTATTTAGATATTTATTTTTTTTCGGTGGAGATATCGGGTGCTTCACTGCAGGCGATACTTCACCTGGTGCCGCGGCCACATCAGCCTGTAAAGGTAAGATCCAACAATTGGTTCCGATGACCAGGATTCTTACCTGTTTGTACCTCCAAAGCAGAGCAACACACACAAACGTTCGGAATATTGCGAATTGACTGCCATATCAAATTTATTTCAGTACGAGCATATTTTAGCATATCATAAGTATTGTAAGCCTTAAGCATTTTTGTGTAAAAGACTGCCTTAGGTTAAGTGTATTTAAATATGGCAAATAAAGGAGAGAAGCCGAAGACCAAACCTACTGACTCAGATGATTCTGATCATTATGATGGGGAGGAACATAGCATTCCCACAGAAGAATCAACTGATCTGGTAACTAGTAATTCAGTAACAAGTATCGCAGGAGTGTCAGAGACTAGAATGACAGCTCCAGGTATGTTAATGTACGGCGGTGAACAGATAGCAGGATGCATTAATATGCTCAGATATTTTACAGGCACAGATCCTCTATATCGTGCCAAACATTTTTTTCAAGATGTAGAAAATGTAGCTACAGTAGGGAGATGGAGCGAACAAACAAAATTGGCAGTAGTAAAGTCGAAATTCAGGGAAAGGGCTGCAGAATTTTTGTCAGATAGTGATGAGCTGAGATTAGAAGGAAATTATGAAAATTTTAAACGTCTAGTGATCGATCGTTTCCAAGCGGAAGAACCTCTTGTTACCCGTATGAAACAATTCATGAGTTGTGTTCAAATGCCGGGACAAGATGTAAGACAGTATGCAACGCGACTCAAAAGTGCAGCGGCAAAATATTTTGGTCATACAACTGATATGTCAGAAGACATCAGGCAGCATAGGGATCAGACAGTGATGTGTCAGTTTGTATCTGGTTTATCCGAATCTATCAGGCGCTGGGTTTTAACGAAGTGCCCAGAAACTCTAGAAGCTGCTATTCTCACAGCAATTCAGGAAGAAGATAATTTGGCGCTCATGAGTAAGAAAGCATCAGTAAATGCAGTAGAGAGATCGGAAACAAACCCAGGATCTGATTTATTAGCGCGTACTTTGGAAGAGATGATGGCACGAATGGAAGCGACGGAAAGATCAGTGGGTCAGTTAGCCGTAAATTTTCAGGAAAGCGAAAATCGGAGACGAGAAAGAAACTCCAGAGATTAAGAAAGTTTGCAGTTACCCAGGTTTCAGTCATCTGGACTCGAACTCGTTCAACAGTATGGGGCAAATAATAATGAACGCAGAGGATCGGGTACTCGAAATCGCTCGCGCGCTGAGAACCAGCAAGCGCAGTACAGGAGCAACAGGATTATGTGCTACGGATGCAGACAGGAAGGTCATGTGATCAGGCTATGCCCGAATAACTGTCGAAATAGGGATAGGGCAGAAACAACACCGAAACAGAGGTTTAGGAATAACAACGACAGAGATACTCATTACCAATCAACAGGAAAGTTTAGTGCTCAAGGACTCGAGCGTAAGAACAAACAGTTAAACTGAATCGGAGTCGAACTGTGAGAGGTAGTGCGGCTCAGAAATATTTAAAACCCTCTAAAGTGCGGTACGTGTCTATGAAAAATGGGAATGATTTACCAATCATTAATGCGGATCTGGATGGGGATAAAATTAAAGTGCTAATTGACACAGGGTCATCAGTCACTTTATTAGCTAACGATGCTTATCGTAGATTAAAATTTCGCAGAAAGTTAAAATCTGTTGATTTAAATGTAAAAATCAAAAGCATCACAGGAGAAGTGATTCAAACGCTGGGTTGCTACGAGGTAAATCTGCGAATTAAGGGAAGAGACATATGGGTCAAGGCATTTGTGACAAAAAATCCCCTGAGTCAAAATTACTCAGCTTTGTTGGGAATAGATGCTTTACGAAACCACCGTCTTACGTTCGAAGCAGATACAAACCAGCTTCACTTCCCTGACCCCCCATCTCAGCCACCCACCCCACAGGAGCGGAGAGGTAATGATGTTTCCAACAGACACCCCAGGATAGCAGCACTGACTCGTAAAACTTGCATTCCCCCCAACAGCGAAACTTTTCTCCAAGTGGCGCTTAGTAAACCCTCAGTGGGGAAAACAGAAGGAAGAATTGAGTTCGAGCCATTACCGAGAGCACGCAGAAATAGGTTACTCTTAGCACGGTCAGTTAATAATGTTTCGGCAAGCGGACTGTATGATGTAAGAGCAGCTAACCACAGTGATTCACCAATTTGGCTAAATAAACATACGAAACTCTTTCAGGCAGAACCAGTGGAAATTAAGCGTTGTTCGCAAGGAACATCCCGAAAATCTCAACCAATCTCGGTGGAAGATTTTAAATTAGACCACCTGGAATTTAGCGAACGAGAGAAAATGCTAAAGTTATTGCAGAAATATTCTGATGTTTTTGCACGGAATTCTTTAGACTTAGAAGGTACGGATCTTACAGAGCATGAAATTCATCTCACCGATGATAAACCTATTAAGTTGCGTCAGTATACTGTACCACATGCCCTAAGACCCGAAGTAAAAGCTCAGGTAAACGAATTACTTGACGCAGGAATCATATCAAAATCAGGTAGTCCCTACAGCTTTCCTATTGTTCTCGTGAGACGCGGAAACTCTTATCGTTTCTGTATTGATTTTCGAAAATTAAATGAAATTACCCGAAAGGATAGCTACCCTGTTCCCCGAATCCAGCAAACTTTATCCTTACTGCATGGATGCAAGTATTTTTCAAAAATTGACCTTTTGGCTGGTTATCACCAAATTAAAGTTAGAGAACAGGATAGGCATAAAACTGCTTTCTCATGCGAATTCGGACATTTCCAGTGGAATCGATTGCCTTTTGGACTTTGCAACAGTCCGGCAACATTTGAAAGAGCACTTGATTCTCTATTTATGGACAAAAGAGATGATGGCATTTTGGTATATGTGGATGACATCTTGTGTGCCTCCAGGACATTATCTGAACACCTTGAGAAATTGGAATTAATTTTTCAGAGATTAAGGAAGCACCATCTAAAAATTAAGCCCAGTAAGTGTGAATTTTTGGCGGAAGAAGTGACATGCCTAGGGCACCTTTTAGATCGTCAGGGCATAAGACCTAACCCACAGAACGTGGAAGCTGTTCGGGAATTCCCTACTCCACGGAAAGTGAAACATGTTCGAGCATTCCTTGGAATGGCAGGATATTATAGGCGCCACATCAAAGATTTTTCGTCCATTGCCTTACCGCTAACAAACCTTACTAGGAGAAACGTGAAATTCATTTGGGACGAACACTGCGAGAAATCTTTTCGAGAGCTGAAACATGCACTAGTGAGTGAGCCACTATTAATATTTCCTGATTTCAGCAAGAAATTTTTCGTCACCACAGACGCCTCCAAAGTAGCGATTGCCGGTATTCTCGAGCAGGAGGATGACGAAGGACACAGACATCCCATCGCTTACTTTAGCAGGAAACTTAATCCAGCTGAGAAAAATTACAGCACGACAGAACAGGAAGCACTGGCAATAGTATCATCCATCACCCATTGGCGCGAATATTTGGTAGGTCAGCAGTTTACGGTTATTACCGACCATAGACCTCTAAAGTGGCTTATGAATTTGAAAACTCCTAATTCTAGACTGGTCAGATGGAATCTTAGTCTGTCGGAGTATAACTTCGATGTGCAATATCGACCAGGAAAGAAAAACACAAACGCCGACGTGCTATCTAGGCACATTGCAGCAGTGGAAGCCAATGATACAGTCGCAGTTGTACCACTTAATAACAAAACTCTGAAATCAGCACAAAGAACAGATCCTCAATTAGCTGAAGTAATTGATTGTCTTGAAGAGCGGGATTATTCAGCAGTCGACAAAATTACTGACACCTATTTTATGAGGGACGACCTTCTATTTCATTTTGCCTTACCAGCAAAAAACAGCCCACGTAAATTGATCGCAGAACAGTTAGTGATACCTGATAAGTTAAAATCAGAAGTGATGAAATCAGAACATGACGGACTATGCGCCGGTCACTTCGGTTTTGAAAAGACCCTTGGGAGAATTAAACAGAAATACTTTTGGATTAACATGTTCTCAGATATCAAGAACTACACGGCGAGTTGCGAACAATGCCTGAAACGTCGTGGTTTCAAAAAGAAGCAAACAGCGGGTCTAATTACCCCGGAAATTGTATCTGTCCCATGGTCCAAAATTTCGATGGATATCGCTGGACCTCTTCCACTGACAGAGGATGGAAATAAATATTTATTGGTTGTCACCGACTCATTCACTAAGTACATCGAGCTGATTCCATTAAAGACTATGCGATCTGCAGAAATTGCCGAAAAATTTGCTTCTAACGTGATAGCGCGTCACGGTGTCAAACATCTGTTACTCACGGACAGAGGAACAAATTTTTTGTCCGATTTAATGACCGAGTTGTACCGTAAGTTTGGCATCAAAAAACTGAATACATCTCCACACCATGCACAGACAGACGGACAAGCCGAAAGACAAATTCAGACAATAATGCACTCTTTAGCAATTTATTGTTCCCCTAAGGGAAAGGATTGGGACAAGTATACAGAATTTGTGGCCATGTCCTACAGAAGCGCGACACACAGTGCTACTAAAGAAACACCCAACTTTCTCATGTTCGGAAGAGATCTGAACATGCCAGGACAGTTGTTGAATGAGGAAATCCCTTTTAACTACGCTGAATCCCAGAGCTACGCCGAGAGCTTAGTCACGAGGATGCAAGAAGCGTATAAAATTGTCAAGGATAATCTGGAACAGGCAGCCCAAACTTCCAGGGAATATCGAGCAAAGTCGGCTGTAGACAAACAGATCAAGATTGGGGACATAGTGTACCAGCACGACCCATCAGCATCCAAAACAAGGTCGCGAAAGTTGGCAAAACCTTCTATAGGACCTTTCAGAGTAATTGAGAAAACATCCCCAGTGAACTTTAGAATCGCCCCAGTAAATGATATGAGGCGAACTCGACTCACACACGTAGACAGGATTTTCAAACCACCACAGAGAAGGGTGTTTGACACAGGGCAATTTCAAGATGAAAAGGGGGATGAGGAAATTTCGTTGAGCATAGGTATGCCAACCGCAGACGAAAGGCATCATGAAGAAGAGTTCTCAGAGCAGGATGATGACTGGGTGACGCCCGCTTGGCCGGTGATCGCAAGGGATATGCGCTGTTTTCAGCCGCATGAATCGGAAACACGTCAGGGGTTGGAAGAGACCGGGACGGCGGCCCAGCCTGCTCCCATGTTGAAGGACGCAGCAGCTCACGAAGGAGACGCAGAGGGGAGCAAAGAAAAAGTCCCCCCATCATAACGAGAGCGTCGTTGAGACCCCGAGACGAGCACGGGAGAGTGGGGAAACCTCTCAGCTTTGGACATCAGGCTGAAGAGGAAAAATCCAGCGAAGAAATGGTTGCAGACGAGGAGGATAGTGATAGCACAGAAATATACAGTTGCGAGGAGGAAGAAGATTTCGCGAGCCAAACTCAGGACCGCGCAGAAGTGCAGACCTAGATAAGAGGAAAGGCACGTTGAGTCCAAAAGGGTTTTGGTCGGACGCACATTGGCTCTCACCTGTGTAACTTATGTTTATATTCTTTTCTTGTTATGGGCAACGATGAATGGATCAGAGATGTTATCGATACTTTCCCATTACCCTTGATGTGTCTAAAATCCGGAATTAGACATGTCATGGAATATAGGAAAGAGGGAGATATCCATATTCAAAATTTTCCATTCTTCAATGAGAAAAAAAAATACATTCATATTTTTTTTTTCTTTGGAAGGTAGAAGGATTGTTATAGGGTGCAGCCTAACTTGTGGAAAATTTTTATATTTCATTTATGCGGTAAATTTGTGTTTCGATGTAACTGCAAGGCAGCACTCATAGTTATAATTAATTACGGTAATTGATCCTCTAAATTTGTTCATCACTGCCATTGTTAAAATTTGTTCAGTATTTGATAAGTGCATAATTCGTAGCCTTCTGGCAAACGAGAAGTGTGAAAGGCCACATGGCAACAGACCATCTCTATTTCGGACGCATAGCAACATTTCGGACGCATAGTGTGCATTTTCAACTAACGAAAGACTGCAAAACTCACCCCCAAAAGTCCCTCTGCAAGCCAAGAGACATTCGGTGGTTGCAGTTTTTCTCCGAACTGAACGGGATAAGGGAGACCGACTATCACCCACAGTTGAAAACAAGGTGATAAATCCCTTTTCAAGTGGCTAAGAGAAGCCCTGTGACAGGACAAAGAGGAGAGAAACGAGGAGAAGAGAAAAGCAAGCGGCATTCATTCGGACTGCGGATTCGAAAAGACACGCACGAGACCAGCACCAGCGAGGGGCATGGAACCAAGGCCGGAGAGCTGACCGCTGGGAGAGCTCGGAAAAAGAAGCAGAGAGGCAAGTAAGGATTGCTATGAATGATCCCCTCTTAAACGAGGACATCTCAGTCCTTTGGACTTCTCGACCGATACTAGGTCGACATTAGTGCACTTTTGCCTAGGCTGTCTATATACCAAAAAGGCAGGACATTTCTTGCCACTTCTCTGCGCTGAGGACCTCAGACAACGGTTGCCAAGGTATGTGGTCTTTATACGAACATTTGCTCACGACGTACAAGTGCCGTCGGACAGTGAACAGCATATAGAACTCTGTCCCCTGTGAAAATGAATACGCACGACAGCGGAGGCCACCAACACATTTTATTCGTGATTTTTATTTGTGTTATGGCCATAAGTTTTAAGAGCTCTTCCCTGCTAATTTGGCATCAAGCCTATGCAGGTGTGTGTAATATTATAGAGATATATATAGCTTATAATTAAACTGCGGCAGTCATGATAATTACGGTATCATTTTAATTGCTGGTACCCACGCTCGTACTCAATTATAGTTTTCTAAAGTGTGTATTTAAATGTTTTGGGTAATCTCTTACATGTTTCCTTCGCTCTATTTGTTTATTGTGCATACTAGAATTTAATCAGTGACCAGTGTTTGAATCAGTGTTAATTGTTAAATCAGAGTTAGTTAAATCAGTATTATCGTTTAATCAGTGATAAAGTGTTTAAATCATTGTGCATAATTAAGCTGCCGATAGAGCAGCCCGCCATACATTCATCTCAGCAGATTTTTGTGCCACTTCATGGATAAAGGTGGCAGTGTATATAATATAACGTTGGATATTAAATGTCAAGCGTACGTGAAATGAGCGTTGGGTATCTTTTCGAGTGTGTGTGTGCGTTGCTGTGATTTTCGGTAGATTGGGACGTGCTGGAGTTAAATCCAGGCATCCACGCCCAATCGCGGTACGGGTTTTGCGGGAAGTTAATAATTAATTTGTTATAATTAATTATGGGAGGTCATTATTAATTATTGGAATCAGGTAATTAATTTGTTGTCGCAGAATTTTCGGTTGTCAAAGCAAGTAGGAAAACTCCTTGCTAGCCCCTAGCAGCAGAGGAGGAGAGCAAAATTTTTGACAAAATTTTCTTTAGTTTTTTTTTATTTTTATTTAGATATTTATTTTTTTTCGGTGGAGATATCGGGTGCTTCACTGCAGGCGATACTTCACCTGGTGCCGCGGCCACATCAGCCTGTAAAGGTAAGATCCAACACTCGAGAAACTGTTCTTTAGGGACGTATTTCCACAACTCAATCAAATTAGTCTGTCCATACCTTTTTTGCTTGTCACATTTTTAATTGCAGCTTTATGTTCTCTGCCAATCTAGTTTTAAGCTGTCTCCTTGTTTCTCCCATATAGCTGAGACCACACTTACATTTTATATTGTAGACAGGGCCGGCCCTAGGCGTGCGGCACGTGGGGTAGCGCGCACGTCGGCGGTCGTACGGAGGGGGCCTGCTGGCCGGTAGACTACCCTTATTTTGCTTTAGCATTTTCATATAAATATATATATTATGTTATGATGATAATGATCTGATATATATTGTTTCATAAAATACAATTATTTGCCCTTTTTTCTTTGTGAATTAATCGCGTTTGTTTCATCCGTATTATTACATAAAAGCGAATTACTAATTGCAATATTTTATAGCACTTCTCATTCTCTGCCGTTCTTCTAAGCTAGTATATTTAGCTTTTCTGTTTTTGAAGTCTGCATCTTCGTGTCTTCCTGGAACTGAGACATTTCACAGTCATGTAAATGTCTCCAAAGTACAATATACGATTGTCAATCCCTTGTTTTGCAACGCAGGAGGCTAGGAGCAGGAGGGAAACAACCCTAGGCGCTCTCCCCGTTACCCTACCACTATAGCACGGTATCATTTTCAAAGTGACCACATCCGCTATTTAAACTAATTACACCATAAAAGGGAGTACGGTATGACCTCTCCGATGGAAATATTTGTTTTCAGAGTGAATATTTTTCTTCCTAGGACCGAGTAGGAAATCAGCATGTTTGGTTGGTACAACATGTGGTTTAGCAATTCTCATTTTACCCGTATGAGGTGAAGAGACTGAATACAGGAAAAATACTCTAATCATTTAGAGGAAAAAAGAAAACTGGGATTTCAGTGGTGAAGGAAATACGTTTTTTTTTTTTTTTGTCATTTTTCGAAGTATTTTGAATTATTTGTTTTAACTTAACTAGACGAAACCCGTCGGAATCGACGGTTAATTTTTTTTTTTTTTTGAAAAGGATAAACTCATATGAAACAACAAACGTAAACTTTATTTGATTGACAAATTCATTCTTTTTTTTTTTTTTTTTGATTGGAGGTTTAACGACCACCGTGAGCAACTCAATGGGCTATAAGCAGTCGCCCGTCCCTAATTTAGGGTCACTGGTTCCAGGGAAGGGAGAGAGCCAGTGCTGTAAGTCAAACACAACATCCATGCCTCACCGGGATTCGAACCCGGACCCCGTTCAGACGAATGATCAGAGGCCATCGCGTAGACCACTGCGCCACCGGGGCGGCCACAAATTCATTCAACCACTTTAGTAAAGACAACAGTCCAAGTTCGTGATTTTTTTTTTTTTTTACTGAAGGTTTAACGACCACCGTGAGCAACTTAATGGGTTATAAGCAGTTGGCCGTCCTTAATTTAGGGTCACTGGTTCCAGGGAAGGGAGAGAGCCAGTTCCGTAAGACAAACACAACATCCATGCCTCACCGGGATTCGAACCCGGATCCATCACGAACGAATTATCATAAGCCAGCGCTTAGACCACTGTGTCATCGGGGCGGCCAGGTTTGTGATGAGCATCACGACTGCACCCTTTTTCAGTCGTAAAATGTGAGGCTGAATTCCACTCATCTCGATCGTGTGCGAAAATTCAACTGGATAGCGCACTCTTTCACTCTCACTTCAGTCACAACTGTGTTTGTAAATGTTGTTGGAATGAGATTCGCGTTGCGAATGATCTTCCTTATCTCTTGTCAGAGACATATAGTTGCGCCCCATTGATCGCTCACTGCTTCCAGTAAGGCTCTTACGTTTTCTTTCTTTCTTTTTTTTTTTTTTTTGTCGGCGGGAGAGAGATTCTGTTAAGGGTAAGTATGCAATAAAGTATTTACTTACTTTAGGACTGATCATAGAACACCATGCACACACCAAGTCTGACACTAAACTGAGCTCGCCGCCCCTGTGGCGCAGTGGTCTAAGTGATGGCCTCGGATCATTCGTCCGAACGGGGTCGGGTTCGAATCCCGGTGAGGCATGGATGTTGTGTTTGTATTGCGGCACTGGCTCTCTCCCTTCCCTGGAACCAGTGACCCTAAATTAGGGACGGGCGACTGCTTATAGCCCATTGAGTTGCTCACGGTGGTCGTTAAACCTAAAAAAAAAAAAAAGAACTGAGCCCTGATGTAGATAAGGACTGCACACTTCTCCCTTAGACTTTACATGGGAACTTTGCCTCCCCGCAACGCCCGAAGCGTTGCCCTAATCTCGGTTTTCTCTTCGACTGGCACATCTACGTGGTAAGAACTTTATTTTGATAGCTGAACCATATTTTTACGTTCAGCCGTTCTCTCAAAATAGGTCTCACAGTAAATAACCTTATAGAATGATGTAGATGGCGCAACTCAATATGTACATTTTAAATATTTTCCCTTAAAATGGTCAACGGAATGTTTATTTACATCTTTGCATAAGGGGAAACGTCTTACCTACGTGAAAAAGTTTTATCGAATGAATATTAAATTTTATATATACATCACAGAGTCTAACGACATAACGCAATCAGGTCTTCGAGAGTGTTCGCTGTTCCGATGAGAACTTTGATACGAATCCAGCTAGCGTTGCTTTGCGCAACGGTTCGATCAGAAAAGCGACTTCGGACTTTGGACTATCTCAGTCCCTCCATGCCTCCAACTTCAACAGCGCGTGAGTCAACCACACGCTTCTTCCATAGACTTTACATGGGAACTTTGCCGCCCCACAACGACCGAACCGTTGCCCCAATCTTATTTTTCTCTTCGGTTGGCACATCTATACGGTAAGACCTTTATTTTGATACCTCAACCATATCTTTACAATCAGCAGTTCTCCCAAAATGGGACTCACAGTAAAAAACCGTGTAGAATTAATATATCGATTGCTAATGAAATCCAGATGGCTAATATAAGAAAAAGAGAAACTAAATAAAAATGCGTGCACTACAAAATTCAGGTAACTCCTCAATCCCTGTTTTTCTTTAGATACCTTCTTACATACAGTGATATCTTAATGGGTTGGTCTCGAGCCTCGCATTAATCAAGGGACTCCAACTTAATGTTTTAATCGAAAGGAAAAAAGAAATTTCTTGAGAACTTTAAAGTGTAAAATTAGTATTTGGGAATTTTCCATGTAAGTTAGTTTGACCTCCCCCCTCGGCTGTATGAAGGATACATACATACCCCGTCGTCATTTCTGAAATACATTCCACAGTCGGTTTTCAATATTTCATTTTTCTGTTGCCTGTTCTGAAAGTTTTGGGAAGTATTCCCATAGGAAGTATTTTTTCCTGATGTGCATTCTTACAGGATTATCCCTCGAAATACAAACTGGCAATTTGTGCAGGTTTTCATTTAATTTTTGGAAGATAATTCCATAAATAATGCTATCACTATGTTAACTGCGTGGCTCTTGAAAAGTGTGTATGTGTGTAACAAAATATCTTAATTTCATCTAAAGGCTGCCAGACTTTCACCTTGCCCACGCATGAACAATATCACGGGCAAGCCCTGTTTGTAGAATAAACCTTTCGGATAAAAGGATGTTTTCTTCTTTTTAGCACGTATTTGTAAAAAAAAAAAGATCATGCTTATGTTATCGGTTTGTCTGTACCCACGATATCTCTGGAACTATTGGTCCGATTTGAAAATTTTTTTTTTTGCATTGGGAAGCTTGAAATATGAGAATGATGATCATTTATTTCGTTTTTTTTTTTTTTACGATGTCCAATTTTGCCGCTAGAGGGCGCAAATGCAGATGATGTCGAATTCAAAAATGCGTTTTATTCCACATATTTGCTTCTAAACATCCGATTGAAAAAATTATTTCATCTTTCGATTCCATTTATGTCGCAGAGTGTTTTAGATATAGTTTCCTTTTTAAATTACGCATAGATTTTCCGCTAGGGGGCGTAAAAGTAAGTTACATTTTTTCCGATAACTCTTCTCCTAAAACTCCGATTTGAAAAATCTTTTTCTCAGCGGATACATCTCCTAATGGAAAACCTTTTGCATAGAATTTCAAATTTTTGGTAAAGAATACTTTGGCCACCAGGGGGCGTAAGTGTTAATTTTTGCTTCTGATGTACTCGCCATAAAATCTTAGCTTCTAAAATATCGATTGAAAAAATTCTTTTGTGGACTGATGCCACTCACATCGATTAACCTTTTCGGAATATTTTCTTCCTAAAACATCCCACAGTTTCTCCCCCAGGGGCCGTAGATTTATATCTTATTTTTGTCAATATCTCTACTTCTAGGAGTCCGATTTCAAAAATTCCTTCTTTGTTGGATAGTGTTTTAGGTGTGACATGTTTTTCATATAATTTCAAAATTTCAAGTAATTCATAGACTTTTCGCTAGGGGGCGTAGAGGTAAATTGCGTTTCCCCCTATATCTCTGCTTCTAAATCTCCGATCTGAAAACTTCTTTCTGTCTAATGTTTGGTAAATAATGGTTTGACCACCAGGTGGCCTAAGTGTTAATATCTGCTTCTGATGTATTTGTAGCCAAATCTGGGATCCTGAAAAATCGACTAATATTTTTTTTTCTTGGACCGATACCGCTCATATGGGAAAACCTTTGGAAAATATTTTCTCCCTAAAATAATTCATGGTTTTCCCACCAGGGCACGCAAAGTCACATCTTAGTTTTGTCGATATCTCTGTTTCTAAGAGTCCGATTTGAAAAATTATTTCTGTGTTGGAGAGCGTTTCCGGTGTGAAATGTTTTTCATATAAAGATGAGTAAAAACCCGATTAAAAATCTGAGGGATTAAAAACCCGATTGAAAAACTTCTTTCTTCCGTCAGATACTTTGTTTTCCATACCGGTTCCATTGACTTTGAATAGCTTTGATAAATTTAATTTGCGTCAGAACGGATTCAAAAGACTTGCTTATTACACCCGAAAATTCGGTGTGATCTTTCTTGATTTGTTTTAATATCGGAAGTTAGTTACTAATTTTATGTTTTTGTAAACATGGAACCAATCTGAATGGAAACATCTCACTAATCTGATGGTTTTCAAACAAACGTTTCTGGTAAATAATTGTCTAGTTAATTTAAATTTAGTTTTTGACTTCTGATTCTTTTTTTTTATTGGGAATTTTGTTGACTTGTAGAGAAGGGCAATTACAATCGTCCAAAATTTTTTATAATTCCTCCTTTTTAGCATTTTTAAGAATTCGAAAGAATTTAGAACATTTATTTTTTCCAAAATTGAGTGGTCACGTTTGTTTTTATGCAAATCGAGGGATTTGATTGATTGTCTAACATTTCATTATTGTTGGTAGGTTTCTTATATAAACGCGTTTCAAAAACCCAATACTTTTGAAATAGTTGTACTGCATCCAGTCAAAGAATAGCCATGTCTTCAGTTATTATCAAAATGAAGTGGAAATAAAACGTTTGCAAAGCAAAAGAAAGAATATGAGGGCGCCCATAATCTCTTCTTTGAATAGGGAAGAAATTTAGCCCAAAGACCTTTAAATGAGTGGCAGCAGCTGGCGACATTTTGATCGCAGAGCCTGTACGGTAAAAGGCATGTGTCCTACGGAAACAACGTTAATTAAGCTCTTTTACCTGCGCGAAAGAAGAAATTTTACGTTGTTTTAATACGGCGTATTAATTTTTTTCAGTGGGGTATAAATTAGACATTGCGCCTTTTAACTTAGGATTAAAGAAAACATCATTATTGTAATTTTGGGGGATATGAAATAACTGATGGTAAGCGTCTCTTGTCCTAAGTGTAAAATATATTTCGGCTTCAGTTGCTTACGGACTGCGTGATCTAGTTGCATGAAATTCGTATTTCACACTCTAAGTAATGCCAAACATCATTTTAATATTGCCATTTTTTTATTCTTAAGAGAAGTTGCCGAGAACAAAACTTTTAATTTTGGAAGTTTTTCCCGCAGTATTACGAGTTCGTAATAGCTACTAAACGGGAGAAAAATAAGTAAAATTAAATGTGGTAGAAAGAAATTCCCCTTTAATACAAATTGGAGTTTAGACAATTACAAATCTCGAGAGATGAAAAGTCTCGGAAAAGAAACACGAGTTAGCAAACCATGTGTACAGTTAACCAGAAACCTTCACTTTAGAGCCATACATACTCTAGTGAATGACTTAAGGGTCTAGTAAAACCTAAGTCCCTAAACTTAATATTTAGAAAAAAAGGTTACTAGCTAAGTACCCTGCACTTAAAATACTAAAATACCTTTATTATTTCAAGGAAAAGATTAGAAAAAGAGGTGAGAAGCCTAGATTGAAACTGCAAGTCACGGTAAATGACACAAGGGTCTAATAAAAATTGAGTCGCTTAACTTAATATTTAGAGATAAAGTAAAAGCAAAAGGTTACTATCTAACTATCCTGCACTTAAAATATTAAAACATATTTATTATTTCAAGGGAAAGATTAGAAAAGGAGGTGAGAAGCCTAGATTGAAACTGCAAGTCACGGTAAATGACACAAGGTTCTAGTAAAAACTGAGTAGCTCAACTTAATATTTAGAAATAAAGTAAATGTAAAAGGTTACTAGCTAACAATCCTGCACGTAAAATACTAAAACATATTTATTATTTCAAGGGAAATATTAGAAAAGGAGGCGAGAAGCCTAGACGAGATGTGACTGATTCTTGCCGTACGACGCTGAACTTCAAATGTCGCCCGGTTAACTTACGGTTTTCCAGTTTATGTATCTTAAAGGTCTTTGATTCAGCCGAGGTAAATGAGAGGGACTGAAAGAGGAGGGGACTGACTCCCTTCCCAAAGCTTCACACTTCCTGATATTTATTTCCTTTAGAAGAGCCCACTACTGTCACTCTTTCCACAGCGAAAGTTGTGTCCCCTGCAATCTAGTCCACTGTCCCCTTTCTACCATTTTCTCAGTTGGAACAAAGGGAGAAAATGTCAGGTGCCCCACACTGTAAAAAATAAGTGGGGTGAATTTCGTAGAAAATTTCTGAAAATAACGTGCAGCCAAGTTGCCGGTACGTGTGCCTCTTTCAACAAAATTTCCGTTTTTTAAAAGTGCCCGTTTATTTTAAATTCCATATTTTACAGGTTTTCGGTAGTCAGAAATTCAGTCTATTTTAGAAAAGTCTCTTTCAAGTTTTTCCATATTGAAACTGAAATTTCGCAAAATCAAAAGCCCTGCACTCTTCAACCGTTACTTACACCAGATAATACTTTCGCGCCAATTAGGATCGAACCCTCGTCGTGCTGGTTGGATCAAGAGATAACGCGCGCCTTTTACCACTGAACCTGAAACACACCTAAACCTGAAACATGCTCATTGTAAAACAAATCGCGAGGCGTTTTAAAAAGCTTTTTTGTCATTAATGCGAGTGATTTAGTCATTTTATTTTCTGTTAGAGCTTATTATTTTTCTGAATATGTTTGTAATAATTTCTTTTTCTGCAGGAGGACTTTTCACAAATTAAACATTTTCCATCGTGGTATTTTGAAGCAACAAAATGCTTGGCAACTTGATCTTTTTAAACTGACAATGACTTTCAATTTAAAAAAAAAAAAAGGTAAAATGTACTTTTTTATGGTATTATTTCACAAAACGTTAAATATAAAATTTACTCTTGATAGTTAGAATGGCTTTCGTTTTAAGGAGTCCAAAGACTAATATATAGACCTCATCTAACATATAGACCAGTTTAATAAGTACCCGGTTTTTTACAGTAACGCAATTGTAAAATGAACAGCTGGTGCACAAAATGGAGGATAGAAGAAAATATACCTTGTACCACAAAAAAACAAAACAAAAAAAAAAACAAAAAAAATTCATGCAACATGCTATCCGTAATATCGGGTCTCGCTACAGAACTTCAAATTCAGATAATTCGACAGACGATTAAAATTTAAAAGTTAATCAAACCTCAAGTATTCTCACCAATCGCTCCTATTATAGGTAATTTTTCGTCATACGGTTACGGAAAAAGTGAGAACGGAGATTTTCCGTTCATATAACGTACGAAAGGAATTGTGGAAAGGTTTTTGAAAACTCAGAATTTCCCGTTAACATATCTCTAAAACGGTAATTTACCGTCAATGTAAGAAAGAAACTGTGGAAAATTTTCTAAAAATTCAGAATTTTCCCGTGGTACGAAAACTCCATGAAATTCAGGTTTCTTTCCGTCATTTTACAGAAACGGTTGTATTAGAAATATGATTCATGACTTCTCGAAAGGAACGACCGAAAGTGGCTTGTGAATTTCCGAATTTTTTTACAGTGCAGTGGGCAGCAAAACTGAATGAAACCAATCAGTACCATGAACAAGTAAAAAGAAAAACGAAGTTGCTCTTGTTCGCGCTCAGGAAATTAAATTGTCTATGTGATAAAATATCAATTCGTCTAAACCGAAATTTCTTGTTAAGGACGTTCATTCTAAAAGAATAAAAAGCACTGAATTCAAAAGCAGAAGGTCCAGGAATTACGAAACAGTTCGCGGTAAAAGTAATTTGGGTTATTGAGATGTGACTGTATTAGGAAAATTTTTACAACTGATTTCTACAGGCTGAAAATGGCCAAAACCAAGAAATATAAATCTACGCTATATATCGGGAATTATCTCAGGAATACTAAAAAATAACTGAAAGACTGCAATTTGATTACAGCTTAGAATGGGAAAACATTTTTCGAATCTCTGTTTCAGAAGTGAAGACAATGCGCGAAGTATAAATATGTCTTCGTTTGTGCCACTTCACGGAAATATCAATACATGTTTCTGCCAAGTACCTGAAGAAACTGAGTTGTTCATCTTACCACATTCTTAGATGGAATATTGCTCAAGCTATCGTATGAAAAGAGTTTTTCTAAGGTGACTAATCAAACTGGTGATATATCTAATTCATATATAATTCTGATAATTCACTCAGAATTGATAATAATTCAGTTGGTAACCATCGCATTCCTTCAGTGTTGGTAATCATTGACTGCACGATTTAATACAAAGTATACACCGCATTGGGATGTAAGGTCAGGTGATGCGTAACATCACAGCCTCTCCTTGACAAATGTCAACCCCGCCTTCTCGTGGTGCATCCTGTTCCCACTAAAGGGGCTCTGACTACCGCCAATAGCGGTATAACTATACCATCGGGATCAGAGGAAATGCTATCCCACACTCACCAACCCGCTTGGCCAGCGTGGTGAGTTATGGCCAAACACCTCCAAAATGACTCTACAACTTAAATCTTGGCCCTCAGTCTCCGGCAGCTGGAATGTACCTGGCCAAGGCAGCGGCCAGTGCGACATGAAGGCAGAGGGTGCTAAGAATCCCCGGAGGACCGGACTAGGCTGCCATTTGATGCTGACCTTGGCTACCTATAACGGACGCTCCCTATCTTCTGATTCAAGGCTTCTTGAATTGGAAGAGGAACTACAAAGGATCAAGTGGGACATCGTCGGGCTGAGTGAGATAAGGAGAAAAGGAGAAGATCTCATTGAACTGAAAAGTGGACATCTCTTCTATTATCGTGGGACAGATACTGGCAGAACTAGTGGTGTTGGATTTATAATAAACAAGAAACTGAAGGATAAAGTGGTAGAAGTTGAAAGTTCCTCTGACAGAGCTGCACGACTCGTTATCCAACTATCGAGAAGATACCAGGCTCAGATTATTCAAACTTATGCACCCACCACAAGTCATCCTGAAGAAGAAATTGAAGAATTTTATGAGGAAATTCGTCATCTAAATAATAAAGGTAAGCAGCACTTGAAGATAATTATGGGAGATTTCAATGCAAAAATAGGGCAACGGCAACAGAATGAAACTTCAGTAGGTAAATTCGGTCACGGCAACAGAAACCAGCGTGGAAATACTCTCGTTGAGTTTGCAGAGGCAGAAGGATTTTTCATCTTGAACTCCTTTTTCAAGAAAAAGCCACACTGGAAATGGACATGGAGACATCCAATTGGGACGACAAGTGAAATTGATTTTATTATGTGTAACAAAAAATTCGTCATCGAAGACTGCAGTGTGCTGAACCAGTTCAACACAGGTAGTGACCATAGATTGGTGAGATGTAAGATGCACCTCAACACTAAACTGGAACGTGGCAAGCTCATAAGACAAACAAAATGTATTGACATAACCAACCTTAAAAAACACCATAATACTTTCAAGTTGGAACTGAAGAACAGATTCTCTGCTTTAGAAGGCCTAACATCGGAAGAAGTGGATATTTCGGAAGTTAACAGAAAAGTAACCAAAGCTCTAATGGAAACGGCAACAAAATTAGCTGGGTCTAAGAACAAGTTGCATGTGAACAAATTATCAGGAAAAACCAAAATGTTGATGCAAAAAAGAAGAGAGATGAGGACAACTAAAGAAGATGTGACTTCCAAAGTGGAATATATAGAGCTATGCAAGACAACACGAAAAAGTATCACTGAAGACATAAGGAAATTCAACTGTGAGCTAGTGAGGAAAGCAATGGAAAACAACCAAAGCCTAAAGATAGCAAAGGGACATCTCAGTAAGGGAAGAAAACAGATTATGGCACTGAGAAAAGAAGATGGTTCTGTAACAAGAAACAGAGGCGACATTTTGACAAGAGTGAAAGATTTCTACTCCAAATTATATGAAAGGGAAGATACATGTACTCCAGACATCATGAAAGATACCAGTACCAGAGTTCTTCCAGTCCTCCCAGCAGAAGTTGTTCATGCAATCAAGAACATGAAGCGGGGGAAAGCTCCAGGAGAAGATGGAATTACTATAGACATCATACAAGAAGCAAGTGGAGAAATTGAAACAGTACTCGCCCAAATTTTCACTCGATGCCTTAATGAAGGGAAGATTCCTGAGGATTGGAACAATGCTTCAATGATCCTGCTACATAAAAAAGGTGACATTGAGGATCTCAGGAACTACAGACCTATCAGCCTCCTATCAGTGGTTTATAAAATCTTCACTAAAGTTCTTTCACACCGCTTGAAGGTAACACTGGACATGGCTCAACCGAGAGAACAAGCTGGATTCAGGAGTGGCTACAGCACAATAGATCATATCCACGTACTGAGAGAACTAATTGAAAGAGCGAAGGAATGTGAACTTCCATTGTGCATGGCTTTTATCGATTATGAAAAAGCCTTTGATTCGGTGAAACGATCAGCAGTTACCACGGCTCTGAAATCCTGCGGTATTGAAGATGCATACATTAATATTATTAATAACATCTATGAAAATGCAAGTGCAAAGATTCGGCTGTTTGAAAATACAGCACACATAAAAATTGGAAAGGGAGTGAGACAAGGTGACACCATATCTCCGAAGCTCTTTAATGCGACATTGGAAAATGTCTTTCAATCACTGAACTGGGAAAACAAAGGGATAAAGATTAATGGAGATTATCTAACCCACCTTCCTTTTGCTGATGACGTAGTCATTTTTGCAACTACCCCATCAGAGCTGCAGAGTATGATCCAGGAACTTGCTGACAAGAGTAAAGAAATGGGATTAAAAATGAACTTTCAGAAGACAAAAGTGATGTTCAATGCTTTTACAAGAAATGAAGATTTATCGATTGATGGAGAACAACTGGAGATAACAGATACGTATGTTTATCTTGGACAGCAGATATCAAGTGAGGGTCACATTGATGAAGAAATTAATCGGCGTACAAAACTTGCCTGGAGAGCTTTTGGAAGAAACAGCATAATTTTCAAGAGCAATATGCCATTATGTCTTAAAAGAAAAGTGTTTGATCAATGCATCCTTCCAGTGCTTACGTATGGTGCAGAGACGTGGACCTTAACTAAAAGAGACATACAAAGGCTGCAGACAACTCAAAGAAGCATGGAGAGGTGCATGCTTGGTATAACCAGGAGAGATAAGAAGAGGAACTCGTGGATCCGAAAAATGACAAGAGTTAAAGACATCCTGATCAGAGTTAAATCCCTGAAATGGCAATGGGCTGGACATACTGCCAGAAGGACAGACCATAGATGGACAGCCGAAATTTTAGATTGGATTCCAAGGGACAGGAAAAGACCCAGAAAAAGACCACATGGGAGATGGGTGGATGAAATTCGTAAATATGCGGGAGTGACATGGAGGAGACTGGCACAAGACAGACCGTTGTGGAGGAAACTTGGGGAGACCTTCGTCCAGCAGTGGATTGATAATGGTTGACAATGATGATGATGATGATGATACACCGCATTCATTCTAAAACCTGTTCTACCCCGGCAAAATAATGCTACCCGCCGAAACCTTTGAAGGCTATAAATAGGTTACATACCTACTTGATGTATAGCTCATTTTCTCGGATTTGAGAAGATTGATGACTTTTCCAATATTTCAGATAATCGCTATATCGATCAGACAGTCGCTAAATGTACTGAAAAAAAATCAGAGTGTTTTAGGCAACTGCAATAAGCAAAAAGATTCTCGCAGGAATCCTTATAAATTTCCTCCCTTGTTCAAACAGTTAGTCAGGAAGCGCTTTCCTGACTACTCACGTGATCTCCACTACCAATGGAAAATTCCCTCAGTATGAGAATTTGTCAAAATTTTTATATCACAAAGAATTCCCATGCCGTATATTCTCGGGCGTATTGTGTTGTTCATTAAACGGAAGTCATCGCTCTTTCCACGTTTATAAGTGAGTCACGGAAAAATTCTCATTGTTCATTATACGGAAGAAAAATGTGAACCTTTGGCATATACGCTTGAAAATCAGTTTACTGTAAGTTATGTTACTGATTTTTCACCGCACACTAACGAAGTCCTATCATATATAAGTTCATAATTTACTGCAACTGATTATTTGGGCAATATTATGCCAGGAACTTTCAAGAAAGCACAAATTAATTTGCAAAATAAAAATCTCAAACTTGGGAAATTCCAGGATGACTTTTCCATTTGTTCATTAACGGGAAGGTTTATAAGGGTACTTCCTCCTTGCTTAATTTTCATTACAGATTTAGAACATTTTAATTAATTATGTTTCCTATTTTTCAGATACCTGAAAAACAAATGACATTATTGTTAAATAATAAGCAGAAGATAACCTAAGTTTTCCACAAAATTATAAGCCTATCTCAATAGTTTCTTTCTTTGCCAAGTTATTGTTTTTAATTAAAGCTTTTGTTTGGTAAAGGAATATAAATATTTAGGTGTTACATTTTCATCAGCAACTTGTTTAGTCGCTTCATGAAAATATCACCCTTAAGAAGCTTTAAAAATGAGAGGAGTTCTCTTCCATTTATTAGCAAAAAAGCATTCTAGTACATTTAAACCTCTTGATCTACAAGGCGTATTTCTAGCCGGCTTTACACCGAGATATCACTGAATTATGACTACTCCTAGCAAAAGTTGATGCGGCCCGTTCCTCACGTCTTTATATATATATATATATATATATATATATATAGCCAAGGTCAGCATCAGATGGCAGCCTAGTCCGGTCCTCCGGGGATTCTTAGCACCCTCTGCCTTCATGTCGCACTGGCCGCTGCCTTGGCCAGGTACATTCCAGCTGCCGGAGACTGAGGGCCAAGATTTAAGTTGTGGAGTCATTTTGGAGGGGTTTGGCTATAACTCACCGCACTGGCCAAGCGGGTTGGTGAGTGTGGGATAGCATTTCCTCTAATCCCGATGGTATAGTTATACCGCTATTGGCGGTCGTCAGAGCCCCTTTAGTGGGAACAGGATGCACCACGAGAAGGCGATGTTGACATTTGTCAAGGAGAGGCTGTGATGTTACGCATTACCAGAACTTACATTCTGACCTTGGCTACGTATAATGGACGCTCCCTATCATTTCATTCAAGGTTTCTTGAATTGGAAGAGGAACTATAAAGGATCAAGTGGGACATCGTCGGGCTAAGTGAGGTAAGGAGAAAAGGAGAAGATCTCATTGAACTGAAAAGTGCACATCTCTTCTACTATCGTGGGACAGATACTGGCAGAACTAGTGGTGTTGGATTTATAATAAACAAGAAACTGAAGGATAAAGTTGTAGAAGTTGAAAGTTCCTCTGACAGAGCTGCACGACTCGTTATCCAACTCTCAAGAAGATACCAGGCTCAGATTATTCAAACTTATGCACCCACCACAAGTCATCCTGAAGAAGAAATTGAAGAGTTTTATGAGGAAATTCGTCATCTAAATAACAAAAGGTAAGCAGCACTTAAAGATAATTATGGGAGATAATTATCTTTAAGTGCTAATTATCTTTAAGTGAAAAATAGGGCACCGGCAACAGAATGAAACTTCAGTAGGTAAATTCGGTCACGGCAACAGAAACCAGCGTGGAAATACTCTCGTTGAGTTTGCAGAGGCAGAAGGGTTTTTCATCTTGAACTCCTTTTTCAAGAAAAAGCCACACAGGAAATGGACATGGAGACATCCAAATGGGACGACAAGTGATATTGATTTTATTATGTGTAACAAAAAATTCGTGTGCTAAACAAGTTCAACACAGGTAGTGACCATAGATTGGTGTGATGTAAGATGCACCTCAACACTAAACTCGAACGTGGCCAGCTCATAAGACAAACAAAATGTATTGACATAACCAACCTTAAAAAGCACCATAATACCTTCAAGTTGGAACTGAAGAACAGATTTTCTGTTTTAGAAGGCCTAACATCGGAAGAAGTGGATTTTTCTGAAGTTAATAGAAAAGTAACCAAAGCTCTTATGGTAACAGCAACAAAATTAGCTGGGTCTAAGAACAAGTTGCATGTGAACAAATTATCAGGAAAAACCAAAATGTTGGTGCGAAAAAGAAGAGAGATGAGGACAACTAAAGATGTGACTTCCAAAGTGGAATACATAGAGCTGTGCAAGAAAGTACGAAAAAGTATCACTGAAGACGTAAGAAAATTCAACTGTGAACTAGTGAGGAAAGCAATTGAAAACAACCAAAGCCTAAAGATAGCAAAGGGACATCTCAGTAAGGGAAAAACAAATTATGGGACTGAGAAAAGAAGATGGTTCTGTAACAAGAAATAGAGGCGAAATTTTGACAAGAGTGAAAGATTTCTACTCCAAGTTATATGAAAGGGATGATGCATGTACTCCAGACATCATGGAAGGTACCAGTACGAGAGTTCTTCCAGTCCTCCCAGCAGAAGTTGCACATGCAATCAAGAACATAAAGCTGGGAAAAGCTCCAGGAGAAGATGGAATTACTGTAGACATCATACAAGAAGCAAATGGAGAAATCGAAACAGTACTCGCCCAAATTTTCACTCGATGCCTTAATGAAGGGAAGATTCCTGAGGATTGAAACAAAGCTATAATTTACCTGCTACATAAAAAAGGTGACATTGAGGATCTCAGGAACTACAAACCTATCAGCCTCCTATCAGTGGTTTATAAAATCTTCACTAAAGCTCTTTCCCACCGTTTGAAGGTAACACTGGACATGGCTCAACCGAGAGAACAAGCTGGATATAGGAGTGGCTACAGCACAATAGATCATATCCACGTACTAAGAGAACTAATTGAAAGAGCGAGGGAATATGAATTTCCATTGTGCATGGCTTTTATCGGTTATGAAAAAGCCTTTGATTCGGTGAAACCATCAGCAGTTACAATGGCTCTAAAATCCTGCGGTATTGAAGATGCATAAATTAATATTATTAATAACATCTATGAAAATGCAAGTTCAAAGATTCGGCTGTTTGAAAATACAACACACATAAAAATTGGAAAAGGAGTGAGACAAGGTGACACCATATCTCCGAAGATCTTCAGTGCCACATTGAAAAATGTCTTTCATTCTCTGAACTGGGAAAACAAAGGGATAAAGATTAATGGAGATTATCTAACCCAACTTCGTTTTGCTGATGACATAGTCATTTTTGCAACTACCCCATCAGAGCTGCAAAGTATGATCCAAGAACTTGCTGACAAGAGTAAAGAAGTGGGATTAAAAATGAACTTTCAGAAGACAAAAGTGATGTTCAATGCTTTTACACGAAATGAAGATTTATCAATTGCTGGAGAAAAGCTGGAGATAACAGACACGTACGTTTATCTTGGACAGCAGATATCAAGTGAGGGTCACATTGATGAAGAAATTAATCGGCTTACAAAACTTGCCTGGAGAGCTTTTGGAAGAAACAGCATAATTTTCAAGAGCAATATGCCATTATGTCTTAAAAGAAAAGTGTTTGATCAATACATCCTTCCAGTGCGTACGTATGGTGCAGAAACGTGGACCTAAACTAAAAGAGACATACAAAGGCTGCAGACAACTTAAAGAAGCATGGAGAGGTGTATGTTTGGTGTAACCAGGAGAGATAAGAAGAGGAACTCGTGGATCCGAAGAATGACAAGAGTGGAAGACATCATGATCAGAGTTAAATCCCTGAAATTGCAATGGGCTGGACATACTGCCAGAAGGACAGACCATCGATGGACAGCCGAAATTTTAGATTGGATTCTAAGGGACAGAAAAAGACCCAGAAGAAGACCACATGGGAGATGGGTGGATGAAATTCGAAAGTATGCGGGAGTGACGTGGAGGAGACTGGCACAAGACAGACCGTTGTGGAAGAAACTTGGGCAGACCTTCGTCCAGCAGTGGATTGATAATGGTTGACAATGATGATGATGATGATGATGATGATGATATATATATAAACTATATTGACAAAAGTCACCGGACACCCCCTTCAAAAGCAAATAAACGGGTCCTCTGCATTGTTATTATATGCGGTACAGCTGCAAACGGTATAATAACAACTGATCGCAATCATACGCACTGTGAGTTTGAGTGAAAATGTCGCGGCGAGAGAGAACTGACTTTGAGAAAGAAAAACTTCTTGGGTGTTATGTTAATGGGTTGTACATAAAAGAAAGCAAGAGGCGTTTAAACATACCCAAGTCAACTGTTTTGGATGTACTGAATAAGTGGAAGACATATGGAGCGCCTGATGCAGCAAAACGTCGCAGACCAAAGAAAATCAAATATAGAAGACGTCGAAGGAGTAGTTACAGCTAATCGACGGAGTACTGCACAAGTCCTCAATGTACAGCTGAGTAAAAATTCTGGAATCCCGGTATATACACGTACCATTCGCAGAGAACTTTATTCCATGGGTTACAGTGGTAGTGCGGCTGCTCATAAGCTGTTCATCTCCACTAGGAATGTTACCCGTCGGTGTGAAGTTATGTTGTAAAGAATATTTATCGTGGACTGTAGATCAATGGAAATGGGTCCTATGGACTGATCAATTCAGATAACGAACCATGAGGAACTGATCATACGGTCAAGTTTGGAGCTTCATCTCCACTAGGAATGCTACTAGTCATTTAGTATGGTGTAAAGCACATTTATCGTTAACTGTAGTTCAATGGAAACCGATCCTATGGATTGATGAATCCAGATACACGATCCATCTGGTACTTTTCCTACGGTCAAGTTTGGAGCTGGCAGTGTACTCGTGTGGGGCCGTTTTTCCTGGTATGGTCCCAGCCCATTGGTTATCGTGGACAAACCTGCTAACCATCACGTCTACCTCGATATTCTGGACAATATGCCCAACCAACTCTGTGACATTATTATGGAACCGAGCCTTGTTGGTACCAGCAGGATAAAGCACCGAACCGTAAAGCAAGGACTGTTACGGCGTGGTTTGACGATAATTCCGTATCGTGTGTGGACTGGCGAGCACAGATCCCTGATATTAGTCCCATACATCACCTATGGGATGAATTACAGCGCCGCATAAGAAGTTTGGAACCAATGCCTACTACTAAGCAACAGTTAGTGACAGGCAGCATTATGTACTGAATGGAAGCGCATACCTATCGCTGTGTTCCAAAACCTTGTCGAAAGCAATTCGCGAAGGGTAAGTTCGTGCATTAAGGCCAAAGGTGGACCGATACCGTACGTTAATAAATGTTATGTTGTGTTTTTTCTTCTAGATATCCGGTGAGCTTTGTCAATTTAGTGTATATGTGCCAACAGAAATGCCAACTAGGCTATGAATGCCACCCAAATCGCTATGATGTAGCAAGATAAGATAGAGATAAATTTTCCTTGTAAACTGCAAAAGCACATTCAAGCGGTTTTTACATTTTGCTATCTTAAGAGTTTAACGGCTTCCCAAACTAATGTTCTTGACTTTCGTTAATATCTATCAATGGTTTTCTTCTCGATTTCCCCCTCCTTCTCAGATATTGCGGATAATTCTGCATTCTCACAGACATCCAGCCCTTAAGATAAATTTCGGCTTACTGTCTCTGCCTCCAAAGATTCCAAAGTAGAGGACTGCACGTGTGAGGCCTATCGGAATAAACAAGAGCCCTGCCCAATGTCTGGCTGATCTCGGGTAACTCGGGCCGAGCAACATAAATTGCTTCTTCGAGTCGAGTTCGAGATGAGCCAGCATTTCAATCATCTTGTGTAAAAATCGGACCTGAACACTTCTCTTTTTTCCATAACTGCTTTTCTATGTTGAAGTTCGTTTTTTAAAATCAGGAAATAAGTCTCGAAGCCCGGCGCTGATCACTTATGTTGGTCTTAGATATTATTCATGGACTGTTCAGAGCAATTAATCATCTTTTTGATAGCTAGAAGTGTTATCACTTACGGAGACAACTGAAGTGAAGTCGTTCGCAAAATACTGGCTTACTGCAAAGAAAGGGCCTCGGGAGCAAAAACCACGTGACGCGGCTACGCTCATCGCAGATTCTCGAAAAGGAGTGCAGACTGTTTATCTTATGCGGTAAAAATTTTCTTAACATTAATTGTTTTTTAGATTTCTTTAAATTTTAAAACAAAAGAAGGGAAATATCCACACGTTTCTAACGTTGGCCAGACGTAAAGCTGTAATCGACGCATCATCTTCTGTTCTTCATCGTAATCATTGCTGTTTCTTCTAACGAATTTCAAAAGCCATTTTCTCAGAGAAATTTGATATAACCACTGCTAGGTCTTTCCTTTCAATCATAACACTAACCTCATTATTATTCATAAAAATTGCCTATCCTACGCTAACGCAGTTAGATTTAACAAAATACGTGATATCGTTGCCGCCGCGAGGACATCGTTCGGCAGTGGATAAGAAAAGGAAGAAGCAAACCAAAACGGTAGCAACATCTCAATAGTTTAAATAATTTGAACTATATTCCAGGATCAGATGCAGTTAGTTCCCTTCTGTTCTTCAGTGTAATGTAATCCATAGTGAAAATTAAGCTCTCGCTTAAGGGGAAAGCTCAAAAAAATATTAATTTAGCCATTTATAAGTACCATGAAACTGTTACGGGACATTGCTTTCTTAATATATTAACTGAATATAATATGAGCATGCGAATTAAATTTTTATATTTGTGCCATACAACAATAATAAAGCTTAAGGAACAACGTTCATGAAGTTAAGTTGTTCTTTGTTAAGTCAACCCCCAACCATTACAACAACTTATGTTGAAAAGTGATGGATCCTTTTTATCCAGAAAAAAAGCACTCTTCTGGATATAATAACATTCAAGATGTAAACAATGAAACTTATTGATTGGTGAGCCAACGCCTTGTCGTACTTGCACTGCTCTTTCCCGCAAGTGGGCTAATATTTCATCCACTAAATCGTTTTTGATAATTTGCATTGAAAGATTAGGGAATCGTTCCTGGATCATAGACGTCTTTTTTTTTTTTTCATATTAAATTTCCTGTAGTCTTACCACACTTTTACGGAAATATACTCTTGTTTAAATTACCAGAGTTTGGATGTTATCGTACAAAGAGGTGCCTTGGGTGCTACTGAAACTATACTCTTTTTATATGGAAAGTGTGAGGACTGAATTTTAAACCTGTTTTCATAATAAACTCAGTAGTATTAATAACCACAAATGAATGCATATCTATGATTGAAATTTATTTGCTTCAAGTGTATGTTTTCGTTGTAAAAATAAAGTATATTAATTGCTAATAAATATGTGTTCGTCGCAAAAATAAAAGTGCGTTGAGTGCACAAAAGTAAACATCAGTTCTAAAAAAAAAAAAAAAAAAAAAAAAAAAAAAAACACAAAAACAAAAAGAACAAACAAATGAACTTTCACATAGGGTTATACTCCCCGTAAAAAAGAAAAATTCAGTTATTGCGGTCATCAGATTTTCTAAATCCAGGTCCTGAATCCTTTAACAACCATGACCTAAAATTTTTGTAAAACTCTAAATACCATAACGCCCGAAACTCTCTGTTGTTTTACCTCTTTGTTCAATAACAACAATAGTGACTGAGGGTGACTCCTGCTGATCCATCATAGGTTGAGAAAATTTGAAGAAGAAGAAGTTAGGGTAGGAATTCTGACTCACTCTAGACAGGCCTTTCGGGTGGCTATGGCCGTTTGTAAATACGGGCGTTTTGGGCGTTATGGTCGTTAAAGGGTTAAAGCTGCCTCGGAGGCGCAGCAGTGGGGTGAGCGCTGGTGTCTGTCCATTCGCCCGAGATGGGTTTGAATTCCGGAGAGGTCTGGATGTTGTTTTTGGCTTAATGCACTAGCTCACTCTCTTCCCCGGAACCAGTGGCCCTAAATTAAGGTCGGGTGACTGCTTATAGCCCATTGAGTTGCCCACGGTGGTCGTTAAACACCAAAACAACAACAACAAAAAAACCCTTAAACCTTTCTCATCGTTTTACGATACACTGACGCTTCTATAGCATCATACAAAATTACCCATATGAATTTAGAACAACCATTTTCAGGCAAAGCATACAATCGTAATCTCACGTATGCATCCCGCGAAAAAACTCGAACTCCAACGCACATTCCTGTTTATGAAGCTCTTGTGGAGAGAAATACATAAGTATGTGCTGTATATAAGTTTCAAATTCATGAAGCTGTTGAGAACACAAAAACCGAAATCTCAGCTAGTGACAAGTCACAATTCTTTTAGGAACTAGGTAACGCAAGCACACCACACATGCCTCATCCCGAACTCGAACCCGGGACCCACTCGGACGAAAGGTCACCACCTGTGCCTCATCCCGAAGAGACTGCGCCACCGGGGAGCCTTTTCGTCTTTACTCCAAAAAAACGCATGTACGAAAAAAATTCCTAGTTTATCCAGATATCGTAACCACACCAGTTTTACTGAACGTTTCTGTAAATATCTTATTAGTTCTAAAGCTACGTGCTTTTTCAAGACGACTAGTTTACTGCAATACATTAAGGTTTCGAAGATGTTTCCCGTTTTGTTTGTTCTTTGTGTTTAATGACACGAGTGTTGCTTAAATTTAGCTCAAAGACGTCTATGATCCAGGAACGATTCCCTAATCTTTCAATGCAAATTATCAAAATCATTTTGAATTTTGGAAAGATTCCTCTACCACCTCCTTTCCAGTGAAAAATATCTGTTTTAAGGACCAACGTCAGCAACAACAACAACAAAAGTTTTAGTCAGAGTGAACTTAGAGAAAGGAAAAAGGAAAACGCTGCAAAAGAAAAACATTGGTTCAGCACTTCGTTCCGTGAAGCTGTTCATGACTCTGAGGACTGCAGCGATGTTATTTTCGTGATTGGATAGCATGCCTTTCTTGCGTATTTAGAGAATTGGAACCAGTAGCAGCTTTAGGAGATGCGATCGCGTTTGTAGGGAGCTTAATCCCATAAATTTTTAAGTATAGAGGGGGTGGGGGAATCTTGCTTGCAAACCACAGGAATAAATGCAAAAACTCCCAACGGACCCCACTCAGTCGTTGCCATCCCTCAAAATCAAAGATCCAGAAGAAACAAGAAGGACAATTATCTAAAGTCAATACCGCAGCACGTTAGGCTGTAAATAGCATCCTTTTAGTCATAGACTACTTTAAACTTTGTAAATCTTTCTAACTATTCACAACAACGAACAAAGGGAAAATGTGACTAATCTTATGTCAATATGCTGACAAGCAAAAGGAAATCCTTCAGCATCTGACTGAGATTAGGTTAATGAGGGAACACGCGGGACTAATATTCAGCTCAAAGAATACAAATTTTATCGAAAGAAAAAAAGGTTTTAGATTGTATGTCTTGACATTGAATGCTTTCCTGTCAAGGCAGTCCACGAAAAGTATGGCTAACTACGAAAGAATAAAAAAAATGTATATTTGACATACATGCAAGCTTTGAGGAATATTTTTAAGCAAGTTGGAAAATATGCTATATAAGGAAACCAAAATCTGACGATTTGTTGCATCTAAAATAATCGTTTGCTGAAATGAAATGAAAAAAAAAAAGATAGTGTGAATAAAAGGACTCATAAGTTTGTCCAAGAAAAAAAGAATCCTGACCTATTGAGAAGTTTAATGAAATTTCAAAGATAGAGGAAGAAAAATATCGGAAATTGGGAAGCTATAAGGAAATAAAGACCGAAAATATTGTTTGAGCAGAATTTTAACTGGGAAAGATCTGTAGAGTTCTTGAACATACGAAAAAATTACGAGAAAATATTATTGCAGGGGTTAAAGACTCAGAATTAACATGAAGTCTATGTCCAGTAATTACTGCGAACAAGAACGAAATAATTTCTAAAGAAGCATTTCCTCGTCTCATGGTCTGAAATAAAATTGAATGGAGGAAAAAGAAAAGTTCCCCAGAAAATTCATTACATCTACACGAAAAAACTCCCCTCAAAACATACAAAAAATATATAAAAACACATGAAGAAATAACGTAAAAGTAATTTAAAAATATATATATAGGGAATACGTAGTACACGAAAACCATTTGACCCCCTGACTATTTTTGGAAACCAAATCATCGTCAGTTAGAACCTCGCTAAGACCTTAGGAGCATTTTTATTCCCTTGGAAAGAAAATTCCTCAGCATCGTTACGCAAACATTTCCTGCGGGGGAAAAATAGTATTGAAGAGGGGGGAAATCTTGCTTGCAAAACACAGGAATAAATGCAGAAATTCCCAACGGACCCCACTCAGTCGTTGCCATCCCTCAAAATCAAAGATCCATCGAAAGTTCCAAGAAGCATCATCATATCTAACACCTACGCAGTGCCCTTTCCCCACTCGGTCGTTGCCATCCCCCAAAATCAAAGATCAATCGAAAGTTCCAATAAGCACCGCTAGGGGGCAGCACATCGAGTTGACATCCCCCTATATCCAACCCCTTTCCCACTCGGGCGTTGCCATCCCTCAAAATCAAAGATCAATCGAAAGTTCCAAGAAGCACCGCTAGGGGGCAACACATCGAGTTGCCATCCCCCTATATCCAACCCCTTTTCCACTCGGGCGTTGCCATCCCTCAAAATCAAAGATCAATCGAAAGTTCCAAGAAGCACCGCTAGGGGGCAACACATCGAGTTGCCATCCCCCTATATCCAACCCCTTTCCCACTCGGGCGTTGCCATCCCTCAAAATCAAAGATCAATCGAAAGTTCCAAGAAGCACCGCTAGGGGGCAACACATCGAGTTGCCATCCCCCTATATCCAACCCCTTTCCCACTCGGACGTTGCCATCCCTCAAAATCAAAGATCAATCGAAAGTTCCAAGAAGCACCGCTAGGGGGCAACACATCGAGTTGCCATCCCCCTATATCCAACCCCTTTCTCACTCGGGCGTTGCCATCTCTCAAAATCAAACATTTATGAACAAAAATAAGATATCATAATAACATTTCTTGAGATGAGGACATGACCGTATTATTCGAGAAAAAAAAAGAGAAATGATTAATTAATACTTACCCCACATAATTTTCATTAGGGAAGACACATGAGGAATTCATGAAAATTAATTGAAAAATCAACAAATTACGAGGGAAAAAAACGTTTTACATAACAATAACCTAAGGGGATGGGGTCGAGAGAGGGGAAAATAAATAAAGAAACAACCTTCATTAAATTAAAAAAAAAAAAGGAATAAGCCTTCATTGATTTCCCCCCAAAATTCGACAAAGTCCAATAAATACTACTATCTTCGGAGATAAGCACACACTTCGGTCAAGGGGGAAAAATTGCAGCGGGGAATTGGAGGCTGCTACTGACCACGCCCCCCCTCCGTTCGCTCGGCTGCAGCTTGCTCCGGCTGGCTCCGGCTGCTCCGGCCGACACCTAATGTTAAGTCTATGGCTCCGGTTTAAGCCAGAATCGGTCATTTACTACTATAAACTAATGAGGTCGGGTACAGTGTACAGGGAAAACTGAAAATGCTCCAGCAGTTTCCAGCGTCTTGTAGACCATTTTCCTGATATGAGCACTGGCTTCTTTAGTGTTCCTTTGATGAATGTTTCACAGGGCCTTTGTGACGGAGGGCACGTATAACTTTCTCGAGTTACCTAAAGTAGTGACAAGTAGTTGGTCTAACCTTTCGAATTTGGTGATTTATTTGCATCACTTTAGATGCTTGACTTCGAAAGCAAACTTTCGTATTTAAATAAATTTATTTTCCAAAGTACGATTATCATACACAATACAATTCTTATGTAGCAAAAGAATTGAATTGAAGTGATGACGAATATGTTCGTCTAGTTTGATATCGAAAAATGTTAATTTGCACTGATTTTTTTATCAAAACGGCAAGTTTAATACGTCACTGTTTTATATAATTGAGAGGTTTTTTTTTTAATAAGTGGCATAATTTTACTACATCAAATAATAATGTATCTCCCACTGTGATAACATTTACACAATAAAAAACTGAGTTTTTAGCACGTCTTTTGTAAAAAAGTACATGCCAGCTGTATTACTTTGTCCGTCCGTGCGTCTTCGGACACTCTATCTCTGCAACTGTTAGTTCGATTTGAAAAATTATTTTTTCATTTAAAAGCTTGAAACATAAGAACAATGATCATTGCTTTCCGTTTTTTCCGATATATATTTTCGCCGCTAGAAGTTTCAGATTCTACCGAATTTAAAATGTATTTTATTCCATATGTTTGCTTCTAAATGTCCGATTGAAAAAATATTTTCTTTCTTTCAATTCCATTAATAACGAAGATTATTTTGGGTACTGTTTCTTTATCAGGTAATGCATGGACTTTCCGCTAGAGAGCGCAATGGTAAATTGCCATTTCTGCGATATCTCTGCTCCTAAAAGTTGGATGTGAAAAATTATTTCTGATTCGGGTACAGATCCTGATGGAAAATGTTCACATCATTTCTTATTTTTGATAAATAACGGTTTGGACAACCAGGAGGTGTAAGTTTTCTGTTACTGATGTTTTTGCAGCAAAATCAGCACTTCTTAAAATGGATTGAAAGACATTTTTTCTCGTATCGATATCGGTCACTTCAAAAAACCTTTTCATAACACCTTCTGCTTAAAATAGCGATAAGGTTTTCGGTCTGGGTGCGTAGATGCGTATTTTATTTTTGTTGGTATCTCTATTCCTAGTCCGATATGAAAAATTCTTTCTTCGTCAGATAGTGTTTTTGGCGCGAAATGTTTTTCATAGAATTCGAACTTTTTCTTAACGCATACGTTTGCCAGTAGAGGGCATAAGTTCAAGTTTTCGTTTACTCGTTTACAGCAATATTACCTGTCTAGGAAATCGATTTGAAAATAGCCTTTTTCAACCAGATACTGCTAACTACAAAAACATTTTGTATGCATACTCTGCCCAAAATAATGTAAAATTTTACCGTTGGGTGGCGCAAATATTTAATCTGTGTTTCTGTATTTTTTTCTTTTTGAGATAGCTCTGCATTAAAAAGCCCGCATTAAATAAATTCTTTTATCGCTTGATTCCATTCTCAACGTGGGACACTTTGCTTGAACTGAAGGTTTTTTCTCCATTCATACTTCTGGCTTTAACTGGTAGTAAATACATGTATATAAAGAGTCGTGTGTATAACATCTATAATTGTACATTTATGTTTCCAACCATATCTCCACTTCTAAAGATTCTATTGAAGACTTTCTTTTTCTTACTATATGCCATTCGCTACAGTAATGAGATAAATCGCCCCTTTAAATGTAGCACCGTTTTCTCTTTAGGTGGCAGAAATGTTCAAACTTTTTTTCTCCATGTGTCTGCTGCCAAGTGACGTATTTGAAAAATTATTTTTGCTTAACATAATTTTCCTATGAGTAATACTTATTTTTATATTTTCGACTTTTCCGTTATTCAAAATTCTGCCACCAGGGGAGTCAGTGAATTTTTATATTTAAAGGAGTTAATTGGATTCTAAGAATCCCTTAGAAAAGTCAGATTTTTGTAGGATACTCTTCGTTATGAAGATTGCTACGTGCCCATTTTCTTCTTGAAGTAACACAACACTTTCCTTTGAGGATCGTAAAGTTTATATCACGTGTTTCTCTGTATCTGTTCTTCTAACTATTCGATTTGAAAATCCCTTTCTCTCTGATATTCGAGTCGCTATGAGAAAACTTTTGTGCACACTTTGTTTTTCAGTAATATACTTTTCAACCGCTAGTTGGCATTAGTTGTTATACTTATTTCTGGATATTTCATCGATTGAAGAAATCTGTTTTTTTTCTTTTAACCGGTTCCATTAACTGTGAACAACCCTGTTTTCTTAACATATTTTAAATTATGCCTAATTTTACTTTAGGAGGTGAAAAGTGTATTTTGGATTTTTGTTGTAGTTTTAGATTTTCTAAAAATCAGCTTCGAAATATTTTTTCATGTTGGAAAGAATTCAAAGGACGTGCTCATCTCCATTGAAAATTCGGTGTCATGTTTTTGTATTAATTTTTAATAATGAAAAGTTGTTGATGTCTGTGAGCACCCAAGTGACATAATTAAAATTGTTTTTCAAAAAATATAAATTTTTGAGAACTAGTGTATTTTAGTGCGGGGTTGTCTGTTCTAATTGGTTGATAGGGCTCATAATAGGGTGTTCACTCTAATAAGAATGAACAATCCTATGTTTTTTTTTTTTTTTGTGTTTACTGGTACTAGACATTTGATTGTCACAATGAGATTAGGAGTGGTTGCTTGTATGATAGGGTTCATGATAGGGTTTTTTTTTGTAAAAAAGAACTTTAAATATGTCAGTAAAAATATTTTCTAAAAAAAAAACAACCTAAATAATCTCTGCTTCCAAATGACGTTTTAATGTTAAAGCTGTTGAGCGTTGAAAGAGAGTTGAATGTAATGGTTTTAATGTTAACGTCATTACTATTATATACTATACCGTGCAAATTAATTGGGACAAGCTATTTTATTCTCAGAATTGTAATGTGATCGCCAGTTGAAGTCGGAAATCCACGTAAACCGGTTTTATCAGCTGTGAGGTGGTGTGACTGTTAGAACTTGATAGTAAAAATGTGGTTTGACCGGTTTTAAACAGGAAATAGGAACTTCAGCTTCAGTTGTGAGCTCTCGTGTGTGACAGGTGGATGTTAGTTTTTGCTCTCCGTGAGTACGTGTTGCCATCGTGTATTGAAAAATGAATATTTCCCTAAGGAAGTGTGCAAAACTAATTGCTCTGAAGGATCACACTTTTATGACAGTGAGATATATCGTTTCTACAGTTGGTGTAGGCAAATCAAGTGTATCAAGACTGCTTACGCGATACAATGCATCTGGATCATCGTCTCCAAAAAGGAGGGAAGAAAACGAAAAACAACTCCATGAACCGATATATATCTAATCAGAAATAGTAAAATGAATCCAAAAAAAACAAGCACCGACCTTCAAAGAGATTTATTGGCTAGTGGTTGAGAAGTTAGTGATTCAACTGTACGCCGTAGGCTTCTGGAAGTTGGCCGGAAGGCAAGAAGACCAACGAAAAAACAAAATTTGAATGCGAAAATGAAGATAAAACGTTTAGCACGGGCCAAAAACTATAAATCATGGACTGCTGACGACTGGAAAAAAGGAGGTAATTTTCAGGGATGAAACTCATTTATTTGTGCAGGGTTACCAAGCAAATGTCGCTAGACGAAGCAACTGTGAACCCTTAAGACCTGAGCATGTCAAACAAACTGTAAAACACCCTCTGAAGCCGATGTTTTGGAGGTTTTTCACATCAAATGGCATTGGAAGCTTAGTTCTTGCTCAAGGTATGATGAATTCAGCCAAGTACGTAGAAATATTATAACGTAGGATTGTTCCATTCTTGCAAACTTTTGACGGGACATTTCAACATGACTTGGCCCCATGTCACAATTCGAAATTGGTCAAGAGTTTCATGCTGGAAAATCAAATTCATTTGCTTGATTGGCCTAGAAATTCACCAGACTTAAATCCTATAGGAAACTTGTTGAATATTTTGAAGAGACGTTTAGGTAAAATGGACTGCACAACCAAAGAACGCATGATAACGAATGCTATAAAAGTGTGGTTCCACGATTATGAAGTCAAAAATATGTGCACTCAATTAGTGCAAAACGAACACAAGAGGTCATTTCTGCTAAAGGAGGACATACTTCATACCAATACAGGTATTTATCAGTGTATATCAAGGCATAGAATGATATAAAGGCATAGTTTTGGAAAAAGAGTGATTTTTTACTTTATCCCAATTAATTTGCACAGTATAGTAATGACTTGTTCGTAACGATGATCTGCCCACAACATGGGATTAGGACAAAAGGGAACAAATGCAATGATCTTCACTACACAGTTTTCCATCAAAGTAAATGCAAAGGCAATCAGTAACTTAACACTATTTAACAAGAGTGTATAGTATTAGACCTCATAGTTTTCAACTGATCCCGTTTGATAAAATTTCACGAATTAGTTTGTTGCAGGTAAAATGACCGATATTGATACAAACTTCAAACACTCAAAACACAAAGTAAAATGAACTTTAACAAACAAAATAATCACCGCCAGAGGCAATTGCTAAAGCTATACGACCTTCTATATGACGCCGTGAATAAATGTCGTGCTTGGGATGCAACAAACTGAAGGAATGCGGTTTGAACGGATTTTTGATTGAAAAACGATTTATCCTGAAGAAAGGTGTCCAGGTTCTTGATTAAGTGATAGTCCGTAAGTTACAGATCACGTCAAAAAGACGTTTAAGGAAGAGGTCACCCGGCTTGAGCCGTGGGCCGGGTCGGACTTTTTAGTTTAGAGAACAAATCAACGGGCCGGGCCAAGACAACCCATTCTTTTTATCGGAAAAATATAGAAAGAGCAAAGTATCAGTTCCAGATTTTCTAGTGTGTTTAACTGTTTTATTGACTTTACTTTGCTTGCATTACATAGCCCAGGACGTATTCACAGTGGTGAGGAGAGGCACTAACAGTATTTTTTCCATCTGTAGGTATTAAGATGGTAAACCAACTGTGGGGTTTGTTGACGACAAAAAGATTCGACCCCGAGCGAGTGTGTTTGTGTTGTGTACACTGGGGACGGGGGGTCTGTAGTGGGGTGGGGTGTGTGTGTGTGTGTGTGTGTTTATGTGAGAGAGTGGGACGACACCGGTTGTTTCTCCTATTCCTAACCTGTACAGGGATTGACCTGTGTAGTATTACCGTTTGCTAGTTCAGAGAAGGGGAGATTTCTAACCTGTATAGGGATTGACCTGTGTAATATTACCGTTTTCTAGTTCAGAGAAAGGGAGATTTGTAACCTGTATAGGGATTGACCTGTGTAGTATTACCGTTTGGTAGTTCAGAGAAAGGGAGATTTCTAACCTACATAGGGATTGACCTGTGTAGTATTACCGTTTGCTAGCTCAGCGAAAGGGAGATTTCCAACATGTATAGTGATTGACCTGTCTAGTATTATCGTTTACTAGTTCAGAGGAAAGGAGATTTCTAACCTGTCTAGGGATTCACCTGTGTAGTGTTACCGTTTGCTAGTTCAGGAAAAGGGAGATTTTGACAGCGCCTAGTCTTCCTTTTTCTTTCTCTTCAAAAGTTATATCCTTCAATAATTGCTAAAGTTTAATTAATGTTTTTAGGCTTACATTCAACTATATATTTTCAATAATATCTCATTTCATTATTTCATTTTCACAGTTTAATAAAAGACAACAGAAAGAAAAAATAATACAAAATGGCACATCACGGGTAGGGCCGAGCCAGGCCTTGAACTAACGGGCCTTAGCCGGGCCGCACCCACCAAATAAGGCCCGTTCAGACCTCTAGTTTAAGGTATCGTGGTGTTATCCAACACACAACATAGGAACTTTATTTCGTTTTGCTTTACTTTTTATATTATTATATATTGTTTGTGACTGTTCATGAGCTGGGCTACCACCTGAAAAGGTGTAAGAATAGTGTTTTCTGGCACATGTGTTACACTACCGCAAAGAATTAGTATTCATTGTACACGTGCAAATATTACTATGGCCAATGAGGTTAGTAAGACACTACTGTTATGTTTGCCGATAACCCAGCTCGGTTCCTACAACCACAGGCATATTTAATGCTTTGGCACTTAGATAGGTTTTCGGAAAACTATTGCGCATATTTATTTACAAAGACAACAACAAAAAAAAAAAAAAAAAAAAGAAAATTCTGGGAAAAATTTCATTGAAGTAAATTTAGGCATTTATTTTTTCTTTTTGATCGCAATTTTGCACCTGACTACAGCACAGGAACAACATGTTAACAATTATGGGACGTAGTTTAACATTGGGCTTCACGTGAAATCTCTTCAATTTCACGAAATTTTGGAAAAATAAGTATTCCATTTTTTTCCCACAATGCATCACGAGGATAATTTGATTTAATTTGCATAAGTGTTAAATTTATTTTCTGCGTCAGATGTAGTGCTACAATTGCTAACTTACTCACAAAAATTACTTTAACCATTTAACCGGCTGGAACGAATTAACTCAGGCTGAGCAAAATGGGCTGAAATCATTGGAACGAATTAACTTAGAATTAGCAGAATGGGCTGAAATCATCTTATCCTAATATATTCGCCGCCTAAAAAGTAGGCCGAACGCAGCTGGAACGAGTGAACCTGCGCATCAGAAAGCGTTGCGTTTCCCCCGAGCTTTGTTATTTAAAGTTAAAGTGGTCATTTACGAAGATAACTGACACTAATCTTTCCTGACTGATTACCTGTTAAAGGACTGTAACAATGGAGACGAACTTAAGAAAGCAGAGATAAATGTTTGCGTCACTTGTTTCTACTCAGTGACATGATGTACGTGTCAGGAGGACTAGCCTTTCCACATCATGTCTTGGATAATGGAGCATAGAATAAACAACTAGACGTAAATGCTTGTTTGCAGTGACAGCTGAAAGCTTTATAATCGGTATTGCTCATATAAAAGGGAGAGGGGCGGATTTGTTTGGCCTTGAGCCGCGGGTGGCCTAGTGGGAAACGTTCGTGACTGCTACGGAAGGGGCCTCAGGTTCGATCCCAGCAGGTACGAACGCTCGATCCACTAAATATCTGCCGTGCGTCGGGTGGGCACGTTAAGCCGTCGGACCCCGGGTACTGGCCCCCCGGTAAGAAATAAGGGCGTCTTCCTCCCCCTTTCTACTTCGCTTCCATGTCACTTTCCCATCGAGCGCTCTAGCCCAAATCTTCTAGTTTCCTATTTCTAAGGGTTGTTTAAGACCTGGGGTCTGATACTCCCTTCCTAAAATTCTCTACGTATGATAATATGATCATTTGATCATTTGTTTGGCCATATGTTTCGTTTAACTCGGCCTCTATATAAACATTTCTGCTTAGGACGTGAAGAAAACTTTTGGCACCATATGGTTTAGGTGCATCGGCCGCTTAAGGGGTCAATACTGGATACTAGGGAAAATAAATGACTCATGCACTATCTCATTAATGCACACCACAAAATATTACATACGCTGTATATACAGTGTGCATAGGAAAGTCCCTTTAGTCTAGAATAACTTGCGAGCGGAGAGAGGTACAATTATGCAAGTGAGATAACGGTTAAGTAAAGCGATTATGCCCAATCGAATGCAACCAATAGCAGCTCCCCTAATGGCGAAATGCGGAAGTTAGACATTGCAAATTGAAAACGAAAAGATATAGAGAAAAATTTCCAATTACAAAGTTGTAGAGCATCAATTACTTAGTTCAAAACGACATTTGTTTCACACGGATAAGATAAATTGTCACCTGAATACCCAAAAATGTCCGAAATCGATGCACGACCTTTTGTGTGAATGTTTGAAGGGAAGGCATAGGTATGAGCAAACACACACAATTAATTGCATAAATGCGTAGTTATGTCAATACAGTTTGATGACGTCAGGCAAAACAAAAACAAAAAAGGCAAACTGGCGCACAGTGATAAAAAGTTAATGTCGAGTATGTTCGAAGAGTTCGCCATTGCCCACGGTGCACATTTGTATTCGTGAAAGTAACTCCGCATGCACATTCCTCAGCATGGAAGGTGTCACACTATTGCAAGCATCTGTAACACTACGACGTAGATCCAGCAAACTTGTAGGCGCTGTTGTATACACCTGATTTTTTACGTAACTCCAGAAATCCAAGCTCGCTATTCTCACACAGCGTAAGTAGACCTAAACTTCTGATCAGGGTGCATCCTGCTACTGGTTTTTATATTGTAAGTACGGTACAATGTCACAATTTGCATTTGCATACGGCTACATTTGCGAAATGTGAATATGTAGATTCGAATCGTCGCGCATCGATTTCGGACATTGTAGGGTATTCAGGCGACAATTTATCTTATAAGTGTAAAACAAATGTCGTTTTGTACTAATTAATTAATGCTCTACAACTTTGTAGTTAGAAATGTTGCTCTATCTCTTTTCGTTTTTGATTTGTAATCGGTAACTTCCGTATTTCGCCACTAGGGGCGCTTCTATTGGTTGCATTCGATCGAGCGTAGTCGCTTTACTATACCGTTATCTCACTTGCATAACTGTACCTCTCTCCGTTCGCAAGTTATTCCAGGCTAAAGGGACTTTCCTATGCACCCTGTAAATACCACAGATATTATACAGTATACCACAAAATATCATATACGCTGTTCCTTTTCCATCTTCTGCTGGGAATAAAAAAAACAGAAACTAAACTACTACTGCTACATATTTACTCTGTTACCACCTATTCGAGTTACTACACAGAACCAGAAATTTTCGATTGGCCACCCATTTTTTGACATAGAAAAATAAACGCAACACGGAAAAAAAGATAGAAGAGATAAAACATTTGTTTGGCTTTTTCTTAGATTTTTAGCACCACTTCTTACTTTGGGGAGGGGGCGCGTAAGGAGGTATAAAAATAAAACTAATCAAGGAAGAATCGTCATCCTTGATTAGGTTTATAAAATATGCGTTGATATGTCGACAAACAATCTGGCAACAGCGATGAGGTGCCACCAAATTTCGGGACATATCGAAGGTACTTAACTGGTACAGTTTCTGGATCATTTGGTGTACAACGTTGGGTCTCGCATTATCATGGAGAAATATATTATCACGGAGAAGTATGTTTGGTAAGCACTTTTCCATGCATAATGTCCAATTTTTGTTAATGCTTATTCGCAGTGATAGTTTGATCCTTGTGCAGGAAGCAGGAGAAATGTAATGCTGACCACCAAATACAGACCATCGTCTTCCTCTGATGGAGTACCGGCTTCGGTGTGTTTCTCTCGCTCCACTGAGGTCAAATCATTGTGCACAGCGTCAGCGATCGTCACACAGCAGAAATTTCTCATGACACGTGACGCATCGCTTCAAAATGTTGCTTATTTGGCTGCCGATAGATAGAGAAGAGCAGACATCAAATTGTCGTGCGTTTCATGCTGTTCTTGGAACTCTATAGGACCCTTTTATCCATCTTGATTTTGTCTATTCTCGTTAAATGTCAAAAGTGGTTGTACAGTATATTGTGAGTTTCTCCCCAAATTCTCGTACCGTTTCACGTGGATGATATTCAATCAAAACCTCCAACTCAGCGTCATCGATAGCTCCTTCTGGTCCACCGTGTGGTTCAATTTTGAGGCTCATATCACCAGACCTGAATTTAGTAGATCAACGTTATTTGCGTTCACTTACAGTGCCTTTTCCAAAAGCTGTATTGATGTTGCGGACTGCTGCTGAAGCAAAGTGTTTACGTTTAAGCTCATGTAAGAAAATTATACTTTGGCTTTGATTTTTCGTCCTCTTCACTGTAGCAGAATCTCCTTGGACCTGAAGCCACAAACAAAAGGGCCAAAGCTATAAAAGTAACAGCCTTGGAGCTTTAAATATGCGTATCACTAGACATATTGTGCGATGTGTTAATTTCTAAGTTACCTACCAACTGTACGAGTATACAAAATCAGAGATTTCATCTGCAACTACAAATGTCATTCAAGACTAGAAAATGGAAAAGACTGCAATTTATTATTAAGGGTATGCAAAAGTTTCCGCAGCCCCCGCTAGCAAGCGCTGTAAGGGTCTAACCGGATAGCGACCCGTGCTATCAGTTCGTACATGAAGCCAAATTTGGCTGTCGATAAAGTTCATTTGCGGCACTGTTTGTTATTCATGTTTAATTTAGGAAAACGTGCGAGTGAAGCGTACGGTTCAATATGTCAGGCGTATGGCGAAACGGTTATGGGTGAGCGGACGTGTCGAGAATGGTTTGCCAGGTTTAAGGAAGCTGATCTAAGCTTGGAAGACGAGTTACGTGCAGGTAGACAGCAGGAACTCGCAGACGAGGAGCTGAAATCGCTGTTGCAGGAGGATGCCACGCAATCTACCACGCAACTGACGAAACGTTTGAAGGTGGCTAAATTGACGGTGGTACGGCTTCTACAGGCTTTGGGGAAGATCCAGGAGATTGGTAAGTGGGTTCCGCATACTTTAAAGGAGCGTAATATTTTAACGATTGGGCAACTGCATGTCGTTCCCAAAGGGGTTCCAAATGAAGAATTTCTTGTGTAAGGTTGTCACCGGGGATTAAAAATGGGTTCACTGGGACATCCCTGTACGCAAGCGATCCTGGTTCGACCCAGACTAGCCATCAATATCCACTGCAAAGCAGGATATCCATGGGAAAAAGGTGCTGGTGCGTGTGTGTGGTGGGATATGCATGGAGTGCTGTACTTCGAACTGTTGAAACCGGGCAAAACAATCACTGCACAACGATATAGCGATAAGTTGATGAAACTGTACGCTGCAATCGAGCAAACACGCCCATGGACAGGTAACCTCCCCCCATTCATTCTGTTACACGATAATGCCAGACCACATGTCTGTGCCACCACGAAATCAACCGTTGAACAGTTATAGTGGGAGGTTTTACTGCACCCAGCTTACTCCCCGGACATTGCAACTTCAGACTTTCATCTGTGTCGTTCTATGCAACATGCCCTAGCCCAACAGTGTTTCACCACAGTTCCAGAGGTGGAAAATTTCGTCACTGCGTTCTTCAGTTAAAAACCCGAATCCTTCCATTACAATCACAGGGGCATTCATTCGTTGTCTGAAAACTGGCAATAGGTCATTGATGCTAACGGCTAATATTTCGTCGAATAAAAAAAAAATGTGTACTGGATTCCTTACAATTCCTATCTCCTCTCTCCTTAAAACGGCGGAAACTTTTTCACACCCCTAATACAATCAGAAGTACGGAGAGAAAAAGCATTTCTTCTGCAGTAAGGTTGCCACACGATAATGAGAATATCAATAGGAAAATTTTAGAATCAAAATCGAAACGGAGTCTAAACATTTTTGGAAATGATGATTGTCACAGATCTCGGCTCCTGGCTAGTATACTGCACTCAGTAGACTAAACATTGAATATAGGGGTGATGGGCAGCTGACATGAACATACCCCGCGCAGAGTGGAACAGACACAAACCGAACTCAGGCAATACATAAACGGACAGCCGGGTTTCCCAAAGTGTATCGTAATCGAAGAACATGGGTAAATGTGGTTATCTGAGCATCCTTGATCACGGACGCATTGTCTACGCAAGATAGGTGGGGGCATTTTATTGCTCAAGTGGTAAGAACCGTAGGGTCCCCGATGGCTACAGCATCAAGGGAGGACCGCGAGTGTACAGTTGACGGAGGTACCGGGTCCAAGAGTGCAAGCGGTAGTTGACCACACGCCATCGATGACCGGGGTCAACGTAGACTATCCAAGCTCGTATAGACCGAATACTTGGCAACGACGGCGCAAATCATAGCTAGGTCAAAAGTCGGATGTCCAAGCAGCATCAGCGAGTGAACGGTGCTGCTCACGCTGCATACCACGGGCAATGAGATCCGACGCCCTGTTCAAGTGGCAGTGTTGGTTGCTGGTCATCAGACGTTATGCGTCGCCTGGTGCGGGCAATATCAAAACAAGACGTCTACAGAGTGGCGCCGCGTCGTGGAGTCCGATGAATGCCGTTTTCAGCTGTACCGAACTGACGGGATGGTGCGGGTGTGGCGTCGACAGTATCTGCCTATGGACACATCGTGCCAGGTGGGCCCTGTTCAAGGTATCTGCGGCACTGTGGTGGTTTGGAAAGCCTTCCCGTGGGATACATTAGGTCATGTGTATGTCTAGAGAGGTTCGTAACCGCTGCACTCTATCAGCATGTTATGGCTGATCACCCACACGCTTTCGTGGCTTTCGCCTGTCCTGCGGCAGATGGTCTGTTTAATCAGAACAATGCGACGCCCCACTGCGTCGCAACCACCCAGGCATGGCCCGAGGAACACTCACCTGAGTTTGAAACAATCCAGTGGTCGCCAAGATCTCCGGATTTGAACCCTGTTGAAGCTGTCGGGGACGCCATGGAGCGGAACATCACATCCATTGATCCTGTACCGACGTTTCGGGAGAAGTTGTGAACAATGCTGCAACAGCCATAACTGGCATTACCATCCGGCTACCCTCCGGCATCTGGTGGGGTCCATGCCTCTACGTGTACAGGCTGTTATTCATGCTAGAGGAGGACCAACGCCCAATTAACTACTATACTGTGTAAACTAATTGGGACAAAGTAAAAAATCACTCTTTTTTCCAAAAACTATGCCTTTATATCATTCAATGCCTTGATATACACTGATGAATACCTGTATTAGTATGAAGTATGTCTTCCTTCAGCAGAAATGACCTCTTGAATTCGTTTTGGCATTGACTCCACTAATTGAGTGCACATATTTTTGATCTCTTAAGCGTGGAACCACACTTTTATAGCATTCGTTATCAGGCGTTCTTTGGTTGTACAGTAAATTTTCCCTAAACATCTCTCCAAAATATTCCACAAGTTTTCTATGGGATTTAAGTCAGGTGAATTTCCAGGCCAATCAAGCAAATTAATTCGATTTTCCAGCTATTGACCAATTTCGAATTGTGACATGGGGCCAAGTCATGTTGAAACGTCCCGTAAAAAGTTCGCAAGAATATAAAAATCTTATGTTGTAATATTTCTACGTACTTGGCTGAATTCATCATACCTTGAACAGGAACTAAGCTTCCAGTGCCATTTGATGTGAAAAAACCCCAAAACATCTGTTTCAGAGGGTGTTTTACAGTTAGTTTGACATGCTCAGGTCTTAAGGGTTCGCAGTTGCTTCGTCTAACGACATTTGCTTGGTAACCCTGCACAAATAAATGAGTTTCATCACTGAAAATTACCTTTTCCCAGTCGTCAGCAGTCCATGATTTATAGTTTTTGGCCCGTGATAAACGTTTTATCTTCTTTTTCGCATTCAAATATTGTTTTTTCTTTGTTCTTCTTGCCTTCCGGCCAACTTCCAGAAGCCTACGGCGTACAGTTGAATCACGAACATCACAACCACTAGCCAATAAATCTCGTTGAAGATGGGTGCTTGTTTTTCGTTTTCTTCCACATTTACCTCTCCTTTTTGCAGACGATGATCCAGATGCATTATACCGCGTAAGCAGTCTTGATACACTTGATTTGCCTACACCAACTGCAGAAGCGATATCTCTCACTGTCATAGAAATGTGATCCTTCAGAGCAATTATATTTGCACGCTTCCTTGGGGAAATATCATTTTTCAATATACGAAAGGAACACGTACTCACAGAGAGCAAAACTAACATCCACCTGTCACACACGAAAGCTCACAACTGAAGTCGAAGTGCCCATTTACTGTTTAAAACCGGTCAAACCACATACTTACTATCAAGTTCTAACAGTCACACCACCTCACAGCTGATAAAACCGGATTATGTGGGTTTCCGACATCAACTGGCGATCACATTACAATTCTGAGAATAAAATAGCTTGTCTCAATTAATTTCCACGGTACAGTATATTCGAACACTTTTTTTCTGACAATAACAAGAAGTTTTGTTATAAAATTGTTATCTAATTCTTGCTCGTTAGAACACTACAATGATTATTTTCACCCTTTTTGTTATAAAAGAAATTCTTAGTGGGTTTGAATAGCATCACAAAGCTGTCAATCTATGAATTTGGTTGGCGTTGTACTGATGCTTTTAGTAAAATAAATCAGCTAAGGAAGCTTCCCTTTTTCGGGTGATGCGAACTTTGAATTATCCATTAATTTCATACATAATTTATGTTTCTCCTTTTACAGCAAATGCTTCAGGTTATTAAGAATCTTAAAACTTTGTGACAGAGCTCATTCTGTTCAGAATAATTCTAATTAAACATTTCGAAATCACCTTTTTAGCTGTAAGAACTTTTAATATTGTCACCTACTCATCGCCATTTTGCTTTATGAAGACGTCCTCTTTCTCTAGAAATACATAAATTTTAAATCCTGCGGCATATTTTTTGCCAGTAAAATTTTAGATAGGAACAGAACATATCATCACATAATAGTAGTTCTTCAAGCTTTCAAAAGTTACTGACTTTGATATCAATTTTTCTTTTTACAATGTTGCCTTGTTTCCTCAGAGGTGGAAGTTTGAAAATTGGCACCGTATTTCTTGCATGTGCCGGCTTAAGTTGAAATTTTATTCACATAGCTTCATATACATACACATAATCCAGCAACAAGTGTTGGGAAACTACTGGCCACCAGCTGGTAGTGAGGGCTCACTGCTGGCTAAAATCTGCCGCTCACGGCACGGTAGCGGTCCGTTGGTGGCAGCGCCATCAGTTGGCAGCCAGTGATGGCCTTGCATGATCGCCGTGAATCGCGAGGCCTCCAAGCAAGTGCCACTGGTGGCCCATAGCTGCTGGCAACATATGCAACCGCAGCACGAGGTGGAATTAACGGGACTGCGCATGCGCAGAAGCAGCATGTGTTGTGTCTCTCGTGGTACCAGTTAGTTGAAGATGACGCTATCGCCATCGTGTTATTTTCGTGGATGTTAAGAATAAAAAGCCCTATGTAGAGAGGCGATTTAATTTCGCAATGAAATGACACGTCGACGAAGATTACCGTCGGCAGAAAAATGCATAAAGAATTCTTAATTAATTGACTATTTTCTAAGAAATAATCAATTACTCTCGTGTATTTATAGAAACTCATTTCGTAGCGAAATTCCTGCACTAACACACAAAGAAACGAGAATACAGACAGGCATAAAATACCCCCACTCCATTCCCTTGAATAACAAGAAATAATTTATGTGTACTCTTTCGTTTAAACATACACTAAACCACTTCAAACAAAAATCCTGGAAAACCATTAAAAAAACGTTATGTTGGAAAAAAAAATAAGAATTATACGTGTACAAAATTTATCAATTATTTGAAAGAAAATAAAGAAATAAAGCAACGCTATGTAGATATAATGTACTCATCCATGGGTTGAATAATCAAGACTGGAGGAAGTCGCAGTTAAAAATAACGAGAAGTAAAATAAAATATCTTTCCTCTTTAAAAAAAATGTAGCTCCGGATCGCGGAAAGTTAAAAATGTAACAGAATCTATGTTAAAAATGTAACAGAATCTATGTTAAAAATGTAATAGAATGTGACATGAAAGGGTAAATATATGAATTAAACAACCGCCTTTCAAGACTACAAGTGCAGCGCAATACTTTGGAAAGCTCCTTTAAGTTGGTATACTCGTTGAAAATTAGGGAAGTTCCCTTAAAGTAAATAAAAACAATCGTTACGTTGAAAAAACAAATTTATGAGTTATATGAAACTGACATTTATGAAAATCACCTCGCAATATTGTAAAATTATGAAGAGAACTCTTAGTTTTCCATCGCGCTGGAAAGAGGCTCAGATTCAAGCGAAAACTCAAGCATGGCAAATCAGTGAAGTTGGCAGAGCGCTTGCGTCGCACGCTGAGTGTCGTTAGTTCGTTTCCAGCCAGATCCAAACGGGCGTTTTTCAGGACCAGTTGAGAAAATTTCCCCAGCGCATTGCTGTCGCGCGGAAGTTTTTTAAGGGGGAAAAATGTAGTTGTGCCTTTGGGAAATTGCGGTTGTCCTTTTTTTCTATGGCAACTATTAGGAAATTGGCGGACAAGATTTGGCAAGCCATCAGTTCGTCTGATCGCCGGCTGCCACTTCCGGGAAACTAGCGGACCACATTAGGCTAGCCATCATTCATGGCACGTGTTTGCAGAGTCGCTGAAGGGCCACTTGTGGCAGGTACTTCCTGTGATTGATAACTGATGGCCCTGTTCTGGCATATGACAACTGATGGGGTGTCAGCTTTTGGCCAGCTGCTTGCCCATGTGGTGGCCGGCGGAACATTTTATTGACTGTTGGAAGCAACATAGTTGTGAGCCACTGCTGGCAGCCAGTGTTGGTTTGAGGGCTGGCCCAGTAACACTGATTTTGTTGGGAACTAATGTGAGTATCAGTACATGTCATATCTCTGAGATTCCAAGGAAGTTCATCAGTCATATTAAGGTTACTGATAACGTTAGATTTTACTTACTGTTGATGTATGAAACGTCTCCATTTTAACTCTTCGTGGAACGCAACTGGAACTTCACAGGCATCCATCACACGTCTCACACAAGATCTTTCCTGCCTTATTCTCATCTTTTTCTATAATAGGAATTTTTCAATCTAGTTCTATCATAATTTTATTGGCCTTTCTGTACCTCCCCTTCTCGTCACCTGTACTGAATAAATTCTCTTAGTTAACACTTTACTACTTACTCATTCTTTCAATGTAACCAAACCGCCTCAGAATACACTACCCGACATGCTATACGATGAAGAAATGCGCGAAATGAGTAGGAAACTTACTACGTATGCAGACAAGTAGGTACGAATAAAGTGATTTAATTTGCGATGGGATTGCATGAATACAACAAACTAAAAGACAGTATAATATAGCCTGAATTAGTAGGTTGCATGACCGTCATGCAGAGCTAGACATTCAGCAAACCACCGTGTCATCGAATGGGACATTTCTCAGCATCGGCAGGTATATCTGACCAAACGTTAATGGCCTGTATCCACGATTCTTCGTCATTGGGAGAGGGTCATGCTGAGGAGTTTAACCATCTGCCTATGACGTCACTCAGATTCTCTATTTGGGAGAAATCAGGAGCAAGAAGCACCTGAACACTTTAAAGTCACTGTCTGTTGATGTTGGCAGTGTGCGAGAAACTGGGTATTAGAAAAGAAATGGAGTTAACGGCAACAAAACAGGTCACAGCACCTCATCGTGCTGTCATAGTACCAATTATGCGTACGGGTGGTGAACGGATGTTTAAACTGATAGTACACTCCAATCCATGGCAGCCGACTGAGAAGATGTACGGTGGTCACGGATGGCAACTAGATGTGCCGAGTGGCCATGTCGTTTCAAGGCTCTCAGTCAGAGATTTTCGGTGATGAAACAGAAGCGAGACTCGTCGATGAATACGGCATTGTTCCTTTCGTCCAGTCAGGCAAATCTGGTACAGCACGAATGCAGCCTTGCGGGACAAGATGCTGCTGCGAGTGGCAGTCGTCAAAATATTTGGCCAGAAAGCAAGCCTGTCTCAACCAATATGCGATCCACAGTTCCGCTCAGATGAAGCTTATAGTCAGCTTGGGGTGGTCCAAAGTAGTCAAATATTGTCTGCTATGGATCGTGGCTCTGCGACGGCTTGCCGTCGAATGCGACGATCGAGGCTTTCGGACGTCCGCTTACATGTACTAATCACACTTCGCCACATTCGGCCGACAGTTGCTACATCCTGATTCGTTTCTGCAGCTATGCGAAGGAAGAACCAACCAGCTAAACGTAGTCTTATGATAAAGCCTCTGGTAAACGTGTCCGTGTGGTGATAGGATTAACCATGATGTTGCGTAGCTATGTGCTCTGCCTACACGGGCTTTATCCACCGAGGTCACTCCGAAGCAATGGTCCACACGCCCAAGTGAGGATGACAAAGCTTAGCTAACCGAGCTGTTTTGATTCGCTGTCTCTCTTACCTGCAGTCATTGCCCAACTGTTGATACATACGCACCGATTCGTAAGATGTTCTGATAAATTATTCCTGGTGAGACATTTTCTATGTTTATCAGTATATTTGTCCTTATCCTACGACCAAAACTTTGCTTCACCTTGCCACCTGCAGTGCATCTTTGTTCCTCACATGATCAGAACGCGTCTTGCCACGCAAACGACTCCTGTGTCTCTTTTGAAGCTTCCATTTTCACTACCATACATCTGAGCCTCCATAGCCGAATCGCGGCGACAGTGGACGTACGTCACAGATTTAATTTGGTCCTGCAGACGAAATCGATATCCCCAGAACCATATAAAATCTTATTGCAGACTCCCGATCACGGATGCAGGTTTTCCGTCTTTCAAAATTTCCGAAAACGGAAGTTAGACGAGTGAAGATTTATCCCGTAATCTTACTTTTTTTCTCGCCGTGTTCCCTGTTTGTTACAAGAGAAGATTTTCCGGTATTGTTGTTAAATATCATTTTATTGCATAAATGTTGGTGTTTCAGTTTGAAAGTGGAGGTAACAATTTTCTAAATCGGAAGCTGAAAGCATTGTAATCTCAAATACATTTCCTCGCGATGTTCCCTCTGCCCTGTACGGCTGTTAAATATCATTTTATTAGATAAATATTTGTAAATTTTCGAAAAACGAAAGTTGAACGCAGAGAAAATTTCTCCCGTTATCGTAAAATAGAGGGAAAAACTTTCGAAAACTGAAGCTAAAGGCAGAGAAGATTTCCTGTGCTTCTTCCTGCACAGTATTATTGTTTAATCATCATTTAATTATATAACTGTTTGTATTTTAGATTGAAAACAGAGAGAGATATTCCGAAAACGGAAGTAGGACGGAGCGAAGATTTCTCTTGTGATCGTAGTTTCCTTCTATGGATGCCTCTGGGATTTATTGTTGTTAAATACAATTTTATTCCATAAATCTTTATGTTTCAGTTTGAAAATGGTGGCAACATTCCAGGTACAGAGAGCCAGCGTGCAAATGCTGTCGTACCAAGGTTCGACTTCTTTTTAGGTTGAAGAAATATAAGGTTGTCAGTTCTCGCCCCCCTTTTTTTTAAATTCCTACCTGTGCAAATTTGTATTGCTGTTCGGATCTAGTAGTTATTTTGCTTAGCCACCACTAGTTTAATATTTTGTGGTACCATGTTATCCGCCACAGACTGACCAGAAACTTTCTGCTGCGCGGATCTGAGTAGTAACAATTACACTTTCATGCACAGCGAATTCCTCCTAAAGCATCTATCAAGTTCAACGCTGAATTCATTCGCGTACTGATTTTACCATCTAAACTGCATTATCTGTACAATCAAAAACTGATTAACAGGAAGTTAACTTATTTTTAAAGCAATACAGTATATAATAAAATGCTCGTCTCCACTGCTGAAGATACGTCGAAAATAGTAAAACGGTTTTGTTTGGAAATATTAAAACGTATTGTTTCGGTGTCAGCGGGTGCTTTGTAAGCGATTCTTATCATCATACAGCAGGATTAATATAAATAACAAAACTTGCATTCTAGCTACTGCCGTAGTTGTTATTTCATTACTATAATGCATTGATTGAATTATTAATAAATATCATAATTTAACATTTATTATATCAGTTTGGTTATTCAAAACAACAACTGATGTCGATGTACAAGTTTTGCCAGCATTATTTTTTTTGTGGGGAATCATCAAAATCTGAGTCACAAAAGAAAGTAAATTCATTTTCATAGTTGAAAAGATTGATATAATGCTTAATCACAGAAACAGATTGCTGAATTATTTTTCTTGAGTAAATACCTCATGAGAATTTTAGAACTTTAAACACCAGAGATGGTGAGCAAGTAAATGTCAAGACATGGAAGAATAAATAAATGCCGAAACAATTATTATATTCTAAAATATTCTGTTGTTATATAACTATGCATTTGTTTAGATGGGGTACTTAAAATAAATATACACAGTTTCTGCTTTTGTTCTTCTACGACACTGTGAAATTTAAGTAACAAAGTGAATTTGTCCTCATAATGGGTACAGAATACAATCAAGCTCCTTTATGCCCTAATAAATACAGGAGATAGATATTTACATCATCATCATCATCATCAACAACCATTATCAATCCACTGCTGGATGAAGGTCTCCGCAAGTTTCTTTCCCAATTGTCTGTCTTGGGTTAGTCTCCTTCATGTCACTCCAGCATACTTTCGAATTTCATCCTTCCATCTCCCATGGGGTCTTCTTCCGGGTCTTTTCCTGTCCCTCATAATCCAGTCTAAGATTTCATTTGTCCATCGGTGGTCCGTTCTTCTCGCAACATGTCCAGCCCATTGCCATTTCAGTGATTTCACTCTGTGATCATGATGTCCTCCACTTCGGTCGTTTTCCTCATCCTCAAGTTCCTCTTCTTATCTTTCTTGGTTACATCAAGCATGCATCTCTCCAAGCTTCATTTAGTTGTCTGCAGTCTTTGTATGTCTTTTTAGGTAAGGTCTCTGCTCCATACGTATGCACTGACAGGATGCATTGATTAAGCAAGTTTCTTTGAGGCATAATGACATACTGCTCTTAAAAATTGTACGGTTTCTTCCAAAAGCTCTCCATCCAAATTGTATACGCCGATTAATTTCTTCATCAATCTGACCCTCACTGAATATCTGGTACCCAATATAAATGTAGCAATCGGTTGTCTTAAAAGCTTTTCTCCATCAATCGATAAATCTTCGTTTCTTGTAAAAGCATTGTACATTACTTTTGTCTTCTGAAAGTTCATTTTTAATCTCACTTCTTTACTCTTGTCAGCAAGTTTTTGGATCATACTCTGCAGCTCTGAAGGAGTAGTTGCAAAGATGACTACGTCATCAGCAAAACGAAGATGAGTTAAGTAATCTCCATTAATCTTTATCCCTTTGTTTTCCCAGTTCAATGATTGAAAGACATTTTGCAATGGGGCATTAAAGAGCTTCGGAGATATGGTGTCACCTTGTCTCACTCCCTTTCCAATTTTTAAGTGTGTTGTATTTTCAAACAGCCGAATCTTTGCACTTGCATTTTCATAGATGTTATTAATAATATTAATGTATGCATCTTCAATACCGCAGGATTTTAGAGCCATTGTAACTGCTGATGGTTTCACCGAATCAAAGGCTTTTTCATAGTCAGTAAAAGCCATGCATAATGGGAGTTCATATTCTTTTGCTCTTTCAATTAGTTCTCTCAGTACATGGATATGATATATAGTGCTGTAGCCACACCAGAATCCAGTTTGCTCTCTTGGTTGGGCCATGTCTAGTGTTACCTTCAAGCGATGTGAAAGAACCTTAGTGAAGATTTTATAAACCACTGAAAGGAGGCTGATGGGCCTGTAGTTCCCGAGATCCTCAACGTCACCTTTTTTATGGAGCAATATCATTGCATTCTACCATTGTTCCAATCCTCAGGAATCTTCCCTTCATTAAGACAACTGGTGAAAACTTGGGCGAGTGTGGTTTCATATTCTCCCCTTGCTTCTTGTATAGTGTCCACGGTAATTCCATCTTCTCCTGGAGCTCTTCCCCGCTTCATGTTCTTAATTGCATATGTAACTTCTGCAGGCAAGATTGGAGGGACGTTGACACTGGTACCTGTTGTAATGTCTGGAATAGATGTATCATCCCTTTCGAATTGTTTTGAATTTCGCTTCTATTCTTGTTACAGTACCATCTTCTTTTCTCAGAGCCATAATCTGTTTTCTTCCCTTACTGAGATGTCCTTTCACTCTCTTCAGATTCTGGTTGTTTTCAATTGCTTTCCTCACTAGTTCGCAGTTGAATTTCTTTATGTCTTCAGTGATAACTTTTCGCACTGTCTTGCATAGCTCTATATATTCCACGTTGAAAGTTATGTCTTTATTTGTCCTCTTCTTCCTTCTCTTTTGCATCAACATTTTCGTTTTTTCTGAAATTTTCTTCATATGTAACTTGTTCTTTGTACCACCTATTTTTGTTGCTGTTTCCATAAGAGCCTTGGTGAATTCTCTGTTAACTTCAGAAATATCCACTTCTTCGGTCTTTAGGCCTTCTAAAGCAGAGAATCTGTTCCTCAGTTCCAACTTGAAGGTATTATGGTGTTTTTTAAGGTTGGTTATGTCAATACATTTTGTTTGTCTTATGAGCTTGCCACGTTCGAGTTTAGTGTTGAGGTGCATCTTACAACTCACCAATCTATAGTCACCAACTGTGTTGAACTTATTTAGCACACTGCAGTCTTCGATGACGAATTTTTTGTTACACATAATAAAATCAATTTCACTTGTCGTCCCATATCCTGTGTGGCTTTTTCTTGAAAAAGTAGTTCATGATGAAAAACCATTCTTGTTACAGTAATTGCTTCTGCAAATTGTACCTGAGTATCTCCACGTTGATTTCTATTCCCGTAACCGAATTTATCAACCAAAGTTTCATTCTGTGGCCGTTGCTCTACTTTTGCATTGAAATCTCCCATAATGATCTTCAAGTGCTGTTTGCCTTTGTTATTTAGATTCCGATTTTTTCGTAAAATTCTGTAATTTCTTCTTCAGGATGACTTGTGGTGGGTGCATAAGCTTGAATAGTCTGGGACTGGTATCTTCTCGAGAGTTGGATAACGAGTCGTGCAGCTGTGTCAGAGGAACTTTCAACTTCTACAACTTTATCCTTCAGTTTCTTGTTTATTATAAATCCAACACCACTAGTTCTGCCAGTATCTGTCCCACGATAGTAGAGGAGATGTCCACTTTTCAGTTCAATGAGATCTGCTCCTTCTCTCCTTACCTCACTTCTCCCGACGATGTCCCACCTAATCCTTTGTAGTTCCTCTTCCAATTCGAGAAGCCTTGAATCAGAAGATAGGGAGCGTCCATTATACGTAGCCAAGGTCAGCATCAGATGGCAGCCTAGTCCGGTCCTCCGGTGATTCTTAGCACCCTCTGCCTTCATGTCGCACTGGCCGCTGCCTTGGCCAGGTACATTCCAGCTGCCGGAGACTGAGGGCCAATATTTACGTTGTGGAGTCATTTTGGAGAGGTTTGGCCAAAATGAATACAGGAGAAAGATATTTATCTACACTGCTGGCCACCCAAAATGCAGCACCACGAAGGAAGCATCCGATTGGCCTGAAATTCTCTGCGTGCGTCACCCGCGTGAGGACATGCAAACGATTAGCATTGCAGGGCATATGCAGATCATGTGCGCCCGGCACGCCACCGAGAAGCACTATAAGAAGGGTGCATAGAAGGCGGGGTGTAAATAGTGGAAGTGTGTTGTGCTGCCGGACCTGTGCGTGGGAAGCTTCCTGATGCCTCGTCGCAGAATACGACAGTCATTCCAGCACGTGTCGGAGTTCGATAGAGGACGAATAGTGGTTTATCGCGACAGTGGTTCATCGTACCGAGACATCGGCGCCCGTGTGGGACGACATCCAGCCACAGTGAAGCGAGTATGAGTTTGGTAGGTGCATGAGGGACGGACGGACCGACGCGAGCGATTGCCGCAGCCGCGGCACACCACCGAACGAGAGGACCGGCTTGTTGTGCGGCGGGCATTGGCGGCTTGCACCGCCACATCACGAACGTTAGCGCAGGAATTAGGGTGTGTTGCGCAACAACCTGTGTTAGCACGTACCGTTCGACGTCGTCTGCACAAGCGGGGACTTGTCGCACTGCCCCCATTGCTCCGATTACCATTGACGTTAAACCACTGGCGAGTGAGGCGGTAGTGGGCCGTTGAACACCGCACCGTAGTCCTGGTGCGGCGTTGAACCGTGGTGTTGCAGGCAGAAGCGAGATTTGTCTTCTCCGAAGAATCTGGCTTCTACCTGCAACACGACAATGGTCAGATCCGCGTGTGGCGGCATCGCGGCGAGAGACTGTATGGCGCCTGCATTATCATCGCCACACCTGTCCGTCGCCTCGCGTTATGGTTTGGGGCGCAATTGGATATGACACCCGCATCCCTCTGGTACGCATCGCCGGTACACTCAACAGCCACCGCAACATCTCCGGCGTTCTGGAGCCTGTATTTCTTCCTTACCTGCAGGACCTGCCAGCGGCCACGTTTCAACAGGATAATGAGCGCCCGCACGTGGCACGCATCGTGCAACAATTTTTCACTGTCCACCGGGTGTCTCGATCACGTCTAATCGCTGATTGGCAACCGAGTGGCCGGGCAAGCACCACCCAGGGCTATGCCTGATGAACTGTGGCAACGTGTGGAAGCAGCCTGGACCGACATACCCCAAGCCCACATCCAAAGCCTCTTTCTTTCGATGCCGCGGCGTGTAGCGGCCGTTATTGCCAGTCATGAGGGCCACACGAGCAATTGATGTCTGCGTGTTCCGCAAGTCGCACGGGCCTGTAAGCTCAATCGTTTCATCTTTGTATCTGTGGTTATGTGTCCAGTAAATCTGGCTTTGCTATCTTGTGTCCTTCTTGATGTTGCATTTTGGGTGGCCAGCAGTGTATAATATAATAAATTAATGAACATTCTTTTTAAGTGTTTTTTTTTCCGTGTTTTACCACGGTTTTCTTTCCGAGTTTCTCACAACCATCAAGAAATGAAAAAAAAACAACAACATTACAATTGATTACAACTGTGAAAATCTCTGTTAGAAGTATTTAAAATTAGCAAAACATTGCATCTGAAAAAGATAGACAATCCCATATAAGCAGAATCATAAAGAAGCAGAACCTATGTGCTTACCTTTGCATTTTACGTACTGACATTATGATATTTCATGAATTACCTCATGAAAATTCATAATGTGAGTACACATGGTGCAAGCACTAGCAACAATAAAAAACTAAAATATGAATCATTTCAGGAGGACAGCAAACCATTTCTTGTGCATGTGCTTCAGTTCGTTTACTTTCAATAGGATTGTTTTGGGCAAGACCATAATTAAATGTTTGACTAATTTTGTTAAGTATTGTATGGAGCTAAAATATCATCAAACCTGTGACATTATAAAATATCACCGAATCAGCTCTTTATCAGCGTGTATTTTAACAAAATTGACTAGCCAGTGCCATAGGTGCTTACATTACACTAATTCTGCACACTAATACAGAAAAAACAAATAAAACTCATACTGGTAGAATACATGTCCAGACGAAAAACCTTTACGAAATACACAAACTCACTCACCTGTTCTAACTCTCTACCACATTCAATCCGATCTTGCATTCAGTACTAACAATTCCTCTTTCAAAACCAATAGTTTTGGGTTTTACCTTATTTGTACTTTGTTTGAATTTTACAAAAAGTTTGTAAACCCAAGACAACACACTCTGCAACTCATTTTCCCCCTCTGCCAACAGAGCTGCGTCATCAACATAGAGCAACCTGCATATATGAGAATTAACAAGACATAAACCAGTATCGTTTGTTTTAGCATCGTGTATGTATGCATCTATGAATATATTGAACAGCCATGGTGACATTACACAGCCTTGTATGACTCCTGCAGAAATACAAAATCATTTCGATAAAATACCATTCACGCGTACTGAGATTTACAGGTGACGTACTGAGATGTACAGGTGACGCACATGCCAAAAAACATCAAGTAGCAGTGAAAAACCCTTATCGGAGTAGTTTAATTGGGAAAACATTCGGCACGGGAGAAAAAAGATGCAGGTTTGAGCTTCGTCACCCCCAAAACGTTCTTTCGCCACACTGGTGCCCGATTGTGGAAATGAATCCACTGGCCGTTGGTTTCTTCCAAAAATAATTCCACACATCATCTGGAATTAATTAAAATTCCTTCTTCGCTTCGAAAAATGTGTGATGATTCTTCCACACATCATCTGGAATTAGTTAGAATTCCTTCTTATACATACAGTTATTTCCATTAGCATGGTTTGCGGCTGATCCGAAACTTGAGATTTCGTGCTCCCGCCTTTTTCAAAGGGAAAGGTTGAAAAAAATGTGACGTACTACGGAAGTGAAGCAAATGTCAAGATGGAAAAGTTGCAGCGATAATTCCGTTGGTGTAGCTAAATTAAGCTCTCTGCTCCGGAACAGAAGAATGCGGATTCGATCTCAAAACCGGCAAATTTGTGTTTGCACAGTACACGGGTTCTACTACCAGCACAAATAGCTTTAGCACATTTAATTAATTCCCTGTTATACCATAATTATTCATTACCCTCCATATGGCTTGAAGAGCTACTACGAGGTGATTGCAAGTTATGAAGTTTTCAGTAACTTTACATGACCATTTCAGCTATTATATTAATCAAACTCACAGACGAACTAGTTGGATAAACAGCAATGATTTCATTTGGAAGGCTTGACCTATACTTTGCTTCAACGGTCGATAGTAATTACTGTTCTGTTAGTGATGCACGCAAATCTTGGACGAAATGCCACATAATAACGCTTTGCCGATTCATTTAAACAAGATTAAACACCGGAAGAATATAGGAAGAATATTCTTTACTTTTGAAACTATTTCGATGTAGGCATTCCTTTCACTACTTCTGTTCAGATTGCAATAAACTACTGCGCGAGCCGGAGTTAATATTAAATGAGCAGGAAAGGCGATAAGATCTCGAGGTCAATTTTCATTTAATTTATCACCGGGGTCACTCCTAATTAAGCAGGCTATTTACATTTACCCTGCTTAATGTCGTCGGTTAGCGAGATGAATAAAGATGAGTTTCCGTCTTCGGAGTAAATGTCCTATTGGTGTAAAGCCAGCACACAACACAGAACGGTCGCCGGCTGAGTTGGATGAATGGCCCGTGGTGGGAGCTGAGAAACCGTATTAGAATTGAAGCCTCGCAGTAATTGATGGAGCCAATTAGATTCTGTACCTTCTCGCGAGCTTCTGAATGCTTTCCCTCCCCTACGACATTTGTTTATCTTCCATATCGCTTTTCAGTCTCTAAAATGAAATGTTTAGTCGCAAGAATGCACGAATTATTGCTACAGCATTCGCGAATTTCGAACGTTGACAACTGTCGTCTACTTATAAGACGAATATTTATTCGTCTCTAGTTCCGAGATTTCGTAGATATTTCCAAAACGTGTGAATAAGTAATTTACGTTTTTCACACTTCATCACAAGCATAACGTGTAAGCGTTCTTGTTCTTTACCAGTTGGATCATTTTTGAGGACTCCATATCGATGAAGTAAAATTGGGTAATATATCAAATTGGGGTATCTATTTACCAGAGGTTAATTCAAATACGTCTGTGTAATTTATAATTTCAGCATCTCGCACAAGAAGCAAAGCAATTCGTGCCCGTTCTGTTTTCCCACCGTGTTTCACGGTTTTCTGTGTAGCCATCTTCTCAGAAGACTTGAAAATTACACCACTGTTGAGCGGGAATAGTAACCACACTCCCGATTTTTTTCAAGCATGGCTAGTGAATCTTCAGACAAGTTTTTAGAAATCAGGAGAAACTTTAGCTTTGCGCCACTCGCAGCATCCCTTCTCCGTTCATGACATCGACGATCGTTAAAATCCCGGAACGTATCCAGGTCATGAATCGCCATTTTTTTTCAGACAAATCACAAAAAATTAAGTAATAATAAATCTTCTCAAGTACGTGGCAGACTGTGACATGTATCTTCAAACTTACCTTTCATTTTTGAGTTCCTATTCTTATGTGTATTAGGTTATTCCTCCATTGTACTTCTTTCTGAACGGCACGTTAAAGCCTTGGTACTTTTAGCACGCCTTTGCGAAAAAGTACGTGCATATGTGTCATTTTGCAACAGTTGCACGTTCTGCCCCTCAAAGCAGATATGAGAAGACCTTGTAGTGTGGCAAAGTGTTTGATCTTACTGAAACAACAGGTATCTGTGCCGAAGTACTACCACAGCGTAGATGGTGAGGAATCAGGAGCGTATATAGGATTTTTTGTTGGAAGGGGGAACGGAAGTTTTTGTGGTGCATCAGGACCAAATAAAAGTTAATGAAAATTAGAAGAAAAGTTAAAGCATTATTTTCTAACGTAAATTAATGCATTTTTATTAAATTAAAGTATTTGTTCTAATGTAAGTTGCATTAAAAAAAAAACACTTTCGGGGCTCAAGGACCCTTGGGCCCACCTCTAAATACACCTCTATGCGTAATCGTACAGAATATATCCGCACTTGGCGGCCGTTTGGCTAGAGGGCAAGATGGTTTTCGTTGTCTCCATCCTGTGTCCCGCAAATTTACTTGGTTTTTTCCCGCTGGAGTCTCTAATGCTGCTGCACTTTTTGATCGCTTTTACGTTTCAAGTTCTTTGCGTTCTTTCCTTTTTTTGTTTCGCACGCTCCAACAGTTTCATCCGATCATCGCCCAGTTGTTCTACAATTCCATCTTCCTTCCTTTGGTGTCCCCCATACTAAAATTTCGGCCCTTGATGATTTTTGTCTGCATGATCCTATTTTTATTATTCAAGTCCATTCTGTTATTGCTCAATCGATCTCTCAGTTTCCATCCTCTGTTGACCCGGTGGGTCTGCGGCTCTCTACCAAACAATCCATTGTTGCTTATGCCAAGCGATATTCTTTTACTGTTCGCATTCAACGTCTAATGGGCATGGATTCCATTCTCGGCACTCTTCAGTTTACCTCGCCTTCCGATCCTAATTACGAGATCTTTCAGAACCGGCTTCATCATCGTCTTCAAACATTTGTTTCGTCTGCTATTAATCACTTGAAACTTTCTATTCTTCGCTTTCAAGATGATCCCTTGCAAAGTCTTAATTTTTTTTGTTTTTTTTATTGGAGATTTAACGACCACCGTGAGCAACTCAATGGGCTATAAGCAGTCGCCCACCCTTAATTTAGGGCCACTGCTTCCAGGGAAGGGAGAACGCCAGTGTCGAAAGACAAACAAAACACCCATGCTTCACCGGGATTCGAACCCGGACCCCCTTTCCGAGGAATGATTAGAAGCCATCACTTACACCACTGCGCCACCGGTGCGGCAGTCTTCGTTCCCTTGAGGAACATCGAGCTAAACGTAATACCGTCTCTCATCTTTCTTTACCGAATGGATCTACCACGACGGATCCCTTCTCATCTGCCAACTCACACATTCGTATGTCACTGAAGGCTTCCAAATTATTGTTCGACGCTACCAGCCGATACTGCGTCGCTTCTTCAAGATCTTCCCTGTTTGTTTGGTAGAGAGCCACAAGTTCCTTCATGTCACGTCTCATCGCATTGTGTTGCTATTTCCCCCGAGGAGATCCGTACCTCCGTTTACAGTCTTAATGACCGTTCCTCTCCTGGTGAAGATGGTCTTCCACTTTTTTTATAAGACTTTTCTTCCAGTTATTTTTTCGCTCCTAGTTGCTTGTTTCAATGCCGTATTTTCTTTCCCTTCATTTTAATCCCGTTCTCTCTCATTTAATCCATCCCGATCAGACTTACACTGTCTCATCTCTCTCGATCGCTTCTAACATCACTACCATTCCTAATATGTATTCTCTTGCTTCTCGGCTTTCCAAACCCCTCGCCATTTTCAATATTGACCAACGTCAAACTTTTAACTTGATTAATCACTCCTACCTCTTCGCAGTTCTTCAACACTCTGGCATCCCTCCCGCTTACTGTCTAGCGCTTTCTAATCTCTATTATAGATTTTTTTCTCCGTGTATGTACTTCCGCCTTTCTCACTTCCGCTTTTCTCTTTGCTAACGGGATTCGGCATGGCTGTCCCCTGTCGGGTCAACTTTTCGCTCTCTCATTTGAACCTTTGTTAATTCATCTGCGTTCCCGTCTCTTTTCTTCAGTTCCGCGTGAGAGAGGGCATTTGGCACTCTTCGTACAGCCTATCTTGAGTATACTGCTATCTCTGGTTCTGCTCTTAATATGAGAAAATGCACTGGATTGTGGGCCGAGACGTCGGCGTCCCGCGGCAACCGCCTTGGGGGACCCGCTGGTCGTCTACCGTCGTTAAGATCCTTGGGGTACACGTTGGAGAACCTGCAGCGGTTGCAGCAGCCATATGGATCCTCCTTGTTCATCAGATAAATCGCCGCCTTGCTCCTTATTGCTGTCTCAAGCAGTATTGGTCTTTCTTCAGCCGTGCTTACCTCCTCAACACTTTTCTTCAGCCTTGCTTACCTCCTCAACACTTTTCTTCAGCCGTGATTACCTCCTCAACACTTTTCTTCAGCCGTGCTTACCTCCTCAACACCTTTCTTCAGCCGTGCTTACCTCCTCAACACTTTTCTTCAGCCGTGCTTACCTCCTCAACACTTTTCCTCAGCCGTGCTTACCTCCTCAACACTTTTCTTCAGCCGTGCTTACTTCCTCAACACTTTTGTTCAGCCGTGCTTACCTTCTCAACACTTTTCTTAAGCCGTGCTTACCTCCTCAACACTTTTCTTCAAACGTGCTTACCTCCTCAACACTTTTCTTCAGCCGACGTTTTTTCATGCTTGGATAGCTCATCTGCCACCGCCGTTTCTGCTTTGCCATCTGCGACGCACCTTTACTAATTTTATCTGGAATGTGATTTACTGGGCGGCTCCACTCTCGTTCTTCCTATTTAATCTGGTGGTCTCTCTCATACTAATATTTCATTTAAGTTCAACGTATTTCACCTGTATAATTTTCTTCCGGATTTCTCTCTTCCGCTTTCTTCTGCTCATACCATTGTCGATACTCTGCTCCTTCCTCGTAGTCCCCACCTCACTGTCTCGCCTTCCCTCCGCATGGATCTCTTCCCCCTCGTTCCCGACCACTTTCCCGATGTTTACAGACCGGCCTTTAGCTTTTGGCGTTCTTCGTGTCCCAATCCCCTGCCCCTACCTCTACAAATGGTCTCCTGGCGGAGCCCTCTTTTTTTCTTCTACTACCCGCTCTTCTTCGTCTTTGTACTTGCACTTCTCCATTTGGTTCGCCAGTAGCGTTGTGCGAGTCTCACAACTCGTTGGTTCAAACCTTCGTTGGAAGTTGCTTTCTCAGATCTTTCCTCCCCTTCCTGATTCGCCTCTTCATCGTGCTTAGCTACGTTTGCTTCAGACTTGCATTCGCCGACTCTACCCTCTTCTTGCGGATCAACTTGGCCCCATCTCTCAACCCTCGGCGCCTCTCAGTCTACCGTATTTGGTGTATCTTAAATACCTTTCCTACCTGCCTCATCAAGTGACTGTCAAGCTCCTCTACCGACATTTTTTGACTTATTTTGTTGAACCATCGCCCATTCGCATTGTGCCTGTATCGGACGTTCCAGCTACATTGCTTGATTCTCATACTACGTTGGTTTCCCCGAAGGCCCGCGGCCGCCCCGGTTGCGCAGTGGGCTAAACAATGGATTCTGATCATTCGTCCGAACGGGGTCCGGGTTTGAACCCCGGTGAGTCATGGATGTTGTGTTTGTCTTACGGCACTGGATCTCTCCCTTCCCTGGAACCAGTGACCCTAAATTAGGGACGGGCGACTGCTTATAGCCCATTGAGTTGATCACGGTGGTCGTTAAACCTACAATCAAAACAAAAAAAAAAAAAAAAAAGGCCCGCAATATATATTGGTTGAACCTTCATCACCGTTTACTCACACCCCGGACTCTTCATTGCTTTCGTCATCTACCTTCTCCTTTATGTTATTTTTGTCGGCGACGTCCATCACGCTTATTTTATGTGTCTTATGCTACGGCCCTTATTCTCACTTTTGTTCTCCCTTCTTCAGAAAGTGTGTGTCCGTCTTCACACCATGGTCTTTATCACGTGTTACGTCATCATGATTCTTCTCCTCCCTCCCATAATTCAGTATGTTCCTTTCTGATTCTCCAAGCGAAGCTGACGATTTACCTTTACTATCACCGTAGCGTCGACCAGCCTTCTCTTCGTCCCCACCACACTACACGTCGCTTCCTCTGCCGCCTGTATCGACACTCTGTTGCTGCCATTCTTCAGATTGAATACGACACTGCACGTGCTGAAGATGCCACTCCTGTCTACCTGGACGTCTCACCTACCATGGTTTCGAGTCGTCGCCGACGTCATCGAGCTGCTATCTTAGGTTGCTGCCATAGTCTACTGCCTTCCCTTCTGCTGTCATCCCGTTGCAGCCGTTGTCTATAGAAGTCGTCGAGCTGCTGTCGTGACCTGCTCTCTTCTTGCCCTTGCGTCATTTATTCATGAGGTGCTCTCCCCTTCTTCGTCGCGTCTACGTTTCGCTGCCCATCTAAGAAACTTTTCAACATCACGTTCGTCAGCGACTCTACTGACGGCCTGCTTGCCCTATTCTTTTTTTTTTTTGATTGGAGGTTTAACGACCACCGTGAGCAACTCAATGGGCTATAAGTAGTCGCCCGTCCCTAATTTAGGGTCACTGGTTCCAGGGAAGGGAGAGAGCCAGTGCCGTAAGACAAACACAACATCCATGCCTCACCGGGATTCGAACCCGAACCCCTTACGGACAAATGATCAGAGGCCAGCGCCTTTGACCACTGCGCCACCGGGGCGGCTGCCCTATTCATCTCGCAAGCTTCCTGGGAGTGTCCTTGATCAGTAGACACTCCCAATTACTTCCATCCAAAAGAGAGAGTAATTATTTAATTGCAATAACGTGATAATTACTTAGTTGGAATAATGTAATTAAAATAATGCATTTCTAAAGCACTGAAAAACCGTTACGGATTACTAGCTATTTGCTAATATAATAACTTAATGTACTATGAGCATATAAATAAATTCCGTCATATTTTTCATCAGAAAAAAGGTCAGCCTGTATTCACAATAAAAAAAAAAAGGAAAAATGATTGAACACATCGAACACTTTTTCTTTTTCTTTTGTTTTGGGGTTTAAAGTCAAAATGATTATCTAAGACTAAAGAGGATCGTCCGTCCCTAATTTAGAGCCACTAGTTCCAAGTGAGAGATGAAGACAGCAACGTAGAACGATTGCACCAATCATGCCTCACCAGGAACTTTAGCCCAGGCCCAGCTCAGTGGCGACCAGAAACGCGCGCTTCTGACCACACAGGAATGAATATTTTAGTGTACTTGGAACATCATTTGAACTGTAAAAAAAGCTTGCTATTGTTAACTGTAATAATTATCAAACATTTGTCTGTATATTAAATCTCATAAATAAGGCTGCATAAGTTAATAAAATTGCCGATATAGAGAATGGATTACAAAAGAAAAGTTATTTTTCGATCATTCTTGTAAAAGCGCAAATAGGGGAACATATTCAAATATAAACTTCCTCCCTCTAGACAAAACTGCGCACTAGATAGAGATAACGCGCGCAAATTTCTATCCACGAAGAAAGCTATCTGTGCTTCTTATAGTCCGATTAAATTTACGTTTCTGAAAGTCCGATTGAAACATGCCTTTGCTTCTAAAAGTCAGACTGAATCATATTTTCGCTTCTAAGATTTCGATTGAATCATACCTCCCATTCTGAAATTCAGATGAAATCATATCTCGGCTTCTAAAAGTCCAACTGAACTGTTTAGTTGACTTTTTGAAGCAGACATCTGGTCGCAAATTGAAATAAATAGTTATTGTACCGAACTGGAAAACTGTTCATCACTAGGAGTGAAGTGTGAGTAAATACTTGTCATAGTGATACATATCAAAGGCAAAAACGATTTTTTTTTCTGTCGGCGTTTTAAAATCGGGGATGTTGTGTCACATAGAAGTATGTCTTTCACCAGCTAAAGTAAGAGTTTTGCTTTACTGAAAAGTAGAAAAATGTCCAGGAAATGTATTTGTTACTAGGAGAGAACAGACGTAAACGAAGTTTTCACATCCTACTTTTAGAAGCCCTGATAATCAGGGAAATAGAAGAAAAACGTATTAAACCCACCTAGCTGGAAGCTCCGTATTATTTAAATCACAACATCTAAGCAAAGTTTTGAATATAAAGAAAAACAATAGGTGCCCGAAACGTTTTTCGATTGCAATTTTAAGAGCACAGATATGAGGATAAAGAGAAATATGCAAGCAATAGAATTTTGTATTAAGAAAAACAAGAAAAATATACGTGAAATATCATATTTTCAATATTTGAAGCAATCCGCCGTAAAACGAATTTTTGGAAAACGAACTCATAGAGACAGATTAGCAAGGTAAACGGAACATATATTTCTGCCTCCTAGTAGACAAACTGTGCATGTTTTGGGAATAAAATGTGCAGAAAATATTCTCAATAGTAAAAACTATCAGTCAAAGGAAATAACTTTTTCGTTTTAACAGGACAAAGATCTAAGTAGGAAGTCACGTTTGTAAATTCCCTCTTATGCTCCCCCTCCCTCAAAAAAAAAAAAAAGAAAAAAAGCTGTGTGCATAAGTTTTCTGATAATTCGCTATACCACCTAGAAAAAAGTTCACAAATCTGACACATGGTTGCAGAGATATGGAGCTGATAGACGAATGGAAAGATGTAATGAAAGTAATAGCATGAGTTTCAATATGGTTTGCCTGACAAAGCTAAAAAGTGGCGTAGCAGTTTGCTAGACAGGAAGTGAAAAATCTTTTCTCTTTGGAAAATTCTTTAATCTATCTTCGAATCCTAGAACAATGACATATCAAGTAAGCCATGCATTCATCCTGTTTCTAACATGGTCATTTAATGTTTTATCTCAGGATCAGAGGCAGGTCTAAATATTACAGAGCCCTGAGCCAAGAAAATCAGAATTCCCAAAAAAACGTATTTGAATGTAAAAAAATTACTTCCAATTTGAATTATGTATTTAAATTACATGTTGATTTTATGTATAAACTTTTAACACGAAAAGAGTCAGCATATTCCCAAGAACAATCCTGTAGAAAGTTTAATACATGTATTATTTAAAACTGAGTAAAAAAATAAAAAATACAGACATTTTAAATAAAAAAATAAACATTTTGAAGGTCGTTTTTTCGCAAGTTTAATCTGCAACTGAAGTTTCATTTCGCCTTCATTTTTTATACAAATGGAATGACTGATTTTAACAAACTTATGAAACATTTACCTGCAAATTTTGCATTAAAATTTTAAACGTAAGCAACATTATTTTTATGGGCTGTTTTTAGATATATTGATGGTACATTGTAACTCGATTTAATAACTGAGAAAAAAAAGAGGAAATGATTAAACATAAATTAGTAAAATTACTAAAAGATTTTCCCTCTACTTTTCTTGTAGCAAAATCTTCTACTGTATCATCAAATACTGAAAATTTTAAATATATTGGATTGAAAAGAAAGTAATATCCGATGACGAGGTACCCGAAGTCGAAGCCCCGGCCACGGCGCACATTAGCCACTGAGTCAGTGCCGCACACCGGCATGACATCATCAGGTAGGTGTCTTAAGTCAGTGGCAATAAGCCGTCAGAAGGCGAAGAGCGTAAGCGCCACCAACATGGAAGTGGACAAGGAGCACATCCGCCATTGCATGCTGTTTGAGTTTGGTCGCGATAGCACCTCGCAAGTGCTGTATGCTCTAAGGAACATTACCAAGGTGTACCCCAATGCCATATCACGTCGTCAGTGCTGTCGTTGTTTCGAACGCTTTCGAGAGGGGAAGTTTGACCTCTCAGACCATCTCAAAGCCAGAAGACGAGCAACAGTAGATACAGACATACTCACGATCTTAGAGGATACTGACCCAGGCGTGACCATACGGGAGTCGGCCAAACAGCTCAGGGCTACCCACAAAAGCATTATCACGCACCTGCGTCAATTTGGGAAGGCTGAGGGGAGTTTTGGTACCCCATCAACTCACATTTGAGCAGAAAGCAAATTGCACGAGTGCATGCGTTTCCCTACTTGCACGTGACCAAGCTGAGCTGTCTTGGTCCGCATTTTGACAGGTTATGAGAAATGGGTCCTGTATGATCATATCAGCACCCGCAAACAGGATTGGAGCCAAAACAGGAATCCCTGCCGACCCCCAAAGCCGGCTTACACGCACGTGAGATCCTGTTGCCTATTTGATGGCATATGCGGGGTATCGTGTTTTTGAGCTGCTGCCGGACAACACCACTATCACCGCCGATGTGTAATGCCTTCAGTTTGATCACTCACGTCGAAACGACCAGCTCTGCTGAACTGCAGGAGCGTCCTCCTACATCACGATGTAGCGAGACCTCACACAGCACGGCTGACCTGTCAAAAGATCAGAGACCTGGCCTGAGAGTTGCTACCGCACCCAGCCCATTCCCCGGATATTAATTCAAGCCACTACCACCTTTTACGGTTGTTGCAGCATTCCCTGGACGAACAGCGGTTCACCAACCGGGACGATGTCGAACGCGCACTTACTGACGCATTTTCGTCCAATCCACCACAATTCAACAGGGATAGTATCCTACAGCTGCCTATAAGTTGGGAACAGAAACTACATTTTAGACTGATTTGTACTTGTATAGGGTTTTAGCACTTTTCTATTGCTTCGCTTTTACAGACATCGCTTTCTTTCTAACCCAATGTCTGTAATGTTTGAGGTAAATGAGAATGCTACAAATGCACTCCTTCTTTCCTGGGAACTAGATGTCCTCAAATGATGTAGAATGGTTTACAAATGAGAAATAAATTCGTTCTCCAGAGCCGTTACTGATGGGTATGCATTGATAAATCATTGGGATGACATCAATATTCGAAACAATTGAATCGATTCTTTATTTTCATAATAATATTGTAAAATATCCTCAACAGGGACAATTTAATCTATCACTGGCCTATCTATTAAAGTATGCCCAAATTTCGGAAAATGCAAACATTCTTGTTCGAATTCAGATTAACAATTCAACTAGTGCTGCGCGTTGCGGAACCTATTGTGTAACCAGTTCGCGCTCTTCCCCTGTCAACCACACTACCCTGAGGGTGGAGGGGTCTTGATCTTGTAGAAATCTGCTTTTTGGAGCAAATGATTTCGATTTCGGGCTTGCACCAGGTCACCCACAATTTTTTTAAAAGGCCTTGTAAAAACTCTCTGCTCCAGGCTCCAAGCCTCCCACTCTTACGTATCCTCGACTGTCAGCAATCTCTGTTAAATAAATGCCTCTCTCCTTTCTGTCTCTACCTTGAGTTCTGAGTTTGACCTTGCACAGAAGAAGTAACTTCGCTGGCTTACTGAACTCGCATTATCCATAATTCTTGCTGACTTGCCGGTCCTCCATGTTCAAAAGGAATTGATATTTTTAATAATTTAATAAATTGAAAATCACTAATACAATCATCATCAGCAGGAATTTCCACTACTAAGTGGTTTTCCTCGACCACGTAGTTCAGTCAGAGTCTTCCTCTACTTCTGTCTATCCAAAAGCCATCACTTCATCCAGTCCATTAATTTTTGAACTTGGTTTAATCTCCTCCATCCACATTCCCCTTGGTCTTCCTCTTCCTCTCTTTCCTGGAACCACCCAAACCATCAGAATTTTAGGAAGTCACACTGGTGACATTCTCCTTACATGGCCAAGCCATTGCGCATCTCAATAGTTTGATGGATGTCTACTTTAACACTCATAATATCTCGAATTTTTGTAATACGCACTTTTTCACATCTGGAGTTTCTTGCAGAATGCCTCTAAAAGTCCATCTCTGTAGCCAATAATCATTGTTGATGTCTTTTATTAAGTGTCTACGTCTCTGCACCATATAAAATGATGCTTTGTACAATCGCAGAAAAAATGTGTCTGTCTACTTTTGGAAGAACATTGCTGCCCCAAAAGAACAGGATTCAAAACAGAGATAGCTTTCCTGCCCTCCACAATTCTCCGTTCAATGTCATGATAACGTGTACAATCCTGATGTATTATGAATCCGAGGTATTTTAATTGCTCAACTGTTTTCAATGTAATATTATCAGTTATTTCAATGAAGTCTTTGGGATCATAGGACAAGTGCTCAGTTTTATTTTTGTTAATTGTAAGTCCGCAATGGTCATATTCAGACTAATACAATTATAATATTAAATAGCACTGGTATTATTTTACCCTATTTTATTTGTAAGAATACAGAATGCTGCTTCACTGGCTTTTTTTCTGTTTGTTTGGATGATAAGGTAAAATGGCTTTTGTCGGATGTATTCTCAAAATTTTGGGGCCCCTCAATATGCAGTGGACTAGACCATGGCCCGGTTGGCCCAATAGCAAACAAACCAGTCCCTGCTTAGATTATTCAAAAAATGTGGCTTTCGTTAGACACTGTTAATTGTATCAGCATTTGGAACACTATTCCCTTAGAACATCATTGTCAACATTTATTCCAAAGAAAATGTGCAACAGAGTTCATTCCGTTTCAAAGCGACCTGTCTAGTTCTTTTTTTTTCAATTAAAACAAAATCAGATTATCATTATGAATTATCTGGCTGCACAAGATTTATATTAAAAGCTTAGAAGTGAAATTCGCCACTCATCAGAAAAAAAAAAAAACATTTTCTTGTGCTTCTATAAAAGAAAGTCCTCATACTGCAGTGTCATGAGGTAACAAATGTATTTCAGAAAAGTAACCAGTAAAATTCGTCACTTTACATGAGGAATTGTTTTTACTTCCTTCAGCTATGACGTAAGGTGCCCGAGCTTAGACAATTCGGGCTGCCCTGCGGCAGAAGGCCCTTATTTTTTCTTTGAACCTCAATTTAAAGAAAGAAGAAGAGAGAAAGAAAACAGAAATAGAAATGGAAAAAGATAGCAACCCATTAAACATTGATTCTCTGCGCCTTTTTTTCTTGTTAAGGTCTTCAGGAGTTTTCTGAAGACTTTCTCTCTCTCTCTCTCTTCCAATTTCTCCAGATTTATAAAACGGTTGTTATTGAGTCTATTAGCGATAAGAGCTGCGCTATCTTGTGTAAGGTCCGCTTTGTCATCATTTTGAAAATCGCTTCCGCCACCAGCCTGATGCATGGATCAGATGTTCCGCAACTGTGCCATTACTTCTTTTCTAAGAGCACTCTACGAGCTACGTCATTTCTCCAAAACTTCTCTTCCTTATATATATATATATATTTTTCATGATGTCTTCTTAGCGTTGTTAAATTTCCTTTATACGTATGTTACAGTCACTCCAGACATATCAAAAATTTTGAAGACATGTCAGAATTAAAGATTTCTCGGAGAAGTTTTTAAAAGAAAAGCTTTCAGTGAACCTTCAGGGCACGGCAATCTCCTCCAGTTTAAGAGTGGAACTTTTGACTTGATATTTCTTCTTATAATTTTGAAACCTAAGCAGAAATTTAGGAACACTTCAAAGTTGACGCATAAGGCCGTGTTCGTAAAATACAATCCGGTTGCGGTTTCGTTTCATTAATGTTTTCAGGTTGTCCACGGATCGCAATGCAATTATATTTTCATCATCTGCAGAAAGCAGTTCATTCCGCACATGATACGGAAAACTCCCTTCGGGTACTTCACACCTCTACGAGTAGCACAAAAGTGAAACGCAATTTTTTTTTCTTTTAATATCTTAGAAAACTTTGCTGAATTTAACTAAGCTTCTTAATTCTCTGAATCAAGTTAATGAACAATATTTTACTTTGTTTATACAGGATGATTAGATTATACTTTAATTTGTAAAACAAAATGAACATCTGGTAAGAGTTTTTCTTACATATAGGAAAATGTTTTCTTTCTTTTTTTCGGTAAGAACAACATCAGCGAAATTCGGCTACTGTTACTTAGAAAAATCCATAACGTTTTGAGACAGACAAGTAGGAAAGGAAGTGGTTATGTTTCTACAAACTTCGTGTGTAACTGGTATGCGGCTTAACAAGACTGTAATTTACAATCTTGTACGCTGTAATAAATCCGAACAAAATTAATTCATGCATTGTTATCCAAATTTATTTAACCACTGGAGATTAAATAACGCTGTGAGTAGAGGCTTTTAACCATTGTTTTACTACACGTGCAAGTTTCTGTTTGGTAAATAATTACAGAAAGCGAATTTTTCCGAATGTCATTAGATACATTCTGCACGCACATTTTCCTCCATTATCTATGAACCTGCAGTATTTCGATTGTAGCAGCAATTGATGTAACATTCACTTTCACAGGAAAGTAAATCACATACGCTAGCGAGCAAGACCTCCCAGCTGGCCAGTATATTTGTTGACATGATTCGCGAAATACACTTCTGCTTTTAAATCAAGAGTATTTCTGGTATGAGCGGAAAGTGTTATTTGCTCTGAAGAAAGCGAATTTTCGGTAATAATAAATACCAGGAGTTTCAGGAGAATGTATGGTAACATGTAATTTATTCAGCGATTCATAACTCTTTTTTACTCTCCTGCAGGTATGTGGGATCACTTCAAAAGTAATTGGATTCGTTTCTTTGACCTTACTCGTCCTCGTGGAGGCAGTCGTAGCACTGGACTCCAGACAACTGGCGATGTTTCTATCGGTCGCTTATATGGTTTCATTACTGGGCTACCGACTAAGTCGTCATGTTCCCGACTTTTAGTTATTACGTTGTTGCAAAAGAAATGTCATGATATTGATGAAAACTTAAAACAACCAAAATACGGTGCTATACTAATTTTATTAATCAAAAGTTAGAACCCAGCATCAACCCAGTTTTGACAACGAGATATATTCTTTTGTATGCCATCGTGTAATAGAGTGTCGAGCTTCGGCATACGCACAAAATCATAGGATGCGGTTTCAACTGATGTTTAATTCCGAAATTGTTTGCCCCTGTAGAAGGGTGGCCAGGTGCTTGAAGAAATGACAGTCTCGGGCGAATAAGGTAGATAAGATAAGGTTTCTTTTGGGGGAAAAGGGTTCACGACCACCAGGAGCAACTCATTGGGCTATAAGAAGTTACCCGCTACAGATTTGGCCGTTGGTTCCGGGAAAGAGAAATGAGCCAGTACCGTGAGACAAACCCACCACCCATGCCTCATCCGGAACTCGAGCACAGACCCACTTGGTCGAGCGGTAAGAAGACAGCGGTAAGACCACTGCGCCATCGCTGCAGCTAGGTAAGGTTTTGTACCTCAACTTTAGTAGCTTCTGGATCGTCTGGTATGCAATGTAAGGTCCCGCGTTATCAGACAGAAGCATGGGCCCATGGTGATTGAATTACATGTAGATTCCGTCCAGCACGTTGGTGGGCCTACATGTTATGTGGTGAGTGTGTCCTGTCAATGTATTTCCTCATATACACTATCTACCAACAAGTAATTGGACACCCCTGCAATCGACGATATCTGCGGTCCTGATACACGTCACGGCCGCCCCCGTTAAATATCGTGCGGGAAACAACAACGCAACCAGTCGCATGCAAGATGCCACGCAGTTCGGAGCTCTCTGATTTCGAGAAAGGTGTAATCGTCGGGTATCACAGAAATGGTCGATCCATACGTGACATATCCAGCGAGTTGAAGTACACAAAATCGACAGTGGCCTACGTGATTGGCAAGTGGAAGATGACAGGTGACTGTCGGAATGTGCCCTGACAGAAAGAACCGCTCCAAATCGATAGGCCACATCCGCGAGGAGTTTCAACAGGCATCCGTGAGTGTTCCTTCGATGAATACCATCCGTAAGAACGCATCTGCTCGGTTATCATGGACGTGCTGTCGCCCACAAGCCTTTGATTACCAAGTCCAATAGCGCTGCTCGCCTAACGTGGTGCAAAGAACGTCGATAGTGGACCGTTGAACAGTGGAAACAGGTTCTCTAGAGCGACGAATCAAGGTTCACTCTCTACCGTTCGGATGGCAGGGTCTGGGTTTGGCGTCTGCCTGGAGAACGCCTCCTGCCGGAATGTATTGTGCCAACTGTGAACAAATGTTAACGATGAATTAACTTTTAAATATTTCTCTTATCATAGTACGCAATCAAACTTTTATACCGAAATGAAAGACTCAAGCTGAATCTAATATAATCTGAATATTTTTAACAAAAACTGAACTTAGCAAAAATTGTGACAAGTTATCTGATAATGTTTTTCATTCAAAATCTTATCAGTTGTTCAAGGAATAGGCTCGATGAGCTATCGTAATACATTCGCAGAGATGTCCGTCCACACAAACTGCACAATACTAGTGGATAAAGCTCTCTGCAGTCTGTGAGGATTTACTTCTCTCCGGGTACCCTATTGTCCACAGTGCAGCATTAGTGGATAACTGGATGTCGCAACTCCTCATAGTTAGGTGGAGGTCACCCGAAATAATTTAAATCTGGAGATTTTGGGGAGGCCGAAACAGTTTGATAAAATCCGAATAAAACCTGAATATAACAGACGTGGGGCTCTTAAAGTGCATTGTCTTGTTGGAAAATGCCATCGTTGGCCCAAAATCACAATGCATCAGAATTGTTGCAAATGAACCACAGTCATTTCACAATACGTAGTCCTTAAAATTTAGGCAAGCTTTGACATAGGCAGAGGTAAAAAAGTTTTCAAACAGATAACTTTTCTTGTCATATTGTGGCCGTTATATGCTTGGAACACGTGCATCGAGCAAGTATCTTCATCCTGTTTTCTCAAAACGCTGTGTTTGCTTTCTGCATGTTGCAACACATAGTTGAACTCACTTGACGATGAAACCTTTCGCTATTCATGAAATTGCAGAATAACTTTCTATCATTGAATTGGAAAGATAAGAGGTACATATTAGTCGAGATAGTTTAACCCATCTTCATTTTGTGCACACCATAGTCATTTTTGAAAGAATATCCTCAGAGCTGCAGAGTATGATTTAAGATCATGCTGCCGAAACTAAGGAACTGAGATTAAAAATGAACTTACGGAAAGCAAAACTGATTTACAAGAACTGCAGAATTTTAATAAGTAGTTCACGGAAATAGCTTAGAGGTAAATGACGACTACGTCAATATTGGACGACAGATATCAAGCAAGGGTCACATCGAAGAATGTTGAGGAAACATTAGGACATTACAACTTTCAAACGTAATTTGCCATTAATTCAAACACTCGACGTGGATCAGGAACACCAAACAGAAATCATCGCTATTTTCCACGATAATAAGTGAGTCTCGGAAAAATTATCATCGGCTGCCACCGGAAATCGAACCCAGGGTCTTCCAGTTACGCGCCGAACATGCTACCACTGCACCCAGCGGCCGTGAATTCTCCCGACTCAACCTGCCATGTAGTTTGCAGTTAATCACATGTGTGTCTGGAGAATTCAAGGCGGCTGTGATGCAGTGGTAACATGTTCGGCGCGTAACTGGAAGACCCTGGGTTCGATTTCCGGTGGCGGCCAATGATAATTTTTTCGAAACTCACTTATTAGCGTGGAAAGAGCGAATATTTCTGTTTGGTGTAATTTGCCATTATGTCGTAAAGGGAAAATGTTGAATCAATACATCCTTCCAGTTCTTACTTACGCGTTAGAGACAGATCTTAACTAAAAATACATGCAGGAGTCTCATACAACTCAAAAGAGCATGAAGAGATGCATACTTCGTGTATCTAAGAAAAGTAGGAAAAGAAGCTCATGGATCAGGATACTGACAAGTACTGATGACATCATGACCAAAGTAAAGACCCTGAAGTAGCAATTGGTTAGTGTATATAGTTAGAATAACTGACCATCGTTGGACAACTGAAATACTTGGTACCAAGGGACAGGAAAAGACCCAGAAGAAGAACACGTGGGACATTGGCGAATGTAATTAGAAAGCATGCCAAAATGTTGTAAAAGAGAATTGCATAAAATAGGAAGTTGTGGATGACAATATCCTGTATCCAGAGTGAATTCAGAATGGTTGATTATGATAAAATTTCCTGGTAGCAAGGCTCTTTATATCAAATTTACCAGAGTTGTCTGTGTAGAGCAGTTGGGAAATTTATACCTGTACCTGAGTTATTGCAAGGTAAAACAGTGACCTGCTGGGTCCCTCATTGCACTAACATCCATAGCGTTCACTCTGATCTGTGTATTATCACATAATAGACATTCACTTGCCTGTCAACCTATGCGGTCTCTGCCTATTTCCATCCAGCAATTAAGTGTTGTAGGGTGATTTTTTCTTTTATTTTCTTCTTTATAAACAAACTTTGTCACCGTACAACGAGTGCAGTTTACCAAATGAGATATGAGCGTTGAAGCTGCAACCACCAACAATGATGATCCTTTCTTCATTTGACAAAACTAAAAACAGAACGAAAGCAAGAAATGCTCATTTTGTCTCTAAAACGTGGTACACCATCTTAACCAATCGCTACTTCCTATCACTGAAACGTGAGAGGATGGATGGTTTTGTCGTCCTCTCACAGTTTGCTCTCTTTTGAAATGGACAGTAATCAAAATAATTTTGCTGAGACTGTATGGATTTTAAGTTAAGGGTTCCATAGCTCTGTAGAGCCTAAATCCTCTCACTAAAGCCCACCGCACCAATCCTTCGGTGGAAGGTGCGAGTAGCTTTGGCGGCAGTTGTAGTTCTGGAGTTGCGTGTGGGAGGAAAATTCGCTATCCATATGATAACTCCAAGGTTTAAGAAATCCGAACTTCATACTTCTCGATCGGTGGGCGTATAATATTTTGATTCAATACCCAAGGTCATTTAGAATTTTTTAATACCGCCAGTAAATTTTCTTCTCTTGCAGCTTGGTCGAGTTACCATGGCTACATCCTTTCTCATATGAATCAGACAACGCACGAAAACGCCGCGTGCTCTTAGAATCTGCGTTAAAATCTAGCGTTAACAAACAAAGGAAGAAATAGGAAGAGATGCTAAAAATAAGCTGCTAAACGGCTTATTTTACAAACGTATTAATTCGTTTCCGGCTGCCCGTAATTGCACAGCATTTTATCATTTGAGAACAAACGTTGTTGACAAAAATGTCGTGGGCGAGTCTTTGAATTGGGAAGAATGCAAAATTTAGTGCAAAGCATTGGATTTCTCTTTGAATTTCAGATTCCCACTGATATTCAAATTGCTTATTAACAACGGTGTAGACCTTTGATGTAACAGGAAACGATCAAAAAACGCAACTGTTCTAAAAGTAATTATAGGATATTTTTACATATGCTGTCACCATGAGCCCGTGTGTTTTTGTTTTATTCAACACTGTCTGCAGAACATTCCTGTCCTCTTATGTCCGCCCCTACATCACTGATGAGGACTAAACGTCGCACAAAAATTCAAATATATGCGTCTCGTCAAACAGAAAATTATTCGAAAATCCTGAGCTGTGTCAGTTAAACGATTTATACGTTGTCTGGTTGCTCTTTTTACCCAAGCTTTGTATTTCATGAATGTGTATTGTTCGTTTAAGTATAGCTGACTGAACACTACATAAATCTGTCTCACAAACTTCCCCTACAGTGAAACAGGAATCATTCAAGAAACTTCAGAAAATATTACATACTATTAGTCTTTATTCTGCCACTTTGGCATTTCAATAATGCAATCAAACGAACGTGAGTTAATAAAAATAATAACACTTGGTTAAGAGAACAACCCTAACAATAAAGTAGAACATGCAGACTTCAAATAACTCAAACTTCAATTTAACGAACGTCTCTTCCACAATTAGTATGATAACTTCCACCATCTCCCTCCTCACTTTTGCTGCTGCTCAAACATCATATAACGTTCAGTTCTCATCGGCCTTCATACGTTCCGACCTCAAGGTGTTGCCAACGATAGTCTTGCGAGAGAGAAGACATCACGTTAAGTTTGAGAAATGCTAAGGAGAATGAACTCAAATTTACATAGAGAAAAAAACTAAAAAGGAAAGATAAATTAGAACATACGTCACAAAGGCAAACACTCGTAATCAATGAAACATTTTAAGAACTTATGCAATGACAAGATGTTAAATGTGACATAACTACTATAAATCCTCAAAATGTGGCAACATTCCAATAATTGCCTGATTGCTCTTTTTAACATTCGACTTCCGTTGCTTATCATATTTCAAAAATGTGGAAACGTAACTATTTTTTAATCGATTATCGATCTGATGTAATCGTCAAATGTTTGAGACTAGATTTTACGGTAGTAGTGATACCTCTCCGACTCTTAGCAAATTGAAACTTGTCCATCGACATTTGCAAGTGTACTGAAATCATGTAGGTAATGACTGTTCTTTGTTTTCTCCTTACAGTCGAATTTAACAACAGATTACATCAGAACTACAACTAATTTAAAAGTAGTTAAGTTTCCACATTCTTGAAATATGATAAGCAATGGAAGACGAATTTGAGTATATTACGTATATGTTTTCAAGATTTAACATAAAAAAAACTTTTCTTATCGGCAATTGCTATCCAGTAGGTGCATGATTTATCAATATTCTTTTACATAAGCAAATTGTAAGGGTGGTTCTGATAAGGTAGCAAGTTTGCGTTTAATTTCATGAAAGTTGTTTGAAAAATGAGAAAGTGATTGAGATGAAAACATTAGGAGGGCTAATAAGTCAAAGACACAAAATATGGCCTGCTGTATGCGCGGCGACGTTTTTGCAATGTTAACGATTATACACAAATGACACTATTTCGGTTACCATATGCATTTTATCGGTCGTATTCCTTTGTCCTATGAATTCTACCAGTCACCTGCTGGTTACCCTATACATTCTACGTGTCGGTCCACCACTAGCGTTGTTAAACGTATAACGACCAACGACGGGTTAAAGTTCATAATGATTCATGTTAATCAATGATTTTGAACATCAAACGTGTTCATTGATGTCTGATGTTCTTCGATCATCCAACATGCATTCATTACTCTTGAATACAGTATCTACACGAATATAAGACAACCCTTCTAAAATTACATAGTTTTTGTTCTAAAGAGCATACATTAGACTTATGGATACACAGCCATTGAATTCTCACATAAAACCGCAAATCCAAGTCATAAAATAAATCTAACTTTTTTTAAACAAAATCGTTCCATTTACAACACAGAATACGATATAAACATTGAATTAGAATTCCATCAGTATCAGAAACTAAAAGTCAGTTTTTATTTAGTTGCTATTAGACGCAAAACATTTGACTCCCACTGAATTTTTTTTCTAGTATGCGAATATAAGAAGATCCATTCGATTTGGGAGGACTGAATGTGGAAAACGTTTTTGTCTTATATTCAGATGAATGCGGTAAATATTCTCTTCGTAACACTTTACGAGTCGTACCTTTGGAAAAACAAACTCTTCAGAACACATGAACAGCGGCACTTCATATGAAAAATATGATGGCCAGTTGAAATTTTCAACATTTCGTAATTGTTACAATGAAAACGTCTTAAATGTTTACTGGAACTTATTAACATAAAGAACGCTAAACATACGACCTCTAATTTATCACTTTATAATAAATATCTGTTCACTATATTGCATGCACGTACGTCTGATAAAGATCAGCAGAGAAAGAGCAGTTATTTGCCGTGACGAAAATCCTCATATACGGTATTTGTATGATTAGGTATAAAAATCACACAAATGTGACAGCGATATCGACCATTTGTAAATGAATATATCATTGTAAATGAGTTTTATAGGTAACGTTATTTCCAATTCTCGTGTGCAAAAAATCTGATAAGTTTCAGATCCAGCAGTTTAATAACGACACTTCAGCGACTTCCAAAAAAATGCCAATTTTACAAAAAAAGATTAATATTCTAGATCAGGAATGGGGAACCCGTGGCCTTCTAGGCCATTAAGTGCGGCCTTTTGAGTGAATCCAAAGTTTGCAGAACAAATCCTTTTATTTTCATTAATATGTTTTTGTTCGTATTTTATTAATTTTATTTTAATCTTAAAATGACCGTATTTAAAATATCAAAGAATAAAAGAAAATTCACAGAAATAATGCTCACCGACTGACGGCCACAATTAAAACATGAGTAAGTCATAAGGGCTAATTTGAGACTAAGCGCTCATAATTTCGTTCTATGGCTCCTAAAGAACTGCAGATGGAATTGATTGAGCTCTCAGAAGATGACATTTTAAAGTATTTACTTGACGCTAAGAAAGATCCATTTGAAATATGGAAAAATGCAATTGAATATCCACGCCTTCGGCAACATGCACGTAAAATGCTTTCTTGCTTTTCAACAACTAGCAATCATGCCCGTTCTCTGATCGGTGAATCTATAAAATAATTTTTTGAAAATAAAATTAAAGAAAGGGAAAAGTAATTAAGGGAAAGAAATGTAATTTAAAATCTGTAACTCTTGTACGATTTAGAACAGTGTCGTGACGTCAATGCATACGGTTTGACATAAAACGGAGCAGACTTTGGCGCCCCTTAATTTTAAATCAAAATTTGAAATTTTCGAAGCATTTCAGTGACTCTGGCAAAATTATCTTTAAACCTATCAGCATTTTGAAACAGTAAAGCTAAGCCGCTCTTTTGAATTTTTTGGTTTTCAGACTTTTTTCTAGATGTAGACGTGGTAGAAAAATTCAAGCTGACAATGTTTCAAAACGCTGTTTTTGTTGTTTGTTTGTTTTCGTGCATTTGCAGGTATCCGGACTTTAATACCTACCAGCATGCAAATTTTCAGATTTCTAGATCATTTAGAAGAGGTCAGACAATTCGCGAAAAGTTCAAGCAGACAATGTTCCAACGCCGACCGACTTTTCTTTTCTTTTATTTTTTTGGTTTTCGTACTTTGCTAGGTATACGGACCTTAAGAGCTATATGCATGCCAATTTTCAGATCTCTAGGTCAATTAGAAGCAGTCAAACAATTTTCGAATTCAAGCAGACAATGCTCCAAAGCCGCCATTTTGATTTTTTTAAATTTTGTTTTCTTACGTTTCTAGGTATACGGGCCTTAAGACCTATCAGCATGCCAATTTTCAGATCTCTAGGTCATTTAGAAGTGGTCGAACAATTCGTGGACGAACACACTCGCATTTTCCCTCTTTGCTTTTTATATACTGGGCAAAAGCCTATATTTACATAGATATTCACGTATACCGGCGGAAAATGCCGAACTTTAAAAGCGTTGCTACGTCATTAAGCATTGCGTCATTACCAGTTTGATTGTAGCATGTCCTTTTACCCAATGAGAAGAGAGTGCTAAAAATAGCTGCGTCACCATGGCAGCAGGTCACGGGACCAGAACTTTCCTATGTGGTTAACGCTGAAGGCAAAACAAACCGCTAGTTTCTTTCCATGCATTTTTAAAAAGTGCTTAAAAATCAGGAAATGACTTTTTCTTAAAAAATGTTTTTGTAAAAGAGGGATGATAGTTGTGAGTTTATGCTGCAAAAATTGCAATGCGTTATAGTTTATAGTTTGCCATATATTCGTTTTTTAAAATGGATCCCATCGCGAAATAGAGAATTTTGTGAATTTAAAAATTTAATTTCTCGTAAACTAACTCTAAATTAAAAAAAAAAAAAGGGCGACGATGCGCAAAAATTTGGCTGTGACCCTACATGCCTACAAAATTTCGTGGTTCTGTTGCTGTTAGTGTGTCCGGAATGCGAACTGATAGCACTTTTTGCTTACCTTAACTTTGAAATAAAATAGCTCTTGAAGTATCACCAAACACGAAAAACGGTTTATTTCAGCGTGTTTTCTGAACAATTCTCTACAAATGATGTAAATATTATAATTTGTGTTCAATACTTGTTTGAGCTGGAAAAGCGCGATTGTAGCGAAGTTTCTAAAACAGCGGCAGTTACTTTTTTTAGAATAGAGAGACTTATAATATATATATATATATATATATATCTTAAAGAACTACAGATGGAATTGATTGAGCTCTCAGAAGATGACATTTCAAAGTCCTTACTTGACGCCATGAAAGACCCAACTGAAATATGGAAAAATGCAATAGAATACCCACGCCTTCGGCAGCATGCACAAAATAATGCTTTCTTGCTTTTCAACCAATAACTGCTGCGAATCTACATTCTGCTACCTAACCCAAATCAAAACGTGCTTAAAGTCACAAATGACGGATACCCACCTAGTGGATCAGCTTATTCAAATGGTTTCCAACAAAAAGCAATCACAGAAAAGTCATTAAAAGTCTAGTTAACTTTAGAATTAACATTTTGTTTTGAAGTTAAGTTAGTACATAGTAAGAGTTTTACAAAATAATGTATATTTTCATGAAGTTTCTTGAATGCGGTTTTGTTAGATTACAGCTAACTTAATGTGGCCTTTCAACATGAAAAGGATCCCCACATAACTCTTCTCTGATAAAATTGCCAATGAAAACCCATCAACTAAGCAGGAGCTTTAGTTGATGGGTTTACACATCCAAATCTACAGCACTATTCCATTTAGAAAAAAGTATAAGCTTTTCGACGCAAAATAGTCTATTCTGTATCACCGCAATGGTGGAAAAGTACTCGGAAATTCTCCCTAGGTGAGAAAAACAACTTAACGTCGTCTGTTCTAAAAGCTTCATGCGTCTGACGTCATTATTAGCCCATCTGTTCTAACCTCCTTGGGAGTTAGGTCTTTGTTGTTTACGTACAATGTGCAATGAAATGTTAAATAGTATAATGAAGTATTGCAGTGCAAGAGCGTAATGAAATAGTATTGCGTAACAATGAAATAATGTTGAGGAGTCTGTGCCACAGAATATCACAAGATCAAATTTCGAAAATGTTTTCTTCGGCAATAGCTGAATGCATTGGAAATTGAAAAAAAATAATTAAAAATTGGCAAGTTAGAACTTTAAAAAAGTCCCCGAGTTGCATACCACCACGTTTGTCTGCATCTCTGTACCAAATTTTAAGTCTCTATGTTCAATAGTTCCCTTTCTAAGCAACAGATAGATAGAGACGGTAATTTTATTATCATAGATAGGGATGTAGCGATATATGTGCGTCGAGATTTTTATACGGGAGTTGTTTTTGGTGAGTAGTTTGCTAAGCGTTGTTATACAAGCTATTAGATCAATATGATCGACGAATGAATATTGAATTTAATGTCTGTACGGATGCCGATTGGATTTTCCCATTAACGTAAAAATAGCAAGAGAGCAAGAGATGATTAAATATTAAGTGCTGGTTCTATTTACCTGACCATTGTGATCTTTATTCTAATAAAATATATGTTTACGAAGTTCACTACGGACATTGACAGAAACACGTAAGCCTGAGCTACCACTATATAAAGTTAAAATTTCATCGAGAGTAAAAGTAGTCAAAGTCGCATTGTATTTCTTGGAATTATGCAAATTCACTAACGTTAATTAAATCAACTGGAAGTTTGTTGAAAAATGATGGAATAATCTAAATAATATTATTTGGAATTTTCTCGGTGGTAGATCCTTCTCCAGGGAAGACGAATTATATTTCCGAGACATCCGTCTTAATTATCTTTAACTAAAAGGCATAAAATCGATTTCGTTCACACACAAGGGAAACTAAAATTTGACATGTAATCTAAGACTTTAACGACAATATGCAGATCAAAAATATTCTCCATCGTGTTGTATGCCATATATTTTTTAAGAATTTACAGATTAATGAGCTAACACGTAGCTAGATAATTAGCAAAGTATCTTGTGCATTGTTCATTCTCGTGCTACAAATTGCATCTTTTAGATCATGAAAGTTTTAATCAAATTACGCGTCCAACAGTGCAATACGGCTGCAGATTTTTACTTGCACGGCGTATGTGGAAGTTTCTCTGTGAGCTCTGCTTGCAGGCTGTCAGTTATTGAGGTAGAGGAACAGGTTTGTCGCCATGCTGAAGGTGGAATCTGGACTCGTCTGACCCGACGACACTTTCTTTTTCTTTTCTTTTCTTTTGGGTAGTATAACAACCACCGTCAGCAACTCAATGGGCTATAAGCAGTCTCCCGTCCCTGATTTAGTTTCACTTGCTCCAGGGATGGGAGACAGCCACTGTCGTAAGACAAAAACACCACCCATGCCTCAGTCGGAAATCGAGGTCGGACCCATCTCCGACGAATGGTGGGAAGCCTTTGCTTAGACCACTGATCCACCAGGACAGCATACTTTTTTCCAATCGTCCAATGTCCAGTCACAGTGCTTCTGTGCTCACTGTCGTCGGCCAACCTGAGAAAATGACCCGGAGTCCGATTGTACATTCTGAAGACTTCTTCGCGCGCCCTGGTTGTAATCGGCCGTTGACTGACAGATTGTCAGCCGCATGTTGTCCCTCACAGCACGTGCCAACTGACTTTTACTTCACCTGCCATCACTGATTATCTCCCCTTTCCGGTAAGCTGGTTCATATCTGTCCCTCTTCAGACTGTTCTACCCATAAATTATCTAGGAGTTTCCGCGAACAGCCAGCAACGCCTGCTTTTTGCTGAAACGTTGTTTCCTTCTTTCTTCGCGCTGATAATTATTTGTCTTTCAAAATTCTACGACTTCTACAAGTACTTTCTTTATCTCGTTGCACGAGTTTTGTACCAGCGAACTGACACACACATCTCGTGCATTTCGTATATATTCCATGTCATCCCTACGTTCTGTAGGACGTGGCCACTCGTGGAGACAGAAGTGATCATATCCAGTGGCAGAATTTTAGAAAAACTTCGGTAGTTCATGTATACCAGAATTTTGTGTTCGGCGCCCATTTCTACTGGTCTTCAAATGACACCAATATTAATAAACTTTGCTAGGTTTATTGGTCTCCTACAGGGCAGGGAAACATAGACTTTAATCGGAAATCAGCTGACTAACACAGCACAAATATTAAGGCGTAAAGTTGCTTTATTTAGTAGCAAATTAGTTTTTCTTTCTCACCTAACTAAATCCGTAGTGTTTCTGCTGGAAGTGGAAAAAATTGTGCCATGTCTGGAGTGTTTTGATTTCCCGTGTTTTTCTAAACTCCATTTCAAAGCATGGCTGATGTGCAAAATAAACCTCAATCAAACTCAAAATAATTCCGTTCCAATATGATACTCTGAATTTTGAGATGACAGTCTGTTATTGGTGCAAAATGACAAGGATGATAAGTAAGATAATATCCGAAAAGTTGAAAATTTCTTCATCCTGGAGCGGGAATCGAATCCGCGTCTACCAGATAGCGCCCAGGTATGCTAACCACTACACCACCCAGAACGACCAAGTCTCAAGTTTCTAATTAATTTCAATATAACCATCACATGATTCGCTAGTCGAAGCAACCGGCATTCATATTTAGCTAATCTGGAGGTTAAGAATCCTATTCCGTGATAGCCCGGAGGAGCAGATAATGCACCAAAAAACGGACTGCCACTTTCAAAATTTGTATTGTATGTTGTAATCCCGTATTCCATTCATGATGATACTCTGAATTTATATCTTCACAAATGAAAATTTACCATTGAAAAAATATGGTGACTTTTTTTAAAGACATCCACTCAACTTCTATACTTGCTGTTTGAGAATTTCTGCAGTATATCGTATAATTTATCAATCAGTGCCCTAATTTTTTTCTGCCCAAAGTTTGCTGGACTTGCTCGCACTGCAACGAGTGTTACAGTACTCTCCTTTCACTATTTCAGTACTACAGCGGAGATTCTTATCAGTAACGAGTTTGTCCAACTGGATAGAAATACTATAGATGTTTTGTTCTTACCTTATGCTTCTTGCTTTTAACCTACTTTACTTAGGGATTTTCCGTCACAAATGCGTTAACTACACAGTTTTCATCTACTCGATTTTAGGGAGGATAGTAACAACTATTACAATTACAAACAAAAGTATTTGACGAAACACTTTTTCGACCATAATACTTTTTCTGCTGGACCAAATCGAGTCCTTTTGGGATATGATATGTGTTATTCAGTTGCAAACATGACCCATATGCAGATGGATCGGAAACCTTAACACAGATCAGGTACCGAGCTTCATCGCAAAGATCAAACAAATTGACCAACAAAGTAGGTGTGTATCACATTCATTTAATGCAACGATAACAGAAAACAAGAACGAGAAAACGACAAAAGAATAACTAATACTTAGTGGGATAACCACGAGACTTAATAACAGCTTCACAACGGGCCGGAATCGAGTCCATTAGCTTCTCGACGGGGACCTGCGGAATTCGCTCCCATTCTGCAGACAGCTGGTCGAACATCTGGGCCTTATTCAAGCGGGTTTTCCTCACACATCCTCTCTTCAGCTCCTCCCACATGTGCTCGATGGGGTTGAGGTCTGGAGATTGGCTTGGGCAGTCTAGAAGTGTGACCTGTTGCTGCTGGAAGGCTGCCTTCGCTACTCTGGAGTTGTGTTTCGTGTCGTTGTCTTGCTGCATGATCCATCCGGGTGGCATGTTCTGGTTTGCCCGTGGGAAGACTTCGTTGATGAGCATGTTCGTGTAGCTCTGGCCGGTCATTATTCCCTCAATCTTGATGATGGAGCCCATTCAATTGCGAAAGAAGGCGCAGTAAACCATGAGCGATCCTCCTCCGTGCTTGACAGTCGGCTGAATGAACTGGGGGTTGAATCTCTGGCCGCACGGACGTCGCACGTATCGGATGCAATCACTTCCGAACAAGTTGAACTTGCTCACGTCGGTGAAAAGCACCTTAGTCCAGTCCGCCGCGGTCCAGTTATAACGAAGTAGATTTCTCCGTCATTTCTGTCCACGCCAGGATTCGAAACCGGATCCCGTCATTCCGGAATAAGTCACTCTACCAACTGAGCTACGCGGACGTTTTATTCTGATTCCTATCTGCCTTTATGTCGTGTGCGTCCTTCTGGCAGGTACGTCACATCTCCTGGTACGTTACACAGTGTCGATGACGGCGCGCGAACGCGACTCTGGCTCGTCGATTCTTGACTTCGATGAGTGTTTTCTTGGCGGGACGTCTTTCATTCAATCCACCAGCAATGAGACGACTGGAGATGGTCATTCCGATGACGTTCAGGTCGTCGCTGTCGCGGAATTCGGTGGCGATGTCCACAGCAGTCAAGGTGGGATCAGCACGAGATCGACGGAGGATGCGTCTATCCTGACGCAACGTAGTGGAACGAGGCCTACCACATCGCGGACTGTTCTTGACGGTCCCAGTCTTCTTATAACGTTGCAGGATAGCTGAAATGGACTGGTGTAGGATCTTCAGGGCCCTCGCAATGTCGGTGACGCGCATTCCGGATTCCATCATGTTCACGGCCGCTTGGCGAGCTCCAACAGGGATGTCCGCCTTTTTACTCATTTCTGAAAACCTAAGATTGACTTATTATCACACTACACATCACAAAACCCACAAAAATCACAAGAAAAACATTAATACATGCAGCAAACAAATGGGTAATAATTGGCGACTCTTGAATATGGCCCATTTCGAACGACAAATTCGCTCTGAGCGAAATAAAAACTACGCGGCATTATAACCCACGAATCAACACATATCATATCCCAAAATGATCTGATTTGGTCCAACAGAAAAAAAAATTATGGTCGAAAAAGTGTTTCGCCAAATACTTTTGTTCGCTACTGTAAGTTATTCGCGATCTACCATGAAAATTTGCAACTTCCTTTTACAGGAAAAAATGCCACAGCTTTTTTCTCAAACAAATGAAGTTACCTAAAAATATTGACTGTTCCGTCGGACTACTGTCATTTTTATTTTGGTGATCCAACTAAATTTTTGGTGGCCTCTGACCAGCGGGCCATCAAGGAATTCGAAGGATGATCATAACTGTCTGAACCGTGAGTGTATTTATCCATTCAAAACTATGAGAGAAGTAATTTTTACGTTAGATTTCTGCCTTTGTCACGAGAATTCTTGACTAGTTTCTTTTCAATTTCGTATTTCTTATCGAATCTGGTAACTCTCTACTAAAGAAATAGTGATACTTCAAGAAATTAATGACATAAATATAAAGTATGGCAGTTTAGGATGCTAAACTTCATTTTGTAGAATAATTGAGCATTTCATGCTACTATTGAAGGTTTTTCTTACGGGTTGTAGTCAGACATCTTTAGATACTGCATTTACACTGAAGACGCAAATTGTTAGCAATGCATAAAAGCAATTATCAACATAGCAACCCCACTCAGAGAAGCAAGCTGGCTTTAAAATTGCTTTAAAACAGCTCACTACAAAGTAAACAGACGTGAAGTGAGCTGTTTGCAAAAATATTTCAACGCTAGCTCGCTTCTGTGAGTGGGGTTGGCAAACCCTTTGTACACGTCTGAAACGGATTCAGGCGTAAACAAAAGGCAGATAGCGGTCATATAGGATTGCTTCATGATTTAAACAACTTTGAAAGAGGAATGGTGGTGGTCGCGAGGCGGGCGGATGCGAGCATGTCAGAAACAACGAAATTGCTCGACCATGCAAGAACAACTGAATCGCGAATGCACAGTGTGGGATGCATACAGCAACAAAAAGGGGAGTCAGCAGTCTTCCTGTGAGCGGAAGCGACTGGTCGATGTTTGGTAGCAACGGCGTCTATAGAGGATTGTACAGGTACATAGAGGAGAATTTCGACCTACACAGATAGCCGTACATTGAAACCTACAGCATCAGACGTCACCTTTGTATATTACGGAGCCCTGCCAAAACGTGATAAATTCGTCTGCTGTAGACACAGGATCGCCAAAACTGAATTCTTGAGGACTGAAAAAAAAGGTTGCTTGGTCCGTGAATGATGCTTTCGGTTAACAGACACCGATAGACTGGCGACGAAATTGGGTCAACAGCACAAATCGATGGATCCCAGGAGCATACCTTTAACTGTACAAACTGACGGAGACATTTTAATAATCTAGAGTCAGTTTACATGGAAGTAATTATGTTCCTTAATACATTTGGAACAGGATTTTGATTTCACGAGGTACTTTAACATCATTACGACCCATGCACACCCGTGCATGTGTATAATGTTTCGTAATAGGGAGAGATACTTGTGGCAGGATAATGAGCCATGCCACAAGGCTTTGATCATCACGTATTGGTTCTAGGAGCACGACAGGAACTTCAAATGTCTAAGACGGTTTCCAAAGTCCTTAGATCTTATTCTAATTCAAATCATGTGAGATCAGCGACGTCGATAAACGGATGTATGTGTGGGCTGGAGCCCACCATGAAATTTATCTTGCCCAACTTGCCGCCCACCCGGTTCAAGATATGCCATTTTTAGACTTTCCAACAGTAGGTTGAAGAAGCGTATATGCTCCAGCTTTGTCCGTCTGTCCGTAAATGGTTCAATTTCTATGAAATCTTAGTATGTGGTAGGGGACCCCCTAAGGACGAATCCTATTGAAAATGTCGGAAATGGGGTCAAAGATCAGGACATAGGAGCGGGATCCATTCCATTGCCCTTATGCCTCATAACTTACGTAAAAGTGCTTCTATTGAAACAAAACGTTAGTATGTTGTTTCTTAGGTATGCTAAACCAATTCTGTTTAATATAATCGAAATGGGGTCAAAGGTGAGGGCACAGGAGCGAGATTTATTCCTCAGCCACTGTCCTCATAACATGAGTAATGATTTCTGGTACGTTGGAAAGCGTATCATAATCAATACATTGCATGATTTTATTAACTTGTTTCTATTTTGCTACTTCTAAATAGAATCTGCACTTTTCCAAATAATAACGAATCTCATGCTTTTTGTCACGTAGCCTTAAATATTTCCTCCCTAGAAAGGGCACTGCTTGCTTCTTCGTAGAAAGGAGATCAAAATAGCATCAACAAAGCCATGAAAATTGATTGTCAGATCCGTAGTTTAAGCTTTTTTTTCATATTAGTATGGCCAGGGCAGAATAAGAGGGATGGATTTGGAAGAGATGAGCACAAGACAAGCCGATTGGCTTAAAAGAAGTGTGTTCGAGACGGGCAAAGGTGTTGTGTCTTTATGTTCTTATTTCCCCTTAGCACTAATTAAAGAAAACAATTGCTTTCAGGCCCCTCTCCTAGGAAATTTCCGCCGCTTGCAGTACGGGATGTGTCCCTTCGTGGAACTCGTGGCCCTAAATTAGGGACGGATGACTTATTATTGCCCACCGAGTTGCTCATGGTAGTCGTTAAAGCACTCCCCACTAAGAAAAAAATTGAAAAATCCTTTAAATTAGGGCGTGTTAGTGGTGCTGGTGGCAGTGTGTCATGTTTGCTATATGGGTAAGTAACGCGTCAGGTGTTACTAAGTTTAATTAAAAGTATTCCATAAAGGGCAACAACTTCTAGATGGGCAACAACTTTAGTATTCCAAAAAGGGCAACAACTCCCAAGATGGCAACAATTTTAGTATAAAGAGCAACAACTTTAGTATTCCGTTTTGTATTGGCAACAATTTTAGTACAACAACTTTAGTATTGGTATCAACTTTAGTATTCCTTTAGTAAAGAAATACTAAAGTACAACTTTAGTACAACAACTTATACTAAAGTACAACAACTTTAGTATTCCTTTTGTAAAGGAATGCTAAAGTACAACTTTAGTACAGCAACTTTAGTATTGGCAACTTTAATACAACAACTAATACTAAAGTACAACAACTTTAGTATTGGCAACTTTAATACAACAACTTTAGTATTGGCAACTTTAGTACAACTTATAATAAAGTGTAACAACTTTAGTATTCCTTTTGTAAAGGAATACTAAAGTACAACAACTTTAGCACAACAACTTTAGTACAACTTATAATAAAGTGCAACAACTTTAGTATTCCTTTTGTAAAGGAATACTAAAGTACAACAACTTTAGCACAACAACTTTAGTATTGGTAACAACTTTGGTATTCCTTTTGTAAAGGAATACTAAAGTACATCAACTTTAGTATTGGTAACAACTTTGATATTCCTTTTGTAAAGGAATACTAAAGTAAAACAACTTTAGTATTGGTAACAACTTTGGTATTCCTTTTGTAAAGAAATACTAAAGTACAACAACTTTAGTATTGGTAACAACTTTAGTACAACAACTTTAGTATTGGTAACAACTTTGGTATCCTTTTGTAAAGGAATACTAAAGTAAAACAACTTTAGTATTAGTAACAACTTTAGTACAACAACTTTAGTATTGGTAACAACTTTGGTATTCCTTTTGTAAAGGAATACTAAAGTAAAACAACTTTAGTATTGGTAACAACTTTGGTATTCCTTTTGTAAAGGGATACTAAAGTACAACAACTTTAGCACAACAGCTTTAGTATTGGTAACAACTTTGGTATTCCTTTTGTAAAGGAATACTAAAGTACAACAACTTTAGCACAACAACTTTAGTATTGGTAACAACTTTGGTATTCCTTTTGTAAAGGAATACTAAAGTACAACAACTTTAGCACAACAACTTTAGTATTGGTAACAACTTTGGTATTCCTTTTGTAAAGGAATACTAAAGTACAACAACTTTATTATTGGTAACAACTTTGGTATTCGTTTTGTAAAGGAATACTAAAGTACAACAACTTTAGTATTGGTAACAACTTTGGTATTCCTTTTGTAAAGGAATACTAAAGTACAACAACTTTAGTATTGGTAACAACTTTAGTACAACAACTTTAGTATTGGTAACAACTTTGGTATTCCTTTTGTAAAGGAATACTAAAGTACAACTTTAGTATTGGTAACAACTTTAGTACAACAACTTTAGTATTGCTAAAAACTTTAGTACAACAACTTTAGTATTGGTAACAACTTTGCTATTCCTTTTGTAAAGGAATACTAAAGTAAAACAACTTTAGTATTGATAACAACTTTGGTATTCCTTTTGTAAAGGAATACTAAAGTACAAAAACTTTAGTATTGGTAACAACTTTAGTTCAACAGCTTATACTAAAGTACAACAACTTTAGTATTCCTTTTTGTAAAGGGCAACAACTTTTGTACAACGTTTGTATCGCAACAACTTAAAGTGTAATAACTTTAGTATTCTAAAAAGGGTAACAACTTCAAGATGGTTCCAGACTAAAGAGTACGTATCGGTTGGGGAGGAATTCAGGAATTCCATTGCAGCTTGTAGTTAAAAAGCGTGAAAATTATTTCAGTGTTTCGTAAATGAAGTTGCTGTCAAACTTGCCTCAGCATGTATAATACTCACCCACCCACCTCCAACCGTGATTTCGAAGTCTAGCGACGTCCGTGTGTGGGATGAAACAGTCTTTTGCAACAGAAATCCTTCGCCAGCAAACATACGGCGATTGACGGACGTCATCCCATCCGATTGGCTGAATATACTGTACCTTTTGAACGATATTTCAACCTCATTTAATCGATTCCGCATCGAATCGAGGTCGTTATGAAGGTCAATATCAGCCAAAACGTTATCAGGTAGGAGATCCTAATAATTTGCTATTTCAATGTGCATAATTTCTGAAATACCTGGGTCGGAGTAAGGAAAATGTAGAATGAATATTTAATTCTGCTCTTGAAGTGCGAGTGTTAGCAGGTTTGTTTCAGCATGAAAAGGCTGTGTATGATCCTTACATTTGCGGACATTTATAAAAGCGCTGATCATAATTTTCTCCGGCTATCAGGTTTTCCCTTCTCTAGAGCACTTGCGTCACAAATGCTGATGTGTTCCGAAAATGCAGGAACATTTTCATGTTGTTTATAATTAGCAGGACATAAATAAACACTGTAAAGGGATTATAATGTGCTCTTTGTACCAGCTCGTCAGTAGCATTTGTTAACAGTATCTTCTAAGCTGAAAGCACTGTCGTCTTACACTTCAGAAATTGTATCGTTACAAAACTACAGCAGAACATTTAACAGCGATAAATTCCTCAACTATTCAACGATTCTATAATACATGGTCACCTAATGGAAACTGGTTCCGTGTCGATAACTCTCACATTTCCCTATTGACATAAAGACATGTTCTTCGAAGTCAGATCCTTGGTGTGCCTACCATTACAGCAAAGTATATATTGTAAGCATGTCAGGCTGAATACACCGGCTCTCATAAAGTAAAGCAGCTTCAAGCGCGTGCAAAACCTAGCAGGGTGACCACACTAAAACGCAGTGTGTTGTCAGATTTACTGATCAATGATCATATAAAGACTATGTATCACTGGAAATAATCAGACTTTATTCTCTTTCTGAGTTTTTCAGTTCACCACAAGGTTTCCTCCGTAACCGAATGCTGATCTTTCAAGAATACCAAATTAGAAATACTCTTTGTTGGTATAAATACTAACCATTACTATGTTTTGAATCATTTGTAAATATAACAGTCTTTGTACAGTAGAGGACAAAAGTGTTGGCACACAGTCGATTCGTAAAGTAATTGTGTAAAATTAATGGTAAAACAAATGCAGCCCGCCGCTCCGGTGTGTCTAAGCACTAGCTTATGATCATTCGTCCGTGAAGGCTCAGGGTTCGAATCCCGGTGAGGCATGGATGTTGTGTTTCTCTTACGGCACTAGCGATCTCCCTTTTCTGGAATTAGTGACGGGCGACTGCTTATAGCCCATTGAGTTGCTATCGGTGGTCGTTAAACCCCCTACAAAAAAAGAACAGCCCAACGAATTGGTCGCATAATAATTATATGTTGCTTGTCACCCTGAAGAGAAAAACATTGTTTACATACTGCCAGCTTTTAAAAACGTCGAAAGTATTTGCAGATACAAGTTTTGCACCGATAAACCAGAGGTTCACTACAAAATACCAACTATTATATTTTTGTTGTTTTATGTTCAACTGTGCCTATACTTTTTCCCTTTGTTTAGACGCATGGGAAACTTCATCGAATTTCTAAGAATATATTAATTTGAAACTTTTGTTTAAACGGTTGTAATGTACATTATGTTATCCTTAACTTTGTGTATATGTTTTTGTTTTGAGAAAAAGTGATTCTTTCTTTTACTATTTTTCACTGCTTTTATCAAACATACCAAGTGTGCCAATATTTTTGTCCACCACTGTAAACATACAGACTTTTTACCTTCGCGCGGATTACGGTTGACCACCTGTGGTTCCTAGAGAGATCGTCCCCCTGACTAGGTTTGCCCACAGACACAAACTTAAAAACTTCGCGCTTTCCATTCCCAAGTATCTCAGTCGATCTTCGTTCCCAGCAGAAATCTACAAAATGTCGTTTTTCCTTTCCGCAGAAAAGAGCAAAGCGTTAGCAGTAATAATTTCGGCAAAAAAAAAAAAAGGATGAAAACAAAAAGAAAGAAAATTACATATAAACGAATTTTCAACTACAGGTTGTCGAAGGCGAGAAGGGTGTCGGAAAATGCGTTTGGATTTTTGGCTTCGACGTTCAGGATTTTCCACACAGAGACAAATGTTTCTCTGAAAAACGTAACGTAACAGAAAAAAACTATTAGACTACATTATGCTTGGCGCATGCATACTGCACAACTTTCTACGACGAAACTCAAAAAGTACATAATAGCATCGTACCTCTGTGTCATGCAAAAACAAACAAAAAATTCTACCGGCGCAGCTAAAAAAAGCCGTAAATGTATTTGGATTATTCTTATAACAGAGAGAAGGTACCTTAGCGAGACCAAATGGTGGTAAATGCCTAATTTAGAAATGTTAAATGTTGGAGTGATCAGGGAAGTTATTGTTGATGATTCTTTCAATCCGAAATGTGTTAGTATGAAAATTTGGAAAATGATGTATTGAATAATTTAATAGCAATATTTTGAATATCCATTATTTTATATATTTTTATAATTCTTCTTCTTTTTGATATTACAGAAATGTTTGAATGTGTTTACAGACGTAACAGAAATCTATACTCGGGAAACATTTTCACAGAAAATTGCTGCTTCAAATTAAATCACGCTCTCATTTTTTGAGCTACTTATTCTTTCACAAGATAATTTAACAAGGACAAATTTGTAATGGGTGTATCGAAGCTCAAAAATTGTGGTACTGATTCTGTATGTATGTGCATATAACTTATAATAGCTAATACCATAAATTACGAGACTTACTTAATTTTGTTAAATAATTTATTATTAGTTGAAATATTTAAAAGTATGCATTTAAATATTTAATAGCATATATATATATATATTATTCGTTGTTATTTTGTGTTATTTATTTTTATTTCCATCATTCAACATAAATTTTTCAAAAAAGGATTTTTCTTTTAAGAAAAGGAAGGTGTGTAACTAAAATTAGCCACTTCTTCATCTGACAAACAAAATGAAACAAAAATCCTTTGCTAGCACCTATCTCCTGTCTGTACCGCTCACCTGTGCACCCACGGGGGGCTTTGGAGCTTAGGTCCCCCCCAACCCCGTATGCCAACTCTTTTATCTATCTACATATCTAATGTATATCTGTCTATCTTACGCACAATATATACTGCATACATATCTACGATATATATATTGTGTGCATACATACATATATATGTTATATATATCATCATCATCATCATGATTGTCAACCATTATCAATCCACTGCTGGACGAAGGTCTCCCCAAGTTTCCTCCACAACGGTCTGTCTTGTGCCAGTCTCGTCCATGTCACTCCTACATACTTTCGAATTTCATCCACCCATCTCCCATGTGGTCTTCTTCTGGGTCTTTTCCTGTCCCTCGGAATCCAATCTAAAATATCGGCTGTCCATCGATCGTCTGTCCTTCTGGCAGTATGTCCAGCCCATTGCCATTTCAGGGATTTAACTCTGATCATGATGTCTTCCACTCTTGTCATTTTTCTGATCCACGATTTCCTCTTCTTATCTCTCCTGGTTACACCCAGCATGCAGCTCTCCATGCTGCTTTGAGTTGTCTGCAGCCTTTGTATGTCTCTTTTAGGTCCACGTCTCTGCACCATACGTAAGCACTGGAAGGATGCATTGATTAAACACTTTTCTTTTAAGACATAATGGCACATTGCTCTTGAAAATTATGCTGTTTCTTCCAAAAGCTCTCCAGGCAAGTTTTGTACGCCGATTAATTTTTTCATCAATGTGACCCTCACTTGATATCTGCTGTCCAAGATAAACGTACGTGCCTGTTATCTCCAGCTTTTCTCCATCAATCGATAAATCTTCATTTCTTGAAAAGCATTGAACATCACTTTTGTCTTCTGAAAGTTCCTTTTTAATCCCACTTCTTTCCTCTTGTCAGCAAGTTTCTGGATCATACTCTGTAACGTACCAGGAGATGTGACGTACCTGCCAGAAGGACGCACACGACATAAAGGCAGATAGGAATCTGAATAAAATGTCTGCGTAGCTCAGTTGGTAGAGCGACTTGTTCCGGAATAAGCGGCCTCGGGTTCGAATCCCGGCGTAGACCAAAAATGACGGAGAAATTTACTTCGTTATAATGGCGCCCGAACTATCCGGATGACCTGACAGTTCAAAATCTCGCAATGGTGTGATGTTATTTCCACACCGCGAGATAGGAAAAATAAGAGAATCCCTTCTCCAGCACTTCGAAAAAAAAAATAAATAAGAGGGAGATGATTTAACGTACCAGGAGATGTGACGTACCTGCCAGAAGGACGCACACGACATAAAGGCAGATAGGAATCAGAATAAAATGTCTGCGTAGCTCAGTTGGTAGAGCGACTTGTTCCGGAATGAGCGGCCTCGGGTTCGAATCCCGGCGTAAACAAAAATGACGGAGAAATTTACTTCGTTATAACTCTGCAGCTCTGATGGGGTAGTTGCAAAAAGAACTACGTCATCAGCAAAACAAAGGTGGGTTAGATAATATCCATTAATTTTTTTCGCTTTGTATTCCCAGTTCAGTGATTGAAAGACACCCTCCAATGTGGCATTAAAGAGCTTCGGAGATATGGTGTCACCTTGTTTCACTCCCTTTCCAATTTTTATGTGTGTTGTATTTCCAAACAGCGTAATCTTTGCACTTGCATTTTTATAGATGTTATAAATAATATTAATGTATGCATCTTCAATACCGCAGGATTTCAGAGCCATTGCAACTTCTGATGGTTTCACCGAATCAAAGGCTTTTTCATAATCGATAAAAGCCATGCACAATGGAAGTTCATATTCCCTCGCTCTTGCAATGAGTTCTCTCAGTAAGTGGATATGATCTATTGTGCGCTGTAGCCACTCCTGAATCCAGCTTGTTCTCTCGGTTGAGCCATGTCCAGTGTTACCTTCAAGCGGTGTGAAAGAACTTTAGTGAAAATTTTATAAACAACTGATAGGAGGCTGATAGGTCTGTAGTTTCCGAGATCCTCAATGTCACCTTTCTTATGTAGCAGGATCATTGTAGCGGTGTTCCAATCCTCAGGAATTTTCCTTTCATTAAGGCATCGAGTGAAAATTTGGGCGAGTACTGTTTCGATTTCTCCACTTGCTTCTTGTATGATAACTACAGTAATTCCATCTTCTCCTGGAGCTTTTCCCCGCTTCATGTTCTTGATTGCATGTGCAACTTCTGCTGGGAGGACTGGAGTAACTCTGGTACTGGTACCTTTCATGATGTCTGGAGTACATGTATCATCCCTTTCATATAATTTGGAGTAGAAATCTTTCACTCTTGTCAAAATTTCGCCTCTGTTTCTTGTTACAGAACCATCTTCTTTTCTCAGTGCCATAATCAGTTTTCTTCCCTTACTGAGATGTCCCTTTGATATCTTTAGGCTTTGGTTGTTTTTCATTGCTTTCCTCACTAGTTCACAGTTGAATTTTCTTACGTCTTCAGTGATACGTTTTCTTACTGTCTTGCATAGCTCTATATATTCCACTTTGGAAGTCCCATCTTCTTTAGTTGTCCTCATCTCTCTTCTTTTGTGCATCAACATTTTGGTTTTTCCTGATAATTCGTTCACATGCAACTTGTTCTTAGACCCAGCTAATTTTGTAGCTGTTTCCATAAGAGCTTCCGTTACTTTTCTTTTAACTTCAGAAATATCCACTTCTTCCGATGTTAGGCCTTCTAAAGCAGAGAAACTGTTCTTCAATTCCAACTTAAAGGTATTATGGTGTATTTTAAGGTTGGTTATGTCAATAAATTTTGTTTGTCATATGAGCTTGCCACGTTCAAATTTAGTGTTAAGGTGCACCTTACATCTCACCAATCTGTAGTCACTACCTGTGCTGAACTTGTTTAGCACACTGCAGTCTTCTATGACGAATTTTTCGTTACACATAATAAAATCAATTTCACTTGCCGTCCCATTTGGATGTCTCCATGTCCATTTCCTGTGTGGCTTTTTCTTGAAAAAGGAGTTCAAGATGAAAAACCCTTCTGCCTCTGCAAACTCAACGAGAGTATTTCCACGCTGGTTTCTGTTGCCGTGACCGAATTTACCTGCTGAAGTTTCATTCTGTTGCCGTTGCTCTATTTTTGCATTGAAATCTTCAAGTGCTACTTGCCTTTATTATTTAGATGACGAATTTCCTCCTAAAATTCTTCAATTTCTTCTTCAGGATGACTTGTGGTGTGTGCATAAGTTTGAATAATCTGAGCCTGGTATTTTCTCGAGAGTTGGAAAACGAGTCGTGCAGCTCTGTCAGAGGAACTTTCAACTTCTACAACTTTATCCTTCAGTTTCTTGTTTATTATAAATCCAACACCACTAGTTCTGCCAGTATCTGTTCCACGATAGTAGAAGAGATGTCCACTTTTCAGTTCAATGAGATCTTCTCCTTTTCTCTTTACCTCACTTAGCCCCAAGATGTCCCACTTGATCCTTTGTAGTTCCTCTTCCAATTCAAGAAGCCTTGAATCAGAAGATAGGGAGCGTCCATTATACGTTGCCAAGGTCAGCATCAGATGTCAGCCTAGTCCGGTCCTCCGGGGATTTTAGCACCCACTGCCTTCATATCGCCCTGGCCGCTGCCTTGACCAGGTACATTCCAGCTGCTGGAGACTGAGGGCCCAGATTTAAGTTGTGGAGTCATTTTGGAGGGGTTTGGCCATAACTCACCACCCTAGCCAAGCGGGTTGGTGAGTGTGTGATAGCATTTCCTCTAATCCCGATGGTATAGTTATACCGCTATTGGCGGTCGTCAGAGCCCCTTTAGTGGGAACAGGATGCACCACGAGAAGGCGGGGTTGACATTGTCAAGGAGAGGCCGTGATGTGATGTTACGCATCACCTGACCTTACATATATATATATATATATATATATATATATATATATATATATATATATATATATCATCATCATCATCATCATTGTCAACCATTATCAATCCACTGCTGGACGAAGGTCTCCCCAAGTTTCCTCCACAACGGTCTGTCTTGTGCCAGTCTCCTCCATGTCACCCCTGCATACTTTCGAATTTCATCCACCCATCTCCCATGTGGTCTTCTTCTGGGTCTTTTCCTGTCCCTTGGAATCCAATCTAAAATTTCGGCTGTCCATCGATGATCTGTCCTTCTGGCAGTATGTCCAGCCCATTGCCATTTCAGGGATTTAACTCTGATCATGATGTCTTCCACTCTTGTCATTTTTCGGATCCACGAGTTCCTCTTCTTATCTCTCCTGGTTACACCCAGCATGCACCTCTCCATGCTGCTTTGAGTTGTCTGCAGCCTTTGTATGTCTCTTTTAGTTAAGGTCCACGTCTCCGCACCATACGTAAGCACTGGAAGGATGCATTGATCAAACACTTTTCTTTTAAGACATAATGGCATATTGCTCTTGAAAATTATGCTGTTTCTTCCAAAAGCTCTCCAGGCAAGTTTTGTACGCCGATTAATTTCTTCATCAATGTGACCCTCACTTGATATCTGCTGTCCAAGATAAACGTACGTGTCTGTTATCTCCAGCTTTTCTCCATCAATCGATAAATCTTCATTTCTTGTAAAAGCATTGAACATCACTTTTGTCTTCTGAAAGTTCATTTTTAATCCCACTTCTTTACTCTTGTCAGCAAGTTCCTGGATCATACTCTGCAGCTCTGATGGGGTAGTTGCAAAAATGACTACGTCATCAGCAAAACGAAGGTGGGTTAGATAATCTCCATTAATCTTTATCCCCTTGTTTTCCCAGCTCAGTGACTGAAAAACACCTTCCAATGTGGCATTAAAGAGCTTCGGAGATATGGTGTCACCTTGTCTCACTCCCTTTCCAATTTTTACGTGTGTTGTTTTCTCAAACAGCCTAATCTTTGCACTTGCATTTTCATAGATGTTATTAATAATATTAATGTATGCATCTTCAATACCGCAGGATTTCAGAGCCATTGTAACTGCTGATGGTTTCACCGAATCAAAGGCTTTTTCATAATCGATAAAAGCCATGCACAATGGAAGTTCATATTCCCTCGCTCTTTCAATTAGTTCTCTCAGCACGTGGATATGATCTATTGTGCTGTAGCCACTCCTGAATCCAGCTTGTTCTCTCGGTTGAGCCATGTCCAGTGTTACCTTCAAGCGGTGTGAAAGAACTTTAGTGAAGATTTTATAAACTACTGATAGGAGGCTGATAGGTCTGTAGTTTCCGAGATCCTCAATGTCACCTTTCTTATGTAGCAGGATCATTGTAGCGGTGTTCCAATCCTCAGGAAGCTTTCCTTCATTAAGGCATCGAGTGAAAATTTGGGCGAGTACTGTTTCGATTTCTCCACTTGCTTCTTGTATGATGTCTACAGTAATTCCATCTTCTCCTGGAGCTTTTCACCGCTTCATGTTCTTGATTGCATGTGCAACTTCTGCTGGAAGGACTGGAGGAACTCTGGTACTGGTATCTTTCATGATGTCTGGAGTGCATATATCATCCCTTTCATATAATTTGGAGTAGAAATCTTTCACTCTTGTCAAAATTTCGCCTCTATTTCTTGTTACAGAACCATCTTCTTTTCTCAGTGCCATAATCTGTTTTCTTCCCTTACTGAGATGTCCCTTTGCTATCTTTAGGCTTTGGTTGTTTTCAACTGCTTTCCTCACTAGTTCACAGTTGAATTTCCTTACGTCTTCAGTGATACTTTTTCTTACTGTCTTGCATAGCTCTATATATTCCACTTTGGAAGTCACATCTTTTTTAGTTGTCCTCATCTTTCTTCTTTTGTGCATCAACATTTTGGTTTTTCCTGATAATTTGTTCACATGCAACTTGTTCTTAGACCCAGCTAATTTTGTTGCTGTTTCCATAAGAGCTTTGGTTACTTTTCTGTTAACTTCAGAGATGTCCACTTCTTCCGATGTTAGGCCTCCTAAAGCAGAGAACCTGTTCTTCAGTTCTAACTTGAAGGTATTCTGGTGTTTTTTAAGGTTGGTTATGTCAATAGATTTTGTTTGTCCTATGAGCTTGCCACGTTCAAGTTTAGTGTTGAGGTGCATCTTACATCTCACCAATCTATAGTCACTACCTGTGTTGAACTTGTTTAGCACACTGCAGTCTTCTATGACGAATTTTTTGTTACACATAATAAAATCTATTTCACTTGTCGTCCCATTTGGATGTATCCATGTCCATTTCCTGTGTGGCTTTTTCTTGAAGAAGGAGTTCAAGATGAAAAACCCTTCTGCCTCTGCAAACTCAACGAGAGTATTTCCACGCTGGTTTCTGTTGCCATGACCGAATTTACCTACTGAAGTTTCATTCTGTTGCCGTTGCCCTATTTTTGCATTGAAATCTCCCATAATTATTTTCAAGTGCTGCTTACCTTTATTATTTAGATGACAAATTTCCTCATAAAATTCTTCAATTTCTTCTTCAGGATGACTTGTGGTGGGTGCATAAGTTTGAATAATCTGAGCCTAATATCTTTTCGAGAGTTGGATAACAAGTCGTGCAGCTCTGTCAGAGGAACTTTCAACTTCTACAACTTTGTCCTTCAGTTTCTTGTTTATTATAAATCCAACACCACTAGTTCTGCCAGTATCTGTCCCACGATAGTAGAAGAGATGTCCACTTTTCAGTTCGATGAGATCTTCTCCTTTTCTCCTTACCTCACTTAGCCCCACGATGTCCCACTTGATCCTTTGTAGTTCCTCTTCCAATTCAAGAAGCCTTGAATCAGAAGATAGGGAGCGTCCATTGTAAGTAGCCAAGGTCAGCATCAGATGGCAGCCTAGTCCGGTCCTCCGGGGATTCTTAGCACCCTCTGCCTTCATGTCGCACTGACTTGGCCAGGTACATTCCAGCTGCCGGAGACTGAGGGCCCTGATTTAAGTTGTGGAGTCATTTTGGAGGGGTTTGGCCATAACTCACCACGCTGGCCAAGCGGGTTGGTGAGTGTGGGATAGCATTTCCTCTAATCCCGATGGTATAGTTATACCGCTATTGGCGGTCGTCAGAGCCCTTTTAGTGGGAACAGGATGCACCACGAGAAGGCGGGGTTGACATTGTCAAGGAGAGGCCGTGATGTTACGCATCACCTGACCTTACATATATATATAGAGAGAGAGTTAAATCCCTGAAATGGCAATGGGCTGGACATACTGCCAGAACGACAGACCATAGATGGACAGCCGAAATTTTAGATTGGATTCCAAGGGACAGGAAAAGACCCAGAAAAAGACCACATGGGAGATGGGTGGATGAAATTCGTAAATATGCGGGAGTGACATGGAGGAGACTGGCACAAGACAGACCGTTGTGGAGGAATCTTGGGGAGACCTTCGTCCAGCAGTGGATTGATAATGGTTGACAATGATGATGATGATAGATATATAATATGTGCGTATACACATATGCTTACATATAGATGTAACCCTCACCCCCCTCCCAACAGGAATTCCTCAATGCGCCACTGGTACCGTGGGTGTAGAAAACAAACTTCACTTTGGAGGGATTGGCCCACACACAGGCGTTCAAAACTCGTATTTCGTCCCTCTCAAGATCAAAAATTGGAACGACGCCACGAATATGAAAAACGTCTTCGCCCCTCTCCACGCACTGCCTCAGGGCGCCTAACCCTATCCACACACACACAGGTTTAAAAGCGTACGGCGGTTTCGAGGTGAAAAAACTTCGGTAAAAGTCTATGTGTGTGTGTGGGGGGGGGGGGGACTTAATATACGGACAATTCATACTTCCGGAATAAAGCGGATTTCAAGTACTCTCTTTGTACGAGTATATGCCATACGCATTTGAAGGAAAAAGAGAGAAAATAAGCTAAATTTGAAAACCGCACTAAATCAAGCTAAAATGAAAACTAAATTCCGACGCTCTAAGATACATTGGTCTTCGCTGTGTACAAAGTATTTGCTGGAGACAAAGGACGAAGAGACACTTGCTCGATATTAGGTGTGTCTTTTATCTTACAATTTGAAGACAAAGAATTGGATTTCTAAGTTGTTGCGCAAATGGTCCGAGGAAAACGTTAAAATTTTGGGAATGGAGATCTCCTTCACCTGCGGCTATTTTTGGTTCTGCTAGTGCTGCTGAAAACTAATGGTTTTCTTCGTTGATAATTTCGCAATGCAAGCACCCATGGTAATTCATTGGTTCATTATTATTACCAAGTGCATTGTTAACATTGTTTTCATTGCTCATTATTGTTACCCAAATAATAACCAGCGGTATGACGAGAAAAGGGAAAGGATATATTTTAAAGTTTTATATGCATCTAAAATTTCTTAAACATTTCTTCACTATCTTATTAGAAGTATTCGGACACTGGCAAATATTTGCGTATGTCCAAAGAACCGTTGAGCAGGAAGGTGCGCTCTGAGTAGGGATGTACGTATATATAGCTGTGATGTTCTTTCGTGTTATCAGTAACTTTGCAGCGGACATGCCGCGTGGACGTGAACTTTCCGAGTTCATACCAAAATCGACTGTAAGCGATGTCGTGAAGAGATGGAAACAGGACACTGCTACTCCAAAAAAAAAAAAAAAAGGAGTTCAAGAATGACGCACAGAGTGACGGAAAGTGACACAAGAGCCATGGTAAGAAATGTTAAGAAATCCCGTTCTTGCTCTGCGGTTTCCATAGGTGCTGTAGTACAAAGTTCTGGTAATGGCTCGGTTAGTACCATAACTATCCGCAAGGAGTTGCACATTGTAGGTTATAATGATAGAGCAGCAACACACAAGCAACACACCACTACCGCGATTGCTAAGGGCCGTTATAACGAAGTAAATTTCTCCGTCATTTGTGGTCCACGCCGGAGATCGAACCCGAGTCCACTTATTCCGGAACAAGTCGTTCTACCAACTGAGTTACGAATACGTTCGTTCTCGCTGCTATCTGCCTTTATGTCGTGTGCGTCCTGCGAGGGAAGGCACGTCACATCTCCCCCACCCCCGAAAGAGGGCCGGGGGCATGACTCACGTGTCAGCCGTGGGATCATGAATAGTTGCAGGCAGCCATCCGCTGTAGAACATGCACTTGAGAACTCCCAGTCAATCTGGTGTGTGGAATGCAACGTCACACACATTTATTTCGAAGCGCTGGAGAAGGGATTCTCTTACTTTTCTTGTCTCGCGGTGTGGAAAGAACATCACACCATTGCGAGATCTTTAACGGCCGGGTCATCTCGGAAGTTCGGGCGCCATTATAGCGAAGTAAATTTCTCCGTCATTTTTGGTCCACGTCGGAAATCGAACCCGAGTCCACTTATTCCGGAACAAGTCGCTCTACCAACTGATCTACGCAGACGTTGGTTCTTGCTGCTATCTGCTTTTATGTCGTGTGCGTGATGCGGAGCAGGCCCGTCACACCATTCAAGGTGCTGAGTCTTCCGTTGTTCCCGGACCGTGGGCGACTGAAAAGCTGTTCTTTAAAGCAATGAGTCAGGCTTATCACTCTTCGGATCAAATGACCGTGATTGAATTTTTTTATTTTTTTTTTTTTTTGAAATTCTTTTTGGAAAATTTAATTATTTTACATTTTGATTACGTGATAAAAGTCACGTTAATATCTAAGTAGTTCAAGAATTAAGAATATAGACTTTATCCCGTTACGTACATGGATTGAAGCAACCTTTAACGTCAAAAAACCCTTCTGTGTTCCGGGGCATAACGCGATAACCTGTTTTTTAAGTTTTCTTCGGAGTAGAACGTGTTCATGTGTGTAACATACATGCACATACCTTTAAAGAGTTTATAACGAAGTAAATTTCTCCGTCATTTTTGGTCTACGCCGGGATTCGAACCCGAGGCCGCTTATTCCGGAATAAGTCGCTCTACCAACTGAGCTACGCAGACGTTTTATTCTGATTCCTATCTGCCTTTATGTCGTGTGCGTCCTTCTGACAGGTACGTCACATCTCCCCCCCCGAAAGAGGGCCGGGGGCATGGCCCACGGGTCAGCCGCGACCATGAATCGTTGCAGGCGGCCATCCACTGTAGAACGTGCATTTGAGAACTCCCAGTCAATCTGCTGTGTGGAATGCAACATCACACATTTTCATTTTTCGAAGCGCTGGAGAAGGAATTCTCTGATTTTTCCTGTCTCGCGGTGTGGAAATAACATCACACCAATGCGAGATTTTGAACGGCCGGGTCATCCGGATAGTTCGGGCGCCATTATAACGAAGTAAATTTCTCCGTCATTTTTGGTCTACGCCGGGATTCGAACCCGAGGCCGCTTATTCCGGAATAAGTCGCTCTACCAACTGAGCTACGCAGACGTTTTATTCTGATTCCTATCTGCCTTTATGTCGTGTGCGTCCTTCTGACAGGTACGTCACAAGTTGAACTATTAATCCTTCTAATTAAATATTGCTTGTAAGAAGTTCAGTTATAATGATGAACCTGATTAGCATTATTTTTATTCAAATGAGCATTTCTTTAAATATCAGCTGCCTGTTTTATAACTCCGGTTCCTTTTTCCTTAGAGAGAGGGCATAGTACTGGTGAAATGTTTTCTAACGTATTCTCCAACGGGTATCATATTAATAAATTAATTTAAGGCTGTGAATTACTTCCTGTCATTCACGTCACTTAATTATTTCTTGAGTTCAGTAACTGAGGACATTTCCCATACAAATCTAATCTCTCTAACTTAAAATGAGATTTTCTAAGAGAATTCAGGCAAATTTTTTTCAAAATTATTTTCTATGCGTCTAGTTTATGCAAAACTGTATGCTACTCATTTGTATGATTTCATCGTAGCTTTAATTTGGTTTTCATCAAGTTTTTGAAACTTGATGAATATCGCGCAATGCATGGTAACTCACTATAAACTCTCGGCTTTCCTTCATATTTCTGTTTCCTTTAGATTTACAGCAGTTCCGTTATGCAAGCATAGAATGCATCTCGCGATTACTGAATTCCGCGGAAACATCCCTATCATTTGTTATCAAAATTTCAAAAGCCCTTCTGATCTGATCAAACAGAGCATGATGTTAGCGACCTTATTCTGAAATTTGATCGTGCATTTTCGACGAACCCGCTTGGCCAGCGTGGTGAGTTATGGCCAAACCCCTCCAAAATGACTCCACAACTTAAATCTTGGCCCTCAGTCTCCGGCAGCTGGAATGTTCCTGGCCAAGGCAACGGCCAGTGCGACATGAAGGCAGAGGGTGCTAAGGATCCCCGGAGGACCGGACTAGGCTGCCATCTGATGCTGACCTTGGCTACGTACAACGGACGCTCCCTATCTTCTGATTCAAGGCTTCTTGAATTGGAAGAGGAACTACAAAGGATCAAGTGGGACATCGTCGGGCTAAGTGAGGTAAGGAGAAAAGGAGAAGATCTCATTGAACTGAAAAGTGGACATCTCTTCTACTATCGTGGGACAGATACTGGCAGAACTAGTGGTGTTGGATTTATGATAAACAAGAAACTGAAGGATAAAGTTGTAGAAGTTGAAAGTTCCTCTGACAGAGCTGCACGACTCGTTATCCAACTCTCGAGAAGATACCAGGCTCAGATTATTCAAACTTATGCACCCACCACAAGTCATGCTGAAGAAGAAATTGAAGAATTTTATGAGGAAATTCGTGATCTAAATAATAAAGGTAAGCAGCACTTGAAGATAATTATGGGAGATTTCAATGCAAAAATAGGGCAACGGCAACAGAATGAAACTTCAGTAGGTAAATTCGGTCACGGCAACAGAAACCAGCGTGGAAATACTGTTGTTGAGTTTGCAGAGGCAGAAGGGTTTTTCATCTTGAACTCCTTTTTCAAGAAATAGCCACACAGGAAATGGACATGGAGACATCCAAATGGGACGACAAGTGAAATTGATTTTATTATGTGTAACAAAAAATTCGTCATAGAAGACTGCAGTGTGCTAAACAAGTTCAACACAGGCAGTGACCATAGATTGGTGAGATGTAAGATGCACCTCAACACGAAACTCGAACGTAGCAAGCTCATAAGACAAACAAAATGTATTGACATAACAAACCTTAAAAAACACCATAATACCTTCAAGTTGGAACTGAAGAACAGATTCTCTGCTTTAGAAGGCCTAACATCGGAAGAAGTGGATATTTCTGAAGTTAACAGAAAAGTAACCAAAGCTCTTATGGAAACAGCAACAAAATTAGCTGGGTCTAAGAACAAATTGCATGTGAACAAATTATCAGGAAAAACCAAAATGTTGATGCAAAAAGAAGAGTGATGAGGACAACTAAAGAAGATGTGACTTCCAAAGTGGAATATATAGAGCTATGCAAGACAGTACGAAAAAGTATCACTGAAGACGTAAGGAAATTCAACTGTGAACTAGTGAGGAAAGCAATTGAAAACAACCAAAGCCTAAAGATAGCAAAGGGACATCTCAGTAAGGGGAAAAAACAGATTATGGCACTGAGAAAAGAAGATGGTTCTGTATCAAGAAATAGAGGCGAAATGTTGACAAGAGTGAAAGATTTCTACTCCAAATTATATGAAAGGGATGATACATGTACTCCAGACATCATGAAAGGTACCAGTACCAGAGTTCTTCCAGTCCTTCCAGCAGAAGTTGCACATGCAATCAAGAACATGAAGCGGGGAAAAGCTCCAGGAGAAGATGGAATTACTGTAGACATCATACAAGAAGCAAGTGGAGAAATCGAAACAGTACTCGCCCAAATTTTCACTCGATGCCTTAATGAAGGGAAAATTCCTGAGGATTGGAACAACGCTACAATGGTCTTGCTACATAAAAAAGGTGACATTGAGGATCTCAGGAACTACAGACCTATCAGCCTCCTATCAGTGGTTTATATAATCTTCACTAAAGTTCTTTCACACCGCTTGAAGGTGACACTGGACTTGGCTCAACCGAGAGAACAAGCTGGATTCAGGAGTGGCTACAGCACAATAGATCATATCCACGTACTGAGAGAACTAATTGAAAGAGCGAGGGAATATAATCTTCCATTGTGCATGGCTTTTATCGATTATGAAAAAGCCTTTGATTCGGTGAAACCATCAGCAGTTGCAATGGCTCTGAAAGCCTGCGGTATTGAAGATGCATACATTAATATTATTAATAACATCTATGAAAATGCAAGTGCAAAGATTCGGCTGTTTGAAAGTACAACACACATAAAAATTGGAAAAGGAGTGAGACAAGGTGACACCATATCTCCGAAGCTCTTTAATGCCACATTGGAAAATGTCTTTCAATCACTGAACTGGGAAAACAAAGGGATAAAGATTAATGGAGGTTATCTAACCCACCTTCGTTTTCCTGATGACATAGTCATTTTTGCAGCTACCCCATCAGAGCTACAGAGTATGATCCAGGAACTTGCTGACAAGAGTAAAGAAGTGGGATTAAAAATGAACTTTCAGAAGACAAAAGTGATGCACAATGCTTTTACAAGAAATGAAGATTTATCGATTGATGGAGAAAAGCTGGAGATAACAGACACGTACGTTTATCTTGGACAGCAGATATCAAGTGAGGGTCACATTGGTGAAGAAATTAATCTGCGTACAAAACTTGCCTGGAGAGCTTTTGGAAGAAACAGCATAATTTTCAAGAGCAATATGCCATTATGTCTTAAAAGAAAAGTGTTTGATCAATGCATCCTTCCAGTGCTTACGTATGGTGCAGAGACGTGGACCTTAGCTAAAAGAAACATACAAAGGCTGCAGACAACTCAAAGCAGCATGGAAAGGTGTATACTTTGTGTAACCAGGAGAGATAAGAAGAGGAACACGTGGATCCGAAAAATGACAAGAGTGGAAGACATCATGATCAGAGTTAAATCCCTGAAATGGCAATGGGCTTTACATACTGCCAGAAGAACAGACCATCGATGGACAGCCGAAATTTTAGATTGGATTCCAAGGGACAGGAAAAGACCCAGAAGAAGACCACATGGAAGATGGGTGGATGAAATTCGAAAGTATGCGGGAGTGACATGGAGGAGACTGACACAAGACAGACCGTTGTGGAGGAAACTTGGGGAGACCTTCGTCCAGCAGTGGATTGATAATGGTTGACAATGATGATGATGATGATATCAGGCACAATGAAATATTCAAAAAGCTAGTTTCCAGCACACTCAAAATAGTATAACTGTACTGGTAATCAGTGGAATGGAAAACAAAGTTTCGAAGCTTTCGCACATCAACCAGATAGCGTTTTCTAGGAAGGTATACAGAAAACTGAAAAACCCATCTGGTTGATGTGCGAAAGCTTGGAAACTTTGATTTCTGTTCTACGCTCATAAATTCGAGTTACTAGTATAGTTATACTATTTTGAGTATAGTTGGCGTGCAGTTCCTGGTTATTAATTCCAGTACACTTTCATTTTTTAATCACTGTCACTCCATCTACCAGATATACCCCGGTAAACAGTATTCAGAGTTCATTGTTAAAATCATCGACTTGTGGGAAGTTGACTTATTTGTTCTGCAGGAAAATTTTGAGTCCTTATTTACTACAATGCATCACCTGCGGATTATATAAAGTTCAAAGTTTCGGAATTTTTTTCTGAAAATTTCCTTTTTCATAGAACGTACTATTGACTAGGAAAAAATTCATTGTTCTCGCTGGTTAATAACTGTCATTTTTAGTTGCTCCAAGACTATTTGTATTAAATTGAAATAATCGTGATTTATAACTTAAAGGGTTTTCTTTTACTACGGATAAAGTAAAGTGTACTAGAAAACTTTCTACTGTGACATATTAGATTATAAAATATGTTCAACATTTGTTTTCGGTTTTACGACGTGTTCTGATTTCTCAGAGAGTTGTGACGTATATCTATACATTAACCTACTTTATTGTATTTCTGTTTTTATGTAAAGTATGTCATTTCTGCATTATACTACTTCCTGAACGCCACCTCAAACGTTCAACTTTCCTTGCATCTTTTGACAACAGCTGAGAGTGAGTCAAAGTAAATAAAAAGCAGCGCCAATGTAAAGAGTGTGTCTGCACGTAAAACGTTATACTGTTTCAATTAGAATCGAATAATGTTTTGTTACTACTCGTAGTGTCAAAGATGATCTGAACGTCCAATGAGGGTTAAAGTGCTATCTACGAAGTTGATAACGTGATTCAGCATACGATGATGCAATATGATCCAATACGAACTGTGTTTGCGTATGAACTCCGCTGTGGATATGCAAAGCTGGGTTGTATAACAACAACTAGCTAAATAGAAAAGTTCATTTGATATTCTGTACGTTCCATTTCTTGCTATACAGATCTCTGTGACTGTTTGATGATATTTAAGCGTCAGAGTTAAGCATTTAGCGCTTAAATGGCCAAGTATACAACAACAAATATTATAGAGTTTGAGACTGAAGTGCTGCTATTGTTGTTTTTCTAAAACGGGTGAGAAAAACTTTTATCAAAAACTGTTAACTTGCTGTAGATGATCATGATCATATGTAGAGAATTTTAGGAAGGGAGTGTCTGACCCTAGGTCTTAAACAACCCTTAGAAATAGGAAGCCAGGAGATTTGGGCTAGAGTGCCCAATAAGAAAGTGACAGGGAAGCGAGGTAGAAAAGGGGGAGGAAGACGCCCTTATTTATTACCGGGGGACCAGTACCCGGATTTGCTCTATATTATGAGTTCATGATTATTTAAACTTTGTGGTAGTGACATAACGGCACACCTGACAGGATTCGGCAAGATTTTTTAAAGAATAAAAAAGGTGCCACATTTTTCTTGTCGTAGTTTTTACAAAATCTACTGAGATCGTTAGTTATACAAGAGAAAAACGTTAAAACGTACAGACGTCGTTGGTATGTTTACAGCTGTCTGAAACAAAGAATTTTTTATGAAATCCAAACGACTGCAATAGAGCTGCTATAAGAAATATCACTATAAAATAACGGCACGGCGCTAGAAATTTTGGCATCAGGAAAAGAAAGTATTAGAAATATGCACTAGATTCTGTGTTGTGAATCATGGAGCTTGACTGTCTCACTTTTCCAAGTAAAGAAACGCTAGATAAAATTAAGTATTATAACGGACTAACCTGCCATTCACGTAGAGTTTACACTCAAAGGGAAGCTCTGCGTTCCTACGCACTTCTGAAGATACATAAAATTGGTCAGCAACGGGACCATAGTCAGCAATATCGGCTGAGCTGCACATAAGTTGGCCAAGTTTCTATCTTCAGAACTGTCTAGCTTAACGACTTTTTTCGAACAAAACAGCTGTGAAAAATTCCATCGGGTTTGTCAATCGGCTAAAACGACATCCATACAAGGATCAGTTCGTGCGCTCCATTTGTCCTTCGATGTGAAATCCATGTTCAGAAGTATCCCACTGAATGAAGCTCTCGATTGAGTGAAAGCTAGTCACGCTGAACATCTTTTCAGCCAACCGGAATTAGAAGAAATTTTGTGACTAGTGGAAATTTGTATCACACAAAACAGTTTCCTTTTACCTGGAAGATGTTTCCAACAGACGGAAAGCCTTGAAATGGGTAGCCCACTGTCACTTATTTTATTCGAATTCTATATACGTCACTTTGAGGACAAACTCTTTCAGCTTGGTACATTTGACTTGCACATTCGATATGTACACGATACTTTTGTTATCAGGAATGGCATGAACTCGCAATTACATAAATTACTTGAACTTCTGAATTCAATTGATCCTCAATTGAATTCAGAAGTTCCACTAATTTATGTATTTGTGAGACAAAATAATGGCGCTTAACATTTCCTGACGCCCTTGGGTCACGCTCCGAGGAATACTTTGGTACAACAGTTTATCGAAAACCATTTGCTGTTTCCTTACCTCCACATGAAAATCGAATCACCCATAGAAACAAAAAATCTCCGCCTTCTTCACGTACGTACATCGTGCAATAAATGTATGCTCAACTGAGGATTACTTGCAGAAATAGCTTGATTTTCTTAAACGAATTGTAGTACACATAGGATACAGCCCTTCAGTTACCGACAATGCTGTCCAAAAATTTCAACCGAAACCTGTCTGCTCACTCACACCAATAGATTCCCCAATAGGAGAGAATTGGGCCATTATCCTTTTTGCTCCTCATATTTTCTTCAGAATTTCAAAAATTCTGAAAAATTTTAATTTCAGTTATTTTTAAACCCATAAACAAGGTAATATTTTACGGATCAAAACACTACGTCGAAGACATAAATTTCTGAGGAATTTATCAGATACATTGTGAATGTGGACTTTCATATATAGGATAAACCCGCAGGGCTTTAAGTTTCCTTGTGAATTAACACAAGACTTGCTAACGGAACTGTGAACTAAAGAAGTCTTCTATAGTAGTCCAACATTGTCACGAAAATAACGATAAATTTATTTTGGAAACGCTAAGCTTATTGATAAACCTGATTTGACTATCAAGCTTAATATATTGGAGGCTTTCCACGTATACAGGAACTCTTCACTGCTGGGTAACGACATGACGTCGACTCCATTTCTTTCAACGGCGTGGAAACAACTCACCAAAAACCATGACCGTCGGAGCTCTGATGATGTTACAATGATTTGAATGTTTGCGCTCCATTTGTCCTTATGATGCAGAGCCAATAGCTCTTCGAAACTATAGTCGATGTATAATGAAACTTTGATTGTGGTAAACGTTGGTATTTTCATTCTATCTCAGAGAAGGTTTAAACGGAGCTAATTGCGATTAAACAGCCTTTCTGGTCCCTTCTTAGGAACGAAAAGACATTAGGTAGAACCTAGAAACTCACGACAGGGAAGTTTGGAGAGAGAAACAGGAGTTCTAGATTACTTGTGTGTGTGTCCTACCTTACAGATGCCACAGTACTCACTAGCACTGGAAAGAGAGAGAGAGAGAGAGACAGAGAGAGATAGAGAGAGAGAAGGAGGATAAAACACAGAAGCCCGTATACTTCACAGGGGAGGGATACCAGTACCCTGGGTGCGACCACTTAATGTTTTGGTTCAATACAGCACATGGAAATTCGCAAGGTTTTTGCATTTATTGGTGATTGATATAGACAGCAGGAACTACCCTATCGCACCATTAGAAGCCCAGAGAATGTGAGAAAGTTTTATAAACTTACTTTACCTAGAGAGGAAAATTTTTCTCTAGGAAGATACGGAAAATGCATGCCCGCAAATGATTAGTAATAGCTGCATTTATCTGATTTTGAAAAAAATATTTCCAGCTAGGTTTACAGGAACTTGAATATCTCTGCTAATATTACACCTCTCTATTTTGCTTATACACTGGCGGAAAGTGAAAAAAAGAACACTAAGAAGGAATTGGCGGACGATCATGAAATTTACATATGTTAATGGGGTCGAGATTACGTAGGTGTGATGTTAATTTCGGGACCAACCGGTGAGCGCTTACGCCACAGCACAGCATAATATGCAAATTATCGTCGGTGGTATTTAAGGAATACGGCGAAGTGAATGTAATCAGTCGTCGGCGTACGGACACGTACGAAGACCCTGAAGAAGCTGAAATGCCTGGACATGGCAGACGTGTGCGATTTCAGCAGTTATAGGACTTTGAGCGAGGTCGTCTAGTCGGACTCCTCGAGGCCGGGCGGTCGTACCGTCGTATTGCGGAGCGAATTGGATGGGAAGTATCGGTGGTGGTACGATGGTGGCGTAGATGGTCCAAGGAACATTCCCACACGAGAAGACTTGGAACCGGGAGTCACAGACTGACTAATGAACGGACCGATCGACGCATAAGAAGAGCGGCGTTGTCAAGCAGAACATCCTCTGCGACGCAAATCCCAGCTGCCGTTGCACTTGAGGTGACTGTGTGAACAATCCGTAACCGTCTACTAGATGCAGGACTACGTGCACGTGTGCCTCTGGCATGTGTACCTCTGACTCCAGCCCACCGTCAGGAACGGCTGCAGTGGTGTCGCCAACGTCTGCACTGGAGAACGCAATAGCGATCTGTCGTGTTCAACGATGAAAGCATATTCTGCTTGGGAGCCTCCGATGACCGCATGCTTGTTCGCAGACGCACAGGGGAGCATCTCCACCCTTCTTGCATCCACCAGCGACACACAGGGCCTACACCTGGTCTCCTGGTGTGGGGAGCGATCAGCTATCACTCCCGTACACAACTAGTGTTTGTACCGGGTACGTTAAACAGCACCTCCTACATCAGCAACATCATTCAGCCCGTTGTTGTGCCATTTGTAAGGTCGGTCCATCGTGGTGTTTTCCAGCTAGATAACGCACGCCCACACACAGCACGTTCAACACAACATACACTTCAGGGTGTGAGACAACTTCCGTGGCCTGCACGTTAACCGGATTTGTCCATCATTGAGCACGTGTGGGATTTTATGGGACAACGACTTATCCGGTCTCCACGGCCAGCCACGACCATCCCCGATTTACGCTTCCAGTTTGAGGATGCTTGGAACTCAATACCCCGAACTTACATCCAACATCTGTACGACAGACACCATGCCAGAATTGCACAGTGTGACGCAGTTCATGGCGGTCCAACCTCGTACTAACCATGTTACATGGAAATGTTATTTTTCAGTTTACCAGCAAATACAGCTGTATTTTGCCATAATGTTTTGATCACGTTATTCTCTGTATTCCGTTACTATGCTGCATAAATTTCGTTGGTATCAGACGTCTCCTTCTTGGTGTTCTTTTTTCACTTTCCGCCAGTGTATTTTAATTATTTTTTAACAGTTTATGTCTAACTAATTGAACATTGCAAATCTAATGTTATATCTAAAAAAAGCACAGCACACAACATAATATTAGAATAATTAAACAACATTAAAGTGTTATGCCTACGCATTTGTTATCACATTTATGAGGATATCCGCGGAGACAGACCTCTATAAATATTTAAATATGATTTATATATTTTAATTGATCTGTTATTCAATTTGGCATTACAGTGATGACTATTATTGTTTTTGTGTGGGTATATGTATATGGAGTTTTAGGATGGGAGTGTCTGACCCCATGTCTAAAACTGCCCTTAGAAACAGGAAGCTGGGAGATCGGGGTAAGTGAACTCAATAGGATAGACAAACAGAAAATAAAGTGAAAGGAGAGGGTGATCCGTGACACCAGTCCGGAGGAAGGGTGGCAAAGGGAACGAAGCACCGCACAACATGTAAGGTATATTGTATGAGGACGGACAATTTATTCTTACGAAACTCTACACGCCATTTTGTGAAAGACTGTTTCTAAAGGACGCCATGTTGCTCGAACTGTTTACGAAAGTTGTTGCTGAATAATATGCGATGTTCTGTTGGCCTTCTTACATGTTTGGAGGCGGAGTCAAAGTGACATTAGTTACGAAGTGTCAAGAATGCGACCCCCAAACGGTTGAGGGGTTCACGAGGAGAAGGACATTCGAAGTTACGAAGAGAAGGAGATGTCACAGAAAGACTACAATGTTGTTTCGTTGTATCGGATATAATCCATAATCTATGTAAACAATGTACATATACGTACATTGTACATATAATCTGAATAAATAATCGAACCACATATTAATGGATTCCTGAAGCTATTTAAAATAAGGGCCTGCTTCATTCCTCTCGAGGATAACGAACCGAAAATATGGGACCTGTTAGGACGAAGTCCAGGAATACCAAAGCCCGCTGCATCATAACATCATTGTAATTTAGTAATTTAGTCATTTCGCGTGCAATAAAGTATTTGTCAACGACAAATGGAAGGCGCAGACCGCTTTGAAAATGTCACAGGGAAAAACTTGTTTGTGAAATTTAGATCTTCTAAGCTCACGTTTTCTTAAAATCATTACAATCATTTTTTTAGTAGTAAATTAAATATCCAATCAAATATTTTACATCTTGCTTGTTTATAAATCAGGATGTATGAAGCATGTTTTAATAAATACCATCCAAGGTAACTAATTTGTTTCATAATCTGGAGAGATCTCTTTCCTTTTCGGTTTGAATGCACATCTAAAGTTTAATATTCAGTAAATCAACACATACGAAACATGATTAATTTTTCATTATACGGCGCGCTTGCTTGAGAGCACACCCTCATACTTCAATCCCTCCTCTTTCGATTGGATGGCATTTATGCTTTGGCACACTGAATCAAGTTAGCAGCTGTACGTTTTCTTTAATTAGCCATATTTGTACGTCAAGTTCATTTGACCTCTCTTTCTCTTCCTGTGGTATTATTTACCTTTCGATTAGATAGGGTGGCTGTCCACTATCGTCTGCACACAGCTCTGTTTTACATCACTTCACCGTTTAAATTCCTTCCATTCATTTTCCTTTTTATGCAGTCCTCCACCTCAATTTAGATCTCCCTCTATTCTGATTCCTGGTATGTATTCGTAAATTTAAGCCCTCTACGTTACATGTAGAATTATAGAAGAATTTTGGGTTAGCTTTAAAATTTACATATCTTTGAATCTTCCTCTTAACACTTATTCGTAGTTTTATTTATTACAGTGACATATTATAGGGTGGTCGAAAGTCTTCTATGGGTTTCGATTGACAACTATACAAAAACAAACAGATCTACAGCAATTCGGTTTGCGGCATTAGAAATACTAAATACTTGAGTTTTTAACGCCATCTCTTTCCAACAGGTGGCATTAGGTGCTCGCAAATACCGACGCCGACTGCAAAACAACTGGAAATGTCGTGTCCGAAGGAGAAAGCAATTTGTGTGCGTTGGTTTTCTTAGACGAAAACCAACGCACACAAATTGCTGATGAACTGTGCAAGTTCCATTTGCAACACAGTTTGATGTATCCATTACTCCCATCACCAACATTCAAATTACCGATGGATCAGACCACAGAATCCCTTGTGTTGGCTCATATGATACGGGATGGTTTTCGTTCGGCTCTAGCATTGATGAGCCGTGGTCATCTCACACCATGCCTGCGGTTCGTGGTTTTCCCTCTCCTCGGACCACTTTTTGAAGGTTTAACCACGACTGACCGTGAGCTCCCACGAGCCTTGTCATCTCTAAAATGCCCTGACCCAGACATCTGGTCATTACAATTTGGTCTTTGTAAAACACGCTTCAGTCTCCCGGCCTCTCCACTGGAGTAGCACGAATAACGCTGATTAACAGAGCTCATTATCATGTGCTATTTATACAGTTTCATGAACTTCGCACGCGCCGTCGTTTAATTGCTTTGCTTCGATCTGCACAAAGACGTGCTTGTCACAACGTTTTGGCAGTTTGGTGTATGTCTTTAGTGTGTTAAAAAAGTAAGCTCTTCAGTGTGTCTAGTGTTCATGGGAGAAAGTTCCGCTCTAAGTGCTTTGAGAATATACTACAAACAAAAGTGATTTCTACAAATATTTAGTAAATAACCATTCTTGGTCTTTGTGCCTTATGACCGTTAAATAATTATTGCAGAGGCAATTCTGATGTTTTGCTAACTATGTATTGGTTGACGAACAAGTGATAGCTAAGAATTATTTAGTTCTCTGCTATATTGCTAAGGGCTAAATAGCTATTACTAAGAACTAAATAGCTATTACTAAGAACTAAATAGCTATTACTAAGAACTAAATAGCTATTATTAGGAACTAACTAGCTATTACTAAGAACTAAATAGCTATTACTAAGAACTAAATAGCTATTACTAAGAACTAAATAGCTATTATTAAGAACTAACTAGCTATTACTAAGAACTAAATAGTTCTTAGCTATCACTTGTATTTTAAATAAAATATTACATGCCCAGCAAATGCCTTTTAAGAAAAAGAAAATACCGCACTAAAAGATGTTGAAACAACAGAATGTGTCAAAGCGTTTAATTTAACTTCACACCTGCAAATGTTCATTTTCAATTTGCAGTCTCATTTTTTTCTTTTTTAAGAGGAAAGTAACTCGTTTCCTAAAGTGTGGAAATAGTCACGATATCAGCGCGCTGAAACTGGTGTAAGACATTTGTGTTGATACTTACATAAAACTTTCAACAATGGAATCTCGAGGTATTAAAAACGTTTGTCAGCAGATGTTTAAAATTACGCCTCTTGATATAAATGGTCGCTTCGTGAGTTTAAGATTTGTTTCAGTGAATACAAATGTTATCAAAGTAATCTCTCTATGAAAATGTTCTCAAAATTGCTTCTGCAGTAAATAATTTATCCTGTGAATACAGCATAACTTGACTTTTGTCCTTCCACCTTTTTTGAAATTTCTACCTGGTCATTAGTTGTGAACATGGATTTGTGAATATGCTGCACTTTTTCCTATTTCACGTTCATTTAAAAAAAACTGTTTCTTTTTATACTGATAACTATCGGCAAAATTTTCATAATTGCATGTGAGTTTATTTGTAACCAAGCAGATGCAGCGCGGCTGACGGAGCATTGTAATGAGATACCAATATAAGAAAAAAAACTACAACTTAAGAATACTGGTAGGAACTGACGAATTTTTATAATACAACAAAATGCATCAGTAAACGAAAATACTTGCAAAACATTAAGTTTATTGACACCTTTTTTGTGCAAAATAAAAATCGCTTTTCGAACCAGCATTTTTTCTATTACGCAAAGAATTTTTTATGAAAATACAAACTCTGAACTTAATCTACTGAAATTCTATGATTAACTGTCTTATTCTTTCTATTTAGTAAATCTGCAATTTCTTCATTACTGCCTTTTTCTCTCTTTCTATTTGTTTCAAGAAGTAAATCCCTGAAGAGGAAAAAATAACAGGATTAAATAACTGTTTAGCTAAAATTGATGATTCTTCCTCTTCTTGTAGAGCTCTTCTGTTTGTCTGTTTTATTTGCAAAAATAATTTTGCTTTACGCTACTTATCTCCCTTAAAAGTTGGAAAGATTTCCAGAAGAAAATTGTTAGCGTAAATCCATTCTGACTCTTGAAGTATCTGTAGGATAATTTCGCAAAGGTAGTTTTATAAAGATAGTGTGTTGCTAAAAAAATAAAGAAATATTTGTTGTTATCCATAACTTTTAAAGATTAGATAATGCTTGCTGTTTCCATTAATTATTATGAGATACCAGTTTTGATTTTATCAGATCCGTTGCTTCATGGTTGGGTGTATTTTGATACAAGGATACCATGTCTAGGTTTTTTATAGTGAATTCGACTGGGCCTTGATATTATTTGATGCTGTTTATTTCCTGGGTAAAATTTCCAGCTGAGAATTTGTGTTTATTATAGAACTTAGAGAGCCATTTCTCTTTCGAACTTAATCGTCGGAGCTTTTCACTAGAAACCACAGTTGAATGGGGTGTATAAATTTTATGTATTTTGTGAATTTCTAATTTTTTGAAGAAGGTCGGTATACCTATGGCAGGGTAGTTACCTCCATAGGTATACCGACCAGAAGGAAAGTCCAGAAAGGTAGTTACCCTATGGCAGGGTAACTACCTTTCTGGACTTTTTGTGGTAAGCAGCTACAGCATTTGAGTTCCACTAATTTTCTGATAATTATTGGTGTGATATATCTTTAGGGTCTCAGTCTAAATTTTGAATAGAATTTTTCATTTTTGAGTTGCATTTATTTTTCATTTAGAATTGAAGGCTTTTCTGCAGCAATGGGCTAACCAGTAGCAGAGCATGTGATAATGGTGGAACTGGATGAGTGACCGGCCCTCTATTTTCCCAGATGTTTAATTAACCCACTGTACCGCGCATCTATTAAAATAGGCTACGATACGGTCTATCCCTGAATGTGAATCCCCAGTGTCTACAACAGTGGGCTATTACACAAGAATGTTGCATGTTTGCAAAATGTGAGTAAGGTCTTTAATTATTATCTGATTGGTTTCATAAGCCGTGGATATTTTGACTATAGGCTTATTTCTTAATTATAGCAGAGCTTTTCTGTCTCATTTGTTCAGGTTAACGACATCCGACTTGCCGAAGCTTTGACAATAGAGAAAACAAACTAAAAAACTCTTGCCAACCAATTTATCGTACAGCTGGACACACGCTCTAAATCAGACATCAAAAATAAGATACAGACCTAAATTGAGACAGAACGAAGATCCCTATAAAGGACAGATGGCGGTACTATCACAAGGTTTTAAAACTCGTGAGGAGTATAGCAGAAATGTAACTGAAGACAACCTCACATCTTGAGGTTCGAAGTTAGTCCTAAAGTAAAACAACAGGGGAGTACTGATAGCTCTCGGAACATTTGCATTCCGGGGGTGCGCTAACGTATAAAAGGGCATGTAACCTCAGGAAAAAAAGGGCATGTAACCTCAGGAAAAACATTTTACAAAATTTTCTGCAAAAACTGCATGGGAAGCTGGTTAATTTTAAGGTAACAAATTTATATGAAGCTGGGAATATTTGACGGCAGCTTTGAATGAAGTATTAAAAAGAAAAGGAATTTTTCGGTATTTTTTCCAATAAATAAGTATAATATATGGAAATCGCTTTCGCGGTTTTAGTTTACAAAGACTTAATGACGAGAAACCAGCTATTCTAGAAGACTTGAGGTCCATTTTCACACTCCTAGCAATAGCTCTTACACATGTATATTAACAAGAAAATGTGAAAGAAATATATGTTCAATGAATGGAATTTTTATGCGAGCGAGGATAAGGTGTTACGTATTACAGTTGTATGCACATAACTAGGCATTCTTCAGAATATAATGAAGTAAAAGGTGTTCTTCGCAGGGACGAAGGAACCTCTGTTCCTTATATAATTATTATTTTTTATGACAGTCAAAAAAGAAAACGTTTTGCTATGTACAAAACATTATGGCACAATGTTAAGTATGTTTTTCATATTCAAGAGTAAATAGTTTAAGCAGTTTTGATTTTTTGTGCCACAATTCTGAATTGTTACTTATTTATTTGCTTAATTATGATCTGTATTTTCGTTTAAACCGGAAAAGTAATTAGACACTGTCACATGGCGTGAACGTGTTTTCTGTGTTAGGTCCTGAGACATTTCAAAGAGACTGGGATCTTTGAAATATCTCTGGGAAATCTAGTTGATATGTTTAACTTTGGCGTAAGTGTTTTGTAGTACTTAGTATTGGTATAAAACCTATGGAAATCACTTAGTAGTTGACAAAGTCATACAAATCCGTGAATCGGTGTATAACAAAATTTACTTTATTGTGCCAAGATGTCACTAGAAGCGACGTATGCAATGATGGGGTATCCACTGAGCTGCCATCACCGTGGGCCTCCATTTTCAGAGGCTAGTATGAAATATGGCTTGATGTTATATCTTGTTTTGCGTGAGTATCGGACCATGCGATTAGTTAATGTCAATGCGCGTGTTTGCAATGCTTTACGTTTAATACTCGTGCTATTATTTGATTTTTAAAGTCCAAAGGGATCGCTATTCTAGAGTAAGTTCGCCTTGATGAAGCCTCCAGTTGGAAGGCGAAAGCATGACACAATAAGGTAAATTATGTAATTCACGGATTTGTATTACTTTGTCATCTACTTAGTTATTTAGCGGTGTACTTAATATTTTTTGGGTTGTTCCTTAAGATCCTTCTTATGGCAATTATTTAAATAATTTGTTCGGGGGTTTGACGACCAGGGGGAGCAACTCACTCGATGGGAATCGCCCGTGCCTGATTTAGAGCTATTGGTTCCAGGGAAAGCAGGAAGCCAATGCCGCAAGACAAGCAAAGCATCCCTGCCTCACCGGGATTCCAACCCGGAACCATCTCATACGAATAGTCAGAAGCCAGCGCTTAGACCACTGGGCCACCGGAGCCATCTCAGACGAATAGTCAGAAGCCAGCGCTTAGAGCACTGGGCCACCGGAGCCATCTCAGACGAATAGTCAGAAGCCAGTGCTAAGAGCACTGGGCCACCGGAGCCATCTCAGACGAATAGTCAGAAGCCAGCGCTTAGAGCACTGGGCCACCGGAGCCATCTCAGACGAATAGTCAGAAGACAGCGCTTAGAGCACTAGGCCGCCGGAGCCATCTCAGACGAATAGTCAGAAGCCAGCGCTTAGAGCACTGGACCACCGGAGCCATCTCAGACGAATAGTCAGAAGCCAGCGCTTAGAGCACTGGGCTACCGGAGCCATCTCAGACGAATAGTCAGAAGCCAGCGCTTAGACCACTGGGCCACCGGAGCCATGTCAGACGAATAGTCAGAAACCAGCGCTTAAACCACTAGGCCACCGGAGCTACCAATTTAATTATATCGTGCACGCAGTGATTTTGGTTTCACGAAAACTGTCTGTAGGTTAAAAAGAATTTGAATCTTTAAAAGCTTATAAATAATATATGGAGTTTTAAAGTTTCAGAAATTGGAAGCTAAAAGATTTTCACAAAAAGGGCCTTAAAGATCTTCTTTTGTAGGGAGGGGTGGGAGTTACCTGTACGACACTGCACAATAACATCTGAAGAAATCAACGTGCAATCGTATATGTGTGAGAGCACGCTCCCGAAATATAAAATTTCAACTACAATAGAAGCAAATGACAAATACTTAAACCAACATAAGCCAAAGCCAAGAGGTTGCCAAAAATCCGTCTATTAACAATAGCAGCCAAGGAAAGAACTTGGTCATGAAAACAATGTCATGAAAGAACTTGGTCATGAAAACAATGTCATGAAAGAACTTGGTCATGAAAACAATGTCATGAAAGAACTTGGTCATGAAAACAAGGAACTTGGTCATGAAAACAATGTCATGCACAATGGATTTCGCGAGTCCCACGTGCTCTGCTACCAATCTAACACTCAGACGTCGGTTAGAGTCCAAAACCGTTTTCACCTTTTCCTCATTGTCCGAAGTGTGAGACGTTAAAGGGCGCCTTGGGCGTGGCTAATCCTCGACGCTCTCTCTTCGCTCTGTGAATGATTTGTGCCACCGAAACACTTATGCTTGCGATAAAGCATCCTTCCCGTAGACTTTCTGTATCATAGCAAGCGTCTCGGTCGCGGATTTTTCAAGTTTAACACAAAACTTTAGCGCGTATCGCTGTTTGACACTCTTATGCATTTTGACCGTTACGCGACGCTCAAACAGCTGTCCACTTCGCAAGCAATCCTCACTCTGTAAAAGCTCAGAGCCAACTGACGAGACATCGATCGTTTACCTAACATACCCCGCCACTCGTCACGCCCGGAGACTCCGCCCTCCGACTCTTCTGATTGGCCCAGGTAAAGTGGTCTCGTTACTTTCCGGACAAACCTTGTAATACGCTTCATCGATGAATTCTTAGTGATTGAGGAAACTTATGAGATATTATTAAACAGAAATAAAAGGGTATGTTGCTACAATAAAATCCATGTTGAAAGGATTTCGAATAAAAGTTACAGAATTATTTTCAACTTGAATATGTATAGTTACTCCAGATCGCCATGGGAAGTATTTTACTTTCAACCCTAAAATATTCCATACTGTTTATCTTCACAAACGAAGCTAAATCTGTGGTCAGTTGGTTTCTTTTTTGTGGATATCTGCCAACATACTTTTTTCTTATCTGAAATCATACAGTTTCACTGACTTATAGTTCTAGTTTGAATGCACATTAAAGAGTTACGGGAAAGGTAGAGAAAATATAGAAATAGAGATAATAAAATGTAACGAGACGGAGAATAAAGTGGAAAAAGAGCGCCCGAGAAAGAGAGAAACAATTCCATTAGGCGGTTTTTCCGCAGAATGTTCGTTTCAGGAGCTACAGATTTGTCTACAGCCCGCTTTTCTGGAATATCTTTTTAATCCATTTAAATTCCAATATTTCATTCAAAGAGAACGCATTTGTTGAAGGAAAGAAATAAAGCAATGACGTTAAATGAATTTTTCCGTTCAGTGCGATACAAACAAATAATTGCAAGTTCACGCTACAGCTCTGCAGGTAAATAAGAGAATAACTGAAAACATAAACATTTTTCTTATTACTCAACCGTTGTGATTTTTAAAGGAATTCATCCTTATGGGTTTTACTGAATTATCAAACAACATCTTTGAAATTCAAACTTCCAGTTCTTTTTTTTTATTATTTCTTTTCCTTTCTTTCTTCAAAGAATAGCTTCGTTAGCGAGTCCCCTTTCGGCAGTTGATTAAACCACAAAAGAAAATTCCTTTCTTGTGCAAGAGTTTTATTAAAATTAAGTGGCAACCTGAAACGAGATGGCTGCTTTTTTCAAAGCTTCTTTGAATTCGAACCTTTTTTTGCGCTTTTTCGCCTGAGGTGGGAAAAAAACCAAAAGCAGATCAAAGACTACGCGAGAGAATGTTCGACGAATATGATCAGATGTCTCACAAAGAGTTTCAATGGAAATGCGGTTATTAAATTCATTTTCTTTAGAATATGAACTTCCGGTGCATGCCCACGCTGCGGCCGTGTATCTACAAGCATAATGAGCCGCGTGCTATCAGGGGGAGTATCATTAGGGAAGCCACGTGACGACAAGATCGATACGACAGAATTATCACCCCCCTTATTATACTTCGGTGTGTTAGATTTGGGAAATTTCTCGGGCCATTTATTCTGCTTAGGAGTTTTATAGGCATTGAATTCATCATACATTTCGCGAAATTTGGATATGAACAGACCACTGGGTAACTAATTTCACTACTTTTGCATTTCGTTCAGGTAACTGCATACTTCCTAGCATTGAGGAGCGGCGTGAGAGTTTGTTGGTATCATATTTCCTACACTATGCAGGAGTAAACCCTTAACTAATTATTCTCATTTGCCGAAAACATATTTCTTCACATTTTACCGAACAACTTACCCAGAAAAGTTCAAGCGAGAGAGGCATATTGCATGTCGAAGCGCGAAATACTGCATTTAATTTCAAGCATACCATGTGAAGCACACAGAAATACCAAATTACTAGAAACGCCCAAAAGCAGTCGAACACGTGCATCCTTTACTTAAGTATGCAACTATGACGTTTAGATGATTTTATAGACAGCTTATTACAAATAATTCAGACGTGTATAAACCGTAGATAGAAGCAATATGCGCATGAACATGATAGTGATACGCAAACTGCAAACATGCAGTTAGCTGTGTTCGTGTGGATAGGAACAACTAGTTCATGTTTCAGATCAACGGCGGCTGGAGAGGATTGTATGAGGTAACAGATGAGTTCAAATGTTCTTTATTATGTAATGGAAAAGCATTAAAAACAATATAAACAAATGATATATGACGAATATTTACATTATGAGTATGTTACATGTGAGATGAATAAGAAAAACGAAACGAAGAAAAATTCTCTAAGCTCACAGACATCATCACGGCGAGGTTACAATTTACTATTTCCGGTGCTTGTGTATTTCATGAACAGACTTTGATATATGTTAGTCCAATACGTAGGGAGGTTCTGAATATTCAAAAATTGTTCACGGTAAAAGAAAGAACGGGAAATTATACACAAAATTGGAAGAGAAATTTTAGGTAATAGACGAGCTCCTTTGCGTCAAAAAACATACAATACCGGTCTAGTGACGGATTAGTCAAAGATACAGGAGCTTGTGTCATAGTCCAAGTTGGGCCAAAGCTTGCTAGAAAATACAAGGCCATGATATTAGAGAGATGAGTTCCGTCTTTTAGTGACGTTATGCATAAACCAAGAAGTCCGACTGATTTCCAACGCTGTCATATATGGCGTTAAAGACGACACCGACATATCAGGCCGTGTACCTCCGTCTGGACGTCACAAACGGAGTAAACTCATCTCGCTAATGTCATCTTCTTTTACTTTCTAGACGGCCTTGGTTGGGCCCAGGTAAACTCTGGGCAACATCTGCCTTGCTTGGGCCCAGGTAAACTCTGAGCAACATCTGCCTTACTTGGGCCCAGGAAGACTCCATAAGGCCTTGGTTGGGCCCACGTAAAGTGATGTTCTTGTTCTTTCTAGACGGCCTTGGTTGGGACGTTGTTGTTGTTTCAACAACATAGTTAGTCAGCCTTTGTTGTTTCCCAGGTAATGTCATGTTCTTGTACTTTCTAGACGGCCTTGGTTTGGTCCAGGTAAACTCCATGCTCTTGGTTGGGCCCAGGTAATGTCATGTTCTTGTACATGTAAACTCCTTTGTTGGGCGTTCTTGATACATGTAAATTCCTTGGTTTTACTACAAACTACAATAGATTTAATTAGTGTGAACACTGCAGTAGATTTAATTGGGGTGAACACTACAATAGATTTAATTGGTGTGAACATGAATGTTCACATGCGACAGAGGTCAAGTTTCTGTCATTTTTAACTCCATGTGAACATTTTTACATCATTCAAGTTTTCTATCATTTTTAACTCCATGTGAACATTTTAGACTTTGGGTCAAGTTTCTATCATTTTTAACTCCCACTACAATATATTTAATTGGTGTCAACATCAATGTTCACATGCGACATGGGTCAAGTTTATGTCATTTTTAACTCCATGTGAACATTTTACACTTTGTGTCAAGTTTCTAAAATTTTTAACTCCCACTACAATAGGTTTAATTGGTGTCAACATCAATATTCACATGCGACAGGGGTCAAGTTTCTGTCATTTTTAGCTCCATGTTCTTGGTTTGGGCGCAGGCATGTAACGTTCTTGTACATGTAAACTCCTTGGTTTTCATGTTCTTGTACATGTAAACTCCTTGGTTTTCATGTTCTTGTACATGTAAACTCCTTGTTTGGGCCCAGGTAATGTCATGTTCTTGTACATCTAAACTTCTTAGTTTTCATGTTTTTGCACATGTAAACTTCTTGGTTTTCAAGTTCTTGTACACTAAACTCCTTTTTTGGGCCCAGGTAATGTCATGGTCTTGTATACTAGGCGGCCTTGGTTAGAATTACAGTAGTTAGTCGGCCTTCGTTGTTGCCCAAGTAATGTCATGTTCTTGTACATGTAAACTTCTTTGTTGGGCGTTCTTGATACATGTAAATTCCTTGGTTTTACTACAAACTACAATAGATTTAATTAGTGTGAACACTGCAGTAGATTTAATTGGGGTGAACACTACAATAGATTTAATTGGTGTGAACATGAATGTTCACATGCGACAGAGGTCAAGTTTCTGTCATTTTTAACTCCATGTGAACGTTTTTACATCATTCAAGTTTTCTATCATTTTTAACTCCATGTGAACATTTTAGACTTTGGGTCAAGTTTCTATCATTTTTAACTCCCACTACAATAGGTTTAATTGGTGTCAACATCAATATTCACATGCGACAGGGGTCAAGTTTCTGTCATTTTTAGCTCCATGTTCTTGGTTTGGGCGCAGGCATGTAACGTTCTTGTACATGTAAACTCCTTGGTTTTCATGTTCTTGTACATGTAAACTCCTTGGTTTTCATGTTCTTGTACATGTAAACTCCTTGTTTGGGCCCAGGTAATGTCATGTTCTTGTACATCTAAACTTCTTAGTTTTCATGTTTTTGCACATGTAAACTTCTTGGTTTTCAAGTTCTTGTACACTAAACTCCTTTTTTGGGCCCAGGTAATGTCATGGTCTTGTATACTAGGCGGCCTTGGTTAGAATTACAGTAGTTAGTCGGCCTTCGTTGTTGCCCAAGTAATGTCATGTTCTTGTACTATCGAGACGGCCTTGGTTGGGATTAGTTAGTCGGCCTTTGTTGTTGTCCAGGAAAAGTCATGTTCTTGTACTTCCTTAGTTGGGCCTAGGTAAACTCCGTACGTCATCTGGGACTCAAAAGCAGCATTTCTCTATGTAAAAGCTGCTGTTTGAGTCCCAGATGATGTACAGATGGCGTGGTTGTCTTATGGCATTAGTCCTTTACTTTACCCAACAGAATGACCCTAAATGCGGGGCAATGGGCGATTCTCCCTTTAGATGCTCTTGGGGTTTGTTAAAGTCTAAACCAAAATTTAAGACAGTTGATCTCATTTTTTAGCATTATCTCTAGAGCTTTGAGAAGCAATTTCGATATATTCCCTTCTAAACTACGAAAACTGCAGTGAAATATTACGTTTGAGTCTACTGCTAAGCAGCGGGAACCACTGCAAATAAACTAGAAAATTGCCTTCAGGTAGTCCAGCTTTAATCGCCAAGAACAAAAAGAAGCCATTTAATGTAGTGTTTAGCGAGCAAATAAACCCTGGCAAAAATTATGAACATGGACTCGCATAGTAGGAAGTATGTAGAAATGACACGAAGGAAGTAAGCGAAACGAAAACATAGTTTAATGAAAGTTGCGCATCTAAGCTACAGACAGCAGGATGCATATAAAGGAACGTACAATATCTGACTGAAATACATACGTTTGGAAAATCAAATAATTGTAGACTCTCCGACATCGGAGGAAAAAATTTTGGAATCAACGTATAGGTTGAAAACGAAATCTGTCAATAGCTCGCGTTCGGAATATGCAAATAAGTGTGGCGATAAAAAGGAGTAGTTGTGGCTGTGAGTCAGCAGTATCACGCTCTTGATGCAGTAACAGCATGGCGCCTAAGGAGCTGTTATAAATGAAAACGAGGGACAGAATTGTTAAGCGTCTTTAAAAAAGAATATCGACAAGAGACATGCAAAATACGTTGGTTGTTCGCAGTCTACAGTTTCGAAAATGTCGTAGAAGTATGAACAGAACGGAACTTGTATAAGAGGGAAACATACCGGTCACCCAAGGAAAATATCAAAGCGCGATGACAGAAAATTAAAAGTAATATGTCTCCAAAACCATAAATATACAACAACATACACAGTCGAGTGGTTATACGCCAATTCTCCGTGCCCAACTTGGCGAGCAATAGTTTGTCGCGCGTCAATTCGTCGCCGACTCAGTTCGTCGAGTGCAAATTCATTGCGCGTTAATTCGTCGCAGTTACCAATTAATCGCAGGCTCAATTCGTCACAAGCAAATTCATCGTGAGCAAATTCGTCGCCTACTCAATTTGTCGTGGACGAATCCGTCGTATTTCGACCCCTTCGGTGAAATACTTTGGAGTTGGTAAGAGGTCTTTGAGCTCTCCGACCTGAAAAAGTCCTTCGGGAGGATGATTGTGGGGCAGGCTGCCGTCATGAGTTTGAATGTTGTATATCTTGTGGATCCTTAATGTTCCATGTGACATATCTCCTCCTCCACGGGTCACCGGTGAAGCTTTTGAGGGATCCAGTGGAATGATTCAGGAGGGTGGGGGGCCGCTGTCCCTAGTTTGCTCTTGCAGTATTAAATTTAACTCTTGTACATTGTATTGATTTATTCTTAGTGTACTTTACATTGTTCTGCAGGTCCATGGCTCCTCGGGGGACGTCGGTGTCTTCGGGCCCCTCGGGAATCGCAGGACGGATATTTGTTTAAGCCTAACGAAAGTGATTTGTCCGCATTTTTCTTGTGTACTGCTGTATCGAGTAGCAGACTCTAGTTGTGGGTATTCCATTCCCTCAGAAATTTGGTCAAGTCTGTAAGAGGAATCCGAGTTGCTTTTGTGCCTGCACCAACTTCAGTAATTTTATTTTCTGGACAGCTAGACTCTAGCGGGATGTTCACCCTTAGGCGTCCGCAAGATTCGCGAGCTTAAGGGTGCTTCCCCTCAAAAAATGTTAAAATGGACGTAGAGCTGTAAACATTGCTGCCATGCTTTATATGATGATTCTGTACACGATCACGAATTTTCAGGAGGGTGTGGTGAATACACCCCCACACGTTTCTAACAGCGGAGACACGGTTTTTAAAGTAAGTTATTTGCTCGCAATGTCTATGCTTCATGTCATGTTGAGTGGCAGTTGCGGGTAAGCCCTTCCCTCAGAAACTTGGTGAAGTCTGTAAGAGGGATCCGAGGTGCTTGATACACTAACAATCCGAGATCTCGGATACACTAACCGACTCTAGCGGTTAAGAATATATAATTACGGAGGTAGAGGGCTCGGATCCCTGTTTCAGACTTAACTAAATTTCCGAGGGAAGAGCATTCCCATAAGTAGAGTCTGCCACTGTGTTGACAAGATGAAGCATGAAAATTGCGAGCAAATAACTTACCTTGAACACGTTTTCCCGCTCTTAGAAACCTGGGGGAAGGCTGAATTCACCCCACCCTCCTGAAAATTCGTGGTCGTGTACAGAATCATCATATAAAGCTAACACCAATGTTTACAGCTGTACTTCCATTTTAAAATTTCTGGGGAAAGCCCCCACCCCCAAAGATCGCGAACCTCGTGGACGCTTCAGGGGGAACATCCCGGATACACTGACCGATTTTAGCGGTCAAAATATAAAATTATCGTAGTTCAGGAAGGCCCTTCCAACCCAAGCACCTTGGATCCGTCTTACAGACTTTACCATATTTCTGAGGGAAGGGCATACCCACAAGTAGAGTCTGCCACTCAACACAACACGACGCATGTTAATTGCGAGCAAATAACTTACCTTGAACACCTTGTCTCCGCTCTTAGAAACCTGGGGGGGGGATTTCACCCCACCCTCCTGAAAATTCGAGATAGTGTACAAAATTATCATATAAAGCATGGTGCGAATGTTCACAGCTCTACGTCCGTTTTACCATTTTGAGGGGAAGCCCCGCCCAAAGTTCACGAACGCTTCAAGGGGAACATCCTGAATACACTGATCGACTCTAGCGGTCCAGAATATAAAATTACGGAAGTTGGAGGATGGTCCCCCCAATTAAAGCACCTCGGATCTCTCTTACAATCTTCACCAAATTTCTGAGGGAAGGGAATACCCACAAGTAGAGCCTGCTACTCGATACAACAGTAAACACGAAAAATGTGGACAGATCACTTTTGTTAGGCTTATACAAATCTCCGTCCTGCGATCCCCGAGGGGCCCGAAGACACCGAGGTCCGCCGAGGTGCCATGTACCTGCAGAACAATATAAAGTACACTAAGAATAAATCAATGCAATGTACAAGAGTTAAATTTAATACTGCAAGAGCAACCGAGGGACAGGGTCACCCACTCTCGTGAACCACTGGATTTCTCAAAAAGACTTCACCTGGGCCTCGGAAAAGAGGAGACATGTCACATGGAACATGAAAGATCCATAAGTTATACAACATTCAAAATCGTAACGGCACCCAACCCCCAACCATCCTTCCGAAGGACTTTTTCATGTTGGAGAGCTCAAAGACCTCTTACAAACTCCAAAGTATTTCACTGAAAGGGGTCGAAATACCAAAATGAGTAGTCGACGAATTTTCTCGCGATGAATTTGCTTGCGACGAATAGAGCCTGCGATGAATAGATAACTGCAAGGAATTGACGCCCGATGAATTTGTACTCGACGAACTGAGTAGGTGACGGATTGACGCGCGACAAATTGGGCACAATGAATTGACGGGATACCGTAAATGAAGATGAAGTTGGTGGATACAGGTGTTGATGTCTGTGAGAAAACAGTACGAAACCGTTTGATGCAGATGGGATTCTCTTACAGAAAAGTAAAACCGAAACTAACCAAGAGAAAAGACGTTTACAATGGGCTTAAACGAAAGCAATCATGGTCTGTACAAGATTGGATGAAAGTGTTATTCAGTGATGAATCAGGGATGTACAGTGCTCACGGAAATGATGCTGGAACATTAGTCTGTCGACGTGCTAATGAAGCTTATAAAGATAACTGCTTCAAGAAAAAGTAAAGTTTCTCCAGAAACTCATGATTTGGGATTGAATTTCAGGTGAAAGATCAGTGAGATGGCAATCATCACATGAACAGTCATTGCTCAGGTATACATTGACACTTCAGAAAACTTTCTTATTATATCAATTGAAAATGGGTTTGGCAATGATGAGATCATATTTCAAGACGACATTGCTTCATGTCTCGTGTGTCATTCCTGAAGAAATGGCTGCAGACTTTTGTGTGAAGCAATTTCTTCAGGAACGACATGTAGATACGATGACATTGCCGGCAAACAGTCCGGATCTGAATCTCATTGAGAAAATGTGGTGATAATTGAAGAAGTCCAGGTGAAACATCCATGTTGCGAAGCTGATTTGGTGGTTGCAATTCGGGAATGCTGGTAAGAGCTTGATAGTGACTATTGTTTTTCATTAGAGAAGTCAATGCCTCAAATGATCCAGGTTGTCATCAAAGCTCGTGAAGGAGTTACAAAGTATTAAAGTGAATAAATTCCATACCCCATATTTACTGATTCCATAATTGTTTTCTCCGATGTCGGTGAGTCTATAATTATTTCCCAAAGTGTGTTACACATCATTATGTATTTCCGTCAGATATTACACATTCCTTTATATGAGTCCTGCGTCCTGCTGTCTGTAGCTTAGATGTGCAACTTTCATTAAACTATGTTTCCGTTTCGCCTACTTCCTTTGTGTTATATAGTACGCTCTCTTCTATGAGCCTTCATGTTCATGTGGCAGTGATTCCATAATTTTTGCCTGTGGTAGTAGCAGATATAGAATAAACTTAGTTTTGTCATCAAGATGGAAAAGGTTTGTAAAGTGAATGGACAACTTATTATATTCACCTATTTGATAACGGGATGTTTCACCTTTTCCCTCACAACAGACGCCAGACGGAGACTTCCACGAAGAGAAAATCGCCTATCGTAGAGTTCCACAGTCGTCGGAGGATTTTCTGGCTCAAAGAAATCTTTCCAATTTGCCCCTCAAATTCTTAAATGGTGTTGAAATCCTGAAATCGAGGGGTCCATTCTAGTGCAGTAAGCTTGCTTGAGATCTCTTGGAGCCAATGGTCATCACTTGGGAAGTATGCGGTGTGGCGTTGTCGTCTTAAAAGAAGACTTCATGGTCCGGAAAGATAATCGTTACGAATGGGTGTAAATTGTCTGCGAGGATGGTCACATTACTTGTACAAGTGATGGTTGTCTCGATGTGAGTGAATGGCCCGAAGGTAGCGCATATAATGGCACCCCACACAGTTATACCACCTTCACCTTCTTCTATTACCACAATTTGGCAAGCTGTCTCCATTACTTTCTGTGGTTTAAGCCATACAGGCAACAAACATCCCATCGGCGTATAGTGTTAAAACTGTTATTCATCAGACAAAATGATGCTTCTATTCCTCCGGTTCCCTTAGGCCTTTGCAAACTGCAGCCGAATTTTTCAGTGTGTTGCAGTCAAAAAGAGGACAAGATGTGGACGTTGACAGCCACTGCCTATTGTCTACATTGTACGACGGATATTATTTATTCTAAAGCTTATGGACACACTCTCATTAAAAGTCCGACGTTATCTGATCCGTTGAAGCCGTGCGATTCCGTGTAACAATGCGAAACATTCTGACCTCACCTAGAGAGCCAAATGCACGTTTACAGCCACATTTCTCCCATTGGTTGGAAGTTTCGCCGTATTTCACGTAATCTTGGTACACACATCTGAAAGTCTGTCGTGGAAATCCCAACAGTTGCGATGATTGAACACAACCGGTCGTCCTGGCAACTACTACTGGACGTGATATTTCTGCTTTGCATGTTGTTATCGGGATGTAGGTACATAACAGTCCATTCCGTGTAAAATGCCTTGAACTTGAAAATGCTGTCTTGAAATACATACCTGGCTCATCTTTCGATCTTCATACAGAATTGTGTGAATAACTGATATAGAATATGGTCAAACGAAACAGATTGTTTTAAACTACACAGTCGAGTCACATTATTGTGACCACCTCCTAGTTTTGACGACAACAGCGCGTAGCCAGTGAAATAAGGCACGTGTCGTGAGCTAACTTGGAGGGTGTATAAGGTGTGCTGTAGGCAATCTGAAAACATATCACTCGCTGCTGTCATGGATAAAAGGAGCGATTTATCAGATTTGCAAACGGGATTATTATCGGCTTTCGGGCCAAGGTTGGTAATATTTCTGAAACAGCGCAGTTTGTAAACTGTTCGCGTGCTGCTGCGATTAAAGCGTATCGTGATTAGAGAAATACCACCATTGCGAATAAGCGATGTGGAAACTGCGGTGCACCACGTGCCACTGATGTGAGAGGTGAACGTCGGCTTCGAAGGTACGTGAGGACCGATCTGCACTCTGCAGTGGAGCAACTCAGTGGACGAATGAACCAGGAGGATACCGGAAGGGTGTCTAGAACGACAGGTCAGCGAACCCTGCTGCGTATGGGGCTCCGATGCAAACTGGTGGTCACTGCACCAATGCTAACGAAGGTGCATCGGCAGAAAAGGCTCACATTTGCATGGAAGTATCGGAATTGGAGCTCCGCTGATTGGGAAAGGATTGTCTTCTCCGATGAGTCAAGTTTTCTGCTTGATGAAACGGATGGACGTTGGCGTATAACGCGAGAAACATCGGAGAACAAACACTCTTCAACCATTGCTGGAAGAACACTAACTGGTGTTTGCAGTGTTTTGATCTGGGGAATGTTTTCAGGACATTCTCTGGGTCCACTCATACCTGTGGAAGGCACTACCGAACGAACGAATTCGTTATGAATTCATCCTTGCAGACCACGTACACCCTTACATGCTGATTGCTTTCTCTGGCGCGGATGGGACCTTCCAGCACGACAATGCGGCGTATCACACGCAGCTAGAAATGTCCGAGTGGTTGTAAGAGCACGATGAAGACTTCAAAGTAATTCCGTGGCACCCTAATTCACCAGACCTAAACCCAATTGAGCATCTGGGAGACCACATCAGTCGTGTTGTTCGCTCTATGGATACTCCAGCACGCACCCTCCAGCAGATGTCAGATGCACTGCAGTCAGCATGGCTCCACATACCTGTGAACACCTTTCAGCACCTTATTGAGTCACTCCCAGCCTGTCTAGCTGCTGTCCGCGCTGTACACGGCGGTTACTCTGGATATTAGTTGGTGGTCACAACAATGTGACTCGACCGTGTATAAGCACAATTAGGTTTTGACATGCCACTCTATGGGTCATACTATCACAGTTGATCACCGTAGTATACCGATTTTATTTTCTATTTATTTTAGTTTCAGACGTTTTTGCTTAGCAAAATATATATTTTAATACGGTGTAAGAGATGTTAGGTCAGGTCATTTTTTAGATACTAGGTTACTGAATTATGCCACATATAATCTCTAAAGTAATAATCTATATGTATTCGACTGACAATGACTGAAGCCTTCTGCAAGTAATCTACATATGGACACTAAATTCCAGTTCACGTAAACCAGCAACTACGGAATACCTCAAGGCTCTGAATGAAATGGATGTATTACATTTTCAGTTTACATGATTATTGTGTTAAATGTCAAACTGCAAAATAAACAGGCCTGTTCTAATATATTCACATGCAGATGCAGCAAGATTTCCGTGATGTGATCAGCTCTTGTACGCTTGGATACAACAGTTTACATACTAACTTGAATTAATAATCAAATAGTTAAACAAAAATATAATCATTGCAAAAATTATAATCACCACATAATCACTCCTTTTAAGTACGTAGGCTAAACCTTTCCCTTGAAATAAGAGGTAGGAAAGCTATACACCGGTTTTTCATTCTTCTTGGCAGATATTTTATTTAGGAAATAAAATTTCGAAACAACGGATGAAAAACATCTACTGGACTCTAAAATCTTAGTCTTAAGGAATATCATGATCCCGTGGCACTCGATCCTTTCACACACCGTACACACAGGTCCAACAAGTATAAGTAAAGACGCATATCTGTTGAATTTTTGCGCCTTTTATTGGGAAGGGGATTGCTAATGAAGCTAAGCAAGCTATAACTCTGGAGTATAAAAGAAGCATTTCACAGTTTTAGACTACACGTAAAACATGAAAATGCTTAGGATTCTATTAGAATGGTTAGAATGAGTACTACTTCTGATGATCACAAGAATAATAATTAAAATATGACATAATATTATTTAAGACTGGGATAAATGACTTCAATAGCATATATAACGAATGAATTTCACCGTCATATTTGTCCACGCAGGGGCTCGAACCCGGGTCCCCTCATTCCGGAATAAGTCACTCTACCAACTGAGCTACGCAGATGTTCGTTGCTGCTGCTATCTGCCTTTATGTCGTGTGCGTCCTACTGGACAGTCACGTCACATCTCCTCCCCCCGAAAGAGAGCCGGGGGATGGCCTACGGATCAGCCGTGACCATGGATCGTCGTAGGCAGACATCCGCTGTAGAACGTGTACTTGAGAACTCCCAGTCAATCTAGTGTTGGAATGCAACATCCCACATTTTTTTTATTTTTCGAAGCGCTGGAGAAGGGATTCTCTTATTTTTCCTATCTCGCGGTGTTTAAAGAACATCACACCACTGCGAGATCTTGAACGGCCGGGTCATACGAAAAGTTCGGGCGCCATTATAACGAAGTAAATTTCTCCGTCATTTTTGTTCCACGCCGGGAATCGAACCCGAGTCCACTTATTCCGGAAGAAGACGCTCTACCAACTGAGCTACGCAGATGTTCGTTGTTGCTATCTGCCTTTATGTCGTGTACGTCCTGCTGGGCAGGCAAGTCACACATACATTTATTTTTCTTCAATTGAGCCAGTCGTTACAGGCAACCTACGTTTTTAGTGAATTTGCGTGCCTCCGAAGGGCATTGAAACGAAACTTAAGATCTACACTCATCGTCAAAAAGAAATAGTTGAACCCAGAAGGACGTGTCGGATTGCAATGCTATTCGGAAGGAAGGTAAAGGTTACCAGGAACAATAAATGATTAAACATTGAGACTGATATGGGCAATCCTTTTTGAGGTACACGTCAATAAGTAGTGCCTCTCAGTATGGCGTCGGGCCATCATGTTTGCTCACACAGCATGCCAGACGTCTCGGCATTGAGTTCTACAGGTTTCTGATGATGTCCTGCGATAAGCCATCCTATGCAGCTTGAATATTCTCACGCATTTCCTGCAGATTGTGCGCTACGGGTGGAGAGTGGACAGCTCGTCCAATAGCATCCCACACATTTTCAATCGGCGACAGGTCTGGGGTGGCGGCTGACCACGGCAGAGTGTCATTGACTTGAAGGCAAGATCTCGAGACGGCAGCAGTATGCGGACAAGCGTTGTCATGTTGGAAAATTGCCCTGGAGTGAGCTTTCAGAAAAGGTAGGGCCACTGGTTACAGGACCCCATCAACATATCGTTAGGCTGTCAAAGTGCCTGTAATGAACACCAAAGGCGATCGGGCATAGTAGCAAATTGCATCCCACACCATGACACCAGGCCTTCTGAACGGGCAACGCTCGAGAACAAAACGTTCATCTTCGCGTTGACAACGGTGCCTCCAAACAGGGATTCGTTGGTCATCTCCTCCACGAGAAAAGCGGGACTCGTCGCTAAAGATCACCCGCTGCCATTTTGAGTGGCTCCTTGACAGTCTCGCACGACACCATTGCAGTCTTTGGCGACGATGCACTGTTGTTAAGTACAGTCGTCGTAACTATCTACGTGCGTGTAGTCCTACGTCGTGCAGCCGTCTTCTAATGGAGCTGACACAAATCGGACGATGCATGGAAGACACCACTGCTCTCTGAATATCCGCATGCCGTACATCAGCTGTTATGTCAATCCGCGCATGCCGTAGAACCCGTCGGTCCACTCTCTCTGTGATTCATCTAGGTCTCCCCGAACCTTCTTGCGGCTGATGCGTGCCTTGTTCCATCCACTGCCGCCAACAGCATGCTGTGGTGATATCCGCACGACCGGTATGCTACGCAGTACGGCGATAAGACCATTCCACCTCCCGGAGCCAGACGATATGACCCCTCTCGAACTCCTTCAATTGCTCGAATTGCTTCCTAACTTTTCTGTGAGGCATACTTCACTTGCAAAGGAGGCAACCAACACAGCAGTACGAGTCATAATGGTAAGCACGCGCAACGGGACGACCTTATATAGCCTGTCAGGCATAGCGCTACGACCCGTACTTACCTGCGTCACATGCGCGGCTGAGCGTGATACTGGAATCATTTGCATGTCTCACGATGTCAAACCTACCCACCGAGTTTCATTCCTATCGGTTGCTTCCTTCTGGGTGCAACTATTTTTTGAAGATGAGTGTATAATCGAAGACCCCGAAAAAAGCAGATACCAACCATACTGGGGAGACAAAACACTCTCAACCTTAAGTTAGGGGCAATATACGAGTAAAGGGAAGAATTCTTTATCTCAAAGACTACAGTCTTGTGACGATTATATATAGATTAAGATAATACAACGTGCTTGTCACAAATGTTTAGGTTTTTGTTGTTGTTGTTTTTTATTTCTCAAGCCGACCATGGTTTCGCTGGGTATTGACCTAGCTTCATCAGGACGAATGACACGTAAATATTCAAATTGTATATGACATCATAAATGGTGTTTACAGTCACGTGTTTTGGTTAGATGCTTCCACGCGTTTGATAGAAATGGCGTGCATGCCATGTCATTAACAAGTTGCGAAGACTTCTGATATATATGGAAAGCTTCCAAACTATCAAGTTTGGAGGTTGAATCTGGCTTTTCAATAAGTTTTGCTTCCTCAAAGAGAAATCTGTGGTCATTTTCGTAACAGTATTTAGCCATCGATGACTTCTTTAGGTCACAATTCCGAATGTAGGTCTTGTGCTCCTTCAATCGAAAACGCAAGGCTCTACGGGTCTGTCTTATATACCAAGCGCCACATTCACATGGAACTTGATAAATTCCCCACGAGTTTTTGTCTTCAACACAGTCCTTTGATCCTAAAAATCTCATTTTGTTTATGGGTTTAAAAATTACCTTAAAGATAAAGGTTTTGAGAATTTTTGTAATTTTGAAGGCAAATGTCACGGGAAAATGGAATAATGGCAAAATTCTCTCGCAATGGGTAGCATTATAATAGGAGTTAATGTAAGGATGGACTTCGGTTTCCGGAATTTTGTCAGAGCCTTGTCTATAATGGAAGAGTTGTATCCTCGCTGTATTGCAACACGTTTAAGGAAATAAAGTTCTTTTTCCAAACTGTCCTTATCTGAACATATATGTATCGCGCGATATACGCAACTATAAAAGGCACTAGTTTTTGTTGATAAGGGTGATTAGACTTGGCATGTGGAGGTGAAAAAATAGCGAAAGGCTTCCGATAAATTGTGGTTGCGAGAGATTGATTCAAACGAGTTACCAGGGCATCAAGGAATGGTAGGCATCCGTTATTTTCAATTTCGTAGCTGAATTGAATGTGAGGATCAATGGAATTTATAAGTTTGACTAATTCCGGAATTTCAGAATGTTTTCCCTTCCATAGAACGAAAGTATCGTCTACGTATCGTATCCATAAGTCAAATTTCACAAGTTTGAAAAGTTTTTCTTCAAATCGACGCATGTAGATTTCACATAATATAGGTGACAGTGGGCTGCCCATGGCTAGACCTTCCGTCTGTTCATAAAACGTTCCACGGAAAGTAAATCTGTTCTGTTTTATGCAAATGTCCACTAGTCTTGTTATTTCCTCAACTTCAGGTTGGCAGTAACGATGCTCTACAAGACTTGATTTTAGAGATTCCAGAGCTCCTTTTACTGGAACATTATTGAACATAGATACCACATCAAAGGATAGCATTAGTTGATCTACGTAGGGATGTAGTTTGAGTCGATTGGTAAACTCAATGGAATTTTTCACAGATGTTTCATTTGTAGTGGCCAAGGTAGATAATTTTGAATGTAAGAATTTCGATAAATTATATGCTGCTGTGCCGATATTACTTACTATAGGTCGGAAAGGAATTCCAGATTTATGTATTTTAATGAGAGCATAGAATCTCGCACAACGGGCGTATGAAGGTTTTAGTTTGTTTTTTATGTTTTGGCTCAGAGTTTCTGAGTTTTTGATCAATTTCTGTATTTCTTTCAATTGTTTATCTGAAGGATCATTCTTTATTTCTTTGTAAGGTCCATCCGAAATAAGATTTTTGACTTTGTTATCATAATGATTTTTGTCTAACACAACTACCTGACCTCCTTTGTCAGCTCTAGTAATGATTAGATTTGAATTTGAGCGCAATTCTTTAAGCGCATTAATTTCTTTGGTCGTTAAATTTGGTCTAGGTAATGTAGCGTGATTTGCGGTTATCACTTGGCTGATACATGGTCTAAGTATTTCTTTTTCTTCAAAGTCGAGACTGCTTTGTATTACAGATTCCTCAACTGAAGCAACTATGTCTGATACCGGTATCTTTCTTGAGATAGCAAAATTAGAATTATATCGTAAAGTCCTCTTCTCAATTTCAGTGAGAGACAAGTTGACAAACACTTCATTATCTGGATACACTATTCCGTTATTATTACTATTGGTATAAGCCTGTTTATTCTTATTACCTCCTATCAAATTTTGGAATTCTCTTTCGAGGGAAATTCTGTGATTCGATGATATGTTGATACTACGAACTGAAGTGTTTTTGTCTAAAGTATCAAAATCTGCTAATTTGTTAGCTAGCCAAAGATGTAGATCATAAAGTTCATGTTCCACCTTTGCAATGTCCTTCCGAGTGTCCTTAATAACAGCTCTAAGAATCGCAAAAGAAGCACTGCTAATTGCTCTTGTTACGTTCTGAGTAGGTATTAGGTTACATTTCAAGGATATAAAGTTCGGTAAGATGCGATGCCTTTTGCATCGTTGTAAGAAATTCAAATGGTTTAGTAATCTGAACTTCTTAATTGTCTGGTTTCGAAAAATAATTGATCGTACTTTTCAAAGTGGTCATATATTCTCAGGAACATTATATGTACAACGTTCCTGTAATTCACTTAGTTGAATTTGAAGTAGCCAATAGGATGTTGAAATGGCGTTCGTTTAAGATGCACAGACCTTTATATACGCACCGGTGTAGTCTGGAAGTCCGTTAAACTGAAGATTCTTTATCTCAACGACTACAGTCTTGTGACGATTATATATAGATTAAGATAATACAACGTACTTGTCACAAATGTTTATTTTTTTATTTCTCAAGCCGACCATGGTTTCGCTGGGTATTGACCTAGCTTCATCAGGACGAATGGCACGTAAATATTCAAATTGTATATGACATCATAAATGGTGTTTACATTCACGTGTTTTGGTTAGATGCTTCCACGCGTTTGATAGAAATGGCGTGCATGCCATGTCATTAAAAAGTTGCGAAGACTTCTGATATATATTTTGCTTCCTTAAAGAGAAAACTCCGATTTGAACATTTTTTCTTCGGCGGATACAGCTCCTGATGGAAAATCGTTTGCATATAATTTCTAATTTTTGGTAAAGAATACTTTGGCCACCAGGGGTGTAAGTGTTATTTTGTGCTTCTGATGTATTTGCCTTAAAATATGAGCTTCTAAAATCTTGATTGAACAAATTTTTTCATGGACCGATGCCACTCACGTCGGCAAACATATTCCGAATATTTTCTTCTTAAAATATTTGAGGATTTCTCCGCCAGGGGGCGTAGAGGCATATCTTATTTTTGTCAATATCTCTACTTCAAAGAGTCCGTTCTTTGTTGGATAGTGTTTTCAGTGTGACGTGGTTTTCATATAATTTCAAAATTTTCAGGTAATTCATAGACTTTCCGCTAGGGAGCGTAAAGGTAAATTGCGTTTCCCCCTATATATCAGCTTCTAAATCTCATTTGAAAACTTCTTTCTGCACTGGATACAGCTCCTAATGGGAATTCCTTTGCACATAATTTCGAATTTTTGTAAAAAATGGTTTGCCCACCAGGTGGCGTAAGTCTTAATTTCCGCTTCCGATGTATTTGCAACAAAATATGAGCTTCTAAAATCTCGATTGAAAAAAGAAGTCGTTTGTAGACCGATACTACTCATGTCGACAAACCTTTTAGAAAAATTTTCTTCTTAAAATAATGCATGGTTTCTACGCCAGGGGGTGTAGAGATATATCTTATTTTTGTCAATATCTCTACATGTAGGAGTCCGATTTGAAATATTCCTTCTTTGTTGGATAGTGCTTCCGATGCGAATTGTTTTTCATATAAACTCCAAAATATCAAGTAAATCATAGACTTTCCGCTAGAGGGTGCAAAGGTAAATTGCGTTTTGTGCGTTATTTCTGCTTCTAAAACTCTGATTTGAAATATGCTTCCTCTATCGCATACAGCACCTGATGGAAAATATTTTTCATATAATTTATAATGCTTTGGCCACCAGGAGCATAAGTGTGAATTTCTGCTTCGGATGTATTTGTAGCAAAATCTGGGCTTCTGAAAATTCGACTAAACTTTTTTTTTTCTTGGACCGATACCGCTCATATTGAAAAACCTTTTGAGAATACCTTCTTTCTAAAATAATGCATGGTTTTCCCAACAGGGGACAAAAAGTCACATCTTATTTTTGTTGACATCTCTGTTTCTAAGAGTCCGATTTGAAAACATCCTTCTGTGTTGGAGAGCGTTACCGGTGCGAAATGTCTCTCATATAAATTCATATTTTTCTTAACGCACAAATATGCAACCAAAGGGCGTAAGCTCACGATTCCGTTTACAGCAATATCTGAGAGATTAAAAACCCGATTGAAAAACTTCTTTCTTCCGTGAGATACTATTGCTTTCCATACCAGTTCCATTGACTTTGAATAGCTTTGATAAATTTAATTTGCGTCAGTACGGATTCAAAGGACGTGCTTATTACACCCGAAAATTCGGTGTCCTCTTTCTTGTTAACTTTGTTCCTTGCAGGATTTTTTATGTCCATGTTCGCAAAGACAATCGTCACGTTGCATTTAAAGATTTTTCGAGTTTTGAAATGGGGAAACTAAAAGGTTAATAATAATTTACATTAATCTCTGAAACAGCGAATTACATTTATCATATATTGCCGTAGAATTTCATAATCACAGTCGAGTTCTGTGGCAGAAAGAGTACGTTAGTAGCGACTTTAGGATAGAAATATGCTTTGTCTTTTTCATAACATCTCAGCAGCTGACTCGGATTATCTGTTTGTAAAAGAGCACCAATAACCTCCATTCAAGTGAAAATGAAAGCGTTCGTAGCAAGTGTAAAAAACATAGCAACGTTTATTTATCCTTTCCAGTAAACCACACAAATGCACTGAGAATAGTACAAAGCAGGAGTTCACCATCTGTCGCACTAAGAGAAAAAGAGCTGCGAAATCATTTGCACCAAGGATACGATTCCTAAAAACGTTATGATCGTCATCAAAGTCTCATTGGCCAGTGTCCTTCGGATAACGGCCATCTGCTGCCACCACTGAGAATCCTTCATCCGCTGCATCATTTGAGGGGAAAAGAGTGAGAAACCCAAAAATAGAAGGAAGAGGACTACTCAACACTTTCTCCTTCTTTGAAAACGAATTCAGTTCGTTGAATGAGATGAAGACGATAGAAAGTTGGTCGCCATCTGTCGCTTTAATGTGTTCTCGTCGGGTGTCCAATTGCAAAAGACCACAACTGCTACTCGCGACCTCTCTTTTACACACGCTCACTCTGTCTAAGAAAAATTGTAGCACGTGCGTACGCATATTTTTAAGACTTTTGTTTCGTAAAAATGTAATGACATTTCGTTTATTCATTTTTGATTGATACTATTCTCTGTATTTAACTTTCTGAAAGTGAAACAGCAATTCAAGAAATTTGAGCGAAAAAATTAAGAAGTAGGAATAGAAACCAACGTACTGAAATCATGTCGCATAGAGGCATTTAAAGAAAGTTCTGTAACTTTCTTAGGCATTAAAGAAAGTTGTGAACATCGGTCGAATGATATCAGTTGATGGCATCATCAGGAGCAAATCACACTGTTTATAAAAAAGTTAAGTGGTGTGAATTTATTGGGAATAGTTTAACAAGAGTGTGACGCATATTCTAAATTAACTTTCCTTTTTAGTTTCTTTTCCTATGTAAATCTTGAGTTTATTTTGTTATTCTTCACTCTTAACGTAATATCTTTTCCCTCAAACGAATACGTTTGGCAACACAATTGAGGTTGAATGCACGTGACGTATGCCTGATATTGATAAGAACAAGAGATAAAAGCGACGACAAAATTGTTGCTTGGAGAGCGTTGGGTTGTAAACTGATTATTGAAAGGAGCGTTGTGAAAAGAGAGTTGTGTTAAAGAGTTGTGTGGTGTGTGGAGAGCTGGGTTTGCTACATCCTAAATAAAGCATCTTTTCCCGTAAGTGTGACTCCTGTTGTTTACATGTTTCGTCTGGCCGTTAAGATTTCTTTCATTTAGGAACTATTTCTTAGTATGTTGCTGGTTTAAATTAACGTAGAAGTAAGACAAGACTTCTACGCCATAAGAGTGAAAGAGCATTATTATATCCTGAATGAATAGTTCGTATTCACCATTTCTTAACAGTTTTTCGTCCGATGAATTAACTGTAACAAAAATGGAGATAAGTGTCTTACACAGTTCAACGAAATGAGGAAAGATTGATTCTATAATTTATACTGATAAAGTGGAGGGTCTATACTAAAGAAGATATGATAATTTCGAAAAGTTTTTCTATAAAAATTCTTTCAAGTATTAATCAGCTGGAAGTATTACTAGAATAACGCACTAAAATGGTTAACGAGAGACTGAAAAAATATCTATTAAAGGATAACTTTATTGATCGAAAAAGTCTGAGATGTTTTAAGATGCCTTGAGGCCTGTCAGTGAAATACTTATTCAACATACAACTATGAATTTAAAATGAGATGTTGGACATGCTCAAACTTTTGGAATCTGTATTCTGTCTAACATAGCACAAAGTATCCTCCGTCCGGGTGAACGAGTGGTATAAGGCTTTGGCTTCGAATAATTCGATCCAGGTTTCGTCCGGGTTCAAATCTCTTGTAAGACACGAATAGCACGCTTTTCTGTACTCTTCCCTAGAACCAATAGCTTTGAATCAGAGAAGAGCGCCGGCTTATGGTCTTCTGAGTTGCTTGCTGTTGTCGCAAAACCTACAAACAACAACAACAAAAAAGTACAAGCGGAAATTTTGTGCGAATTGTTGCTGTTGTTGCTATACTCATTCCATTTGAAAAATTAAAGCCAGTTTAAGTAAAAAAGATCATGTGTATGAGTCAATCGAGCACAACACCTGGTTGATGGAAGACAGTTCCTGTGGTTAAGCCGATGAAAGAATGGATGTGATTAATTAGGCTAGGCAGAAGCCCAGTTACCATTGTGATAAGGCGGGAAGATCTTGCAACTCAGCTCAGTTTTCATTGGTATCAAACGGCCATTTTGTAATCTAGATAAGGCAGCTTGATCTTTCCTATTGGCTGCTAGAAGTTGAAGACCAGATATTTAATTATCGTATGTGGCTTCAACCAAGTTACATTGTCGGTGGCTGTTATCCGTAAAAAAATTCATGAAAATGTTTCTTGTAAATTATATAGAGTAACTACTTTTTTTTACGCTTTCCAACCGTAGGTTGAAGAAGCGTATATGCTCCAGCTTTGTCCGTCCGTCCGTCCGTCTGTCCGCACGATAACTGGCGTAAAAATGGGTCGATTTCAATGAAATTTTAGTATGTGGTAGGGGATAACCCGGGGACGGACCCTGTTGAAAATGGGACAAATGGGGTCAAAGGTCACGACGTAGGAGCGGGATCATTCCATTACCTTATGCGTCATAACTTGCGTAAATATGGTTCGATTTCATTGAAAGTTTACTATGTGGTAGGAGACCGGCTGGGGACGAACCCTATTCAAAATGGGTGAAGTGAGGTCAAAGTTCAGGACATAAGATCGGGATGCATTCCATTGCCCTTATGCATCATAACGTGCGTAAAAATGGTTCGATTTCGATGAAATTTCAGTATGTAGTAGGGGACCATCTGGCAACAAACCCTAATGAAAATGAACGAAATGTGGTCAAAGGTCAGGACATAGGATTGCGATCCATTCCATTGTCCTTACCCCATATTATTAAGGTGGACGTCAAGTAATTTGGCTTCCTATACTTCCAATGGAAAAACTTTTGTACACATTTCCTTTACAATTAATGTGTTCCCAAGGATGAAAATTTGAACATCGATTAAAATAACTTCATATTATAACTTGGAAAACTTAATATTTTCTAAAACATAACCATAATTATATAAAAAATCAATAACTTTTCCTTTCGTGGTGTTGAAACCAGAGAAAAGATGGCGCGACCTGTACTTTGATGACGTCAGTGGACAAAAAATGTTGGATTGCATAATAACGGTTATGGTTTAGAAAATATTAAGTATTCCAAGTTATGAAATGAAGCTATTTTAATCGATGTTCACATTTTCATCCTTGTGAATGCATTAATTGTCCAGAAAAAAAGATGGCGCGACCTGTATTTTCATGACGTCAGTAGACAAACAAATGTTTTTTTTTTTTTTTTTTTTTTGGTTGGAGGTTTAACGACCACCGTGAGCAACTCAATGGGCTATAAGCAGTCGCCCGTCTCTAATTTAGGGTCACTGGTTCCAGGGAAGGGAGAGAGCCAGTGCCGTAAGACAAACACAACATCCATGCCTAACCGGGATTCGAACCCGGACCCCTTACGGACGAATGATCAGAGGCCAACGCCTTAGACCACTGCGCCACCGGGGCGGCCAAACAAATGTTGAATTGCATAATTATGGTTATGTTTTAGAAAATATTAAGTATTGCAAGTTATAAAATGAAAATATTTTAATCGATGTTTAAATTTTCATCCTTGGGAACGCATTAATTGTGAAGAAAATGTGTACAAAGGTTTTTCCATTGGAAGTATAGGAAGCAAAGTTACTTGACGTCCACCTTAAAGTAGCAATTCTTGTATGTATGTATGTGCTTTTTATTTTGAAAACGGCTCCAAGAATTTTGATGAAAGTCGTCAACCTACCGTTTTCTGGTACTAGAAATCGATTTAGCTTGATCTCGACTTTAGAAGAATTCGTTTAGTGGGTTAAATAACCACCCCGAATTATAACGTTTTTAGTGATGGAGTTGTTCCATTAATGTTACCAATGCTTAGAAGGCCGCCCTGGTGGCGCAGTGGTCTAAGCGGTGGCCTCTGATCATTCGTCCGAACGGGGTCCGGGTTCGAATCCCGGTGAGGCATGGATGTTGTGTTTGTCTTACGGCACTGGCTCTCTCCCTTCCCTGGAACCAGTGACCCTAAATTAGGGACGGGCGACTGCTTATAGCCCATTGAGTTGCTCACGGTGGTCGTTAAACCTCCAATCAAAAAAAAAATGCTTAGAAATCGTATGACGTCACAACTCGCGTTTGAGAATGTTGGCGCGCGGTCACGCCATCTGTCTCTTTACGTCACGCGTTGTGTGTGGATCCTATTAAAGATTTATGACGTCACACTCTTAAGGCGGTCAGATGGTCGCGATTCCCATGTGCTTCATTACGTCACGCGTTGTGTGCGTATGTCCGTCAGCACGATTACTCGCGTAACAACCGTTCTATTTCGATGAAGTTTTAGTATCTGGTAGGAGATCACCTGGGAAGGAACCCTATTTAAAGCGAAAGAAATGGGTTCAAAAGTCAGTACATAGGAGAGGGATCCATTCCACTCTGTTATGCGCCATAACTAACGTAAAAAAGGTTCGATTTCGATGAAATTTTAGTATGTAGTAGGAGACCACCTGGCGACAAACCTTTTTGAAAATGGGCGAAATGGGGTCAAAGCCTTTATGCATCATAACTTACGTAAAAATGCTTCGATTGCGACAAAACTTTATCATATTATTTCGGAGGTATATCAAGTAGGTTCTGTTGAATATCATCGAAATGGGATCAAAGGTCAGGGCACAGGACCGAGATTTATTCCACAGACATTATTCTCATAACTTGAGTAATGATTTCTGTAATGTTGGAAAGCGTATTATAATCAGTGCATTGCATGATTTTACTAACTTGTTTCCGATTAACCAGGGTTCGGTGTTATTTATTTGTTAGCAGGCTATTGTCGGACTTGGTTGTGGTTACAGTTGTTGAAGATGACAAAAAACAGTACATCGACAAGAAGGTTTTAACGTGCAAGATATGGAAGTAAAATAAACACGCTAACTTTTGTGATATGACATTCGGTAGTAGTAGTAAGGCAGCACATTTTACAGCCGAGCTGTTTGTGCCAGCTGTATATGTCGAAATAATTGTTGTGATTCACTAAAAGTTTTATGACAGTAGTTTTTTGACTCTTTGTCAGTAAGAGAATGTAAATCTGGCCAATTAGGTAATTACCATTTTTGAATTTATTTTTCTATTTTCTTATGGAAAATCAAGAATAGTCTACCGAAATTACTATTTAAAGCTTATAACGGAGTCACAGGCAATTTGGGGGATATGTTGATTAGAAGACTGCATGTATTGAATGCAGCAAGAATGGTCGTGAGAAAATGTTTAATCATACGGGCGTACTTTACCTCAACAAATCACTCAAATGTAGAAAAAGAACAAGTAACTATAATTGTTTCTATATCATGTTGTTAATTTTTCCCAGACAAACGCTAGAAAATTTTCAAATGTAATAAAAAAAATCATAGATAATTTTTAATATTAAAAATGCTTTTTCATGTATTTTTATTATTTATTGCTTTTTATATATCTCATTGGTTCCGTTCATTTTTATCTTTATAAACATATCAAAATATCATTAAAGCTATAAAAGCTATTAACACATCAATATGAACAAAGTAATTCTATCGATTAAAAGAGTATGATAAGTTATATTTATTTAATGTTTTAATGTACAGTATATAACATGTCAAATGGCAGTTGAAGGTGACTGAGTTCTTTGCTAATTTTATATCATAAAGTTTGTAACGTACCAGGAGATGTGACGTACCTGCCCGAAGGACGCACACGACATAAAGGCAGATAGGAATCAGAATAAAACGTCCGCGTAGCTCAATTGGTAGAGTGACTTATTCCGGAATGAGGGGATCCGGGTTCGAATCCTGGCGCGGATAAAAATGACGGAGAAATTTACTTCATTATAATGGCGCCCGAACTATCCGGATGACCCGGCCGTTCAAAATCTCGCAATGGTGTAATGTTATTTCCACACCGCGAGATAGGAAAAATAAGAGAATCCCTTCTCCAGCACACAAAAAAAAAATAATAATAAAAATAAGGGGAGATGATGTAACGTACCAGGAGATGTGACGTACCTACCAGAAGGACGCACACGACATAAAGGCAGATAGGAATCAGAATAAAACATCCGCGTAGCTCAATCGGTAGAGCAACTTATTCAGGAATGAGGGGACCCGGGTTCGAATCCTGGCGTGGACAGAAATGACGGAGAAATTTACTTCGTTATAAGTTGTGTAAAAATATATGAGATGTTTAACTAATCTTCTATTTTATGTTATTTTTATAAGTTTTCATTGACAAATATTTTAAAATCTCATGAAATAAACGACGAGTATTTCTAGAATACTTAACTATCACGAGAATGGGCTTTATTCATGACTGTAGTGAGGATTCATCCTCACTAAAAATGTCAGCATCATCATCTTGTTCACTAACACTTTTCGAGGAGGGAGCTTAACGAGCACCGTAAGCAACTTGATGGAATATACACGGTCGTATCAGAATAATATGACTACTTACTTAATAATGGGAATAACCACTCTTGGCCCGAACGACAGCGGCGAGACGGCGCGGCATGGACGTATCATTGCGTCCAGAAGTTTACCTGACTCACACGTGACAATTCGTACTGCAGCAGAGCACAGAAGTCCCGGAGATGACGTAGTTGTGGGTCGGTACGTCGAACCTGTCGATCCAAATAGTCCCACAAGGGCTCAATGGGATGTGCATGTGCAATAACGGCAAAGTCCAAATCAAGTTCAGTGGGTACAAACATAGTTGGTGGGCGTGACGTGGCCCAAACGTGTTCTCCAAGGAAGGGGGATAAACACGGGAGATTCGTCATTGCAACATCTTTCGCCATTGACGAATATGTGAATACTTTCGGAGAAACGTGTTGTTCGACGATTCCTGGGAGAATCCAGGATAATGGTTTCATTCCAACATGGTAGGTAAGAACCATTTAAACAAAGTCTAGACAAAGATGTAACACCAGAATGCGTCCTAAGATTATATTTACGAACATCAGTCTAATCTAACGACGCATTCTGGTGTTACATCTTTGTCCAGACTTTGTTTAAATGGTTCTTACCTACCATGTTGGATGAAACCATTATCCTGGATTCTCCCAGGAATCGTCGATCAACACTTTTCTAAGTATTCACATATTCGTCAATGGCGAAAGATGTTGCAAAGATGAATAGCAATACTTAAAAAATGCCGTTAAATATTATGTTTTTCCCCCTTCCTTGGAGAAAACTTTTGGGCCAGGTCACGCCCACCAACTATGTTTTTACCCACTGAACTTGATTTGGACTTTGCCGTTATTGCACATGCGCATTTACTGCTGTTTGTTTTATTAAAGTATATAGGTTCTCACTTCTGTGCTCACTGTTGCATTGTTTCTAAGGATGACGCCGTTGCGGTGTTGAAAGGTCTTAAACATATGCTTATCTTAATTGTACATAGTTTTTTCTTCATTAAATTGTATCTTGCAGAAGACGGCAATTGTTTTCAATTTAATAGATTCTAGTAGAAATCAACACAGCTCTCTCGCTGTTTTAGTCACTAGGAAAGACTGCTGCGAGCTCTTGTCTTTTTTTTTCTTTTTTCAATGGAAAAATGATGAATATATAGTAGATGATACATTTTTATAGTTTCTGGAAAAGTTCATTCTCCCGCGTTTTTCAGGAATCTTAAAAAAACATTTCTGAAATGAAAAATGACTGAAATTTTCATTAATATTCTGCTTTCGAAGATCTATATAAAAATACACTAAAAACCTGATTCAGGGGCTATGTCAACTAAGAGCCACTGGAGATGCAAGACTTAATTTTTAAACCATTTCCCAAGATTTTAAGCATTTTTGCAGCCTTTTCAAAAAATTGGTGATATGGAAGAGAATTAATCTCCGCTCTACTGATAATATGGATAGCACGCCGACGGTCCCTGTAATGAAAAATAAACTTGACTTGCTTATAAATTAATTGACGAAAATATATATATTGGCAAATATTTATGGCTTTACGTCAAAATAACAACGATAAATAACAGCACCTTAAGAAAATAAAAGCGAAATCCATTAATATCTTTCTAAAGTATGCATTCGGCTTACGGTCATAACTGTTACCACCTAGGTAAAAATGTGAGGCATTAACAAGAAAATAATTAAGTGAACTTAATTGTTGGCACATTCATTATTCATGGTTTCAGCTACAGTTTTTCTACATTTTTACTTCACGTGACGAGGAAGACAAATCAATTGTGTTCTTGTTTTTGATACAGTTTTTTATGCTTTTTGACACCTAGTAATGCATTATTTGTCTTTTTCTTCTCTCGTATGCTAGCTTTATCTGGATGTTGTGAAGGTGAAGGGCTTTCCGTTCGCATGTTTCCCATTTCTTTTCCTGACTTAGTGGATTCTTCAAAGGCATTTAGCAGATTTTGCATCTATGAAGAAGTTAACGACCTGCAAAAGAGCTTTTAAAGAAAATTTATAAGCTTTTTGGGGGGCGAAGGGGGGATTTAACGCCCACGGTGTGTATTAATGCTGAAAGCAGACAACTCCGTGCTTATTTTCTACACACTGGTTCTGCGTAAGAGAAAGAGAGAGAGAGAGAGTTAGCGCTCTAGAACATTCTGAATCAGAACTCGTTGAAACCCTGGCCCAAGTCGAAAGATTAGCCAAAAGCCTGCTTCGCTGACTTCGCAGCATTCAGAGCAGCCAAAATGTTTTTGCTTCGCTACATTAGACTGATTACAGGGAATATAGGCTTAGTATCGCGAATATTACACAACGAAGAACCAAAACATTAAAAATGGTGTATTTCCTTCATTACACGATATATTAAAAACTTAAGAAAGTTAAAAACCTTCAAGTTTAAAAGATTTAATTCTAAAAATATATAGTTAAATTACATGAGCACTTTCGAGCATACCAGTGCTCATCATCAGATGTAATGAAAGATTACAGAACGGAGATCAGGCAGTTTATAAAGGCATTAAGGGATACGTAGGTTTGAAGTAGGTGTGATTCGTCAAAAAGGTCAACGTCATTGCGTGATTTCGTTAGAGGTTGGGCCAAATGTGGAATGTCCGTGAGGGTTCATTATTTGACACTTTCTTTGAAAATCTTGTAGTAATGGTTTATAAGGTGTAGGAATCTCAAACGGAAGACAGTCATTGCAGCAATTGTCACCGCTGTGATAAATATATAAATTTTCTGCCATAGGTAATTGGGCTTGAGATCTCAAACATAGATCTCTATCTTTAGATCTTTATAAACTGCTTGATCTCTGTTCTGTGACTCTTTATTAAATCTGATGATGAGTACTAGTGTGCTCGAAAGTGCTAATGTAATTTAACTATATATTTTTAGCATTAAATCTTTTAAACTTGAAGGTTTTCAACTTTCTTAAGTTTTTAATATGTCGTGTAATGAAGGAAATGCACCATTTTGAATGTTTCTACTGCACGAAGGTTCTACTGCCCTAGAACTAAAACATGATGACTACCTTTCTAATATGATGTTGGTCCTCTGCCTACAGCCAAAACAGCTCTTACCTGGCGAGGAATGACGCTACAAGATTTCAAAAGTTGCTTTGTGGTACCCGATGCCAAAACGTTACCAGAAGATCCTTTAACTCTTGGAAGTTATCTGGTCGAACCGCCGCAGATCGAATTTTCTGTTCCAAATAAAACCGTCTGTTCAAAGGATGTCTTTAAAAGTCATTTCGCAGAAGTTCTCATAAAGTATTTATTAATTCACCTTTAGGAATAATCGAGCATTGTTTTATCGGAGCTTTCCAGCAAAAAAAAAAACTTTTGCCTTCTTTCAGTATTCAAGATACACCGAAGAACCAAAACATTATGACCACCTGCTTAATGTGATGTTAGTCCTCCACGTGCCACCAAAACTGCTCTCACCTGGCGAGGCGTAGACGCTACACGATTTATATAGGTGTCTTGTGGTATCCGGTACCAACATGTTACCAGTAGATCCTTTAACTCTTGTAAGTTAGATGTATAAAGGTGTCTTGTGGTATCTGGTACCAGCACGTTACCAGAAGATCCTTTACTTCTTGCAAGTTAGTGTTCTAAAGGTGTCTTGTGGTATCTGGTACCAACATGTTACCAGTAGATCCTTTAACTCTTGTAAGTTAGATTTCTAAAGGTGATTGGTGGTATCTGGTACCAACACGTTACCAGAAGATCATTTACTTTTTGTAAGTTAGATTTCTAAAGGTGTCTTGTGGTCTCTGGTACCAACACGTTACCAGTAGATCCTTTAACTCTTGTAAGTTAGATTTCTAAAGGAGTCTTGTGGTATCTGGTGCCAAAACGTTACCAGAAGATCCTTTACCTCTTGTAAGTTAGATTTCTAAAGGTGTCTTGTGGTATCTGGTACCAACACGTTACCAGAAGATCCTTTACCTTTTGTAAGTTAGATTTCTAAAGGTGTCTTGTGGTATCTGGTACCAACATGTTACCAGTAGATCCTTTACCTCTTGTAAGTTAGATTTCTAAAGATGTCTTGTGGTATCTGGTACCAACATCTTACCAGAAGATCCTTTAACTCTTGTAAGTTATATTTCTAAAGGTGTCTTGTGGTATCTGGTACCAACATGTAGCCAGTAGATCCTTTAACTCTTGTAAGTTACGTGGTTGGGCCGCTGCAGATCGGATTTGCTGTTTCCATCACAGATGCTAGGTTGGACTGGTGTCTGGGGAATTTCAAGGCCAGGACAACGCCTGAAGTCTTCCTCATGTTCTGAGAACCATTCTCACACAATCCGGGCAGTGTGTTATGGTGAATTATGCTTCTGAAGGAAGGCACTACTAGAGGGGAATACCGTTACCACGAAAGGATGCCACCTGGTCTGAAATGATGCGTAGCTTGGTGGTTGACGTCATAGATTCATGTACATGAATGACTAGACAAAGGGTTTTCCAGCAGAACATTGCCCAAAGCATTGCACCGACATGTTTTCATCCCATAGTGCAACCTGGGGCAAACACTACCTCAGGCAAACGACGCACACGTACCCGGCCGTTCAAACGACGCACACGTACCCGGCCGTTCAAACGACGCAGCAGCAAACGAGCGGACCAGACGACCATTTTCCAGTCATTCAAGGTCCAGTTTTGATGTTTGTGTGCTCACTTTAGACGGTTTGAATTTAGAATCGAACACTTTGCGGAGCTGTCTACGGCTACGTAGGCCCATGTTCTGCAAGGTACGATGTTACTGTCCGGCTAACTGAGAAAGGAGCACTACCAGCTAACTAAGAAAGGAGCACTACCGGCTAACTGAGAAAGGAGCACTACCGTCTAACTGAGAAAGGAGCACTACCGGCTAACTGAGAAAGAAACACTACCGGCTTACTGAGAAAAGAGCACTACCGACTAACTGCGAAAGGAGCACTACCGGCTAACTGAGAAAGGAGCACTACCGGCTAACTGAGAAAGGAGCACTACCGGCTAACTGAGAAAGGAGCACTACCGGCTAACTGAGCGCGTCAAACAAGCCTTGGAATCTCGGAAATGTTATGAACCACCCACATGGCCATTACAATTTGTCCTTTGTCCAACTCGCTTATCCGTCTGAAAAACAGGAATAGCACTGGGTAATAGATGATCATGATCATATCATATGTATAGGATTTTACGAAGGGAGTGTCTGACCCCCGGTCTTGAACAACCCTTAGAAATAGGAAGTTAGGAGATTTGAGCTAGAGTGCCCGATGGGAAAGTCACACGGAAGCGAAGTAGAAAGGCGGAGGAAGACGCCCTTATTTATTACCGGGGTGCCAGTACCCGGGGTCCGACGGCTTAACGTGCCCATCCGACGCACGGCGGATACTTAGTGGGTCGAGCGTTCGTACCTGCCTGGGATTGAACCTGAGGTCCTTTCAGTGGCAGTCACGAACGTTGCCCACTAAGACACCCACGGCCCCACTAGGTAATAGATCTCAGTACAGGTGCTATTTATACCCTTTCATGGCCTTCATATGCACCATTGTTTACCTGCAGGTATTTCGATGCGCATGAAGAAGCGCTGGTCAGAATATTTTGGCTCTTCGTTGTAAAACACCTGAAAAGCAAGAATGATAAGACATTTAAATTTAGCAACTAACAAGTGGAAAGAGGGAAATTGAGATAAACGACGACCACGAAGGCTGACGATTAACCAGAAGACTGGGTTTCTGAATTCTCAGCAATCGGAGCGGTCAAACGTTTCCTGTTTATCTGTATTATTCTGACTACAGAGAATGTAGGTTTAGTACAGCGCAGGAATTATGTACCACAGGAAGAGGAAGACTGGTAGAACACTTAAGTTCAATGGCAAAAAGGTGGAATGAGCAAAAGTGAGAAAAACGAAGGCTGGTAAACTTGAGCAAGAATGTGCCCACGACTGAGGTCAAAGGATGACTGACGGACAAGTTGAACGACAACATTCAAAGCGTGCTCTGCGTCATTAAAACTGAGCACAGCAGTACAGAAAATCGGAAGAGAAAACAACCTATTTTAAAGGCAGAGAAGCCCACAACTGTACAGTATGCCATAGAGTTTTGAACACGAATAACAGTAATATCAATCAACACCTGTCCATAGGTGTACGAAATTTACCCAGTAGAATATAAAGAGAGTCTAAGAGGATAAGATTGATGAAACGGGAAATAGGCGCCTTTTCTTATAATGCCGGAGCCCAAAAAGGATGTATCACCGAATACAGCTCAAAATGACTTGTCATAACAAAGACGGAAACCTGCAAGTGGATCAAATACAACTTACCTGTAGGTGATTTCAGCGAAAACATGTTTTTCTTTCTATATAAATAAGAGGCTCACAAAAACACAAAGAGCAACTCAAACGATTTTGCTCCACGCATGCGCTGTAAACAACCTAACAAAAGTAAAAAACGGTTAATCCACGAGGAATAGCTTCTGTTTTCTGGAATTTCATTCAGCGAAATCTGAAATAGCTCTTCAGAGACCATTCAAAATAAAATTCAATAAGGACCCTCCAATTCAGAAAACTATTCGGATGTTGTATTATCAATTTGAGGATATACGCTGCATCTCGAAGAAGAAAAATTCAAGCAGACCTAGTGCTACAACGAGGAACCAGTCGACTTTGTTCCGCAGGTGTGCCATACACGCCCAATGAAGTCAACGCGCCAAGCTATCAAGGATTTAAATTCGCCACATGAAACAGTGTGGGGAAAGTTCTTAAATCCCTTAATTCTTTTTGATTTTTTTTTCAATTCGGTGTTTAAGGACCAACGTGAGCAACTCGATGGGCTGTAAGCAGTCGATCGTCCCCAATTTAGGGTCACTGGCTCCAGGGAACGGAGACAGCCAGTGCCGTAAGACTAAACAACATCCATGCCAATCGAGATTCCGAATCCGTATTCACCTCGGACGAATGGTCAGAAGCAAGAGCTAAACCACTACATCCCAGGAGTGGCTTAATTCACGTCACCGAATTTCATTTCTGTTTCAAAACGTTTGCTCAAAATAATTGATAACTGAAAGCAGTCTTTAGAGCAAATGTATCTTCGTTCAAGATAACCATTTTCTGACACTTTTAAATCAGTTAAAAGATAGACTTCCTTTTTATTTTATTGGTACTTATATTAAATTGAACAGTAGTTGTAAGAAGGATCATTCATAGTCGGGTTGACATTGTGAACCATATTTTCATAACAGTGAGTGTGTGATTGAATATTTGACGACCACCACGAGCAATTCAATGGGCTATAAGCAGTTGCCCGTCCCTAATTGAGGGCCACTTGCTCCAGGGAAGAGAGAGAGTCAGTGCCATAAGACAAACACAACATCCATGTCTCACGGAGATTCGAGGCCGCAACCTTCTCGGACGCATCGTTTAAGCCATCACTTTGACCACTGCACCACAGGGATGGCAACATTGAGTTTACGGAAGAGAAACAAAAGGAGTGTTCTGATCCATGCAGACCACTGAAATATGCCTCGAGTTATACATTAAGTTGTGTGAACGGTTTTATTGGGGGTATTAAATATCACCGTGAATAGCCCTTAGGGCGATCGGTAGTCGGACGTACCTAATTTAGGGTCACCGGTTAATGGGAAGAGATTGATGCAGACGTGTGGATCAGGTGCACGATCCATATCTCGTTCTGTGGTCTTGCCCGGGACTTGCTCGGAAGAAGAGCTAGAGGCTCGCATCTCTGACCACTCCTTCACCTGGCCAGCAAGAAGAAATTTGAGAACGAATATTTTTGACTAATTCCTCCGCAACAGAATTGTTTTTTCGGACGTAGGATAAAACTGTAAGAGAACGTTATTCACCCGCATTAATACAGCTACTGAATTCGCGTAGTATGTATAATTGTTCTCCATTTTAATAGAGTTTAAGAAGATAATGTGTAACACAAAGAACTGATTTTGTATATTTTGATTTGCCCATTCGACAAATAGATGATGATGAGTTTTCCTGTTTTAAATACATTTCGTGTAATTCTACATTCCTTGTAACTGTCTAGTGATTCAAACTATGAATGTTCGTTGCCGTAGATATGGCATGGAGATGATCCATATACCACCATACCAGTGAAGTTTAAAATATGAAATGCAAATCAAGAGTTTGTTGCATTGTAAACTTTACTTATTTGCTTTGCGTTTAAAATGCATTCCAACTTAAAACAGCATCTGCATTTTGTGAAGTTTTCTAACTTTCAAAAGTGTTTGGTAGACTTGGTTTGATTTGGTCATGTAAGCATAAGGCGCTGATACCTTGAGTTATCTGCAAGTTAACTAACCACCTTGAACACGAAGAAATGTGCAAAATTTTATTCGGAAGAACAACCATTCTGGGGTGCTAGTCGAAATGACTCCGTTTCCAATAGTTTCAAAAGTTTTCTCAACTCCATGTGCTTAAATGTGAATAAGCTTTGGTATTGATTCGTTCGTGTCGGGAGGAACTGAGATCAGCTTAATTACCTCTCTGGAGAACTTAATATAGAGGAAAGGCCAAGTAGTACTTCTGTAAACAGAATTAGTTTCGGGAAAATCCTCGAAGTCTTTTGGAATAAATATGTGTTGAGTGTGTACGAACATTGATTTTCCTTCAACTATATACGTATATTGCAAACGCCCACATGGGAGATTTCAGCTCCAGTAATGAGCGAAACTGGTGCAAACGGGCACTATAGGTGCAATGAAGCGTCCTCACAGTTGCATGCATTGAGAACATTTAGCATTCAGATGATCAGAATTGGAATAACACGCATATATTCCACGTTTTTCGGAGTAATCATAGGAAAATCGCCCTCAGTTCAATTTTGCATAAATTTCAAGATAAGTGCATTTGATATTTACATCGATGAGCCAATACATTATGACCACCTACCTCATAAGTTGTAGGGCCCCCTTTAGCACGCAAAACAGCGGCCACTCGACAAGGCATCGATTCGGTGAGGTGGCGATAGATATCCTGGGATATCTGGTACCATAATATCAACAGCAGGTCCTCCAGTTCCCGTACATTTCGGCGGGGGTAGTGATTTAGCGCGAACCCGATTTTCCAAGTTGAACCACAAATGTTCGATTGGGTTCGTGTTAGGGGAATTTGGAGGCCAGAGTATTAACAGAAAGTCACCACCATGCTCCTCGAATCACTCCTTGAAGATTATGGCAGTGTGGCATGGCGCATTATCCTGTTGGTAATGGCCATCAACAGCAGGGAACACAGTTGTAATGAATAGGTGAACTTGATCTGCAACGATGTTCAGATACCTGATAGCTGTCAGGGATTGTGTTGTTGGGATGATGGGGCCTAAAGTGTCCCAAGAAGACATCGTCCACAGTATAACACCGCCGCCGCTGGCCAGTTTCCATCCAGAAGTACATCCAGGTGCCATAGCCTCCGTTGGTAATCGGCGTAACGCGCTCGCCCGTCCACGTATTTGAATCTTGATTCGTCAGACTAGGCCACTTTCCTTCAGTCATCGACTGTCTAATCTCGATGATCTTGGGCTTATTTCATGCGTTGTTGGCGATGACGTGCAGTGAGCTCGAGACACGACTGGGTCTTCGGCTACGCAGGCCCATACGTAGAAAGCTGCGATGAATTGTGCGCTGTGAAACATTACCCTGATGACAACTGTTGTAGCTGCTGGTGATTTGTCGCAGCGTGGCCCTGCGGTCGCTATGAACAATGTGCGACAGACTCCGCTCTCCTCTGGCATCAATGAGCTGCGGACGACGGTGCGTCGTTTGGCTATCTGTACACCACTTTTGATACGTACTCACTACAGCGGCACGTGAATAACCCACAAGCCGCGCCGTTTCCGAGATCGTAGTTCCGAGGTGCCGTGCCATCACAATTTGTCCTTTATCAAACTCCGATAAATCGACAGCTTTTCCCATTTTGACTCCGAACACTCTACTAACCGAAAGCCGGTCCTCGGGTTGTATATATACTGCTCGGTGAACTTTACCTGCTCCACCGTTTGGTCTCCAGAAGCAATCATTTCTTTAGGCTGGGGGTTGACTCATAATGTAATGGCTCATTGGTGTATAAAGAATTCCGCATGCTATTACCACAAAAATGCAAAGCAGTTGTGACGTGCCTGCCCCGCAGGACGCACACGACATAAAGGCAGATAGCAGCAAGGACGAACGTAGCTCAGTTAGTAGAGCGACTTGTTCCGGAATAAGTGGACTCGGGTTCGATTCCCATGGTGGACCAAAAATGACGGAGGAATTTACTTCTTTATAATGTGACGTGCCTGCCCCGCAGGACGCACACGACATAAAGGCAGATAGCAGCAAGAAGGAACGTCTGCGTAGTTCAGTTGGTAGAGCGACTTGTTTCGGAATAAGTGGAATCGGCTTCGATTCCCGGCGTGGACCAAAAATGACAGAGGAATTTACTTCGTTATAATGGCGCCCGAACTTCCCGGATGACCCGGCTGTTAAAGATCTCGCAATGGTGTGATGTTCATTCCACACCGCGAGATAGGAAAAATAAGAGAATCCCTTCTTTAGCGCTTCGAAAAATAAATGTGTGTGACCTTGCATTCTACACACCAGATTGACTGGGCGTTCTCAAGTGCACGTTCTACAGCGGATGGCTGACTGAGACTATTTATGGTCACGGCTGACCCGAGGGCCATGCCCCCGGCCCCCTCTTTCGGGGGGGATGCGACGTGCTTGCCGCGTAGGCGTAGGACGCACACGACATAAAGGCAGATAGCAGCAAGAACGAACGTCTGCGTAGCTCAGTTGGTAGAGCGAGTTGTTCCGGAATAAGTGGACTCGGGTTCGATTCCCGGCGTGGACCAAAAATGACGGAGAAATTTAGTTCGTTACACAGTTTTAAATTGGAGCTTTTTCTCTACAAAATTTTTTGTGATAATGTACTGCTTACGTTATGAAATTAAGGAAAATTAGTTACTAGGTTACATGCACAAGAAACCATTTCAGGGATTCCAGAATAGCTGGGGTTAAAGCATTTAGAAATCGGAGTCATCTCTAAGTTTCACCACTGCCAGGAACATCTTCATTCTCTGATGTTCAATCGAAACGCAATATGGTTGGTCTTATGAGAAAAACTGTGAGTTTTCCCAAGTGAGTGTGGTAATTTCGGGTGAAATTTAGAAAACCATCTCGCTTAGAAATTATTAAAGGGTGGGTCTCGCCGACCATTGCAATTACTTCTCGTTGTTAGATATGCTTCTTGGTGAGATGCTATTAAGACTGAACAATTGTTGTTTAACATTCTGACATTATTATGATATCTGGTTGCTACTTAAGGAGGTTCTTGCGCTGAAGATTCTCATCATCTCTTACTTTCTGGATTGTCTTCGAGTATCTTAATCATCAAATGCATAAAATGATTCAGAATGGTGTATCTCTTCGCCTCAACTCCTGGCGTCTTCATAATCCAGAAGCAGAGGTTTCTATGCTATTCTCCAATGTAATCGTACAGCAAGTTATTGAAATGTTCAACAATAATTTCTTAAATAATTGTTCAAAACCAACATAGTGGTCCTTTTATGGCTGCCTGCATTTACTTCATACTTGTTATTTTAAACAATAAAAAATCTTGTTTAAAATACTTCTGCTGTTTTCTCCAATTTTGATATTCCTAAAAGAACGATGAAACTCTATGTGATGTAACTGCAGGAAACCTTTAGAACCTGCATCCGATTTAAAGTCAGAGACAATTTTTGCATTTGAAGAGTTCCCTCTTTCTGATTTATTTTTCTGTGCTACTTTCCCAAGCACGAAAATTTCCTTACCAGTAGCAGGGCAAATATATTTAGTCCGTTAAAACTGTATAGGTATCTATTCTCAATAGCTTCTATTCATACAGTGATAAACACCGACTTCTTTTCTCTTTCAACGGCTTTCATTTAAGCAAATACACGCATCGTCAAAAAAATAATTGCACCCAGTAAGACGTGTCCGATTGCAATGCTATTCGGAAGGAAGATAAAGGTGAGCAGGAACAATAAATGATTAAACATTGAGACCGATATGGGCAATATTTATTCACCTACACGCCAATAAGAAGCGTCTCTCAGTATGGCGTCGGGCCGTCATGTTTGCCCACAGATCATGCTAGACGTCTCGACATGGAATTGTACAGTTTCCTAATGGTGTCCTGCGATAAGCCATCCCATGCATCTTGAATCTTCTCACGCATTTCCTGCAGATTGTGTGGTACAGGTGGAGTGTAGATAACGCGTCCAATTTGCATCCCAAACATTTTCAATCGGCAATAGGTCTGGCGATGCAACTGGCCATAGCAGAGTGGCAGTGCCTTAAAGGCAAGCTCTCCAGACAGCAGTAGTATGCGGACGATCGTTGTGCTGTTGCAATATTGAACCGGAGTGAGCGTTCTGAAAATGTAGGGCCACTGGTTGCAGTACCTCATTAACGTAACGTTGGGCTGTCAAAGTGCATGTAATGAACATCAAAGGTGATCTGGCATGGTCAGCTATTGCACCTCACACCATGGCACCAGGATTTCTGGACGTTTGACGCTCGAGAACAAACTGTTCATCTTGGCGCTGATCACAGCGCCTCTACACACGGATTCGTTGGTAGTCTCATCCAAGACAAAAGCGGGACTCGTCACTGAAGATCACCCGCTGCCATTCTCCGTGGCTTCACGAGAGTCTGGCACGACACCATTACAGTCTTTGGCGAAGATGCATTCTTGTTAAGTGCAGTCCTCGTAACGGTCTGCATGCGTGTAGTCCTACGTCGTGCAGCCGTCTGCCAATGGTGCTGGCACTAATCGGACGATGCTTGGAGGACACCACTGCTCGCTGAATATCCGCAATCATGGCTGATAGGATACCCCGCGCATGTCGGACAACACGTCGGTCCTCTCTGTCCGTTGTTCGTGTAGGTCTCCTAGACCTTTCCTGTCGCTGCTGCGTGCCTTGTTCTATCCACTGCCGCCAAAAGCGTGTTATGGTTATATCCGCACAACCGGTATGGCACTCAATACGGCAATAAGATCATCAAGCTTTCCGGAGTCCGACGATGTGGCCCCTCTAGAACTCCTCCAACTGCTCGAATTGCTTCCGAACTTTTCTCCGAGGCATACGTCACTTTCAAAGGATGCAACCAACACAACAGCACGCATCAGAATGGCAAGCACGCGCAACAGGACGACCTTATATAGCCGGTCAGGCAGAGCGCTACGACCCCTTCTTGCTGGCGTTTCATGCGCGGCCAAGCGTGACACTTGAATCGTTTGCATGTTTCAGGATGTTAAACCTACCCACCAAGTTTCATTCCTTCTGGGTGCAACTATTTTGTTGACGATGAGTGTAATCGAGCGTTTCTGCGTTGGACATATGCGAGCCTAGTAACAAAAGAACTGGCATTACTATTGGACTGTATATCGCTTAAAGTATCAGTTTAAATTTCTGCATAGGCCTCCGGTTGCTGGGTGGTACGTTTACCTACGGTACTAGATCCCTTGCTGTTCCAAAACGCTGGGACGACGTTCTCACACTAGGGAAAGAATACTGCTTACAGACATAGACCCTCTTTTTGTAGCTTTTTATTTTCACGAAAAAAGTGATTCTGTATGTGGTCAAAGTCCTAAATTTTCGTTGCTATTCGTATTTATCGTAAACGCATTTTCTCTGAAATGTCGCTACTAATATTATCGTTCGGATGGTCAAGAGTTCAGAGGCCTAGGGTATTGGCTTGTAGTTCGAGCTCAGGTTCAAAACCCGGACCAGGCAAGGGTTGTTGCTAACTCTTGTCGCGCTGGTTTTCTCCATTCCCTGGAACAGATTGCACCAAATTTTGAACGGGCAGCTTCTTATAGCTCTTAAAGTTGTTCGCCGTTGATGTTGGCTTCCCCCAAAACGGATAAAAATAGTCCCCGTACTACCAGAGTGAGTCATAAGCATAAGTTCGTAGCGTTTCGAGGTACAGATAGAGAAGCTCCGCAGAACAGGTGGGGAATGCACAGTAAGGCGATTGTGTCCCACGCTTGATTGGGTGACGTTCTCCGCTGCTCAGGCAGGTAGGCATGCGCAGGGTCTTACACATGTGTGCCCCTCATACGGGACGAGAATGTCGAAGAGAAACTTGTTGTTCGTGTGCTCCTACGCCATTATTGAAAAATAGGGTTGAACGCGACTGCTGTCGTGAAGGAAATTTGTAATGTGGAAGGTGAGGGGACAGCGCACCCTGCAATATGAAGGAAACGGTTCCGACGCTTCCGGCCCGAAGACACAGAGCTCGTTGACAAATCGCGGTGTGGGAGAACAGTCACCACCAACACCGAAACCCTGCGTCTAGCTGTTGAACAGCACCTAGGAACCAGCACCCGACGATATGTAGAGGAGGTGTGCATGGTGGAATTTCGAGGGGTCCTGTCCACTGTGTGTATGGTGGAATTTCGAGGGTCCTATCCACTGGAAGCTTGTACCACATGATCGAGCCGTCGATGGGAACCTGTATGCCGACCAGATGCAACACGTATACGAGGTTCTACGCCAGAGCTACCCGGCAATGGTGAACCGAAAGAAGGTCCTCTTGCAATTCGACAACGCCCCATGTCATAGGTCACGTATTGTCTGCCAGAAAATTTAGGATTTGGATGGAGTTGAAATCCTACCACACCCAATCTATTGCCCGGATTTTGCCCCCTTCGAATTTTCACCTGTTTCGTTCCATCGCGCAGTTCTTTGCCGGCAGACAGTTCCATTCCCTGGAAGCTGTGAAAGATGACATCACTGAGCTTTTGGTATCCAAGCCAACCGCCTGGTATCTCAGCGGCATTGCATTTCTAGCTGAACGTTGGCCACACGCAGATAGAACAGTCAGTAAGGGAAGACGTTCTGCTAAGAACATAAGATAGAACGTTCAGTCATCTCTGGTTGAACATTGGCCACACGCAGATAGAACAGTCAGTAAGGGAAGACGTTCTGCTCAGAACATAAGATAGAACGTTCAGTCATCTCTGGCTGAACGTTGGCCACACGCAGATAGAACAGTCAGTAAGGGAAAACGTTTTGCTAAGAACATAAGATAGAACGTTTTAGTCATCTGTGGCTGAACGTTGGCCACAGATAGAACGTTCATAAATAGAACGTTCAGATAGAATAGAACGTTCATAAATAGAACGTTCAGATAGAATAGAACGTTCAGATAAAACGTTCGCAGATAGAACGTTCAGTCATCTCTGGCTAAACGTTGGCCACACGCAGATAGAACAGTCAGGTTTTGGCATCCAAGCCTGCCGCCTGGCATCTCAGCGGCATTGCATCTTTGGCTGAACGTTGGCTAGGGACCATAGACTCTGATTTACTGTACTTTGCAGAACAGCCATATGTGGTCAACATGTGGTACCGGATTGAACATTGTATCCCAAAACGCTACAAACTTGTCGCTCACCTTTGTATCACGAATTAAAGAGTGAATCATATGGAACCACTTTTACACCCTCTCAGGCAAACGGCTTGATACATGCGTGGTGTGAACTCAGAGGAATGTTTTTATTTTTTGGGAGTTTAACGACCACGATAAGCAAATTAATTAGCTATAAGAAGTCTTCCGTCCCAAATTTAGGGTTACTGGTTCCAGAGAAAGGGGAGAGCCAGGGCCGTAAGAAAAACACAACATCCATGCCTCACCAGGGTTCAAACCTAGACTTATCTCGGACGAATGACCAGAAGCCAGCGTTTAGACCACTGCACCACTGGGAGGGCGGCCATCCACTTTGGATAGGGGTGGTCATAATTCAATAATCAATCAGTGTATTTTACTTTTATTAAAAGAACTACGTGAATGAGGATACCAACAGATAGAGTAAGAAAATCGACACTTACTGTTTAACGAACTCTTTTATTGTTCCACTCACGGAAAATTCGAATCGGCATCAATATAATCTGCGAAAACCCAAATTTGTTCATGACGGCTATCACTTGCTCCGGAGTAAGTTGCTCTCCCAAGCAAGAACACTGATCAAATGTATCGCTGCAGAATGTCGTCTTGACATGTGTTTTTACCTCTGTAGTACGTCACATCATCTTCCTCTTATTTTTTTCTTTCTTTTTGAAGAGATGGACGAATTTTTATTAATTTAATTTTAGACCATGTGTGGAACAAACATCACACATATTTCGAAGAACCCAACGGCCAGTACAGTCATTTTTACATTCGGGCGCCAATGCGAATCCGTTACCCCCTTACTCCGGAGTAAGTTGCTCTGCGAACGAAGCTACACGGACGGAATGTATCGCTGCATATTTGTCATCTTGACAAGTGTTTTTACCTCTGTAATAGGTCACAAATCCACTGCCGGAATACGATGCCTGGTATCAACGCAGATATCATTGGTGTGACAATAACACTTGTTCTCGATCATATGCACATTATACAGGGTGTGTCTAAAATCTTTCCTTGATTACGATAAATCGTATTAAATGAACCACGCTCGTTATACACATACGGTTTTCCAATATAGCTTACCTGAAATACAGAGTTTGTTTTCCGGGTCATCAGTAAACCTCAACGTGGGCTCCTTTTGTTACACAGAGGACATCCAGTCGGTACTCTGTCTCTTTCCATGTCTGCTGTAACATATCATCTGTGATGGTCTCAAACGCTTCAGTTATTCTTCCCTTCAAAATGTTAATATGTATCTGCAACTGGTGATGCATAAGCCTGATCCTTAATGTAGCCAAATAAAAATACACTGCTGGCCACCCAAAATGCAACACCAAGAAGGACACGAGATAGCAAAGCCAGATTTACTGGACACATAACAACAGATACAAAGATGAAACGATTGAGCTTACACGCCCGTGCGACTTGCGGAACATGCATACATCAATAGTTCGTGTGGCCTCCATGGCTGGCAATAACGGCCGCTACACGTCGCAGCATCGAACGAAAGAGGCTTTGGATGTGGGCTTGGGGTATGTCGGTCCAGGCTGCTTCCAGACGTTGCCACAGTTCATCAGGCGTAGCAGCTGGTGGTGCTCGTCGGGCCACTCGGTTGCCGATCAGCGACCAGAAGTGTTCGATGGGCGACATATCGGGAGAACAGGCGGGGCACGGCAGCATTGACACCTGGTGGGCAGTGAAGAATTGTTGTACGATGCGTACCACGTGCGGGCGCGCATTGTCCTGTTAAAACGTGGACGCTCGCAGGACCTGCAGTTAAGGGAGGACTACAGGCTCCAAAACGTCGGAGATGTAGCGGTGGCTGTTGAGTGTACTGACGATGCGTACCAGAGGGGTGCGGGTGTCATATCCAATTGCGCCCCAAACCATAACGCCAGGCGACGGACCGGTATGGCGATGTATAATGCAGGCATTATACAGTCTCTCGCCTCGGTGCCGCCACACGCGGATCCGACCGCCGTGCTGTTTCAGGCAGAAGCGGGATTCGTCGGAGAAGACAATGTCGCGCCATTCCTTAGTCCAGGTGTGGCGTTCAACGGCCCACTGCCGCCGCACTCGCCGGTGGTGTAACGTCAATGGTAATCGGAGCAATGGGCGTCGTGCGACAAGTCCCCTCTCCTGCAGACGACGTCGAACAGTACGTGCTGACACAGGTTGTTGTGCAACACACACTAATTCCTGCGTTAACGTTCGGTTGTATCCTCTCGTTCGGTTGTATGCCGCGGCTGCGACAATCGCTCACGTCGGTCCGTCCGTCCCTCCGCACCCACCGAATCCATACTCGCCTCACTGTGGCTGGATGTCGTCCCACACGGGCGCGCGCCGATGTCTTGGTACGATGAACCGCTGTCGCGATAAGCCATTATTCGTCCTCTGTCGAACTCCGAAACGTGCTGGAATGACTGCCGTATTCTGCGACGAGGCATCAGGAAGCTTCCCAGGCACAGGTCTGGCAGCACAACACATCTGCACTACTTACACCCCGCCTTCTGTGCACCCTTCTTATAGTGCTTCTCGGTGGCGTGCCGGGCGCACATGATTTGCATATATCCTGCAATACTAATCGTTTGCATGTCCTCTCGCGGGCGACGCATGCTGCGAATTTCAGGCTAATCGGATGCTTCCTTCTTGGTGTTGCATTTTGGGTGGGCAGCAGAGTATATTCAAGAAGCGTAATGTCTGGGAATCTTGGTGGCCAGATTATGTGACCATCTCTGCCTATCCATCTGTTAGGGAATTTATCATCTAAGAATTGACGGACAGGTACAGCCTAGTGCGGGGGCGCACCGCCTGCTGGAACATTACCCATGGTTGCAGCTCTTCCAATTGAGGTGCAACATACAGCTGCATCATGTCGAGGTAAATAACCGATGTAGTGGTGGACTCAATAAAAAAGAACGGTCCAATTACTTCGGTTTGCATTAGTCCGCACCAAACATTGATTTTAGGGCTATCCCTTTGTTTCACCAAAACCACACGTGAGTTCTCTGAACTCCAGATACGGGCATTATGCGTGTTCACTTTACCTGAGGTATAAAAAGTTGATTCGTCAGAAAAACAAATCCGCTAAAGGTAATCATTATCTTCGTCTTTTCGTTTAAGAATATCCATAGCGAATGCCACACATCTGGGCCCATCATTACGTTCCAAAGCTTGAACACTTTGCAATTTGTATGCAAAAAAAAAAAAAAAAAAAAAAAAAGAAACGAAGCCGCTTCCTTAAAATGCGGTGCACTGTCTTCATAGGTATTCCCAATTCACTAGATGCATGACGAATTGATTTCCTCGGGCTACGTACGAATTCATCACGCACGGCGTCGACAGTTTCCTCACTAATGGAAGATCTTCCACTTCTTGAACGGGCACCCACACTGGCATGTTTAAACTTTTGATACCAGTTCCTAATGCTCTATCATACTCACGCCTGAGTTTCCGCTGCACTGAGATTGCAGATTTGATTTCATGAAACCAGATAACACAATTAGCCTTCTCCTGCATATACGCCATTTCGCCGACTGATATTTTCAACAACAAACTACGATGCAGACGTGCAGCGCCACTTACTGTTCCAAAAGTACAACGAACAAAAAACTTGAGAATTTGACCCAAAGAATGCACCAAACCGTATACTTCTAACTAGCTCGGTTCATTTTATACGATTTATCGCAATCAGCGAAAGACTTTAGACATACCCTGTGTATCCAATAGGTTATGCTTTTTCGCAATGTTAACGTTTTGCAATTTGCACGACTCCACTGCTTCCAAGTTCAACGTCGTTATCATTTTCTGCTGTGACTCATTCGCAGTGTTTGTGAAAATGTAAAAGCTGTTCCGACTAGTAATGCACAGTTGAGGTAGAAAATGGTTAACCAAAAGTAATAAAGTTAACCTAAGATTACAGACATTCAAAACGAAATTATTTAGAGGTGTATGTAACACGTTCTCCGTAATGTTTATGTGAGAAGATAGAAAATGTTTTGTGAAGCTGTTCATAAATACCCATTGTTCTTTTAGACGTGAAAAAAAGAGGAAGACTAATTTCCATTCACCAGTGACAGAAGGATGAATATTTCTGACGTACTACAGAGGCTATGCACATATCATGACGGTAAAGTTGCAACGATAAGCTTCGTCGGCGTAGTTTAGTTAGAGGACAACTGGCTCCGGAGCGAGGAGGCGTGGTTTCCAATCCAACAACCGCCAAAAAGGGCTTCTCTTCGCGCATTCTATTATGTCACTGAACTCTCTTAGCATCAGACATATTTAATTTGTACATACTCCAAAATCATTAGACCATTATTCTTGCATTTCTACGAATAACAGATTCATAGGCTCATGTCTTTCCACACAGAGTTACCGAAGATCGTCATTAAGAAAAGGAAGCTTTATAAATTTGTTTTTATTTATGATTTTATTTTTCAGTGTATGATGAAAATAAATAAATGCGTTAATTTACGAAGAAGTTTAATTTGGTAATTATAATAACTATAACAGAAAAACTGGAGTGTGAGCCTGACATTCCAACAACTGTAAAGAATAGTTATGTAAATGCAGTTACATAAAGGATTAGCAGACATCCCCAATATCCTTTAAGCATTATGTCGACCAGCATCTGAAACAAATTCAGAAAAAAATTATAATTTAATTATATAATTGTAAGCAACAAGGATTACGTCAATTATACATCAAAAATATTTTTCACAAAATATCTTAAAATCTTTCGTTGTGCAATACTAATAGGAATTCACGTTTTACGTAAAATATTTCAAGAATCTCATTGTTTTTAGTTTGTACAGCTGTTATTGAAGTTCTAAATTTAGTTTTCCGAACACCTCTTGAGAACATCAAATTACAGTAATCCATATTCCCTTCAGTTTATTTTGTTGCGACTGTTTCTGTCCCTTGCCAGATTTCTCATTAAATTATGTAATGCACGCTAGATTGTGTTTCACAGGTTTTCATAAGTTTTTTTGCAAGATTTCCTGTTCAACTTAGTCAATTGTTTCAGAGTAAGTCATTAAAATGCTTCAATCCTTTAAATCGATTCCTAATCTTTATAATGATGCAATTCATAACAGAACATGAGGTACACTATAAGCGTTCCTTTTTTCGTGATAACAATGAAGTAAAAATCTTCATTTTCGTATTTTAACCACCGCTTCTAAGAAAATGTCTATCTTTATATTCCGTCCTAATAAAAGAGTTGGATAGATTTATTAATTTCAAGGAAATTGTCAGGAATGTTAAAGCACACACCACTAATAATGTAAACTACCTACCAAGTTTCGTCGCTATACATCCCCATTTCTCGATTTTCTAGTCATCCCAGAATGGGAATACCTATTTTCCTTTGGTCTGATTTTTTCAGGGAGATGTTCGGTGGCCACGGCCTCTTATTATTGTTTATCCCGTATATGCAGTTTATACGCAATACTAATTACCGAGTCCACTATTTTCTTGGAAAGTGTGTTTACACAATCTGATAATTTTTTGTAAATCGTAGAAACACACTATTTGAGAACGCACTCACTGACAAATGTTGCTGTATTTTCATAATTTTCCATGTAGCCACTTCTTCAGTAACCTTGAAAAAAAACTACATACCCCTGGTGCGGAAATCGAACCCGCATCTCCGGATATCCGGTCGTGCATGCTACCATTACATCACATAGGACAACGAAGTTCAAACCAACTGGTTTAGCTTAGAAATCTGAATGCCATTCAGATTTACGGAAAGTTCGGGGAAACATCGAACATACTGCACTTTTGTGCCAAAAATGGCAATTGTATTACCTCGCATGCATTTCTCAAGAATTATTTTTTCATGCGGATTCGTTTCCCATAGATAATAATTATTTTTTCATAGGGATTCGTTTCCAATAGATAAAAACTATTTCTTCATGGAGATTCATTTCCCATAGATAGTAATTTCTTTGTGGAGATTCGTTTCCCATAGATAACAATTATTTATTTCCCAATGAAGATTCCTTTACAATAGGTAAGAATAATTTCTTCACGGAGATTCGTTTTCCATAGATAATAATTATTTTTCATGGGTATTCATTTCCCATAGGCAATAATTATTTCCTCATGAGGATTCGTTTCCATTAGGTAAGAATTAATTTTCATGGGGATTCGTTTCCCATAGATAAAAATTATTTCTGCATGGGAATTCGTTTCCCGTGGATAAGAATCATTTATTCATGGAGATTCGTTTCCCATAGATAACGATTACACTGGACAAAAAAATTTGACTTTTTGTGCGTATCTGAGATTAAGCCAAATTACTTTTATGTTCTGCAGATTAGCTCTAGTTCTTGAAATATCTATAAAAAAGTTTTACACATTTGCATATACATACCCCATGATAATCCTCATACACAAAATGATTCACACCGACGCTATTTCCCCTGTTGCTTGTAATGAATTTCTGGAGCATCTCTCACAAGGATCCAACAATAATCTGCTAGTGTTGCTACATTTCCTTTCCCTTCGTACCCTTTTTCGAAGGTAGTAGTGTCTTGTTGAAACCGTTTCCCGTGCTCGTCACGGACAACACCACAATTAGTCGAGAAGAAATCCAAATGAGAATAAAAAAAGTGTAATTTCAAAAACATGTTGCACCCTAGTCTCTCAAAGTGCTGTAAGAGGGTTTCTACAAGCTCCTGGTAATTGTCAGCCTTATTGTTTCCTAGAACGTTTGTGGCCACTCGCTGGAAAATATTCTAAGCTAAGTTTTCATCACCTGTGAAGATATCATAAAAACCGCTCATCTCGGAAGAGCTGACGTATCTGTGGGCCAACAAATACACCTCCCTTGATTTTAGCATCACTAAATCATGGAAATTTATCACGAAGGTACAAACATTCTGCCCCATTTCGATCCATGGCCTTTACAGAATTTTTCATTAGTTCAAGATTAATGTAGAGTAGAGGGAGCAAGATCATCCTGGATCCTACAAGTGGTTCGCCCGCGTTCAGTACATTATCTTTTTTCCGGTTCAAGAGATTATTGTGGGAGACCAATACTTTTTCTTGTAGTGGGAAGTACTAGCACGGCTGCTCCAGAGACAGAAAAAACAGCAAATCTTTATGTAACACTGCTGTAGCCCTATCAGAATGGCAGTGACCTTCAGGTCCCCAGAAATATGCCACTCATACTTGTCATGGTTGATGGTGTGTAACAGTTGTCCCATATTGTTGGACGTTCTCTTATGTGGACTATATACCCGACTGGAACAAATAGTAAAACGTTACCATTATGGTGCAGCACAGCTTTTAAGCTCAACCTGGACGAATAAATGAACAACCTCCAATCGTCGTCTTTATAGTAAATTTGTAGTGCTGCCATCAGACCCACTATATCAACGAAAGCAATGAGGTTATCTGTCATTTTGAAAAACTGGAGGCATATCTTTTTGCCGAGCAAGATACAGAGACAAAAACCTCATTGAAGGAAATGTGGGTGTTCGTTCTCTTTTAGAAGATTCCATTGCTGCTGTCTGGACTCCTCACAGTTCGGCTTTACTTTTATTGGCAACTTCAGATTTCTCACTAGATCATTCAATTCACTCTGGGTAATTTTATGTGGCTGCGCAAACTCTTCAATAGGCATGAAATCAGGATCTTTTGATGTAGATGCGCTCACGTGTAACGGATGTTCACTGTATAAGAATCTGGTGGGTCCGGAACAGGAAGTCCTTCACAGTGAGGCACGGGGTGCATAGCCGAGTGAATGTTCGGATAGGTGAAAGGCCGCTTTTTCTTCTTAGAAAAACCATGCCCAATGGGAGGAGTCATGCAAAAGTAACAATCACTAAGATGGTTTGTCGGTTCTTTCCACACGAATGGAACTGCACAACGCATTGACCTTTCCTTTTCGGTCCAACCAGCAGTGCAGATTCGTTGCATAAGGATGACAACATATGTGTGGAGCCAAATACCGGTCCTGGTCACCAATCCTAAAAGCAAAATAAAGGCTTTAAGCTTTCTTTATCATCGGTGTAATGTGTCGCTTTTGCGATAAAGAAGTAATTTGTGTTCATAAATATAACAAAAATTACCCGCACTGTTCACACATTCACGACGCATCTTGAACGACACGTATGCACATACAGAATCCACAACGCAAATGATGACAAGAAGGAAATGTGGTTGCAATAACTGCCACAGATTGCATAATCCAATTGGCGCTGAAGTTTATCCATCTCGTGGGGAACAACTCCCTCGACTTATCGGACTTCCGGTGCGGAACATCTATTCCCATTTTTCCCTCTCGTATCTCGAAAACTAGAGCTAATTCGCAATTTTTTAAGTTCATATTTGTGATCAGGATTTCCAAATTTGTTAAAAATAGCTGCTTTTGTCTCAGATACATTTTGGCTGTTGTCCAGCGTTATTTTTTCATAGGGATTCGTTTCCTATAGATAAGAATTATTTCTTCATGGAGATTCGTTTCCCATAGATAAGAACTATTTACTCAGGGGGATTCGTTTCCCATAGAAAAGAATTATTTCTTTATGGGGATTCGTTTCCCATTGATATCTATAATGTGCACACTAACCTCAAATCATGTTGAGAATACTCTTGAAACTTGAAAACAAAGGGATGCGAAATTCCAAATTTTCTGAATGTTCCTAAATACTGATGATTCGAGTTATACGTATTAATCTGCATTCAGAATCCTCCATTTGGGTTTAGTTATCTTTTTTCTCAAGTGAAAAGGGTTTCAAAGTGAATTCCATTTTTCTGATCGATATTCTTACTGGTACAACATGTACTTACCAAAATGTTTTTTTCAGGAATGGCAACAGGGCAGACGTTGGCGATACCAGCGCCGCTTGTTCACGAATGGGAAGAACAATGTCCACCTGTTGGCCCTGACGAGTGCCTGGAACCTTATCTCAGCAACTACCTGTACAGAATAGGAATATACGGATGGAGAAAGAGAACACTTTATTTCTTGGTAATCCTACTCAGTGGCTTAGTTGTCATCAACTTATCTCTAACTGTCTGGATACTCAAGGTCATGGATTTCACAATGGTAAGCCAAATATTTCCATTTTTTACAATATGGCTAGAAGTGGATTTTTCTTTGCCTAAAATCATGGTACATTTGCAAATAAGTTCATCGGTGCCATGACATAAAATTTTATAACCTTCTTAAGAAAATAAAGGTTCTAATCGAACGGCGAATTAATTTCAACTTATCTTCTTGAAAAAAGTTCTTCACTTGTCAATATAAAAATGGCTCTAACTGGCTCGAGATTCCCTTAGGATTTCTCAATACGGACTCCCTTATGTTATTGTGATCTAAATAACGACCACATTTAACAAAATACTGACATGAAAACTTAGACTAAGTAAAATTTGAAATCAGATCTCGCCAAGACAAATGGATTGATTTTTAAGCTATCTTAAAGCATCCTTTTCTCTCTGAAATTTTTGAAGCTTTGAATCGGACATTTCCCAAATGAATATCTAACCGTATTTACATGCTGATTTTGGGAGACAGAGCTTTTTTTTTGGCTAAACGTAGATTTCGCGCCATTGAAAAAAAAATGAAATTTTATTTTGATATACCCTTTACGTATGGAGTGTGATGAACATTTTTAAAAATAACTAATTTTACATTTAAATTTCAGTAAAAGACAGCTTACATATGGTCCTATCAAAAGCTTTTATGCATAGTAGTGTTCTTTCTAGGAGTTCTTGTGCAAACGGTGCTCTCTGTCGTCTCTCAGAATTTAAAAATCTATCTGCACGTTCTTGGCTTTACAAATTCTTCTCTGCTCTTCTCGTACAAAAAGTCTGCGCTCTACTAGTCTATATGCTTTACAAAATCCATTCCTGATAGTTCTACAACTCTGTTATGTACCCTACGTGCTACATCTCTTATGTTTCGTTCAATTTAGTAAATAAATAAAAATACAGAAGTAATATTTTTTTTACAAATCCGCGCCTTGTACTTTCCAACGTACATTCTAATTTAACCTTCCTTTTGAGTTCCCGTTATAAAAATACAACTTTGCCGGTGGTTTTCCTCCGGAGTAGAATACTTTCCCAATTAAGCTACACCGACAAATGCTTATCACTGCTACCTCTGTAGTACGTCACACCGTATTCTCATGCAAATTTGGTTTAACTCGTTAAACGTTTTTCTAAGCTTAACGCCACATTTTCTCTCGCGATGGATTTCAGTTTGCAACCCTCACAACAGGTCAGAAGGAAATGACGCAGTCGAGAATCAAGAGATGAGAGCTGCTGTTTGAATGTTTCAGGCACACTATCTTTTGCTAGTCTTTGGGCACACTAAGTTTTTGAGCTCTGTTGATGAGATTATGTTTTAGCGACCTTCTGTAATTAATCTGTGTTAGACAAACTTTCTTGTTGATTCTTAATCTATGTTTATTCACTACTCCTTAGTGAGTGAACAAAAAGTAGTATTGCTCAGGTCTATTGAAAAGCAGGGAGGATTATATTATTTTGTGTAACGACGTCTTGTTGGATTACCGCGCATTTGGATTTAATAAGGACTTGGATTTTGTTCGCAGCCTTGATACTCACAATGTACGTTATATTGGAATGCGTAATTTGAAGTTCTATGTTTAACTAAAAAGTTCAGCGAAAACTAATTCAGTAAGATTCAACGTTAAACCAAGCATTAAGACTTTTACAATAAATCTAACTTAACAACTAAAGTTCCAGTTAGACTAAACATTGTATCATTTATAATTCTGTGTTTCTATTCACATTTTGAGCTGAATTGTCTTAACTCAGCAATTCGAGTTCAGAAATCGAGGCTAATTATTAACATGTACCAATATTTCAAGAAGGTAGACATTTAAAATATATTTGGTGTTTTGTGATTTTACACTTCCAGTGTAAAACTGGAAATTAACTGGATGTGATTTTACACTTCCAATGTAAAATCGCATCCTGACAACTTCTAGTTTTTTACTAGAAGTACAGTGATTTTACAGTGTGATTCAGTAAGTACAAGTGTGATTCTAGTAAGTACAGTGTGATTTTACACTGGAAGTGTAAAATCACACTTACATTTCTTTACACTTTAGTGATGTGATTTTGCACTTCCAGTGTAAAATCACACTTACACTTCTTTACACTTCAGTGATGTGATTCTGCATTTCCAGTGTAAAATCACATTCTGATTATTTGCGTTGATAAAAGCATAGTCCTAAATGTGGAATATGTTTCTTACATCCCTAAACCATCAATTGATGAATAGGTTTTAAACTAACCCTGTGTAAGGCTGTCATTAATAAACCGACACGTGATTCCACTTGTTTAAACGGAAATACCGCATTTTCAGAGCTTAAGGGAAACAGAACATCATCGCAGCTTGATCTCAGCTTCTCACGTCGTCAAATATCCCCCTCAAATCCTATATAATCTGGGTATAACATGTCAGCTCAACATGCGAGTTTCCCTCATTCGCGCAGCTTCTGGATTCATGATTTTATAATGGAAGATCAAGGCGTCATATATGAATAAAGCATTCCGTAGTACACCGCACTCAGTGAGAAGGTTATGACATATCAAGTAATAACATGTCCGGACGCCTTTGGCATGCTGCAACGCGAGAATTATTCGCCAAATGAACTAGATGAGAAGTCGGAAATAATCCGCTCAGATGTTTAGCCATATACACTCTAGAGAATCCCATTACGCAGCACTGGCAGAGGGTGAAGGATTACAATCACTCGGAGCTTTCCAAGTCATACCAGAGATGATCCTGGGAATTCAGAACTGGAGAATTCATAGATTAAGGCAGGACAGGAAATCAGAGAATAATATTCGAGTTACAACTGGACAGATCGAGCTGGGAAGGAATATGCGTTTTACTCTTGGAAGATACTATAACTAACATGAGAAGTTGTGTCGGATACAAATAATCCGCGATCATGTCGCAATAGTTTTCACTATCCAGGAGATCTAGCTTTGCAAAAGAAAACTTGCCTTAGAATAACGTGACCACCACCTGCTTTGTAGACCCTCGCCAGATACTCAGGATTCACTGTTTCATTCTCTTTCCTTCAAACGCGGAGTTTTCCGGTGGTGTGATGCAGCAGATATCTGGACTCACCAGACAGACAGTTTTGTCAGTCATGAACGTCCCAGTAACAGTGATCTTGACATTATTCAGTGTCAACAAGATGGGATATAGATTATCCATACCTGTAGGGAATATGGCCCAGTGCACAGGTGGAATTTGATCTGTTTGGTCTAGCACGGCAGTGTGTTATAACTGCATGTGTTCACGCTGGTTAGCTTACGGGCACGCTTGCTATATATTTTCTACTCAGTTCTCGTGCTATGGCTGTTCTGCTCAATTTTATTAAGGCTTCTATACTCACTTCTCTTGCAATGGCTGTTCTACTCAGTTCTCTTGAAATGGCTGTTCTACTAAGTTCTTTTGCTATGAATGTTCTCAGTTTTGCTATGGTTGTTCTCAGTTTTGTTATGGTTGTTCTCAGTTTTGCTATGGTTGTTCTCAGATTTGCTATGGTTGTTCTCAGTTTTCGCTGTGGCTGTTCCACTCAGTTGTCTTCCTACGGTTGTTCTCAATTATCTTGCTCTGGCCATTCTACTCAGTTCATTGCCAGTGTTCATTCATTATTCGTGTGATACTTGGTGGACAGCATTTTCTAAAAGCTACATTCTTCGAAAGCTGGTGGGGCACCACTTTTTGGTGCAACCTACCACAAAATTTTTAACAATGTAGCTTTTACCATGAAAAATACTTTTCACCTATTTTCAGCATTTCCATTATGAAAACTTATTCGGCTAGGATGCGTGTAGTCATATCATGTTACCCTCTGTAGGTTTTCTTTTGACTGTGCGATTTTGAAAATCTCTTTCCTTCTGATACCTTCTTTCTGCTAAGAAATGTTTTGTGCGTCATTTATTAATTTTCGTATCATACGTTTTATCCGCTGGTGGAAGGAAGTAGCTGTTTCTATTTCTGGTTCTCTTATCGGTTGTAGAAATCCGGTTGATTTTGTTTAACCGGTTCCACTCAATATGAATAACTTCAATAGATTATATTCGCGTCGGAAAGGAGTGGAAAGACGTCCTCGTCACAAACGAAAATTCGGTGTCATCTTTCTTGTTTAAAATGCATTTGTATGTAAAAAGTCTTTCGAAAAATCTGAACGCTTTTTTTTTTTTTTACCCCGAAGCATTTTCTGGACTATATAAAATGTGTCACATTCTTACGAGAAAATAGGCAAAGGAATGTGAGTGTTTAAAGAAACCTGTTTTCCTCCAGCAGTCACTTAACGGCCTGTCGTCATCTTACAACTCTTTCCAAGCATCCCCAAGTCAAGTAACACAAGAATCAATGCTCCTCCAGATTCGCTGTCACTCAGTTCATGTAAGAATGAAAATGATCTTTGAAGCTAATGCTGTCCGAATGTTGTTTTCACAGCATATACCGTTCATTTCGTTAAGTAGGTGGAAGAGTAAATCGCGCAATAAGCATCCCGTAAATGCAATCGATAACCCATTCTCACGCGTCATAAAATACTTAGCATAATTGCCCACTTGACACATTTGACACATAGGACGCATCGATTAACAATGTCTAGGGGCCCATCTTTTGGTCTTCCTAAGTAAATGGAAGTCCTTTTCTTCTGAAGGATGAACTCAACGTGAAGGGGAGCATAGAAGGAAATAAGGTTACTGAGTAGCAAGGAAGTACTTCGATTTCTTCAAAGTTAATAAAAGTAAATGATCTCAACCCAATCAAGCGTCAGTTCGCTAATGCGCTTTTCTTCATTGTATTCCCGTCTGAAATATTCCGAGTTAAAATGAAGACCAGTGAACCTATGTCCGCAGAGAAGTATTTTTCTAAACAAGTAAAACCTCCATATTTTGATCAATAAGAAATATTTGTTATTGTTCGAATTTTTGCCGAGTGCACAGACGATTTACTCTTTCATTTAAGCAAACAGCTTTATCGTTATGGAAAACAGTTCAATATTTTCCAAAAATGTATTATTGCAGTTAGAACATTTTTCACAAGAACACGCTATAAAAACGGAATTAAGCGATGGAGCGAAATGCGAAATCAACTGGAAAGTTAAAAAAATAAAATAAAATGGTAGCTACTGCGCAAAAAATATTTAGAAGACAAAACTGGAAGTGCGCCTCGGATATTAATTTCAAAAATAATTTAACAAGAAATATACCATCAAATTATCGACTATAATGAACATATTTTCCAATTCAGAAGAATATGCAGTAGTATAAAATGTGATATTCATCAGATATTTGTTAGTATACTGAATATTATAACTAATAAAGTATTCGTCATGGAGAATAAATCCCGATTGAAAATACAATTGGATGCCAGTTTATGTTACGATGGGAAGTCGGTAGATAATTCACAAACAGTTATTTAAAAAATACTAAGTGAGATACGAACTTAAATAGCATTTATTATTACCTATAAATTCCCCTTATTTTTCAACATAATTTCCACAATATTGATACATTTATCCCATCACCTTACCAGTGTGTCAACACCTGCATCATAGAAGTCTTGGGTTGCTCTCTAAGTCACATTTGCACTTCGTCATCTGCGAAACGTATGTCGCCAAGGTAAGTTTTTAGCGGACCAAACAGGAGTAAATCGCGCGAGGCTAAATCGAGACTGTAAGGCGGATATTCAAGTCCTCAGCCTAGTTGTTCACGTCCGTTGCTGCAATGGAGCAGTACTCCTCTAGTCGGTAGGAATGGACGTTATTTTCGATTTGCATCTCGACGTATCTTCAGAATTTCACAATACTATGCAGCATTGATATTCTCACCTCGCTTCTGGAAATGAGCTGACAGCACTCTTTGAAAATGCCAAACCACTGTAAGCACAACCTTCTCCGCTGATGGAAAAATTCAGAATTTCTTGGTTGACGGTGAACAGGGATGTTTCTATTGCATTCAAGCGCGCTTTGATTCGTGTTGATATTGATGCACCCATCATTCGACCCCAGTAACAATCCTGTTAAGAATGTCTTCTCCTGTTCATACGTACCGAGAGAGATGTTGCAAGGACAGGCCATTCGATTCACTATGTGTTCCTGAGTCAGTTTTCTGGGCACCCACTGTGCCAAAAATTTTCAGAAACTCAAATTTGAATTTGAATTTATTGAATATTCTGCCATTCATCATATCAATACCATACATGACAGAATTCCACACTGCAATACATTATTGCAGTAAATCTGTGCTAAGCAGTTAAACAAAAGAAAATAAAGTTTTAGTAATGTATCCGTAGTATGCTATAACACAATTACAATAAACATTCCATTAATTACAATTAAAGAACTTGCACAATTAAACCAAAATGTATGAAGTAGATGTAAAGAAATGTAAAAGAATAATCTATGTCTACATATAGCACTGTATGTGGATGACATGGAGCCAGGGAAAAAGGCTTTAAAGAAAAAGCCTGACGAGCCCCCGGTCCCCAAGAAGTGTGTGACAGGCCAAGAACACAGTGCACAGAAATTCACAGTGAGACACGAATCATCATAATAGTACAGGAAAGTTAAGGAATACATGATGATAATCAACTGTAATTAAAAATTAGGTGGCATATAGACAGTACAGTTACAATACGTAGCAATCTTAACACATGCCAACATAACCACTGATAAGCAAAGTATAAAAAAATAATGAATGATTTAGTTAGGACATTTATATATATACACCAAACCAATGCAACCGGAAAATACACATCCCAAGAATATCTGTACAGCACATTAAACAATCATACAGCAATAAACAAACCAAAATCAACAAGACAAAATAATGTGCCACAATATCTTTGAAAAGAAATCAAGGCATCAATTCAAATCATATCAGCCAGCCAATAATTCAGTAGTTAATACTCTCCTGAATACCCTCAAGCTAACAATTGATTTAATGTGCAAGGGTAATTCAGTCCACTGTCGCGGACCGGCTGCAATAACACTGTAACGTAAAATACTTAGATGTGCCCTGGGAATAATGATAATGCATTATGTTCTAGGCCAGGGGTGGCCAACCTTAGGCCCGCCAGGACATTTTGAATGGCCCCCCAGTAGTCTAAGAACTAGCTTTGTTTTTCCAATTTAACTCTTACTGACAATAACAATTATTTTTATTTTATTATTTTTTTTATTTTATTATTATTTATTTTTAATTTATTATTATTTATTTTTATTTTATTATTGTTTATTTTTATTTTATTTTATTCATTTTATTTTATTATTTTTATTTTATTTAATTCTTGACAGTATATATTCGAATTTTATAAATTACGCCGATGTGAAATTGGTCGCGATTTCAAAAACACATACTGACACATTGACTTATTCATAAATCCATTTTGTGTTTCAGAGTCTGATGTACATAAATATTACCCATCAATGCAAATCGAAACATTCGAAATTGAAAGTCACTCAGGACAAATAATAGAAATCCAAAGCCACTCAAGTTTAAAGAACAATGTAAATCCCCCACCGCTTCTAATTCGATTGAGTTCTGGAAATACGTCCCTAAAGAACAGTTTCCCGAGCTTCATGACCTTGCTCTGAAGTTCATTTGCAGTTTCCGATCCACATATATTTGCGAACAAACATTTTCATCCATGAATGTTGCAAAAATATATATATATTTGCGAACAAATATTTTCATCCATGAATGTTGCAAAAAAATATATATTTGCGAACACACATTTTCATTTATGAATGTTTCTGTAATTAGGATCATTGTGATTCCCTAGAAAGTTTTCAGTTACAGATCGGAATGCTGTCCATGAGTATTTCTCTCTCTCATTCATCGTTTTCTCAAAACCTTTGTCCTTCATCAGTTTTTTTATTTGAGGGCCGACAAGAATTTCAGCTTTCAATTTTTCTAGTGTGATGAAGGGAAATTTCATATATAGAAAGATACTTAAAGCATGGCCCATCTTGTGGTAGAACCCTTACGAAGTGCTTCATCAACCCCAATTTGATGTGTAGTGGTGGAAGCAATACTTCTTGGGGGTCTACAAGTGGGTCATGCAGGATGTTTTTAGTTCCAGGAACGAAATCTCTCCGCTCTGGCCAAACTCTCATTGTCCAATGCCGTTGCTTTGCCCTACTGTCTGATTCAAATAGAAAGCAAGGCATTTTCATGTACTCAGCTTGTTGTCCTAATAGCATTCCTATTACATTGAAGTCACTACAGTGAAGCCATTTGTGTTCATCATACTGTATATTTGTTAATAGTACCTTCATGTTCTCGAATGTCTCTTTCATTTTAACTGAGTGGGCCATAGGAATGGACCCATACACATTGCCATTATGCAGTAACACGCTTTTGAGGCTCCTCTTGGACGAGTCAATTAAAACGTCTCCACTGAGTAGGATCATGTTCAATGCCATAGAAGTGCATTAACTCGTTGATGTAATTGCAGTAAACCAATGGATCGTTCTGTGAATAAAAAGGAAGTACTTCTTTTTCTCTGTGCCGGTGCCCTGAAAAATGTGTTCCTGGAGCCAGAAGATTCTAACTTTTCAGCTGGGAACCAAGTAGTTCTGCAGATTCCTTAGGCAAGTTCAGATCACGTACTAGATCATTAAGTTCATTCTGGGAGAACAGTTGTGGATTAAAGTCATTTTCCTGGCTTGTAGACATCATCACTATCGTCTTTGGAGATTGCATCACGTTCACATTCATCATCTTCCGCCACGTTCTGTAGCACAGCTGGAGAAAGAGGGGCAGGCAGATCTTTTCCATGTGGAACTGGCCTAATGACTGAAGGAATGCTTGCATACACAATTTGTTCTTATCTTTCGAATTGCAGCCTTTAACATTAACTAAGCAGAAGTAACAGTCGTTCAGGTGCTCTTTAGGCTCCCTTCACACCATAGGTGTTGCAAACGGTATGCACGTTTGCTTCCCTTTTGTCCATAACCTTAACCTCTCAACACAATAGCGGCACACTTTATGTGGTGCTCATGCCTTATCCTGATCACCAAGGTGCACTTTTAAATAAGCATAGTAAGCTTTCTTCACAAAGTCTGTGATATCCGTTCTTTGCTTAAGCACTACATAATTTCCACAAATGTAACAGAGCACATTAGGAACGCACTTGGGTTTCGACATTGTAAGACTACACACTCACAATAGAGACAGCAACTTAGAAGAGCTGTGTAAATCCGAACGGAAAGAGCAATGAACTGGAAATGTGAGCATCTGACTGGCGGGAATGCTATTTTTGGATTCTTGCAAATTCTCTTTTCAGTCTTCCTTCTAGAGATGGCTAGTTGGCAACACTCCAAAAGTAACCTTACGTTGCTTTGACGACGATTGGCAAAAAAGATAGCTGAAATGCCTCTCGCTAAAACGCCGCTGACTGGCAGATGTAACGCTATCAGCGATAAATCTTCGAAATCAATTTGGGTCGATTGTGCAAAAACTGTGTGTGGTAGAAGAAAACTAAGACCAGTTCTGGAATCAGCATGAAAAATTGAGCTAAGCACACATATTAGTCTTCAATCATCTGATCTCATGCAAACTAGTGTAATCAATGCATTGCATGATTTTACTAACTTGTTAACCTTAGGTTGAAGAAGTGTATATGATCCAGCTTTGTCCGTCCGCACGATAACTCGCGCAAAAATGGTTCGATTTCGATCAAATCTTGGTATGTGGTAAGGGATCTCTGGGGACGAACCCTGTTGAGAATTGGAGAAATGGGGTCAAATGTCAAGTCTAAGGAGCAGGATTAATTCCATTGCACTTATTCGTCATAACTCGCGTAAAAATGGTTCGATTTCGACAAAACGTTTTCATGTTGTTCCGGAGGTATACTGAAGCGGTTTTGTTGACTATCATCAAAATGGGGTCAAAGGACACATGAGTGAGATTTATTCCATACCCAGCAAAAACAGTCTTGCTGGGCCAGCACTGGCTTGCTGGCAGCCAGCACTGCCAGCAATGGCCCAGCACTATGTTGCCGCTGCCGAACCAAAGTTTTGTACTGTCCTTGCCGTCTTGAAAAGAGATTGTTGAATAAATATATATTTACTCGGGTTCATGTCCCATTCTGTTACATTTTTAACGTTGTCCGAAGCTACATTTGTTTTAAAGAGTAAAAGATATTTTATTTTACTTCTCGTTATTTTTAGAAGCGAATTCCTCCCAGTCTTGTGTATTCAACCCATGGATGAGTACACCACATAGCGTTTTTTTTTCTTTCAAACAATTAATAAATTTTGTACGCTTATAATTCTTTTTTTCCCCAACAAACGCTGTTTTCCTAGTTATATTTATTTTACCGTCTATACACAATGAAGATTTTGAATCTAAATATTCAAATCCGAAAAAGATCTTAAAACCACCTGCAACCATATAAATATCTTTATTTGATCATTCACACACTACTAGATCTTTCAAAACGCCAAGCGTTTCATCTTCAGGTATTAGCTGACCAGGCACACCCTATAATTTTGAACCGAACGCTCATCACCTACGAGTCCACAATGAACACCCTTGCTGAGCGTATAACAGCCAGACATATTAAGAAACTAAGAATGCTGGTGGCAAAGAAAATAGATTCAAAAGCTTATGACACAACGACGGTGAAAACCACAAATGATGATTTACCTTTCGTCAATTATAGTAATGTAATATTAAATGATACGCAACAGAAAGCGCTAAAACGTGGACCGAAATTTGCTTACCCAACCCAATCCATCAATAAATTCCGAAACATTCCACAAATTGAAAATATCATTGTCCAGCTCCCAGAGGATGAACGTAACTACGTTCGGCATAATATAGCTAGGGCCATCAAAGATCTTGACACGCAGCATCTTTCTTCAGAGCAACAACAGTACAGGAATGAAATTCGTGAACTGAAATTATTACATGATAATAAAGTCTTAGCTATTACTACAGCAGACAAAGCTCAAAAAATAGTCATCATGAACAAAAACGATTACGTAGCAAAAATGCTTGAAGCGATCCATAAAATCCCGCACACTATTCTAAATTCAGATCGAACAGCAGCTACCTTATCTGCAGTAGCTCAATTAAAGAATCATAGCTCTCTACCAAGTTCAATAAAAAATGCCTTGTATACAGTCACTGGACCAAGAATACCTGAGTTATTTGGCAAGCTTAAAATACATACAGATGGACACCCTCTCCGACCACTCGTTTCTGCGCACTCCAACCCAACGAGACATCTAGAGAAGGCGTTAACGCAATTCCTATCCCCTCTAATCAGAGGTTCACAGTACTCAATCTCCAGTACTAACCAAGCCTTGGATTACATCAAATCATACAGATCTGGCAACCTACCTTTTCTAATGGTGTCATTAGACGTCATCTCCTTATACCCGAACGTTCCAGTCACAGTGGTGCACTCTATTATTGAATCACGACTCAAAAATATGACAAACATTTCGGCACAAGAAACCCAATCAGTGCTCAATGCCCTTAGACTGATCCAAAAGCGCACGTATTTCCGATACGAAGGTATCACATATCGCCAAACAGAAGGAGCTCCAATGGGTACCCCTTTATCATGTATCCTAGCCGAAATACTGATACAAGAGCTGGAAAATGTTGTCTTGCTATCGGCACCACACAAACCAAGCATATATATTAGGTACATCGATGATATTTTATTTTTCTGGACACATGGACGAGACCTGTTAACACAGTTTGTTGATGCTTTTTCTTCACAATATCCATCCATCAGTTTCACTACTGAGTATGAACAGGACCATAAGCTGCCGTATCTAGATTATATGTTACAAAGTAATCAAGATACCCATAACATAACGTACTCTGTGTACTGAAAACCAAATTCCCAAACGATTATCATCCCAAGTAATTCAGCTCACCCCATGAGCCATAAGCTGTCCAGTTTTCAATTTTTGGTTGAAAGGGCGTTCTCACATTCATCAAGCATAGGTGCATGCAATAAAGAATTGGATCACATATTAAATATAGCCGTAAAAAATGGATACTCTAAAGAAACCATCTACCGTATAGTCAACAAACTACAACACTCCTCCAGCACAAATTTAATCAGAACCACATTATCAAACAGGTTTGTCGGTACAATGGACTATATACCCGGCATAACAACAAGGCTTCTCAATGCTTGTAAAAGGAACCACATAAAATTTGGTGAACGCACCAAAAACATCTTTTCAATAGTCAAAAATGATAGAGACCCCATTGCAATACAACATCGACATGGCGTTTACCTTATACCAATGAAGTCGAATGATGAGCATGAAGAAACAGCATATGTAGGATCTACACTGCGAACCTTGCACACAAGACTCTCTGAACATAAGTATGCCGTTAAAATTCACTCTGAAGAATCTGCGTTATCTAGAACAGTAAACAAAGGAATGCACACCCCGATATGGAATGAATCTAAAACATTGGCAACAACTAACACTAGAATATCCCTGCTGCTTATGGAAAGTCTCTTTATTTACGAATGTGACAAAAAGTGTTGCAACGAGGACCAACCCATCACGATCCCGACTCCATGGACAACATTATTTCGGCGAAGTCAAACCCAATAATATTACTCGCTAAGACTTTCTTTTGACTTGTTAATGTACGAGCCAATAACAGTTGCAGTTGTATGATACTCAGTAACAACTCACGCGCTATTGACATCACGCGAATGTTTATAAAATACGTTACCCATTTTTTGAACTGCTGTAATATAAACATAAAGTTTCTAATATTTGTTGATCAGCTAATACCTGAAGATGGAACGCTTGGCGTTTTGAAAGATCTAGTAGTGTGTGAATGATCAAATCATCATCATCATCATCATCATTGTCAACCATTTTCAATCCACTGCTGGACGAAGGTCTCCCCAAGTTTCCTCCACAACGGTCTGTCTTGTGCCAGTCTCCTCCATGTCACTCCCGCATACTTTCGAATGATCAAATAAAGATATTTATATTATTGCAGGTGGTTTTAAGATCTTTTTCGGATTTGAATATTTAGATTCAAAATCTTCATCGTGTATATACGGTACAATAAATATAACTAGGATCTCTGATGCACGAAATTAATTACTGTTAAACGCTGTTTTAATGGTTTTCCAGGATATGTGTTTCAAGCGGTTTCAAATTTTTTCTTGTTATTCATCCACTCTATTCCATGAATTGTTATTCATGGGAATAGAGCGGGTGTATTCCATGGCTGTAATCTAGTATTTCACGGCTTAATCTGATATCTTCGTTGACGTAAAATTTCATTAGGAAATTAATTCGCCTCTCCACATATGGATTTTTTTCTTAACATCCACTAAAATAACACGATGGCGATAACGTCGTCTTCAACTAACTGGTACCATGAGAGACACAGCAAGTGTTGCTTCTGCGCGTGCGCAGTCCCGATGCTTCCACCTGCTGTTAGGGGTTGCATTGGTTGCCAGCAACGGGCCACTAGTGGCACTTGCTTGGAGGCCCACAATTCACGGCGATGCTGCGGGGCCATCAATGGCTCGCCAACTGATAGCGCTGCCACCAACGGACCACTACCGGGCCGTGAGCGGCAGATTTCAGCCAGCAGTGACCCATCACTGCCAGCTGGTGGCCAGCAGTTTCCCAGCACTTGTGTTTTTGCTGGGTAGCCATTATCCTCATAACTTGACTAAAAGTAATTCTAATGCAACAAAACTTTAGTATGTTGTTCCGGAGGTATACGGAGCCAATTCTGTTTAATATAATCGAAATGGGGTCAAAGGTCATGGCACAAGAGCGAGATGTTTTGCACAGCCATTATCCTCATAACTTGAGTAATGATTTCTGGTATGTTGGAAAGCGTATCATAATCAATGCATTGCATGAATTTACTAACTTGTTAGGTAATGCACAGCTTTTCCCCTAACGTAAACACGTTAACCTAGGTGTTGCGTGCACTGACACCTAGACGTGCTGTGTCTGAAGTCAGGGCATCGAAGATTCTCCCACCAACGATCACCTAACTTACATTCAGTGTCATATCTTCTTCAAAAACTTTTCCACGCTTCGATGGATAGGCTGCATTGTGTACTGCTTAAACGTAAGACAGCAGCATAGTTAAGTTCGGGTTCTACAGCTGGCGCACCCACGAAGGGGCGTGGCTTCGTGCTTTGTTGCTTAAGCCCCCAAAGTCGCAAAGAGATCAAGAACGACGATGTACGTAAAATATTTTATTTATGCACAGTCGAATGTGACTCGACTGAGTCACATTATTGTGACCACCTCATACTTTTGACGTCAACAGCGCGTAGCCAATGAATGAAAGTGCGTGTCGAGAGCTGGCTTGGAGGGTATATAAGGTGTGTTGTAGGCATTCTGAAAACATATCACTCGTTGCTATCATTGATAAAAGGAGTGATTCATCAGATTTGCAAAAAGGGATTATTATCGGCTTCCGGGCCAAAGGTGGCAGTGTTTCTGAAACAGCATAGTTTGTGAACGATTCGCATCTTGCTGTGGTTAAAGTGTATCGCGATTGAAGAAATGGCACCGTTGCGAATAAAGCACCAAGCGCCATTATGTGAGAGGTGAACGTCGGCTGCGAAGGAGCGTGAGGGCCGATCGACGCGTTACAGTGGAGCAACTCACTGGCGGAATGAACCAGGGGGTTACCGGAAGTGTGTCTAAAACGACAGTTCAGAAAACCCTGCTCCATATGGGGCTCGATGCACACGGATAGTCACTGCACCTATGCTAACGAAGGTGCATCGGCAGAAAAGGCTTGCACGGCAGTATCGGAATTGGACCTCCGCTGATTGGCAAAGGACTGACTTCTCCGATGAGTCACGTTTTTTGCTTCATCGAACGGATGGACGTTGGCGTTCAAGGTGAGAAACATCGGAGAACAAACACTCGTCAACCATTGCTTTAAGAAAACAAGCTGCTGGGGGTAGCGTTATGGTCTGGGGAATGTTTTCGCGGCATTCTCTGGGTACACTCAGACCTATAGAAGACACTATGGACCGAATTCGTCATGCATCCATCCTTGCAGACCACGCACACCCATACATGCTGATTGTCTTACCAGGGGCGGATGGGGTCATCTAGCACGACAATGCGATGTGTCACACCGCTAGAAATGTCCGTGAGTTGTTGGGAAAGCACGATGAATACTTCGAAGCACTTCCCTGGCTCCATAATTCCCCAGAATTGAACCCAATTAAGCATCTGTGGGAGCACCTCGATCGTGTTGTTCGCTCTATGGATCCTCCACCACGCAGCATCCAGCTGCTGTCAGATGCACTGCAGTCAGCATGGCTCATTATACCTGTGAACACCTTCTAGCACCTTACTGAGTCCCTCCCAGCCCGTCTAGCTGCTGTCCGCGCTGCACACTGAGGTTACTCTGGATATTGGCTGGCGGTCACAATAATGTGCCTCGACAGTATCTATCTATCTATCTTTATGTATGTATAAATTCATATTTATACATAGTCGTATCAGAGTGATATGATCACCACCGTATCATAGTGCACCCGCCCAAAAGCGCCACAGAGTGCGCATGACAAGGTAGACCACACGGAGATATAAGCTGCCAGCCAGGACAGATGAGCCATAGTGCGTAACGTGAGCAGATTAGGCAGAGGTAGCGATTTGTGGAAGTTCCAAAAGAAATGTTCATCGGCTACCGCGGGGTGAAATCATCTCAGATACAGTAGACTTTGTGGGCTGTCCGTGAGGTGCTGTATAGTAAGGATGTACCAAGAACGGACCGCTGTCAAACCAAGTACCTCCCGACGTCAAAACTGTGGAGCCCCAAAAGCCATCGATCCCATAAGAGAACGACGCCTCCGTCGACTGGTAAAGGGCAATCTACGAGCTACAGTGCAGAAATACACTACGCAAATTAACACTGGGGCACCCAGGTACGTGTCCCCGATAACAGTAAAGCGAACGCTGTTAGACATGGGTCTCCGGAGTCGAAGCTGCGTCAAGGCGCCCAGGTTAACCCAGGCCCATCGGCAACGACGCCTGCGGTTCGCATGGGACTACCATCACTGGACAGTGGAAGAGTGGAAAAAGGTTGCCTTCTCCGACGAATCGAAGTTTCTACCCCACCGAAGTGATGGTCGGTGGCGGATACAGCGTCAGACAAACGAAAACCAACACTCAGACACGCTTGTCGGTCAAGTACAGCCTGGCGGTGGTAGTGTGCATGACTGAGGGATGTTTCCCTAGTATTACCTGGGACCGTTAGTACCACTGGATGGGTCTCAGAACGCCATTGCTACCTGTCCATCCTCGCTGACCACACATATCCCTTCATGTTGGACGTTTAGTCTGTTGGGGTGATGGTGTCTACCGGCAGTACAATGCGCCCTCATGCCACTAAGGGGGTGCGTGACTGGTTCCAGGAACACGACAGCGATATCTCCGTTCTACTTTGGCCGGCGAAACTGCCCGATCTGAATCCCATAGAGCACATGGTGGACTTTTTAGATCGACAGGTCCGGCGTGCCGACCTAAAACCACGTCATCTCCGGGACCTCCGTACTCTACTGCAGTTCGAATGGGCACGTGTGGCTCCGGAAACCTTCCACGGCCTAATTGCTTCCACACCACGTCGTCTCGCCTCGATCATCCGGGCCAAGGGTGGTTATTCCCTTTATTAGGTAGGTTGTCATATTATTCTGATACGGCTATGTATATGTATGTATACACTAAATACGTACGTATACACACACACATATAGCCCCCCCTGCCAACAAGAATTTCTGTGTGCGCCACTGCGTTCTATTAGCCTATTCTTGTGTCATGGCGAAAATTTTAACCTCTGGTGAATTTCAGAGAGACCTGATCAATCTTTCTGTTGGTTTATCGGAGATTAATTAATGCAAAAATGTTCTTCCATGACATACGTTAGAAGAAAATTCCTGGTTGAAAGGCAGGGGAATTCATGCGCAAAATTCGCTTGTCTTAATCACAACCAGGAAAACAAAATTTCATGTTGGGGAAAAAAAAAAAAAAAAAAGAATAATATTTGATTTAACTGACTTTGGGGTTTTGAAAATAATTATTTTATCGGTTCTTATATCGCGATAGGAAAAGGCGAGTAGGTGTGCAGCTCAGAGAATCAAAATTAATTTTACTTTCACATCACGGAACGAGAGAAAAGAAAAAAAAATTAAAATTAGTGATTTTCTGCAAAGCAAGAATTCGCCATTTTTTGCGTTCCTGTTTCCAAAGTCGCACAAAAGTAACATCTTTTCGTCTTTTGGGGTAGGGAATTCAGCAACGAAATCTATTTTTAGACCCCAGGGTCAAGAAGAGCCTGGGTCTGCACGTGTGAAGGTCAGAGGTCACTCGAGGCGTGGGAGTGAAGATTCCGTTGGAGAGTCGTGAGTTGCTAGGCTGAAGTTTCGACCAATGAGAGGGGTCAGCGGTTTCAGCACCCCCAGAGTTTTTATCCGTTGAGAGTCACTTTTGCTCTTGTCTTGTTGCTGGACGTCAGAGAAAGAGGGGACGGCGGAGTTTTTTTCTCCTCGCCTTTTGGCGGGAGAGAACCACAGAAAAAAAAATTTCTTCTTGATTTTGTTTTGCTGACCACCAGTCCACCACAAGGGGACACTCTGGATCTGGGCTGCCTATTAAAAATTTTGACGATGTAGAACGCAGTTAAAGCGGCATTCCGCCAGCCGGGAACCTCGCCCTGAAGAACAAAATGGCGGCAGGCTGGGACATTGTCGTTAATGGAAAATTCTTGGCTGAAGGGGGACATGCCTTCTCCCTTATGGAAATTCCGGAAAGAATGGGCCCAGCCTCTACAGCTTCACCCTCGGCTGATACTCCGAAAAGGAGGCCTGCCTCAAAGGTTCCATCTCATCCCGAGGTTTCGGAAATGGTTACCTCTGCTATTAACCGTTTAAGGAAGGGAACTGGGAGGAAGAAAAAGAAATTCTAACGAGAATGTGGTTGTGCCAGGACTGTAAATTGTGGTGAAAACAGAAAGAAAAAAAAAGAACGCCAGCTCGAAGGTAATGTTTTAGTTCATATCTTTTTGTATTGATATATAACATCCCACGCAGGGTACCTAAACTTCGAGCTGAGCATAAGAAACAAAAAGAAAAAGAGCAAGTTTTTTTCCCTCTGATTTTGGCTGTGTCGTCGTTCAGCTTTCAAAATTAAAATGTATTAGTTACTCAGGTACGAATTCAGAAAAAAAGGAAAGAAAAAAAAAGAGAGGGGAGTTGAAAATGCTTTCATTTATGTTTTTTTTTTGTGCTGTCATGTCTGGTATTTTAGCAACTTCCCAGGCCAGTAAATTTTGATGTATCGGAAAAATTTAGTTTAATAGTTGGGCACAGTGAATTTTGGTGCATCGATAATAGTTTAGTTGGGCATGTGATAATTGAAAAGCAGTGTTATTGTGATGTCGTGGGTGATAAAATAATTGTAAACATTTTTTCTCTAGCCTTTTTACAGCGTTGAGTTATTTTTTTTTTGAGTGAAGATAAATTATGGGATGATTTATATTGGAATTTTGGGAACATATTATAGTGTGATGAAATTGGAAACCTAAAGTGCTGTTTACCTTCTTGGAGTGTTGAGTGTCGAAATTGAGATGGTAGGAGTGTTAATTGAGGACCAGTATTTTACATGCTCCAGATGAGTGTTAATCTCCCATTGGAAAGGGGTGATCTTAGGGCAAGCAGGGAACTTGTCCTAGGGCAGAGGGCTCTGAGTAGGGAATTTTCACCAGGATGCGATATGTGCAGAATAGATGTTAAAGTATTTTTTTTGTTCTCAAGTTTAGTATTTCACAAAAAGAATGAACATCATGGGTTGAGAAGACACACTTTTGCTCACCAGCTCCAGTATTAATTGTTCTTTTCTTTGGCCTAAATTTTCTTGTTTTTACTATAAGGTTAAAAGTCTAAATGTCATTTTAATTTTCAATAAGGTGAAACTATTTAGTGGGTTATGTAAATGGTCAGTGTTATTGTCTGAAGTGGACCTGCGCATTGCCATGGTGCAGAAGAGTTTCCTTGCTAGTGATTTTTCCTGGGATATATGTGGAGAGAGATAAGTGAATTTTCCTGGGATATATGTGGATATAGTGATTTAGGATTTCTTGGGATATAGAGAGATAAGTGAATTTTCCTGGGATATATGTGGATATAGTGATTTAGGATTTCTTGGGATATAGAGAGATAAAGTGAATTTTCCTGGGATATATGTGGATATTGTGATTTAGGATTTCTTGGGATATAGAGAGATAAGTGAATTTTCCTGGGATATATGTGGATATAGTGATTTAGGATTTCTTGGGATATAGAGAGATAAAGTGAATTTTCCTGGGATATATGTGGATATAGTGATTTAGGATTTCTTGGGATATAGAGAGATAAAGTGAATTTTCCTGGGATATATGTGGATATAGTGATTTAGGATTTCTTGTCATTCCTTTCCCTTTCCTTTCCCTTTGCATTCCTTTCCCTTTGCATAGGCTGAAAGTGGATTCACGACCCAATTTCACGCCTTCAGCCTGACTTGGTATTTTCTTCCTGTGTTGGTTAAGTGAATTTTCCTGGGATATATGTGGATATTGTGATTTAGAATTTCTTGGGATATACAGAGATAAGTGAATTTTTCCTGAGATATAGTTGTGTTGGTTCTGGGCCAGATGTGCCTGGAGTATTTAGGGTTGAAGTACGACAGGCTCTTGCAGGCGTGGTTGATCAAGGTGGGATCATGCATTGGTTCGAAAAGGGGGAGATCCTTGAAGACGTGGTTTTTGGGGGAAAACTTGTCTTCAAACCCCCCAGTAGTTTCGCTGCTCACGGAGATATGTACTGCCAGCGAGGGTCGGTCGAGCGTTGCTTCAAGAAATGTGGTGAGATCATGTTAGAGGAAATTCTGTGCCTGATGATGATGTGTCACACTTGAGGATTTTTTCCTTTCCCTTTGCATAGGCTGAAAGTGGATTCACGACCCAATTTCACGCCTTCAGCCTGACTTGGTATTTTCTTCCTGTGTTGGTTCTCAAAACCCAGGGTAGTGTCTGAACTGAGAGTATTTGCCTCACCGCTACCTCAGTAATTCACTGCAGGTGTTAAATTCAAGAGTGTTTGGTGATTTAAAGTATCTAAATTTATTTGTTTATGATTTGCTGTAGTGCTAGGGATGTAAATTCTAAATTCTGGTTGTTGGTGTTAGTGAACTTGATATTTAGTTTGGAAATTTAGTTAATTGGTATTTTGAGCTTTTGTTTACAGTATAGAGTTATTAAGTATCCTGAGCTATTATGTGAAGTGCAGAGTGAGGTGATTTTTATGAGCAAGCTAGTGCAAGAAGATTGTTTGAATTTCTGAATTATGTTGATGTTATGAATAGTGATAATTTTTAAGATTAGTTAGTGTGGTTTCTTTATAAGTGAAGTAGGTTCATTCAGGATAGTTCTATGGGTTATGTAATGTTAATTAATGCTTGTGCTCAGTGTAAATTCTGTTTTGAGGATAATTTACTTGGTTTGTTTACTTGCTGATAGTAGATTTGTTAAAGTATAATTTGTGGCTCTTAAAATAACTGTAAATTTAATTGAAGTCTTTGAATCTGGTCTAGGAGATTGCGGAGTTTGCTAAGATTGTTTAAATTCAAATCAATAAGTGTAAAATTGTAAATTGGTCATTGAGCTAACTGGGTGAGAGAGAAGAGAGTACGTTTCAAAAGAACAGAATTTGTCCACTTGTAGAATTAAAAATAATCCAGTATCTTTTTTTGTGTAAGCTATGTGAATCATGGTATAATTTTGGATGCATGCCTAGTGTTCAAACCAACTGTGTTGAAACATGTAAAGTTGTGCTGTTCATAAGGCCACTGGCCAAATAGAAATGGAAAGAAAATTGAGATTCTGTTTTTATACTGCTGTGTTTAAGCAAACAAAAAAAAAGGAAATACCATCTGTTTGTCCATTAAAATTAACTGGTTAAGTTTTTAAAGAAAAATAATAAATACAGGCAGTAGCCTTTCAAAAAAAGTTCAAAATGAGTGCAGTGTGAAAAAATTTTGTGTGCTGTTGTCTTCCATGACTTGGTCCCATGTACTCCCCCTTAGCTTGACTAAGGCTATCGATCCGAATCCTGGTATTATAAGGTTTTTCATAACTGCAATTTTTGTCCTAACCTTTTTAAATTGACTTTCACCGCCTCCACAAGTTGTTATTGAACGAGTACATTTTATCGTATGACTTATAGTGACACATTTTCATACACATGCAACAATATCCACTTATTTTTGCACTTTCAGGTGACTCAACTCTGCTTGAACACAAACAACGCAAACTTTCCAATAACTTCTTGTGGAATGTAAATTTTCAGATGCATTTTTGTTTAGGATGTTCATGGCCTTTTCTAGTACTTAGAAAATATTTTTGTTTCGAAATGCATCCACCCATCTCCCAAATTTAAAATTTTTCTATAATCTCCATATTAAGTTGCAACACCAGCATAAATATAACGCCCTTTAATAAATAACAACCAATTCAATATGCCCAAAATGAATTAAATTCAAATTTTTTTTTCACCAAAACAGTTGGTGCCGTGACCATAGGATACATGCCTTGTCATGGAATTCAACCTGTACTGCACAGTGGTTACGAAAAAATCTTGAGTATGGTTTCATATGTGAATTATTTTCTCGTAGTGATAAGTTCTGGTAGTCTCTCTCTCTCAGTGACCAAAGTAACGAAAGTGCATATTTTTTGATTTTAGCTGAATTTCTGTGTATAAGTATTATAATATTTCAGTAGCAGTGTTTGTAATAATTGAATAATTTTGGGCTTAACATAAAAGCCAGTTAGGGCTTGACACACATAAAAAGATTTTTTTTTGTGTTGGTGTAATATTTTCAGTGATATATGAGTAATTTCAGTAATTTTGTGCTTGACACACATACAATTTTTTTTTGGGTGTTTACCTACATGAGTTTTCACACAAATAATTTCTCAAGCGTACCTGCATAATGTATAATTTGGTATTTCGAATATAACTAGTGCTAATTAATAGTTTGCAGTGTGTCACATATATATATGCAATTTCACACTTTTCCAAATATTGAACTTCTAGGTGTATTTTTCATGTGTTGCAAAATTTTTTTTACCTCTACAGTCCGAGTGTTGAATTAAGTGTAATTTTAATGTGTTGCATTCAGGCAATTTATCATATTCTGTTGAACTAAGCGAAGAAAGTGTATTGTAAAGTAATGTTGTCATTCGAAAATGCCTGTTGTTGGTGATGTCAAATTGGTGAAAGCATAATGCAAAAATTGTAAGAGGCGTAACTTCTCTTCTCTCCTCACGCTGGTTAATTTAGTGCCTAGGTGCACTGGTTAGTTATTTTAAGTTAGGTTGTTTACTATTGGAGTGAAGTGTAGGTTCAGTGTTGGGTAGGATTAGTATTACTGTAGTAATAGCCAGTGAGTTAGGAATTTAATAATCAGTTAAATTTCTTTTAATTTAATTTTCTCAGTGTAGTTAAAAGGTTAGTATTTGAGCCGGTGCAGAATTTTTTTTTTCTTCGTTCCGTGAAAATTTTTTGGCTTGAAAAAAAAATTCTTTCACCTCTGTAATTAAGGTCAGGTGATAAGTAGCTTCGCTTCGGAACATTTGTTTTCCTAGTTCAGTGGTAGCCATGTTGGAACGGAAGTCAGCTCACCGGAGGTAGGTGGCGCTGCAGGTTTGTTTACATTCATCGGTTTGTTGACATGGTCAGAGCACGTGTGTGTTGAGTAGTAGGTAGAAGCGAATTTTCTGAGATTTTTTTTTATGTTTCGACTCGCTTTGCTCGTCTTTTTCGCAGGGGGAATGTATTTGTCATGGCGAAAATTTTAACCTCTGGTGAATTTCAGAGAGACCTGATCAATCTTTCTGTTGGTTTATCGGAGATTAATTAATGCAAAAATGTTCTTCCATGACATACGTTAGAAGAAAATTCCTGGTTGAAAGGCAGGGGAATTCATGCGCAAAATTCGCTTGTCTTAATCACAACCAGGAAAACAAAATTTCATGTTGGGGAAAAAAAAAAAAAAAAAAGAATAATATTTGATTTAACTGACTTTGGGGTTTTGAAAATAATTATTTTATCGGTTCTTATATCGCGATAGGAAAAGGCGAGTAGGTGTGCAGCTCAGAGAATCAAAATTAATTTTACTTTCACATCACGGAACGAGAGAAAAGAAAAAAAAAAAATTAAAATTAGTGATTTTCTGCAAAGCAAGAATTCGCCATTTTTTGCGTTCCTGTTTCCAAAGTCGCACAAAAGTAACATCTTTTCGTCTTTTGGGGTAGGGAATTCAGCAACGAAATCTATTTTTAGACCCCAGGGTCAAGAAGAGCCTGGGTCTGCACGTGTGAAGGTCAGAGGTCACTCGAGGCGTGGGAGTGAAGATTCCGTTGGAGAGTCGTGAGTTGCTAGGCTGAAGTTTCGACCAATGAGAGGGGTCAGCGGTTTCAAGCACCCCCAGAGTTTTTATCCGTTGAGAGTCACTTTTGCTCTTGTCTTGTTGCTGGACGTCAGAGAAAGAGGGGACGGCGGAGTTTTTTTTTTCTCCTCGCCTTTTGGCGGGAGAGAACCACAGAAAAAAAAATTTCTTCTTGATTTTGTTTTGCTGACCACCAGTCCACCACAAGGGGACACTCTGGATCTGGGCTGCCTATTAAAAATTTTGACGATGTAGAACGCAGTTAAAGCGGCATTCCGCCAGCCGGGAACCTCGCCCTGAAGAACAAAATGGCGGCAGGCTGGGACATTGTCGTTAATGGAAAATTCTTGGCTGAAGGGGGACATGCCTTCTCCCTTATGGAAATTCCGGAAAGAATGGGCCCAGCCTCTACAGCTTCACCCTCGGCTGATACTCCGAAAAGGAGGCCTGCCTCAAAGGTTCCATCTCATCCCGAGTTTTCGGAAATGGTTACCTCTGCTATTAACCGTTTAAGGAAGGGAACTGGGAGGAAGAAAAAGAAATTCTAACGAGAATGTGGTTGTGCCAGGACTGTAAATTGTGGTGAAAACAGAAAGAAAAAAAAAGAACGCCAGCTCGAAGGTAATGTTTTAGTTCATATCTTTTTGTATTGATATATAACATCCCACGCAGGGTACCTAAACTTCGAGCTGAGCATAAGAAACAAAAAGAAAAAGAGCAAGTTTTTTTCCCTCTGATTTTGGCTGTGTCGTCGTTCAGCTTTCAAAATTAAAATGTATTAGTTACTCAGGTACGAATTCAGAAAAAAAGGAAAGAAAAAAAAAGAGAGGGGAGTTGAAAATGCTTTCATTTATGTTTTTTTTGTGCTGTCATGTCTGGTATTTTAGCAACTTCCCAGGCCAGTAAATTTTGATGTATCGGAAAAATTTAGTTTAATAGTTGGGCACAGTGAATTTTGGTGCATCGATAATAGTTTAGTTGGGCATGTGATAATTGAAAAGCAGTGTTATTGTGATGTCGTGGGTGATAAAATAATTGTAAACATTTTTTCTCTAGCCTTTTTACAGCGTTGAGTTATTTTTTTTTTTTTGAGTGAAGATAAATTATGGGATGATTTATATTGGAATTTTGGGAACATATTATAGTGTGATGAAATTGGAAACCTAAAGTGCTGTTTACCTTCTTGGAGTGTTGAGTGTCGAAATTGAGATGGTAGGAGTGTTAATTGAGGACCAGTATTTTACATGCTCCAGATGAGTGTTAATCTCCCATTGGAAAGGGGTGATCTTAGGGCAAGCAGGGAACTTGTCCTAGGGCAGAGGGCTCTGAGTAGGGAATTTTCACCAGGATGCGATATGTGCAGAATAGATGTTAAAGTATTTTTTTTGTTCTCAAGTTTAGTATTTCACAAAAAGAATGAACATCATGGGTTGAGAAGACACACTTTTGCTCACCAGCTCCAGTATTAATTGTTCTTTTCTTTGGCCTAAATTTTCTTGTTTTTACTATAAGGTTAAAAGTCTAAATGTCATTTTAATTTTCAATAAGGTGAAACTATTTAGTGGGTTATGTAAATGGTCAGTGTTATTGTCTGAAGTGGACCTGCGCATTGCCATGGTGCAGAAGAGTTTCCTTGCTAGTGATTTTTCCTGGGATATATGTGGAGAGAGATAAGTGAATTTTCCTGGGATATATGTGGATATAGTGATTTAGGATTTCTTGGGATATAGAGAGATAAGTGAATTTTCCTGGGATATATGTGGATATAGTGATTTAGGATTTCTTGGGATATAGAGAGATAAAGTGAATTTTCCTGGGATATATGTGGATATAGTGATTTAGGATTTCTTGGGATATAGAGAGATAAGTGAATTTTCCTGGGATATATGTGGATATAGTGATTTAGGATTTCTTGGGATATAGAGAGATAAAGTGAATTTTCCTGGGATATATGTGGATATAGTGATTTAGGATTTCTTGGGATATAGAGAGATAAAGTGAATTTTCCTGGGATATATGTGGATATAGTGATTTAGGATTTCTTGGGATATAGAGAGATAAGTGAATTTTCCTGGGATATATGTGGATATTGTGATTTAGAATTTCTTGGGATATACAGAGATAAGTGAATTTTTCCTGAGATATAGTTGTGTTGGTTCTGGGCCAGATGTGCCTGGAGTATTTAGGGTTGAAGTACGACAGGCTCTTGCAGGCGTGGTTGATCAAGGTGGGATCATGCATTGGTTCGAAAAGGGGGAGATCCTTGAAGACGTGGTTTTTGGGGGAAAACTTGTCTTCAAACCCCCAGTAGTTTCGCTGCTCACGGAGATATGTACTGCCAGCGAGGGTCGGTCGAGCGTTGCTTCAAGAAATGTGGTGAGATCATGTTAGAGGAAATTCTGTGCCTGATGATGATGTGTCACACTTGAGGATTTTTTCCTTTCCCTTTGCATAGGCTGAAAGTGGATTCACGACCCAATTTCACGCCTTCAGCCTGACTTGGTATTTTCTTCCTGTGTTGGTTCTCAAAACCCAGGGTAGTGTCTGAACTGAGAGTATTTGCCTCACCGCTACCTCAGTAATTCACTGCAGGTGTTAAATTCAAGAGTGTTTGGTGATTTAAAGTATCTAAATTTATTTGTTTATGATTTGCTGTAGTGCTAGGGATGTAAATTCTAAATTCTGGTTGTTGGTGTTAGTGAACTTGATATTTAGTTTGGAAATTTAGTTAATTGGTATTTTGAGCTTTTGTTTACAGTATAGAGTTATTAAGTATCCTGAGCTATTATGTGAAGTGCAGAGTGAGGTGATTTTTATGAGCAAGCTAGTGCAAGAAGATTGTTTGAATTTCTGAATTATGTTGATGTTATGAATAGTGATAATTTTTAAGATTAGTTAGTGTGGTTTCTTTATAAGTGAAGTAGGTTCATTCAGGATAGTTCTATGGGTTATGTAATGTTAATTAATGCTTGTGCTCAGTGTAAATTCTGTTTTGAGGATAATTTACTTGGTTTGTTTACTTGCTGATAGTAGATTTGTTAAAGTATAATTTGTGGCTCTTAAAATAACTGTAAATTTAATTGAAGTCTTTGAATCTGGTCTGGGAGATTGCGGAGTTTGCTAAGATTGTTTAAATTCAAATCAATAAGTGTAAAATTGTAAATTGGTCATTGAGCTAACTGGGTGAGAGAGAAGAGAGTACGTTTCAAAAGAACAGAATTTGTCCACTTGTAGAATTAAAAATAATCCAGTATCTTTTTTTGTGTAAGCTATGTGAATCATGGTATAATTTTGGATGCATGCCTAGTGTTCAAACCAACTGTGTTGAAACATGTAAAGTTGTGCTGTTCATAAGGCCACTGGCCAAATAGAAATGGAAAGAAAATTGAGATTCTGTTTTTATACTGCTGTGTTTAAGCAAACAAAAAAAAAGGAAATACCATCTGTTTGTCCATTAAAATTAACTGGTTAAGTTTTTAAAGAAAAATAATAAATACAGGCAGTAGCCTTTCAAAAAAAAAGTTCAAAATGAGTGCAGTGTGAAAAATTTTTGTGTGCTGTTGTCTTCCATGACTTGGTCCCATGTACTCCCCCTTAGCTTGACTAAGGCTATCGATCCGAATCCTGGTATTATAAGGTTTTTCATAACTGCAATTTTTGTCCTAACCTTTTTAAATTGACTTTCACCGCCTCCACAAGTTGTTATTGAACGAGTACATTTTATCGTATGACTTATAGTGACACATTTTCATACACATGCAACAATATCCACTTATTTTTGCACTTTCAGGTGACTCAACTCTGCTTGAACACAAACAACGCAAACTTTCCAATAACTTCTTGTGGAATGTAAATTTTCAGATGCATTTTTGTTTAGGATGTTCATGGCCTTTTCTAGTACTTAGAAAATATTTTTGTTTCGAAATGCATCCACCCATCTCCCAAATTTAATTTTTCTATGGTTTCCATATGGATTTCAATACCAGCATAAATATAACGTTTTAATAAATAACAATCAATTCAATATACAAAATCAAATTAAAATTCAATTTTTTTTTCACCAAAACACTTGTAGGAAGGTGTTTTCACTCTTGCATACAAGTTATCGCAATGTTTAGCATTTCTTTTGGCAAATGTTTTTCACCTATCCGTTCGATTTGTAAAAAAAAAAAAAAAAAAAAACTTTTTTCGTTGCAAAGTTTGAGCAGTGAAAACGAATAATATTCATAACTTTTAATCTTTTTCTAAAGAATACTCTCTTACCGCTAAATGCATACATACAGATGCTATTGCCCTCATATAGATACATTTTATACCACATATGTGCTTCATAGAATCTGATTAAGAGAATCCCTTACCACCATCGGATATCTTTTATTACGAAGGCAATTTTGGGCGCATTTTCTGCTTTAAACAACACAGGTTTTCCTTAGTGGGTGAAAATGTTGGGGGTTTTTTTTTGTTTTTTTTTAATATTTTTGCTACTTTTTCAAAACCAAACTTTTTTTCGATTTAAGAGCATATGTGTAAATTCCATTTGCTACGACATATCCGCTTAGGAAAACCAGTTCAAAAACAACAACAAGCGTGTCTTTTCCAGGGACTATTTAGAAGAAAAAAGGTTTCATGCACAATTCCAGTCAGCATATTTCACGAATTTTCTGTTACGAGACGAATACCTGCTTTGTGTTTCACTTGCCATCTCTACATCTATTAGCCCTATCTGAAAATTATTTTTGTGTTTGATGCCTTTCAGTACGCAGAACATTCTAAATGTATTTCCTATTTTTTTATAATTTGGCTACAAGTGCACGCAATACATGTTTCTACTATTAAATAAATATCGGCTTCAAAAATTGGGTTACAAATTGGGTTTAACAAATGTTTCTGTTGACCTGGTGTAATTAATGCTTACTTTTGGCGGTAAAAGGCTCAAAAAGGTTATTCTTCACGTCCAACTTTTAGAATGTTGTTTGATATTATTTTTAGCATTTACATAATTTGAGAAATTTATCGTGTACAGTTTTTTTGTAACCCATAATTCAAAGCGGAGGAAATTCATATTTTCATGTGAAGTTATCGCTTGAACTCTTAATGTTTATTATAAGGTACTCATATGAACAGGATGTCAATCGCTATGACAAACTATTTTAATCACATTTGCTTTTTCTAATGACTCATAGTCTTTCCACTGATGGAACAGCTGTTTATTTCTGTTTTCTAGCAGATATCAGTTTCTGAAAGTCAGACTGAAAAACTCGTCGTTTACTCCGGATAGGCTTCTATGTGAATAAAATCGAAGAGCCGCAAAAATTTACATCTGAATCGGTAACGGTTTTCAGTAGCTAGATGATGGATTTAAGAAAAAATGAAAGCGAGATGCCAGCTTATTAGGTACACCTAACCTCTTCACGTTAATAGCTCACTCCAACCAGCAAGACCGCATGTGGGCGCGGTGTGTGATATAAATCAAGCAGAGCAGCTGGTCAAACATAAGTTAGCGTTTGAATAAGGGCCGGAATGGCTGAAACTAGTGATCTGAACGACTTTAAACATGGCATAACAGTTGGTGCCTGGCGTGACTGTTCGAGCATCTACCCAAACGCCCTTCCTCCTGGTCTTTTCACGCAAAACTATAGCAAACTCTCACCGTGAACAAGGCATTACGAACAAAACTTTCAGACATCTGCGATCCTGTTGACGAAGCGTGCTTGTGGATCACGGGCGTCAATGGGGACTATCGAGATTCATGCAAGCGAACAGACAAATCGCAACCCGGAAGATCACTACAGAATACAACATTGGTGTGCTGTGGGTCATCTCCGAACCCACGACGTATCGCCAATGGGCTACAACAGTAGATGAGCATATCGCTAGTCCCTTTTTTTCCTCTTACCTAGTGGCTGTTTTCGTCAACAGGACGGCCGATTGCCGGAACTTGTTTTAAGTGACGCACTCTTCACGGAAAACCAGAATTACCGCTGTTCGAGAGATGCTCGATCTGGCACGCCTCGTAATGACTAACTTTAATGCCGCATGAGAAATTAAATAAAGAACCCTCGTTTTGCCCCTTCCAACTCTCAGTCGAAAACTAAGAGGGAAAGTCAGTAAATAAGTCACAAACCGTTATCGGATAGCTGATAATGGTAGTTCTTAGTTTCTAAAGGTGTCATTAGGTGGCAGCACAATCCCGTTTACTCGTAGTTCAACGTAGCAGACGCTAGGTGTCGCATGCACATGCCCAGCTCAGATTGCAAATGGCGCCCGTGCTCGAGGAGTGTACGATAGAAGAGCAGCTTGTTGCTGTGCGTTTTCTTTAGGGAAAATGGTTTCCTGAAAAGGATACTCATACGGAAATGTTTTCTGTTTACTGTGAGAAATGTTTGTCGCTTAAAGCGGTACACAACTGGGTAAATAAATTATCTCAAGGACGCTTAGAAGTTTCTGAAGAAGACCGACCTGGTCGTCCTGTTAAGATTGGGACAGAAGCAACTCTCAGGCGGGTGGAAGAGGTGATAACGACAGACAGTGTAACAACTGCAATGCGGGTGTTAACATGTTTTAGTCTAGAGCACGGGTGGCCAATCTTTTTGAAATTGGGCCAGTAAATTCTTAGAAATCATTTGCGATCCTGTTGACGAAGCGTGCTAGTGGATCACGGGCGTCAATGGAGACTATCGAGATTCATGCAAGCAAACAGACAATTCACAACCCGGAAAATCACTACAGAATTCAACATTGGTATGCTGTGGGTCATTTCCGAACCCACTACGTATCGCCAACGGGCTACAACTGAAGTTGACCATATTGATAGTCCCTTTTTATTCCTCTTACCTAGTGGCTATTTTCTAATAAATATTGTCAACTATTATCAGCTAAAAATGGGGTTATTTTATATGTTTTTGTGAAGTATTAAACCCCATGTACATTTTTAAAGTCATTTTATTAAATCATTCACAAAATATTAACTACTATTATGCAAAAAAGTAAACTGAATTGTGTAATAAAACTTTCTTTTTTACTAGAAATTAAAGAGAGAAAATTAATTAAAAAAATATAGTTCTCTTGAACTTTACACACCTGCAACACTAATGTGATTTTTGAGCCTGCTATTTTACGTACATTTTGTCAACGTTGGGTGTAATTCTCGATGTACTTAAAAGAAGCATATCACCAAAGTGTGCATCTGTGATAGTTTAGAAGCGGAGATACAGCTGCAAACAGAAGTATACAAAGACAATCTAGCGACATTCCTGTATAATGAAAAAAATTTCTCAAGTACAAACCTGAAGTGTTACGCAAGGTAAATGCTGTCCGGTGTTAACAGAATTTTTTAAATAGGGCACTTAGAATCAGATATATTAAGAAAAACAGATTAAATAGTTGGGCCTCCTAGTGGCGAAACTATGCATAATTTTGGGAGGAAAATATATTAAGATGTTTTCATAGTTAGCAGTATCTGTCCTAAAAAGGATTTTTTCAATCTGGGTTTCAATCCCTCACATATTTCTGCAAACGTGCTGCTAACGGAAAGTGAATTTAATCCCTCTGCTGCCACACTTGTGTATTAACAGACGTTTGAAATGCTATGAGAAACATCACACACAGAAAATGCGCTCCGATAAAGAAAATGCCTTTCAAATCGGACTCTTAGAAGCAGAGATATCGACAAAAATAGAATACACATCTATGCCCCCTGGCAGAAAAACTACGCACTATTTTAAGCAGAAGGTATTCTAAAAAGGTTTTTCGAGATGAGCAGAATCGGCCCAGAAATGAATTTTTCCAATCGTACTTTCAGAAGCTCAGATTTTATTACAAATAAACCAGAAACAGAAATAAATACTTAGGCCCCCTGGTGGCCAAATTATTCTGTACCAAACATTAGAAATTATAGATAGAACGTTTGTCATTAAGGGCTGTATTCGATGGAGAAATAATTTTTTCAAATAGTGCTTATACACTCACAGACAATGAAATTTGCGCACCTAGAAGAAAACATGCTACAACCGCGAAACTTTGCAAACAGCTAGGGTGCGTACTGGTATGCAAATGATCCATGTTTGGTACGAGTGCACATGACCGCACACCCTGTGGTTGCGATGCAAGCACGAACCGGCAACCTTATAAACCGGCGTGTAGTCATTGCTCCATGTAAGCGAAAAGCACCGGCCGACTCAAGCAAGAGTACCGAGTAGACGCCAGAGACGTCGATTTACGCAACTTATGGACTTTGAGAGAAGCTTGATTATCGGGCTCAAAACTGCAGGGTGGTCAGCGCGCCGTATAGCCAACCACGTGGATCGTTCAGACCATACCGCCCGACTGTGTTAGGAGCAGTGGAACGTGACGGCACTGCCACACGGCGGAGTGGCTCCGGACGGACCAGGAAGACCACCGGTAGAGGAGATCAAGGGATCGTGCGCCTGGCACGAACCGATTCCACGGAGTACCTGGCCCACTATACAGACAGGTGTAACGGCTCCTGTGTGCCCACGAACCACTTCCTGACGCCTCGCTTAAGCGAATCTGCGATCCCAGTTCTCCTTACGCGTACTTCCATTAACACCGGAACATTTCCGGCTCCGTGTGCAGTGGTGTCAGGCCAGAGCGACGTGGAATGCCCCAGACTGACGACGTGTGGTGTTTAGCGATGGGTGCCGCTTCGTTTTGGAGACAGATGGTCATCGTGTCCCGGTGTGGAGGTCCGCGGGTCAACGGCCCAATCCCAACCTCGCTATCGAGCGCAACACCTCCCCCACTGCAGGAACTATGGTCTGGGGAGCCGTTGCCTACGTTAGCCAATCAGCTCTTGTAGTGGTACGTGGATCGTTGATGGGCCAGTGGTATGTGTATGAGATCCTACGGCCACATGTGCTCACATTCCTGGCCGGGATTCCAGGTGCGCTGTACCAGCAGGATAATGCCGGCCCGCGCACAACTCGGGTTGCCCAGGACTACCAACATCATCTCCAGATACTTCTATGGCCTGCCCGCACCCCGGACATGTCCCCTATCGAGCATGTGTGGGACTGGTTGAAATGTCGGCTACCGCCGTGGCACACTATCCGGGATTTCGACCATACCGTCCAACATGTGTGGGCCAGTCTGTCACAGGACAACATCAGGCGTCTGTTCGCCTCCATGCCACACCGTATTGCAGCATATATCATCGCGTGAGGCGGTGCGACGCGCTATTGAAAGTGACCGGACTGAGTACCAGTGATCCCTCTGTAATTGTCCTGCAGCTCTGTTTTTGCCATCATGTTTATCATTCATCTGTATCATTACGTCCATAAAATTTCAGTTCAATCCGATGCTTCCTTCTTGGTGCGCAAATTTTATTGTCCGTAATTGTAGAAGCAGAGATATCGAGCTAATCGTAAATAACCTTTATCCCCCCCCCAGCGGAAAATTTATGCATTTCTGTAAAAGAAAATGTACGTAAAATATTTTACGTTTTAAATGGCATTGAAAGGAAGAAGGAATTTTGCTGATCGGGTAATTTAGAAGCAAATTTATGGAATCAAATGTATTTTGAATACTGCATTTACGCCCTCTAGCGGTAAAGTTATGCATAAATAAGGATAAGGCAAGGATCGGCGTTCTTGCATTTCACGCTTTCCACTGCAAAAATAATTTCTCAAATCAGATTAATAGTTGCAGAAATATTGTGTCCGCAGACAGACTGACGGATGGACAAATTATAACATAAGCACGATCTTTTTTCACAAAAGACGTGTCAATGATGTTCTTCCATCATTGCTCTGTCGTAGTACAGGGTTGTTACTGAGTTTCTTTCAGGGCTCTGTCGCGTGGATATGTCAATCCTTCGCTTGTAAGAAAATTTAGATATTTAGTGGTTTTAACTTTATTTTACCAGAATGATGAAAGAATTGATTACTTAATACAGGAATATCAGCGATTTCAGGACCAATTTTCTAAATAAAGCAGACCGAAATGATTTTGAGTACAAATGCTGTACTAGTGGCCCTGATTAGCGTACGACCAGAAATGTGCTACGGCCGCCATCTTGGAGGAATGGAGGATTGGCAACGGTTGCGTGCGGTTTTTCGCAAATTCCCTTTAAATCGTTCGTTCTACGCACATGCTGGCTCCGACCTTGTCTGTAGAACATAAAATTTCATGCAAAATGAGACCAAGAGTGTTGCAATTGGTGCAATAGGGATGCTAGGAACAACAGTTTTCTATAACAGGATAAACACACACACACACACACACACACACACACACACACACATAAACACACACACACCAAAAGATTTTTATCACATTTTGTGAATATTTTATTAGGTTTCAATTACTCCTAGGCAAATTTTGCCCAGGAAGCATGGAGCCGCAGGAAACGAGACTCATCATTCAGACGATCGTTTTCCATCTGCCAAGGGTCCATTGCTAAAGTGTCTTTGCCAATGCGAGGCGTTGCTTGCGATGACTAGGCGTGATCATGGGTACCTCTGATTTGTCTTCTGCTGTGGAACCCCAGGAGAAGCAAGGTACACAGCATGGCGCATGTAGATTTTGGTCGAAATGCGCCGCTGTTGTACTGGTGGGTGAACTGGATGACTATTGCACGTCGCTGCTGAGATAAAAGTCGTGACACCCAACGCTTACCTCTGGGATCAACCACGCGTTGCTGACCAATGTGTGCCCTTCTGCTAGATGTCTCTGCTTGGTTAATCCAGTTCTGCCCTTGATACAGTAAGTAGTACGGGGCAGGCAACAATTGCGGCTGTTTCCTAAATGCGAGCATCTTCCCTTTGTGCCCCAACAATCTGTCTGCTGTGAAATTGGCTTAAGTGGCCACGTTTCCTCATTACTGGCAAACCTTTACTGATTACGTACAGAAGATATAACTAAAGTGCCGGGAAAAACTGGTACAGACGAGTTTATGCAAAATACATAGCAACGTCACCTATGCGCGTACTTGGTTGCGCCCGCCAGTGCGCATATAAAGCGATAGACATCCTTGTCGGCTGTCAGAGCTGTTTTCGGCATGAGAATGACAAGTAATAACGATTTCAGCGATTTTCAACGCGGTGTCATAAATGGTGCTCATGAGATGGGCCCGTAGTATTTCGGAGGTAGAAACGAAGTTCGGATTATCACGGACGACCATTGCAAGGATGTACCGTGACTACAAGAATTCCGGCAAAACCTCCGACCTACGATACCAGTGTGGCCGTAAAAAGACATTGGATGAACGTGACCATCGTCGGCTGTCAAGAATCGTTTCACGCGATAGGTGTGCAACATTCTCGCAGGTATTATCGGAATTCAATGCTGGAGCCTCAACAAGCATCAACGTCCGGACTGTGCAACGTACCCTGCACAATATGGGCTTTGGGAGCCGATGCCCAACTCGAGTCCCATTGATGGGTGCACGACACAGAGCTATGCGACTCGCTTGGGCACGGTAACACCGCCAATGGACACTTGATGACTGGAAACAAAGTAGCCTGGTCTGACGAGTCGCGTTTCCAACTGTATCGGGCAGATGGTGTGGCGCAAACCACATAAAGCCATGGATCCCGTCTGTCAACAGGAAACTGTACCAGCTGGTGGGGACTCCGTAATGGTATGGGGTGTGTTTAGCTGGACTTCACTGGTACCCCTGGTACGTCTACAAACGTCTGTGATCGGTCAACGCTATGTGCGCAACTTTCTGACGAGGTACACCCGTTCATGTCCTGCATTCATGCTGATGTGATGGGCCTGTGTGGAGGACAAGTGTCGGAACGTCACTTGTCCTCCACACAAGTAACGTTCCGACACTTGTGTGGAGTACAATGAAATTCCACACAAGTGTCGGAACGTCCTATTATGGTTAGCGGAGCATTCATTTGAGTTTGGGGTGTTGCCATTCCCACCCAAGTTCCCAGATCTGAACGTGATAGAACACATTTGGGATGCCATGCAACGCGCTATCGAACACAGGAATCGAAGACCTCGGAATACACCCAAATTGTTGCACGCTCTGCAGAAAGTATGGTGTGCATTGCCTACAGCATATTTCCAGAAGCTAGTGGAGTCCATGCCCCGTCGTATTTCTGCAGTCCTGCGCTCACGTGGGGGATCTACCAAGTATTAGACTGTTGTACCAGTTTTTATGGCACTTCAGTGTATGTTCGCAACGCACAGTGCCGCACGTGACGTTGATACCACATGGCATTTCGTTCTCGCTCCGAATATGTAAAACGGGGGTGTACTTATGCAAAATTAGCTCAGTGTAGTATTAGATCGTTGATTTTCCCATCATATAAACAATTAGATTTCTAGTATGTAGGTCGTTGCTTTAGAAAACTTTATGAATTAATGCAACGCTAACTCAGTGTATTTTAGAAAAGCTAAAGACATTGTTCAGCTCTGTACTGTATGTGTTCGCCTCTAGGTTCGTATTTTATCTGGAATCTTCTGAAATTAATTTGGCTACAATATGCCCTTAAAGACGCGTTCACTACAACCTAGTCTTCGGTGAAAATTCTTAGCAGTTTGTTACTATTCTGTGTTTTTAAAGTTTAGTAAACGTTAATGAAATCCCTGAGCACCGTGAATTGTGATGGTCGTAAACCCACTATTCTCATAACGCTGATTTTTTTTCTCACCGCTTTTACCGTAAGAACGGACATATATTTTTTTTGATTGGAGGTTTAACGACCACCGTGAGCAACTCAATGGGCTATAAGCAGTCGCCCGTCCCTAATTTAGGGTCACTGGTTCCAGGGAAGGGAGAGAGCCAGTGCCGTAAGACAAACACAACATCCATGCCTCACGGGATTCGAACCCGGACCCCTTACGGACGAATGATCAGAGGCCAGCGCCTTAGACCACTGCACCACCGGGGCGGCGGACATATTGCAATAATGTGTTTCTTACTCCCTGTTTCAGTGCCGAATAAACTATGATATTGGAATACTAGCATAAGACTACGATTATATTTCTTAAAAACACGATAAGCATATAAAGGACAGCTTTCAAGTATAATTTTTTTGCGTGGAGTAGCGGCCACCATGAAGATCTCGATGAGCTACAAGCACTTGCCCGTCCCTAATTTAGGACCACTGGCTCCAGGGAAGGGAGAGAGCCAGGGCAGTAAGACAGACATTACAACCATATCTCACTCGGATTAGAGCCTGGGCCCATCTCGGAAGAATGGTCAGACGCCAGCGCTTAGACCATGCGCCACGAGGGAATCTTCAAATCTCCGGATTGACTTTATATAACTATTCAACAAAGAAGTTTTTGAATTCTGTGTTGAATCCACTGCAGTGCTATTTTTCAACTGTCAGGATATCTCCAAAGTGCAGTGAATGCAAATGAATTGGCCTTCGTGATGGCCAAAGGGTCTCAAGTTAGAGGTTCTCATGGGCTCGGGTTGGAGTCTCGCTTTTTGTGTCCTTTCCCCAGAACGTTAGGGGCGGGCGACTGCTAATAGCGCTTTGAGTTTATTAATACATGTATTACTTGGGTTTACTTACGAAGATTTGAGTCGTTTGTGAAGATTTTTGCTTTGCTTTTTGCAAATGTTAGATTTTAAGCTTTACTATGTGCCACCCCAGTGGCGCAGTGGTTTAAGCGCTGGCTTCTGACTATTCATCTGAGATAGGTCCGGGTTGGAGTCTCGATGAGGCATGGGTATTGCGTTTGTTTTCGGCACTAAATTCCTCCTGTCCCGGAATCTACGGCCCAAAATGAGGGGGCCGCCCCGTTGGCGCAGTGGTCTAAGCGATGGCCTCTGATCACTCGTTCGAGTTGGGTCCGGGTTCGAATCCCGGTGAGGCATGGATGTTGTGTTTGTCTTACAGCACTAGCTCTCTCCTTTCCCTGGAACCAGTGACCCTAAATTAGGGACTGGCGACTGCTTATAGCCCATTGAGTTGCTCACGGTGGTCGTTAAAACTCCAATTTAAAAAAAAAAATTAGGGACTCAAGACAATTTATAGCCCATCGGATTGCTCATGGTGGTCGTTAAATTGCCAAACAACAAAATAAAAAAGTATAGTTGTTCGCAGCAGTTTGTTTCACTGCAAGAAACACCGGTGTCGAAACGTTCAGCAAAATTTATATAATATACAAAGTAAAGTGCTTAAACCGATAGAACAGCGGAATGGTGTGTAGATCAGTCTCACACCTAAACAAATCGCAGTGCAAGATCAAATAACGTCCGCTGACGTTCGATATGCAAATATCTCGCAGTTCCATAAAAACAGCTTACCCTACCCTGAGTGTCTTATTCCATTTTCTTGCAATCCCTGTGAGAAGAATTGTTGGAATTGGTGATCAGGAATATAATATGGAACAAAGACGCCAGGTTGACCTCTTTTTGCAGGGTAGAATCACCGGAAATCTCGAATCAAAACAATCAAAGATTGCGGTCTCCAGATCATTGAATGTGCCCAAAGTATCGTCTTCAGGCCTTGGAGAAGGTTCCAAGACATAGAAGAGGTTAGATGCCAGCCAGTTCATGATCCCCCAAGAGTCATTACCTGTCAGCAGAACCGGTAACTTGCATTAACTGCACGACATCATAGGACGATATCTGCTAGGCAACTTTCTGCAAAGCTTACGGTCGCCTCAGGACAAAGAGTTTCTAGGCAAACTGTTTACAGGAGGCTCAAGGCAACTGGTCTCTATGCCAGACGTCCAGTAATTTGTGTCCAACTCTCCCAAGTGAACAAGAGCCCCGGTAGTACATTACTTTGATTCGACGTTGAATTTTTATCGGTTTTTAAGTCGATGCGAAACGTCGAATATAGATATCCATGTCCACTATTGTTACGTCTTTTCGACGTCGAATTTTAAACATAATAACTCGATATCAAGTCAACAGTAGACGAAAATTTGATCATTCGAGAGAAACATATGCATCGTTGCTACATAGTGTTGACGTCGATTCTACGTTTATTTTACGCAGTTTAGTCATCGATTCTAGTAGTGTTGTAATATCGAATCTACGTTTACTCTACAATTTAGGTGTCAAGCCAACAGTAGACGAAGATTCAAACTTTCGATAGAAACATATACATCGATATCAAGTCAACAGTAGACGAAGATTTAACCTTTTGAGAAAAACATATGCATCATTGCTACGTAGTTATAACGAAGTGAATTTCTCCGTCATTTCTGTCCACGCCAGGATTCGAACCCGGATCCCCTCATTCCGGAATAAGTTGCTCTACCAATTGAGCTACGCGGACGTTTTGTTCTGATTCCTATCTGCCTTTATGTCGTGTGCGTCCTTCCGGCAGGTACGTCACATCTCCTGGTACGTTACATCATCTCCCCCTTATTTTTTTTTTCGAAGTGCTGGAGAAGGAATTCTCTTATTTTTCCTATCTCGCGGTGTGGAAATAACATCACACCAATGCGAGATTTTGAACGGTCGGGTCATCCGGATAGTTCGGGCGCCATTATAACGAAGTGAATTTCTCCGTCATTTTTGGTCTACGCCGGGATTCGAACCCGAGTCCGCTTATTCCGGAACAAGTCGCTCTACCAACTGAGCTACGCGGACGTTTTATTCTGATTCCTATCTGCCTTTATGTCGTGTGCGTCCTTCTGGCAGGTACGTCACATCTCCTGGTACGTTACATAGTGTCCAAGTCAATTCTACTTTGATGTTACGCAGTTTAGTCATCGATTCTGGTAGTGTTGTAATGTCGAATCTACGTTTACTCTGCAACTTAGATGTTGAAACATGAAATTCGAAATTTTAATCTTGGTATAAAACGTAGAATGTATTCCTATTTGCAGTACGATTCTATGACGCTGTCTACGATTAAAATATCATATAATTTTTTTCTTTATTGTTTCAACATCCACGTCTTTTTTATTGTTTCAACATCCAAGTCTTTTCGGACGCATTCGAAAAAACACATAATTCTCAAAAATTTCAGATACGTTTTGATGATCTGTCAGCATCGCGCTTGGCCTATCCCTAACTGGTATATGCGTAGGTACAAATTACATATCTTAAAAAGTAATTCTACTTAAAAGAACGAGACTCAACTTCTTATAAGCATTCTTAAACAAAGAAAACAACTCTTAACTTACCGGCGAAAAAGGAGACAAGAAAATAAGAATCTCGTCTTACAACAGATATGATACAACCGACCAACACCCCAGCATACAAAAAGTTCCTTTGGCGTAATGGTTGCAAAAGCGCATATGCGCGATGATTACAGATTGCATAACAAACATCAATTATAAGACCAAATGGAACTAAAGGGATAACCCCGGTAGCACAGTAATGTCGAATCGACGTTGATTTTTGGTTACCAGGTCGATATTACGTTCACGCATAGTTTTCGACGTAAAATCGATGAGACAAAACGTCACGAAAAATCATTATATTGAATTTCAGTATACATGTAGACGATTTTAAGCAATTTATCCCTTTAGTTTCATTAGGTAGAATAATCGATGGTTTTTATGCGATCTGTAAGCATCGCGCACATGGGCCTTCGCAACCATTCCTCAAACAAACTTGTGGCTGCTACAAGCGGCACTTTAGAGGCCCTGCAAGTACGTGACATAAATGGTGCCTAGCCTAATGTGGTCCGTCAATGTTCCGGCAGTGGCAGCCGGCAATCACATAACGTAACTGATGGCTTGCCAAATGTTGTTTGTCAAATTTCCAGTAGTAGTGAAATAAAAAAAGATAATCACAGTTCACCAAAGGCACACACTACTGCTTTCTTTCCCCAACGAAACTCCTACATGATGTTACATCGCTGAAGAAATTATCTCAAATAGGTCCGGCAAATCACCCAGTGGATTTGACTGGCATCGAACCAAGGAATGCTGGTGTGCGAAGCGGATGCTCGAAGCAGTAGACCAGTTTGCCACGCGTGACCGTCAGCTTGGAGGTGAGCCTCTGCCCTGCGCGATGTAAAACTAAGGGTTCTCTTTTTAATTTCGCAATATTACGAGTTTGTTTTCATAAATGTACGTTTTCATATAATTCATAAATTTATTTTTTCAACGTAAGGAATTATTTTTTATTACTTTAAGGGATCTTCACTCACTTTCAACGAGAGTATCAACTTAAAGACGTTTTCCAAAGTTTTGTGCTGTCCTTCTGGTCTTGCACGGCGATTGTTTAATTAATATATTTACATATTCATGTAACGTTCTATTACGTTTTCAACGTTGTATCTTTTTTTTGCACGGTCCGAAGCTACATTTGTTCTAAATAGGAATATTTTATTTTACTTCCCGTTATTCTTAGCAGCGAATTCCTCAAATCTTGTGTATTCAACGCATGAATGATTACATTATACTCACATAGCGTTGCTTTTTATTTCAATTACTACATAATTTTGTAACGAAAATATTCATTTTGTACTCGTGTAATTCTTATTTTTTTCCAACACAACGATTTGTACTCGTGTAATTCTTATTTGTTTTCCAAACACAACGATTTTTTAATGTCTTTTCCGGACTTCTGCTTGAAGCGGTTTAATGTATGAAGATTATACAGAATTTAGTTCTTGTTATTCATGGAAATGGAGTGAGTGTGTTTCATGGCTGTTTGTATTCTCGATTCTTCGTGTGTTAGTGCAGAAATTTTGCTAGGAAATGAGTTTCTATAAGTACATGAGATTAATTGACTATTTCTTACAGTTCATTAATTATTTATATAATTTTCCTCCGACGGTAATCTTCGTCGACGCGGCACTTCATTAGGAAATTAATCCGTCTCTCTACATATGTTTCTTTTTTTAACATCCACTAAAGCAACTTGTCGAAGTTAGAGTCACTGATTTCAAGAGAGCGAGATAACGCGTGCCGTAAAAACTGACATAGCATCTATGCCTTGAAATTAGATTTGCACCCAGATCTAAAAGTATTAAGTGTCTCAATCCCTCGTCTTAGGTAACATATTGCATTTGCAGCTGCAGTTGTCTATTGTCCCTCTCCTTTTCAGGTTTGTACCAGAGCGACAGCGAGCTGTTCGGTTTTTGTGACCTTAGGATGTTACAGTTAGGCCCATCTCTCTAGAGTCATAGTCACAAAATCCATAAGTCTCGGTCATCAACTCAAGAGAGTAGAGCGTTTAGTGGAAAATATTAAGGGACACGTATTACGGGAATCAACAAGTTTGTTATACAAACAGTACCTTTGCACAAACGGTTATCACGCATTTAACGACCATTATAAGCAATTCGAAGAACTATAAACAGTCGCTCGCTTATAATTTGGGACTACTGCTTCCAAAAAAGGGAGAGAAAGCCGGAGTCGTAGGACGATAGTCTCATCCTGGGCTCAAACCCGGGTCGAACTGAGACGACTATCTATAAACTACGCACCTGACCATTCAGCCACAATCAACAAGTCTGTTATACAAACAGTACCTTTCCATAAACGGTTGATATTACACTAATATCAACAGATGAGATTTTAACAGACTCCTTGTTATTCTCAGTGCATGTGCTCTAAAGCTATGGATAGGATGCCAGTTTCTACAAGGCGGAGAGTTTTAATGTAAGATCTTCTTATTTGAAGTCTCAGAGACATACGGATCAACATAATTGCTCTGCTACCTTCACAGCAAGACTTCATAGGACAATGAAGAAATACAACTTTCAAGAGAACAATTAGAGCTATAGCAGTCCTTCGCTAGAGACGAAGAGTCTGCACGGCGCTTTAAATAGTAAAACTATGATATGAACTTACTGACATAAAATAGGTTCCAAGTTTCCAAGCTTCCGCATATCTACCAGATGGCTTTTTCAAGGAAGGTAGACAGAAACTGTAAATTGAATAATAGAAAGCTTCAAATTTAGGAACGCCGTGAGTTGAAAATAAACAAACAGATGCAAAAATAATTATTCATTCAAAGACGCGAGGTCATGTGCGTTTAGCACGCGAAATTCTGGAAGGAAAAAAAAGGCATTCACTGTTTGAAGAACTGGTTCCAAATTCATGTCAACTCTAGCGAGAAGCTATCATTGAAGGACTGACTGGTGAATGGCAATAGACAAAGTTTCTTGAACGGCGGTAGACTTAGGAGTTCAGTAGAAAGCTGAATTTTTTATGTCATCCAGCATAGCAGCAGCGGACTTGAACTTGACTTCTCTGGATAGGGCAGTGGTTACTATACCGTTCTTTGTGTCCCTTTAATTCTCGTTGACAATAATTCTAATTGATAATTTGGCCAATCCAATGTAGTATCCCTTGGAGCTGCTCATGGCGCTGTTTGTCGCTCATTGTACATTTTAAGAGGACTACGTGCATAAGATTTAGAGGTAGTCTCATATTTTTATGCAAGCTGATGATGTTGAATAATAGAAGGCCGACTAATCAGCAATGCAGGACTAATCGTCGCAGTTGAGATCGAGCTCAGGTATTGGCGATATGGCGATATACAGTATTTGTCACACGAAGCTAGTTTTGCTCCTTTCCTAAGATCAAGGGCGCTAATTTGCGACGTATAACTCCTTCCAGAGTTCAATTCTAATGAAGGACGATAACGCCCCACCCATCTCAGAAAAGGAAAAGAGGAACAGGAAAGGCGGCACCGAATTATCATCTGAAAGAAACATGTCTTTTGAATCAAAAGAATGCAGGATAATATAAAGGGCAGCAATTTTCAAACCTTCTTGGCAAATGAAATTTGATAAAAAAGAGAATTATGATAATTAAGAACGTCATAAAAACGCAGTCACAAGGAGAGAAACGATTGAAAATATCAAAGTGTACTAACCGCAAAATTATGCATTTTTGAAAAATCAGAAGTACATGTAAAATATTTAGCATCAATGTATTCCATACGACGCCGAAAAAAATTTCTAAATACGAATTTGAAAAACGGAGATACCGCGAAAAATATTAAATTCATCTCTGAGTTCTAGCTAGAAAATGTGTATTATTTGAAGTAGAAATTGTGCACAAAAATTGTCTTCGTGGGGAACGATATATGAAGAAATATATATGTTTAGAAGCAATAAAATCGATCGAAATATATTTCGAACTAAATAGCATCATCATGTTCGTGCACTAGCAGAAAGATTGCGCGCCTCAAAAAGACCGAAAAGTACAAGGGGCGTTGAAAGTATTTTTGACGTACAGCTGGCAAACAAAACCTCCATTATCAATGAAAAGTTTCAAACGTATACGTGAATACTGGAATGTTTGGAAGGATTCCTTTTGAAGTATACTCCGCAAATGTAACGTACTGAAGAATCCACTTCTAAACATATTGACTGGTTTTACCGGGATAAATGGTACTCAATTGAAAGGTTCTTATTGAGAGCCTAACAACCGTAATCCTACCAGAGAGGTGCATTTTTGCAGCCCAACAAGGATCAGACTGGCGGCCAGCTGGCTGCTATTACTTTCGAAGGAACCTCATCGGACTAGTGCGGTCCGAAGCCCATCATGTGACATGTATTGGGTGAAGGGCCGAGAAAATAGGGACGACTGGGAGATTTGTACCCGCTGAACAAATTTCGTTTTTCGATTGGACCAAAGCTGTCCTTTATTTCTGTAAATGAGCGCATTTCATAAGATTTTGCCCCCTTGAAACAGGATTCCCAGCAAGCTACATTAAAGTTTTTGGAAAGAACCAAAAATATCATGGTGCAAAATTTGGTGGTTATTCAAGATGAGGCTGCTGTTAAACATCTTGCTGCTACATATAAGCTGTACCTTGCAGCTTTTGTGAATAGGAGAAACATGTTGTGAAGAAGGAGAAACTTTGACACGCCTGCTGTTCGACGCTGCTCTATTAGCTCCTCGTCCATGTTGGACAAAACAGTGTTGATATAGTATTTGCCTTTTAACGGAAGTTTGTTCAATTAAAGAGTACGTTGCTACTACTCCTTCCGCATTGACAATTTTTTTGAACATCTTCCTTGAGCGAAAATCTTGTCGGAGGATTTGGAGTCCTAGTCCAATTTTCTGTACGTTGTCACTCTTAACCCTTTAACGACCATGACCCAAAAATCTTGTATCACTCTAAATAGCATAATGCCCGAAACTGTCTCTTGGTTCACTTCTTTGTTTAATAGCAACAATAGTGATTGAGGGTGACTCCTGCTGATCCGTCATAGGCTGTGAAAATTTGAAGAACAGGTAAGGGAAGGAAATCTGACTCACTCTAGGCAGGCATTTCGGGAGGCTAAGGTCGTCTGTATCTACGGGCGTTTTGGGCGTTATGGTCGTTAAAGGGTTAATGGAGTACGTACATCATTAAAACCACGTCTCATCACCCGTGACAACGTCTGGTAATCGTTTGGGGCCATGGGTTCAAACCTTGTCAACATCTCCTAGCAGTAGTCGATCCTGGCTATAACGAAGTAAATTTCTCCGTCATTTCTGTCCACGCCAGGATTCGAACCCGGATCCCCTCATTCCGGAATAAGTCACTCTACCAATTGAGCTACGCGGACGTTTGTTCTGACTACTATCTGCCTTTATGTCGTGTGCGTCCTGCTGGCAGGTACGTCACATGGCCTTTTTTTACTGTTCTGTCAGTTTGTGGAGTACATTTTGATATATATCTTGTGATACTCTAAATATTGACGACTAATTATTTCCGGACTGACAATCAATACCGACACCAAAACGTTGATGTGCGGATTTTCCTCACTTTGTTCACGATGAGCAGCCATGACTCTTTCGTTCTCTGCCTCCTTGAGTTTTCCTGAACGAGACAGCTCAAATAAGCTTTACATCTTTCATTGAACTTCTAACTTTTAATAGTACCATGTGAATAGGTACAATCGTACCAAGTATTGGCATGATTCCCGAATACTTATGATACCTCGGTATAATGTCTCTTTTACTTCGCCACCAAATTCCATCCTTGTAAAGATGTAAAACATTTCCCCCGTCTTTTGTAAGCTCCACAGGAAAATCTTTCAGAATTCGCGAATCGAATTTCAAGCGCTCCAAGCGAAGAGAGAAGTGGTGATACGCTTTTGTTTTTAACAGGTGATGTAAAGTTTAGACAGGTTTCCTAACAAGTCTTAAATCATTTCGTAGGAACAAGTACAAATCTACAAATAGCTTCCAGAAACTTCTCGAACGCCCTAGGTCATCATAGGTGGGGAACCTTTTCATGTTGGTAGGCCGCATTAAGTTAGCTGTAATTTAACAAGGCCGCATTCAAGAAACGTCAATTAGATATTATAACGAAGTAAATTTCTCCGTCATTTTTGTTCCACGCCGGGGTTCGAACCCGAGTACACTTATTCCGGAACAAGTCGCTCTACCAACTGAGCTACGCAGATGTTCGTTCTTCCTATGTTCGTTCTTCTTATCTGCCTTTATATCGTGTTCGTCCTACGGGGCAAATACGTCACAATATGCTTCAAAATGTACATTATTTTGTAAAAATCTTACTGTGTACTAACTTCAAAAAATGAAAAACAAATGTTAATTCAAAAGTTAACTAACCTTTTAATGACTTTGTTGTAAATGCTTTTTGTTGGAAAGCATTTGAATTTTCGGTTGCAACATGGAGGACCGCACTTTTAGCTGATCCTCAACATGGCTGAATCTTTACATGATACTCTAGATGTCATTTATGGCATTGGTTTGAGTTAGGTAGGAGAATGTAGATTCTCAGCAATAAGTGGTTGAAAAGCAAAAAAAAAAAAAGCATTTTTGTGCATACTGCCAAAGGTGTCGGTATTCCATTGCACTTTTCCATATTTCAACTGGACCTTTCTTAGCGTCAAATAAGGACATTAAAATGTCATCTTCTGAGAGGTCAATCAATTCCATCTGTAGTTAGTTTTTTGTGGCCGTCAGTCGGGGAGTATTATTTCGTTGAATTTTCTTTTACACTTCAGTATTTCAAATACGTACGGTCATTTTAAAATAAAAATAAAAATAATAAAAGCCGAACAAAAACATATTAATGAAAAAAAAAAAAAAAAAAGGTTTATTCTGGAAAATTTGAATTTACTCAAAAGACCGCAGGTTCTTCACCCCGGCCTTAGCTAAATATCTCCGTAAACGCATTTCAGTTGCTCAGTATAAAAAGGCTATTTTAAGATAGGACTAAATTGCGCTGCGATGTGGCACCTGCAGACTGACTTTAGGATATAGTGAAATTAAAATCACGTACTTTATTTCTAAAAGACCTAGAAAAATGCTACAGTAAAAGAAAGTTCAAGGCATAGCAGCCCATCGGTAGTTGAAGACTAATTGTAAAACAAGTTAGCAAAATCATGCAATGCATTGATTATGATACGCTTTCCAACATACCAGAAATCAATACTAGTTATGAGGTTAATGGCTGTGGAATAAATCTCGCTCCTGTGCCCTGACCTTTGACCGCATTTCGATTATATTAAGCAGAATTGGCTCAGTATACCTCCGGAACAACATACTAAAGTTTTCTCGCAATCGAATAGATTTCACTGGACAACAATTTTTGATGAAGTTCATGCTTCTGAGATAAAAATAGCCATTTCTTAATGAATTCAATGTGCTGAAACAGAATATGACCATAAGAAAGTTGAATTGGCTACGGTTTGTTTGTAATATGCAGGTACACTGGTTGACCATTGATCAGGAACACGTGCATGCTATTTCAATGGGAGAGAAGCATATAATTTGCCGGCAACTCTCGATGCGCTTCCCTTATAAATATTTGTTTATGCTGCTAATTAAAGAGCTTCAAACACTTAACAAAATCAAAATTCATAATCAAAATATGTGTTTCTAACAAATTGTCCATGTGTATATGAGGAAATTTATTATTCTAAATCAGTTTTTAGGACATTTTGATTTCAGTCTGGCAACCTTTATACCAAATACCTTCCATTGAAATAGCATGCAGGTGTTCCTTAGCAATTGCAACCAGTGTTTATGTACGTCTTCATATATATCATCATCATCATTGTCAACCATTATCAATCCACTGCTGGACGAAGGTCTCCCCAAGTTTCCTCCACAACGGTCTGTCTTGTGCCAGTCTCCTCCATGTCACCCCTGCATATGCAATATATATATATATACTTAAGAGCAAAACTGAAGACTAAGGAAAAAATTTTAGAATTTAACACGAAGGGTGCAAAATAACCTGAAAATCAAAACGCGCAACGCAGCAGTTTTGAAAATTCAGAATTCACATTCTATAAAGAAGATACCTAAGCAAAAAAATACATATATAATTTTGACTCACACCTAATACAACATAGAAAAGGTTATGTATCTACCTGTGTGAGTAAAAGGAGAAAAGATAAAAAAATAAAATAAAACAACTGAATGTAGAAGGTGTCGAGAATACTGAGCCTTGGCTTTATCAAGGACCAAAGCAAAAACTCTGCATTTTCTCACTTCCACAAAGACCTAGTTGGAAATGGGTTTCTGCAAGGCCATAGATGCAAGTAACATTCCCGCCTAAAATAGTTTAAAAAATATATATATAAGTCATGTCCTCCGTAGAGTAGCATGACCTAGCACTAGTTAACAATTTCGCTTGCATCCATTAACCTTCATGGCCCGACCCATGCTCTTCATCTGTTACTATTAAACAGAGAGAAGAAGATTAAAGAGAACTCAAGCTGTGAGAGTGACATAATAAATAGAAATGATTTTCAGCTATAACGAAATTCCAAGTTCGTTTGAGAGAGAATTTAAACCTGAAAAACAATGCAAAAGAAATCCAAATTTTACATTGCAATTAAAAAAGGAAATGTTAATTTATAACGAACAGATTTTTGAAAGAAAACTTGAGTCTAAAACCCTCTACTCTACAACTTATGACAGCACGAAAACGAGAATAAGTTAAAGATAATAATTAACTAAAGAAAACTTTGTGAAAGTTATATACCTTAAACAGTTAGTTGCAATATGTACAAAGTATTTCAGCAGTGCTTTAAGTGCATAATTAATTAGTTATTAAGAACTTAACTGCTTTGAAAAAACAGCGCATAGACAGCGCATAGAAAAGGAACAAGCTTAGCCTTCTTCTGTTCCTAGGTACCCCAAAAGACGCTCAAAGTTACAAAGAAAAGTAAGAGTTAAAACCCGCATAAATGTTAACAGACAAACCAATGCTTAAAAGCTGAAAAGCTAAAAAACGACAGAGAAAAGGTACATAAAGTACAAACATTGAACTTATAAAACCTAGAACCCGAAAACAAGGAAGAGAGCTTACCTCTTGTGTGACAAAAACTTTTCTCCACACAAGAGGAGAACATGGCTGACCCCTTCCGCCACTCCCTAGACGCTGGGGGGGCAGTGAGGGTGGGGCTGATGGCCTCCTCATACAGCAAGAAACCAACGCGCGGAGATTTTAACCAGAGAAAAAAATATATAAACTTAAGACTGTGGATCTGTATGATCAGAATGAGCAGAATTAACTCTCCAGAATACATGAGAAATATTATAAAATACACGAGCAGTTTATTTAATAATCTTTGCATGTATTAAATCACCTTAGTGAGCTTCTATAGATTAATCAGAATCTTATTAATTTTAATGTTGGTTTTACTATTTTTAGTATAGCTATCCTAGTGATGAATAACTAGTTTTCTTTTTTATTTGTTTTTATTTTCTTTTATAAACAGATTTTTAAGCTTTTTTTGTGTGATTTTGTTTATATTATTTAATTTTTTGTTTTAATAGGACCGTCATATCCATAGCACTAAGGTTCCTTTAGGTAGTTAATAGGCATCCTCTAGCCAACTTCCTTACGGCTTTGATTGGTCAGAATCATATTATTAACTGTGTAGAAAATTAAAGCAGATCTGCCAACCTTACTCTATTATTCAGAATAATTTTTCTTAAAGTTCTCTTGATGAAAGAAGAAGGAATTTCGTTCTCTAGAAAACTTTCTAATAGTATATTAATGTGGTAATTGAAATCCAAATTGTTGCTGCAAATTCTTGAAATTCTTAGGACCTGAGAAATTAGTACATTCTCAATTACTTTGGTTGAAATGTTATTATTCCAGTGTAGATATTTAATTACTTTGAAAGGAAAATTAACTCTTTTATCAAAGAGGCTAATAGATGGGTTACCTCTGTTGAGCTTAATGCTTAAGTCTAGGAACTCAAGTTCCTGATTACTGTGGTTGGTTTTACATAAGTTAAGAGAGCTAGGATAGATATTATCAAAATCACTCTCTATAACTTCTGAATTATTGATACACAGCAGATCATCAATATATCTAAAAGTGTAAAGGTAGTTATCTGAGCAGGTGGGGTGATTTTTAATGAATTTATATTCCTTAAAGAACAGGAATAGATTAGCGATATTTGTGTACGTTGATGTTCCCATTGGAATACCGTTCACTTGCTTATAGAGAGTATTATTATATAAGATATGGTTATTTTTTATGCAGCAATTGAGATAAGAGTTCCAAGTTCCTACATCAACAAATTGGTTAAGTTTAAATTCTGCATACAGCTCTTTAAAGGTAGTGATTATATCTTGCTTTTGAAGATGTCTTAAAGAAGGTTTTGAAACACATTAGAAACTGTTCTAACTTGATGTACAGAGATTTTTGGATAATTAATAATAATGCAGAAGTAATTTCTACTATACTCAAAGTTTGTCCCCTAGATATTAATAGTTATGATTTTGAAAACCTATATACTAATCTGCCTCTATCAGATATAATCACTACCTTTAAAGAGCTGTATGCAGAATTTAAACTTAACCAATTTGTTGATGTAGGAACTTGGAACTCTTATCTCAATTGCTGCATAAAAAATAACCATATCTTATATAATAATACTCTCTATAAGCAAGTGAACGGTATTCAATGGGAACATCAACGTACACAAATATCGCTAATCATTTCTGTTCTTAACAAGGAATATAAATTCATTAAAAATCACCCCACCTGCTCAGATAACTACCTTTACACTTTTAGATATATTGATGATCTGCTGTGTATCAATAATTCAGAAGTTATAGAGAGTGATTTTGATAATATCTATCTAGCTCTCTTAACTTATGTAAAACCAACCATGTAATCAGGAACTTGAGTTCTAGACAAGCATTAAGCTCAGAGGTAACCCATCTATTAGCATCTTTGATAAAAGAGTTAATTTTCCTTTCAAAGTAATTAAATATCTACACTGGAATAATAACATTTCAACCAAAGTAATTGAGAATGTACTAATTTCTCAGGTCCTAAGAATTTCAAGAATTTGCTAACAATTTGGATTTCAATTACCACATTAATATACTATTAGAAAGTTTTCTAGAAGAACGAAATTCCTTCTTCTTTCATCAAGAGAACTTTAAGAAAAATTATTCTGAATAATAGAGTAAGGTTGGCAGATCTGCTTTAATTTTCTACACAGTTAATAATATGATTCTGACCAATCAAAGCCGTAAAAGTTGGCTAGAGGATGCCTATTAACTACCTAAAGGAACCTTAGTGCTATGGATATGACGGTCTATTAAAAACAAAAAATTAAATAATATAAACAAAATCACACAAAAAAAGTTTAAAAATCTGTTTATAAAAGAAAATAAAAACAAATAAAAAAGAAACTAGTTATTCATCACTAGGATAGCTATACTAAAAATAGTAAAACCAACATTAAAATTAATAAGATTCTGATTAATCTATAGAAACTCACTAAAATGATTTAATACATGCAAAGATTATTAAATAAACTGCTCGTGTATTTTATAATATTTCTCATGTATTCTGGAGAGTTAATTCTGCTCATTCTGATCATACAGATCCACAGTCTTAAGTTTATATATTTTTTCTCTGGTTAAAATCTCCGCGCGTTGGTTTCTTGCTGTATGGGCCATCAGCCCTCCTGCTGCCACCCAGCGTCTAAGGAGTGGCGAAGCCATGTTCTCTGTGTGGAGAAAAGTTTTTGTCACACAAGAGGTAAGCTCTCTCCTTGTTTTCGGGATTCTAGGTTTTATAAGTTCAATGTTTGTACTTTATGTACCTTTTCGTCGTTTTTTTAACTTTTCAGCTTTTAAGCATTGGTTTGTCTGTTAACATTTATGCGGGTTTTAACTCTTACTTTTCTTTGTAACTTGAGCGTCTTTGACCTAGGAACAGAAGAAGGCTAAGCTTGTTCCTTTTCTATGCGCTGTCTTTGCGCTGTTTTTTCAAAGCAGTTAAGTTCTTAATAACTAATTAATTATGCACTTAAAGCACTGCTGAAATACTTTGTACATATTGCAACTAACTGTTTAAGGTATATAACTTTCAAAAGTTTTCTTTAGTTAATTATTATCTTTAACTTATTCTCGTTTCATATGTCATAAGTTGTAGCAAATAGGGGGTTTTAGACTCAAGTTTTCTTTCAAAAATCTGTTCGTTATAAATTAACATTTCCTTTTTAATTGCAATGTAAAATTTAGTTTTCTTTTGCATTGTTTTTCAGGTTTAAATTCTCTCTCAAACGAACTTGGAATTTCGTTATAGCTGAAAATCATTTCTATTTATTATGTCACTCTCACAGCTTGAGTTCTCTTTTAATCTTCTTCTCTCTGTTTAATAGTAACAGATGAAGAGCATGGGTCAGGTATGAATTTTAATGGATGCAAGCGAAATTGTAGATAACTAGTGCTAGGTCTGCATGCCACTCTACGGAGGACATGACTTATATATATATTTTTTAAACTATTTTAGGCGGGAATGTTACTTGCATCTATGGCCTTGCAGAAACCCATTTCCAACTAGGTCTTTGTGGAAGTGAGAAAATGCAGAGTTTTTGCTGGTCCTTGATAAAGCCAAGGCTCAGTATTCTCGACACCTTCTACATTCAGTTGTTTTATTTTATTTTTATCTTTTTCTCCTTTTACTCACACAGGTAGATACATAACCTTTTCTATGTTGTATTAGGTGTGAGTCAAAATTATATATGTATTTTTTTGCTTAGGTATCTTCTTTATAGAATATATATATATATATATATATATATATATATATATATATGGATTTTTATCCATATATATATATATATATAAGTGTAATTTTTTATAGTACAATTAAAAATAGGTAGTGTAATTATTTTTTTTTTTTTTTTTACATTTGTATTAAATGTAGTTTTGAGAAATGTACATGAGTTTTTCATGCATAGATAGAAATCAGTTACCAGTTCATGACGTTTTACTTATCTTTGTCTTACGGTTGTATTCCACTAGAGGGGCATCTCTGAAGAGTGTCCAAACGTAATCTGCGAACATCAAAGCGGACCACTTTCCCTGGTATCGTTGCTCCATTACGGCCATATCTTGATGAAACCGTTCACCATGCTCATCACTAAATCTGCCTCAGTTATCCGGGAAGAAATCCAGGTGAGAATCCAAGAAGTGGAGTTTTAAAGACATATTACAGCCAAAATTTTGACACAGAGCAAGCAGGCCGGTAATGAGATCTTCGTAATTTTCAGCCCTGAAATTCCCCAGGAAGTTTGTCGATACTTGACAAAAGGCATTCCACACTTCTCTTTCATCACACTGAAGCATGTCCTCAAACTGCGAATCTTGAAAGAACTGTCTGATCTGCTGACCCACAAAATTCCCTCTTTTATTTTGGCTTCGCTCAGTCGAGGAAATTTGTCATGAAAGTACTTGAACGTTGGTTTCGAAGCATTTGTACGTAAGTTATGACGCATAAAGGGGATGGAATGGATCTCGCTCCTATGTCCCGACCTTTGATTCCATTTCGCCGATTTTTAATAGAGTTCGTTCACCAGGTTGTGCTCTACCGCATACTAAACTTTTATCGAAATCGAACCATTTTTACGCGAGTTATCGTGCAAACAGACATACAAAACTGGAGCATATGTACGCTTCTTCAACCTACGGTTGGAAAGCGTTAATGAGCCTCCATAGCTACTCTGCCTCTCATCTGTCTTATCAACATATCACCTATAAAATATCATAATTCCAATACAGTTAGTTGATTCCAAAGCAGTTGATCGAAACAATATGTCGCTATGAGATCCTAAACTGGAACATGTGTTGATATGATAACCACATATCATAAAAATCTAAGAAGAAACCGCTCTGGCGACGCTGACATCCGGGTATTTTGTTAAAAGGGAGCGTGAAACTTTAGGTATCAGTTCGATACCCTTATTGATTAGTTTTGGAAGAAATTTTTGCTGGATCAATTTGTGCATGATTTTCCAGTAGGTGGATTCTCAAAGAAATATTTTAATTTTCAACAAATCTGAGCATCAGTAACACCTAAAAAGGAGGATATTCATATTACGGATTGGAAACCCAGATGTCGAGCCCTAAAACATATTCAGCACATCTCGGATGATCGAGAGCACTACACAGAAGTCTTTGGCTTTCTTTTAAACAAGTAACTTCCCTTACCTTCCAGCCTCCTTCAAGCCTAAGTAAAATGTTACGTTACTTGCCGTGCAAAGAATACAGATTATCTAAAATCTTTCCGCATTAGCTTTAATTGCTTAAGTGTTGAACATATGTATACATAATTACATACGAGTAGTAAGAAGAGGTTATAGATTTTTTCGGGTTTCCCAAATTTCAGGTTCACATTTCGAACTCCTTCATGTCGTTTAACGAACTCTCCGGAACTTTTGAAAACCATTATGATGCCGGAAGGCAGTTAACAGATAGCATGTGTACATATCTGTATCCACATATTACTCGTGTACAATGAACAGCCAAAGAATTATGATCAGCGTGTCTTTATGCAAATCGAAGCAACTGAGGTAAATGACGGCAAGTGTGATGGGCATGAAACCGTATAAAGAACACCTAATACTGAGCTCCGTTTTAAGTGTTATTCCTGTTCTTCGGGTGGAAAAAGCAGCGGACCTAACGAGTTTAAAAATGGGCCAAATTTTAATGGTCAGACGCCTGGGGTAGAGCTTTTCGTAGACGGCAGGGCTTCGGGGGTGCTCACGGTCAACAGTGGTTAGTACCTCCAAAAATTGGTCTGAGTAGGGAAAACCAGCCAACCGCGCCGGCAAGGTGTGGGCCAATCACATTTCATCGACGATACCGAAGAGGTGAGCAAAGGCTATCCCGTATAGTACTATCCAACAGAAGGGATACCCTGCCTGATCTGGCAGGTAATTTGAATTCTGATGACGGGAGTAATACAGTATATCAAACTCTGTTGTTGAATGGGATTACGTAGCCTTTGGCCGCTCCGCATGCCCGTGCTAAACTCGGCTGACCTTCGAAAGCCCGTACTAAACTTTGTTAACATTCGAATGCTAGTGCTAAACTCGGTTAACCGTCGAAATCCCGTGATAAAGTCGGTTAGCCGTCGAATGCTCGTGCCAAACTCGGTTAACCGTTGAATACCCGTTCTAAAATTAATAGTCGAAATCCCGTGTTAAACTCGGTTAACCGTCGAATGGCATTGCTAAACTCGGTTAACCTTCGAAAGTCCGTGCTAAACTCCGTTAACCGTCGAAAGTCCGTGCTAAACTAGGTTAACCGTCGAAAGCCCGTGCTAAAGTCGGTTTGCTGTCGAATGCTCGTGCTAAACTCGATTAACCATTGAATACCCGTGCTAAACTAGATTAACAGTCGAAAGCCCGTGCTAAACTCCGTTAACCGTCGAATGCCCGTGCTAAAATCGGTTAACCGTCGAATGCCCATGCTAACTCGGTTAACTGGCGAAAGCGCCTGCAATGGAAACCCCCAGCATCAAAACTGGAACTTGAATGATTGTAGAAATGTCGTTTGAACCGATTTCCTGTTGAACTGTGGGGTCTGCAGGGTAAATGTCTGTCGTTTACCTGGGGAAGTGTTGGCTCCGGAAGGCACCGCGGGACGAGAACAAGCCGGTGGAGGAAGTGTAATGCTTTGAGAGATGTTCTGCTGGTAAACCCTGGATCCAGTCATTCATGCGCAGGAAACATGTTGTCTTCCACCTACCTGTACATCATTGCAGACCAGGTACGTCCTTTCATGACAACAACTTTCTTCTCTAGTAGTACCTTCTTTCAGTAGAATGATGCGCCATGGGACACTGCCCAGATTGTTCGATAATGGTTTACGGAACAGGAGGAAAGCTCTCAGGTATTGCCCTGACCTCCAAATTCCCTACATTTCAATCCAATTGAACATCTGTGGTTTGTGACGGAACAACAAATATGATCTGTGGCGACTCAAACACGAAACTTACAAGTTTTAAAAGATCTGGTTAAGAGCTGTTTTGGGAGGCACATGGAGAACAAACATCGTATTACGCAGGTGGCCATAATATTTTGGCTATTCTGTGTGTGTGTGTGTGTGTGTGTGTGTGTGTGTGTGTGGACGCGCTGGGAACGAACTGAACGTCGGTGGTGTGTTTATTCTCTGGTTTTCTAAGAATTTGAAAGGTAATGAGAAAGTTTTAACACTGATATAATGAAATACAATTATTCCCCCCCCCCTTTTTTTTTTTTTTGGTTTTTCCTCCACAGAAGCGGCTTTCTAAATTCTGCGAACCGTTCTTCCAAATTCTGAGTAGCTATCTAAACTTCATGAGATATTTGTATTCGTATTAAAATAAGAATCATGTTTGATTAACATTATACGATATATTGTAAGCGAAAGCAGCAGCATCTTGCGAAACTAATATTTCCTTTGCATCTAAAAGGAGTGGAATAAAATAACTGTTGGTAGCTTACCAATCCTTAAGCATTACAAGATTGCATCTTTCGTTTAGACGGATGACTTTTCTGGAAGATCAAAAAGTAATAAGAATACATTCTCCCTTCTCTTTTGCGTTTCTTTTTCCTCCTCCTTTGCGACGTTATTTCACGGTAACAATCATTTTAGAAGCGCAGCAAAGACAAGATTTTTTTTTTTTGCCGATGTTCTGAAAGGTTTCGCCGCGTACGAGCATGGAATGACTTTCAAAACCATTTTGTGTCTGTTAAATAGAATTTCATTTCCATTGTATTGAATAAAGTACATATTATAAAAACGGAGAAGTGACGAGCACTTTGTGTATGACTACAGAAAAATGCCGAACTGTCAGAGGTAGAAGTTGCTATGTAGTAATGTATTTCATACACAAAATCTAAACAGCTAGAAGTTGCAAGGTTGTAATCAACAACGTATATTAGGAAAATACTTATAAATAAAGTCTTAACTGTTTAACAGTATTTTTCTATATTTAATAAAGAGGAAATCTAAAGTCTAGATCAGTTTAATCGTACATAACTAGAACAGCCGTAACAAACAAGCAGCATTTATTAGTTTATCGATTTCGTTAGGTAGGAAGTTTTGTTTGGTTTCTTCGTTAAAGGTAATCCAAAAAACTCCGTCATGAAAAATGAAGTTGATACTATAGCGTTAACTAATACACTATTAATTACTGAAATTGTAACCCCAAAAAAGACGACTTGGATCTAACGGACACTTTTATGAGGGTAGGGAACGTTACCGGGTAGAAATTATTACGGTCTCAATCAGTGGCGCACCCAGGAATTCTTGTTGGAAGGGGCTGTATATATAGTATACGTACACAATGTGTGCACATATATATATAGTGTACGCCTATAGTTTATATACGGTTGTGACGTACGTCGCTCTTAATCTCTTGGGGGCTTTGGGAAGAAGACCATGTAATAGAAGACACTATGTCAGAATTTTTTAACATGTAAAATAATATTTTTGAATGTTACATTTGTGACGTACGTCGCTCTTAATGTCTTTAGGCATTTGGGAAGAAAACATCATGTAATAGCAGACACTATGCCAGAGTGTATGTCATTTTTTAACATGTAAAATAATATTTTTGAATGTTTAATTTGTGACGTACTTCGTTCTTAATCTCCTTGGAGGGGGCTTAAGCCCCCAAAACCCCCTCCATTGGTGCGCCAATGGTCTCAATGCTAATGTAAATTTTGTGTGCGGGCCACGCCTTTTCCAGCTCATCTGGTGTAGGTACAAAAACGGACTACAGGAAACCGCTTTGCCTACTCTCATCGCGTGAATGCGGGCAGTGTAGCATTGCTAGCGAGAGGCAGTGCAACGACTCAGCGGAAAAAATCTGCCTGCACATTTAACATACGTTGAGCGATGCAGAATTGTAAGACTAAAGGGAACTTGGATTGCCTTTTTGTGTGGTCGCCATTCGTGTCAAAAGAAATGCAAGCACAGACGTGCGAGTATATTGGAAGTGGGAAGAGGATGGTAAGATGCATCCTCACGACGAGCCTGGCGTGTAGCATCACAACAATAAACGGAAATACCGATACTTGAAACGTACCGAGTTGGTGGACCGCAAAGCCACCTCCCTAATGCCCTGGTGTGCAAAAATTAAGAACGAAGAGGAGAAATTAGCATAACACTGGAGCGAGCAGGCAGAACGGACCGAAAGACCACTCAGGAGATAGACTAGGGTCCGGTACGGTAGGGCATGCGCATATATGCAGCATGACATAGGGGGGGGATATCGGAAGGGTATAAAGCACACGGGCGGTGTACGCTCAGCAATTCGGTGAAAGCTATTGCACGGTGTACATCGGTTTGAACGACGTCGAATTGCTGCCACCCTGTGATATGGCCAACAGACAGCCCAGTAAACGACATCTAGATGACTTTACCCGATTGGGAAGTTGGAAGAAGGTCGAAGTGTGACTAGTGTGGCCGAGGAGTTGGGGATCGCTCACAGCATGGTTTCACGAGCTTGGAGAGCATTTCAAATGACAAGAACAGCTATCCTAGAGTTTAGCAGGGGTCGTTCACAAGCAAACACGTATGCGGACGACCAGTATATTGTCCTACAGGCGAGAAGATACAGACGGCAGACAGCGGGAGAAATCGCAAAGCACATGCAACAGACAACTGGACGTCCGTTATCGCGTTTTACCGTGGCCAGGAGGCTGCACAAAAGGTGGTCTATTTGCACGACGACTAGTACGGTGTGTGCCAATAACGCTTGCTCATTGGAGACGGCGGTTTCTGTGGTACCTGGAACACAAGAACTGGACACATCAGCAATGGGTCGAGTCCTCTTTACGGATGAGATTCGTTTTAGTCTGACGAGCGATTCTGGACGTAAATACATCTGGAGAGAGCAGGGAACACGCAATCACACCTCCAACATCATCGAAAGGGACCGGTTTGGAGGTGGCGGAGTTCTCGTTTGGGGCGGCATTATGCTTGGTAGCCGCACTGACTTGCACATCTTCCAAGGAGTTTTTTTTTTTTTTTTTTTTTTTTTAGGTTGAACGACCACCGTGAGCAACTCAATGGGCTATAAGCAGTCGCCCGTCTATAATTTAGGGTCACTGCTTCCAGGGAAGGAGAGATCCAGTGCCGTAAGACAAACGCAGCATCCATGCCTGACCGGGATTCGAACTCGGACCCCTTACGGACGAATGCTCAGAGGCCAGCGCCTTAGACCACTGCGCCACCGGGGCGGCCCAAGGAGGTTCAGTCACTGGCGTCCGCTATTGTACCGAGTTTCTCCTGCCTCACGTGCGTCTGTTTAGAGGTGCTGTGGGTTCTGAGTTCCTCTTCATGGACGACCATGCTGCACCTCATCGTACAGTAGATGTCGCAGAGCTGTTGGAGAGTGAAGATATTCAACGCATGGATTGGCCCGCAATGTCCCCGGACCTAAGTCCAATCGATCACGTCTGGGACTTTCTCCGGAAACGCTTGGCAGCACGTCACCAGCCGCCGGCAACGATTCCGCAGCTGCGATTGGCGCTACAAGAGGAATGGGCCGTGATGCCTCAACAGCTCCTTGACAACTTCGTCCTCAGCATGGACAGACGTTATAAATCCTGAAACGCAGTCAGGGGTGATCATATTCACTACTAGAAACTGGATTTTTCTTGGCTGCAGTCTGTCACATGGACGTTTTTGTCTTCTGTCTAGTTGTGCTCGAAGCTACCTTTTCAATAAAGTGCCTTTGTATCCTTTGGATTCTTTGTTTGGACGGTTTTGCTCATTTGTCCCATATTCTTACAACTTGGGGATGTTATGGTATGATTTGAGTCGATGTGGAGCACTTCTGCATGACTTTACATTCGAAAAACCGCCTCGTCCTAAATTTTTGCCCGCCAGTGTATAAGCGGTATGTCACATGTCAGTAGATATCCGTAAGCTCTGTTCGATGCCGCCTACTGTAAAGAGAACTCCCCACTCGCTATTTTTGCTAAGACTTCCACTGAACATATACCACCAACGTCCAAGACCGCAATGGTGAAAAAATCGAAGAACTGGCGTTACAGATTACATCGTACAGTGTTTACAAACAAGTCGCACTGTAACCTGATGCACCATGATGGATAGACCTTTGTGTGGAGATGCTTAGGTGAACGCTACTGGAAGCGAACATTTCGGAACGTCACGACACGCAGCATAATGGGCTAGACTGCTTTTGTGTTTCGTTCACATAATATCCGCCTCATTCGCATTCCCGGAATACAGCAGGAAGTACATTGAGGACTTTCAGAAGCTGAAGCCCTGTCATATCTGCAGATTGTTCGCGGCTTTATCTTTCAACAAGGCAAAGCAGGGTCACACGTGGCACGGAGTGTGCTAGATCATCTGGATGCCTTACATGTGGCATTTCTTCTTTGGCCAGCACGATTACCAGATTGATCGCCCATTGAACATGTCTTTGATATGGTCACTTGGCAACTGTCCCAAAATGACACGCAGGCATGCACTGAGCATTACTTTGGTTTCGAACAGGGGCAACAGCGCGGCAGAACATTCCACAAACTGACATTCAGGACCATTCCAGTTTGACATCACGCCACGTGCAGGATGTTAAAGAACAATATTTAGCGTTCAGTGTGCGGCGGGCACACTGAACGCTAAATATTGTGCTTTTCTCTGCACGTACAGCACTATGCTTCGAATTCTCATGTCTTGTATCATAAATAATCCTCCACATAAGTACCACTTTGTTATGTCGTGTCAATCTTTCTATTTTTGTAATTTTTATAAACAGCGGTGTATGCGTTAAGACAGAATTTGAATGAAATATCATAGAGAACCAAACAAAATTCAGTTACGTATAGAAGATATCCTGACAAACTTTCGAAGCTCTGCTCCTTCCCTAGATGTATAATTGCATCAGATATCACAAGGTTTTGAACCGGAAAAACAAAAAAACATCGGGAGACCACACGGCCGGGATACTTACTTCCCGCTGCTTGCGATATAGGCTCAAGATAAATGTGAGGCGTACATACTCAGAATTTTTTCTGTCCAATTTCGTATTTTTTTCTTCTCCGCAATCAGTGACCGTAATAAGCCCTTTTCGGCTTTGCGAAAAATCCAATTGAAGAAATTATTTATCGCAGTGTATGCCGCTTACTTCAATTAAGATGGGGAAATCATCGAGTTTATTTAACCGTTTTAGCGACAGACGTATCTGAAACAAATCATGCCCCAAATCGTATCTCTAAAATAAACGATCATATAGCAACCGTGTTTTGCGAAACGTGCGCAAAACAATCCCTTTATCTCAGTAGTACCGACCATAAGCCGGCCACTAGAGATAAAAGAGTTTGCTTCTAACCCTTTCTTCTCAGCTCCTTCACATAAGGCATGATCAAGAAGCTAGTTGCCTGACCAAGATACCATGCTACTGGGTAGAAACAAGTGAATTAAACTTCCTTTCTCTCCTTTTTTATTTCGTCGCTGTGGTTATAATAGCCTTTTCAGCAGATAATCAGTCAGAAAGGATTAGTGTCAGTCACCCCCTAAACGACCACGTTGAATGACAAAGCTAAGGGAAAAGAGACGCATTTGACGCTTAGGTTCATTCGTTCCAGTTGCTATTAGCCCACTTCCTAGATAGCGAATAGATCATTCAAGTTTATTTCAATACATTTTGATAACCACGAGTTAAATCGCCCAAACCGATTAAAGGGTTTGTAACGTATATTCTCTTTTAACTTTCCTTTTGAGTTTCTTTTCCGATGTAAATTTGAGTTCGGTCTCTTAGATTTGCAAGCCTTAACGTTATGTCTTTTCCTTCAAACGAGAATGATGTTGGCAACACACTGAGGTCGGAAAAAGTGACGCATGTGTGCCTGGATTAGAACGATAGATAAAAAGGCAATGCAGCGGTTGTTTAAGGGGATTGATGTTATTGATGATAAACGTGCTGTTATTCTGTGAGTAGATATTAAATCACTGATACTGTATTGAGTACGCCAATAAACTGGATGTGAGTGTGGAGTACAAACGATGCAAGCAAAATAAACCTATTTGTAAGTACTATAATTGACCTGTTGCTTGTAATGCGTATGGATACTTTCTGATATCACATTGACTTTAGCACACATGACGTAATTACTGACGTAAGGAATAAGTTACAGCGGAAAGACAAATTACGTTATGGATTAATGTAAAGTTTTGCTGCTAGGAAGTGTGTATGTGTAAACTATTTGCTTGATGCATTTGCTTCTAAAAGTTCCACTCCAAAAATTCGGTTTACATTGCATAGCTGCTGCTGAGGGGAATATTTTGCACGTATTTTCTATTACTTCATAATGCAAATTTCCGACGCTAGATGGAATCTGTCTGTGTTTCTTTCCATTTTTCGTTTTTTTTTTTTTTTTTGAGGTTTCGTGACCACTATGAGCAACTCGAAAGGCTATAAGCAGTCGCCTGCCGCTAATTTTGGGGCACTGATTCCAAGGAAGACTCCACCACTCAAACATAATATGCATGCGTCATCCGGAGCTCTAGCCCGGGCCCATCTCGGACAAATAGTCGGAAAGCAGTGCCTCAAAACATTCTTCAACTGGGTTGGCTATATTTTTGTTTGCAAAAGTATCTGCGTTTCTTAAATTCCGATTGAAAAATAATTTCTCGTTGGAATTACCTTCACTATGAAGAACATTTTGCTCCTAGTTTCTCAAGGGAGCTTAAGGCTTTATTATGTTTTATTCCACATCTGGTGATTTGAAAGATTCCTTTTTGCACCAGATACCTTCGGTTATGCGGAATATTTTGCATGCCAGTTTTTCTTTTCTTTTTTTATCGCATATACCTGCAGCTAAAGAACGTAAATATCTAATTCTACTTCAAATGTTTTACAAATTCTACATATCCGATTGAACACACTCTTGCAAGATTTTCTCCAATCTGACTGCTAGGTTTCATTTACTGTGAAAAATACTACCCACACAATGTGTTTAAAATACAGAGCACTTTCCCACTAGGTAACATAAATGCATTTTTCTTTTCTTTTTTTTGCTGATTTCCTTTCTCTCTCAAAGTCCATAGTTTCAAATTATCCAAAGTACATGCTCATTTCTCTTGGGAATACGGCGTCATCTTTTTTTCTTCTTATTTATTTATTTGTCAGCTCCATAGCAAATAGTAAGATGTATTACTGTCCACTGCTTTCTTCGGAAGGCCCAGTGATTTTCCCGGAAGACGGTGGGAGAGAGAAGAGGGAATGTTGAAAACGTATTTACATTTTTATGTAGATAATCCTTTGTTTAGCTTGCGGTGAGATCCGCCTTTTGTTTTAAAATTAAATTTCCAAAATTGAGAAGGGGTATAGGGAATATAAACCGAAGTGGTGCACATGCGTTTCAATTCCAAAATACTCGATGGTGAATTACACTGACCTCAAATATTATTAATGCTTAAAACATAAATTTTTGGCCCTGAAGCGGAAACGTGCTGAATCTAAAAACAGATATACTTTTCCGCTAGGTTTAACTTGGCATAAATTAAACTTTAACTTAACGTAGAGCTTTATGCCAAACCCAGATAATTTTTTAGTCGATTTAGCTGAAAGTCACCATTAATCATACATACTAGTGGCCAAAATTGGGGTAACCTTTGGGAAAATTTATACAGGGATGGACAAAAATATGAAAACACCTGGTAAAAGAATGAATTCCATACATGCAAGTAATATGGTGTAGGACCACTTTTTGCATTAAATACGGCCTGAATTATCCTGGGAATGGACAAATATAAGTCTTAAGTGGTGGATAATGGGATGTTATACCATTTTTCCTGCAACACGTGTTCAAGTTCCTGCTATGATGCTGGAGGCGGATAGTGCGCTCGAACCTTGTTTTTCAAAATGGCCCATAGGGGCTCTATTATATTGAGGTCTGGTGATTGAGAATGCCAAAGAAGATGGGAAGCCTCATCAGCATGCTCAGCAAACCATTATTGAACGATATCAGCTGTATGAATTGGGGCCATATCGTCTTGATAAGTGGCATCACTTGCAGGAAACACTGTTTGCACCATGGGATGCACTTGGTTGCTCAAAATGCTTAAATAGTCCTTGGCAGTGACACGACCTCGCAAGGTAATAATGGGGCCCAGAGAATACTATGATATGACTGCCCAAATAATGACAGACCCACCGCCATGCTTCACTGTCGGCAAAAGGCACGCCGGATTGTAAGTTTGGGCGAGTGTTCGCCCACAGGTTGGAAACAGTGTAAAGGTCCATTCATCCGACCAGATGACAGTCTTCCATTGCTCAGCAGTCCACGTTTTATGAGTGTTGCACCACTTTCTCTTGCGTGCTGCATTCATATTATTAACCAGCTGTTTAGCGATTGCAGCTAGACCATAAATTCTCCGCCTATGGAGTTCTCTTTGCACTGTTTTTGTACACACAGGGTTTGAAATCACGTTATTCAGCTCAGCAGACACTTTTGAACTGTTGTCTTCTTATTTGTGGTCACAATCTTCCGCATTGTCCTCTCTCTCTGTCATTCAACGCGCACTTTCGTCCACTCTGGTGTTTATCGGATATTTTTTCAGAAGCGTATTATGCGGCCATAACTTTCGATACAGTACCTCGAGGTACACCAAATAAACTTGCTACTTTGGTCACGCAAGCAGCCACCATACGGGCTCCTAAAATGTGCCCTCTTTGGAACTCTGTGAGCTCCGACATAATTCACTTGCAACGCACAGATCAATGTCTAGACAGCAACTGTGGCTACGGATCAATGTCTAGACAACAACTGTGGCTACGGATCAATGTCTAGACAGCAACTGTGGCTACAGATCAATGTGTAGACAGCAACTGTGGCTACAGATCAATGTCCAGACAAAAGCTGTGGCTACAGATCAATGTCTAGACAGCAACTGTAGCTACAGATCAATGTGTAGACAGCAACTGTGGCTACAGATCAATGTCTAGACAACAACTGTGGCTACAGATCAATGTCTAGACAGCAACTGTAGCTACATATCAATGTGTAGATAGCAACTATGGCTACAGATCAATGTCTAGCCAGCAACTGTGGCTACAGAACAATATCCAGACAGCAACTGAGGCTACAGATCAATGTCCAGACAGCAACTGTGGCTACAGATCAATGCCTAGACAAAAACTGTGGCTGCAGATCAATGTCTAGACAGCAACTGTGGCTACAGATCAATGTGTAGACAGCAACTGTGGCTACAGATCAATGTCTAGACAGCAACTGTGGCTACAGATCGATGTCCAGACAGCAACTGTTGCTACAGATCAATGTGTAGACAGCAACTGTTGCTACAGATCAATGTCTAGACAACAACTGTGGCTACAGATCAATGTCTAGACAGCAACTGTAGCTACATATCAATGTGTAGATAGCAACTATGGCTACAGATCAATGTCTAGACAGCAACTGTGGCTACAGAACAATATCCAGACAGCAACTGTGGCTACAGATCAATGCCTAGACAAAAACTGTGGCTGCAGATCAATGTCTAGACAGCAACTGTAACTACAGATCAATGTGTAGACAGCAACTGTGGCTACAGATCAATGTCTAGACAGCAACTGTGGCTACAGATCAATGTCCAGACAGCAACTGTTGCTACAGATCAATGCCTAGACAACAACTGTGGCTACAGATCAATGTCTAGACAGCAACTGTAGCTACCTGCTGGTTTGCCACGTTTCGTAGCACATATTCACTATCAAGACCCCCTGCGGAATCTACATTTTCACGTGGAAGATATTGGTCATTTTACCCATACTTCTTACCAGGGGTTTTTATATTTTTTTGTCAATCACCTGTATTTCTAAAGTTTGATGGCTCATAACGTCAATTTTTTTAGAATAATACCATAAAATTATATATCTTTAGAAGTATACCATAATTAAATGTAGACTGTAATGCAACAAACTGTGTTGAATTATCTTTTTTCTATCAAAGGTTACTCAGATAATTAGAAAAAGAGAACACAACTGCCTTAATACCAAGAAACGGATTTCCTTAACTCAAAAATGACCAATCAGACTAATTGTTCTCAGGGACGATCAGGTGTTATTATGACACAGTATGGAAGTAATAAGGTGTTAGTATGAGTCAGCTCTCATTTCCATGTATCAGAGCTAATAATAGAACAACTATTCAGTTGTGTGAGTGTCACCAAGTTGGACACAGGATTTTTCACGAATTTTTTCTGTTCCATAGTAAGCTGTGTAACTTAGTAAAATGACAGAGTGAAAAGACTAGAAAGCGACATGAAATACAAATTTTCGCTGAAGAAGGCTACACTTATTGGAAAAATCATAAGACAAGAAGGTGGAAATACACTAAAGGAGGTATTCCTAAACTGTGCAAGAGGTATCAACAGACTCAATCGATTCAAAACCAAACTGGTAAAAGCAGGGAAAGGAGAATAACAGTGTTTAGTGATAGAAGAACTAAAACAGTGTGTTTAAGCAACAGAAGAAAATCATCTGTTTCAACAAAAAATGAATTGTCTGAATGTGCTTTGAAGATGAGCGCTAGAGCTGTTAGAGGCGCAAATTTGGTTTAAATTCCAAAATTCAAAGAAAAAGCCATTTAAATCTCTCAAACAAAGAAGGAGAATATTAGAATGGGCTAAAAACTACACTGACGGAAAAAATCCCAACACCACGAAAAAATAGTTGTAGAGGAATGAAATGGCGGCAATACATTTGTATAGGTAACATATTTAATCGATTAAGGTTTCAAGATCACAGTTTATTGTAAGCGCAAGAAGAGCCATTTTAAATGTGAAATGCTGGTACATAAATAACCGGTATAACCGCCAGAATGTTTAATGCAAGCACGCAAACGTTCATGCATTCTGTCGTACAGGTGCTGGATGTCAGTTTGTGGGATGGAGTTCCATGGCTGTTGCACTTGGTCGGTCAATACAGGGACGGTTAATGCTGGTTGGGGGTGACGCTGACGTTGTCGTCCAATGATATCCCATACGTGCTCGATTGGTGAAAGATCTAGTGATCTAGCAGGCCACGGCAACATGTCGACACTCTGTAGAGCATGTTGGGTTACAACAGCGGTATGCGGGCGAGCGTTATCCTGTTGGAAAACACCCCTGGAATGCTGTTCATGAATGGCAGCACAACAAGTTGAATCACCAGACCGACGTACAACTGTGCCGTCAGGGTGCGTGGGATAACCACGAGAGGGCTCCTGCTGTCACAGGAAATTGCTCCACAGACCATAACTCCAGGTGTAGTTATAGTGTGTCTCGGCCGCAGACAGGTTGGTTGCAGGCGCTCACCTGGCTTCCTTCTAACCAACACACTGCCATCACTGGCACCCAGGCAGAACCGGCTTTCATCAGAAAACACAACAGATCTCCACTAAGTCCTATAATGAGCTCTAGCTTGACACCACTGACGTCGCAAACGGCAGTGGTTTGGAGTAAGTGGAATGCACGCTACAGAGCGTCTGGCTCGGAGCTGTCCTTCAAGTAACCGATTTGTAACAGTTCGTTGTGTCACTGTGGTGGCAACTGCAGCTCGAATTGCTGCCGCAGACGCGGTACGATGCGCCACGGTCATGCGCCGTACACGGCGGTCATCCCTCTCAGTAGTGCCACGTGGCCGGCCGAAACCCGGTCTTCTTGAGGCAGTACCTTCCCTTGACCACCGCTGCCAACAATCATGCACAGTGGCTGCATTCCTGCCAAGTCGTTCTGCAATATGGCGGAAAGAAAATCCACCTTCTCGTAGCCCTATTACACGACCTCGTTCAAACTCCGTGAGCTGTTGATAATGGCTTCTTCGTCTTCTTAAAGGCATTTTTGACTAACATGAACACACTACGTCGAATCTCAACGATAACTAACGCTCACGAACGTTACAGCGCGTATTTACAGCAAACCTGCTTTGGATGTTCCGAGGGGCGCTACTGGCGCCACACGTATGCGCCGAGCGCGAAATGTGCATAGACGTCATGTTACAGATGTACTCTTACCGCCTACCAACTGTCGTTTATCTAACACAACCCCTTCTTGGTGTTGGGATTTTTTCCCCGTCAGTGTATGTTAACTGGTCTGAGGAACAATGGAACAATCATCTGGAGTGATGTGGACCAGAACATCCATATTTCGTAAGGATAGAGTAAAGAACGCAAGAAGAAGAAATGGAGAAGATTTGCTGCCTGAATGCAGTAAGGCTACCATGAAGCATTCACTTGGTGTTATGATCTGGGATTGTATGACAGAAAAAAGTGTGGGTAGAATTTGTGGGATTAATGGTACTTTAAATGAAAAAAAAAATACGTCACTGATGTACTTGAGCCAAACCGAAAGCCTTCGGCACGGGATCTTTTCCAGGATAACGAAGCCTATATATTTCGACAGAATTCAGCTCCTTGTCATTTTGCTGCGGTTTGCAAAAAGGGGTTTCAGGAAAATCATTTTACACGGCTGGAATGGCCAGGTAATATACCTGAGCTGAATTCAATATAAAATATGTTTATCCGATTAAAGAAACTCGTTAGTCACAGAAAACCAAGGAATAAAGCACAACTGATAGCAGCAATCATGCAATCTTGTTTCACATTATAAAACATGATAAGCTGAAAAGTTCAATTCACTCCATAGGATGCGTTGTAAGGCTGTAATTGTGGCAAAATGTTTCTTGACTAAGTACTAATAGAAATGCTGAGAAATTAAGAAATACGCTTTGTCATGGTTTTCTGTGTATAATTTCTTTTAAAATGCATTTTGAATAAAGTGTGCTGCATTTCATTCTGCATTAAAGTATCTTTCTAATGATATATAATTTTATTGCATTATTCCAAATAAAACTGATGTTATGATGCATCAAATTTGAGAAACACAAGCTTTTGAAACGGTTTCTACAATTTTGAACGCTAGGGTTTACAGGGTGGAAAGAAACGACCGCCTAAACACCCCAGGGGGTGATTCCTTGGGTCAATTTAAGCATAAAATTATCTATGACATTTTTGGATTTAGGGCTTAGTTTTCCAGATATAAGCCTCCCAAAAGTGAGTGACGTCACATCCGGAATCGCCTGTTTTTGAGACTTCAAGCACAACCCGAGTGTCATGCAGGAAAGCTCGTGGCGGATGCCTGATTCTGCAACCTCAGTACGCCGCCCCGGTGTCGCAGTGGTCTAAGCGATGGCCTCTGATCATTCGTCCGTAAGGGGTCCGGGTTCGAATCCCGGTCAGGCATGGATGTTGTGTTTGTCTTACGGCATTGGCTCTTTCCCTTCCCTGGAACCAGTGACCCTAAATTAGGGACGGGCGACTGCTTATAGCCCATTGAGTTGCTCCCGGTGGTCGTTAAACCTCCAATCAAAAAAAACAAAAAAAAACTCAGTACCTCGGCAGTCATCACGACTGATTTACATATCACATTGCTCTCCCAGGCCGTATGTCATGCAACAGGGCGACCAATCCCGTTCGCCTCGACAATTGCGGACGTAACACGCCTCCGGAAACAGGTTGGATGACTGTTGTTGTACTGCGATTGCACCATCAGGCATCCGCAACGAGATTCCCTGCATAACACTCAGGCTGTGCTTGAGGCCTCAAAAACAGACGATTCCGGACGTGACGTTAAGCAAATTTGGGGGCTTATATCTGGAAAACTAAACGCTAAATCCAAAAATGTCATAGAACATTTTATGCTTGAATTGACCCAAGGAATCACCCCTGGGGTGTTTATGCGGTCGTTTCTTTCCACCTTGTATATTACACTTCAGAATCACGGTCGAGTTTTAGTGAAATTAAAGTCTACTTACGAGTATTCCACTATTTTCTTTATTCAGAAATCAGGCAGGTACAAATTCAACAAGTTGTCGTAACAAGTCTTTTCGAATTCAACTTTACTGAATTAAGATATACGTGACACTCGCCACTGCAAACTTATTTTACAACAATAACATTTGCACGTAACATTGAATGTCTCTCTAATGACTCGTAACATTGAATATAGTTCTACTCTCCCGTAACACTGAATATCGTCCTGCTCAATACAAATTTGGAAGATTTGAATCAGTTTATCAGTGTAAATATGACATGGATGTTAAGTCAGATAATATCCGAAAACTTGAAAATTTCGTCTTTCTGGAGCGGGAATCGAAACTGCGTCTCCCGGATAGCGCTAGAGTATGCTAACCACTACACCACCCAGAAAGACCAAGTCCTCAAGCTTCCTATTAATTTGTACATAAATCTGACTTAACATCCAGGTCATATTTACACAAATAAACGGATTCACATCTTCCAAATTTGTATTGGGACAATCCCGTATTTCATTCATGCATACGCCACTTATCACATGCATACGACACTTTCTCTCTGACCACAAATGTGTTGCCAACCTCATCAGTAGCTAGTCAGAAATTTCGTAACGGGGGGAGGGGGAGGTCCATGGGGTTGGTTAATTGGTGATCATGATCATATGTAGAGGATTTTAGGAAGGGAGTGTCTGACACCAGGTCTTAAACAACTCTTAGAAATAGGAAGCTAGGAGATTTGGGCTAGAGTGCCCGATAGGAACGTGACACGGAAGCAAGGTAGAAAGGGGGAGGAAGACGCCCGTATTTATTACCGGGGGGGCAGTATCCGGTGTCCGACGGCTTAACGTGCCATTCCGACGCACGGCGGGTATTTTATCTAGTGGTTCGAAAGTTCGTACCTGCCCAGGATCGAACCTGAATTTATCTCCATGGCAGTCACTTCCATTGGTGAAAGCCTCGTATACACATATATATTGCTCAAAATTCGTGCTCCGTCTCCCTTCAAGGCGGGTGGGTTCCAACCCCCTCCCCATTTGCGTACGCCATTGAACCTCATTCTCGTTTGAGGCAAAATACATAACATTCAGTTTGGAAGTATAAACGAGAACAAACTCAAATTTACATCGGAAAAGGAACTAAAAATGAAAGATAAATTAGAATATACGTCGCAAACACCCAACGTCATTTGTGTGTTGGAGAGATGTATTACTTTCGGAGGATTTGTCGCAACACGCGTTCCAAGATGTGTTGCAGATGTGCAATGTGAAGCAAAATGCTTTTAGTAAGGTGCAGACACATATTCTGATGTGCTTTGTCCGTGTTGAAAGAATGAGTTGCGACATGCTAAGTAAGGGAATTTTATTTATCCCAATTTGCGAGTAGAACATGTAAAGAAATGCCAAGGAAATCTTGGGGAGACTCAGACATACTTGAATATATGATGACTTCCCTAAAAATTACATAATGTTTGTAGTTAAAAACCAATCTAACTTTTTTTAAATGAAAAAGTTCCATTTCTAACACAGGATGTGATTTAAACATCGAATTAGAATTATGTCAGTATCGGAAACCAAGAGCCAGTCTTCATTTATTTGCTATCATACGTAAAACGTTGACCCAGACGGAAACCAATCTAACTTTTTTTAAATGAAAAAAGTTCCATTTCTAACACAATATGTGATTTAAGGGATGTAAGGTCAGGTGATGCGTAACATCACAGCCTCTCCTTGACAAATGTCAACCCCGCCTTCTCGTGGTGCATCCTGTTCCCACTAAAGGGGCTCTGACGACCGCCAATAGCGGTATAACTATACCATCGGGATCAGAGGAAATGCTATCCCATACTCACCAACCCGCTTGGCCAGCGTGGTGAGTTATGGCCAAACACCTCCAAAATGACTCTACAACTTAAATCTTGGCCCTCAGTCTCCGGCAGCTGGAATGTACCTGGCCAAGGCAGCGGCCAGTGCGACATGAAGGCAGAGGGTGCTAAGAATCCCCGGAGGACCGGACTAGGCTGCCATTTGATGCTGACCTTGGCTACCTATAACGGACGCTCCCTATCTTCTGATTCAAGGCTTCTTGAATTGGAAGAGGAACTACAAACGATCAAGTGGGACATCGTCGGGCTAAGTGAGGTAAGGAGAAAAGGAGAAGATCTCATTGAACTGAAAAGTGGACATCTCTTCTATTATCGTGGGACAGATACTGGCAGAACTAGTGGTGTTGGATTTATAATAAACAAGAAACTGAAGGATAAAGTGGTAGAAGTTGAAAGTTCCTCTGACAGAGCTGCACGACTCGTTATCCAACTATCGAGAAGATACCAGGCTCAGATTATTCAAACTTATGCACCCACCACAAGTCATCCTGAAGAAGAAATTGAAGAATTTTATGAGGAAATTCGTCATCTAAATAATAAAGGTAAGCAGCACTTGAAGATAATTATGGGAGATTTCAATGCAAAAATAGGGCAACGGCAACAGAATGAAACTTCAGTAGGTAAATTCGGTCACGGCAACAGAAACCAGCGTGGAAATACTCTCGTTGAGTTTGCAGAGGCAGAAGGATTTTTCATCTTGAACTCCTTTTTCAAGAAAAAGCCACACAGGAAATGGACATGGAGACATCCAATTGGAACGACAAGTGAAATTGATTTTATTATGTGTAACAAAAAATTCGTCATCGAAGACTGCAGTGTGCTGAACAAGTTCAACACAGGTAGTGACCATAGATTGGTGAGATGTAAGATGCACCTCAACACTAAACTGGAACGTGGCAAGCTCATAAGACAAACAAAATGTATTGACATAACCAAACTTAAAAAACACCATAATACTTTCAAGTTAGAACTGAAGAACAGATTCTCTGCTTTAGAAGGCCTAACATCGGAAGAAGTGGATATTTCGGAAGTTAACAGAAAAGTAACCAAAGCTCTAATGGAAACAGCAACAAAATTAGCTGGGTCTAAGAACAAGTTGCATGTGAACAAATTATCAGGAAAAACCAAAATGTTGATGCAAAAAGAAGAGAGATGAGGACAACTAAAGAAGATGTGACTTCCAAAGTGGAATATATAGAGCTATGCAAGACAACACGAAAAAGTATCACTGAAGACGTAAGGAAATTCAACTGTGAGCTAGTGAGGAAAGCAATTGAAAACAACCAAAGCCTTAAGATAGCAAAGGGACATCTCAGTAAGGGAAGAAAACAGATTATGGCTCTGAGAAAAGAAGATGGTTCTATAACAAGAAATAGAGGCGAAATTTTGACAAGAGTGAAAGATTTCTACTCCAAATTATATGAAAGGGATGATACATGTACTCCAGACATCATGAAAGGTACCAGAGTTCTTCCAGTCCTCCCAGCAGAAGTTGCTCATGCAATCAAGAACATGAAGCGGGGGAAAGCTCCAGGAGAAGATGGAATTACTATAGACATCATACAAGAAGCAAGTGGAGAAATCGAAACAGTACTCGCCCAAATTTTCACTCGATGCCTTAATGAAGGGAAGATTCCTGAGGATTGGAACAATGCTACAATGATCCTGCTACATAAAAAAGGTGACATTGAGGATCTCAGGAACTACAGACCTATCAGCCTCCTATCAGTGGTTTATAAAATCTTCACTAAAGTTCTTTCACACCGCTTGAAGGTAACACTGGACACGGCTCAACCGAGAGAACAAGCTGGATTCAGGAGTGGCTACAGCACAATAGATCATATCCACGTACTGAGAGAACTAATTGAAAGAGCGAGGGAATATGAACTTCCATTGTGCATGGCTTTTACCGACTATGAAAAAGCCTTTGATTCGGTGAAACCATCAGCAGTTACCACGGCTCTGAAATCCTGCGGTATTGAAGATGCATACATTAATATTATTAATAACATCTATGAAAATGCAAGTGCAAAGATTCGGCTGTTTGAAAATACAACACACATAAAAATTGGAAAGGGAGTGAGACAAGGTGACACCATATCTCCGAAGCTCTTTAATGCCACATTGGAAAATGTCTTTCAATCACTGAACTGGGAAAACAAAGGGATAAAGATTAATGGAGATTATCTAACCCACCTTCGTTTTGCTGGTGACGTAGTCATTTTTGCAACTACCCCATCAGAGCTGCAGAGTATGATCCAGGAACTTGCTGACAAGAGTAAAGAAGTGGGATTAAAAATGAACTTTCAGAAGACAAAAGTGATGTTCAATGCTTTTACAAGAAATGAAGATTTATCGATTGATGGAGAAAAACTGGAGATAACAGATACGTATGTTTATCTTGGACAGCAGATATCAAGTGAGGGTCACATTGATGAAGAAATTAATCGGCGTACAAAACTTGCCTGGAGAGCTTTTGGAAGAAACAGCATAATTTTCAAGAGCAATATGCCATTATGTCTTAAAAGAAAAGTGTTTGATCAATGCATCCTTCCAGTGCTTACGTATGGTGCAGAGACGTGGACCTTAACTAAAAGAGACATACAAAGGCTGCAGACAACTCAAAGAAGCATGGAGAGGTGCATGCTTGGTATAACCAGGAGAGATAAGAAGAGAAACTCGTGGATCCGAAAAATGACGAGAGTGGAAGACATCATGATCAGGGTTAAATCCCTGAAATGGCAATGGGCTGGACATACTGCCAGAAGGACAGACCATAGATGGACAGCCGAAATTTTAGATTGGATTCCAAGGGACAGGAAAAGACCCAGAAAAAGACCACATGGGAGATGGGTGGATGAAATTCGTAAATATGCGGGAGTGACATGGAGGAGACTGGCACAAGACAGACCGTTGTGGAGGATACTTGGGGAGACCTTCGTCCAGCAGTGGATTGATAATGGTTGACAATGATGATGATGATGATGATGTGATTTAAACATTGAATTAGAATTATGTCAGTATCGGAAACCTAGAGTCAGTTTTCATTTAGTTGCTATCATACGTAAAACGTTGACCCAGACGGAAACCAATCTAACTTTTTTAAATGAAAAAAGTTCCATTTCTAACACAGGATGTGATTTAAACATCGAATTAGAATTATGTCAGTATCGGAAACCAAGAGTCAGTTTTCATTTAGTTGCTATTATAAGTAAAAACGTCGACCCAGACGGAAATTTTTTCTGGTTTCGAATATAAAACGACCCACAGATTAGGGAGGAGTAAACGTGGGAAAAATCTTTGATTTATGATCTGAAAAATAGGTGTCTGCGTGAGTAAAGTTAATGAGTGCAAAATTTTTTGCATAAGACGTCACTTAAATGTTAGTGAAGCTCCAGTTGTGTGCCATGATTGTTGTCAATGGAGACATTTGATATATCAACAGTAAGTAGGATATAACACCATCAGTTCTTAAACTTTTCTTTGTCAGATCAGCTTTCTTTGTGAAGCTAACCCATGAATCTCGGAGAATTGTTTAGTTATATAAAATTAAACACCGAAGAGCCAAAACAATACGATCAACGTGTCTTTATACAAATCGAAGCAACTGCAAGTAAACGACGCAACGTGTGAAGGTCATGATTCGGTATAAATAACTGATATTGAGCTTTGTTAATCAGTGGTATTCTTGTTCTCCAATGAGAAACGAAACAGACTTAAACGAGTTTGATAAAGGCCAAATTATAATGGCCAGGCGATTGGGTCAGAGCATTTCCGAAACGCCAAGGCTTGTGAAGTGCTCACAGTCAGCAATGGCCATTGTTAGTACACTCACGAAAAATGAAATTTACGCACCTAGAAGAAATCATGCTACAACCGCGAAACTTTGCAAATAGCTAGAGTGCATGTTGGCACTCAAATGATCCACGCTTTGTGCGATTGCGCATGACCGCACACCCTGTGGTAGCGCTGCAAGCATGAACCGGCAGCCGTATAAACCGGCGTGTATTCGATGCTCCATGAAAGAGAAACGCACCGGCCGACACAAGCAAGAGGATAGACTGACAAGAATGCCGGGTTGAAGCCAGAGACGTCCATTTACGCAACATACGGACTTTGAGAGAGGCCTTATTATCGGGCTGAAAACCGCAGGGTGGTCAGCTCGCCATATAGCCCGCCACAGGGATCGTTCGGAATATACCGTCCGACTGTTTTAAGAGCAGTGGAACGTTACGGCCCGGCCTCACTGCAGAGAGGCTCCGCAAGGACCAGGAGGACCACCGGTAGGGAGGATCGACGGATCGTGTGCCAGGCACAAACGGATCCAACGGGGACCCGGCCCACTATATAGGCAGATGTAGCGGCTCCTGTGTGCCCGTGAACCATTTCCCAAAGCCTCGCGGACGCGAATCTGCTATCACAGAGCATCTTACGTGTGGTGACACTATCACCGGAGCATCGCCGGCTCCGTTTGCAGTGTTCCAGGCCAGAGCAACGTGAAAAGCCACAGACTGGCGATGTGTAGTGTTTAGCGATGAGTACCGCTTCGTTTTGGGGGACAGATGATTATCGTGTCTGAGTGTGGAGGAAACCGGATCAACGGCACAATCCCAACCTCACTGTCGAGCGCCATACCTCCCCCACTGCAGGCATTATGGTCTGGGGAGTCATAGCCTACGATAGCCGATCAGCTCTAGTAATGGTATGTAAATCGTTGATGGGCCAGCGGTATGTGGATGAGATCCTAGGGCCCCATGTGCTCCCATTCCTAGTCGGGATTCCAGGTGCGGTATATCAGCAGGAAAATGCCCACCCGCACACGACTCGGGTTGCCCAGGACTGCCTACGTCATGTCCGGACACTTCCATGGCCTTCCCGCTCCCCGAACATGTCCCCTATCGAGCATGTGTGGGACCAGTTGAAAAGCCAGCTGCCGCCTTGCCGCACTATCCGCGATTTAGAGCACTGCTTCCAACGCGTGTGGGCCAGTCTGCCTCAGGACAATATCAAGCATCTGTTCGCCTCCATGCCGAACCGTATTGCAGCATGTATTGCCGCACGAGGCGGTGCGACGTGCTATTGAAGGTGACGGACAGCGTGCCACAGATCCGTCTGTAATTGTCCTGCAGCTCTGTTTTTGCCATCATGTGTATCATTCATCGGTTTCATTACGCCCATAAAATTTCAGTTAAATCCGATGCTTCCTTCTCGGTGCGCAAATTTCATTGTCCGTGAGTGTATCTTCAGAAGGTAGTCCCACGAGGGCAAACCCACGAACCACCGGCAAAGTTTGGGCAGAGCACAGCTCATCGGCGCTAGATGTGAGCGAGGATATCCCGTATGGTACGAACCAACAGAAGGGCTACTGTGGCGCAACTGGCCGGTAGTTTGAAGGCTGGTGACGAGAGTAATGTGTCACACAGTGCATCGAACATTACTAAAAATGGGGTTGCGTATACGCAAGCTGCTTCGAGTTCATATGCTAATGCCGGTTCATCGTCGAAAGTGCCTACAGTGGACATACAATCATCAAAACTGGACCTTGAATGAATGAAGGATGAAATATTCTTCATAATACATGGGGAATCCATATAATATTCAAAGCAAACAGGATATAAATTTTGAATTTGCTTGTAACCCTTACTGGGCATTTGTGTAACATTTCTCAAAACTTGAAAATTTCATTGCCTTGCAGCGGGAATCCAATACGTATCTCCCAATTTTCGTTCGAGTATGCTAACCGTTACACCACCCAGGACAGTAAAGTTCCATGCAACTGAGACTAATCAAACTTATCTCAGGAATATGAACATCCTCAGATTTTTCGCTGTGGGAAATGGTTCAAATTGTTATGAGGAAGCAACGATGCTTCGGGTAGCGAAAATCTGAAGATGTTCAGCTTCCTGAGCTAAGTTTGCTTAATCTCAATTGCTTGGAACTTCACTGTCTTGGGTGGCGTAACGGTTAGAAATCGTAAGATGCGGGTTCGATTCCAGCACCAGGGCAATGAAATTTTCAAGTGTTCTGAGAAGAGTTTCATGGATGACCAGTAAGTGGTACAAGCAAATTCAGAATTTATATTATGCCTGCTTTGAATATTCTATAGACCTTGAATGATTGGATGAAGATCGTCTGGTTCGGTGAATCTTGTATTCTGTTGCATCATGTAAATGGCCAGGTACGTGTTGGCACCAGGATGCATCCTGAGACCTGAGACAAAAACAAGCCGTTGGGGGAAATGTAATGCTTTGGACAATGTCATGATGGAATACACTGCTTTCAATCGTTCATGTGCGGGAAAATATGTTGTCTACTACCTACCTAAACATCATTTAAGACCAGGTATATTCTTTGACGGTAACAGTATCCCCTCTCTTAGTGTCTTCTTTCAGAAATATAGTGCACCATGCCACATTGCCCGGATTTTTTTTAGAATGGTTTGCGGACCATGAGGACGATTTTGAGATATTGCCCTGTCCTCCAAATTCCCCAGACATCAGTCGAATCGAGCATCTGTGATTTGTATTGGAACAGCAGATGCGATTCGCGGCTTCTCAAGCAAGTACAAAAGAAGGTGTCTTGTGGTATCTGGTCCAAAGGAGTGTCTTGTGGTATCTGTTCCTAAGAGGTATCTTGTGGTATCTGGTTTTAAGGAGGGTATCTTGTGGTATCTGGTCCTAAGGAGTGTCTTGTGGTATCTGTTCCTAAGGGGTATCTTGTGGTATCTGGTCTTAATAGGTGTCTTGTGGTGTCTAGTCCTAAGGAGTGTCTTCTGGTATCTAGTCCTAAGGGGTGTCTTGTGATATCTGGTCTTAAGGGGTGTCTTGTGGTATCTAGTCCTAAGGAATGTCTTGTGGTATCTAGTCCTAAGGAGTGTCTTCTGGTATCTAGTCCTAAAGGGTGTCATGTGATATCTAGTTTTAAGGAGTGTCTTGTGGTATCTAGTCCTAAGAAGTGTCTTCTGGTATCTAGTCCTAAGGGGTGGCTTGTGATATCTGGTCTTAAAGGGGTGTCTTGTGGTATCTAGTCCTAAGGAGTGTCTTGTGGTATCTGGTCTTAAGGAGTATCTTTTGATATATGGTCCTAAGGGATGTCTTGCGGTATCTGGTCCTAAGGGATGTCTTGTGGTATCTGGTCCTCAGGGGTGTCTTGTGATATTTGGTCCTAAGAGGTGTCTTGCGGTATCTGATAACGTGTTGGAACCAGATGTCACAAAACACCTTTAAAAACCATGTAGCGTCCGTGCCTCTCTGGGTAAGAGCTCTTTTGGAGGCACTTGGAGGACCAACAAAATTTTACGCAGGTGGTGATAATGTTTTTTCTCTACGGTGTATGTACCTCTCACTTAACCTGAAGTCGATTACCAATTTATAAAAAAAACTTTACTCACTCAGCTCGCCAGCCATCAGGTATTTAGTTGATTTAACGGATATAAAATTGATTTGTACGCAGGTTCGATAATGTTATTCTATTCATTATAATAAAATGTGTGCTAAACCTTACGTTCGCTTTCATTTACAATGTGCAGTGCTAGGTCTCTTGGAGATCGATCGTTGTTATTATCCAAAATCCCAAACTGTTTGCACTTTTAGTTTAGTTGAAAAGAGATGTTCTTACAGTTATTCCATTTTCTTGTGATTTATATGTATAATAATAATAAATTTAATCTTTCTTGTACTTTACCTCAAGTATCTGCGTTTTAAATTAGAAACAGAAAGGTGGAATGTTTACCCTAGAGTTAGTACTCTTTAAATAAATAGTACATCTCGCCCTGAGCAATATCGCAAAGCAAATGGGCACATTTTGGATCGATTCTTTACTTTGGTTGCCACGTATTTAAAAATAATTTACTATTTTCGCAAAAATCTGGAAAAACTTGATCTGATTTTGGCCATGTTCAGTCTTTGTAATAATTTCAGCTTTCAGTAGCAGAGGTGAAAGAAAAACAGAAACGGAAATCATCTTATAAAAACACTTGGCGTGTAGAAATATTTTATAACTATGTTGACTTCAAATTTTAGCTCTACTTAAAACTGCAAAAATACGTTAGAAACTAAAACTGTAAGTGGAAAATACCTACTCCTTATTATGCGGATATTTACTTGTACAGTCTCTTTCAAACTGCATGTCTAAAGTTAAATGCATGTGTATAAACAATACTTTTTGCTGCTAAACGGTGAAGATAAATGCAGTTTCGATATGACGTAGAAGACTTCTGCTGTACAGTTTTTTTTATGGTGGCTTCATTTATTTGTTTCAGAGCGGAATGGGAAATTTGAGAATCGGAAGAGGAGGCATCCGTCTGGAGGGACAGTCGTCCTTTCTCCGCACCCTTTATGCAGCCGAAATCCTTTCCAGGCAGGTAATCACGATTTCATCCACTTTAAATCCTAGAAGTGAAATTTCCTGCTTTGTAACCAACAGGCATCTTATTTCATCTCATTTTATAAAAGTGAAATCATTTGTCAAAGGAAGTTCAAGCGATCTTCAATGCTGTTAACAATGAATTTCACAAGAGTTCCTGCATTTAGGAGAACAAAATTGCTTTAAATATCCATAAGAGTTGCCTGAACTCTAAAGGCAAGTGCTGATACATACATTTTCATCCTACAGATTTGAGTTTAAAGGGGTCTTTTAAGTGGTGTTTCGGGGCAGATTTAAAGTCACTCGTTTCATGGAGGAAAGAGAGGGAGCTACGCCATATGGCAGGTCAAACACCCGTACTAAAACCTGATTCATGCGACTACTCAGAAACATTACGCCTCGTACTACTCGGCCACACAGAGCGACAAAAACGGTCCAAGAAAACTCAAGACGAAATAACATTTTTCTGGTGATGTAGTTTGTTTTGGTGTGCAATGTGCATTAGCTGATTGAAATTTATTTTTAGCTTATACCTTCCTTAAAAAACTCATCCATATGCAGTATCCTTGTAGAGCATGGTTTTCTAGTCAAAGCAAACCAAACAAGTTAGTAAAATCATGCAATGCATTGATTATAATACGCTTTCCAACATTACAGAAATCATTACTCAAGTTATCACTCAAGTTATGAGAATAATGTCTGTGGAATAAATCTCGGTCCTGTGCCCTGACCTTTGATCCCATTTCGATGATATTCAACAGAACCGGCTTGGTATATCTCCGAAATAACATGATAAAGTTTTGTCGCAATCGAAGCAATTTTACATAAGTTATGATGCATAAGGGCTATGGAATAGATCCCGCTCCTGTGTCCTAACCTTTGACCCCATTTTGCCCATTTTCAATAAGGCTTGTCGCCAGGTGGTCCCATACCACATACTAAAATTTCATCAAAATGGAACCTTTTTTGCGTTAGTTATGGCGCATAACAGCAGTGGAATGGATCCCTCTCCTATGTACTGACCTTTAACCCCATTTCGTTCACTTTAAATAGGGTTCCTTCCCAGGTGATCCCCTACCAGATACTAAAATTTCATCGAAATCGAACGTTTGTTACGCGAGTTATTGTGCTGACGGAAATACGCACACAACGCATGACGTAATGAGGCAGATGGGAATCGCGACCATCTGCCCGCCGCAAGAGTGTGACGTCATAAATCTTTAATAGAATCCACACACAACGCGTGACGTAATGAGACAGATAGCGTGACCGCGTTCCAACATTCTCAAACGCGAGTTGTGACGTCATAAGATTTCTAAGCATTGGTAACATTAATGGAACAACGCCATCACTAAAAACGTTATAATTCGGGGTGGTTCTTTAACCCACTAATCAAATTCTTCTAAAGTCGAGATCAAGCTAAATCGTTTCTAGTACCAGAAAACGGTAGGTTAGCGACTTTCATCAAAATTCTTAGAGCCGTTTTCAAATTAAAATGTACATACATACATACAAGAATTGGTACTTTAAGGTGGACGTCAAGTAACTTTGCTTCCTATACTTCTAATGGAAAAGCTTTTGTACACATTTTCTTCACAATTAATGCGTTCTCAAGGATGAAAATTTGAACATCGATTAAAATATCTTCATTTTATAACTTGCAATACTTAATATTTTCTAAAACATAACCGTAATTATGCAATTCAACATTTGTTTGTCTACTGACGTCATGAAAATACAGGTCGCGCCATCTTTTCTCTCGTTTCAACACCACCAAAGGAAAAGTTATTGATTTTTAATATAATTATGGTTATGTTTTAGAAAATATTAAGTTTTCCAAGTTATAATATGAAGTTATTTTAATTGATGTTCAAATTTTAATCCTTGGGAACACATTAATTTTGAAGGAAATGTGTACAAAAGTTTTTCCATTGGAAGTATAGGAAGCCAAATTACTTGACGTCCACCTTAATAATATGGGATAAGGACAATGGAATAGATCGAAATCCTATGTCCTGACCCTTGACCACATTTCGTCCATTTTCAATAGGGTTCGTCCCCAGGTGGTCCCCTACTACATACTGAAATTTCATCGAAATCGAACAATTTTTACGCACGTCATGACGCATAAGGGCAATGGAATGCATCCCGATCTTATGTCCTGACCATTGACCCCACTTCACCCATTTTGCATAGGGTTCGTCCCCAGGCGGTCTCCTATCACATAGTAAACTTTCATTGAAATCGAACCATATTTACGCAAGTTATGACGCATAAGGGTAATGGAATTATCCCGCTCCTACGTCGTGACCTTTGACCCCATTTGTCCCATTTTCAATAGGATTTGTCCCAAGGTAGTCCTGTACCACATAGTAAACTTTCATTGAAATCGAACCATTTTTACGCAAGTTATGACACATAAGGGCAATGGAATGATTCCGCTCCTACGTAGTGACCTTTGACCACATTTGTCCCATTTTCAATAGGGTTCGTCCCCGGGTGGTCCCCTACCACATACTAAAATTTCATCGAAATCGACTCATTTTTACGCCAGTTATCGTGCTGACGGACGGACGGACAAAGCTGGAGAAGCGTAAAAAAGAATATTTTTGAGCCAACGTTATTTATAACAATTCACAAAATGCTGCAAATTCTGTCTGAATGGAATTAATTTAATAGGAGGTGCATTGCAAAACATCAGATACGTTTTTCAGTATCTCAGTTCAGTAAACATTGAAAAAGAATCAAAAGTATATAGAAGCAAATGGATGCTCGTATTTGAGTATCTGAAAATTCACCGTGGAAAATAATTTGCCATCCTCTTTGCAATTGAGTTAAATATGTATATAAAACTGCGCGGAAATGGCGAGAGATCAGCGGTTTTAGGATTTAGCAAACAGCTTGTGATGAAATTTTGTGTTTTGAACAGATTTTTCATCTCACAAAACAACATTCAAATAGAATTTTCTAAAATTATCGATCTCAAAATTTCTCCATTTTCAGTGATACAATATACGCAATCAGCATGAGGGATGTCGTTTACTTTTGGCATAACGGGGACAAAACATGACATTATAAATACCAATGTTTCCCAAAACAGGAATTTAGGAGTTTTTCATTCCATCCTCTTATTTGTTCTTAGGGTCTAACGCTTTAGCAAAGATAAACAGCTTAATGTAATGTCACTCCACCAGGAAACAGAGTACATATGAAGTTGGGTACAGTAGTATGCTGGAGAAGCATGGATACGCACCGTGTCTCAAGTACGTTTACGGTAAATGAATAACTTAGTCTAAGTTTTGTTCAAATGCAAATAGAAAAAAAAAGCAATGAAATTCTCATGCAGTTCAAGAGATAGAAAAGCAAAGTTAAGAAATGTAATACCGAGTTATGCATAATGATGCAGTGTAATAACGTAATAGTTGAGATGAAATCGTCAAAGATTTTATAATATAATACTGAGAACGCAGGCTTGGAAATTTTACATGCCTTTATTCTTCATCGCTTCAAAATAGCTTCTGATCTCTTTCCAGAATAGTCAGTTTAAATTTATGGAAAAAAACTACCAGAGGGAGAGAGAGGAAGAGAGAGAAAAGAGAGAGAGAGAGAGAGAGAGAGCGAGAGAAAAGAGAGAGAGAAAAAAGAAAGATATATATATATATATATATAAGACAGAGAGAGAGAGAGAAAAAAGAAAGAGAGATATATATAAGACAGAGAGAGAGAGAGAGACTGACAGACAGAGACAGGCGGACAGCGAGACAGGGAGACAGACAGACAGACAGAGACAGACGGACAGCGAGACAGAGAGAGAGAGTCAAAGAGAGACAGATTTTACGTAAGTCATAAGCTTTGTTCGAAAGTGGTCATCATAAATGTATTCAGTGGGATTTAAATGATGACAGTAGTCTGTGCCCAAGTACAAAAACACTTTGAATTTTTTAAAGAAGTCGTTCAGATTAGGTATGTGGAGTTTGGCTATGCAATACGCTTTTGTTGAACAACATATCGAGGAAGATGAAATAATGATTCAACATGAAAGGCATTTGAAGAGAAGAATGAGTTATGAGAAATAATGTTTTTCTAAAAACTAACAACCTAAAATGACATTGAAGATCAAAGATTCCACTGAATGCTAAAAGCGATTCATTTCAGCAATATTGCACACTTTGGTAGAAAATATACTGAAAGATGCAAATCACCTCTTTCGAGATCACTTATTTTGTTTATGTGGCGGGCGACAACAAAATATTCCTGAAAGGTAAGGCCTCTTTGTCACACTCTGAAAATTGGGGATTATATCATTGGAAGAATTTACTGTGGGCGATGTACTGAACAGACGTCAGATCTCACAAGCTAGCAGTTACAAAAGCCTATAAGTGAACACTTGGTGTTGATCTACGATTTAAACGCCCCAGCTGCACAGAGTTTCCAAGTCCGATTAAATTCAGAATTGACAATGTTCAAAAGGCAATCGCTGTTTAAGGCTTTGTTATGGTGATAGAAATATGGGAAGTATCAATATGGTTCATGAAAATCTGTTACAATAGCTGAGTTTATTAAAAACTCTATTTTCGACAGCTGAAAAGCACGAGAACACAATTTCAGTTTGAATATATTCGTGATAATCCCCAAAGAATTTTTGGTCATTACAAGTAGCCAACAACGTGTCCTATGAACAGAAAATTTAGAATACCCAAGTGAGGTTAATGAATGATAAAAACAACGGGAATCAAATTCGTTGTTTCCTTGAAAAGCATAAGCGACTGCTGTTATCACTGGAAAACCAGCGCGTGGTATGTAAAGTATGTATAACCCTTTAGCGACCAGAACGCCCAGAACGCTTGTACGTACAAACGGCCATAGGCACCCGAAACGCCTGTCTAGAGTGAGTCAGATTTCCTACCCTTACTTGTTCTTCAAATTTTTTTGAACTATGAGGGACCAGCAGAAGTCACACTTAGTCAATATTGTTGTTATTAAACAAACAAATTAACCAACAGATAGTTTCGGGCGTTATAGTATTTAGAGTGATACAAGATGTTTTGGTCATGGTCGTTAAAGGTTTAAGATGACACTTCAATGCCTGGTGTTCTGTTAATGAAATTGAATACTGCATTCATTAGAGATCTACGAAAAAAAAGGGGAAAGATTCATCACCAGTTGGCTAAGCAAAGATACGCAGAACGGAAAACAAAGTCAGTGTTTTTTGGAATTCTTTCCTGGTTTTCTGTTCCAAAAGTAACTAGTTGGTCTTGAACTTAACGGAGACTAAATCAGATGCGTAGATTAGGAGGAACTTAAAGCAAATCGGGTCGACCGCTTAAGCGGGTACAACTACGTATTTGAATTTAAACTTTGGCTTATTTGTACAGGAGAAGTGACTCCGGTGCCGGCGACGATGCTAGAAGTCGCCGTATCCACTCACAGGCATCATGTGATACCACACAGTGAGGCACACGGCTCTGTTAGTTTTTTTTTCTTAACAAAATTTTGTGTGGTGGTGGAGCAAAAACGTGTCTCTTTAAAGGAAATTGTTGTGTGCTCGAGGAGGAAGAAAGTACTCTTAAAAAAACGACATTTAGCTAGAAAAAAAAAGACATTTCGCGTCTTACAAAGGAACCATGGCAAGCCGTTTGGTAGGTAATGAGGAGAATCTTTACCTCTCTGATAAAAAAAATACCATGGTTTCATTGATCTCAGTGCTCTTGGATTTTGAGGTAGGTACGAAACAAGAATGATTGCAGTCACGTGGTTTCCCTTAACGGCCTCTTCCTTACCGGAGACGCAAAGCATTCCGGCCAACAAGGGAATAATTGCAGGCCCAAGTGTGATAGTGAGATCGATAAAGCCATGTTTTCCGTAAGTTCTTAACTGGGAAGTAAATATTCCTAAGTAGCTACCAAATATGTTATTGCGTATGGAAGATATGAATTGCCTTCTTTTTTAAGGATAAATACGTCTTTGCTCCTCTAACATGCAAACTGTCCTTTTAAGAGCTATTTGAAAAAAAAAAAAAGAGAAAGAAACTGAAAAAACCGTGACCCTCACAGTACGGTGTAGCGTAACGTGAGACATCGAACGTGGCGACATCTAGCGTCGTATGAATCACCGGAGTCACTTCTATAAATGACCCAAAATATTTATATGGATTAGACTTAAAATTAACACCGTGACCGTTGCGAATGACAAAAAGCAATACAGGTTCAGGATCAAAATTAGCGCAAGAGTAAGAACATTGAAAAATTTATGGACAAAATTGATTTCGATGGTTATTTTTATTGACACTTCAAATTTTACCAAGTTTCAAAATATTTTCGTTAGTGACGGATTGATATCGCCAATTTTTAGTTTACAGATATTCCTCGTGTGTCGGTAAATTACGTGTAATAATGCGAATGTAGACCAGTCATCCAAACTTCAGGAGTAAATTGTGCAGTCCGTCTCCCACAGATCACGGGAAATTGCATTTGCATTTGCCTAGGATACACATTATAATGAAGCAAACAAAATGCCGATCATTTAACAAGACGCTCTTTTAATTAGGAAGTATTCAGAATGACAAAATGAGCCACTACCAGCTACGTATCAGAAGAAACTGAGATGCAGTGAGTTTCATCGCAGAAGAAACAGATTTCTTGGCTTTACTCACCTGCGGTATCAGTAAACCTCATCCTTTTTTCCTCAGCCCGGAGGTTGGTGGAGAGCAGAGTTCATTAGACCATCATGGGAAATTAAAGTGGTTAGTTCCCGTTACCTTCCACTTAGCAGTATGGGGATCAGGGACAAAGTGCGTCCGGGGCCTACTTCATTGAAAACCATCTACAGTGTAAAACAATTCTGAAATTCACGAGCTACTTTCCGTCATTTCTTTCGTGAATTAAAGAAGCATGTTTCTGATGCAAACTTTTCCATTAAATGACAAAAAGAAACCTGAATTTCATGAATTTTTGTACTACGGAAAAAATCTGAATTTTCAGAAATCTTTCCGCAATTCCTTTCGTAAATTAAAGGGAAAACTCCGTTCTCATTTTTTCTGTATCCGTATGACGAGAAATTACCGGTAATATGAGTGATTGGTGAGAATACTTGAGGTTAACTTTTAAATTTCAATCGTCTGTCGAAGGATTTGGATTTTGAAGTAACGTAGCGAGATCGGATATTATGAATGGCATATCGCATGACTTTTGTTTATTGTGGCACAGGATATTTCTTCTCCTCTCCCCTATTTTGTGTACCATCTATTTTTTATATATACAGTAGCGAACAAAAGTATTTGGCGAAACACTTTTTCGACCATAATTTTTTTTTCTGCTGGACCTAATCGGGTCATTTTGGGATGTGATATGTGTTATTCAGTTGTAAACATGACCCATATGCAGATGGATCGAAAACCTTAACATAGATCAGGTACCGAGCTTCATCGCAAAGATCAAACATATTGACCAACAAAGTAGGTGTGTATCACATTCATTTAATTCAACGATAACAGAAAACAAGTACGAGAAAACGACAAAACAATAACTAATATTTAGTGGGATAACACGAGACTGAATAACAGCTGCACAACGGGCCAGCATCGAGTCCTCTAGCTTCTCGACGGTGACCAGCAGAATTCGCCCCCATTCTGCAAACAGTTGGTCGAAACTTATGGGCCCTATTCCGGCAGGTTTTCTTCGCACATCGTCTCTCCAGCTTCACCCACATGTACTCGATGCGGGTGGAGGTCTGCAGATTGGCTTGGCCAGTCTAGAAGTGTGACCTGTTGCTGCTGGAAGGCTGCCTTCGCTACTCTGGAGGCGTGCTTCGGGTCGTTGTCTTGCAGCATGATCCATGCAGGTGGCATTTTCTGGTTTGCCCATGGAAAGACATCGTTGATGAGCATGTTCGTGTAGCTCAGGCAGGTCATTATTCCGTCAATCTTGGTGATGGGGCCCATATTCCATTGCGAGAGAAGGCGCCGTAAACCATGAGCGATCCTCCTCCGTGCTTGACAGTCGGCTGAATGAACTGACAGTTGAATCTCTGGCCACACGGACGTCGTACGTATCGGATGGCATCACTTCCGAACAAGTTGAACTTGCTCTCGTCGGTGAAAAGCACCCTACTCAAGTCCGCCGCGGTCCAGTGTCGTTGACGGCGCGCGAACGCGACTCTGGCTCCTCGATTCTTGACTCTGATGAGTGGTTTATTGGCGGGGCGTCTTCTATTTAATCCACCAGCAATGAGACGACGGGAGATGGTCATTCGGCCGACGTTCAGGTCGTTGCTGTCGCGGAATTCGGTGGCGATGTCCACAGCAGTCAAAGTTGGGATCAGAACGAGATAGACGGAGGATGCTTCTATCCTGACGCAACGTAGTGGAACGAGGCCCACCACATCGTGGACTGTTCTCGACGATCCCAGTCTTATTATAACGGTGCAGGATAGCTGAAATGGACTAGTGTCGGATCTTGAGAGCCCTCGCAATGTCGGTGACGCGCATTCCGGATTCCATCATGTTCACGGCCGCCTCTGGAGAGCTCCAACAGGGATCTCCGGCTTTTTACACATTTCTGAAAACCTAAGATTGACTTATTATCACAGTACACATCACAAAACCCACAAAAATCACAAGAAAAACATTAATACATGCAGCAAACAAATGGGTAATAATTGGCGACTCTTGAATATGGCCCATTTCGAGCAACAAATTTCGCTCTGAGCGAAATACAAACTACGCGGCATTGTAACCCACGAATCAACACATGTCATATACCCAAAATGACCCGATTTGGTCCAGCAAAAAAAAATTATGGTCGAAAAAGTGTTTTGCCAAATACTTTTGTTCGCTACTGTATTGTGTTACTGTAAGAAACCGGGTACTTAACTTATTGTACACATGGTTATACGATGCCAAGGTATCAGTCTTTGGACAACTTAAGACAAATGCTATTTTAGCTGTCAAGAATAAATTTAATATCTTTTGAAGGGAATTTTTTTTTGGTAAATAATTTTATAAAAATGTACATTTCATCTGTTTCAAAGATAACTGAAAGTCATTGTCAGTTTAAAAAAATTATGTTGCAAAACATTTTGTTGCTTCGAAAAATCACGATGAAAAATGCTTAATTTGCGAGAAAAGTCCTCCTACAGGAAAGGAAATTATTTCAAACCTCTTCAGAAAAACAATAAGCTCCAACAGATAATAAAATGACTAAATCCCTCGCGTTAATGACAAAAATATTCATTGTCGCGCAATTTGTTTTACGATGTACGTGATTCGGATTTCGGAGTGTCTGTGGCTCAATGGTTAAAGGCTTGCGTTACCTGTTGAACCAACCTAAGCGACGCGGGCTCGATCCTGACTGGAGTGGACCGATTATTTGGGGAAAAGTTTGAAACAAGCAGGGTCGTCGGTTTTACGGAATTTCAGTTTAAATACGAAGAACCTGAAATGGATTTTTCTGAAATAAATGGAATTATTGACTACGGAAAATCTTTGAAAATACGGGTTAAAATAAATGGGCACATTTAAAAACGCAAATTTCTGAAAAACAGGGACATCTACCATCAACTTTGCTGTACGTTATTTTCAGAAATTTTCCATGTATTCCCAGCACTTATATTTTACAGTGCAGGCATTGCCAACCACAAGGGAGTCTGCGGAAACCTCGGAAAAAACCACAGAATAAATGGTAAGCAGGACCAGGATTCCAGCTCTCGTCAGAAACGTATGCCACCCACACTGCATATTAATCAACTGCGCCATGCAGTTTATTAATACTGCATGGCGAAGTTGATTATTACGCAGTGTGAGTGGTGTCAGACCCTCGGGGGTCAGAGCCTCAGTAAGCAATAACAAGTATATCAAGTGTGCTCATATATATTTTATTAGATTTCCACGTTTGTGTAGGAATCAGAGTTGGAAACGGGTCAAACATTTTGGACCCGAAACCGACCCAGACCCGGACGTCCCATAACTGGACCCGACCCGACCCGAATCCGGACCCGCAATTGATCTGAACAAATCTGTTTTGAACTATACATTCGAAACTCAATTTATATATATACACTGAAGAGCAATTGAATTACAGATACCTGTCTAGTAACGTGTAGCACCACCTTTCAGCTTGATGACGGCGGCGATTCGTCTCGGCATGGACTCGACAAAACACCGGAAGCGTTGGGAAGCCACACGGATCCACGACCCCTGAGCAAGCTCCCACAGTTCACGAGGATTAGATGGAGGGGGTCATCTCTCTCGAAGGCATCCTAGATGTGCTCGATGGGATTGAGGTGAAGTGACCTAGCTGGCCATGGAAGCGAGGTCACGTCGGTGGAGTGTTCATCCAACCATTCGGATAGAAATCGGGAACGATGGCACGGTGCATTGTCTTGTTTCAGGATGAGGTCCCCAGTGGGATGTTGAAGACACACAAACGGGAGCAAATGGTCATCCAGGAAATCCCAGTAACGTTGACCTGTGAGGGACGATGTCACACGTACCAGGGGTCGCACTTTCAGTCCACGTAAACAGTCCCCAGACAAGAATGCCACCCCTACCAGCTTGAAGAGTACCCTGCTGGCAAGAAGGATCCATCGCTTCATGTGGTTTGCGCCGTACTCGTATTCTGTCATCCGCATGTACCAACGTGAATCTCAACTCATCAATACAGGCAACATTTTTCAACATATCTAAGGTCCAGTGGCGATGTTCCTGCTCCCATGCTAATTTTTGCACCCTGTTTTGTGCGGACAGCAGCGGTACTCTCGTGTGACGATGGCTTCTGTACCCCATAGCAAGGAGATGGTTCTGGATGGTGTGGCTGCTTACGCGTTTTTGTGCACCATCGTTAAATTCCCGAGTGATTAATTGCACTGTGGCCCGTCTATTCGCTGTTACAATGCGAGCTAGCCGACGATGACCCCGCTCATCCACACGCTGTTGTCCACATTAGTTGGCCCTTGTGGGGATGGTTTTACCGGATTCGATGTACTCACGGTGCACCCGTGACACAGTGACTCGTGAAAAATCCCAGTGCCTGCACGACTTCCGAGATGGAGTGACCCATTCGTCGGGCCCGATAATTTGCCCACGATCAAATGCGCTTAGATCATTCGTCTTACCCATACTGCGTCCGACTCTTACTGATTCTCGTCGCATCACTCCTTATGATGTCGGATCGCTGCATATGTCATGTCGTTTCCGTTTACAGGGCCGCCCGCAGTGCCACATTTGCATAACGCTAGCTGTCTCTAATCCAATTGCTCTTCAGTGTATATATACACATAAACGAAATATACTGTATATATTTATCCCAATAACTCCTTGATATTTAATAACTGAAATCCTTTTTTAATAATAAAATTTGGTTACTTGCTAAATTTTAGTACCCCTTTTTGTGCCACCATTTTGCTTAATCCAGAAGTAAGGGCTGACTATGACCGTGACCATGGAGTATATTACAAATGGAAATCATTATTTACGATTACACAAATGTATTTTTTTTAATGTATTTAGATTGTTCACTCATTCCACGCTTTGATAGAGGTGCGCATACTTTCATATGGTCCGTTAGATTTTTGGTTCCATAATCTTTTATTACACCGTCGACATCTTTCTTTGTGGTTATACACTTTCCACATTTTGACCAACAAGCAAGACCAAACAACACAGAATTATTCACCGGTTCCTTAATGAGACGAAACAATTTCCAGCATTCACTCTTCCCTTTGTGATTTTCAACAAGCACGTATTTGTTGGCCTCGACGCCTTTCTCAACCTCCTTAATATTAAATCCATCTATATTAACAAATAAGGAGTTAATTTTGACATGACATGTCATGGGAACGGGATGTTGGCACATCATTCAAAAACCTCCCAATGTTCAATGTAAAAGATGCGATGTGAAAAGTAGCTCTTAGTCATACGGTGAACTTCGCACGGAGAGAATGAATCAGCTGAGAAGCAGGAGAATGGCGTTTGCCTGTACCTTTCCTTGGACAACCGCGCTGTAAAAGAACTCAAAGGAAGTACATTTTTACGATATGGAGTCGGTGCGTTGTCTGACGTCGGTCGGTGGAAATCGTCGTTGCTTTAAAAAAGAGTCGACAATATTTTTGCATGGCAAATCATTATTCACTCCGTGGGCACAAGCATTGACTACAGAATTCCACAACGCGCATTTTTCGTTGGAATATATTTTTCTCTTTTCAAAAATTCAACCGGGTCAAAATCGGGTCAGGAACACCTTGATCCGACCTGTTGGACCCGCATGAAATTGTCGACCCGTTGACCCGGGACCCGTTTCCATCTCTGTTTGGAATAAGTGCAAGCAATTAAACCAGCAATAACGGCAATATGAAACAATTATGACATTCGTTTTTCGCTCACTACTTCTGAAATGAGAATTGATTTTGAACACTTTCTCGACCTCGGTAATTTGCAAATTGTTACCGAAATTCTTGAAAATGTGGTAGCTCTAAGGAAAAGTTGCATTTCCTATCCAACAACATATGAAGTCTTCACTTCCTAGTACTTTCAAGAACTCCAGCTCTTTATAGTACTATAAAAAAAGTATGCAATTTTCTATTGAAAAAAAATCCGCTGTAATGCCGAATTTCTCCAGCTTTCGTGCATTAGAAATTTGCTTTTCTTAAGTTACAACAATTGTTAATTACAGGTACGCTTTTCAAAAAATAATTAATTTCTTTATTTTTAGCACATGAGAACTATGGCTCTGATTTCAAAGCATAAAGGTCTGAATTCTAAGTATTTCGGAGTTTTAGGAGATTATGGGATTACTTTTCGTAAAATCATCTTTGTTTTCCAGCTTTTGTTAATTTTGTTTTTCGAAAATATCTGCATCCTATGTTCCTTCTGTATTTAAAGTTTCAAAGTTCAATGCATTCAAGATGGTAAAATATGAAGCAAAAGAAGTACGACGCTTACTTTTGCTGCTTTGGGTGATCTGTAAGGTCAGCATGTCGAATACATAGTGCATCGCTGTTAGTTCTTCTTTCTTTCGTCCCAGTTTTAAGTTGCTTTCTAATCCTTTTCAAAATTTCAGTCTTTTCTGGTTTTATTCTTTCCGTGTCTTGATAGCCCAAATTAAGAGTAATTAATCTTTTGTTGGGCCATGTTCTGCTTCTTCCATAATCCGTGTCTCACCTCTTCGGCCCTTTTTCATCCGTTTTTGATGATTGCTGAAAGAGGAGAGAGACAACAGTAGCTCCATCATTCAATGCAAGAGAGGGGGAGGGAATACAGTTTCAAGTAAAAGCGGTGTCGAGTTACAGCAAAGCTAATTCTTAATTAAATTCTTTCTGGGAGTCCTCTCGCGACAATTAAATTCTTCGCCGAAAATGAGAAATGAGAGGGGGTTCTCCCTTTATGTTATCCCACCTGAGATTCCAACAAGGAATTTACATTTATTTTAGGATGTAGCAATGCAGAATGAGTCAAAAGGGAAGAAACAATGGGAGAATGGGCAAGAAGGAAAAGCAGAGGAAATGCATTCTCGGTGGGGAATGACTTATTAGCCGAGCGACACATTCATCAGTGTCCCTGGAAAAATGTTGTTGTTCTAGAAGGTTGAAATACTTAGAAGAAAGTGAGGTTTAAATTCGGTGTGTCAGTTTGGTTCACGAACAAAAATTTAGAAAACTGTTATGTGGAAGCATGGCTGAGTTGCAGAAGAAAATGGATCTAAATGTGACCTGAAGAATTTTTTTTCTGTCTTTAATTAATCTGAAGAACGAGTTCCTCTTGTCTGAAACGCACTCAACAATTTCACGGAAGATTTATTAAACCCTAGGCAATATTGCTTACGAGGAACAATAGAAACATAATCACTACTTGAAGTATTCACTCCACACACCACTCAACAACATTTCTCGTTTTAATTTGCATATCTAATGTCCAAATTTCTCACATTAGTATGTTCGAAATGTTTCCATTTTAATGTTGGAAGACATTTTATTTCATTGGTCTCGAGCTTTTCCCTTCTGCTCATAAAGCATTTATACTATACTACTTAATACCTGTTCTGCGAACGTGATGATATTAAAATACAGTTGAAATACAGTTGAAATACAGATGATTTATATGATACACGGTTGAAATGGTAATACACTCCATATTTCTTAGCTCTTTTGGGAAACACGTCTGCCTGACTTATTCTGCCAGACGACACATAAGCAATTTCGTTCATAACTGTAAATTTAAAAGTTTTAAGCCTACACGAAACAAATCAAAATACGTCGTTACTCTTCACTTTCATCGTTATGATATTAACAGAAAATAGAACAAAATAATAATAGAAAACAGAACAAAATACGTTGTTACTTTCAGCATAAATGTAAAAAAAAACCTTGCTTATAAACAATTTCGTTCGAAACTGTACATTTAAAAGCTAGCAAGTCAGATGCTTTTGGAAGCGTGAGTAAAATTGTGTTGCCATCGCTAATATCTTAAGGGGGAAACATTTTTTTCCAAATTTCAATTACTATGAAAAATCTACCCGCGTATTCACATTTATTGCAGTCAACTTTCCACTTATATGACGTCACCGTTGCTTCGGTGAAAATGAATGTTGGCAATTTGATTTTGACTCAAAAAAACCACGTATATAACGTCACGGTTGTTTCGGTGAAAACGAATGTTGGTAATTTGATTTTGACTCAAAAAACCTTGGCATTCAACATGCAAAACGATAATATAAAGGTTTAAATGCACAGCATATTATGATGTAGCGCTTTTTACGTGATATTTTTAAAAGTTTTTTTTTTGTTAAATAAATTTAAAACAAATAAAAAAAACCTTGGCATTCGATATGTCAAACGCTAATAAATCTTTAAAAGCAAAGCATATTACGTGATTTTTAAGGTTTTTTGTTAAATAAATTCAGAACAAATAAATTTAGAACAAAATATATACTGAGCAGGCCAACTCAGGTCATTCAAAACTTAGGGCGGGGCTTCAGTTGCTGGGCAACAGTGGCTCGATCACTGCAAAACGCCCAAGCTTTACCAAAGCTGGGTTATTTAGAAAAAAACATTTTGACGCACTTAAAGTTTATTTGGCAGGAACATTCCTGCCAAATATGAAAGTTCTAAGTTCAGTAGTTTCTGTGATACGGGGATGAGTCAGTGAGTCAGTCAGAGCTTTCAGTTTTATACACTGGCGTACAAAAATTAAGGACGAGGCGGTTTTTCGAATGTAACGTCGTGCAAAAGTGCTCCACAGCGACTCAAATCATACCATAAGATCCCCAAGATGTAAGAATATGGGACAAGTGAGCAAAACCGTCCAAACAAGGAATCCAAAGGATGCAAAGGCACTTTATTGAAAAGGTAGCTTCGAGCACAACTGAACAGAAGACAGAAATGTCCATGTGACAGGCGGCTGCCAAGAACAATTCAGTCTTTAGTAGGGGATATGATCACCCCTGACTGCTTTGCAGGATTTACAACGTCTGTCCATGCTGAAGACGAGGTTGTCAAGGAGCTGTTGAAGCATCACGGCCCATTCCTCTTGTAGCATCAATCGCAGCTGCGGAATCGTTGCTGGCGGCTAGTGACGTGCTTCCAAGCGTCTCCCGAGAAGGTCCCACACGTGTTCGATTGGATTTAGGTCCGGGGACCTTGCGGGCCAATCCATGCGTTGAATATCTTCACTCTCCAATAGCTCTGCGACAGCCACTGTACGATGAGGTGTAGCGTTGTCGTCCATGAAGAGGAACTAAGGACCCACAGCACCTCTAAACAGACGCACGTAATGCAGGAGAACCTCGGTACAATAGGGGACACCAGTGACTGAACCTCCTTGGAAGATGTGGAGGCCAGTATGACTGCCAAGCATGATACCACCACAAACAAGAACTCCGCCACCTCCAAACCGGTCCCTTTCGATGATGTTGGAGGTGTGAGTGCGTGTTCCCTGCTCTCTCCAGATGTGCATACATCCATAATCACTCGTCAGACTAAATCGGCTCTCCTCCGTAAAGAGAACTCGACCCCATTGCTGATGTGTCCAGTTCTTGTGCTCGTGGCACCACAGACACCGCCGTTTCCGATGAGCAGGCGTTAATAGCAACACCGTACTGGTCGTCGTGCAAATAGACCACCTTTGTGCAGCCTCCTAACCACGGTAAAATGCGATAACGGACGTCCAGTTGTCTGTTGCATGTGCCCTGCGATTTCTCCCGCTGTCTGCCGTCTGTCTCTTCTCGCCTGTAGGACAATATACCTGTCGTCCGCCGCCGTGGTTGATCGTGGACGATCACTGCTAAACTCTCGGACAGCTGTTTCTCTCGTTTGAAATACTCTCCAAGCTCGACGTCGTTTAAACCGATGTACACCGTGCAATAGCTTTCACCGAATTGCTGAGCGTACACCGCCCGTGTGCTTTATACCCTTCCAATGCCCCCCCTTGCGTCCTGCTGCATATATGCATATGCACTACCGTACCGGACCCTAATCTATCTCTTGAGTGTTCTTTCGGTCCGTTCTGCCTGCTCGTTCGGCTGTTAGGCTAATGTCTCCTCTTCGTGCTTAATTTTTGCACACCAGTGTATTACTGATATAGAGCTTGGGCGTACTGCAATATGAAAACATCAAGAGGTTTTCAATTTCACATAAAGACCCATCTTCCCCAAAAACGATGTACAGAATCCAAATCAAGCTTGTACTTTCTGTGGTGGAAGTATAGGAAATAAACGTGATTTTTCAGAAATGAAATCTTCTTCGGCTTTTGATCAGTTAGACACTTTTAGCATGACCTCATCCTGGAATTTGCATTTTGTTGTCGAAACCGTAGTCCTTCACAAGACTGCGCAATGGCACCTCTAGTTTCGCTTTTTCTTTATCGTTTCGGGGCTTAACGACTACCAAGAGTACCATAGAGAGTTGTAAGCAATAACCCATCCCTAATTTGGATGTCACTAGTTTCACGGGTTAGTGGCGGCCTCGAGCCGTATCCTATCTCTAGCCGCTGGTCAGAAGCCAGCGCGTCAGAACACTCGGCTATCAGGGGTTACCTAGATAAGCCTATTTGAAGCCACTGAATTATGTCTCGTTTTCTTAAATGAGAACGTCAGATCATGGAACACAAAAGATCATTATGACTTTTGAAATCAGTACACTACAGCGCGTCTCTATCAGTGACGTTAAATCAAACTTACTACATATAAATTTTTAACCTTTTTTGCTGAGTTGAATATTTGATTTCTGTGAACTATTCACTCTTTAAGGGGAAAACGAATCTTACTAATAATGAACTTTATCTTCATTTCCCAACAGTTTATTAACTCCTACGTACTTTTTGAGTCAAAGACGCATATGTAAAGCTATGAGGTCATAAAAAAGTATCTGGAAAATAGAGAAGCATGTATCTCAAGCTTAAAAAATCATATAAAACTCTTTGCTTAACAATCCAGATAGTCCCCATTGTAACTGATTAACTTGTTCCACAGATCTACGCGTTGAAATATCCCATTGTGATAGAACTCTAGCAAGCGGGAGTTGAAGAAGTCATCCATGCAACGTTTTAAATCATCGTCATTAGCAAATATTTTCTCAGCGAGAAAATTCGACAAAGACCGGAAGAGATGAAAGTAGGACGGGTCAAGGTCCGGGAAGTAAGGGAGGTGTGACAATATTTCCCATTCCAGCTCGTTCAATTTTTGCTGAGTCCGTAAAATTGAATCAATTTTTGCTGGACGCGTTTCTTGCAGTGCAGCATGGATACGGTCCAAGTCATCCGCTGTGTTGGTATTATTCCGCCGTAAGAGTTCATAGTGAATCACACCGTGACAATCCCACCAACAACTCAGCATCACCTTCCGTCCCCGAAGGGGTGGCTTAGCGACCTTCTGTGGGGGTTGTCCCTGATTGGTCGATGCTCTTTGTTGCGTGAAATTCACGTATGTGATCCACTTTTCGTCACTCGTGACCAACCGATGCAAAAAGCGCTCACGTTTTTCTCTTTCACACAGAGCAGCAACAATGGAGTAGCGTCGCATCCGATTCTGGTCATACAAAGCATGAGGCACCTATTTGCACAGTTTACACTAATATCCCAACTTTCTCTTTCACGCAGAGCAACAACAATGGAGTAGCGTCACATCCGATTCTGGTCATACAAAGCAAGGGGCACCTATTTGCAAAGTTTACACGAATATCCCAACTTTCTCTTTTACGCAGAGCAACAGCAATGGAGTAGCGTTGCATCCAATTCTGGTAAAACAGAGAATGGGGCACCTATTTGCACAGTTTACACGAATATCTCAACTTTCTCTTTCACGCAGAGCAACAACAATGGAGAAGCGTCGCATCCGATTCTGGTTATACAAAGAATGGGACACCTATTTGCACAGTTTACACGAATATCTCAACTTTCTCTTTCACGCAGAGCAACAGCAATGGAGTAGCGTCGCATCCGATTCTAGTCATACAAAACATAGAGCACCTATTTGCACAATTTACACGAATATCTCAACTTTCTGTTTCACGCAGAGCAACAACAATGGAGTAGCGTTGCATCCGATTCTGGTCATACAAAGCATGAGGCACCTATTTGCACAGTTTACACGAATATCCCAACTTCCGAAGTCGGGTGTTGATGGTCGTATGGGAGGTCTGCAGTATCTCTGTCAGGCACTGTTGATGGTCGTATGGGAGGTCTGCAGTACCTCTGTCAGGTACTGTTGATGGTCGTATGGGAGGTCTGCAGTACCTCTGTCTGGCCTTAAGCTTGGTCAGTGTAATATGTCATCTCCAACCTTACTGGGTCTACTACGTCTGGGCGCATCAGACAGATTCCGTAGACCAGTGTCGAATTACCTGTCCCAGTCATAGCAAGTACACTGTCCGATAATATCGTCACTAAACGCGTTTCGCAATTTTCCAAGTGCTTTCGTAACTTTCACTCCACTCAAATATTCACAGAGCAATATTACACGCACACCTGCTTCGATTCCGCCATTGTATCGTCCCCACGTGCAACTAATCTTCACAACAGCGTACATGGAATCTATTCTTTCACGCACAGCGCTCTGGGATGTTTATGTAACTGCAGGTCCGCAGTATCTTTCATTACACACGCCACAAACGATTTTTTCCGGGAACTTTCTTTAGAACTTGATATCACGCATGTAACAGTATACTTTTATTAACAAAAATTGGAAAACAAATAAAACATTTATGTTATCCATCATGTACTGTAAAGCGCTACTTAATAAAAGTAAGAAACCCAAGGAAATAACATATTCAATCTTACTGTAAATTATAAATTTAATTCGTCTTGGAGTTTTATTTCATAGCAATTTATGGAACTCACCTCTGTTTTTCTTCATGCATTGCAAAGAGCTGTTACATTAGCGTAAGAAACTCATGGTAATAGCATATTTTGTAATTTCAATTATAATTCGCCTTGAAGATTTATTTTATAGTGTAAGAAATTGTAAAATTTCGATACTTGGAGATTTAGTTACAATACATAAAATTGTACTCTCCTCTGTATATAATGACCTGTTTAAGGCCATTAACATAACGCTGTAGAATCTACATAATCAACTAATTTATTTGCTTGACCCTTTAAATCTAATACAACACAAAAAAAACACACACCTCCAAATCAGTTGCTACTAAATAATAATTGATGCATATTGAACTTCTCATATACAATTAATATAATTAATCTGAGGAAAACTTCACCTAATTGCAAGACGCGTTAACACATATTATTAAAGAAATCTAGTGTGATACCCAGAGTTGGAAACGGGTCAAACATTTTGGACCGGGACAGAACACAGGCCCGAACCCGATCCTAATGAATAAGTTATATCTTCCTGTAATACATTTGTTTAATTTCCATATAACCTAAGATACCCGACCTAAACAAATCTGTTTTGAACTAATATTACAGGTAATTTAAAAAGTCTCTCAGCAGTGGGTATCTTAGATTATATGAAAATTAAACAAATGAATTACAGGATTGCAGGAACGTATAATTTACTCACTTTTTTACAGGAAGTGTTGAAACTGTTGTCCTTCATTTGCTATACATAACCTAACTGTTTTACTCATGCTTTTAACACATCTGTGAGAGTAAAAAAGTCCCTCCGCAGTAATGCTAAGACTGTTCCACCTAATTTTGATGACGCTACAGTCAAATTTTTGAATTAAGCAACTTGTATGCTCATTTCAGTTTTTGCTGTTTTCTTGATATAATATCAAGCTTCAGAATGTTTCACAGCAACACCAATTTTCACAAGCTTATGATGAATTGAAAGTTTCCAGAACATGGATGCTGTTTTCATTATTGCTCCTCAGAAGGAAGGGCACTCTACCTTCATATTGTATGACAAATCATTTTTCAGTCCGCCGGCTGTAGTGACGAGCACAAAATTCCACAATACGCGCTTTTCTTTGAAAAAATGTTTTTTTTTTTTATTTGGCTTTTCAAAAATAAAACGGAAATAAAACCGGATCGAAATCTGGTCAGGAATACCATGAGCCGACCCGTTTGACCCGCTAGAAATTGTCGACTCGTTGACCCGCTGACCCGTTGACCCGTGACCCGCTTCCATCTCTGGTGATACTCTCGCAACTGTAATTGCAATTAAATGAATAGCACCTCCCTCCTTAATGAATTTATTAAAGAAAGTCACCGCCTGACTCATTCATTCAATAAATTATTGCTTGCTAGACAGAATTAAAATTAATGTAACAGAAAATCTGATGTCCAGAGTATGAGATCCAACTTTTCATCTTACTTACCATTTAGCCTATATCAATGCATGTTCTTTATTAACTATATTTCTTCATTCCATTTTGCTTTGAAGCTTTCCAATCTGAACACCTGTTCATTCCTCCTTTCAAGACAGTTGAACCTACGGCATCACGTCTTTTCCCGTCTGTCAAGATTCAGTTAAATTGCATACGGGCGACTAAACCTTTTGAGGGAATCAGTAATCGAAGGCTGCTATCGAAGTTATTGAAGCTTCGATTCTTGATGTGTCCAGTTCTTTTTATAAAAGCAGTCTGAACAACTTAGTTCTTTCCAGCATTAATATAATGTGAAATTACATGAACATGGAAGATTAAAGACACAATATCAGTCATTTTGTAACAGAGATCCCTTCAACCGATGTCACAGATAGTTCCTTTAGATATTGAAATATTCAAAAACAGATTCCACTCACTACCTGCACTCATTTTACAGTGGTTGATTTTAAATAAAGAAACGTAACATTGTTTGTATGTCCATTGCACTCTGTTGATGTTATACTACGTGCCTTTTCGTGCTTTCAACACGGAGAAATCTTTGAAGTGACCGAATGTTTAATAAGCTGAATGCAATCTTATCAATATAACTGTAGATCAATAAATGACTTCCGTAGTTAGGTGTAACTAATCTTTTATTTGTTTACTAGCCGAGCGTTCACACCTCAACGGAGGGCTTTTTCAAGGATTCATGCAACTGTTAAGAATGAGTTACATGATTTGAAATATAAATAAAGGATAAACATAAGAAACATCAAGACAATAGTCATGAATCTACTTCCGCGTGCATGAAACGCTATTGCATATTAAGCATTCCTTTTTGCGATGTCATATATTTAATTTTTAAAAGTGATTAATATAATCGATAAAATGTTAATAAATAACAACATTCTACACACTAAAATTGTTTTTCCATAAGTTTGTAATTTCGTAAGATACACTCTCATTACATATATATCGCCGTAGACATAATTTCAATAGATTCTCTTATTGCCGATGCATATCTTGTAGTGCACGTTGCAACGCACTTTGTTTCATTCCAATCAGGCCTCGCCTCTTGAAATAGTACATCACTTGTTAAGGCCGAAGCAGGCTGTTTGTTCTTCAAATTCCTTTTGTGTTCTTGTATACGAACCTTGATCGACCGTTTTGTTAGTCCAATATATAACTTCGTGCTTCCGTCTGGGTATTTTAGTGGAACTTAGTAAATTCCCGCTTTTTCCGATTCTTCTCCTCTAACTTGGGGGCCTTTATAGCTTTGCTATGAGTCATTTATTGATCCTGCTGTGCGGATCGCAACATTACATTGGAACGTCTTCAAATGTAGGCTCCGTAGCAGAAAGCGAACGCACTCGGCTAGTTATCGAGAGATCTGGGGTTCAATCCCAGCGATGTCCGATGAACAATTTTCCAGTTGCTATTCATTGTTTATAAAATGACGTGGACAAAGCGATGACATCGTATATTTACATTATCTCCACGTATTTGAAATATATTCACCATTTCTATCGCCCTTTGGATTTATCAGCTGTAATTAATTAAACAGCTTGCTTTGTTGAATGCCACTAGATCGCGACACATCAGTTGCTGAGCCCATCAATATGGATTTATAGTCAGATACTGACTGATAAACTACGAATAGCGCTGTGAATTGTTGGCACCGTAGCGTAAAGCGAACGCACTCGGCTAATTATCGAGAGATCTGGTTTCGATCCAGCGGTGTCGGACGAACAATTTTTCAGTTGCTGTTCGTTGTTTATGAAACAACGTGGACAGAGCAATGACATCGTATATTTACTTCTTCAGTAAATTCTTGAAGTAAAAGGTGATTCTTGGTACATAGGGTATTGCTCCTACGAAATGCAATTTTTTGTCATTTGGCGTTATGTCTGTTTTCTCTCTCTCTCACTCTATTTACTTGTTTTAATATCGCATCTATAGCTTTCCGACTGTATCCCGCTTGTAACCCTTCATTCATCACGTTTTTGATTTCTTTCATACGAAGGGATTTATTCAAACGTACCAAGAACGCTCTATGAAATCATTTCCGGAAGGCTGCCATCTTGTATGACCACGGGACGTATGAATTTGGGCTCATGAAATTATTCACGGCCACCGGCTGGTAATATACCTCTATGTAAACTTTTTTATCATTTCTTCTACTTATCATTACATCCAGGAACGCAATCTTCCCTTCTTTCTCAATTTCCATCTCAAACTTTATGTTGCTAAATATTTAAGGAGTTCAGCCTAGTCAAAAATTTATAAAGCCTTGAAAAAGTCCTCCGTTGAAGTGCGAAAGCTCGGCTAGTAAATAAATAAATGATTAGTTACACTTAACTACGGAAGTCATTTATTGTTGGATATGGGTGTATAATATTTTATAACTGTAGAGTTGTGAAAACATATAGAAAAATGTTGAGAAAGTACTTCCACTCAGAAATTCAGTAATAAACCTTTCGTTATGTCATTTTCAGACTTTGCGTTATCTATTTTTTTCGCTATCATAAACAATTATTCCATAGCTGATGAGGTGTATTTCTTGCTTGAATTCTTGTTCTTCATTTACAATCAGTCTCCAAGGATAGGGAATATATATAGGGTTAAGTTTATTGCAGCTTTTATCTCTTGTCTTTTCGATAATCAAAGCCTCTGCAAATCTTAGTTTTTGTTCCGAGCCTTGGTCAGTAATGATTTCAACACCATTGAAGTCTGGAGTGCAGTTGTTATCAATGCAATACTCCACCAATGCAGTCTTTTTTCACGTTTTCTTCAATTATCTTCATGTTGCTTAAGTCGATAAGTTAGTTGATTCTGTGTACTACCTATATAATATTTTTCAGATTTCCTTCCATTTTGATGTAATATTGGTATTTGGTACACTCCTGTCTTTTCTAATAGATTTTTTGGTGTAACGTAAGTACTTTAAAAATAAGACATACGATAAACAAATACTGGAATACATAACCCAGGATCCAAACGCTCAAATCATCTTACAGCAGTTGGGCAACAATCTTCTACATAAAGACGGCAAGGCGCAGGGAACGAGAGATGATTTTGGCAGTGATGTGGACAGTGACATGACGACCATAGATTGGTAGTGCCCATGTATATATACCTAAGTCTTGGGAGACTACACATGAGAGCTTGATAATGTTATCGAAGTGATATTGAAATGCATCGCGTGTTGCGGAGATCGTGCAGAGGTGAGAGTTTCGTGTGTAGTGTTGACTTTTCGATGTACATAGCATAGCGCTTTGTCCTTGATGTTTAGTGTTTCCTTCAACTGTTAAATATGTAAAGTTAGTGTTATTCAGCTAGCATTTCAGAAATAGTATACTTAATGATAATAAATGTATATTAGTGAAGTGTTCTCAATAGTAAGACTAATAGTCTATGGAACTACATAGTCCCTGGAACTTCTCGTTTTTGATTTGTAGGCCTACTGCAGTATTAAGATTGCTATAGACTTTTAGCTTATGCATCGAGGAGAAGGCTAAACTACTCACATGAAGGGAAGTTTACATAGCGTTTAAGTTAATGAGAACTGTATTTGAGAAATAAACCTCATCAGATAAGATATTTAGTAGCACATTAACACAGAAAATAACCATGTGGCTCATCTATATTATTCTTTTTTTTTTTTTTTTTTTTTTTGATTGGAGGTTTAACGACCACCGTGAGCAACTCAATGGGCTATAAGCAGTCGCTCTATATTATTCCATAGATTCTCCTTCTCTGAGACATAAACGTACTCAATTAGAAAAACTCCTAAAAACTATTTTGCTAATTTAAACAAACTGCAGAACATCACAATCTCACAGTCACAGCATTGAATTTAAACGGAGTTTATTCCTTTCCAATTCTACAATTAGGTGAGTGTTTTGTTTTAATTCAGAACCTAATTTGGAGGGGCTACTTTCAAGCCTACGAATTGCAACATAAAAATCATACCGCGGGTATTTCAAATCTTCGTCATCGATAAATCGCTTCTTCATTCGTAATTTCTCAAAGCCTCGTATGGTGTGAGTTATCTTTAAAAGTATGTCTTTTATCCTGAAAATCTAGCGTGTATCGCTCATTGATTTAAAATATTCATTATAGCATACGTTTTTCCTTTGCGCATGGGGTCTTAAGTTCCCACTCCATATGGCTCACCTTTAAGACAACACTTTTCTAGCCTCGGAACCCTACATTAATCACGAGATGGTCCCATAACGGGAGACTTTGTTTCTACAAATAATGAATTTTATAAAGATGTGTCTACGCTCATGTCGTCCCATGCCCCATGTCGTCAAATGGCGTAACAACAATTTTTTTTATTACTGTTGTACATGATTTTCTTTCCCTACTGTACGAATATAGAATGCCATTATGCCTGGAGCTGTTTCAAGAATGCTAGCCTTTACAACCTGTAAGAACATTTCACTCGATGGAATTTTGAAAACGAGTTTGTCTCAGCTCTCATTAAGTGAAAATAAATAAAAAAAGCATTTCCCCCTTACTTTGCTAAATGCTCGAATTTATTGCCATTAAGTGGCATGCACGTATTATTTCTTTGACGCATGATTCCGTGAACATTTCTTAAGAGGGAAACACTGATTCGAACACATGCATTCCGAATATTTTCCTTCATCTCTTCGATACTTCCTGGTTTCAGGATATAAACCAAGTATTTTCAGTGTTCCCGTGGTAAATAATCTAGTGGCGTCAAAAATAAAAAATCTGGACAACGCGGGGACCACTCGTCCTAGCCATTATGCTCACGCCATCTAGAATATGCATTTACATAAGAAACGTTTCTCACCCTGCTAGCCAAAATATTGTGGAGCCCCATCTTATTTGAGCCACACTTGCCTCAATTTTGCTGGTCATATTCTTAAATTAAGGAACCAAATCCTATAACCCCATTATGAATGAAATCTTTCTGAATAAGAATTTAATTCATCCAGTGAGGATTCTCTTCTTTCCAGTATTAGAAAATTTCATGGGCATGTAGAATGAGGCCTTATCACTGCTGATGATATCGGATGATAATATCGATTGTGCATCAAATCTACGTATTACCTACTAACAATATATCGTTTGTCGTTTGGTATCGTCACCACGAAGGACTAGGACGAACTTACAGAAGGAATTTTCATTCCTTTAAAACTCTTGCAACAGAAGAACGACTTGCTTTCTCATCTTGACTCATTTTTTTTTCAGTGAACGAGACGGGCTTCTTTAAACCACTAGAAGAAAATTCGTCATTTGAGAAATGAGGACGACCAGCACGAGGTCTATCAGTAACTCCATCAACCTCTTTAAATCTTTGAAATAATTTGCGTACAAATAGATGGGTAGTCACCAATTTAAGTTTTTTTCTCTGTAATTACTGACTTGTCTCCTGGCATTTTTGGGAAGTATAAAGCAAAACGTATTCTGTCTTCTTTGCATTAGTACGTATAAAGAGCCATGAGGATATTTGTTCACTTAGAATATAAAAAGAGCATTAAAATATGATTATTTAATTTAAAAAAAATATCAGAGACTAGAATATCTCATTTTCCAGTGAGCCCAGACCTCTGGGACACCATGTACGTCTATTCATCAGGATAAATTATTTCTCGAGACTTCAGTGCGCTTCATGTAATCTTTCTTAGCCTATCTGTACTGATAAAAAAAGGCACGGAAGCCGAAATGCAATGCTTTACTCGTGTATCTCATAATTTATTTCAGTTGGTGTATACTCTGAAAAGTAGTTCTAGTGGTAAGACTCAAAAACTTTACATCCTTGGTCTCTTTCGCTTTAATAAAGAAGAAGGAGATAATGAATTGCAAGTATTTTGTAAGAAGGAGATAAATGGAGTTTACAAGTATTTTCACCATGAGAATCCACTGAACTATACATTTCCTATTGTTTCATCTTTGTATTAATCTCATAAATCCCTGGACATAGTCGCTGTATGCAAACTCAATTCAATAGTCCAATTTCGAGTATGACATTAAATGACTGAGATCAGAGATCCTCGAAACTTTTCATGTAGGCTTTCCGAGTGGTATGAAGCTTGCTTTACAACCACTTATAAAAATTAAGCCCTTTTTTGCCTGTAGTGAAATTACCCCCACGTCTCTTCACTCCGGAGCCAGTTATTCTCCGAGATGAACTACTCCGATCTTGGATCATCGCTACAACTTGCCATTTTGACTCTTGAGTCACCTGAGCAGTACATCACATATATCTCCCCCACCCCTTAACCCTTTAACCGTTATTCCTAAACAAATGAGGCTCCGTATTTTGTGCGCTCCCCAAAGAGGAATGTTCACATAGGGGCCGGGTTTTAGGAAAGCTACGGGAAAACAATTCCTTTCCTGTTCTCATCTCAACAGTTGTGACGTGCCTGCCCCTGAGGACGCACACGACATAATGGCAGATAGCAGCTGTAACGAACGTTCGCGTAGCTCATTTGGTAGAGCGACGTATTCCGAAATGAGGGGACCCGGGTTCGTGCCCCGGCGTGGACAAAAATGACGGAGAAATTTACTTCGTTATAATGGCGCCCGAAATTTCCGGATGACCTGGCCGTTCAAGATCTCGCAATGGTGTGATGTTCTTTCCACACCGCGAGAGAGGAAAAATAAGAGAATCATTTCTCCGGCGCTTCGAAAAATAAATGTTTGGGACGTTGCATCCCATACACCAGATTGACTGTGAGTTCTCAAGTGCACGTTCTACAGCGGATGGCTGCCTGCAACGATTCATGCTCACGGCTGACCCATGGGCCATGCCCCCGGCCATCTTTCGGGGGCGGGGAGATGTGCCTGCCTCTCAGGACGCACACGACATAAAGGCAGATAGCAGCGGTAACGAACGTCCGCGTAGCTCAATTGGTAGAGTGACTTATTCCGGAATGAGCTGACCCGGGTTCGAGCCCCAGCTTGGACAAAAATGACGGAGAAATTTACTTCGTTATACAGTAGCGATCATAAACTTGCCACAACCAACCATCACCAGTGTTCATCATAACCTTGGTGATACGAGCTCCCTTCTAGGCCTTTATCCGCTGCTGCGTGATCCAAGGCATGATCTGGAAGAGCAAGTACCTCTGACACGAACATCATGCCACTGGGTCGAAGCAAGTGACTTAAACTTTTTCTCTTCCCTTTCTTAGGATCGTAGCAAATTTTATAGCCTTTTCAATAGGTAATCAGTCTGAAAGGATTAATTTAAATAATCCCCATAAATGACCACTGTGAATAAGAAAGCTAAGCGGAAAGGAAACCTTTCTCATGCACAGGTTCACTCCCAGCCTCGTTCTGCCCACTTATTAGACAGCGGGTACATTCGTTTGAGATATTTTCAGCAAATTTCGCTAACCCCGAGTTAACCCAGTCCAGCTGGTTAAAGGGCTTTTAAGAAAGCGCTGGGATGAAATCGTAGGTCTCCAAGTCTGCCGGCAAACCATGTTTGAAGGACCTCACTGTAGAAGAAATCCTGATAAATTCCAGATGACTTCTGGAAGAAGCATCGCACATTATTTTCTATCCTCACGGGCATGACATTGATTTTTACTTTTTAGCGCTAATGTGAAAATAAAACCATTTGCTGTTGGTGGGGTTCCAACCAATGTCTCCTCGTTCCGGAGGCATTTATTCTTCCGACTGAACTACCCCGACCTTGGCTTACCGCTGCAACTTGCAGTTTTGACCCTTGCATTGTCTCAGTAGTGGGTCACATACAAATTCGCCGACATATGCCCAGAATGGGCACACGTCTTGCTTCCTGGAATAGGACTTTCGTTCCCTTTCCGGAATACCGAGTGATTGTAATTAAAGTACCCCTATTCAACGCTGTCTGCCGAGCTATTTAGCAGTACAAGTGCATACGAATGTGGTATGGTAAAAATTCATGACATGCGTAAGACATTTCCGAATTTAAAAAATATCAAAACTCACCTCCATGGAACTTGTGGCGCTATAAGCAACGAATAAGCAATTCCATTTCGATGAGCAAACATGTTGCAGCCACGTTCTGGGTATAAAAGTGGCCACAACAGCCGAATGGCATTCTTATTGGCTACGATGACCATCACCATGCCGGAACCCGCATTTCTTCTGAAGCGGTTTTATGAAAGCAATGCTGCGGCTGCACTGTGGAAATTTTGCCGTCGTAAGAAATTACGCCGAGAACCATTGACTCCACATGCTATCAGAAGAATGATCACACGATTCAGGAGACTAGACATCTAGGAGTTAAACCTGGTCGAGGGAACGCAAACCTATCACTTCACAGGTCGTTGAAGATGTTGCCACAGCTGTTGTTGAACAGTCAATGAATAATGTTGAAGACTGCGCGTGCAGTGTCACTGCAGTTGAATTGATTCTATGGCATAGTATTGCCACCTCGTTCTCCGGAACTTGCGCCTAGTGATTTCTAGTTTAGCGGACACTTAAGAGGTATGGTTTGTCATAGGCATGTTGCAAATTTGGCAGCCTTGAAAGACTGTATCACATTGCGTGTGAGAAGCATCACAGAAGATCAGTTACAGTCGGCCGTGGAACACAGTGTTCATCGCACTAAGGTTTTGCAACTTTAGAATGGGGGCCATATTGAGAAGTATCCCTTGCATCGCAAAGGTCAGCGTGAATGTCTTATAGAATAAAATATCGGGTTGGCGTGAATGAAATGTCCGGCAAAGGACCAGCACATGTGGACGGCGAGAACGGAAAAGTAGGACAACTTACCGAGGCAAAATAATCCCCCTGGGCATTGACACATAGTTGCCATCTATCCGGCAAGGCCACGATCCCGGGACGAAAAAAGTCTTGTGTCTGGGACCCGAAGAAGACATAAACTGCACGTTGAACTTAGTTGTCTGTCGTGAACTTTTTCCCGGACAGGAAATCATCCAGGCGACGAAACAGATGATAGTCTTTCGGAGACAAGTTCTGGGGAATAGGCAGGATGACGCAGTGCTACATAGCCCAAGACAGTGTCAGAATCGATCATTGTGCGACATGAGGGCGGGCATTGCGTTGGAGCAGAAGAACACCATATCTGTTGATCAAAACCGGTTGTTTCTTCAGCAATGTCCGGTGAATCTGGTGTAATTCAGCACAATGACGTGCTGCAGTGATATTTTTGCCTCTTGCCAAAAAACTCCGATGAAATATCCCGGCTTAGGACCACCAGACAAGCAGCAGCATCTTCTTGGTGTGTAGGAGTGGCTTAGGATGCCGTCCAGCAGACTGTGCTTTGCTTAACCATTGTGCAGATCAATTCCGATTATCACAAAGAACTCACTTCTCGTCGCAGGTGACGATTCAATGCAGTAGAGGTTCGTGTATATTCCTGGCAAGTAGCGACGTGCAGATTTCCAAACGCCTAGTCTTGTTGGCAGCTGTCAACTGATGCGGCAGCCACATCCAGCTTTTTAACTTCACCCAGCGCAGCCAGACGCCGAACAGCTGTCGTGTGGTGGACACCTACCTCTGCCGCCATCTCACGACACGTTTTTCGGGGATCCACTTCAACCACAAGGAACAGAACGTCGTCAGAAATAGCAACAGGTCGGGGACTACATACTTCGTTTTGCAGGTCCGTATCTCCGCTTCGAAACTTCGCAAACCATCGCCGAATGGTTCGTTCGTCGGCTGTATTCTCACCAAACGCTTTGTTAACGTTTCGAGCGGCAATTCCGTGAGAATGGTCCAGTTTAAATTCATACAGGAAGATGACTCTCAAATACGGCTTCTGCATGTTTCCTTTGCAAGCCACGTTACGTCCAAACAAACCACGTCTGAACCTTGTTCTTCACACACGTGCTAGCTATTTATAGTAACTCTGTGACGTAATACCCGCAACACCTGTGGGTGGTTCCATTCCGCTGTGGTAAGGGCCTGCCTCCACTGCTCGTTCGCGCCGGACATTTCATTCGCACCAACCCAATATTTGTTGCTTGCAGCGCCACAAGTGCCATAGTGGTGTGTCTCGGTACTTTTGTTTTAACGGAGATGACGTCCGCGTGTCCTGAAACGTGATCGTTCCAAATTTGGTTGCATTTGAACTGCTAAACACCTCTCTAAGAGGCGTTGAATAGTGGTACTTTAATTACTACCACCCTGAATTTCAAACAATGCTATTTCAACCCTTTTTTAATTATGCCTATTTTTGCACTGTGTCTATCAAAAGCAATGTCTTCCGTAAATACATTGCTGGCCACCCAAAATGCAACACCAAGAAGGACACGAGATAGCAAAGCCAGATTTACTGGACACATAACAACAGATACAAAGATGAAACGATTGAGCTTACAGGCCCATGCGACTTGCGGAACACGCAGACATCAATAGTTCGTGTGGCCCCCATGGCTGGAAATAACTGCCGCTACACGCCGCAGCATCGAACGAAGGAGGTTTTGGATGTGGGCTAGGGGTATGTCGGTCCAGGCTGCTTCCACACGTTGCCACAGTTCATCAGGCGCAGCAGCGGGTGGTACTTGCCGGGACACTCAGTTGCCGATCAGCAACCAGACGTGTTCGATGGGTGACATATCGGGAGAACAGGCGGGCCACGGCAGCATTGACACCTGGTGGGCCGTAAAGAATTGTGGCTCGATGCGTGCAACGTGCGGGCGCGCATTGTCCTGTTGAAACGTGGCCGCTGGCAGGTCCTGCAGGTAAGGGAGGACTACAGGCTCCAAAACGTCAGAGATGTAGCAGTGGCTGTCGAGTGTTCTGGCGATGTGTACCAGAGGGCTGCGGGTGTCATATCCAATTGCGCCCCAAACCATAACGCCAGGCGGCGGACCGATATGGCGATGCATAATGAAGGCGTCATACTGCATCTCGCCGCGGGGCAGCCACACGCGGATCCGACCATCGTGGTGTTGCAGGCAGAAGCGGAATTCGTCGGAGAAGACAATGTAGTGCCATTCTGTAGTCCAGGTGCAGCGTCCAACGGCCCACTGCCGCCGCACTCGCCGGTGGTGTAACGTCAATGGTAATCGGAGCAATGGGTGCCGTACGACAAATCCCCTCTCCTGCAGACGACGTCGACCAGTACGTGCTGACACAGGTTGTTGCGTAACGCACCCTAATTCCCGCGCTAACGTTCGTGATGTGGCGGTGCGAGCCGTCAATGCCCGCCGCACAACATGCCGGTCCTGCCGTTCGGTGGTGTGCCGCGACTGCGGCAATCGCTCTCCGTCCGTCCCTTCTGCACCCACCGAATCTATACTCGCCTCACTGTGTCTGGATGTCGTCCCACACGGGGGCCGATGTCTCGGAACGATAAACCGCTGTTGAGATAAGCCACTATTCGTCCTCTGTCGAACTCCGAAACGTGCTGGAATGACTGCCGTATTCTGCGACGAGGCATCAGGAAGCTTCCCTTGCACAGGTCCGGCAGCACAACACACTTCCACTTCCTATACCCCGCCTTCTGTGCACCCTTCTTATAGTACTTGCTGTTGTGCCGCATTTAGCGTCATTTATCATTCAGGTACGGATAAGGTCACAAGTTCCAGTGCTTCACAGAACACCTTGGATATCAATGGTAAACAGACGCCCCACTGAAGAAATAATTCTTCAAAAATACATGGAAGGCAAAACAAATGCGATATCAGTGATATTACGGCACTTTCGTAATAAAGCCGATATTACGGCTATATTAAGATATTGTAATATAAGGTATTGTAATATCACCATTTCCCATGCAGCCACGTCTTCAGAAAATTTATGATCAACCTCACTATCGTCACCACTACTCTTTTTTTTTTTTTTGCTCTCTCTATTTCGTTTTTTCTTTTCTTTGTTTAACTGTCAGTGTTGCCAGAATGTATAAGGACAGTAAGAGAAGTGATGAGCCATCCAGAAGGTTGTTGTTTTGGGTTTTACGACAACCATGAGCAACTCAATGGGCCATAAGCAGTCTCTCACCCGTAATTTAGAGAAACTGGTTCCAGGGAATGGAGAGAGCCAATGCCGTAAGACAAACGAAACATCCATAATACACCGAGATTCGAACCTTGTCCCGTCTCGGACGAATTGTAAGAAGCCAGCGGTTAGACCACTGCAAAACTGGTGCGGCCCCTCCAAAAGGAATATCAAACGGCGATAAAACAAAATTTTACCTTCGAATAGAAACTCAAAAGGAAGGCTTAATTAGAGATATACGTCACAGATGGAAAAACAAGCATAACATTATTTTAATTATTGTTCATCTATCTATTGAATAATGAGGGTGTATTTTGAATATTCTCTGAGATCTTATTTTCAGAACAACCATTATAAGCACAGCCAAATATCTATTCTAACAAATAACTCTAGTGCTTGTAATTCGGGCAAGTATTAAGGAAAACGGCGTCGCAGAGATTTGGTACCAGAAATTTCATTCCATTTACACCATTATTTCAAGATGCTATCATACCTTTTTTTCTTTTTGAGGTGACATCCTTTATTTTTGTGTTAGAGTACATACTTTCTATTCTCTCATTAGTTTTAGACTGTCATTTAATCATCATTTTTTTGCATCATTACAGTTTTAAGTACATTCTTCTGAAACCTGAAAAAAAAAGCTAGATCTGAAGTCAGTAAAACAGATTTCCAGAAACTCATTTACGTGACGAGTATCTGTTCGGCAAAAGAAAAGCTTAATTGTATCCATTACACATTGGTTGGGAACTTGAAATAAAAGAAATGTTCGTCAGAACAGAAGAAAATGACGAAAAGTATGCGAAGAAGCTTGTTTTCTTTCGAGACTCCGTTTTGGTAAATGACATTTAATTAAAAATGGAATTTCCATAAGCTCAAACACTCTTCAGTATGTATTTTTAAAATATCACGGAGACGAGATTAAAAAATCGGAGTGACTTTCTTCGCTGAACGAAATCATGTAAATCCGAGTACATTCGGTGAGGATTTTGTTAATTTGCGGTTTTAAGTTTCAGCACTTTGTCGTTAACTTGTAAACGCGCATTTCATCTTCCTCTTCACAAACACAGGTATGTATTAATGGATAAAGTGAGAAAGTTCCAAATCAAGTAAACGAACATTAATTTTTCAGAGAAAATAACTGAAAGTTAATATAACATTTCTAAAGCTAAAATATTTTTATTAAATGCTTTTGGCCTTTTTCTTTTTCTTTATACAATGCAGCCATATGATTATTTTTTGTTCGTGTTTAATTTACAACAGTGAAAATACCTAGAATTTTAAAGTAAGGATAAATATGTCGCGGATAGTTTTTGTCTTCTAGTGGGGTAGTTTTAATTAAAACCTTCAAGTGTGAATTTTGGCCCACGTTCTTTTAAAACGCTGTTACATATCAGTAGAGTCAGGCTTATAACTAAAGCAAGTTTTTATTGTTCTGATTTTTAAATTCGAGTTTATTGTTTTAGAAATTTGCTTCACAAGTTCTGGATATAATGTAAAATAGAGAGTCTCGGATAAATCAGTATGAGGTTCTGGTGGTATTTTGAAGTTTATATTTGGAAACACATGACATGCTTTTTGTTTTCTCTATATTTTATAGTCGTCAAATTAGCATAATGGATCAGAACGCACCAAGGCTAATTCTTTCATTTCTATCAAATAAAACTTTACCGCGATATGGCTACGGCAAACGAGCCCGTATATATACTACGACCAAGCGTCTTTTCTTCCTATTCAAATATAGCAATCGCTAAAACTGCACTTTGAAATTTAAAGTTTTCTCAAGCAACGCGCTCTACATCATATTTTCAATTTCTCCATCATTTTCATGCCACGGGAAGTATTCGAACTCCCAACTCTCGGCTCCGGAGCCCCGAGTGCTATCACTATACTACACTGCCAGGTGCTCTCACTGCTATCTTCCTTTGTCTCATGTGTGTGCTGCGGGGCAGGCACGTCACAAACGGGAAAATCAAGGATATAATACCACAAGGAGTTACCTTTGCATCAGAAGCACCCCGGTTTTACATATTCAGAGCGATAACGAAATACCGCTGGATATTAACATCACGTGCGGTTAACATAACGCGCGCGTATCTATCCACTGTGCGTAATCAGTAAACGTTTGCCAATAATGAGGAAACGTGGCCACTTAAGCCAATTTGACAGCGCCCAGATAATTGAGACTTAGAGGGCAGGTGCAGATATTTAGGAAACAGCCGCATCTGTTGGCTACTCCCGTACTATTATATTAAGGGTGTATCAAGAATGGATTAGCCATGTACAGATATCCAGCAGAAAGCTGACATCGGTCAGCCATCCACGGTTGATATTAAAGGTGAACGTCGGGGGTCACGACTGGTATCTCAGTGGCAGAGGTGAGCGTCTTGTGAAATAAAATAATAATGACTGGTACCTCAGTGACAGAGATAAAAATAAAATAATGACTGGTATATCAATGACAGAGATAAAAATAATATAATGAATGGTATCTCATTGACAGAGGTGTTATTTAAGGTATAAATAATGACTGGTATCTCAGTATGACTGATACCTCAGTGACAGAGGTATGAGGGACAGAGGTGAAATAATGACTGGTATCTCAGTGACAGAGATGAAATAAGGACTGGCATCTCAGTGACAGAGGTAAGATAATGACTGGTATCTCAGTGACAGAGGTGAAATAATGACTGGTATCTCAGTGACAGAGGTGAAATAATGACTGGTATCTCAGTGACAGAGGTGTTATTTAAGATATAAATAATGACTGGTATCTCAGTATGACTGATACCTCACTGAAAGAGGTATCTCAGGGACAGAGGGGAAATAATGACTGGTAGATACCAGTCATGACAGAGGTTAAATAATGACTGGCATGTCAGTGACAGAGGTGAAATAATAACTGGTAGATACCAGTCATGACAGAGGTTAAATAATGACTGGCATGTCAGTGACAGAGGTGAAATAATGACTGGTATCTCAGTGACAGAGGTGTTATTTAAGATATAAATAGTGACTGGTATCTCAGTATGACTGATACCTCAGTGACAGAGGGGAAATAATGACTGGTATCTCAGTGACAGAGGTGAAATAATGACTGGTATCTCAGTGACAGAGGTGAAATAATGACTGGTATCTCAGTGACAGAGGTGCGCGTCAGTGAAATATAAACAATGCTATTTATGAATATCAGGATATAGGATTGTGAGCTAGATACTGGTTTGTTTGTACTGGTATCTAGCTCACAACAGGATTGTGATCTAGATCTTGAAGCCCAACAGGACAGTTAGGGCTCAACAGGATTGTTTTGGGGTTCAGCAGGATTTGTTTTTGGGGTTCATCTCAGTGTACTGGTATCACAGTACACGTATCTAGCTGACCCACCAGTGCAAAAGTGGTGCAATTCGACCTATTTCCACATGTATCATGCGCCGTACCTTATTTCGCCTGGAGTTCCAAAGCCGGAGACTAATGAGGGTACCCATGATGACGGCTAGTCTCAACAACACCTCACATGTTCCGATCTCAAACAACACCTCGTATGGGCCAAGGAACGTCGGCAATGAACCCTCTGCAGATAGAAGAAGCCAATGGCCGGAGGGTGCAAACATCATGAAACCCATCCTCCGGTTTCAGAGTTGGGGTTCAACAGGCCTATGGAGGTAGTGTTCTAGTCTGGGACACTTTTCCTTGGAAAACTCTAGGTCCGTTGGTTATCATCCCTCCAACACTGAACGGCGGTCTCTACATGGACTTGATAGCCGACCAACTCCATCCATATCTGGAAGAGCTTTACAAGGACCACAGTGCCATCTTTCAACAGGATAAGGTGCCGTATATCATCGGGCTTGTATAAATACTGAGTGTTTGGAGGATCTCGACAACGAATAGGCCACATTGCTTTGAAATTCCTCTGGCTGTAACCTAATTGAACATTTGTGGAATATGCTAGAACACCGTATGAGAACTGCTGATCCTCCTCTTAGTACGTATGAACTGAGGGAGCTTCTGCACCGGACATGGGTCAAGCAACGCATGGAAGATATTCGACACTTTATAGAATCTGTTCCTAGGCGTCTTCGAGCCGTGACTGCACAGAAAGGGGGATCAACGCGTTATTAGGCAGGTGTTTCTAATGCAAAGCTAACTCATTGTAAATTACATCATTGTTACATTTGGAAGAACAAAGTCCAGTCATGTACAACTTTTCGAGACCTTGCGTAGCTTTGAGGAGGAAGAACTACCTAACAAAAGACACCATCGCTGTGATCGGCTACTAGGGACATCTATCTAGTGGTTCAAGTTCCTAACAGTAGGCAAATGAAGGTATCTGACCATTTTTGACACTTTCGCCCTGTTTCACAAACATAGAAGCGGAAACATTTTCAAAAGCTGTAAATTATGATTATTTGGCATGCCTCAGTAGTACTCAAGACCTCAGTTAAGTAAATAACAGTTTTGTTCGAGGTTCTTAGATATCTCTTAGGTTGGGTTCGTTAGTGATCTACGCTTTCATTGGCTCTTTCTTATGACGTCACGGTGGAGGCACGGGGCTGAAGCAAAACACAGCGTTCACACAGACGTAATTCAAGGTAAAGAGAAGAACGTAAAGTTTATTTAAGCAAAAGCTAAAACTTTTCTCACTCTAAAATTTTTCACTTCGTCACGCAATTACTGAAGAAAGGGAAAATGTCCAGTTCGGAATGAATTCTTAACTAAAATAATAGAGTTATGTTCACCGTTTTTCATATGCGTTTGTGAAACAACACGGTGTGGACTTGAGATTTTTACCAAAACAAATAAGGAATTTATATCGACAAAAAAATTCCGCGATCTTTTCTAATTTGTGCAATTATAATAGCTAGCCTGAAAACTGTTCATATAGAAAGCTCATGGAACATAAAATTTAAATACAAAATGAAGGTTTGTATTGAATTATACAAGAAATTGATCTGCTTCTTTTCGCTGCCGAAATGTAGTCGACTTTCTTTTACACACGGCAGTGTTACTTTCTTAATCTCTGTGTTATATTTCTAACTTGAAATGGCGAACATTGTTAAAAATTCCGATAGAAATTATGCTTCAAATTTACTTAGAAAGTTACTAATACTTCCCGGATGTAGCCTGTATATTTTGACTTTTACTGAAGTGAATGAACGTTTTTGTGAAAATCTTCCAAATACTAAAAATCTTCTAAGACAATGTCCGAACGTGGAAAGAGGGAAGACTTTGTCTATTCACATTGTCTTCAGCCGTTTGGAATATTTTCACTATCACTCTCGCCCTTTCGATTTATTAGCTATAATTTAATAGCTTGTGCCGTTAATCCCCACCAGATGGAGACGTCTCAGTTTCTGAGCCCATCGCTATGGATTTGTGAAGTCAGATGCTGACAGATAAACACACTTAGAGCCATGGATTTTGGGCCACTGTAGCGTAAGGCGAACGCACTTGGTTAGTTATCGAGATATCTGGGATTCGATCCTAGAGGTGTCCGGATAACAATATTTCGGTTGCTGTGTGTTAATTAAAAGGAAAACGTGGAAAGAACGTTTTTGTTTAGGACACTGAACAGTTTTTCTTATAACAAATTCATTTTCGAAGATTAGCAAACAGGTTTTGTTTAAAATCTCGTTCATAGTCATCTTCAGTAAAATGGTTGGTGGCCTCGTGGGCAACATTCGTGACTGCCACGGAAAGGACCTCAGGTTCGATCCCACGCAGGTACGAACGCTCGATCCACTAAATACCCGCCGTGCGTCGGATGGGCACGTTAAGCCGTCGGACCCCGGGTACTGGCCCCCTCCCGGTAATAAATAAGGGCGCCTTTCTCCCTCTTTCTACTTCGCTTCCGTGTCACTTTCCTATCGGGCAATCTAGCCCAAATCTCATAGCTTCCTATTTCTAAGGGTTGTTTAAGACCTTGGATCAGACACTCCCTTTCTAAAATCCTCTACATATGAAAAAAAAAATGGTTAGAGCAAATTCTGGCATGCTTTACATTGACAACATCTTTTCGTTTACACATTTGAGTAGCCACATTTTTTTTCGACATCTGATCTTTTGGGAACGCGTGATAAATAATCCCAGTTCCTTTTTTCTTATTCTGCGGTGAACACCAAGCAACGGCTCAATTAGGCACCGTTCTTATGAAACAATAGCACAGAATGGTGGGGTCGTGAAGTTTTCTAGCAAACAAACACACAGCAATAGAACAATTTCTTTTTGTTACCACAATAGTTAGCTCATAACGCTTACTTTTTGTTACACTACTAATTATCTTTATCCTATCACAATAAACGTATGGCTCTTGATCAAAAAGTACTGATCAAATACCACTAAATAAACGCATGACTAATAGTAACCTCATATAAACAAACCATCGAAGCAAATGATCTTCCTCCACAGCTACGTCATGTTTCCGCTGCCCAAAAATGCCTTCACTACTGCGCATCGAAATGGATCCTCTCTGACTTTCATTGATAACAGTAATTATTTTTTATAAACTGTTTAACAGTATACACTATATTGACAAAAGTCACCAGACACCTCTTCAAAAGCAAATGAACGGATCCGCTGCATTGTTAAGATGTGCGGTACAGCTGCAAACGGTATAAGAACAAGCCTGCAGCTGACAGCGTTCATATCGCTCTGTGAGGTTGAGTGAAAATGTCACGGCGGCAGAGAACTGATTTTGAGAAAGGAAAGATTGTTGGGTGTTATAGTGGGTTGTCCATAAGAGAAACCGCGAGGCGTTTAAACATACCCAAGTCAACTGTTTTGGATGTACTAAAGAGTTAGAAGACACATGGCGTGCCTGAAGCAGCAAAACGTACCTGCAGACCAAAGCAAATCGGTGATAGAGGACGTCGAAGCCTCAGGAGAGTCGTTACAGCTGATCGACGGAGTACTGCCAAGACCTCAGTATACAGCTGAGTAAAACTGCTGGAACATCGGTATGTACACGTACAATTCGCATAGAACTTCATTCCGTGCGTCGTCGTGCGGTTGCTCATGAGCCTTTCATCTCTACTCGGAATGCTACTCGTCGTTTAGCGTTGTGTAAAGAACATTTATCGTGGGCCGTAGATCAATGGAATTATATGTACTGATGAATCCAGATACACGATCTGTCAGTCTGATGGCCGTGTGTTGGTATGGTGGCAACCGGGGTAACGCTATTTACCGCAGTGTACTGTTCCTACGGTCAGGTTTGGAGCTGGCAGTGTACTCGTGTGGGGGTGTTTTTCGTGGTATGGTCCCGGCCATCTGCTTATCGTGGACAAGCCTGCTAACCAGCACGTCTACTTCGATATTCTGGACAATTATACCCTACCAACTCTGATGCAATACTATGGAGCCGAGCCTTGTTGTATCAGCAGGATAATGCACCGAGCCTTATTGTATCAGCAGGATAATGCACCGAGCCATAAAGCAAGGACTATTACGACGTGGTTTGGTAATTCCGTATCGTGTGTAGACTGTCATTTCGTCTCAACTCCGAATGCTGCTAAACGCCTGAGCAGCATTCCGAGTTGAGATGAAATATTACGGCGTGGCGGTAATTCCGTACCGTGTGTGGACTGGCCAGCACAGATCATTGTTCTTAATCCCATAGAGCATTTATGGGATGAATTAGAGCGCCGCATAAGAAGTTTGGAACCAAGGCCTACGACTAAGCAACAGTTAGCGGCAGCATTAAGTACTGAATGGAAGCGCATACCTATCGCTGTGTTTCAAAACCTTATCGGAAGCATGTCTCGAAGGGTCAGTGCATGCATTAAGGCCAAAGGTGGACCGACACCGTACTAATGTATGTCAATAAATGCTATGTTGTGTTTCCCTTCTAGGTGACCGGTGACGTTTGTCAATATAGTGTATATTGTAATAAAAATATGAATGTTTACAATTTAATGTTTCCGGAAAATCTCAGAGGCAATTAATGGGGAATATAAAGATATCTTCCTTCCCAATAGAGTTATTTTGAAATGTACAAAACATCACGTTCCAGACCGGTAATGAAAAGGTTAAATATGTAATGGGATGTTGATTTCTTCTGTTTAAAATATCAGGAAAGTTTAACACGAAATTTCGGAACGAAATGTTTTTCAACAAAAAAGATGACACGACTATTTGATAAAGAGATATGAAATTTCTGACTTGCATCTGGTAAACCGTGGGGAAACCGGAGAGAACTTGTAAGGAACATCGTAGCATAAGATTAATGACTCCGTCTCTAGATTTTAAAGCAGGAGATGGAATGAGTTAAAAACAAGTGAATAAATTATGAATGCAGCCGTCTTTTAAGAAGCATATGAAAAAAAGAAAAAGAAAAGAGAAACCAGCATGTATTACAAAAAAGTCTAATTTCGAGGAATATGTCCTCTCTTCCGTGCAAAGAAAAGGTGCAGATATTTACATCGGTACATTCTGCATATCCCCAGTACTTTTACCGAACACACATCTATAGCAGGAATTGTGTGATTTATCTACACTTCTTGACACAGAAAATGCCATGCCATGAAGGGATGCAGGAAATGAGGCGAAATATACCACACATGTAGAAAAGTTAGTGTGAAGAAGTGATATACCATTTCTGATGGGCGAGAAATACTTATATAAAAAAAAGTATAATGTGGCCTGAGCCAGTAGGTCCCCAGACTACCGTGCTGAGGTAAAATCCCCTGGACAGAAAGTCACAGCGCGCGAAATGCCAAGGGGTGTGACGTCACCGTCAGAGGGCCATGGAAAAACCCCCTGGAGAGAAAGCTCCAGCGCGCGAAATGCGAAGGGGTGTGACGTCACCGTCAGAGGGCCATGGCAATCCCTCTCCAGAGGGGTCAAAGGGCAAACGTAAGCGGAGTGCCGATATTAGGTTCGCGTTCATGCGGCATTGGTCAGCGTTGAGCTTTCGGTTGTCGTGCACGTGAATTAGCGTTTTTATACAACATGCGTTGAAAATATCGGGTGCCTTTATGTAGATCTAATTACAAAGTACGTCCAAAAGCCACTGTTTTCAGCTTTCCTAAAGATGAAAGCCTTCAAAGAAGATTGGTTTTTTTCCATACCAATAAAGGATTTGGAACCCACCGTGAATTCAAAGGTTAGTTAAGCCTAATTGTTCTCACGATAGAATGTTCTGCGTACAATTTAAATTAAAGTAAGTTTAACTTCAGGTTCCGATTAGAACTATGAACTTGAATTGTCCACATTGAACTATTCTACAAAGTAGCACTTTAATTCCTAGTTAAATTCATAGTCACATCATTCACATGTATAAGGATAGCTTCAAGAATATTGGCAGTGAGACGTTTCTCTCTGCAAGAAGCACATCGTGCGAAAAAGAAAGTACTTATGCATAATGAATTAACACATTTGTTGATGCTTGTGCCTTCCGTTTTGGGGGGGAGTCTGTTAATGTGTTAATCAATATTTTCAATATCTGTTTCAGTTGAAAAATGAAAAAAAGGTTTGCCTTACAATCAATATACTGCTGGAGAAAATTAATACCTTTTGTGTAATTTTGTGTAAAATATATTTTTACAAAGTTGGGGGGGGGGGGGGGAGGTTGTGGCATTTTGGTTTCCCCGCAAAAAAATTGCAATGTTATGTGCATAAATTCGAAGATACCCAAATCAATACCTTCCATATTCATCTAACAAAGACCTTTTTCCTGAGGGATTTTAATTTATAATATTTTTTTTTTACTTTCTATAAGTAGTTGCAAGATCTGAGCACACATCTTACCGTATTTTCAGGAAATATACTCACTGAATCAGAAATTCTGCTTTCGCGTTCGTTACGTAATTAGAGAACGGTCTTTTTTTTTTAATAAATCGAACGCGAAGGGAATTTCTAAAAGTTTTAAGTGAAATGATTATGTTCATAAAGTCCTATAAATTTGACATTCCCGCACTAAAAAAAAATCATAGTTGCAAAAATGCTTAACGTAAAATTGTTGGGATTTTCATGTTATGCGTGAAAAAACTATTATGTTTGTATTCCTTTAGCCAAATTGAAAACTAAAGGAAAAATTTCCTGAAATATTTATTTTTAAGATCCGTACATGAAATTGTTTCCTGGCACAAGAGCAAAATTTTGGAATTCCCGGATTCACACATATCATTGCAGGAAACTGAGAAAATAAATGAAAGCTAAGGATGTAATGTTTTGATATCTAAGGATAAAAAATAGAGAGAAAAAAACGGTCAGTTTATTGCTGTGTGCTCGATTGGTCTAGTATCGCACCCGAGAAATTATTTCTCTGCTTAAACACCGCGGTATTTCGTCGGAGTTTTCAGGGGCGGAGAGCTCGAGTCGGTCGACCCACTAGCTCTGACTTCACAGACCAGTTCGGAGGCTTTCTTAATCTTCAGGGGTTTTTGGCTGAGGTATGCATTCGGCAACACAGCGTGGCATCGAGTGGAAATGTACCCGGATGATGTCCTGAGGCATAGATGACTCAGCGTCGTTGGCCTGTGTTCACAATCTAGACAGTCGTGCAGACGCTTTATATTGTCTTACAATGACGTCTCACGCGTTCTCTATTGAGGAGAAGTCTATGAATCACACTGAGGAGAAGTCTATGGATCACACTGAGGAGACGTCCATTGAGGAAAAGTCTATGGATCACACTGAGGAGGAGTCTATTGAGGAGATGTCTATGGATCACACTGAGGAGAAGTCTATGGATCACACTGGGGAGAAGTCTATGGATCACACTGAGGAGAAGTCTATTGAGGAGAAGTCTATGAATCACACTGAGAAGAAGTCTATGGATCACACTGAAGAGAAGTCTATGGATCACACTGAAGAGAAGTCTATGGATCACACTGAGGAGAAGTCTATGGATCACAATGAGGAGAATCCCATTGAGGAGAAGTCTATGGATCACACTGAGGAGAAGTCTATGGATCACACAGGCCAGGGCGGCACGTGGACTCCTTGTACACACTGTTTGCTGATGTTGGCTGTGTGCGGGCGGGTGTTATCATGTTGAAACTGGGCATCAGGGATACCACGAAGATATGGCAACAAAACGACCTGCAGGACCATATCTACGTATTGTCGTGATGATATTGTACCTAGTATGCGTACGATCTGTGAACTGCTGTTAAAACTGATAGCTACCCAATCCATGATACGACTGAGGAGCCGTGTGATATTCATGTGCGACAGTAAAACCGCTGAGGCAGAAGAGAGACTCGTCGCTGAATACGACGAAATTCCATTCTTCCGTACACTGATGTCTGATACGGAACCACTCTAACCGTGCCAAACGTTTTGCTGAGGTGAGTGGCAGTCGTCGCAGTGGCTGTCGAGAGCGCACATATGCCTCAGCTGATCTGAAATTCATACTCCGTGTCGATATGGGGATGCCAATAGCTGCCAGTACTCCTTGCGAAATGCCCTCCATTGCGAATTGTGGTGCTCCTCCGAATTAGTGTCAAAAGCGGTAATCGAGGCATTTGGACGTCCAACTACGTACGCAACCTCCATTGCTACGATGAATGTTACCTTCTTCTAACAACTGTCGACACATTCAGCCGAAACTTATTGCTTCCCGATGGGCTTCCATTCGGATGCGATGCAGGAACCAACCAGTCTTACGTAACCCTATGATGAAGACTCTTGTAACGATGTCTGTATGATGGTAGAATTTACGATATCTCTCAGGCATTCTGGGTCTTTACACTCTCTTTCCCAACGCAGGAAAATCCGATGCATTGGCCCTCATGCCTAGGGGAGAGCAATAGAACTTAGCTACGCCGAGGTTTTGGACATTTATCTCCCTCATCTCTGATGTGATTTTTTCACGTCTGCAATCATTTAGATAACCTAACTGTCGACGCATGCTCACCAATTTGCATGACTCTGAAACAAGTAACTTTCTGATGTGGATTTTGTATGACTAGCAGTCTATTTTTCAAGTCTAGGCAAGAAAACTACTCAGGAAATACCCAATCAGTATATGTAAAAACCCAGATTTCTTCCTACAGAGAGTGCAAGATAATTTATTTCATTATCGTCCCACGTCTTTACACCAGTACGGTATTTGGCTATGTTTGCTTTCTGTTTCGTAGTTTAATGACTGCTATGTGAAACTCTCAGAGCCGCCCTGGTGACGCAGTGGTCTAAACGCTGACTTCTGACCATTCGCCAGAGAGGTTTCGGGTTCGAATCTGGTCAGGCATGGATGTTGTGTTTGTCTTACGGCACTAGCTCTTTCCCTTTCCTGGGATCATTGACATTAAATTGGGGACGTGCTATTGGGTTGTCGGAAAAGTCATGACGTATTTTGGCACCCGATGGTGGTTGGGCGGTTTTGAAAGTACTAGAGGCATGCGCAGCTCTGTTATCGCTAAGGCGTTAGACAGGTGCCAGTCCTAGCTGCAGTCTAAAAGGAATAGTGAGCGATTTGGTTGATTTGCGGAGATTTGACATTAAGTTGAAGATGGAAGACCAAACTGTGCATTTTCGCCATGTTTTACTGTTTTACTTCCGTAAAGGGAAGAACGCGCGTCAAGCTTGTGAAAAGTTGCGCAAAGTGTACAGTGATAATGCTCTACAAGAACATTAGTGCCAGCGGTAGTTCGCAAAATTCCGTGCAGGTGATTTTGACCTCAACGATGCTCCTTGGTTCGGGAAGCCGACCGAGGTTGATGACGACCAAATCAAGGCATTGATCGAGTCAAACCCACGTTATACCACACGAGAGATTACATACATATTGCACATCCATCATTCAAGCGTTCACACCCACCTGAAGAAGCTGGGATAATACGTAAGAAAGTTCGTTGTGTGGGTTCCTCATGAACTCAAAGAAGCTCAATTGACGGCGCGTATAAACATCTGCGATATGATCATTAAACGTGAAGAAAACGACCTCTTTTTTGATGCGGCTGATAACTGGTGACGAAAAGTGGATTGTGTACAACAGTTTGCTGCGCAAACGGTCTTGGTCCCGACGTGCTGCTTCACCTCAAACGACATTCAAAGCAGACATTCATCAGCTGAAGGTTCTGGTCTCAGTGTGGTCGGATTTTAAAGGTTTCGTGTTTTTCGAGCTCCTACCGCGGAACCAAACAATCAATTCGAATGTGTACTGTCGGCAATTGGACATTTTGAACGAATCCATCATCCAGAAACGTCCAGAGCTCGTTCATCGTAAAGATGTTGTGTTCCATCTCGACAACGCGAGACCACACACAAGTTTGATCACCCGCCAAAAATTATTGGAGCTTGGGTGGGATCTGTTTCCACACCCAGCATATTCGCCTGACCTTGCGCAGTCAGACTTCCGCTTGTTTCGCTCTCTTCAACAGTCCTTGCGTGGTATAACGTTCAATTCAGACGAGGCTGTAAATCAGCACCTTGTACAGTTTTTCGCCACGAAAGACAGATCCTTCTATGAAAGAGGCATTCTGCATCTCAGTGACAGATGGCAAAAGGTCATCGAACAAAACGGGCATTATATCATTGATTGATCTTGTTATTTCCATCAATAAATGACCTTTGCGAAACATAGCTAAAATACGTCATGACTTTTCCGACAACCCAATATTACTTATAGCCCATTGCATTGCTCACGGTGGTAATTAAAACTCCAAACAAAAAAAGAAACCCTTAGGAGGAAAAGCAGTCTCTTGTACCTTATTTTGGACCACTCGGTCCAGAGAAACGACCAAGCGAGCGCAATCTAACAAACCACTCATGCCTGATCCGGGAATACGGTCCATATCTAAATCGGACGACTAATCCGAAACCCGTGCCTCAGAATGCTCCAGCGCCGTGGTTGCGGAGCTACATTTTGCACGCACACCACTTTGAGAATAACAATTATTCTTTGCAGTGAACTTTCTCCAAATCCTTCTGTCTATTGCAAAAGGTTTTACTCCAAACATAATGCTCTGTGACGTACCTGCCAGAAGGACGCACACGACATAAAGGCAGATAGGAATCAGAATAAAATGTCCGCGTAGCTCAATTGGTAGAGCAACTTATTCCGGAATGAGTGGACCCGGGTTCGAATCCTGGCGTGGATAAAAATGACGGAGAAATTCACTTCGTTATAATGGCGCCCGAACTATCCGGATGACCCGACCGTTCACAATCTCGCAATGGTGTGCTGTTATTTCCACACCGCGAGATAGGAAAAATAAGAGCAGCACTTCGAAAAAAAAAAAATAAGGGGGAGATGTTGTGACGTACCTGCCAGAAGGACGCACACGACATAAAGGCAGATAGGAATCAGAATAAAATGTCCGCGTAGCTCAATTGGTAGAGCAACTTATTCCGGAATGAGTGGACCCGGGTTCGAATACTGGCGCGGATAAAAATGACGGAGAAATTCACTTCGTTATAACTCCATCGATTAAAAATGGCTGATTTCCATATTCATTCTTGCCTTTCGTACTGGTGAATCCAATTTTTACAACTGGTGATGCGGGATGGGTAAGTTAATCCGTAATTGCTACTAGGGTCGCAAATATGCAAATTATTTCCATATTCAAGGATTTAAGGGAATATAACTCGTATCTTTCAGTTTAATTAAAAACCGGAAATACACACATTAAATTGAGATGTTGCGAGCTTTCAATTCAAAGTTTTTAGTAAGTGTTCAGATAGGTAAAAATAAAAAGGTTCGTGAGAGGATCGTTCAGTTACCCCTCGTTCTTCATTGTCATACCAAAGAATAAAACAACTGCTTAGACACCCTTTCATTTCCCATTCCTCTTATTAGACACCCTTTCATTTCCCATTCCTCTTATTAGACACCCTTTCATTTCCCATTCCTCTTATTAGACACCCTTTCATTTCCCATTCTTTTCACTAGACACCCTTTCATTTCCCATTCTTTTCACTAGACACCCTTTCATTTCCCATTCCTCTTACTAGTACTAGGTACAAACCTTCTCAGTGTGCCCTTATTAACATTTTCTTCTTCCGAAAATTACCGAGTGCAGTTCTGGCGTTTGCCATACTAATTTTGTTTTGCCATTGGTTTACTTATATTTCTTAAATTTTCTTCGTATCTTCATCTTCTAACATTCGTATCCAAGTTTTGCCACCTGATAAAAAAGTAAGCCTCCTTGGTTTCTAAGTGTTCTGAGGCACTTGTTTCTGACAATTCGTCGAGGTGGTTTCGGGTTCGAATCACAGATGACGCATGGGTATTGCGATGGCTTCGGCTCTGTCGTCTTCCCTTGAACCGATGGCCAAAAATTAGGATAAGGTGGCTGTGCATAGAATTTCTCAAAGTGGTTGTTACAACCCGGGGCGTTAAAAAAAGAATAGGAGGTAGCTCTACATCCGGCATTGCCTACAGCAGGCTTAGTCTTGTAGTTAAATTCTTTCTTTGTAAAACGTTTCTTATACAGATGATAAGAGACTTTCCCTGCGTTGATGATTCTGATACCTAGTCCGATATTAAGTTTTGCAGTTTCATAAATAATCAGACGCGAATAAATAAATAAACCAGTTCTTTTAACCTGATGACGCACAGGGCGCCTGTTGCGAAAGATCTTGTTCTTACCTAATATGCCTTTTAGTAGTAAAATTTTAATTGTACGTTTTGGGTTGGTTTTCTACATGCTTAGACAGCTGCCTTTTTATTCTTATTGATTTCTTATACAGTAAAACCTTTGAATAGAGGACATCCTTGGACTTCAAAATTTGTCCACTATCGGGAGCTGTCTGCTGTTAGGAATGTAGGCTTCTGAGCCCAATTAGTCTCACAATACAAAAGGCTTCATATTAAAAACGATATATAAAAAAAAAAGACGAGTTTCGATCAAATTTTTTTGTAATTGTATTAGAGCGAAAAACGATACAACACATCTGGATGCGCGCAGCACACGTTCAGTATTTTCATTTTAAAATACAATACATGCAATGCACGTCTTTCGATGCATGTTTTAGCATAAGTATGGAAAAATAAAATATGTTACACCATCACTTTTAAAACGCACGTACTTACTTAACTCTCATTATTTATTTAAATCAATCAACATTTTTGCTTGTAAAATGCTTGACAAAAGCGGGGTTTTTTAGCAATTCGTAGCATGATTTTCAAAATATCATTTGAGATTCTTCATCAGTGCAAATCTGCTTCCGTATTCCCTCTGTTTACTTAAAAAAGGCTGTTACCTATCACTGCACTTAGCAGCGTCATGAAAAGAACAGCATACCTCTTCTGCAACTGCATCAGATGATTCCTTAGTCAAATAATTTTTTTCGATGTTTTCCAAGCAATGAACTCGTGCTCACTGTTCGTTGCTTCTTTGATACACATATCGTCATCAACCGTAATGAAAGCTTTTACATTTCCTTCAGTGTTTAGACATCTAATTAGTTTGAAAATGACATCTAAATCATACTCTTTTCTATCGATAACGAATTCCCTAATTTGTTTTAAAGAAGACGTTTTGTCCACACTTCTAAAGAAAGACCTGTCATATTGAAATAATAGACCAGTAGTTTTTGTAATGGAGATCTAGAAGATAAAAAATAGCGTATTTCCGTCCAAGGAAGCTAAACATAATCTTTGCAGCAAAAATTCACACATCCTTTTCCCTTGAATATTCATGCTTTTTAACTGTCTTATGACCAAAGGTCACTGTCCACTCTTCTGTGGGTCTGCTATCTGAAGGTAAATAAGTAGAACAGTATAAACTTCGGGAGTGGGGATCACAAAACTTTCAGCTAAATGGAGGTATTGATAGATATTCCCATTCAGCTGACAGTTCCTATTGATAGATAGGAAGTGTCCGTTAAGGAGGCTTTACTCTATTTATTTAAATTACACGCTTTATTTATCCAAAGTTAGACATCGTGGAATATTTTTCAAGGTAATTATTATCATTTACGAATGGCATTCAAAGTGGTTATCATCATTTACGAATGGCATTCGAGGGAGTCATCATCATTTAAGAACGCATTCAAGGTAACCGGTTACCATCATTTACGCATGGCATTCCAGGTGGTTGTCATCATTTACGAATGGCATTTAAGGTGGTCATTATCATTTACGAATGACATTCAAGGTGATAATCATTTACGAAGTTGTCATCATCAATTACGAATGGCATTCAAGGTTGTCCTCATAAATTACGAATGGCATTCAAGGTGGTCATCATCAATTACGAATGGCAATTATCATCATTTACAAATGATTATCATCATTTACAAGGTGGTTATCATCATTTACAAATGACATGCAAGGTGGTTATCATGATTTAAGAATGGAATTCTATGTTGCTTTCATCATTTACGAATGAAACTCAAGATGGTTTTCATCATTTATGAATGGAATTCAAGGTTGTTATCATCATTTACGAATGAAATCCAAGGTGGTTATCATCATTTACGAGTGACTTCCAGGGTGTTATTATCATTTACGAATATTATACAAGGTGGTTATCATCATTTACGAATGGCATTCAAGGTGGTTATCGTGATTTACAAATGACATTCAAGGGGGTTATCATGATTTACGACTGTAATTGTAGGTTGCTTTCATTATTTATGAATGGGATTCAAGATGGTTATCATCATGAATGGAATTCAAGGTTGTTTTCGTCATTTACGAGTGACATCCAGTTTGGTTATTATCATTTACGAATAGCATACAAGGTGGTTATCTTGATTTACAAATGACATTCAAGGTGTTTATCATGATTTACGAATGAAATTCTAGGTTGCTTTTATCATTTACAAATGGAATTCAAATGGTTATCATCATTTATGAATGGAATTCAAGGTTGTTATCATCATTTACGAATGAAATTCAAGGTGGTTATCATCATTTGCGAGTGACATTGTAGCGTAAAAGTCTTTTCGACTTCTACGCTGTTTTAACACATCAATATACTAAGAAATAGTTCCTAAATGAAAGAAAACCTTAACGGCCAGACGAAACAATAGAAGTCAACTTACGGAAAAGCTTTATTCAGGCTGTAGAAAACACATCGTAATATGGCATACTGCAATAAATGTTCCACACACCACACATTATCACAACACTCCTATCAATAATCAGTTTACAACCCAACGCTCGTAATAATCGCTCTCTTACAACGCTCTCTAGCAATAGAACAATCGTCGTTTTTTATCTCTTGCTCATATCCAAATCAGGCGTACGTCACGTGCATTCAACCTCAATAGTGTTGTCAAACGTATTCGTTTGAGAGAAAAGATATTTCGTTAAGCGTGAAGAATACTGAGAATAAACTCTAGATTTACAAAGGGAAAGAAACTAAAAAAGGAAAGTTAATCTAGAATATAAGTCACAACATCCAGGGTGGTTATTATCATTTACGAATATCAGACAAGGTGTTTATAATCATTTACGAATGGCATTCGAGGTGGTTATCATCATTACGCACTTATCATTTATGATGGCATATGAACAGATCGAAGTTTCAAATTAGGGTACACGATTTTTAACCCACCAATCCGACTGAAGAAGGCTGATTGCTTGGTTGTAGTTTACAAAACCTTAATAAAAAGAGGGCAGTTCAAACGCTGGACGAAGCTCACTAATTTTTGTTTGATTGTAGATCGTGTTACTACGACATTTGTTATTATTTTTTATCTCGTCTTTTTCTCTACATTTGATCGCCCAAACACATGTTTAGGGGATCACCAAACCAAACGTCTAACCAAGGCTGAAGTAGTAGAAACTGGGAGTCCTAAAAAATACTATGAAAATTCCCGTCAGATAAACGTTTTTACTGTCGTTAAGCGTGAGCAAGGAAATTGAACAATTAATTCGAATTTGATGCGTCATAAGCTTATTGAATTATTAGTTTAGTCATTTTTATGCGAAAGATAACAGAGACACCTTTTGCAGACATTTTGATGTTAAATACACGGTCGAGTCACATTATTGTGACCACCAGTTAACATCCAGAGTAACCGCCATGTGCAGCGCGGACAGCAGCTAGCCGGACTGGGAATGACTCAATAAGGTGCTGGAAAGTGTTCAAAGGTAAGTGGTGCCATGCTGACTGTAGTGCATCTGACTGCTGCTGGAGGGTGCATGGTGGAGGATCCATAGAGCGAACAACACAATTGATGTGGACCCACAGATGCTCAATTTGATTTAAGTCTGATGAATTAGTGGGGCCAGGGAAGTACCTTGAAGTCTTCATCGTGCCCTTCCAACCACTCTCTGACATTTCTAGATGTATGATACGTTGCACTGTCGAGCTGGAAGATCCCATCCGCCCCAGGGAAGACAATCAGTATGTATGGGTGTCCACGGTCTGCAAGTATGGATTCATAACGAATTCGGTCCATAGAGCCTTACACAAGTATGAGTGGACACAGAGTATGCCGCGAAATTATTCCCCCGGACCATAATGCTGCCCCCACCAGTTTGTATTCTTCCAGAAATGGTTGAAGAGTGTTTGTACTCCGATGTTTCTCGCCTTATACGCCAAAGTCCATTCGTCTGATGTAGCAGAAAACGTGACTCATCGGAGAAGGCAGTGCTTTACCAATCAGCTGAGGTCCAATTCCCATACTGCCGTGTAAATGTAAGCCTTTTCTGCCGATGCACCTTCGTTATCATAGATGCAGTGACCTTTCGTCTGCATCTGAGCCTCATAGACAGCAGGGTTCACTGAACTGTCGTTTTAAGCACACTTTCTGTACCCCCCTGATTCATTCGGCTATTGTGTTGCTCCACTGTAGCGTGCCGATTGGCCCTCACGCATCTTCGAAGCCGACGTTCATCTCTCACATCAACGGCATGTGGTGCTCCGCAGTTTCCACTAAGCTTATTCACAACGGTGCCATTTCTTCAATCACGATACACGTTAACCACAGCAGCACGCGAGCAGTTCACAAACTGCGCTGTTTCAGAAATACTGCCACCCTTGACCCGAAAGGCGATAATCATTTCTTTCTGAAAATCTGATAAAGCGCTCTTTTTGTCTATGACAGCCACGAGTAATATATTTCTAGACTGCCTACTGCACACCTTATATACCCTCCAAGCCAGCTCACGACACGTGCCTTTTTCCATTGGCTACGCGTTATTGAAGTCAAAAGTGGAAGATGGTCACAATAATGTGACTCGACTGTGCATATTTAAATCAATTTCAGTATCCATAATTTTTTCAATATTTATAGTGCACTAACATGACTTAAGAACATGCTGAGAAGTAGAAAGTTCCACAGCGCAAACTGCAATGAAAAAGAATTTAAGATTAACCTGAACTTTTTTCTGACAAGCCTTATTCACAATGTGAGCACGAAGAGAAGGCTGTCGAATTAATTATCCCACGCAACGCACCCATAACAATTATAACGTAAATGTCTTTTCGTACTGCTACTTTATTTTAAAACATCACCATGCGATGAAAGAGTTCCTAAATTAAACCTTAACGGCCAGACGAAACATTTTAAAACAGAAGTCAAACTTACGGGAAAGATGCTTTTTTTCGCCAGCACAGATGTAGCACTTCACATAAAAAATCGGTATCAACACTCCACATTAAACACACCACACACCAAAAACGCTACGTTCCACAACGCTCCACATTAATCGCTTCACAAGCAACTGTTTTATTGTAGTTTATATCTCTGGTTCTTATCTAATCAAGCATACGTCACGTTCATTCCACCTCAATTATGTTGCCAACAGCATTCGTTTGAGAGAAAAGATATCACGTTAAGTGTAAAGTATAACTGAGAACAAACTCATGATTTACATAGGGAAAGAAACTTAAAAGGAAATTTAATTTAGAATATACGTCACACAATTTTATATTTTAATAAAACAGCTGAGAATCTGGCCAGTCATACATTACCATTTTGCATACGAGTAAACAAGTCGATCATGCATTTTTATTAATTATGGCCAAGCAAAAGTGGGAGGAAATGCGTTGTATAACCTTTGAAAATTCATTTTTTTGCGAAAGAAATGTCACAGACCAATTTCCTTTTTACCTGTGCGAAAGCACAGCTACAAAGTACACTTTCTAAACTTAGACGTAAAACAAAGATTGGGCTATTTGGAAAAGGAGCGGAATAAAATAACACTACCAATTTTTAGAAATACCCTGCTGACTTGGAAGTCTGAATGTAGGTTCATAGCCCAGAGAAAGGGCTATAAGATAGAACATTTAAGAAAGAAATAGTTTAATTTAAAACATTAATTATACTTCTGGAAAATTGTTCTTGAAATAGGTGAACATTCTGTGTGTTCATGGAAAACGGAACAGTAAAAACAGATTTTTATCGATGCAATGTTTCTCTTTTATTTACTTACGTAAAAATTGTGTTGCATTTCTTTTTGCAATTTTGCTTTGCCCTAATAACCTTCATGCTCCGCGTTCTCGATCACAGAACTTGACACAGTTTGTTCTCGAGTGCTGACGAAACTAGTTCCTCTCAACCTATATCTGGAATCGCAAATGGACAAAATATAGTCAGCAACTCTGCATGAGATGTCAGCATTTTTTTCTTTAGATAATCATGGATGTTATTAACTAAATAAGCAGTTTGTTAATATCTAAATATTAATTAATAATATTATATTAAGATTAATAAATATTAATATTTATTAATTAACTTAATTAGCAATTCTTAACCTGTTTCTGTTAACTGTTTATATTCAGCAGCCTGAAGAAGATGCCCGTTGAGAGTAAAAGCTTGGGAATGTTTTGTAAATTTTACGCCTATAAACAGAATAAAATACATATTTTGTTAAGCAATTAGCCATTTATGTTTTGGATAAAAAGGTGATGTCTCCTTCTTTGTTGGAACGTTCTTAAAAAAATAATTTTCTTTTAATAACTGACAGAAATTATTCTTACTAGACAATTTCTCGAAGAGTAATTACTGTGGATAAATTAATACACGCTATCCAGAACGTCCAATAAGTTAACGAAATTTCCAAATTATAATTCAAAATTATTGTCTAAGTGGTTGTTTCCAAAAGCCAAATTTCATTGATATCCTCTTACATTTTGGCCAGATCATATCTCTCGTCATTAATACGAATTTTATGGCTTTCTTTTCATACCAAATTGTTTACAAACGGGAAGCTATAGGTTACTTCCACGTGAAGCATTCTTCAAAATACGCACTGCTTTATGAGTTGTTGCAGATATAGCTACTGGTACTGTGTTCGATTTAAGCGAAGCAGATTAAGATTCCAATAAATCAGCACGAAATACACGCTCACATATTTGTTAAGGGACTAATTTTGTATCCTTCAGCATATTATAATTTGCAATAACTTCTGGAACATTTCTGGATATAAAGGTTGCTATTACATTTTGGCAGCTCTTTCATTTACGAAAATAAACCAAAATGATGTAAAATTAATTTTGTATCCAAATAAGTGTGCAGTTAGGTAATTTCATATAAAATCTCTTGCAGGATCAGTCCCTAAAGGTAGAGTCTTCCAGAAATATCACAATTAATACAAGAAATTCAAAAGGAAAAGTTACTAACAGATTGTATATAGGTAAGACATTTACTTCCTTGTAATATCTTCCAATTCATGTGCAGTAATTATCTTTGTAGAAATGTTTTCCTGCCTTCTTAACTGAGGTACTTTGGCAGACAACTAAAAAGTGTAAATTACAGCCGTATATTTACATTGAAATGCCACTTTCCTAAGTACACTTGGCTTCTTCTCATAAATGTCTAACTCCAACACTGAGGATCACAGTGCACAATATAAATCAAGACACCCAGCTTCTTCAGCATCATTTAGCGATCAATTGCTAATCGGAATGGAATCAGACGAATGGTCAGTGCTTAGACCACTGGACCACCGAAGCGGCCTGATGACGTCTTATATCATTGTTAATTTCTTTGGGACTAGCAAAAACCACCACAAGCAATTCACCAGGTTAAAAGCAATCACCCGTCCCTAATTTAGGATCACTGCCTTTAGAGAAGGGACAAAGCCAGTGTCATCGGACAAATATACCTCCATCTATATCCGGGACAAAAACTTCGACGCGTCTCTAAAATATAGTCAAAAAGTTAGCGTCTCAGACCACTTGGCCATGATGGCATCTCTTATATTGGGTTTGAAAGAAAGTAATTTCCGATGAACAGCTACATGAAGTCGAAGCCCAGGCAACAGCGCACATGAGATTTTGCAGCATGACATCAGCAGGCTGGTGGCTAAGTCAGTGAAAGTTGGTCGTCAGAAGGAGAAGAGTGTAAACATCAGCCAACAAGGAAATGTACAAGGAGCATATCCGCCATTGCATGCTGTATGACGTTACTCGCGGCAGCATCCTGCAAGTGCTATAAGGAGCATTACCAGTGTGTACACTAATGCCATATTTCATCGTGTGTGCTACCGTTAGTTCGGACGGGTCTAAGAGGGACATTTTGACCGGACAGACCGTCGCAAAGCTAGAAGACCCGCAACACTGGATATGGACATGACCCAGGTGGAGACTGACCCAGGTGACCACAGACCACCCTCACGAGCATTAACACGCACCTGCGTCAACTTGGGAAGGTGCACAAACGGGGGAGTTTGGGTATCCCTTCAACTCACAGTTGTACAGAAAGCAAATCGCATCAGTGCATGCGTTTCCTAGCTTTCACGTGACCACGCTGAACAGTTCTTGCACTGCATTGTGACAGGTGACGCGAAATGGGCCCTTTTAACGAAGTAAATTTATCCGTCATTTTTGGTCTACGCCGGGAATCGAACCCGAGTCCACTTATTCCGGAACAAATCGCTCTACCAACTGAGCTACGCAGACGTTCATTCTGATTGCTATCTGCCTTTATGTCGTGTGCGTCCTCTGCTGGCAGGTACGTCACATCTCCCCCCGTCCGAAAGAGGGCCGGGGCATGGCCCACGGGTCAGCCGTGACCATGAATCGGCAGCCATCCACTGTAGAACGTGCACTTGAGAACTCCCAGTCAATTCGGTGTGTGGAATGCAACGTCACACACATTTATTTTTCGAAGCGCTGGAGAAGAGATTCTCTGATTTTTCCTATCTCGCGGTGTGGAAATAACATCACACCATTGCGAGATTTTGAACAGTCGGGTCATCCGGATAGTTCGGGCGCCATTATATCGAAGTAAATTTCTCCGTCATTTTTGGTTTACGCCGGGAATCGAACCCGAGTCCGCTTATTCCGGAACAAGTCGCTCTACCAACTGAGCTACGCAGACGTTCATTCTGATTCCTATCTGCCTTTATGTCGTGTGCGTCCTGCTGGCAGGTACGTCACACCCTATATGACAATGTCTGCCCCCGGAAACTTTTTTGGATCCAAAACAGATGCCCATGCCGACCCCAAAATCCGGCTTACACTCACGTAAGGTCCTGCTGTCTGTTTGTTTGGATATCCCGGGTGCTTTTTGAGCTGCTGCTGGACAGCTCAAGAACACGATACTCCGCATATCCACCAAACAGACAGACGTTTAGAGCAGGTGTTCATTATCACCGCAGACGTGTATTGCCGTCAGCTGGACGATCTGCACACATCGTTCACGTCTAAACGACAAGCACTGGTTAACCGCAGGAGTGTCCTCATGTAGCAGGATGGAGAGAGATCTCATACAGCACGGGTGATCTCTCACAAAATCAAGGACCTACTGCTGCACCCAGCCAATTCTCCGACATTGCCCCAAGCGACTACCACATTTCCCGCTACATTTCCTGGATAGACAGCGGTTCACCAACCGTGACGATGTCGAACGCCCACTTACTGTTTTCTTTGCTTCCAAGCCGCCACAATTCTAAAAGAGGATACCCAACAGCTGCCCAGACGTTGAAAGAAGGTCGGGCAAACGACGGCGACTACACTTTGAATTGATTTGTATTTCTACATACGGTAATTACCCCTTTCCTGTTGTCTTGCATTTGCAAATATGACTTTTCAACACAACATAATTGAAGTGAAATACTGATATCTCCTGGTCAACCAATGTGATACTGTTTCTTGCAAATGGATAAGAATAACACTCTTAAATGCCATTCTGAAGTGGTCTAATAGTTGCATGTTAGTCAGGGTTGTTATACACTGAAGTGCCAGAAAAACTGGTACACCAGTCTAATACTTGGTAGGTCCCCCACGTTGGCCAGTCACAGATGTTTGTAGACGTACAAGGGGTCCCAGTGAAGTACAGCTAAACACACCGCATACCCTTACGGACCCCCCCCCAGCCGGTACAGTTCCCTGTTGACAGGCGGGATCCATGACTTCATGGGGTTTGCGCCACACACGAATCCTTCCATCTACCCAATATAGTTGGAAACGCGACTCCTCAGACCAGGCTATTTGTTTCCAGTCATCAAGTGTCCAGTGGCGGTGTTGCCGTGCCCAAGCGAGGCGCACAGCTCTGTGTCCACCCATCAAGGGGACTCGAGTTGGGCGTTGGCTCCCAAAGCCCATATCGTGCAGGGTGCGTTGCACAGTCCGGACGCTGGTGCTTGTTGAGGCTCCAGCATTGAATTCCGATGATAACTGCGAGAGTGTTGTACGCCTATTGCGTGAAACGATTCTTGACAGCCGACTATGGTCACGTTCACCCAATGTCTTTTTACGGCCACACTGGTATCGTAGGTTGGAGGTTTTGCTGAAATTCTTGTAGTCACGGTACACCCTTGCAATGGTCGCTCCGTGAAAATCCGGACTTCGTTTCTACCTCCGAAATACTATGGCCCATCTCACGAGCGCCAACTGTGACACCGCGTTGAAAATCGCTTAAATCGTTATTACTTGTCATTCTCATTCCGAAAACGGCTCTGACAGCTGGCAGATCAGATCCTATGTAGAGGATTTTAGGAAGGGATTGTCTGACCCCAGGTCTTAAACAACCCTTAGAAACAGGAAACTAGGAGATTTGGATTAGAGCGCCCCATAGGAAAGTGACACGGAAGCGAAGTAGAAAGGGGGAGGAAGACGTCCTTATTTATTACCGGGGGCCAGTACCCGGTCCGACGGCTTAACGTGATCATCCGACGCTCGGCGGATGTTTAGTGGACCGAGCGTTTGTACCTGCCCGGGATCGAACCTGAGGTATTTTTGGCGGCAGTCACGAACGCTGCCCACTAGGCTACCCGCGGCCCCTGACAGCTGGCAAAGATGCCTATCGCTTTATATACGCACTGGCGAACGCAACCGTGTACGCGCATAGGGGACGTTGCTATGCATTTTGCATAAGCTCGTCTGTACCAGTATTTTTGGCACTTCAGTGTAAGTTGTCGCCAAGTTTTCCAGGCTTGGGCTGAAAATTTCATGCATCTGATGAAAAATTCCGAGATGGTTTATTTCATGTTAAAATGGATTTTAAAGCATTGTTAATTCCTCGGTTTTGTTGCTTTCATTCCTTTTTTTTATGTACCAATCTAAATTTTATTGAACCTATGACTAGAAAAATATCAAGATAAAACAAGCAAATATACTGAATAAAAGAACTAGATCAGCTCCATTTACTCAGGGTGTCAATAGATGCCAAGTGATATTAAAGATAATAAAATCTTATATACTGTTGTTCTTTCTATGTTTTTTTTTGTTTTACATCAAAATGTTACTGAAAAATATTTCTTAATCACAGGATGCAAACTTTTCTAAGAAAATAATATATAATATTTAGTATATGACACTGAACTACCACGATCAGCCATCACCTGGCACTTCCCTGGAAATGTTACAGCCGTTAGTAAAATTTTTATCGGTCTCGCAGCTAATCTTTCTGGTTTATTTCTACATATGTTCATTATACACGATCGAGTTACATTACTGTGTCCACCAACTAATATCGAGAGTAACTGCCGTGTGCAGCGCGGACAGCAGGAAGACGGGCTACGAGTACCTCAATAACGTGCTGGAAGGTGATTAGAGGTATGTAGAGCCATGCTGACTGTGTAACGTACCAGGAGATGTGACGTACCTGCCAGAAGGACGCACACGACATAAAGGCAGATAGGAATCAGAATAAAATGTTCGCGTAGCTCAATTGGTAGAGCAACTTATTCCGGAATGAGGGGACCCGGGTTCGAATCCTGGCGTGGACAGAAATGACGGAGAAATTCACTTCGTTATAATAGCGCCCGAACTATCCGGATGACCCGACCGTTCACAATCTCGCAATGGTGTGATGTTATTTCCACACCGCGAGATAGGAAAAATAAGAGTAGCACTTCGAAAAAAAAAAATAAAAAAAAATAAGGGGGAAATGATGTAACGTACCAGGAGATGTGACGTACCTGCCAGAAGGACGCACACGACATAAAGGCAGATAGGAATCAGAATAAAATGTTCGCGTAGCTCAATTGGTAGAGCAACTTATTCCGGAATGAGGGGACCCGGGTTCGAATCCTGGCGTGGACAGAAATGACGGAGAAATTCACTTCGTTATAACTGCAGTGCATCTGACAGCTGCTGGAGAGTGCGTGGTGGAGAATCCATAGAGCGAATAACGCGATTGAGGTGGTCCCATAGATACTCATTTGGGTTTAAGTCTGGGGAATTAGGGGGCCAGGGAAGTACTTTGAAGTCTTCATCGTGCTCTTCCAACCAATCTCGGACATTTCTAACTGTGTGACCCGTCACATTGTCGTGCTGGAAGATCCCATCCGCTCCAGGTAATGCAATAGACATGTATGGGTTTACATGGTTTGCAAGGATGGATTCATGACGAGTTCGGTTCATAGTGCTCTGCACATGTATGAGCGGACCCAGAGAATGCCACGAAAATATTTCCCAGAACATATCGCTGTCCCCATTGTTCTTCCAACAATGGTCGAAAAGTGTTTGTTCTCCAACGTTTCTCGCCTTATACGCCAACGTCCATCCGTTCGATGAAGCAGAAAACGCGACTCATCGGAAAAGGCAATCCTTTCCCAATCCGCGGAGGTCCAATTCCGATACTGCTGTGCAAATGTAAGCTTTTCATTCGGCCAGTGAGTTGCTCCACTGTAGCGTGTCGATCGGCCCTCACGCACCTTCGAAGCCGACGTTCACCTCTCACATCAACAACACGTGTTGCTCCGCAGCTTGCACGTCGCTTATTCGCAATGCGCTCTTTCAGAAATACTGCCACCCTTGGCCCGAAAGCAGATAATCATCCCTTTTTGCAAATCTGATAAATCTCTCATTTTATCCATGACAGCAACGAGTGATATGTTTTCAGAATGCCTACAGCAGACATACCCTCCTAGCCAGCTCACGACACGTGACTTCTTTCTTTGGCTACGTGCAGTTGACGTCAAAAGAAGGAGGTGGTCACAATAGACTGGACTGTGTATAAACTTGTGTTACTTGAATTTTCCAAAGAAAAGACACAATTAACAGGAATTTTAATTTTAACGAAGTTTTCCCATGATCTAATACATTTTCAAATTAAATGTCAGAATTCTGTTTTCTCACATTTTTCCAGAATTATTTTAAAAATTTGGAAAATTTCCAGGACATAGGAGCAGTGATATTACTTATTCGATATAGCCGTGTTTCATGCCACTTAACCAAGTTTCCGTCATATTGCACCATGGGATTGCCTTCGAAGTAAGAGTCAAACTGTTGTATGTCGTTTCATCGTGGTACAAATGTTTTATGTTGAAAAATTTTCGTGTCGTTATACTCAGAATGTGACTTTTTTTACAGCATTGGATTGAAATGGTGATGCCTCAGTTGTTTCACCAGAAACATTTGCTCTGCTTTCTGACAATGATTTCCGTTGGCTTTATAGTGTTTCTCCCTAAGACTATCTTATATTAACGAGTTATCGCGCAGAAATATAATAAAAATGAAAAAGATTTAAATCTTGAAATTTTGCCTGTTTCGAAATTTACTTTTTACTTGCCTCTACCTTTCCGATGATGCTTCTCGCACAGCTACCTTTGTTCCCATTTTGTGAAAAAATTACGTTTGATTGACATCAGTTTTGCTTAGAAAGAATGCAGTCTCCTTCACGGAATTTTCGTGTCGGCGACTAGTTTCCTCTCTACCCCTACATTATTCTGCTTTTGATAGCCTTCTAAAATACCCATTATGACTTTTCATAATCTGTAGAACCTGTGAAATATCTAATGTTGTGGCTTTATCAATTTACATATGTTAATCTGAAGCTTACGGCTGATTTACAATGAAAAATAATGTGTTCGCATTTAAATACAAAACAGCACTCTCTGCTGAAGAAAAGCTTGCTCCCAAATTTCGTTCAGAAGCTACTCGTATTTCATCACAATTTTAAAGAGTAAAATTAAAGATGCGCAAGGGACAATATAGACAAATGAATAATTTATGAGACCTGACTGGTGTAGCTTAAGAAAGGATGTCAATAATGCGAATTTTGGGGTTAGGCAAGTTTGACTGTCACGATTTCCGTTTTTGACGTTCAGCTGAAAGACGTAACAAACTTGTTTCGAAGTCGATTTTGTAGAAGCCGTCGAAACAACAGGCCAATTTCATCTCACCCCGTGATAGAGATGTAAAGATGTTTTCATCTTTATACTGATTAACTTCACAATACTGAATATGAAGCTACCCAAGCCTTGTCACGGTACTAAATCAACACCTATATTACAGTACGAGAGAATGTGATATAATTTCTTCCAACATCTTATCCTTTCTTATAAGAAAACGAAATCTAGATTTACCTTGTGTTATGATGTCGAATAACCCTTTGTCAAGTTCTATAAGATTTTGTGATCTCGGTATTTATTTTAGCTTGCTATGGCACAATCCCACACCCTTTAAATTTTGCTTTCAAATCCCAGAACTGCGTTTACGAATTTGAAAATGCTTAGAAATGTAGTTAGGAGACATCATTTGAGAAGTGCTGAACGCTACGCTCTGCTCTTTTTTATGTCAACAAATTTGTGTTAGACAATATTGAATGGAAATGTTTTCCTCTCTTTATAAAATGAGTGGCTAAATTATTATGATCACTAGACTATTTTATGCAAAGTAGCTATTCCGCAGATGCTTCTGACGCAAGATGGCTGATTCCGTATAAAAAGCGAACGCTGACGGCGTGCAGAGACTAATGAAGTGCATTGCGCAAGAAATAATGGGTAAAAGACGCGATCTGACGAACTTTGAACGTAAGATGATTGATCGTGGGATCTTGAAGCATTGGTGTGAGCATTATCAAAACGGCTGCACTTGTGAAATGTTTGGGGGCAGCAGTTGAACAGAGTGTGGACCACAGTCAAAAACTGAATTCTGAGCACAAGGCGTGTGGTCGTCAACGGTTACTGGATGCTCGAGCTTAGCGGAGGGTTGGCAGACTTGTTCAGTCCAACATACGGGCAACACTTCGTCAGATTATAGATAATCTGAATCAGTGACAAAGTCCGATGGTCTCTCAACGTACTCCGTAAACCATTGCTATCTGCAGCGAGCAAGAAGAAACTCCGTAAACCATTGCTATCTGCAGCGAACAAGAAGAAACTCCTCCAGTTCACTCAGGAACACAAGCATTGGGCAGTAAGTGACTGTAAATGGATAATGTGACCCGACTATTCACGTTTTCAACTACACCAATCAAATGAAAATGTGAGAATACGGTGACAGAAGCTCGAAAACAAGGATTCATCTTGCCTCATCACTACTCTTCAAGCTGGAGGAGGCAAAGGACATTTTTCAGTGGAATTGTTTGGGCACTTTTGATTCGTGTGAAATAACGTAGGACCACCCAAAGGTATTTAAATATTGTTGCTGACCAAGTACACCTAGTTATGTTAATGGTTTATTCCAATGGAGATTTATACTTCCAGCAGAACAATGCTGCATGCCATCGTGCTCACATTGTAATCGAATGGTTTGAGGAGAATCACGGAGACATTTCCTTTGCTACATTGGCCTTCCTGAATTACAGTCTCGCAATCCAATAAAGTATTTGTGGGGAGAAGTTGAAAGGAGTATTAGACAGCTAGAACAGATACCATCTAATATTCAAGAGCTGGACGCTGCAATTCATCGCATTTGGGCTAATATACCTCTAGCCGCTTACCTACATTTTATGTACTCCATACCAAAATGAATTCAAGCAGTATTAAGGCCAGAAGGTGGTCCAACATACTAATCAGGTGGTCCTAATAATTTGGCCACTCACGTTATATATTTAGGTACTTTCCATTTTAATTCAAAGGAAACTTCAACTTTTTCAATTAAAGACAAACAAATTTCCAGCATATTTATTTTAAAAATTAAGGAAGCTGATAACGATAATAGGTACTTCGTGATCATATTCCGTAAAACCAAGATTGTAGCCCACAATGTCGTATAACAGATGTATTAACAACACTGCTAAGTCATGAGAGCACGCTTTCAGCTGTGTTTATCTTGCCTTTAAGTGGTTGGTTGGTGAAATATTATGCGCATCAACTGTCAGTGGTAACGAGTATTGCCATACGTGTATAAAAAGACAGCACAGAGATAGGACTAATAGAATATAGATGAATAAATAAATGAAAGATTTGATAGTCCCCTATATTATAACAGCAGAGCGATGAATAATGTTTCGGAAACTGCTAAGCATAATAACACATTTTACTTTAGTTTAGGTGTCATTATTTATAACGCAAAAACTTGTTTTAACTTTGGTTTACGGAGCGAAAGCCACTTTAAAGCACAAAGCATAATTTGATTCGTTTGATTAAAATAAAATTTCTTTGCAAAGAAAATTCAAACTTGCACAAGCCTACACCTTTGCTAAAAAAAGCGACAAACTGGCTTAGTAACAAATAGGACTAGCATTCTATGGATGGCAGTTAAAATGTAGTGAGACACGAATTCCGGTAGATATAACTATAAGACTAAGGCTATATTGCTTATAGCTAGAGATAGTTGGAAAAGTCGATGAGCAGCTGGTTCCCTCATCAGCAAAAGACACAGAATAAAAGGAAGGAAAAAAGGAAACATGGGTGTTTAAGGAGACCTCGGATTTTCATCAAATTAGTCACACAGTGGGAAAGCTCTATCAAGGCGCCTGGTTATCCTGGAAACATCGTGATCTCTGGGCATAAAATCAATTCACTGTGGAGTGCACGAAGTGCGTCAGCAGACCAAAATACATGTTATATAATCACCCAAGACACTTGATGTTATGAATGAGTGAAGCTATCTAGAGATCAAATTTGACAAAGTGGAAGTGCTTCATACACTGGTGTGCAAAAATTAAGGATGAAGAGGAGAAATTAGCATAACAGCGGAACGAGCAGGCAGAACGGATCGAAAGACCACTCAGGATAGACTAGGATCCATTACGGTAGGGCATGCGCATATATGCAGCATGACGTGGGGGGAAGGGAGTGCCGGAAGGGTATAAAGCACACGGGTGGTGTACGCTCAGCAATTCGGTGAAAGCTATTGCACGGTGTACATCGGTTTGAACGACGTCGAGTTGCTGCCACCGTGTTATATGGCCAACAAGCAATCCAGAAGACGACATCTGGAAGATTTTACCCGAAGTCGCGTCATTGATAAGTTGGAAGAAGGTCGAAGTATGACTAGTGTGGACGAGGAGTTTGGGATCGCTCACAGCATCGTTTCAAGAGCTGAGAGAGCATTTCAAACGACAGGAATAGCTGTCCGAGAGTTTAGCAGTGGTCGTCCACGAGCAACCGTGGCGGCGGACGACCGGTATATTGTCCTACAGGCGGGAAGAGACAGACGGCAGACAGCGGGAGAAATGGCAAGGCACATGCAACAGACAACTGGACGTCCGTTTTTGCGTTTTACCGTGGCTTCCTGGCCACGAAGGTGGTCTATTTGTTCGAAGACTAGTACGGTGTGTGACATTAACGCCTACTCATCGGAGACGGCGGTTTCTGTGGAGCCAGAAACACAAGAACTGGAAACATCAGCAATGGGGTCGAGTTCTCTTTACGGAGGAGAGCCGATTTAGTCTGACGAGCGATTCTGGACGTGTACACATCTAGAGAGAGCAGGGAACACGCCATCACACCTCCAACGTCATTGAAAGGGAGAAAAGGACCGGTTTGGAGGTGGCAAAGTTCTCCTTTGGGGCGGTATCATGCTTGGTAGCCGTACTGACCACAACATCTTTCGAGGAGGTTTAGTCACTGGTGTCTGCTATTGTACCCAGGTTCTCCTGCCACACGTAAGTCTGTTTAGAGGTGCTGTGGGTCCTGAGTTCCTCTTCATGGACGACAACGCTACACTTCATCGTACAGTGGCTGTCGCAGAGCTGTTGGGGAGTGAAGATATTCAACGCATGAATTGGCCCGCAAGGTCTCCGGACCTAAATACAATCGATCATATGTGGGACCTTTTCGGGAGACGCTTGGCAGCACGTCCCCAGCCACCAGCTACGATTCCGCAGCTGCGATTGGCGCTACAAGAGGAATGGGCCGTGATGCCTCAACAGGTCCTTGACAACCTCGTCTTCAGCATGGACAGACGTTGTAAATCCTGCAACGCAGTCAGGGGTGATCATATCCCCTACTAAAGACTGGATTTTTCTTGGCAGCCACCTGTCACATGGACGTTTCTGTCTTCTGTCCAGTTGTGCTCGAAGCTACCTTTCCAATAAAATGCTTTTGTATCCTTTGGATGTCTTGTTTGGACGGTTTTGCTCACTTGTCCCATATTCTTACATCTTGGGGATCTTATGGTATGATCTGAGTCGATGTGGAGCACTTCTGAACGACGTTACATTCGAAAAACCGTCTCATCCTTAATTTTTGCACGCCAGTGCATGTGACATGTCCTTTGACTGTAGACACTCAAGGTTAATGGCTTGATGAAACCTCCAGAGCACCTCAACTGCAGGTACGTTCGCTCCATGGTTTCATGTAGTTCACTATACTTTTACTCAGCCGTTAGTGCAAAGCGGCATGTAGTGCATCCAGTTTAGAAAGCACGATTTTTTTCAAGAGTCCGAATTGCAGTACTTTCCTTCAAGCTCCTGTACAAATATTCGTTTGCTCGTTTGCTTTTACCCACACAAATGTTTAACAGAAATGCAAGCGAGATGCAAAATTCAAATATTTAAATTGTGTTCTCGTGTCATCTATGAAGATAACGTATTGCATGCCTAAGCTGAACCCCAACTTTGAACAGTTCACTATAAGACTAAAAATGCGGCTCTCCCTCTCGTGGATCTAATATTTCTACAGCAGTTCTTTCGGGAAGTCGATGATATATTCGCTTTCTTCTTCACAAAGCCTTCGGATTCAGTCAGTAGGTTTAGGATGCCTCGTGATTTCCATCGTAGTCGATCAAGTTAATCACGCACCGGTAATCAGATCTTTTTAAATTTGGAGAAATTTGAAGTCTCTAACCCGACTCTATCTGACACAGATTTCTGTGTAAACATCCTCTTATAACTCTACCTTCAGTGAAGACCCCAGCGCATCCAATTGTCCTGCAGCAAGTGTGTACGTTTTCGTACAATTAACGACATTAGCGACATTCATTCGCGTGCGCAGTATGTAAAGCTTCAGCCAGATTTCTGTATGGGGGTCCTAACAAAAATGTCAATTTTTGAGAAAAGTGTGAAGTAACGGAGAAAATTTACGTTACTGCCGTTCAATGTACTCCTCTTGGGTCCTAATGAGAGCTTGCCAGGCCGCCCCGGTGGCGCAGTGGTCTAAGGCGCTGGCCTCTGATCATTCGTCAGTAAGGGGTCCGGGTTCGAATCCCGGTGAGGCATGGATGTTGTGTTTGTCTTACGGCACTGGTTCTCTCCCTTCCCTGGAACCTGTGACCCTAAATTAGGGACGGGCGACCGCTTATAGCCCATTGAGTTGCTCACGGTGGTCGTTAAACCTCCAAAAAAAAAAAAAAAAAAAAAAGAGCTTTCCAGCGGTGAGGTAGGTTCTGGATGCCCCGTAGTCCGCCATCTTTGTTCAGCCGTCGTATTACTCGGGTCACGTCCAATGACAGTTCATCCAGCAATTCGTAGCGGATGCCACGGAGACAATTTTCTAACTCTGGGAAAAGATCAAAATCGGGTGGACTGAGATCAGGGCTGTATGGTGGGTGGAATAAAGTTTCCCAGCCATATTTCGACTAAAATCTCCGTACCGACGCTGCACCATGACACGATGCTTTGTCATGCAGTAAGATTGCTCCCGCGTCCAAGAAGTTGGAGCGATGGTGACGAATTTTCCATCTGAACTTTGTCCTCAAAAAGTCACGATAATATTGTGCGTTGACATTATGCCCTACCTTCACTCGATCAGAGAACACAACACCCTGGGCATCACACGCAAAAATCGTCGTTTGCTTCTCTTTAGGTTGTTTCCGACGACACTTTGAGGGGCATGGGGAACGTTTATGCCTCCATTCCGATAATTATGACTTCAGTTCCGGTTCCAAATCACGTGTCCAAGTCTCCTCAATTACGACAATTCTGTTCAGGAAAGTGTCGCCTTCCCTTTCGAACCTGTAGAGGTGATCCTGAGCGATGATCACTCTAGTTGCCTTCTGCTCGGGGGTGAGTTGAAGGGGCACGCAGCGCGCGGCTATTTGTCTTTTTCCCATTGAGTCGGGCAAAATCCGGTGAACAGACATGGTGGACAAATTTGCCTGATGAACAATCTCTTCGACTGTTAAGCGACGATTCTCTTCGAGAAGCGTTGCAACAATGGTGACAGATGTTTTGTCTCTCCCCGTTTGAGGTCGATCTCAGCGGTGATCATCTTTGATGCTGCTTCGGCCCTCCCTAAAGCGCGATGTCCAGCGAGAAATTGTGCTCCGATCAAGACTTACTTCGCCACAAACTTCTTGCAAGGCAGTGTGATCTGTGTCGGGGTTTTTCCCAGAAGAGTTTCTTTCTTCACGTACGAGCGCAGGTCTAACGCCGTGACTCGAACTAAGGAGCTGCACGCTTCCAATTCCAAACCCTCCCACGTTCACACAGTTAATGCTCACTCGTCGTTCTGAAACCACTGCGTTGCTGAGAGTCTGACCTAGACATGACGCAATAATTTTTCCGATTGCATCATTCGCTTCCGTTTTTGATTAACGTGTACAGAAGTTCTGTTATGACCCTCGTACCAACAAAACTGAATGCCAGAATCCTCTTCACTGGTTTCACGTGAAAAAAATGCAGCAGTTAGACAAAAGAAATGTTTTATGTGTGGGAAAAACTTCCACGAATATTATCCAAAATCACAAATTTAAAAACAGTATCTCGTTATTTCATTATTTTGTCAGAATGTTGTTTCAACGTTGAATATTTGCCTTTTAGTTAGCCGCTATAATCAAACAGGAAAGATGACACCGAATTTTCGGGTGTAATGAGCACGTCTTTTGAATCCGTTCTGACGCTAATTAAATTTATCAAAGCTATTCAAAGTCAATGGTATCGGTAAGGAAAACAATAGATCTGACGAAAGAAAGAAGATTTTCAATCCCTCAGATATTGCTGTAAACGGAATCGTGAGCTTACGAACTCTTAGAAACAGACATATCGACAAAAATAAGATGTGACTTTACGTCCCCTGGTGGGAAAACCATGCGTTATTTTTGGAAGAAAGTATTCTCAAAGGTTTATCCGTAGTCGAGTTTTCAGGAGCACAGATTTTGCTACAAATACATCAGAAGCAGAAATTAACACTTATGAACCGTATTCTTTACCAAACATTAGAAATTATGTGAAAATCATTTTCCATCAGGTCTTGTATGCAATACAGGTAGAATTTTTCAAATCAGAGCTTTAGGAGCAGAAAAAACGCAGAAAATGCAATTTACCTTGTGCCCCCTAGCGGAAAGTCTATGATTTACTTGACAATTTTGAATTTATAGGAAAACCATTTCGCATCGGAAACAATACCCAACAAAAAAGGAATTTTTCAAATCGTACTCCTAAAAGTAGAGATATTGACAAAAAGAAGATATACATCTACGCCCCCTGGCGTATAAACCATGCACTATTCTAAGAAGAAAATGTTTCTAAAAGGTTTGTCGACATGACTAGTATCGGTCAACAAACGACGTTTTTTTTTCAATCAAGAATTTAGAAGCTCATATTTTGCTGCAAATACAACAGAAGCGGAAATTAAGATTTACGCCCCTGGTGCCCAAACTATTTTTTACAAAAATTGGAAATTACGTGCAAACGGTTTTCCATCAGGAGTTGTATCCGGCGCAGAAAGAATTTTTCAAATCCGAGATTTAGAAGCAGAGATATAGCGGGAAACGCAATTTACCGCTGCGCACCCTAGCGGAAAGTCTATGAATTACTTGAAAATTTTGAAATTATATGAAAAATATCTCACACGGAAAACACTATCCAACGAAGAAGGAATTTTTCAAATCGGACTCCTAGAAGTTGAGATCTTGACAAAAATAAGATATACATCTACTCCCCCTGGCGGAAAAACTGTGGAATATTTTAGGAAGAAAATATTCCGAAAAGGTTTATCGATGTGAGTGGCATCAGTTCACGAAATAATTTTTTCAATCGATATTTTAGAAGCTCAGAGTTTATAGCAAATACATCAGAAGCGAAAATTAACACTTACGCCCCCTGGTGGCCAAAGTATTCTTTACCAAAAATTCGAAATTATATACAAAACTTTGTGCATCAGAAGATGTATCCGCTGGAAAAAACAATTTTCAAATCGGAGTTTTAGAAACAGAGTTATCGGAAAACATGCAATTTACTTTTACGCCCCTAGCGGTAAATCTACGCGTAATTTGAAAAAGTAACTATATCTAAAATACTCTTCGCCATAAATGAAATCGAAAGATTATTTTTTTTTCAATCGGATGTTTAGAAGGAAATATGTGAAATAAAACGTATTTTTGAATTCGACATCGTCTGCATTTACGCCCTCTATAGGTGAAATTGTTCATCGCAAAAAAAACAAAAAAAAAAAAACGAAATGAAGGATCATCATTTGCATATTTCAAGCTTCCAAATGCAAAAAGAATTTTTCAAATCGGACTAATAGTTGCAGAGATATCGTGGGTACAAGCGGACGGACGGACAAACCGATAACAGAAGCACGATCTTTTTTTACAAAAGACAAAGACGTGCTAAAAAGCGGGTTGCTAATTTGCTTGAATGTCAAAGCAAAGACTTGTTGAAGTTTTTAGTTTACGAGTGATCGCCAGCTATCATGAAACGGACTCGCAATTTGGTTTCATATAAGAGATTTCTTTAGTCTTGCGATGTATTTGAGAGAATTTATCTTTGTTAAGATGAGCGCTTAGATATTTAATGAAAACATTAATTCGCATCTCTTTAAAAGGCATCTGATATGCATCAAATCGTTCTTCCTTTCTGGTCGAGTTAAATTTTCTCACATGTAAGTTCAAAATTTATTTGGAATAATCTGTTCCGACGGATTGAATCAGACATACTGCTAACGTTTGTTAAACTACCTTTTCTTTCACGGTCATCTAAATCGGAGTAATATTTTTTTTCCTGAGTAAAGCGATATTTATTTCTCTCTCATAAGATAGAAATCTATTGTTGAAAAATGTAAATCCGAGTGTTTAAATCTCGAGGCATTCTAAATAAAGAAAACTTCAATTTTTCTCACGGGGTTTACATAACAAAAGCAGATAGATATCTATTCAAAAGTGCTGTCCATATCGGTTCCTGATAAGGTCAACTCTGTGGGAAACAAAGTTTACTAAACTGAATCACAATGTGGGAATTTTAAGACGGGAGACAAGTTGTAATGTATGCTAAAGTGATTGTGCGTTTTTGCTGACTAAAGAGGAATATTTCTGGAACACTAATTAACTGAACTAATTCGATATTCAAGTTTGAATGCGTAATGGTGTTTTGGTTTTTAATAAATACCTCGAGCAACGTGTGTACGTTAATGAAGTTAAACGCAATTATCGGAATCTCCATATTATTTTGCCGTGGTAGATTCTGGTGTTAAATTTAAAGTGATTGAGACATATTTTGGAAGCTTTAATAATTTTTCAACACAATATTTTCGCAACAATCAACGCATAAAGATGTTTTATTCATTATGAATGGTTAAAGATAATATGAATTCAACCAAGTAATGTAAATAATAACGCAAAGATTATCGTTCATTTCAGAAGTTCATTATTTCATTTATTACATTTTAGTTGTTACACAGTAGCATGGTACATATACAAAGTATGAGTAACAACATACACTATCTAGCAACAAGTAATTGGACGATATCTGCGGTCTTGATACACGTCACGGCCGCCGCCGCCGTTAAATATACTGTGGGAAACAACAATGCAACCAGTCGCATGCAAGATGCCACGCAGCTCGGAGCTATCTGATTTCGAGAAAGGTGTAATCGTCGGGTATCACAGAAATGGCCGATCCATACGTGACATATCCAGCGAGTTGAAGTACCCAAAATCGACAGTATCCTACGTGATTGGCAAGTGGAAGATGAGAGATGACTGTCGGAATGTGCCCCGACCCGGCAGACCCACAAAACTGGGAGTTAGAGACCGACGGGTGCTGGCCAGAGAAATTCGGAAGAACCGCACCAAATCGATGGGCCACATCCACGAGGAGTTTCAACAGGCATCCGGGAGTGTTTTTCGATGAATGCCATCCGTAAGGAAGCCCATCTGCTCGGTTATCATGGACGTGCTGCCGCCCACAAGCCTTTGATCACCAAGTCCAATAGCGCTGCTCGGCTAACGTGGTGCAAAGAACGTCGACAGTGGACCGTTGAACAGTGCAAACAGGTTCTCTGGAGAGACGAATCAAGTTTCACCCTCTACCGTTCAGATGGCAGTGTCTGGGTTTGGCGTCTTCCTGGAGAACGTCTCCTGCCGGAATGTATTGCGCCAACTGTGAAGTTCGGCAGCGGTGGAATTATGCTATGGGGGTGTTTCTCCTGGTATGGCACGAGACCCTTGGTCGCAATTCCTGGTAGACTCAACGCCGAGACCTACTGTACCATTTTGGATGACCATGCGCTTCCTACGTTGTGGCAGTTTTACGGGGTGGACCCATGTTACTTTCAGGATGACGATGCCACCTGTCATGTTGCGAGGTCCACCAAGGCTTGGTATGGTGACAATGGAGTTAATCGAATGGACTGGCCTGCGTAGAGCCTGGACCTTAACCCTATCAAGCACCTCTGGGATGAGTTGGAGCGTCGACTTAAGGGGTGCCCCCAGTCCCCACCATCCGAAATCCGTGGAGAAACTGACCTGTCTACTTCAAGTCGAGTGGAAGAAAATACCACTAGCCGTCGTACAACGCCTGTTTGAGAGTATGCCCCGGACTGTAGAAGCTGTAATCGCCGCTCTTGAAGGCTCCACCAACTATTGAAGGTGAATAAACTTCGTTTTCCTTTGCTATCACAGGTGTCCAATTACTTGTTGGTAGATAGTGTATAATAGAATGATGAGGGAAAAGGCCAAATTATCCTAACGTAGCACTCTTCTCCCAAAATAACAAGAATGCTCCTAAGAGAACAAAAAGTCAAATGGCAGGCTAATGAAGGGCGGCTGAAAGTGTAACAAAAAATGTCCACAATGTTATCACACTATGTGACATTAGCTAATAAATAACACTTTAATTTTTTATTGAATATCGTAATATTGTAAACGGATGTAAGATCACTAAGTAGCAAATGCCACAATATAGACCAGCGTAAATAATATTTGATCTAAAACTCTCTGTTACTGGAAACATAGGAGTTAAAAAGTTATTTCTTGTGTATTATGACAAAGTCCTGTAAGGTACTGTTACACACGTTACTGTTATTGGACATGAGCCCAAAAACGACAAGTTGGCATCCATACAATGGAATATTTATATCTGAACCTAAGAACAGTCATAGAGAAAATTAAAAATATAGAAATTGGTGACTGTAAAAGGATTATCCTTTATGCCGTTGCATTATACCGGAACACACCCACATATGAAGCTATTGATCTTGTGAGTAAAACATTGATTGCAGTTGGATTTCCAGAGATTGAAGTTAACAGTATTATATCTGCACTCAACCTAATTACAGAAAACAATTATTTCAGATGTAAGGAAGTAATATACAGACAGAAATATGGATCCCCTATGGCCTCTCCAATTTCGGGTCTGTTGTCAGAAGACGTATTACAGCACATTTAAAACGAAGTACTTAAACAAGGACAAGAGAATTGGCCGATGATATTCCTTCGATATGTGGATGGCATTCTTGTCATCTGGCAATATTCAGAAGATAGCTTAATGAAGTTTGTTGAAAAATATAATGAATATTACCCAACAATACAGGTTACAGTCCAGAAAGAAAATAATGGGAAAGAAATAACACCAGAAATAAATAATACTCTTTCTAGACATTCTGCTTTGTAAACACCAAGGACGTATTAACTATTCTGTATACAAAAGACTCTTATGTAGCAGTAATCATACCGAATGATTCTATCCACCTTAAACATTATAAAGAAGCTGTCTTTCACATATATATTAGAAGAGCCGTTTCCCATACATCGAATAGACGTATGAAACATTCTGAAATGAAGTGGATTACGCAAACTGCCACAGCATTTGGATATGATAAAATATATATTTGAAAGTGTATAGAAACTATGAAATAAGTATTAATAAACCTAAAAGTGAAAATAACGTTGAGAACATCATACAGTTTTGCGGGCGCTTACCTTATATACCACAGTTAAGCAACATTTAAAAAAATCAATGTAATAAGGTGAATAAAAGATTCCCCGATATTATCATCGATTACAACAAATTTCTTACTGCGTATTACAGTAATAACGCAATTATACATAGAGCAGGAGTATACGGTATACCCACTAAGAATAATGATAACGGTAATATAGATAGCATCTACATAGGTAGTACTAAAGGACGACTAAAGATAAGAATGGAAGAGCATAAGAGAGATTGGAAAAAGGGTGAACGACGAACATCTCTTATTACCTATTGTATTAATAATAATTCTATCCCCGTATCGGAAAATGCAAAAATATATACTACGTATAATACACATAAGAAGATTTTGTATCCTGAGTCTATTATGATAGAAAAAACCAGGGGATATAATTGTAATGTACAGGCACCACTTGAATTGCCGTTTGCTATGCGATATATAATAAAAAAAGAAAAAGGAACAAAAGAAAAGAACATAAAAATCAAATCTATTGGAAATGTCTCATCCAATAACGATGACTAATGAGATTGCATAGGATGAAAACCAGACGGTGCAACAATAGAAAATGTCGAAAGTCACAAGACCAACCTACGTACGGGCACAAGACCAATGGGCGATGAATCGACTGGTGGCTTGGAGGCAGTTAGCGCAATAAAAGCAGATTGGTGTCTCTTGCACCCAACCGCTGAAGATGGGCACGAGTAGCTTGAAACATGTCCGGTGATACGAGCGTAGAACGACTTGCTGACTATTTGAATTTTGATACTTCGCAATGATTTGGTATCGAACAGTGAAATACTTCAATTGCTGAAATTCTTGCTGCGTCGATATAGTCTGGTCTAAACAACAGTCTTAGAATGATTTTGCTCATCACCCCTTTCTTTTAGAATTGTGCAGTTGTTCGTGTCTGCGTTGAACTGTGAACATTGAATATCTTTTAATGGTGTAGTGCAACAGTGGACACCGGGCAAGTGGCAAGATTGAACTGAAATGTAATAGGTATGCTTACACCTGACTTATGCAAACCAAGAGGACTAAAGCCGAAATATGGTGAGCGCAATATGTGTTGCTCCATATGACTCTTTACTTCTCACTGGTTGAAACTTACATAAGCCTACAAAATTTAATGGAAATATATTGAATATGTAGAGATGTTCTTAGGTTCAGATATAAATATTCCATTTTCATCGATGTCAACTTGTCGTTTTTGGGCTCATGTACAATGGCGTGTGTAACAGTACTTTACAGGACTTTGTCCTAATGTAAATTGCCTATCTCCCACGTATTTTGTTGTTCAAATATACACTATCTACCAACAAGAAATTGTACACCCCTGCAATCGACGATATCTGCGGTCCTGATACACGTCACGGCCGACGCCGTTAAATATTGTGTGGGAAACAACAACGCAACTAGTCGCATGCAAGATGCCACGCAGTTCGGAGCTCTCTGATTTCGAGAAAGGTGTAATCGTCGGGTATCACAGAAATGGCCGATCCATACATGATATATCCATCGAGTTGAAGTACCCAAAATCGACAGTGGCTTACGTTATTGGTAAGTGGAAAATGAGAGGTGACTGTCGGAATGTGCCCCGACCCGGCAGACCCACAAAACTGGGAGTTAGAGACCGACGGGTGCTGGCCAGAGAAATTCGGAAGAACCTCACCAAATCGATGGGCCACATCCACGAGGAGTTTCAACAGGCATCCGGGAGTGTTTTTTCGATGAATGTCATCCGTAAGGAAGCCCATCTGCTCGGTTATCATGGACGTGCTGCCGCCCACAAGCCTTTGATCACCAAGTCCAATAGCACTGGGCGTCTAACGTGGTGCAAATAACGTCGACAGTGGACCGTTGAACATTGCAAACAGGTTCTCTGGAGCTACCAATCAAGGTTCACCCTCTATCGTTCCGATGGCAGGGTCTGGGTTTGGTGTCTGCCTGGAGAACGCCTCTTGCCGGAATGTATTGTGCCAACTGTGAAGTTCGGCGGCGGTGGAATTATGCTATGGGGGTGCTTCTCCTGGTTTGGCACGAGACCCTTGGTCGCAATTTCTGGTAGACTAAACGCCAAGACCTACTGCACCATTTTGGATGACCATGCGTTTCCTACGTTGTGGCCGTTTTACGGGGTGGACCTATGTTACTTTCAGGATGACAATGCCACCTGTCATGTTGCGAAGTCCACCATTTCATGGTATGGCGACAATGGGATTAATCGAATGGACTGGCCTGCGCAGAGCCCGGACCTTAACCCTATCGAGCACCTCTGGGACGAGTTGGAGCATCGACTTAAGGGGTGCCCCCAGTCCCCACCATCCGAAATTGGTGAAGGAACTGACCTGTCTTCTCCAAGCCGAGTGGAAGAAAATACCGCTAGCAGTCGTACAACGCTGGTTGAGAGTATGCCCCGGAGGCTCGCAGCTGTAATCGCCGCTAGTGGAGGCTCCACCAACTATTGAAGGTGATTAAACTTTGTTTTCCTGTTTTCCTTTGCTATCACAGGTGTCCAATTACTTGTTGGTAGATAGTGTATATATGTGTATAGACTGAACTTTTATTAAAACGTTTTTATTTCTTGTATAATGAAAATGACGGTGTGTGTTAAGTATGATTAAGTCCTGATATAAATTATTTTTAGTTCTTTTGAACATTAATTTTCCTATATTATAGTCATATAACGGCTGTACTGATAAAATTTGAAAATCATTGGATTTAAGCCTAGAGGGAAAAACTTGTTGGAGTAATGATTATTTGATAATTTAATTTCTAAAAGTCCAAAAAATTTTCTGAAGCATCTGTAATATATTTATAATGTTTTTATTTGCCTTACTCCAGACTGAAATGCAATACTAAGAAGAGTCTGAATTAGTGTATAATATAAAAGAATCATCAGTTAAGGAGTCAGGTTATTCAACGCAATGCTAATGACTCCGATGCTCCTCGCGATCTTATTGAGAAAGGTAATTTACATGACTATTCGATTTTATGTCATGTTGAATTAAAATCCACAGATAATAATGATTGAACAACTTCGATAAGTATCCCATTAAGGGGTATTTGATGGAATGGGGGGAGGGATAATTTGTTAGAAAAAATCATAATTTTAGTTTTACTAAAATTAATAGAAAGATCATTCATAGTCAACCAGTCGGTCATTAATATGAAAAGGCCTTCCAATTGTGATATAAGTACATCAGTATTATTTCCATGTATTAATAATGTTGCATCGTCAGCATAAAGAATTAAGTCAGAATTATGTAAATAAGTAAAAATATCATTAATATAAATATTGAAAAGCAAAAGAGCGAGTATTGAGTATTGTGGGACCACTGTACTAACGGATTTTAAGTCAGATTGGACATGATCGATTCCTGTATACTGCTGGCGAACTCTAAGATAATTTTTGAAAAAATCATAAATAGTACCTCTGATGTCAATTGCATATAATTCCTTTAATAAAAATTCGTGATTTAGGATGTCAAAAGCTTTCTATAAGTCTATAAAGAAACCCAACGCAATTTCATTAAGAGTTAGGTTTGTTTGAATTTTGGTTTTCAGATGCAACAAAAAAATTTTAGTTGAAGAGTTTGGTAAAAATCCGAAATGATTATCGTTTAAAATATAAACATTTTCTAAGAATCAATGTTTCAAATAGTTTAGCAAATATGGATAATTTAGCGATTGGGCGATAATTATTAACATCTATTACAGATCCAGTCTTAAAAATCGGGGTAATTTTGGCAATTTTTAGGGATTCTGGGAAAATACCAGTGGTAAGAATAGCATTAAATATACGTATGTAGTAAAGGAGTAACAATATAGAAGGTCACTGGTTTTAGTACTTTAGGCTGAATATCATTATGACCAGGCATTGGATTCTGGGAAAATACCAGTGGTAAGAATAGCATTAAATATACGTATGTAGTAAAGGAGTAACAATATAGAAGGTCACTGGTTTTAGTACTTTAGGCTGAATATCATTATGACCAGGCATTGGATTTAAGAAAATATGTTGTAATTCATGAATTAATTCCATTCTCGTAATTTTCAAAACATGCATTAAGCTAAGTCTGTGTGAACAAGTGTAGTTCCTTTGGTTTTGCAACGTAGATGCAAATAATATGTATAACTATTACCTATTTTGGCTCTAAATTCACATTTCCTGTTCTCTTTCTTTCCATAGGAGAAGGTAGAGTAGAATCTATAACAAATCAATTCACAATTCAACGGCCATATGGTGATGTCCTTCTTCACGTAGACGACGACGAGGTAGTAATGTCAGCTAAGAGGATGAAAGTCACAGGTAAATAACCATCTAAAATTCTTATCTAATGTTATGTTGCTCCACAGAGCCTAAAAAAACGAATAACCCTTCCTGAAAGCCAGCTAAAATATTCTACTAGAGAAAAAATAAAAATAAACTTGCTCATTGATTTCTAAAACGCAGCTATTTCCCCTTCAATATGAATTTGGTCAACTGCTGTCATCTTATTTGCATCAATTTTAAACTTTAACGCTTGCTTTTAAATGTGAATTTCTTGTTAGCGTACGACATCGTGTTGGTCGGGAGAGAATGTGACTCAACAAAAGATGATGAGAGAAGCGTGTTATCAGAGTTCAGTGTAGACGACAATGAAGTACGACTGCAGTTCAAAAATAACAGCAAATTGAATATTTTGAGATACATAATTCAATGAGAGATACAAATGATATTTCGTTTTTCTACATGATCACCCACCTTTTCAATACATTTCTCACGCAGTTGCACCAACGTTTTTAGTTCATAAGAAAAATTTTTTTCTTGATTGTGCCTTCTGCAAGGAATGCCACGCTCCTTTGACCTTCTCATCACTCCCAAATCTTCGTCCTCTCAAAACGACCTTGAGGGGTCCAAACACATGATAACCAGAGTGAGCAAGATCAGGGCTGTATGGTGTAAGATCTGAAATCTCAATCTCCGAAAGGTGTCAAGAGTTGCAGTGGCCGTGTGAGGGCGAGCATTGCCATGAAGGAGAAGAACGCTTTTAGACAAGAGTCCTGTACGACGTCTCCTTATTGATGGCTTCAGCTCCTCCTTCAACATTGTGCTATATCAGACACTATTCACTGTATCCCCCTTTTTCTGATAGTGCTCCAAAATTGGTCCGTTCATATCCCAGAAGAGAGTGAATAGGACCTTTCCGGTGAAGGGTTGAGACTTGAACATCTTCTTGACAGGAGATGTGTGCCGCCATTCTGAAAACTGCTTCTTGCTTTCGGGCTCAGAGTGATGTACCCAGGTTTCGTCCCCTGTGATGATACGTGCCAGGAAGTCGTCTTCTTCGTCGTTATACCACGCCAAAAGGCTGTAGAAGTCTGCATCTGAATCATCTTGTGTTAATCAGTCAGCATCCTAGACACCCACCGAGCACACAACTTGCGATACTTCAGAACCTCCGTGAGAGTGGTATGAGCGTATCCGATACTGACATCCAATTCTATGGCCAGAACTTCTAAAACAAATCGCCTGTTTTCACGAGTAATGGCGTCAGCGCGACCCACCGGCCGTGCTGCGACGGCTGGAGCGTTGCGTATCGCGGATGGATGTTCGCCCATTTTTAAACGCATCATCTACCCGTTCGCACACTCTTCTTTCACCAATGCAGGCATCTTCATACGGATGCACCATTCTTCTATGATTTTCACGAGGTTTCACACCCTTGGACATTAAAAAACCTGATGATTACTTTCTGTTACTCTACGGTGCGAACTTCTAAGGGCGCCGCCAATTCGTTTATGCTGCCCTTCCGCTTAAGCACACCGCGCCATCTTTTGGGCATATCAACACCTTTTCTCAGAATGTAGCTTTCCTGCGCGGGAGTTAAAATGCCTGAGGTATTCGTTTCATGAAATGCATTCTTCTTCTTTTTTACATTTCCAACCTTAGGTTGAAGAAGCGTATATGCTCCAGCTTTTTCCGTCCGTCTGTCTGTCGGCACGATGACTCACGTAAAAATGGCTCGATTTCGATGAAATTTTAGTATATGGTAGGGGACCACCAGGGGACGAACGCTATTGAAAATGGGTGAAGTGGTGTCAAAGGTCACGCCATAAGATCGGGATCCGTTTCATTGCCTTTATGCTTCATAACATGCGTAAATATGGTTCGATTTCGATGAAATTTAAGTATGTGGTAGGGAACTACCTGGGCACGAACCCTATTGAAAATTGGCAAATTGGGTTCAAAGGTCAGGCAGGGCATAAGAGCGGGATTTATTCCATTGCCCTTATGAGTCATAACTTGCGTAAAAACGGTTCGATTTCGACGAAATTTTGGTATGTGGAAAGGAACCACCTGGGAAGGAAACCTATTGAAAATGGGTGGAATGGGGTCAAAGGTCAGGACATAAAAGCAGGATCCATTTCATTGCCTTTATGCATCATAACATGCGTAAATATGGTTCGATTTCGATGAAATTTTAGTAGTATGTGGTAGGGAACCACAGGGCACGAAACTTACTGAAAATGGGCGAATGGGGTCAAAGGTCAGGCAGGGCATAAAAGCGGTATTTATTCCATTGCCCTTATGCGTCATAACTTGGGTAAAAATGGTTCGATTTCGATGAAATTTTAGTATTTGGTAAGGAACCACCTGGGGACGAAACCTATTGAAATGGGCGAAATAGGGTCAAAGGTCAGGGCATAAAAGTGGAATCCATTCCGTTGCCTTTATGCGTCATGACATGCGTAAATATGGTTCGATTTCGATAAAATTTTCACGAACCCTATTGAAAATGGGCGAAATGGAGTCAAAGGTCAGGCAGGATATAAGAGCGGGATTTGTTCCATTGCCCTTATGCGTCATAACTTGCGTAAAAATGGTTCGATTTTGATGAAATTTTAGTATGTGGTAGGGAGCCACTGGGGACGAATCCTATTGAAAATGCGCGAAATGGGGTCAAAGGTCAGGACACTGGAGTGGGATCCATTCCATTGCCTTTGTGCATCATAACTTACCAAAAAATGTTTCGATTGCGACAAAACGTTATTACGTTGTTTCGGAGGTATAGTGAACCGGTTCTGTTGACTATCAACGAAATAATGTCAAAGGTCATTGCACAAAAGCAAGATTTATTCCACAGCCATTATTCTCATAACTTGCGTAAAACTGCTTCTATTGCGACAAAACTTTTAGTATGTTATTCTTGAGGTGTACTGAACCGGTTCTGTTGAATATCATCGAAATGGGGTCAAAGGTCAGGACACAGGAGCGATATTTATTCCACAGCCATTATCCTCATAACTTGAGTAATAATTTCTGGTATGTTGGAAAGCGTATCATAATCATTGCATTGCATGATTTTACTAACTTGTTTTTTTTATTGGAGGTTTAACGACCACCGTGAGCAACTCAATGGGCTATAAGCAGTCGCCCGTCCGTAATATAAGGTCACTGGTTCCAATGAAGGGAGAGAGCCAGTACCGTAAGACAAACACAACATCCATGCCTCACCAGGATTCGAACGCGGACGCTTTACGGACGAATGATCATAATCTAGCGCTTAGATCAACTGCGCCACCGGGGCGGCTGAAATACATTCAATTTGCTGTTACTTTTTGAACGACCTACGTAAATACGTATTTGATTCATCAATGCCATCTGTGGATTGTGATGGCCCTTTGATGGTAGGGTTTTCTTCACCGCTTCCCAACGCAGCTCATCAGTTCAACTAACCACAGAGAAGCAAAGAAAATCTTAGCCAGAAATGCTGGTTTTTTCCGCAGTTTCAAAGTCATTATGTCGTTCTATTTCTCAGCAGTGTATGTCTGTCTTCTTCAAACCAAACAGTTATAATGAATTTACATTTAACTTGTATCAATATAATTAAGATAATAACGGTTATTAATGGTCTGTTGCTTGTTTTAATGGCAGGGACTGGTTTCATTTATACCCGTGAAATAGTATTTAAATGCCACGTGATACCTTAAGATCACTGCGCATTAGGTACACTCGTACGTATGCATGGTGTTTGCTGGTGGAGAAGTCTAATTCCAGTAGGATAAAGCACCACCTCACAAGGTTCGAATCACAAGACAGTGACTTCAAAGTGCTAGGATGTCCCCTCAATCACCAGATCTCAACCAGATTGAACACCTGTGGGGAGGTTAAGATAGTCATTCGTTCGTGTCACAAGACAGTGACTTCAAAGTGCTAGGATGCCCCTCACAATCCCCAGAGCTCAACCCAATTGAACACCTGTAGGGAGGAGAGGAAGATAGCCATGCGTAACGGTCATGCTCCTCTAGCGGCCACTCTGCGATTCGCAGATGCTTTCACTTCCTCTTACTGAACATACGTTGCAGCAACGATATCAACACCTCGTCGAATCCCCGCAACATCAAATCGAGAGTGTTTCGAAGATCAAGGGTGGCCCAAATGGTATTAAGGAAGTTTTCAGAATAATTTGTTACTACAGTGTGTATCCTGTGCCTGAGTTGACTGATAATTTTAACATTCTTTTATTTTTACATTTTATACTCGTTGTGTGTTAGTATCTCTGCACCTGCATTATGGCCTTGTCTGGGAACCTGCATTTGGGCTGTTCTGCGAAGAAACAACTCTCTCTCACACATATTCACATGGACTTGTTCTAATATATCTCAGGAACTATCTATTTTTGACATGCATTTAATTTTAATTACTTAGTAAACTACTTTATTACGGTGATTTTTTTTCAGGCAAAGGAGGAGTGAATTTTGCAGGTTCCATACAAACGCCTATAATTACATCAGAGCCCCCGATCAGCTAAGGTAATGCAACCTTTTTATTATTGTCTTTTGTATCTAAATACTCCGATTTTCTTGAAAAAATGAAACATTTTAGATTTTCTTTCGATTAATTTCAAAACCTTCTCTGATATGTTAATTGGAATTTTTGACGTCCTATAAAAATTAAAATCACTCTTTGTGTTACAGCATTTTTGTTGGCCTTCGTCCTCGCATTAATAACACTTTTTATATAATGCTTTTAATTGTTTTAGGTTCGTGTGTTTTCCAGGTTCATTGCCGAAACAACAGTTACGCGAATAAACGATAGTACTCAATTTATATGGCCAGGGGTCGTTTGAGAAAGAACACTTATGTAATAATTCAAATTTAATTTTGTTTCCTCCCCGTCAGTCGAAACCCAGCTTCACGAAAATGTCAGCATAGTTTTTGCACAAGACCTTTGCAGTCTCAATCGTATTATCAATCAAATTCGTAGATTAAACTTACGTAGCGTGTCAAGATACATGCCGTCCAAATTCAAGCAGCAAACTGTCTTATATCGTACCACTACACCACACACCGTTTCATTCGGCGTTTCTTTTTATTTGCCTTCAACCCACTGTCAGTCGTTGCAAAAATTGTAAGGAAATTCAGAGTAGTTGAAGTTCCGTTTAGAAGGAAAATACGCTCATCGTCAAAACAATAGTTGCATCCAGAAGGAAGCAACAGACAGGAGTGAAACTTGGTAGGTGGTTTGACATCCTGAGGCATACAAATGATTCATGTATCACGCTCGGTCGCGCATGTGACGTAAGCAAGAAGCGATCGTAGTGCTGTGTCTGACCGTCTATATAAGGTCGTCCCGTTGCACGTGCTTGCCATTCGAGTCGCGGATGGCTTAGAGGTTAGCAGTTCAGACTATCGATGCAAGGTTCTCAGGTTCAAACCTGGGCTGATCTTTCAGAGATGGTGTGATTTACTAACAATCGCTGAATATCCGCCGTGCATCGGACGAGCACGTTAAGTGACGGCCCCCAGGCTGGACCCACTGGTTAAATAGGTATCCTTTCCTATGCCCCCCTCCCCCTGAAATTATCTCACCCCTCTATGTGCAATATCGTACTTGTAAGGTGGCGCCATCTACTGTACTCTAATCTCACTACAAACTGTTCTGTCAAAGTCGCTAGACTTGCTCTCATTTCTTCCGTTTCTGCGTCCTGCCCAAAAGTCGATCTCGCTGTAGGTGGCTGGGACCTAAACTCTACTCACTGTGGACAGAAGTCCTACAAGAAAATGACAAATACATCATATCATGTGCTTGCCATTCTGACTCGTGCTGTTGTGTTGGTTGCATCCTTTGCAAGTGACGTATGCCTCGGAGAACAGTTGGGAAGCATTTCGAGCAATTGAAGGAGTTCGAGAGGGACCGCATCGTCGGGCTCCGGAAAGCGGGATGGTCTTATCGCAGTATTGCGCGCCACACCAGTTGTGAGGATATCACCATAGCACACTGTTGGCGGCAGTGGGTAGAACAAGGCACGTAGCAGCGACAGGAAGGGTCTAGGACACCTAGACGAACTACGGAGAGAGAGGATTGACAGGTTGTCCGACATTCGCGGAGTTACCCAACAGTCACGATTGCGGATATTCAGCGAGCAGTGGTGCCCTCGATGAATCGTCCGATTAGTGCCAGCGCTATTGACAGACAGCTGCACGAGGTAGGACTACACGCAGGCAGACCGTTACGACGACTGCCCTTAATAACAGTGCATCGTCACCAAAGACTGCAATGGTGTCGGACAAGACTGTCATGGAGCCACGCAGAATAGCGGCGGGTACTTGCAAACAGGTAGAACCTCAAAGTTTCTACTTGCAAACAATTAGAACCTCGAGGTTCTAAACAAAGCTATTACAACCAAAAAGTGATGGATACCTTTGCGTGTTGCAACGTATAGAGCTGCATTAAAAGTCATGTCTCTGAGCGTGGTGTTCACGTTATTCTGCCCAACCTCTATACAGGGTGTCCAAGAATTATTGGACACATTACAAAATTATATAAAGCAAAATATTAAACAGGTAGAAAGAAACTAACTTACAATGTAACTACACAAGTTAATAAATTTCGATGTGAGATCCCTTAGTTGCTCGTAGTACGTCCAAGCCAGACCCGATTTCATGCCATGTATTGTCAAACATCTGAGGAGTTATGGAATTAATAGCAGCTGTGATACGCTGCTTCAGTTCCTGCAGATCAGTACAAGGCGTCTGATAGACACGATCCTTCACATAACCCCACATGAAATAATCCAAGGGAGTTAAATCTGTAGATCGAGGAGGCCACGGAATAGGACCACCGCGCACAATCCATCTGTTGGAGAAATGCTCATTTAGACACTTACGTACACACGTTGACGAATGTGGAGGCGCGCCGTCTTGTTGAAAAACGACATTGTCATATCTTTTAATTTGGGGTATAGCGAAATTTTCTAGCATATCCAAGTAAATGTCACCATTTATGGGTTTTTCGCAGAAGAAGAAAGGGCCCAATCACTTCTCTTTTTGATAGGGCGCACCACACATTAACTTTTGCAGAATCACGTTCCAGTTCAATAGCAGCATGAGGCGGTTCACTGCCCCATATCCTACAGTTGTGACGATTCACAATACCTGATACATGAAATGTGGATTCATCACTAAAAATTACAGTACTGAAAACGTTTTCGCCGTTTTCCACTCGATTCAGCATATCCACGGCGAAATCGTATTGCAGAGTGAGATCATTTACATGCATCTTTTGCACTATTTGAATTTTATAAGCATGAAACTTTAATTTCTTGTGTAAGATATCATGAACTGTCGATTTCCGGAATGTACAGTTCTCTGCTTTGCTTTACGAACGAATTTTCTGGGGCTTCGTTGGAAACTTTCATTAACTTGGTCAACCGTCTCACCGCTGACGCTAGCTAGGCTTACCGGCTCCTCCACGATGTTCCACATTGCCAGTTTCTTTAAAGTGTTTCATCCACCGCTTAATTGAATTCATTGACGGAGGATTACAACCATACTCTTAACGGTACCGTCTTTTAACTTTAATGACAGACTTTAATTCCGCAAGCCATAATACACACACATCGCCTTCTGCTGTACGGATGACATAATTACTGATTGCGCATTTCTCATCAGGCCACACCTAGCGCCATCTATCGGATTCTGGGAATAACAATTCTGCAAAACAAAAATATAGAAACCGTGTTAGTAATACGTGACATAGAAAAACAGACAATACTCATAGTCTTTTTTTGTACATAATTTTGAAATGTGTCTAATAATTCTCGGGCACCCTGCATATGGCACAACTTATCTAAAATATTTTTCAGTAGATAAAATTCGTAGGTCCTGTAGAACGAAAATTCCCTGCTGACTTTACAGCAAGCCGTCTAGTCTGCACAGTCTATCAAGAAATTTCGTATAAATGTTTGTGCAATTATCCGTAATTCATGGTATCTGATTTCAGCAGTATTAGGCCGTTACATGGTTGAGGAGAATGCACGTCCACTCATCCGGGCATACACTCATTAGACATGACATTTTCCCCAATTACTTGTACCATGCAGAGCCGCCTTTCGCCGCGATAAAAACTTAGAGCGGGGGTTGGCATCGACTGCACTAAACCGCGAGTGATTTTCTCATGTATTTCGTACCAGCTGAACAGAATGACATCCCGTAATTCGGGACGGAGCGACGCATTGATGTGGTCTAACAAATGTTGCGCTCCATACTGAATACCCCACATATGTTCGATGGGATTCAAATTGGGAAATTTAGCAGTCAAGAGAGCACACGAAATTACGGGGCGTTGTCTTTCTGAATTAGTTTAGTGCCATGCGGTTACACGGTCACCATGCAAGGCAGCACCTGTTCCGAAGCAATACCTGGATAAGATGTAGCGGTGTGAGTGAGTTCAACGTGGATGAGTTGACCCAGTAATGTCTATGGAAACATTTCGTATGTCATGACACCACCGCCTTCGCGAGCCTGTTTCAGTCCAACAATGAGGCCTAGTTGGAGCTCTTCTCCCTTGTGATATCGAATACTGATCCTTCTACAGGTACTTTGGCGCTGGGTGTGAGGCTCATCTTGTCAGGAAATTCTTTCTTCTACTTTCAGTATTCATTCACGGTTCACCAGTACTCACTGCAGACCGATCTTTGGTAAATATGATCACACAAAAGGGCCACCACCTCCTCGGAAAAATTTTCAAAAGCTTCCGATGATTTGTGTGTTATAATCATTTCTCTCTTCACCGTAGTTGTAGTCTGTCATTATTTGAGGGATTGTGTGCCATTTGTTGTCCCTGAGATCAAGTGCCAGACCGGTAAAACGAATGGCCAGGGAACATTTTGTGGTTTGACTCATTTCCATTTGCTCGATTCTTTACAATACGTACAACTGCAGAATTTGGGCAACATGAAATCCACACAACGTTCGCGAGATACTACTCCATTCTCCAAAAGTCACCCTTTGGTGTGGTTTTGCAGATGATTTCATCTTTATTCCATTCAAATACAAGAGGTATGTGCGAGACTCCGTTTGCAAGTGCTGTACTAGCATGATTTGTGCTCCAAATGTTGTGACTGTACAATGATGGTTGTCAAAATACACTAAACTAAAATTTAGGCTTATATGTGTACGCGATGGTGGTATCTGAATAAAACTTGTTCCTTTGTTATGCGGACTAAGGAGTTTTAATAAGTAAACCACAAATTTACAGGTTTTCAATGAAAACGCTAATTTGTTTTATAAAAATGGATAACTTTAGGGAAATAGTTATAGTTGCTAAAATTGTTCAGAATGATCTTGGGAACAAAGTTGTGATAACAAACATCTCCGTGAAGTCGACAGTTTTTCAAATAAAATCCGATTTTTGGAGAAGTGAATATTGCAAACGCACTTAACTTGGAAAATATGTTGTAAAAAAACAACTTACGGTATCAAGATCATATGTCCAAGTCAGTATTTGTCCTTTATATTAGAATGCATCCCAGAAGAGAAATCCTGTACACGCCGAACTTCCAACAGGTCTATGGCTGGACCCTGGACTATTTACGGAATTCCGGTGAAACACGCCTTAGACCATATATATTGTGACGTCTTAGACCATATATTGTGGAAATTCCATGCATATAAGTGCACCGCGTGTGCAGTTACTGCACAAACGCGTTTCACTCCCTGCGTATATTGTTAACTCCGTTCAAGCACTATTATTATTATTATTATTATTATTATGCTCGTTCTGTGCTTTCTTGGGTAGGGTTATTCAAAGTTTTGTTTGAGGCGTGAATTCTAATAACACCGACACCAGACGTTAGAATTGTTTCATTGCGCATTCTGAGTGTAAATTTCTATAATGCAGCAGATAATTATTCAATTTTAGAAAATTAGGAAACGATTCCAGTCGCTTTCAAAATTGCAGAAGAGATGAATTAAAGAAACTGACAATTCTTTTCTTAGATTTTCCTCTGTATTATATGGAAATTTGCCACAGTTTCTCGCATATTAATAGACCACGAATTCGTCTTGGTTATGATCTGCGAAGATAGATTTGACGTTATTTGATGTGGAAGCACTTAAGAATCATCAGCTGCATCATCCCATTATAGCAAAGTATGTGCTTATTGCTTTTTGATATGAATCAAACCTTATTTTCAATATTTATATCCACATTAATAACACTTTATCGGTCTCCACTGCGGAGTAATTGTTTCGGTGGTGTTGTTCTCTCACACGCATCAGTGAACTTTTAACGCTTTCTTTAAAATCTTCGAGATCTCAAGTCTTCATGATTTATTCTGCATAATTTTAAAATATCCTGAAACATTAGAAACTAGTCTTCATACTTTCAAAATTAACTTTGAATTCATTTATTCTTCTCTGCAAAGCATTTCTCAGTCATTTAAAAGCCGAGCTTCTGATAAAATGATCCCTTATACGTGTAGGATGAAATATATATATATATGCAAGGCATTCCGAACTAATCTTCAATAGCATGTTGGGATGAAGAATTCCCTGGGAAAATTTTTGCCAGAAAAAATAGGTAATTTCAGAAGTATTTTTTTCAGTAAAGTCTTTAGTGTCAGCCTTTAGAAATTATTCTTCAAGAATCCGCAATAAAATATTTAGATTTTTGGATAGTAGATTTGCATATCTTGATTTCGACATAAAATTAAATAAATTAATTAAATATTTTAAGGATTATCTACATCTTCAGTTCCTCAAATTTCTTGCTGGTCAAGCTGATCTTTAACGTCTAAAGAAGTTAATACAGACATTTGACGTGGACCAGGAACATCAAACAAAGGTCTTCGCTTTTTCCACGTTTATAAGTGAGTCACGGAAAAATAATCATTAACCGCCACCGGGAATCGAACCCAGGGTCTTTCAGTTACGCCGGGTATGCTTCCACTACGCTGGATATGGTCCACCTGAAATGCCTGTATTAATTATTCATTTGCCTTCTAATTATTTCTTCAGTTGCTGGTTACCATCTTTGGTGAATCCCCAGCATTCTGCGGGGCTCCAAGAAGCAACCTGCCAAATTGGCTTGGCAGTTAGTGTGTGTAAGTCTGGAGGAACTCGAGGCCGCTGTGGTGTAGTGGAAGCATATCCGGCGCGTAACTGAAAGTCACTGGGTTCGATTCCCGGTGGCGGCCAATGAGAATTTTTCCGGACTCACTTATAAACGTGGAAAGAGCGAATACCTTTGTTTGATGGTCTAAAGAAGTATTCAAATAAACATTTGATATTAAACACTGTTGTTTATCATAAGAGTTATGGGAACACGGTGAAAATGTTGAAACACATACATGTAGCCCTTTAAGAGGCCGATGTACCTGCACTAAATGGTGCCTAATATTTTCTACGCAGCCGAAATGTTTACATAGCCGCCAGGTTTTACAAAAGATGCAGTATAGAAATCCTGTCCCCCGCTCATCTCAGCAATACCGACCATAAACCTGTCACGTGATAAAACTGAAACCTTTGATAAGAACTCAGTTCTAGTCCGCTTTTCTGTGCTTCGTAGCCAATGCATAAGGGAATTGTTAGTCCCTTTGACAAGGCACCAAACCACTTGGTAGAAAGAAGGAACAAGGAACAAGTTTGTCCGCGTCCCCTTACTCCGGTGTAAGGGAACAAGGAACAAGTTTGTCCGCGTCCCCTTACTCCGGAGTAAGGGAACAAGGAATAAGTTTTTCCGCGTCCCCTTACTCCGGAGTACGGGAACAAGGAACAGGTTTGTCCGCGTCCCCTTACTCCGGAGTAAGGGAACAAGGAACAGGTTTGTCCGCGTCTCCTTACTCCGGAGTAAGGGAACAAGGAACAAGTTTGTCCGCGTCTCCTTACTCCGGAGTAAGGGAACAAGGAACAAGTTTGTCCGCGTCTCCTTACTCCGGAGTAAGGGAACAAGGAACAAGGAACAAGTTTGTCCGCGTCCCCTTACTCCGGAGTAAGACGATCTCGCAACTGAGCTATGCGGACAGAATGTCTGGCTGTAGATTTGTGGTCTTGACTCATGCTTAAATTTCTGTACTACGTCACACGCTAAATGGCACAAGAAGTCATGTGAATGCCATGTGTGGTATACAGGGGTTGGACAGAATAATGTTAACACCTGCGAAAAGAAGGTTTTATGGACCTAATAAGGTGCGGGAACACCACTGGCATTCAAAACCGTCTGAATCCTCCTTGGAATGGACGCATACAAATCCTGGATGGCGGTTAGTGGGATGTTATGCCATTTTGTATATCAAGCATACTTGATATATGGTGTATATCAGGATATATCTCCATTCTGCATATCAGACATACGAGCTCGTTGAGCCTTTGTTAACGTTCGGATGACGGCCTGATTGGGAGAAACGAGTGCTTCGAGCGACTTTGAACGTGACATGATAGTTTGCTCCAGGCGTGTCTGATCGAGCATCTACCAAACTGCCGTTCTCCGGAACTTTTCACGCACATCGTAGTAAGGACTAACTCTGAATGGTATGAAACTCAAAAAGACTCCAGCAGTCGTTGATCCTGTGGTCGAAAAGACTGATGGATCAGGGTAGTGGTCTAGAAGAGTTTTAGCGGCTCTAAGTAACTGTTTTTCTAGGCTTAGCAAAGCTAAGGACCTTTTCGTGGTTTAATTGTTGCAAACACTGAGCCAAGGAAATATTTCTGGAGACCATACGTTTAAAAACGTGGAATACTGTATTTTCTATGCACGCATACTCGTATTTGAACCGAATGTACGCATGGCTGTGTTGAGACAATATTTGTCTCACGCAGTAGAGCGTTTTTGACTGAGAAGTGTGATGTCTTACAGAGGTGAAGCACGTGCCAAGACAGCAAAGTTGCAGCGAAAAATTCCATCGGTGTATCTTAATTGGGAAAGTATTCAGCTCCGGAGCAGAAGGAAGCGAATTCGTTTAGCCACCGGAAAATTTGTGTTTTCACATTGGCGTCCGATAGTAGAAATGGATCTACTGGCCGACGGTTCTTCACAAAAGATGACCCTTCCACACTGTGTGTGAAATTAATGAGAACTCCTTCTTCGCTTTAAATATGTGTGATGTGTGATGCTTTTTGCATACATCGTAATGGGAATAGTAAGGATTCCTTCTTCTACAGAGTTACAACAAGCAGAGGACACTTTAGATCTTTTGGGGCCCTAGGCGCTAAAAGGTTCAGGGCCCTCTCCCCCTTCTTATCCCTTCAGAAATTTTCATCAGTCAGATTAACAAAAAAAGGGGGGGTCAAGAAAAAGTTTTTTACAATTTTTCAAAATGCCATCGCTTCCTATTATTATAACGTTCTGTAAGAAACAGTGCTAGTGTAATATTTTTGTCTGTCCGTGCGCATCGAACTTTTTGATTCAGAGATATTTCAAAAAATATTTTTGCGGCTAATAGGAAATCAATGGATATAAAGTTTGGCACTTTTGATATCCCATATACTTCATGCACTGCAGTTATCATAAACATAATTTTGAAGGTAATAGGGAATCAACTGATGTTAGGTTTGGCACTTTAAATACCCGTATCCCATTTATACCTGCACTGCAGTTATCGGAAGCAGAAGCATACGAATTAAATGCAAAAGATCCGGTTTGAAAATGGAAAAGTAGGAACTGCTGGTTTTTGAGTAAGAGTATCATTGAAACTTTTTATTGTTTTTTCAAAAGCTAGTTTTAAGTCGGTTTAAGGAATAAAAAAGGTGAAAATACTTGATAATTATCAGTATTAAACCAAGGGGGCAGAAAGTAATGAGAAAATGTTGTTGCAATACAATATAAATTACAAATTTTGAAGATGACAATCCGATTTTTGGCGTAAATGTGACAAGGATGGTAAGTCAGATAATATCCGAAAACTTGAAAATTTTCATCGTCCTGGAGCGGGACTCGAACCCGCGTCTCCCAGAAAACGCCTAGGTATGATCGGAAACTTGAAACTTGGTCGTTCTGGGTGGTGTAGTGGTTAGGCGTTTTCTGGGAGACGCGGGTTCGAGTCCCGCTCCAGGACGATGAAAATTTTCAAGTTTTCGGATATTATCTGACTTACCATCCTTGTCACATTTACGCCAAAAATCGGATTGTCATCTTCAAAATTTGTATTATATGGCGTAATCCCGTATTTCTTTCATAATATAAATTACTTTTAACACTATTAAATAAGATAGTGTGATATTCCCAAATTTCTTTATTTTTTTCAGCCTAAATATTAATAACTCTTTTGGTTTAAGATGGTGTAGAGGGATTAGGGCCGAGAAAGAACTTGATTGGTCTAAGAAGAGTTATCCTGGGAAGAATATTTCTTTCTTCATTGATTATCCTACCACGAAGGAAAGAAACTACTGTATTAACAGCAAACACGCCCGATCATCAGGAAAGTTCTCCTCATCGCAACTCGGGAAGAAGGTGGGACGGTTCCAACACAAATGTGTTCCCTTGGCTGGAAGTAACATGAAAGCAATTTATAGCACAGCAGGCCAGTTAAGAATTCGCCTTAAGCAATGAAAAGTGTGGGAAGCGTGAATACCTTCTTTACCAACCACTAAAAGGAACTCAAAATTATTTTAACCGTTCCTTTTAAAATAAGTACATCGATAAGAACTCAAAAATTTGGAATATCAGCAACAGCTAGAAAAAATATGGTATTATTAATATGAGAAAGTAAAATATCAATTGACAATACAAAGTAGTCGCTTTAAGGATTGATTTGCTTCGGTCCGTGAAAACCAAAACTGAAAATCCAATTATATGCTTTCGGGGCCCCTCAAATAGCGAGGCCCTAGGCGCGCGCCTAGTGCGCCTAGCCGGAAATCCGCCCCTGACAACAGGCATGTTTTGTGGCAGACCAAAACCTGCGATTTCGTGCACAGGCTGTTTTAGGAGGGGGGGGATATGTAACGTACCACAGAGCTAACAAACATGCCAAGACGGCAAAGTTGAAACGACAAATTTCGTGGCTGCAGCTTAATTGGGAAATCATTCAGCTCTGGAGAAGACGGATGTGGGTTCGAAACAGCCTCCGGAAAATTTGTAGTTTGACAGAACTCCTCTGTAAAAACAATCTTCCTCAAAATAAATTTATAGAAAGTGGCTTCTTAGTGGATTTAGACTGCAGTGCTCTGTGGAAAACTGTGGAGGAAATTTATGCTGGCATTAAAAAAGGATAACTTTCATGAGATCTGTGGTTCCGAAGCGCATTTGTACTAAACAACTATTCAGAAGCGATCATATCCAACAAAACCCTTGAGCCCGTTTCTCGTGAGTAACACAAAAGAAATCACCTACGCCACCTTATAATATCAGAAAAAGTTACTTATATTAAGAAAAATGAAATATATCTTCAATCCATTAGTTCATCTGTTCAGTGCGGTTAAGACGCATAATTTGCACTGAATGTTTGCAGTGTAGTGGAAGAATAACAGAGGAGTGTCCTACAGAAATATTTCTATTCTTAATATGTGGCTCCCACGTAACAATCTATCTTTTGCTTAAAACTGCTCAAGTTAAAAAATTTTGATTAAAAAATTATGAAAATGTGTTTTTTTTTACTGGGGGTTTAACGACTACCGTAAGCTACTTAATGGGCTATGAGCAGTCGCCCGTCCCTAATTTAGAGCCTTTGGTTCCAGGGAAGGCAGACAGCCAGTGCCGAAAGACAAACGCAACAGCCATGCCTCACGGGATTCGAACTTGGACCCATATCGGACGAATGATCAGAAGCCATTGCTTTGACCACTGCGCCAAGAGGGCGGCATAAAAGTAATCAGTAGTAAAAATTTAATAAAAAATACTAAAACAAGATTTCGAATTTCATTTGAAAATTTTCACCGTCATCTTTCCGGTCTTCTATGTTTCTTTTTGTTTCATTGCCTGCCCTGTTCAACCCTAAGGCGCCTTTATTTACGCTTCAAGCGTATATGCCCCAGCTTTGTCCGTCTGTTTGTCTGTCTGTCCGCCGGCCGCACGATAACTCGCGTAAAAATGGTTCGATTGCGATTAAATTTCAGTATGTGGTAGGGGACTACCTGGGGACGAATCTTATGGAAAATGGGGGAAGTAGGGTTAAAGATCACTACATAGGAACGGGATCCATTCCACTGCTCTTATGCGTCATAACTTGCTTAAAAATGCTTCTATTGCAACAAAACTTTATCACGTTGTTCCTGAGATATACTGAACCGGTTCTGTTTAATACCACAGAAATGGGGTCAAAGGTCAGTACACAGGAGCGAGATTTATTACACAGCCATTATCCTCATAACTTGAGTAAAAACTTGAGTAATGATTTCTGGTATGTTGGAAAGCGTATCATAACCAATGCATTGCACAATTTTACTAACTTTTTTATTTAGAACTACATAACTAGATCGGAGGGATTTATGGATACTTGTAAAAATCGTGCAAACGAACAGAGAAGTACTGTGGAATTTAACATTCGCCTTCCAACGCACCCCGTTTTGGATTACTGGGAGTGGGCTACAACATCCGACGACCGTGTCGTTAGTTTCCATTTACCCCTCTGATCCAGGAGCTGTTTTTGTCCACAGAATCGTCGATTCGTGAAAATTTTTTGCGCGTCGCATAATTCACGGTAAACCCTTCCTGAGGTTTGGTGTAAAAATTACAGGAGAACGGTCGTTTGGAAGATCGTCGAACCGGAACGCCCGGTGGCAACTCTCACGCCACGTTAAAAATCACTCAGATCACTCGTTTTATCCAGTTCTACCCTGAGCTGAACGGTAATTTTTGTTCTTCTGGCTGATGTGTCTAATTTATAAGAAATACCACTGTCATGGGCCACCTTATGTGTTGGAGCAAGCTACTTATGAAACGAGGGAAGGTGTACCAAATAAACTGACACCTCGGTGTGTCTTGTTTCAGAGAAATTGTTCATAATATTCAGTAGATTCCGGTTAATTGGGTCATTGGTTAATCAGCGGGCAAACCGCTTACTTCGGTAACTTCTTGAAGAACGTCTCAAATTAGCTATCTGTGACGAGGCTTAATATAATTGGGGCAGCCGCTTAATTCGGCCAGCAATTAAGTGATCTAGCCCCGATGTGTCAATCAACGGGGATCTACTGTAATACTTAAGAATTTCGTTTTTAACGCTATCTCTAAACATGTGAGCCCTGATTTTAATGTCGTTCATGTCGCCACGGTGGCACAGTGGTCTAAGTGATGGCTTCGGATCACTCGTCTGATAGGGGTCCGGGTTCGAATCCCAGTGAGGCATGGATGTTGTGTTTGTCTTACGGCTCTGGCTCTCTCTCTTCCTTGAAGCCAACGGCCCTAAATTAGGGGCGGGCGACTGCTTATAGCCCATTGAGTTGCTCACGGTGGTCGTTAAACTTCCAATAAAAAAAAATGTCGTTCGTGAAGCTGATTTTCGTTTCAGGTCTTATTAGCGTTTGAAAAGTAAATTTTGGAAGCTCTAAAATGCTTTACGTAGCTTTTTAAAACAAGAATGCTGCATGGTACAAATCAGAGTTGGAAGCTAGGCAAATATTTTGGACCCGGACGTCCCATAATTAGATCTGATACGGACTTGACCCAGACAGATCTGCTTTGATCTTTAAATTCGAAACTCAATTTATAATTACCATAATCATATGCAGTATATATATATACACTCACGGTCGAAAAACATTTTTCTGATCACTAGCTAATATCCAGAGTAACCGCCATGTGCAGCGCAGACAGCAGCTAGACGGGCTGGGAGTGACTCAATAAAGTTCTGGAATGTGTTCACAGATATGTGGAGCCATGCTGACTGCAGTGAAAATTCTGACAGCTGCTGGAGGGTGCGTGGTGGAGGATCCACAGGGCGAACAACACGATCGAGGTGGTCCCACAGATGCTCAATTGGGTTTAAGTATGGGGAATTAGGGGGCAAAGGAAGTACCTTGAAGTCCTCATCGCGCTCTTCCAACTACTCTCGGACATTTCTAGCTGTGTGACACATCACATTTTCGTACTGGAAGATCCCATCCGCCCCAGAGAAGACAATCAGCATGTATGGGTGACCATGGTCTGCAAGGATGGATTCATAACGAATTCGGTCCATAGGGCTTTCCACAGGTATGATTGGACCCAGAAAATGCCGCGAAAACATTCCCCCAGATCATAACGCTGCCTCCACCAGCCTGTGTTATTCCAGTAGTGGTTGAAGAGTGTTTGTTCTCCGATGTTTCTCGCCTTATATGCCAACGTCCATCCGTTCGATGAAGCAGAAAACGTAATTCATCGGAGAAGGCAAACCCTTGCCAATCAGCGGAGGTCCAATTCCGATACTTCCGTGCAAATGTAACCCTTTTCTGCCAATGCACTTTCATTATCATAGGTGCAGTGACCATCCGTCTGCATCTGAGCCCCATACATAGCTGGGTTCTCTGAACTGTCGTTTTAGACACACTTCCGGTTGCCCCCTGGTTCATTCAGCCAGTGAGTTGCTCCACTGTAGCGATTCGATCGGCTCTCACGCACCTTTAAAGACGACGTTCACATCTCACTTCAATATTACTGGGTGCTCTGCAGTTTCCACATCACTTATTCGCAATGGTGCAATTTCTCCAATCACGATACACTTTAACCACAACAGCGCGCGAACGGTTCACAAACTGCGCTGTTTCAGAAATACTGCCACCCTTGGCCCGAAAGCCGATAATCATCCCTTTTTGCAAATCTGATAAATATCCATGACAGCAATGAGTGATATGCTCTCAGAATGCCTACAGCACACCTTATATACCCTCCAAGCCAGCTGACAACACGTGCGTTTTTTCATTGGCTACGCGCTGTTTACGGCAAAAGTAGGAGGTGGTCACAATAATGTGACTCGACTGTGTGTATATATATATATATAAAATATTTCAAAGGTGTATAACAAACTTGCCCTACCCATCCGGGAACTGTGCACTGCAGCAAGAACCACAGGTGGAGTATATGTCAAACTCTCTACACCTTCAACCAAGAACTTCCAGTAGAAATCCCTAAATCCCACTAAATTAACACACGCAAACTAAAATCAAAACTCTCACAATTCGCATACAACACAAAAAAAAATAATAATAATAGTAACAATAATATTAATTTTAAACACTTGGGATCGGGTCCCGGGAGCCACTCATCAGGGAAAGACTCCCCCGGCCCCCGAACCCTGGTTCAGGTTTCATGCAGGTGTCTTTGAAATATGTGATTTCCGAAATAAGGATTAATTTTTTTAATTATTATTAATGTTATAATTTTTTTTTTAATTTTTTTTTAATGTGAATTGTGAGAGTTTTGATTTTAGTTGGCGTGTGTTAATTTAGTGGCATTTAGGGATTTCTACTGGAAGTTCTTGGTTGAAGGTGTAGAGAGTTTGATATATATATATACACTGACGGAAAAAAAAAAATCCCAACACCAAGAAGGGGTTGTGTTAGATAAACGACAGTTGGTAGGCGGTGAGAGTACATCTGTAAGATGACGTCTATGCAAATTTCGCGCTCGGCGCATACGTGTGGCGCTAGTAGCGCCCCTCGGAACATGCAAAGCAGGTTTGCTGTAAATAGGCGCTGTAACGTTCGTGAGCGTTGAGCTGCGGCGTAGTGTGTTCATGTTAGTCAAGATTGCCTTTAAGAAGACGTATAAGCCATTATCAACAGCTCACGGAGTTACAACGAGGTCGTGTAATAGGGCTACTAGAAGGTGGATCTTTTCCCCGCAATATTGCAGAACGACTTGGCAGGAATGGGCACACTTGTACGTCGGTCTAGTGATTCAACCTGTTGTGCTGCCATTCATGAACTGCATTAAAGGGGGTGTTTTCCAATAGGATAACGCTCGCCCGCATACCGGTGTTGTAACCAAACATGCTCTACAGATTGTCGACATGTTGCCGTGGCCTGCTAGATCACCAGATCTTTCACAAATCGAGCACGTATGGGACATCATTGGACGACAACTCTAGCGTCACCCCCAACCAGCATTAACCGTCCCTGTATTGACCGACCAAGTGCAACAGGCATGGAACTCCATCCCACATACTGACATCCAGCACCTGTACGACACAATGCATGAACGTTTGCGTGCTTGCATTCAACATTCTGGCAGTTACACCGGTTATTAATGTACCAGGAATTCACATTTGAAATGGCTCTTCTCGCGCTTACAATAAGCTGTGATCTTGAAAACTTAATCGATTGAATATGTTACCTATACAAATGTATTGCCGCCATTTCATTCCTATACAACTATTTTTTCGTGGTGTTGGGATTTTTTTTTTCCGTCATATATATATATCATCATCATCAATATTGTCAACCATTATCAATCCACTGCTGGACCCGAAGGTCTCCCCAAGTTTCCTCCACAACGGTCTGTCTTGTGCCAGTCTCCTCCATGTCACTCCCGCATACTTTCGAATTTCATCCACCCATCTCCCATGTGGTCTTCTTCTGGGTCTTTTCCTGTCCCTTGGAATCCAATCTAAAGTTTCGACTGTTCATCGATGGTCTGTTCTTCTGGCAGTATGTCCAGCCCATTGCCATTTCAGGGGTTTTACTCTGATCATGATGTCTTCCACTCTTGTCCTTTTTCTGATCCAAGAGTTTCTCTTCTTATCCCTCCTCGTTACACCAAGAATGCACCTCTCCCTGCTTCTTTCAGTTGTCAGCAGCCTTTGTATGTCTCTTTTAGTCAAGGTCCGCGTCTCTGCACCATACGTAAGCACTGGAAGGATGCATTGATCAAACACTTTTCTTTTAAGACATAATGGCATATTGCTCTTGAAAATTATGCTGTTTCTTCCAAAAGTTCTCCAGGCAAGTTTTGTACGTCGATTAGTTTCTTCATCAGTGTGACCCTCACTTGATATCTGCTGTCCAAGATAAACGTACCGGTCTGTTATCTTCAGCTTTTCTCCATCAATCGATAAATCTTCATTTCTTGTAAAAGCATTGAACATCACTTTCGTCTTCTGAAAGTTCATTTTTAATCAAACTTCTTTACTCTTGTCAGCAAGTTCCTGGATCATACTCTGCGGCTCTGATGGGGTAGTTGCAAAAATGACTACGTCATCAACAAAACAAAGGGGGGTTCGATAATCTCCATTAATCTTTATCCCTTTGTTTTCCCAGTTCAGTGATTGAAAGGCATTTTTCAATTTGGCATTAAAGAGCTTCGGAGATATGGTATCACCTTGTTTCACTCCCTTTCTAATTTTTATGTGTGTTGTATTTTCAAACAACCGAATCTTTGCACTTGGATTTTGATAGATGTTATTAATAATAGTAAAGTATTCATCTTCAATACCGCAGGATTTCAGAGCCATTGTAACTGCTGATGGTTTCACCGAATCAAATGCTTTTTCATAATCGATAAAAGCCATGCACAATGGAAGTTCATATTCCCAAACTCTTTCAATTAGTTCTCTCAGTACGTGGATATGATCTATTGTGCTGTAGCCACTCCTGAATCCAGCTTGTTCTCTCGGTTGAGCCATGTCCAGTGTTACCTTTAAGCGATGTAAAAGAACTTTAGTGAAGATTTTATAAACCACTGATAGGAGGCTGATAGGTCTGTAGTTCCTGAGATCCTCAATGTCACCTTTTTTATTTAGCAGGATCATTGTAGCGTTGTTCCAATTCTCAGGAATCTTCCCTTCATTAAGGCATCGAGTGAAAATTTGGGCGAGTACTGTTTCGATTTGTCCACTTGCTTCTTGTATGATGTCTACAGTAAATCCATCTTCTCCTGGAGCTTTCCCCCGCTTCATGTTCTTGATTGCATGTGCAATTTCTGCTGGGAGGACTGGAAGAACTCTGGTACTGGTACCTTTCATAATGTCTGGAGTACATGTATCATCCCTTTCATATAATTTGGAGTAGAAATCTTTCACTCTTGTCAAAATTTCGCCTCTATTTCTTGTTACAGAACCATCTTCTTTTCTCAGTGCCATAATCTGTTTTCTTCCCTTACTGAGATGTCCCTTTGCTATCTTTAGGCTTTGGTTGTTTTCAATTGCTTTCCTCACTAGTTCACAGTTGAATTTCCTTAAGTCTTCAGTGATACTTTTTCGTACTGTCTTGCATAGCTCTATATATTCCACTTTGGAAGTCACATCTTCTTTAGTTGTCCTCATCTCTCTTCTTTTTTGCATCAGCATTTTGGTTTTTCCTGATAATTTGTTCACATGGAACTTGTTCTTAGACCCAGCTAAGTTTTGTTGCTGTTTCCATAAGAGCTTTGGTTAATTTTCTGTTAACTTCCGAGATATCCACTTCTTCTGAAGTTAGGCCTTCTAAAGCAGAGAATCTGTTCTTCAGTTCCAACTTTAAGGTTTTATGGTGTTTTTTAAGGTTAGTTATGTCAATACATTTTGTTTGTTTTATGAGCTTGCCACGTTCGAGTTTAGTGTTGAGGTGCATCTTACATCTCACCAATCTATGGTCACTACCTGTGTTGAACTTGTTCAGCACACTGCAGTCTTCGATGACGAATTTTTTGTTACACATAATAAAATCAATTTCACTTGTCATCCCATTTGGATGTCTCTATGTCCATTTCCTGTGTGGCTTTTTCTTGAAAAAGGAGTTCAAGATGAAAAACCCTTCTGCCTCTGCCAACTCAACGAGAGTATTTCCACGCTGATTTCTGTTGCCGTGACCGAATTTACCTACTGAAGTTTCATTCTGTTGCCGTTGCCCAATTTTTGCATTGAAATCTCCCATAATTATCTTCAAGTGCTGCTTACCTTTATTATTTAGATGACGAATTTCCTCATAAAATTCTTCAATTTCTTCTTCAGCATGACTTGTGGTGGGTGCATAAGTTTCAATAATCTGAGCCTGGTATCTTCTCGAGAGTTGGATAACGAGTCGTGCAGCTCTGTCAGAGGAACTTTCAACTTCTACCTCTTTATCTTTCAGTTTCTTGTTTGTTATAAATCCAACACCACTAGTTCTGCCAGTATCTGTCCCACGATAGTAGAAGAGATGTCCACTTTTCAGTTCAATGAGATCTTCTCCTTTTCTCCTTACCTCACTTAGACCGACGATGTCCCACTTGATTCTTTGTAGTTCCTCTTCCAATTCAAGAAGCCTTGAATCAGAAGATAATATATATATATATATGTATATATATATATATATATATATTGATGCGAAAATTGGGTCTAAATTAATTACTATTAAAAAAAGGGGGGGGACGGACTTAATAGGCGTGGTTAAATTATGTTGATAATTAAATTAAATATTTGGCCTATTGCAAATTAAATCGGAAAACTAACTTATTTTAATTAGGGAAGTCTTGTAATTCTCTTTGTCTGAGTGAGGACAAAGGAATTAGTGGATCATCTCTGGTGTTCTGTGAGCAGTTAGGGACCACCCCAGACGGCAATTGAGAAGCCCTCAGACTCCCAAAAAGACGGTTTCAAGTGTGCCACTAGTGTCGAAAATCGGTAGGAAACACTGGAAATTAGGATTACAAGGGGCGAGGGTCAAAAACTGCACCATGCTTGCAAGGGTGAAGGCGCTCCGTGCGAAAGGGCATGAGAGAAAATCTCGAGTGGCGAGTTAAGAGAAGCATATAAGGCCCACGTGACAGAGAATGGCTGAAAAGTAGGAACGGAAGAAAAGAGTTAGGGATCTCAGTACGCTGGCAGGAGGACAGACGGAAAAACTCGCCCGGGATCATCTCGGAACGCAGTTGTAAGCCGAGCCGAGAGATTGCCATGAGAGAAAAAGCTCGAAAGGAGGGACTACGCAGCGGTCAGCCGTAGTGAGCCCGCTAGGTACAAAACCTGAAGTCCGACTCACACCTATGATAGCACGGTACTTTAAGCGCAGGGTAAGCCGCGAAAGTACGATGGAAAAGAGAGGGCTTAGTTAATACTTGGTGGCTGGAGGTAAGCCCGGCAGGTATGGTAAAATTCGTGAACTTAAGAGGAAGGTTCAACTACCGCAGAAAAGCGCTGCGATATTTGCATAAAAAGGGCCGTACTCTGATGACAGACCGACCCGGACGTCGCGAGAGTTTCTCTTGCTAGAGATACAATTCCAGCTGATCTTCGCCCGACTGGGAAATAAGCATTGGTAAAGCCACGAAGAGCGAACCCGCCTGCCTAAGACGTCGTCTCCTTCTACAGTGGGAGGTCACCAACCGTTCTGGCGCATTGCTTAACGTTGTTTCTTTCCTGCAGAAGAACTTTCTTGACGGATTTCGAGGGAGAAATTCCCTTGCCGCCTTCTACAGAGACCCCTCTGCCGAGTTCGGGGGCGGAATCCGCAAGGACTGAGCTCTGGTGACGAGGAGTCAATCAATCCTTGGTGTTTCTCTACGACGCGGAAAGAAAGAGGGGAAAACCAACACATTACTGATGACCCTCTGTTTAACACAGGTGAAAACACCACTGTTTCGGCAGTCAAGGAAGGAAGTAAAAAAGGATCCTCCGGGATCTTAAATCATACAGGTAAAAAGGATCCTCCAACAAAAATAAAGTGTGTGAGTGAGGGTGCTATTGAAAAATAGTGCTTCGAAAAACACCTGGATTATAGCACAACAGTCAATCATACCGGAGTACTTTTATTTGTCTGTGTTATTTTATCACTGAGCGGAGGAACTGTAATCATTAATAGATACCGGACTCTAAATTCAGAACTGTTAAACGCCCCTTTTTGAGGCGAAAAATCTGATCTCGGAATCCCGAGTAGAAATTATTTTGGCTCATAATAGAGAACATTACCTGTTTTTATATCTCCGTGGGCCAGGCCCCGGGATAGAGTCTCCTCATAAAATAAAGAAATTCAATTGTTAATCTTACTCTGTTCATTCTATAGGCTCCGGTGTATTACTTACCTGTATTTCAGCAAGTATAAGGTTCTCGCCCATTTATGCCAGCTCCCAAATGAAAAAAGAACCTTCAAGTCTCATTTTTATTGATTGGTGACGAGTGTTACTAAATTTATATCGCTCGGCACGTTCGGATCAATATGTACACACAAACACACACACACACACACACACACACACACACACACACACACAGGGCGTTTGAAAAGTCTCCCCGCAGTTGGTACCGTAGGTTATACAGAAATCATATAAATGTATTACAGGAACATATATATCACACAGTTACCTACAGAAAGTATTGAAACTGTGGTCCTTCACATAACCGAACTGTTTTACATCTGTTTTCAAAGATATCTGCGAGAGTCAAAAAGTCGGTCGGCAGTAATGTTAAGGCTGTTGTTTCTCTTATTAGGTTGGTGCAAAAATTAATGGCCGTTTTCTAACGAAAACTTTGAAAGGACATAAGTCAGCTCAGAATGAAAGTATTTTAATCAAAATAGGACCCATAAGAATCAATACATTTCTGCCAATGAGAAACGAGTTGATTTTTCCCGCTGGCATAAAATGCCTGGCTTCGGGAGGCGACAAACTCCCGGAAGGCGGTTTCAACAACGTCCTGATTAGGGAAGCGTTTCTGCCGGAGAAAGGTGTCCAGGTGCTTGAAAAAGTGAAAGTCTGTTGGTGATAAGTCCGGGGAATATGCTGGGTGAGGTTGAACTTCGTACTCCAACGCGTTCAATTTCTGGAGCGTGGTTCGGGCGACATGAGGACTAGCGTTATCATGAAGAAGGATGGGACTTTTTCTGTTGACCAATGCGGGGCACAAAAGCTGCAGTTTCTGGTGCATCTCGTCGATGTACTGACAGTACTTTACGGAGTTGATCGTTTCGTCCGGTTTGACGAAACTGTAATGGATCAATCCAGCTGCAGACCACCACACAGTCACCATGATCTTCTGTGGGTGAAAATGTTACTTGGGAAAGTCACGAGGTGGTTCCCTTTGATCCAACCATTGCGCTGAACGTCGCCGTTGTCGTAAAGGATTACTTTGTTGTCACAAGTTACGATTCGATCGAGAAATGAATCGTTCTTGTTGCGCAGAATGAGCGAAGACAACTCATAACGATGATTTTTCTGCTGTTAGCTGGGTTCATGAGGCACCCACTTATCGAGCTTTTTCAACTTCCCAATATCTTTTCAAATGGCAAACGATGGTGATGTGATTCACTCCGAGTTCCCGGGCGACCTATCGTGTGATTTTCAGCGGGTCAGCTTCGATAATTTCCTTCAGTTGGTTGTTATCAATGTCGGTAGGGCGGCCACGACATTCGGCATCTTCGAGATTGATTTCGCCGGCGCGGAATTTTTCGAACCATCTGCAAACTGTACGTTCCGAAACTGTTTTCATGCCCCACGCTTTCGTGTTATTTTGAGTTGCCTCCGCGGCTTTGTGTCCAAGTTTGAACTCGTGCAGCAAAATGATGCGAATTTCTTGTTTTGACAGAGCCATTGTTGTTTGCCTGAAATCTCGGTAAAATCATGTCAACAACAAACTAAACAGCCAGATCGATTCAGCGATAAATAAGCTTCAAATTGATATATCACCAGCAATAACACTAACAACATGTCTTATACAAATTGCATGACAAATGCACTGTAACATCTTTCGGCCATTATTTTTGCACTAACCTAATAAATAACTTATTTGGTGCTATAGTCAATATTTATGAATTAAATAACTTGTTGTATGTTTAATTTCAGTTTTTGCTGTTATCTTGATCACATATCAAGCTTCAGATTGTGTTTTGAAGCAACGCCAATTTTCAACAGCTTCTGATAAGTGAAAGTTTATAAAATGTGGATGGATGTTGATTTCATCGTCCCCCTCAGAAGGAAGGAGCACTCATGAAATCAACATTTGCATTTTGGAAACTTTCAACTCATCACAAGCTTGTGAAAATTGGTTTTGCTGTGAAACATATTCTGATTTCTTAATGAGATGGAACAACTTCCAGCATTCATTCTTCCCTCTTTTTGTTTTCAACAAGAGTGTATTTGTTGGCCTCGACACCTTTTTCAATCTCCTTAATATTAAATTCATCCATATTAATATATAAGGCATTAATTCTGGCAGGACATACCAAGGAACGGGATGTTATCACATCAAACGAAAACTTCTGAATGCTCAATGCGAAAGATGCGATGTGAGAAGAAACACTCAGTCTTACATGTGACACGCGAGTTGTGAGAGAGTGAATCACCAAAGAAGAAGGCGGAAGGCGTTTGCCTGTATCTTGCTACGCACAATTGCACTGAAAACAAACGCAAAGGAAGTATCGTTTTACCACATTATATCGGTGAGTCCAGCTTCAGTCGGCGGAAAACGTTTTTGCTTTAAGGAAGGCACAGCAATATTTTTGTATGACAAATCATTTTTCACTTCGCTGGCACCCGTATCGAGCACAAAATTCCACAGGACGCATTTTGTTTTTAATTATTTCTTTTTCTTTTCAAAAATAAAACGGAAATAAAATCGTGTCGAAATCGGTTCAGAAACACCTTGACCTGACCTGTTTGACCCGCAAGATATAGTCGATTAGTTGACAAGTTGACTCGCTGACCCGCGACCCATTTCCACCTCTGGTACATATTCGTTTTTCAAGCAAAGACTGGTAAGAGGCGAAAAAATATAAGTTTCTGTCAGGCAGAGTTTCTTTCATTCGAGTAGCTGTGATGGCCAAGTATACAAACAAAGAATACCTACCGTTCAATAAATGATATTAAATATCGCCTCAAAGTATCATTATGCAACATCTATAAGCATTCGTAAATGTCGATGAAATTGCGTAAAGAGAAGTACAAAAAGGACACCAACGTCATCTAAGAAACTAAAAACTGTTGCGGAAAGATTTCTACTAAAACACAACGAAGGGAAAATAATCCAAAAATTGCAGGGTAGGATATCCGGAGTACAGGATACCTTATAAATTGTAAAGATAGTTCTGAGATTCAGTAAAACCTGAGAAAGGGATATTTGAATAATGAAAAGGATCACTGATATCGAGAACAATTTTAATCGCGTATATTCGATTTTCGGAAGGAAGTATAATAAAAGATAAAAATCCCTTTATACTGTCTTAAATGGTAATGCATCTTACATTGTTAGTATGACCGTATCTGAAAATGTATTCAGTTACGGTTCGCTTTTGTTTAAAGAAAATATTAGTGCACTGTAATCTATTTTTAGAGCATCTTTCGTAAAAAAAGATTGTGCTTATGTTATCGGTTTGTGCGTCCGTCTGCCTGTACCCACGATATCTCAGCAACTATTAGTCCGATTTCAAAAATTCTTTTTGCATTGGGAAGCTTAAAATATGCGAATGATGATCCTTCAATTCGTTTTTTCTTTACGATGTACAATTTTGCCGCTAGAGGGCGTAGATGCAGATGATGTCGAATTCAAAAATATGTTTGAATTCCACATATTTGCTTCTAAACATCTGATTGAAAAAAATATTTTATCTTTCGATTCCATTTATATCGAAGAGTATTTTAGATATAGTTACTTTTTCAAATTACGCATAGATTTTCCGCTAGGGGCGTAAAAGTAAATTACATTTTTCCCGACAACTCTTCTTCTAACACTCCGATTTGAACATTTTTTTCTTCGGCGATACCCCTCCTGATGGAAAATCTACTGCATATAATTTCAAATTTTTGGTAAAGAATACTTTGGCCACCAGGGGCGTATGTGTTGATTTTTGTTTCTGATATATTTACCATAAAATCTGAGCTTCTAAAATATCGATTGAAAAAACTCTTTCGTGGACTGATGCCACTCACATCGATAAACGTTTTCGGAATATTTTCTTTTTAAAATATTCCACAGTTTCTCCGCCAGGGGCGTAGATGTATATCTTATTTTCGTCAATAGCTCTACTTCTAGAAGTCCGATATGAAAAATTTCTTCTTTGTTAGATAGTGTTTTCAGTGTGACATGTGTTTCATATAATTTCAAAATTTTCAAGTAATTCATAGACTTTCCGCTAGGGGGAGTAGAGGTAAAATTTGTTTATCCCTATATCTCTGCTTCTAAATCTTCGATTTGAAAACTTCTTTCTGCGCCGGCTACAGCTCCTGATGGGAAATCCTTTGCAAATAATTTCTAATTTTTGTGAAAAAATGTTTGGCCACCAGAGGGCATAAATCTTAATTTCCGCTTCTGATGTATTTGCAGCAAAATATGAACTTCTAAAATCTTGATTGAAAAAAACGTCGTTTGTTGACCGATAGTACTCCTGTCGACAAACCGTTTAGAAACATTTTCTACTTAAAATAATGCATGATTTCTACGCCAGGAGGCGTAGATGTATATCTTATTTTTGTCAATATCTCTACTTCTAGGAGTCCGATTTGGAAAATTACTTCTTTGTTGGATAGTGTTTCTGATACGAAATGTTTATAGTATAAATTCAAAATTTTCAAGTAAATCATAGACATTCCGCTAGGGGGCACAAAGGCAAATTTTGTTTTAAGCGTTATTTCTGCTTCTAAAACTCCGATTTGAAAAATTCTTCCTGTATCGTATACAAGACCTGATAGAAAACACTTTTCACATAATTTTGAATGTTTGGTAAAGAATGGTTTGGCCACCAGGGGGTATAAGTGTAAATTTCTGCTTCTGATGTATTTGTAGCAAAATCTGGGCTCCTGAAAACTCAGCAATTTTTTTTTTCTTGGACCGATACCGCTTATATGGAACGTACTTTTGAGAATACTTTCTTCATAAAATAATACATGGTTTTCCCACCAGGGGACGTAAAGTCACATCTTAGTTTTGTCGATATCTCTGTTTCTGAAAGACCGATTTGAAGAATTCTTTCTGTGTTGGAGAGCGTTTCCGGTGCGAAATGTTTTTCATATAAATTCATGCTTTTCTTAACACACAAGTCTGCAAACAGAGAACGTAAGCTCACGATTCCGTTTGCAGCAATATCTGAGGGATTAAAAACCCGATTGAAAAACTTCTTTCTTCCGTCAGATACTATTGTTTTCCAGTCTGGCTTCATTGACTTTGAATAGCTTTGATAAATTTAATTTGCGTCAGAACGAATTCAAAAGACGTGCTTATTACACCTAAAAATGCGGTGTCATCTTTCTTGTTTTAATTAAAAATGCTCTTTCAGTGTTGTATTGCTCTAGGTAAAGTATACAAGTACTTAAATCCTTTTTCTCCAAACTCTATCATAATATTCTAAATGATTTTGTTTAAGGATTTGTGTTACTGAAATACGTTTTGATGCAAATTAACCTCAGTTAAAACAATACTCACAAACATGTTATAAAATTAGCTCTCACTTGGGTTAGGTCATATAATCCAGTAATATTGCATTTATGAGTATATCAACTGAATTTTGTCAGATGTGATTCCTGTAGCTTTCCGATACATTTGGTGTGACACTAACCCAGTACGAGTTTGTATGCATTGATGTTTGCCCCTTCCTTTCATCTGCTTCTCCTGGTCTTCTTCAAAAGTAGTCTATGCCATGCAATAATACCCGTATGTACTTATTTACGTTCGGGATAAATTAAAAAATCTCACTTCGAAATTTTCATTTGATGGCCTTCTTTAACATACGAACTGCCCTCGATGTGTACTTCTAATAGCGGAAATAATGTTTTTTTCGGTAGAGCAGTAAAGGAATGCTGTCTTCAGCATAATGCGGTTTTTCCGAGCAACAAAAATGCCATTAATTGTTGAACGTTTCTTATTTTTGACTGATTATGTTCCTGCAAAATGCCGACGTCGTTAGTTTTCAATTAACAATGCGTAGATTTTGGCTTAACGATGTTTTTAGTGGTAATTGTGGCTTCTCAAGGGGGTGTGTTTGCTGAGACCTCAGAAGTTTAATGAACGGTGAAGGCAAGTCCTAAAAGAGCTTATCTTACGTTGTCTGGCAGATTTTCCTAATAATTGTTTCGGAATTTTGTACTTCTGCCTGTTAAAGGCATTCACGGAATAAAATACATTTATTTGGTAGGCATGTTGCGCATGTTCGCGGCATGTGCATACAAGTAAAGCAACGAAGCGGAGAGCAACAAAACATTTTTTTCACTCATCGCTAATGATTATCAGCTTTTTAGGTTTGACTGATGAAAGATTTATGAAACAGCTCAAAAAGCATATTAGTCTGTTTTCTATCTGCTGGGAATTCTGGGATGCCTTTTATTTTCGCTTTAGAAAGAAAGCTACTTTTGCAAAATTAATCATTATCGCAAAGAAACAGTGAGGAATACTGCTAATTTAATCCTCCTTTTGAATTCTTGTGTTCTTACTTAAATTTGGTTTCTTCTCGTTAAATATTTTCTAAATCCAACGACATAGAGTTTATCCCGATAAATTTAAAGTTGACAATCATGGCAACGGATCAAAGGAAAGTAAGGTAGTTAAAGACTAGTGACATACAAAATAAAAGCACAATGTGCAATCAGTGATACACGAAAGCGAAATACTAAACGAGCTGTGTTCACGCATAAATAGAGAGAGGGAGATTAACGAATGTCGAGAGGTTGAACGATCTGTGTATTAGCAACTTCTAGTTGATAAGATTCTTGCATTGAGTGAGCAATCATACACACACACACACACACACACATATATATATATACGCTGATGAGCCATTCTATTGTGACCACCCCAGCTTAGAAACATGAGCGCGTCTGGAGACCGAACGATGGCGCAGATGAAGTTCACAGAGCAGAACAGTTAGTAGAGTGTTCGGAGTCAGAATGGGAAAATCTGCCGTTGTGATGGCACGGTGCCTCGGAATTAAGATCACGGAAACGGCGCGGCTTGTGAGTTGTTTGCGTGCCACTGTAGAGAGTACGTATCAAAAGTGGTGCACAGATAGGCACACGACGGACCATCGTCCAGACGTGTGTTGTCCGCAGCTCAGTGATGCCAGAGGAGAGCGGAGACTGTCGCGCATTGTTCACAGCAACCGCAGGGCCACAGTGTGACAAATCACCCGCAGCTACAACAGTGGTGATGAGGGCAATGTGTCACAGCACACAGTTCATTGCAGCTTTCTGCGCATGGGCCTGCGTAGCCGAAGACCCAGTCGTATCCACATGCTCACCGAACGTCATCGCCAACAAAGCCTGAAATATTCCCAAGATCATCGAGATTGGACCGTGGATGATTGGAAAAAAGCGGCCTGGTCTGACGTATCAAGATTAATGGTGAATCACGTAGACGGCCGAGCGCGGATACGCCAATTACCAACGGAGGCTATGGCACCTGGATGCACTGTTAGGGGGAAACAGAATCAAGATTCCTGGTGAATCACGTAGACGGCCGAGCGCGGATACGTCAATTACCAACGGAGGCTATGGAACCTGGATGCACTGTTAGGGGGAAACATAATCCAGATTCCACGAATCAAAATTCCTGGGGAATCACGTAGACGGCCGAGCGCGGATACGCCAATTACCAACGGAGGCTATGGCACCTAAATGCACTCTTAGGGGGAAACAGAATCAAGATACCTGGTGAATCACGTAGACGGCCGAGCGCGGATACGCCATTTACCAACGGAGGCTACGACACCTGGATGCACTGTTAGGGGGAAAGAGGCCGGCGGCGGAGGTGTTATGTTTCGGGCGGTGGTGTTTTGGGACACGTTAGGCCCTAATATCCCAATAGCACAATCCGTGACAGCTGTCAGGTATCTGAACAAAGTTGAGGGCCAAGTTCACCCATTCGTGGCAACTGTGTCCCCTGCTGATGATGGCCATTACCAACAGGATAATGCTCCATGTCACACTGCCAGAATCGTCAAGGAGTCGTTCGAGGAACATACTGGGGACTTTCTGTTATTGCCGTGGTCTCTAAATTTACCTGACATGAACCCAATCGAACATCTGTGATTCGACTTGGAAAAGCGGGTTCGCGCTAAATTACCACCACCCCGAAATGTACGGCAATTGGAGGACCTGTTCTTGATATTATGATGCCAGATACCCCAGGTTACCTATCGCCACCTCATCGAATCGATGTCTTGCCGAATGGTCGCTGTTTTGCGGGCTAAAGGGGGTCCTACAGCCTGTTAAGTAGGTGATCATAATATAAGGGCTAATCGGTGTATAGTTTTCACTAGATGTCTCAGTGAAGGGAAGATTTCTGAGGATTGAAACAATGCTACAATGACCCTGCTACATAAAGAAGGTGACATTGAGAATTTCAGGAATCACAGGCCCATCAGCCTCCTATCAGTGGTTTATAAAATCTTCACTAAGGTTCTTTCATATCTCTTAAAGATAACGTTGGACATGAATTAACCGAGAGAACAAGCTGGATTCAGGAGTGGCTACAGCACTATAAATCATATCCATGTATTGAGAGACCTAATTGAAAGAACAAGGGAATATGAGCTCCCATTATGTATGGCTTTATTGATTGCAAAATGACCTTTGATTACGTAAAACCATCAGCAGAGACAATGGCCTGAACTCCTGCGGCATTGAAGATGTATATGTTACCGTTAAAGTGTATAATTCTGTTATTTCATAGAATAACTAGTTACTTCAAGAAATAAGTGATCAAGTTAGTTAAAGCGTGTAATAAATTAATAATTCCACACTTTAACTGGTTATTCTATGAAATAACTAGGTATTCTATAAATTAACTAATGATAGACAGTTAAAGTGTAAAATAAACAATTTGACTGATTTATACAGCATACAAAATGTTATTTATATAAAGACACAATAAAATCCTTTGTTACAACAGGGATTACTAAAATGGCATTTGGAATTGCATAGAACAATATTTCTAAAACAAATACATTTTTTGTTGACACACTGCTTTTTACATGAACATTTTTTTAAATCCCCGACCGGTACCTAAACTTTGAGCTGTAGCAACCGACCGGAGCGATTTCTCTATATCCGGCACTTCTTTGATCTGAATTAGTTTTTGTTCACAGACGCTGAACTGGGATCGGGAATATAGCTGTTTTATGAGGCCGTTTCTTGTTCCCAATTGAAAAAATCCTTCTTCAGTTATTTTCATGATAACAGCTAAAATAGATCTGAAGTCACCCCTTCCCCTGTCAACTTCAGGTATTGGGATACGGACTGTGAGCCTAACAGAGGCTTCAGAATGAGATTTATCTGACATTAATTTCATCTTCTTAGCTTGAATTTCCAAACATTCTTTAGAGTTTTCTCTTTCCCTCTGAACATTCAGTTCATTAAAACACAATTTGCAGATCTTCTGTACAACTTTTTTCCGAAAAATTTATAAATAACAAAACGAAACATAACAGTTAATATCATTATTATTATATAACACTTTTTTTTTGATTGGAGGTTTAACGACCACCGTGAGCAACTCAATGGGCTATAAGCAGTCGCCCGTCCCTAATTTAGGATCACTGGTTCCAGGGAAGGGAGAGAGCCAGTGCCGTAAGACAAACACAACATCCATGCCTGACCGGGATTCGAACCCGGACCCCTTACGGACGAATGATCAGAGGCCAACGCCTTAGACCACTGCGCCACCTGGGCGGCATATAACACTTTATAGTGGGTTGAAAATGGTGTGCTATTTCTGACCAGTGGTTCTCACTTTACAGCCTTTTAAATTTGGGATTTATTTACTCGGTTATTTTACACTTTAACGGGGTGTAGTTCGTTATTCTATGAGATAACTAGTTAAACCATAGAATACACGTGAGTTTTACGCTTTAACTGACTTGATCAGTTATTTCATGAAATAACTAGGTATTCTATGAAATAACGGATTTCATACTTTAACGATAACATATACATTAGCATTATTAATAACAACTATGAAAATGCAAGTGCAAAGGTTCGACTATTTGAAGGTACAGCAACAGTAAAAATTGAAAAGGGAGTGAGACAAGGTAACTCCATATCTCCCTAACTCTTCAGTGACGCATTGGAAAGTGTCTTTCTATCACCGAACCGGGAAAGCACAGTTATAAAGATTAATGGAGACTATTTAACTAATTTTCGTTTTGCTGCTGATTGACGTAGTCATTTTTACAACTGCCCCTTCAGAACTATAGATACAGAGTATGATCCATAAACTTGCGGACAAGAGTAAGGAAGTGGGATTAAAAGTAAGCTTTAAGAAGATAAAAGTGATGTACAACGCTTTTACAAGAAATGAAAATTTATCGATTGATGGGGAAAATTTGGATATAACCAATATCTAGATTTACCTTGAACAGCAGATATCAAGAGAGAGTCGTATTGATGAAGAAATTAATCGGCGTATAAAACTTGCTTGGAGAGCTTTTGGAAGATATAGTAAACTTTTTAAGGACAATATGCCAATGCATCCTTCCAGTGCTTACGTACGGAACAGAAATGTGGATCTTAACTTAAAAAGACGTACAAAGACTGCAGACAACTGAAAGCAGCATGGAGAGGTGTATGTTTGGTATAACCAGGAGAGGTAAGAAGAGAAACTCGTGGATAAGGAAAATGATAAATGTGGGAGTCATCATGATCAGAGTAAAATCCCTGAAAAAGTGATGAGCTACACATATTGCCGGAAGAACGGCCTATCGATGGAAAACTGATCTGAAATTTTAGACTGGATTCCAAGGGACAGGAAAAGACCCAGAAGAAGACCACATGGGAAATTGGTGGATGAAATTCAAAGGCATGCGGGAATGCCTGAGTGGCATGGAGAAGACTAGCTAAATACAGACGGTAGTGGAAGAAACTTGGGGAGTGGAAGAAACTATATATCTCAACCAAATAATTCCCAAATATATAGCCGCCAGGTTTTACGAAGGCTACGGCAAAGCAATGACATTCCCCAATCATCTCCGCAATACCGACCGTAAACCTGTGACAGAGGATATAAAACCTTTTCCTCTATCATCTGTCACATTACTAAAGCCATGATGGAAAAAGAGTAGTCCCCCTTACAAGAACACTATGCCACTGAGGAGAAATAAGTTAGTTAAAGATCTTCTCTCTCCTTCCTTAGGTTCGCCGCCATTGTTAGAGCCCTCTTTAGTCAGAAATTAGTCAGGAAGGATTAATGTCAATCATGTTTCTAATTGACTACTTTGAATAACATGGCTAAGGAAGAAAGTAAAACTTTCTAATGCGTAGGTTCACTCGTTCCAGCCGCTTTCTATTTACTTCTTAAACAGCGAATATATTCGTTCGTGCTGATTTCAGCCCATTTTTTTTAATCCAGAGTTAATTCGTCCCAGATTGTTAAAAGGTAAAACATCTTACTTTGCCTTCAGAACAAATTTGAGAAACAAATCGTTGTTTGCTAAGTTCCATCGAGTCGTGTTCGATTCTTGGTGACTGAATGAACAAAAGCTCGCCGTCTCGAATTGTTCTCAGCAAGATCTCGCTACACTTTTTTGGTAATTCTGCAAGCGTCTTGGATTTTATCTAACCATCTTGTTCTCTGTCTTGTCCTTCTGCTTCCTCCAAACTTGCCAAGTATGATATTTTTTTCAAACCCATTATTGGCACGCATCACATGTCTAAGATGTGTAAATGTTTGCTTACGGATCATTGCCTCAAGGGAGGAGCTGGGTTTGATTTCGTCAAGTACTGATTGATTAGTTCTACGTACTTGGAGTCCATGGAATTCTAACTAGCCGCCTGCAGGACCATATTTCAAAAGCATCTTTCTTCTTACTCTCACTTTTCCTCAATATACAGTTTTCAAAACAATACATTACCGAAAGGCCATTTGTGTTACAATTCTGATCTTTGTTGTCATTGGAATGTCTATATCCTTCATAATCTCCCCTAAATTTGTCACTGCCTTTCTCCCTAGGGATAATCTCCTTATTTCTTCAGCACACTGCTCCTTGTTATCTCTTATGAAGTCCAAGAGAAGAAAATCGACGTATAAATGGCTGCACACTAATGCAACTACTTTCTGCCAAGATACAAAGTCTTCTAATGAGAATATTTATCACATCTTCAATAGCAGGAGAATAAAATTGAAATCAAAGATTGCATTCGATGCCACCCTTTTCAAAACTGAATGTCTCACGCTTTGTTTTATGAGAGCCTGAATTGAAGACTAAGGGGTAGACATTGGTGTTCCTAAGTTTTCTCCCTTCTCATCATTCGTTCGAGTGGGACTAGATTCGAGTCCAGATGACTCATAAATGTCGCATTTGTCTTATAGCCCTGGCTCTCTCTCCTACCTGCTATCGATGTCCCTAAATTAGGGAAGGACAACCGCTTGCAGCCGCTTTAGTTGCTCACGTTGGTAGTTAAACTTCTCCATCAATCACCCCTCCCCAAATATTAATCCTGTACTCACCCTTATCGAGAACTAGAATCCAAATTTTTTGGGTGAATGAATTCTCGAGAACCAGAATCCAAATTTTTGGGTGAATGAATTCTCGAGAACCAGAATCCAAATTTTTGGGTGAATGAATTCTCGAGAACCAGAATCTAAATTTTTGGGTGAATGAATTCTCGAGAACCAGAATCCAAATTTTTGGGTGAATGAATTCTTGAGAAGCAGAATCCAAATTTTTGGGTGAATGAATTCTCGAGAACCAGAATCTAAATTTTTGGGTAAATGAATTCTCGAGAACCAGAATCCAAATTTTTGGGTGAATGAATTCTTGAGAACCAGATTCTAAATTTTTGGGTGAATGAATTCTCGAGAACCAGAATCCAAATTTTTGGGTGAATGAATTGTCGAGAACAAGATGGTGAATGAATTCTCGAGAACCAGAATCCAAATTTCTGGGTGAATGAATTCTAAAATTGCGACAAACGCACAAATGTTGTAGAGACATCAACGAGTAATTGTTTTTTTAATACTCAACCAACTTTGCGGAATACGATAACTAATCTTCAGTACCCATGTATACGCTACAATTCATCATCCCTTGCTGTCACACTTAAGATCATCTTAAGGAATTCATCAAAAAACTTTAGTACATGTAATAAGCCTTCGCTTTAAAAAACAAATAATAGAATGCCCTTATCATGTATTTGACAAACTTACTATGATATTTGGAAATTATCAGGTATATCTTACTGAGAAGTACACATACGTCGACTGACTACATTTTCACTTGAATAATATTAGAAAACTAATAAAACAAAACCACATCAAATGCTCCATTTCTAGTTTTGGTCAAGAGGTGTTAGATTATTTCCCGAAAAGAATCAGTCAAAATGCACTCACGGGCTACATTATGATGTCCAGCCTTATCACCACTAGTATACGTGTTCCACCGCACGTATACCAGTGGAGATAAGGCTGGTATACTAGTAGAAATACCGATCTGCGCGGGATATATTGGTGGGATATACAGGATGCCCGAAAAGTATTTCCTTGATTACAAACGTCATTCATATCCGCTATATGTACGGTAGAGATGTGAAACTGGTGCCAAAATGTTGGAAAACTAACCAAGTTTAATGGGCGACCGGAAACACATCAATAAGTCTCCACGTGAGCGCCCTTGGTAGCACGTAGCACGTCTAGTCGATAGTCAATTTCTGTCCATACATTAGCCAACATCACAGGAGGGATAGATGTAATGACAGTGGTTATCCGTTGTCGCAGAGTTGCAAGATCTGATACAGGAGTTCTGTAGACATTGTCCTTGACATTACCCCATAGAGAAAAAATTTGATGCGGTTATGTCCGGAGAGCATGCAGGCCAAGCTGTTGGTCCATCACGACTGATCCATCTTCCAGGAAAAGTCGTATCAAGATAGGCACGAACCCCCAGACCCCAATGAGGCGGTGCACCGTCTTGTTGAAAAACAACATCTGGATGTTACTCAAGCAACTGAGGAAGAGCAAACAATTGCAACATGTCGAGATACACTCCAGATGTGATGGTGCCCTCAGCGAAAACGAATGGTCCGATAATTTGTTTATGCAACAGCGCGCACCAAACATTCACCTTTGGGATGTCTCTGGTAACTGTATCACCTCATGAGGGGGCCCTGTACCCCAGATACGCAAGTTATGTTGGTTACACAGCCATGTTGGAAAACTAACCAAGTTTTTTTTGTTGCAGGTTTCCGCAACAGTCACGTTGTGGAAACCTGCAACAAAAAAAAAAACTTGGTTAGTTTTAAAACATTTTGGCACCAGTTTCACATCTGTAACGTACATACAGCGGATATGAATGACGTTTGTAATCAGAGGAAAGGCTTTTCGGACACCCTGTATATTGACAGCAAGAGCAGGGTGTGTCATTTAGTACATTTACCGGTACAATAGGGAAAGACTTCTGAGATGGTCCGCAGTATGACACACATCCACCAAAAGAACTGGGAAAGTAAGGTCACAAGTGGTTGACAGTCGAGTTAAAGGCCAGATGGAACGTGTTGTCGGGAACATGAAACTTCCTCCGACCTCTCAATCAACAAATGAACTAAAACCAGGGCGCTCAGAGAAGTGGTTCCTTACATGTGACGCTTTTGCAGATGGGCCTAAGGAATCGATGGCCCATTCGTGTGCTCAGGTTGGCCAACCGTCATTGATAATTCCATCTGTAATGGACACATTGAACGACTGTAAAAAGACTCGCCTAATAGCTAAGTCCAAGTTCTTGCTCCAACATAAGTCCAAGTTGCTGCTTCAACATGCCGATGGACTGGTCCATGTTTGAAAACGCTCGGGTAAGCATCTGCAACGAGATTGTACAGTTGGCAGATATCCGTTCGTTAGCTGGGCTATTTTTGTATAACGATCCTTCTCTTACAAAATAGCCCCGTTAACGAGTCTCGTGAAAATATTGGGACCCCTCGTCCATATTTCACACGTTCTTATCCCCATTGGACACACTCTCGTCACGATATCCACCTAGATTTTGTTTCGGACCAAGTCTTTCCCTACATTGTTACATTAAACTCTGAGTGGCTACTTTATTCTGACCATCCCCTCAGTACTTCGTTGGGCCACTTTTTGCCTTTAATACTGCGTCGATTCTTCGTGGCATGGATTCCACGAGATGTTGATAGGTGGTTTGTGGAATCTGAGACCATGCTTGATGAATAGCACTTTCCAGGAGTGTGAGATTACAGAGTTGTGGATCCAGCTGTCTGATGGCTTGTTCAACTTCGTCCCACAAATTCTCAATGGGGTTGAGATCTGGAGATTGTAAGGGCCACCTAAGCAAAGTAAACTCACTGGCATGTTCCTGAAACCAATCCTGTGCAATATGAGCGCTATGGCAGGAGGCATTATCTTGTTGAAAGTAACCATCGCCATTGGGATAAACCATCCACATGACAGGATGCACGTGGTCCGCAACGATGTTTAGATATGATGTGCCAGTCAGACGTCGATCAACACGAATTAAAGAGCCCAAAGCATGCGAGGAAAACATTCTCCAAACCATAACGTTGCCTCCACCAGCTGTAAGGGTTGTAGCAATGCATTTGGGGTCCATGCTTTCGTGCTGTTTCCGCCAAATTCTCACTCAGCCATCGGCATGGTGCAAATAAAAACGTGATTCATCTGACCACATAATTTGTTTCCAATTACCGACTGTCCAATCTTTGAGTTCCTGTGCGAACTGGAGACGTTTTCTGTTGTTAACTGCAGATAGCAAAGATGTTCGGCTGCCATATCCCACCCGATGCAGTGTACGGCAAACAGTACGTGCAGAGATCATTTGAGGGGATCCTTGATTAAGATGGTCAGCAATTTGCTGCACTGTTGCCCTTCTGTTGTCTGTTACCAGTCTGGACACTCTCCGTTCCGCCCGAGCAGTCACTACTCAATGAAGACCACACGTTGCACGTAGAGACCCAATTTTTTGGCTGACAGTCCAGTCTTTAAACACTTTAACAACAGCTGCTCTGGAATATTTTACGAATGCGGCGGTTTCGGTGATACTCGCTCCATGGCTCCGAGATCCTATAATCATCCCACGTTGAAAGTCCGTCAAATCGTATTTTTTACCCATCTCGTCACCCAAAAATCACTGCTGCTACTGTCGCAAGCACTAAGCTTTCCCTTTTTATACTAGCCTTGTCCTCTGGCGGCAACAGCGTGCAGCCATAGCTCATTTGCTTAAAACTGTCAGGTGGTCATAATAAAGTGGCCACTCAGTGTATACAGATAGCACTGTAATCTTTTAGAAGGAAAACACCCCTTCTTACAAGTTTCGCATTGCGACAGAGCGGTTCAAGGATCCTGTTCAAGCGTTTTCTGAATTCCCCTGTATGCCGAATTTCCCCTACTTGAATCTCATCAAACAGTTGCATACTTCAGTGGAACGTATCATCCCCGCAGGTCCATGCAGTGCTTGAATCCGTCGCCGAGCTGCGTGATGTCATTCGCTAACGGTTTACACGTTAGATGAAAGAGATTACTGTTGAGAAAAGCTTCCCAATACGGTAACTGGTTTTATATTGTGACACATAAGTTTGTGGCGCATTCGGAATAACTTTTCCGTTAGCAGGTGTTGAATACAAAATAACATCGGTCAACAGTGACTGTGTCTGGACGATGTCATCGCTCTTTCCACGTTATTTTTTAAACAACGCATAGCGACTGAAAAATTGCATTCCGGCACCACTGGGATCGAACCCCAGAATTCTCGATAACCAGTCGAGTGCGTTCGAATTTACGCTACGGCGCCAACAATTCTCAGCGCCATGCGTGGTTTTCCAGTCAGCATCTGACTACACGAATACGTATTGATGGTCTCAGCAACTGAGATGGCGTCATCTGGTGGCATTTAACGCAACAGCTATTTAATTGTAGCTGATAAATTCAAAGGGCGATAGAAATGGTTAATATATATCAAATACGTGGAGATAATGTAAATGGACGATGTCATCACTCTTTCCACGTTATTTTTTAAACAACGCATAGCGACTGGAAAAGTGACTGTATCTGGAAAGTAATCAGCCAAATATTTGACTCTGAAGGAAAATTTTATCCGTTAAGTTATAAAACACTCCTTAACCTTTTCTTGTTTTGTCCAGCGTCGATTATGTCATGTCAATCTGGATAAATTTGAAATGAATGCATTTTCATCTTTTTTTTTTTTTTTTCCAAATTCGAGCGGTTCGGAAAAAAATACATTGTGTGGCCAAATTATTATGACCACCAGACTACGAGGGTCATTTCAAAAGTTTTACACACTGTGGGTTATCTCTAAAAAAACGAATTTATTTCGCAACATACTTTTACAGGCCTCCGAACTGATCACCATGTTTCTTTATGACAGCGGCTCAACGTTTGAGGAAGTCTTGTATTCTAATCAGGACACCTCCATGGTTGATGCGTCGGATTACTCAGCTCACAGCATCCTAAATCGTATTGAATAGCAGTGTACAAAACGTTTTTGAAATGACCTACGTATTTTATGCAAAGTAGCTGTACCGCAGACGCTCCAAACGAAAGATGGCTGAATCTGTATAAAAAGGGACGCTGAAGGCATTCAGATACTAATGAAGTCAATTGCGTAAGAAATTATGGTTAAAAGAGGCGATCTGACAAACTTTGAACGTGGAATGATCTTGGGATTCTGAAGTATTGGCGTGAACATTAGCAAAACGTCTGCACTTGTGAAATATTTGAGGGCTGCAGTTATTAAAGTGTACCAGTAGTCAAAATACCGGGTGTGAGCCCAAGGCGTGTGGTCGTCAACGGCTACTGGATGCTCGAGCTGAGCGGAGAGTTGGCAGACTTGTTCAGTCCAACATACGGGCAACACTTCGTCAGATTACAGATAATCTGAATCAGGGACAAAAGTCCGATGACCTCTGGACGTATATTTCCCCGCACATTTCATCATATAATCTACAGAAACAGACCGGCCTGTACGTAAGTCATTGCTATCTGCAGCGAACAAGAAGAAACGTCTCCAGTTCGCTCAAGAACACAAGAATCGTACGATAAATGAGTAAAAAGGGGGAACGTCGACTGACGAATCACGCTTTCAACTACACCATGAAGATGGAGACAGCAGCACGAAAGCATGGGCCCGTTTTGCATCATCGCTAGCCTTCAAATTGATGGAGGCAACGTTATAATCTGGGGCATGTTTTCGTGGGAGTGTTTGGGCACTTTGATACGTGTGTAGCATATTCTGACCGCCCAAATTTATCTAAATATCTTTTCCGACCAGGTTCACCCACTTATGTTGATGGCTCATCCCAATGGAGATAGATTCTTCCAGTTTGACAATGCTCCATGTCGTAGTGCTCACATTGTAAGCGAATGATTGAAGGAGCATTACGGAGACTTTTCCTTGCAACATTGGTCCCTATAACGAAATAAATTTCTCCGTCATTTTTGTCCACGCCGAACCCGGGTCCCCTCATTCCGGAATAAGTCACTCTACCAATTGAACTACGGGGACGTTCGTTCTGACTACTATCTGCCTTTATGTCGTGTGCGTCCTGCTGCGCAGGCACGTCACATCTCCCCCCTCCCCGAAAGAGGAGGGCCGGGGGCATGGCCCACGGGTCAGCCGTGACCATGAGTCGTTGCAGGCAGCCATCCGCTGCAGAACGTGCACCTGAGAATTCCCAGTCAATCTGGTGTGTGGAATTCAACGTCACACACATTTGTTTTTCGAAGCGCTACTCTTATTTTTCCTCTCTCGCGGTGTGGAAAGAACATCACACCATTGCGAGATCTTGAACAACCAGGTTATCCGAAAATTTTGGGCGCCATTATAACGGAGTAAATTTCTCCGCCATTTTTGTCCACGCCGAGGCTAGAACCCGGGTCCCCTCATTCCGGAATAAGTCACTCTACCAATTGAGCTACGCGGATTTTCGTTCTGACTGCTATTTCCCTTTATGTCGTATGCGTCCTGCTGGGCAAGCACGTCACACCCCATTCAATCACCGGATCTCAATCGAATGGAGCATTTGTGGGATGTGGTTGAAAGGGGCATCAGACAGCTGGTTCCGCTACCATTAAATCTTGAAGAGTTCGAGGGTGCAATTCATCGCATTTGGTCTAAGATGTTTTTACCGACATTTAATAGTTAATAAAAAGACGAATTCAAGAAGTATTGACCCTTTAAACGGTGGATGAATCTGAACTAAATGTTGCCCAAAACTCTTTACGCTTATCAAACAGAGATATTCATATAGTGTTAGGGTTTTACGAAAGCTGCCGCGCAACAATTTCTTTTCTCCTCTCACCTGATCAACACTGACTAAAAATCTGTTACAGTCGGTAGGCATCCCACTAGTCTACAAAGATATTCATCCCACTATTACTTGGTGATATTTATTGGTGATTGGTATCTCACTAGTCCTTTCTTGGTGACAGACGTTTAAAGCTCTTTATTCTCTGCTCCATAACCCAAGACATGACCGGGGCGTCATACCACTGGATAGTAACAAGTGACTCAAACATCTTCTTCCTCCTTTCTTAAGTTTTTCGTCATTATTACAGCCCTTTTAAATGGTAATCAGTCAGAAATGTTTAGTATCAATCATCTCCCTAAATGACCTCTTTGAATGTCATAGCTAATGGGTAAGCAAATATTTCTCATGAGCAAGTTGACTCTTTCCAACCGCTTTCGGTTCAGTTCTTAGATAGTGAACATATCAGTGCGAGCTGATTTCAACCCATTTTCCTAAACCGAGTTAATTCGTTCCAGCCGGTTTAAGGGTTGAGGGCAAAAGGTGTCCCAACAACGACCTAATCATGTGATCATAATAATTTGGCCACTTAATATACACTATCTACCAACAAGTAATTAGACACCTGTGATAGCAAAGGAAAATAAAGTTTATTCACCTTCAGTAGTTGGTGGAGCCTCCACGAGCGGCGATTAAAGCTGCGACCCTCCGGGGCATACTCTCAAATACGCGTTGTACGACGGCTAGCGGTATTTTCATCCACTCGGCTTGGAGAAGAAAGGTCAGTTCCTTCACCGATTTCGGACGGTAGGGGCACCTCTTAAGTCGACGCTCCAACTCGTCCCAGAGGTGCTCGATAGGGTTAAGGTCCGGGCTCTGCGCAGGCCAGTCCATTCGATTAACCCCATTGTCACCATACCAAGACATGGTGGACCTCGCAACATGACAGTTGACATTGTCATCCTGAAAGTAACATGGGTCCACCCCGTAAAACTGCCACAACGTAGGAAGCGCATGGTCATCCAAAATGGTGCAGTAGATCTCGGCGTTGAGTCTACCAGGAATTGCGACCAAGGGTCCCGTGCCATACCAGGAGAAACATCCCCATTGCATGATTCCACCGCTGCCGAACTTCACAGTTGGCACAATACATTCCGGCAGGAGGCATTCTCCAGGCAGAAGCCAAACCCAGACCCTGCCATCCAAACGGTAGAGAGTGAACCTTGATTCGTCGCCCCAGAAAATCTGTTTCCACTGTTCAACGGTCCGCTGTCGACGTTCTTTGCACCACGTTTGCCGAGCAGCGCTGTTGGACTTGGTGATCAAAGGCTTGTGGGTGGCAGCACGTCCATGATAACCGAGCAGATGGGCTTCCTTACGGATGGTATTCATCGAATGAACACTCCCGGATGCCTGTTGAAACTCCTCTCGGACGTGGCCTATTGATTTGGTGCGGTTCTTCGGAATTTCTCTGGCCAGCACCCGTCGGTCTCTAACTCCCAGTTTTGTGGGTCTGCCGGGTCGAGGGACATTCCGACCGTCACCTCTCATCGTCCACTTGCCGATCACGTAGGCCACTGTCGATTTTGGGTATTTCAAATCGCTGGATATGTCACGTATGAATTGGCCATTTCTGTGATACCCGACGATTACACCTTTCTCGAAATCAGAGAGCTCCGAACTGCGTGGCATCTTGCATGCGACTGGTTGCGTTGTTGTTTCCCACACGATATTTAACGGCGGCGGCCATGACATGTATCAGGACCGCAGATATCGTCGATTGCAGGGGTGTCCAATTACTTGTTGGTAGATAGAGTATATGAGACTACATTCGGCCTCGAGAGATATCAGATTCGACAAAAACTTAAATTGGGAGAGAATCAAATTTTGCAACGACTAATATTCGATACAGAAAATTATCGTTCAAAGAGATTAAACCATTAGATTTCAACATGCGTGTCAAGAACCATTTAATTGATTTAGAGCTCAGTAGGCTGTTGAGTTTTAATTTCGCTTTCAATATGTAGTTTGAGAGTCATACCCGATGCTCTGCAGTCCTCGCAAGAGAACGTCCGTACCGTTCCTCTTTCGGCGTAAACATGAAACTGTGATTTCGAGTCACAGGATATGAAATATAAATTTCAGAACTTGAACATCAGGAATGGTTTTATTTTATGCTGGGGTTGTGCAGCAGAAATTTTGCGTAAGCTGGCGTAAGTGCTATAATCATGGTATTATTATTCATTTCACTTTTGCACTTCTTCATTTTCATTAGCACAGATAAAACTATGCCAAACTTCTTGGCACTTCACTCCTCATTTCACGGATCACGTTCCGCATGTCTGGCACTTAAAGGCAAACAAAAAAGAAAAAAAAAGCGAAAGAAGCAATGGAGACAACGCTTATGTACCAACGCGAAAAAAATGAAAAGAAATAAAAAAAATGAAAAAAACGTTGCGTCATAATGGAAAAGCAAGACAATAAAGTTAAAAAAAAAAGATAATTATAATGAAGTACCCAGAAGAGGCAAACACTCCACAAAATAAGAAAAAAGAACATGAGAAGCTATTAAATTAATCAGAGGAAGCAGACAATGCAGAACTCCTGTTCACTATTCATTTTGTTTTATTTTTACTTTTCTTGTTTTTGATGTGGTTACTCACATCTCAGTTATTAGCTCAAGTCACAAGAAATGTTAAACTAATAATTTTTTTTGTTACCCTTTGCAAATGCAAATAATCTAGCTCACAATGAAGCTCGGGATATCAGACTTCTCTGCCGTATTGATTCTTTGATTAAAAAAGTGACATCTCAATTCAACAAAAATGATTGTCCATCTGTTCAATTTTTTTAGTTTCCCTTGATCCAAACCATGAGTTTGAGCTGTCTATTTTCAAGTAAAACATTCCAAACGTTTCTTGGGTGGGCAGTGGGTCAAAGATCTTCACCAGCATTACATGATTTAAGTAATAAATTCCCCATCCAAAATGCGAATGTAATGCTTTAGCATTTCTGTTCCTCTGGAACGATAATCACCTAGGTCTTCCAATTAGTCCATATATATATTTCCAAACTTTTTCTTGATAAATGTCAAGCAATTAAGACCTCCACTCCCTCGCTTGGACTAACACTATGAACAGCAGTTATCAGCGTCTATCCGCCCTATCTATAAACTTTCGTCGAAGAAATGACATATATTCACTCTGTGATATCAAAATTCCAACACCTTGAAGGAGCAGGAATAAAAGAGGATTTCACCCGAACGCTTTTTCAATGTGGTAAAGTCTGATCGTGGCCACCTTACGATTATGGAAAAATATGGTGTGTATTCTGTGCCGCTACAACCGGTCGATGACTCTTTAACTATGACAGCATACATCGGATCAACCTGTCGGTCACTCGAGGTGAGAATCACCGAACACAAATACAATGTTCGCAACCATTCATCCGCAACGGCCTTAGCACGAACAGTCAACAAGGGTGATTATTTACCACTATGGAATGACGTTAAATTATTGGGCTCGGCGAGAACTAAAACTGCATTGCTCCTTTTGGGGAGCTTGTACATTATGGATTTTGCCGAACAATGCTGTAATGAAGAAATCCCGCAAACCATACCTGCTTCTTGGAGGCTCCTACCGGAGAATCCCTCTTCCACTGCAAATATGTTTTGACTATTTACTTCCTGTACTTTAGATTACTCGTTTTACGCCTTTGTACATATTTTCATTTTTATTGTTACTTTCTCTGTATAGCATTCTTATACTTTTAGCGTTGCACATGCGTAGTTTCTCGTCGATGCATATATGTGTGTATATAAGCCAGCGTGCCCCGTGTGAGTTCTCGTTGTGCCTGAAGATGGGTCTGCCGCCCAGGTGGCGCAGTGGTCTAAGGCGTTGGTGCCGCCCCGGTGGCGCAGTGGTCTAAGGCGTTGGTCTCTGATCATCCGTCCGTACGGGGTCCGGGTTCGAATCCCGGTCAGGCATGGATGTTGTGTTTGTCTTACGACACTGGTTCTCTCCCTTCCCTGGATCCAGTGACCCTAAAATTAGGGACGGGCGACTGCTTATAGCCCATTGAGTTGCTCACGGTGGTCGTTAAACCTCCAATCAAAAAAAAAAATAAGGCGTTGGCCTCTGATCATTCGTACGTAAGGGGTCCGGGTTCGAATCCCGGTCCGGCATGGATGTTGTGTTTGTCTTACGGCACTGGCTCTCTCCCTTCCCTGGAACCAGTGACCCTAAATTAGGGACGGGCGACTGCTTATAGCCCATTGAGTTGCTCACGGTGGTCGTTAAACCTCCAATCAAAAAAAAAAAAAAAAAAATCTCGCACGCTGGTTTTAATCATTTTTAACCTTTTAAACAAGTTTTATTTTCGTAAGTAAAACTGATTCACAGCTTGCGATAATTTGGCTCAGTTACTTTGTGTTGAAATTGGTTACGTCTTGTTTTTCGTGCTTAAGACAGCAAAAAAGATCGTACACTAGTACAAGAGAGGATACTTAAACGAATGGCGGCCACGGAGATAAGGAACACAGGATAAAATTTGAAGGTGCTAATAAACATTTATTGACAAAAAGTGGTTCTTACTATGGACAGATCAATATAATGTAAAACCGCTGCGGTGTGGATATATTTAAGTTAGGGTCACGACATGCACAACATATTTCTCACCACGCTTCTTGCACCTGAATCGTCAGAAGAATGGTGCTCCCTGCTGGCTGTGCGTGAGTCTGCAGATGACGTCCAAGCGTGCCACACACTAGAGATGGGTCGAAAATCACGTGACCGTTAAGGAAAAATCAATGTCACCGTTATGACCAGAGACTCAAGATAACAGTTCCAAAACCACTATTAAGGTGTCACAGTTTTATCTTTGGTGATCATCTCGTTCTAAAGCAAATCTTCCCTTTGCCGGGAAGCTTTGCCTAGGTGGTGTTCACCATTCAAAATCACCTGAGAGGTATCCTTATCACCCAAATCTATTCCGGGGAAACGAAGGGGTCGTAGAAGCGGTAAAAAGCTAATCTGGTTTTCAGGAATAGGGGAGCAAATATTTTCAATTCTGTTTTCTTCTATTTAGTGTTCAGTTTCTGACATCAAGATTCTGCGCTCTGTTTCTGCTTCGTATCAAATGCTTCATAACATTTGATTTTGTCACTTTATAATTAAGACGCTAACTCGCATTTCTGGCTTCTTTACAGCACCGTCTCCGCTGTTCTCTGTGTTCCTTCTCCGTATTGTGACTTTCACAATCCATGGTTTTGTCACTGTTGCAAGTAAGAAGGTGACTTGCAGATCCGGTTTCATTACAGCACCGTCACAGCTGTCTGTCGCCATTTACAGTCACCGTTTCTTTGGTGGAACTGTCGCTGTCGTCCCTGTAATAGGAAAATCGCTGTCACGCCCACCTCCAACACACACGTGCTCGATTGCTGAGAGATCCGAGAACCTGTCTGGTCGAAGTAGTACGTCCATTCCTCACAAAGATTTAGAGGCAATCCCTGATTTATGTTTGCTAATGTTATCTTACTGAAAAAAGGCGTCAGGCATCCCAATAAAATAGGAAAAAGAGACGAATTCCAGAATCTCGGCAACATACCCTCTAGCAATCAAATTGCCGTTGAGGAACACCATCCATGTAAGATGATCATGACTGATCACTGCACATACCATAACATCAGCAGGACATAAACTCTATCGTGCCAGGGCTTCTACAATGGCGTTCCTACAATGCGCAACTCAATGTGGTATATGTTGTTACCCGCCACTAATTTAGGGCCAGTACTGTAAGACAAACACACCGTTCTTGCCTCACCAGGGATTCGAACCCGGACTAATTATTAGAAGCCGAAGCTTCGTTTCACTGGGTCATCAGACGGCAATGGTACTTTCACAGACGCTGTTGCCGATAGACAGCGGTAAGTGGTAATCGGTGAAATAGACGGCATGCACGGTAGTACCCTTTAGTTAGTCAGCATGTAACGGTTCGACGGGAGACTGGATAACAGCCAGTGGCGGTTCAGCTCCTTGGATGGTAGCTAGCAAGGCTGTTGGTATGTTCACACGGCGCTATGTATATATATATTTTTTTTAGTAGCATCTGACGTCATAAATCCGTAAGATGGGCTCAGCTACTAAGACGTCTCCATCTGGTGTGCATTAATGACACTGGCTATATATAATTATAGCAATAATCCAAAGGGCGAGATCCAAGGTGAAAATTGTTGGCCGCCGTAGTGTAAAGCTAACGCGCTCGGCTAGATATCGAGAAATCCGGGATTCACCTCTCCGGCGGCCGCCGAATACCAATTTTTCGGTTACTGTGCGTTGCATAACATGGAAAGAGCGATGGATTTATTTATTCAACTGATGCCACGTATTTAGGTGATTTTCACCTTGATGTATTATATACACTGCTGGCCACCCAAAATGCAACACCAAGAAGGTAGCATCCGATTGGCCTGAAATTCGCAGCATGCGTCGCCCACGAGAGGAAATGCAAACGATTAGCATTGCAGGGCGTATGAAAATCATGTGCGCCCGGCACGCCACCGAGAAGCACTATATGAAGGATGCACAGAAGGCAGGGTGTAAGTAGTAGAAGTGTGTTGTGCAGCCGGACCTGTGTGGGGGAAGCTTCCTGATGCCTCGTCACAAAATACGGCAGTCATAGCACCACGTTTCGGAGGTCGACAGAGGACGAATAGTGACTTATGGCGACAGCGGTTTATCGTACAGAGACATCGGCGCCCGTGTGGGACGACATCCAGCCACAGTGAGGCTAGTATGGATTCGGTGGGTGCAAGAGAGACGGACGGAACGACGAGAGCGATTGCCGCAGCCGCGCCACACCACGGAACGAGACGACCGGAATGTTGCGCGGCGGGCATTGACGGCTGGCACCGCCACATCGCGAACGTTAGCGCAGGAATTAGGGTGTATTGCGCAAAAACCTGTGTCAGCACGTACCGTTCGACGTCGTCTGCACAAGCGCGGACTTGTCGCACTGTGCCCAGTGCTCCGATATTGACGTTACATCACCGGCGCGTGCGGTGGCAGTGGGCCGTTGAACGCCACATCTGGACTACGGAATGGAACGACATTGTCTTCTCCGACGAATCCCGCTTCTACCTGCAACAACACGATGGTCGGATCCGCGTGTGACGGCTCCGCGGCGAGAGACTGTATGACGCCTGCATTATGCATTGCCATACAGGTCCATCGCCTAGCGTTATGGTTTGGGGCGCAATTCGATATGACACCCGCACCCATCTGGTACGCATCGCCGGTACACTCAACAGCCACCGCTACATCTCCGACGTTTTAGAGACTGTAGTCCTCCCTTACCTGCAGGACCTGCCAGCGGCCATGTTTCAACAGGACAATGCGCGCCCGCACGTGGCACGCATCGTGCAACAATTCTTCACGGCCCTTCAGGTGTCACTGCTGCCGTGGCCCGCTTGTTCTCCTGATATGTCACTCATCGGATACGTCTGGTCGCTGATCGCCAGCCGAGTGGCCCGACAAGCACCACCCGCGGCTACGCCTGATGAACTGTGACAACTTGTGGACCGACATACCCCAAGCCCACATCCAAAGCCTCTTTCGTTCGATGCCGCGGCGTGTTGCGGCCGTTATTGCTAGCCATGGGGGCCACACGAGCAATTGATGCCTGCGTGTTCCGCAAGTCGTACGGGCATGTAAGCTCAATCGTTTCATCTTTGTATCTGTTGTTGTGTGTCCGGTAAATCTGGCTTTGCTATCTCGTGTCCTTCTTGGTGTTGCATTTTGGGTGACCAGCAGTGTATTTTATGTACTCGATTTGTCTTGGATATGTTTTTCTGTAATATATTCATTACGTGTCCTTGCACATTTTAGTACATATTACGAAATTTTAATGCGGCTGCGCGACCTCTAAATAAAAACCTATTTTACCGATACTTTACACAAATTACCGTTATACATATTGGCACAAAATTAGAAGGTGAGATCAACAAAAATATTAAGTTTATTTTTTTCAGTACATTTTTGAAGCACCCTAATGTACAGGCGGTTACTTTTAAAACACCTAATTTGTAAAATGTTGGTCATCTCATCAGCAAATGTTGTGTCCAACACAATCAACGTTGTCGATAGCATTCAGTTGTTTTGCATGGAAAGATATAACGGAATCTACGTCAGCAAATGAGTGTGAAGGTCGAGTGCAAATATTGTTCAGAAAAATTGAACATAGTTATGTCTTGGCTATTGATTGGCTGGTTATGTTCTTGGCAGGTTATGCAGCTATTGATAATGGTTTTGTGAGGATCTCAGTCGAAGGCATACGTCAGTTAATAGTTAAATACACTGGTGTGCGAAAGTTAAGGACAAAGTGATAAAGTAAAATAATGCCGTAAATAGCAGCAGCACCCAAACACAAATTAACTCATAATCACGTCTGGGAACAGGAGCTAGACCATATGCGCAACAATGCAGCATGACGTATGGCTTACGTGACGTGAGAACATACTGCGCTCACCCAATCCAATAGCACCAGTTGAACGGAAGTCACCGGTTGGTGTGCATAAGTGTTAGAATCGTTCGATTGTGTATATTGTGTGTATAGAGACGACGAAATGGCCCTTCGAGAACATCTCAGTGATTTTACTCGTAATTGAATAATTTGGAGGCTCTAGGTACGGTAACTGTGATGAGGGTGACCGCCATAGTGTATATCGCCTTATATATACACTATGGCGGTCACCTATATATACACTATGGGCGATACAGCGTACACTATCGCCCATAGTGTACGCTATATCGCCCATAGTATACTCTATATAGTATACTCTATCTAATATACTACATCTCCCAGGGTGCCAAGGAAGTACTATATCGCCCATAGTATTCTCTATATACACTATCTACCAACAAGTAATTAGACAACCTGCAATCGACGATAGCTGCGGTCCTGATACACGTCATGGCCGCCGCCGTTACATGTCGTGTGGGAAACAACAACGCAACCAGTCGCATGCAAGATGCCACGCAGTTCGGAGCTCTCTGATTTCGAGAAAGGTGTTATCGTCGGGTATCACAGAAATGACCGATCCATACGTGACATATCCTGCGAGCTGAAGTACCCAAAATCGACAGTGGCCTACGTGATTGGCAAGTGGAAGATGAGAGGTGACTGTCGTAATGTGCCCCGACCCGGCAGACCCACAAAACTGGGAGTTAGAGACCGACGGGTGCTGGCCAGAGAAATTCGGAAGAACCGCACCAAATCGATGGGCCACATCCGCGAGGAGTTTCAACAGGCATCCGCGAGTGTTCTTTCGATGAATACCATCCGTAAGGAAGCCCATCTGTTTTTTTATCATGGACGTGCTGCCGCCCACAAGCCTTTGATCACCAAGTCCAATAGCGCTGCTCGGCTAACGTGGTGCAAAGAACGTCGACAGTGGACCGTTGAACAGTGGAAACAGGTTCTCTGGGGAGACGAATCAAGGTTCAACCTCTACTGTTCGGATGGCAGGGTCTGGGTTTGGCGTCTGCCTGGAGAAAGTCTCCTGCCGGAATGTAATGTGCCAACTGTGAAGTTCGGCGGCGGTGGAATTATGCAATGGGGATGTTTCTCCTGGTATGACACGGGACCCGTGGTCGCAATTCCTGGTAGACTCAACGCCGAGACCTACTGCACCATTTTGGATGACCATGCGCTTCTTACGTTGTGGCAGTTTTACAGGGTGGACCCATGTTACTTTCAGGATGACAATGCCACCTGTCATGTTGCGAGGTCCACCATGGCTTGGTATGCTGACAATGGGGTTAATCGAATGGACTTGCCCGCGCAGACCCCGGACCTTTACCCTATCTAGCACCTCTGGGACGAGTTGGAGCGTCGACTTAAGGGGTGCCCTCACCGTCCAAAATCGGTGGAACTGACCTGTCTTCTCCAAGCCGAGTGGAAGAAAATACCGCTAGCAGTCGTACAACGCCTGGTTGAGAGTATGCAGCTGTAATCGCCGCTCGTGGAGGTTCCACCAACTATTGAAGGTGAATAAACTTTGTTTTCCTTTGCTATCACAGGTGTTCAATTACTTGTTGGTAGATAGTAAGCAATAGTATACTATATCGACCATAGTATAATCTATATAGTATAGTATATCGCCCATATTGTCAGCAGTAGACCCAATAACGTGCGTGATCCGCCTTCAGGATTACAAGTACAGCAGTGCAAAAGACCAGAAGGTGTCGTCCGCCAAAAACCACCCCCAGTGAGAACCGCTATCTGCTCCTACAGGTCAAGAAGTTTCGACACCAGACAGCAAGTAACCTCGAAAACAACTGAACATGAGCACAGGACGCACAATATCACGGTTTAGATTGGCCAAATGACTACACATAGGTGGACTGTTTGGCCGACGACCAGTGCGCTGTGTTCCATTAACAACTGCTTACTGGAGACGCAGTTTACAGTGGTACGAAAATCATATGGAATGGATAGTAGAATAGAGGGGGAAATTACTCTTTACTGATGAGTATAGATTTAGTCTATCTTCCGATTCTGGACGTCACCTAATCTGGCGTGAGGTAGGAACTCGATATCGCTCCGAAAACATCAATGAAAAGGATAGATATGGCAAGCGCCTTGTTCTCGTATGAGGAGGGATTCTGCTTGATGGACGTAGGGAGCTACTTGAAGGAAATGATGTAACCAGTGCTCGCTAGCGCTTTACCGTAATGAGGTAATTCTTCCCCATGTTTGTCTGTTCCGAGGTGCTACTGGCCCACAGTTCATGTTAATCGACCATAAGGCCTCACTCCATCATACGGTTGTTGTTGATGAACTGCTGGAAAGAGAAGACATTCAGCGGAGAGATTGGCCAATGCGTCCTCCTGACCTACATCCCATAGGACACGTGTGGGACGCCTTGGGAGACGTATTGCGACACGTCAACACATATCGGAAATTGTCCAAAAACTGAAGACGGCGCTGACGGAGAAATAGGCAATGTTACCGCAAGAACTCAATCGAAAAGCTAGTGCGAAGTATGAACAGATGGTGCAAACCAGACATCAACGTTAGGGGTGATTATATCCCCTACTGCGGCCCTCCTCTTCCATTGTTACCGTCTTCGGCAGTAATGCACTTGTATCAAAGCACCCAATTCTATATAGCTAATTCTGAATAAAGTTTCACTATATCCTTTAGTATTTGCAGTTGTGTCTGGTTTTTTCCGTCATCATTTCGGTAAATAATTGAATTCCTAATGTTTGAGTATCACATATCCACACACCTCATCTGCGACGCTGCGGGTCAAAACCTGGCTCTTCCTTAAGCTTTGCACAGCAGTGCAGCTGGAAGTAGAACAGATCCAGCTGTATCTACTTTAGCTCTTTTTTGTGTATATTTAAGCAACAGTTCAATGAACTTTGAATGTGAAAGGGAGAATTTGGTTTTCTTTGAAAGACTGCTCGTCATCTATGGAAGTCTGTTTTAAAAGATGTCATGTTGGATCCTACTTTTCGAAGAGAGTTATTTGTCTTCATTTGCACAGTTATGTTCAGTTAGCCTTCCACATGCATGAAGGAGGAACCTAAATAAGAGTCGTTGAAGACCTGTCAAGAAAGGTGCCCCGATGTAGGGGGTCGCGGAAGAATAAAAATGGATATACACGGGAACAGACAGAAGTTAAAAGCAGGCGAAGGTTGCCATGATATAGAGAAAAATTATATTTTGTTGTTCCATGGGGTATAACCCATCTAAAAATGTCTTGTACTAAATAAGTCTGGATAATAAATGATTGAACACTGGGAACTTTCAATAAGGACACGCATCCTAAAAATGAACCGCAAAGATTGGGCCTGACAGACGACTTACCTGGACCCAAAGCCCCTTGTATCACAAGCAACTGCGGTAGATACCTTTTATTACCAACTTTGTTAGAAGAATAAAAACGGATGGAAAAAGTATTGAAGATAAAAAATTGCAATATGCGGCGAAAAAGATTATGATATGAAGATTTACACAGAGCAGTGTTGCCATTCTACTGATTTATAAGTAGATCTACTAATTTTGACTGCTGTCTACTGATGGATTTTCGAACTCTACTGATTTTTCTCAGTTCTATATTTATACAAGATAACCTACACACTCAGGAACATGCTGACTACGTCTGATTCCTTCAGTACTCACCATCTGCTGTTCGAACGGACAAGACTCACCTCAGAATTTGTCTGAAAAGGAAAAGCTGACTAAAACTAAAATTATTCAACACCAGCTAACTATGAGTGCGATGTGAAAAATTCTTTCTGTATTCGGAAACTTGAAATATGCGAATGATGGCCCTTTGTTTCGTTTTTTTACAATGTACATTTCGCCGCTAGAGGGCGTAAATGCAGATGATGTCGAATTCAAAAATACGTTTTATTCCACATATTTGCTTCTAAACAACCGATTGAAAAAAATCTTTTATCTTTCGATTGCATTTATGTCGAAGAGTATTTTAGATATAGTTACTTTTTCAAATTACGCATAGATTTTTCGCTAGGGGGCGTAAAAGTAAATTACATTTTTCCCGATAACTCTTCTTCTAAAACTCCGATTTGAAAAAAAAATTCTTCAGCGGATACAACTCCTGGTGGAAAATCTTTTGCATATAATTTCAAATTTTTGGTAAAGAAAACTTTGGCCACCAGGGGGCGTAAGTGTTAATTTTTTGCTTCTGATGTATTTGCCATAAAATCTGAGCTTCTAAAATATCGATTTTAAATTTTTTTTCCTGGACTGATACCACTCACATCGATAAACATTTTCGCAATATTTTGTTCTTAAAATATTTCACAGTTTCTCCGCCAGGGGGCGTAGATATATATATTATTTTTGTCAATATCTCTACTTCTAAGATTTCGATTTGAAAAATTCTTTCTTTGTTGAATAGTTATTTCAGTGTGACATGGTTTTCATATAATTTCAAAATTTTCAAGTAATTCATAGACTTTCCGCTGGGGGCATAAAAGTAAATCGCTTTTTTTCCTATATCTCTGCTTCTAAATCTCCGATTTGAAAAATTCTTTGTGTACTGGATACAGCTCCTGATTAGAAATCTTTGCACTCAATTTCTAATTTTTGCGAAAAAATGGTTTGGCCACCAGGTGGCGTAAGTCTTAATTTCCGCTTCTGATGTATTTGCAGAAAAATAAGAACTTCTAACATCTCGATTGCAAAAACAGTCATTTGTTGACCGATACCACTCATGTCGACAAACCTTTTAGGAACATTTCTTCTTGAAATAATGCATGGTTTCTACCATTTTTAGATGTATATCTTATTTTTGTCAATATCTCTACTTCTAGGAGTCCGATTTGAAAAATTCCTTCTTTGTTGGATAGTGTTTCCGATGCGAAATGTTTTTTCCTATAAATTCAAAATTTTCAAGTTATTCATAGACTTTCCGCTAGGGGGCACAAAGGTAAATTGCGTTTTCTGCGTTATTTCAACTTCTAAAACTCCGATTTGAAAAATTCTTCCTGTGTCGTATACATGACCTGATGGAAAATATTTGATGGAAAATAGCTGCAGATGGGAAATCTTTGCCCACAATTTCTAATTTTTGTAAAAAATGGTTTGGCCACCAGGTGGCATAAGTCATAATTCCTGCTTCTGATGTATTTGCAGCAAAATATGAGCTTCTAACATCTCGATTGCAAAAAAAGTCATTTGTTGACCGATACCACTCATGTCGACAAACCTTTTAGGAACCATTTTTTCTTGAAATAATGCATGGATTCTACGCCAGGGGGCGTTGATGTATATCTTGCGTTTCTGCGTTATTTCAGCTTCTAAAACTCCGATTTGAAAAATTCTTCCTGTGTCGTATACATGACCTGATGGAAAATATTTGATGGAAAATAGCTGCAGATGGGAAATCTTTGCCCACAATTTCTAATTTTTGTAAAATGGTTTGGCCACCAGGTGGCATAAGTCATAATTGCCGCTTCTGATGTATTTGCAGCAAAATATGAGCTTCTAACATCTCGATTGCAAAAAAGTCATCTGTTGACCGATACCACTCATGTCGACAAACCTTTTAGGAACATTTTTTTCTTGAAATAATGCATGGATTCTACGCCAGGGGGCGTTGATGTATATCTTATTTTTGTCAATATCTCTACTTCTAGGAGTCCGATTTGAAAAATTCCTTCTTTGTTGGATGGTGTTTCTGATGCGAAATGTTTTTCCTATAAATTGAAAATTTTCAAGTTATTCATAGATTTTCCGCTAGCGGGCACAAAAGTAAATTGCGTTTTCTGCGTTATTTCAGCTTCTAAAACTCCGATTTGAAAAATTCTTCCTGTATCGCATACATGACCTGATGGAAAATATTTTTCACGTAATTTCGAATGTTTGGTAAAGAATGGTTTGGCCACCAGGGGGCATAAGTTTTCATTTCTGCTTCTGATGTATTTGTTGCAAAATCTGGGCTCCTGAAAACTCGACTAAATTTTTTTTTCTTGGAGCGATACAGCTCATATAGAAAAACCTTTTGAGAATTCTTTCTTCCTAAAATAATGCATATTTTTTCCACCAGGGGACGTAAAGTCACATCTTATTTTTGTCGATATTTCTGTTCCTAAGAGTCCGATTTGAAAAATTATTTCGGTGTTGGAGAGCGTTTCCGGTGCGAAATGTTTCTCATTATAAGTTCATTTTTTTCTTACCACACAAGTCTGTAACCAGAGGGCGTAAGCTCACGATTCCGTTTACAGCGATATTTGAGGGATTAAAAACCCGATTGAAAAACTTCTTTCTTCCGTCAGATACCATTGTTTTCCATTGACTTTGAATAGCTTTGATAAATTTAATTTGCGTCAGAACGGATTCAAAAGACGTGCTTATTATACTCGAAAATTCGGTGTCATCTTTCTTGTTTAAATTCATACTAGTTGTTATGAAAAAAAATAAATTTGTATTCTAGATAATTAATTAGTCTGTTATACAAAGATTTTTGCTGGTTTTGTTGAAACACAGAATATCAGGAAAATGTACGTAGTAGGACACTTGTATTAATAATCCTTTTTTGAGAATAGCACTTATTTTACGTACATTAGGAACATTTGGGTATCGTTGAGTAAGAAGTGTAAGTATAGAACTTTTTGTTTTTAGGAAGTAGAACAGATCCAGCTGTGTCTACCTTACCTCTTTAAGCGGCCCATGAACCTGAACCAAGAGTTACCCAAAAATTCCTGCGCTCCTCAAACAGAAGTGTTCTTATGGTGACCAGGTTATACGAACGCTACGGCAAAACAATTTATTTCCCTCTTCCATCTCAGGATTATCAACTATAAATCTGTCACTGGTTGTGAGTGCTACCTTGCAGTCCTGAGTCTTACAGTATGTAGTCTGATTATCTTATAGTCCTTTATTCTCTGTTCCGTCACCAAAGGAATGATTTCGAAGTAGTATTCCCCCGGACATGGAAATCATGCCACAGGATAGAAAAAAGTTACTTAAACACATTTTCTCTTCTATCTTAGGTTAGTCGTCCTTTTTACAGCATTCTTAGTGGAAAAGATAATCAGACAGGAACGATTATTGCCAATCATACCCCCAAATGGCCACTTAAAATGATAAACCTAAGGTACAAGCAACGCTTCTGGATGCGAAAGTTCATTCGTTTCTGTCGCGTTTGACCTACTTCTCAGACAGCGAATATATTCGTTCGAGCTGATTTCAGCCTATCTTGTTAACCCCGAGTTATTTCTTTTCAGCCAGTGAAAGGGTTAAAAGGCAAATGCCACAGTTTTTTACACCAAAATTAGTTTTAATGATCAGCATTTATAAAGATGATCATCAGTAATATCTTTTTTAAAAATGACTCAGGATTGTATTGGTTTGAATTTTTATTGTGCTATTTAATAGTAGTTTGTCGAGTACTGGCAATATTTCACATACCAGTAGACTTAAGTGTTTCTTCATATTGAGATTACATCCAATATTACATTACATTTCTGAGGTGGTGCATATTTCAAACAAAAAGAAATATGATCTACTGATTTCTACTGATTTTTTGAGCTCTGGTCTACTGATTTCAGGTGTCTAGTAACACTGACACAGAGGCTTGTGAATTGTTGCAAAGCATACAATTAATGTTTTTCTGCTTGGCGTAACGATGATGAAGCTCTGAACCTGATGACTCTATTGCATATTCATTTCGTGCAAGAAACTGCAACGGTACAAAAAGTCCTAAGCAGTTCTACTGATTTTCATATCTTTTGAATAAGAACATATACAATATACACTATATTGACAAAAGTCACCGGATACCTAAAAGAGAAACACAGCATAGCGTTTACTGACATACATTAGTACGGTGTCGGTCCATTTTTGGCTTTAATACATGCACTGACCATTCGAAACAAGCTTTCGAGAAGGTTTTGGAACACAGCGATAGGTATGCACTTCCATTCAGTACACAGTGCTGCCGCTAACTGTTGCTTCGTAGTTAGCCTTGGTTCCAAACATCTTACGCGGCGCTCTAATTCATCACATAGGTGCTCTATGGGATTAAGATTAGGCCTCTGTGCTGCCAGTCCACACACGATACGGTGTTAACCTCAAACCACCCCTTAACAGTCCTTGATTTGTGGCTCGGTGCATTATCCTGCTGGTACCAACAAGGCTCGGTTCAATAGTGTTGCCACAGAGTTTGTAGGGCATAATTGTCCAGAATATTGAGGTAGATGTGCTGGTTAGCAGGTTTGTCCACGATAACCAATGGTCCGGGACCATACCACGAAAAATACCCCACACGCGTACACTGCCAGCTCCTAACTTGACCATAGGAATAGTACACTGTGGTAAATAGCGTTCCCTCGGCTGCCGCCATACCCACACACGGCCATCAGACTGATGGATCGTGTATTTGGATTCATCAGCTCATAGGACCCGTTTCCATTGATATACGGTCTACGATAAATGTTCTTTACACATGCTAAACGACGAGTAACATTCCGAGAGGAGATGAAAGGCTCATGAGCAGCTGCACGACCACGGTAACCCATGGAATGCAGTTAGTTTAGTGCGAATGGTACGTGTACATACCGAGGTTCCAGAATTGTTACTCACCTGTACACTGAGATCTTGTGCAGTACTCCGTCGATTAGCTGTAACGACTCTCCTGAGGCTCCGACGTCCTCTGTCACTGATTTTCTTCGGTCTGCCGGTACGCTTTGCTACTTCAGCCACGGCATGTGTCTACCACTTATTCAGTACATCTAAAACAGTTGACTTGGGTATGTTTAAACGCCTCTCGGTTTCTCTTATGGGTAACCCACTAATATTACACCCAACAAACTTTCCTTTTTCAAAGTCACTTCTCTCCCGCTGCCACATTTTCACTCGACCTCAGAGTGCGATATGATCTTGGTCAGATACAGGCTTGTTCTTATACCGTTTGGAGCTGTAGCGCACATCTTAACAACGAAGCGGATCCGTTCATTTGCTTTTGAAGTGTTGTCCGGTGACTTTTGTCAATAAAGTGTATTTACTTAAATATACGTATATAATTTAATTAATCAACTTTGTACGCTGTATATTGAAAACAACCAAAGCCTAAAGATAGCAAAGGGACATCTCAGTAAGGGAAGAAAACAGATTATGGCTCTGAGAAAAGAAGATGGTTCTATAACAAGAAATAGAGGCGAAATTTTGACAAGAGTGAAAGATTTCTACTCCAAATTATATGAAAGGGATGATACATGTACTCCAGACATCATGAAAGGTACCAGAGTTCTTCCAGTCCTCCCAGCAGAAGTTGCTCATGCAATCAAGAACATGAAGCGGGGGAAAGCTCCAGGAGAAGATGGAATTACTATAGACATCATACAAGAAGCAAGTGGAGAAATTGAAACAGTACTCGCCCAAATTTTCACTCGATGCCTTAATGAAGGGAAGATTCCTGAGGATTGGAACAATGCTACAATGATCCTGCTACATAAAAAGGTGACATTGAGGATCTCAGGAACTACAGACCTATCAGCCTCCTATCAGTGGTTTATAAAATCTTCACTAAAGTTCTTTCACACCGCTTGAAGGTAACACTGGACATGGCTCAACCGAGAGAACAAGCTGGATTCAGGAGTTGCTACAGCACAATAGATCATATCCACGTACTGAGAGAACTAATTGAAAGAGCGAGGGAATATGAACTTCCATTGTGCATGGCTTTTATCGATTATGAAAAAGCCTTTGATTCGGTGAAACCATCAGCAGTTACCACGGCTCTGAAATCCTGCGGTATTGAAGATGCATACATTAATATTATTAATAACATCTATGAAAATGCAAGTGCAAAGATTCGGCTGTTTGAAAATACAACACACATAAAAATTGGAAAGGGAGTGAGACAAGGTGACACCATATCTCCGAAGCTCTTTAATGCCACATTGGAAAATGTCTTTCAATCACTGAACTGGGAAAACAAAGGGATAAAGATTAATGGAGATTATCTAACCCACCTTCGTTTTGCTGATGACGTAGTCATTTTTGCAACTACCCCATCAGAGCTGCAGAGTATGATCCAGGAACTTGCTGACAAGAGTAAAGAAGTGGGATTAAAAATGAACTTTCAGAAGACAAAAGTGATGTTCAATGCTTTTACAAGAAATGAAGATTTATCGATTGATGGAGAACAACTGGAGATAACAGATACGTATGTTTATCTTGGACAGCAGATATCAAGTGAGGGTCACATTGATGAAGAAATTAATCTGCGTACAAAACTTGCTTGGAGAGCTTTTGGAAGAAACAGCATAATTTTCAAGAGCAATATGCCATTATGTCTTAAAAGAAAAGTGTTTGATCAATGCATCCTTCCAGTGCTTACGTATGGTGCAGAGACGTGGACCTTAACTAAAAGAGACATACAACGGCTGCAGACAACTGAAAGGAGCATGGAGAGGTGCATGCTTGGTATAACCAGGAGAGATAAGAAGAGGAACTCGTGGATCCGAAAAATGACGAGAGTGGAAGACATCATGATCAGAGTTAAATCCCTGAAATGGCAATGGGCTGGACATACTGCCAGAAGGACAGACCATAGATGGACAGCCGAAATTTTAGATTGGATTCCAAGGGACAGGAAAAGACCCAGAAAAAGACCACATGGGAGATGGGTGGATGAAATTCGTAAATATGCGGGAGTGACATGGAGGAGACTGGCACAAGACAGACCGTTGTGGAGGAAACTTGGGGAGACCTTCGTCCAGCAGTGGATTGATAATGGTTGACAATGATGATGATGATGATGATATAGGTAATAACAGAAATATCACTGACCTGATAACTTGATGAAGATTCATCCGTTTAATAAAAGCACGAAGATTTTAACACTGAATGATTTGTAAAAATATATGGGGAAATTGTGTAATCATCTGGGAAAATGAATACACATATGGCTATACACAACTTTCCTTATCCCAATGTAAATTATCCATGGTTTTCGGTGGTGAACTCCGGGAACTTTTCTCAATGGACAAACTAAAGTAAAGCTAGCTTTGTGTCACATAATTTGTTACATCACCCAACAGAAAGCAAGACTCTCTGGTTGATAACGGATTCCACGAGACGTGGAAATAAACTGATTGCATGACGAACGTTTTTTACGCTTTCCAACCGTAGGTTGAAGAAGCTTATATGCTCCAGCTTTGTCCGTCTGTCCGTCAGCACGATAACTCGCGTAAAAATGGTTCAATTTCGATTAAATTTTAGTATGTGGTAGGGGATCACATGGGAATGAACCATATTGAAAATGGAAAAAATAGCGTCAAAGGTCAAGACAAAGGAGCGGGATTCATTCCATTGCCCTTATGCATCATAACTTACGTAAAACTGCTTCGATTGCGACAAAACGTTATCATGTTTTTTCCGGAAGTATACTGAACAGGTTCTGCTGAGTATCATCGAAATAGGGACAAAGGTCAAGACACAGGAGCGAGATGTACACCACAGCCATTATCCTCATAACTTGACTAAAAATGCTTCTATTGCGACAAAACTTTAGTATGTTGTTTCGGAGGTATACTGAACCAATTCTGTTGAATATCATCAAAATGAGGTCAAAGGTCAGGGAGCAAGAGTGAGATTTATTCCACAGCCATTATCCTCATTACTTGAGTAATGATTTCTGGTATATTGGAAAGCGTATCATAATCAATGCATTGCATGATTTTACTAAAATGTTCCATCTTGCTTCAGAAAATAACGCGTGCTATAAATAGTCTGAATAATTTTCACCCCATCTTCATAGATAAACATACATACATAGATTTGATTAAATATCTTATACTTTCATTTTTAAGGCTAGAGTCTCCAACGAGGACTTTGAGGATACATGCGCCAGAAGGAATAGGCATAGAATCAAGAGCTGGAGACATCAGTGCTTTCTGTATGAAAGACTTCATTTTGGAATCCAGAGAAGGAACTGTAAGTAGCTCTTCATATACGAAGCGTGTTTTAACAATTAATTTTGATTTTCCTGATATTTCACGTCTGATACTGCAAAGATTATTATTTCGTGAAGCATCAAAGATTTTCGATGTTATCAATTTCCAACAAGAAGTTAAGCCTCACGTGATTGTGATTTGTTTCAAGACGCCTGATAACCTCACCACAGAATAATGTAGGATTAATAACTATCTTCATCCAACCACCCGTTTGATCAGTGTCCCGGAGTGAAGTTCATTTAATGCATGGGGAATATCTCCTACGAGTGCTTTTACTTCCGATATTTTCTTATTGTAAGCTTTAGATAAGTAATAAAAACTAATTAGAGATAGCATCGAACTTACGACTTAAATTATAGAAAGTACTTACCGCGATTTTCTTGGACGGCGTGACAGGACTGGATTTTCCACCTCCATTAGTTCTTTTTCCTTTTTTACGCTTTCCAACCGTAGGTGGAAGAAGCGTATATGCTCCAACTTTGTCCGTCCGTCTGTCCGTCCGCGCGATATCTCGCGTAAAAATGGTTCGATTTCGATGAAATTTTAGTATATGATATGGGATCACTTGGGACGAACCCTATTGAAAATGGGCGAAATGGGGTCAAAGGTCAGGACATAGAAGCGGGATCCATTCGATTGCCCTTATGCGTTATAACATGCGTAAATATGGATCGATTTCAATGAAACTTTATTATGTGGTAGGGAACCACCTGGGGACAAACTCTGTTGAAGATGGGAGAAATGGGGTCAAAGGTCAAGACATAGGAGTGGGATACATTCCATCGCTCTTATGCGTTATAACTTACGTAAAAATGTTTCGATTGAGACAAAACTTTACCACGTTTTTCCGGAAGTGGACTTTACCGGTTCTGTTTAATATAATCGAAATGGGGTCAAAGATCAGGTCATACGAGGGAGATTTTTTCTACCGCCATTATCCTCATAACTTGAGTAATGATTTCTGGTATGTTGGAAAGCGTATCATAATCAATGCATTGCATGATTTTACTAACTTGTTTTGTTTTTTTCTTTTAATCCCAATCATGTGCCGTTTGGCGCCATTAACACGCTTCATTTTCTTTCTGAACGCCACAGCGGAACTCTACGTTTCGGCATAGATTTTGGCACCAACTGGCACAGGAACATCGCTAGATCTTTTCAGAGATGATCAAGCACACCAGTCGTATCTGAGGCCGCCCGCCCCAGTGATATTAAAATTATCTCGTAAATTTATAGTTTAAATTATAAATACTACCGTGTTCACGGAAAACAAAAATTCAAACATTTAGTCCTTTAGGATTTCAAGCTAAAAGAAAAAGAAAATTTAACGGAGGAATCCCAAAGGACACTTAGTTCTTTTGGATTCCTTCGGTAGTTCGGCGAGATTGATAAGATATGAATAAAAAATACTAATAAGAATTAAGAATGCTACTGTGCCTGGAGCTCGATTGGTTGAATTACGGAGAGTACAGTGATGTGCTTAAGTAAAAAGGCAGGAGTTAAAGCTTAGATTTGCGTGAGAGGATGAACTTGTTCGACAAAAATGTTCAGATAATCCTTGGAGGGCAGACACCCAATCTTCTAGTAATATCATGGGTTCCGTTCCGTACCAACAGAACGTGCACCACACCATAACACCGGCTCCAGAACATTAGGTTGTGTTTACAAGGCAAGATGGGTCCATTGCTTCGTGGGGCTACGGTAACGTTACTGAGTTTCACTGTTTTGGAGGTTTATCGACAGCTGTTATCAACTCGCGTGTTTTAACAATTCTCCTTGATTTTTTTTAAAATATTTTACGTGTAATACGGCAAAGACAATTGTTTCGTGAAGCAACAAAGATTTTTGATGTTTAATTTCCGTGTTGATTTATATTAACATATCAGATGTATGTTCAACCGAATATTATCATTGTTTTATTTAGGACTGTCACAGTAACCTTTATGCGCCCAGCATAAGATTTCAATGGTAGTTAACGCTCACGGAAGACAAGAAAACACAAGAAATTTCAGACGAAACTGTTTTCATTTCGTTCATACTACTTTCAAAACAACAGACAGAAATTTTATTTACTGCCCAAAGAAATGTGGGCTACAAATGCTTGCCTGAAGTTCTCAAGTTCTCCAGCAGGGCAAAAAAGGTTTGGAGAGCAGATGGTAAAATTATCAGTTCGACAGTTTCTGTAATAAGGAGTAAAGATAATGATTAAAAATAATTGCAAAAAGAAACAAGAAAGAAGACACCGAATTTTTGGGTGTAATAAGCACGTCTTTTGAATCCGTTCTGACGCAAATTAGATTTATTCTCATAAGGTTTTCAAAGTCAATGGAACTGGTACGGAAAACAATAGTATCTGACAGAAGAAAGAAGTTTTTTCAATCGGGTTTTTAACACCTCAGATATTGCTGTAAACGGAATCGTGAGCTTACGCCCTCTGGTTGCAGGCTTGTGCGTTAAGAAAAACATGAATTTATATGAGAAACATTCTACACTGGAAACGCTCTTCAACATAGAAATCATTTTTCAAATCGGACTCTTAGAAAAAGGGATATCGACAAAAATTAGACGTCACTTTACGTCCCCTGGAGAAAACCATGCATTATTTTAAAAAGAAAGTATTCTCATAAGGTTTTTCCATATGAGCACTATCAGTCCAAGAAAAAAAAATTTAGTCGAGTTTTCAGGAGCCCAGATTTTGCTACAAATACATCAGAAGCAGAAATTATCACTTATGCCCCCTTTTGGCCAAATCATTCTTTATAAAACATTAGAAATTATGTGAAAGCTATTTTCCATCAGGTCTTGTGTGCGATACATTTAGAATTCTTTAAATCGGAGTTTTAGAAGCAGAAATAACGCAGAAAACGCAATCTACCTTTCTGCCCCCCTAGCGGAAAGTCTATGATTTACTTGAAAATTTTGAAATCATGGGGAAAACATTTCGCATCGGAAACACTGTCCAACAAAGAAGGACTTTTTAAAATTTGACCCTTAGAAGTAGTGATATTGACAAAAATAAGATATACATCTACGTCCCCTGGCGCAGAAACCATGCATTATTTTACGAAGAAAGAAACTGTTTCTAAAAGGTTTTTCGACATAAGTACTGTCGGTCTACGAACGACGAATTTTTTCACTTGAGAATTTAGAAGCTCATATTTTGCTGCAAATACATCAGAAGCGGAAATTCAGATTTACGTCCCCTGGTGGCCAAACCATTTTTTTTACAAAAATTAGAAATTACGTGCAAAGGATTTCCCATCAGGAGCTGTATCCTGTGCAGAAAGAATTTTTCAAATCGGAGGTTTAGAAGCACAGATATAGAGGAAAAACAATTTACCATTACGCCCCCTAGCGGAAAATCGACGAATTACTTGAAAATTTTGAAATTATATGAAAAACATGTCACAGTGGAAACACTATCCAACAAAGAAGGAATTTTTCAAATGGGACTCCTAGACGTACAGATATTGACAAAAATAAGATATATATCTACGCCCCCTGGCGGAGAAGCTGTGGAATATTTTAGGAAGAAAATATTCCGAAAATATTTATCGATGTGAGTGGCATCAGTCCACGAAAGAACTTTTAATCGATATTTTAGAAGCTCAGTTTTATGGCAAATACATCAGAAACAAAAATTAACACTTACCCTGTAGGTTAAAGTATTCTCTACCAAAAATTTGAAATTATATGCAAAAGATTTTCCATAAGGAGGTGTATCCGTTGAAAAAAAAAAGATGTGCTAAAAACTGCATAATATTTATATTGATGAATCCATGTTCGTGTCTCTGGATGCCAAATCTTCTTCTTATTGAGTCTGGATCCAAATTTTTCAGAGCATAGATAAAAAACAAAACAAAATATGACATTAACTTGGTCACTAATTCTGAATTTAACCTTCTGTGTCGTGCTGAAAGTACGTAAACGGGTAACTCATCGGCTAAGGTTTCAAGAAGATGAAAAGCGACTACGGCTTTAAAGCAATCCATCTTCAAAAATACAAAAACATTTTCCAAAAAAATCCTTCTTTTTGCAGTATGCATGTCGTGGTGGACGAGCATTCTATTTTGGGCAAATCTGTCAGGATCTACCTCAAGGCCAAACCAAATTTAGCACTCTTTATAAATACGCCTCTATCGTAGACGAAGCAATTCCATGACAATTTAACCGTTCTAGGCTTGAATATAGTCAAATGCATAGGAACTGGACTCAGCGCATTACATAATACCTACACTTAGCCAGCATGACTGTGATGATTTGACGGCATTTGTGCGAACATCAGTGTCAATGGTCACAATAACCTAACCCTACTTGTCTGAGGACCTTTAACTACCCATATATATATATATATATATAAAATCTTCGAGACTGATATTCGCTCATTTGCAACTGCAGTTGCTTCGCTGTTCTTTTAAACGGTCAATCCGCTGGAATGAATTACCTCTTTGTTAGTAAAATGCCTGAAATCGTCTCAAACGAATATACACTGCCGGACATTTGCTAAGGACGGATGACAATAGCAACGATAGCAACCATAAAATGGAAGGCAGGAAAATGTGGAAATTAGCATAAGTGCGGGATACAGTAAGACGTGTTGTGCGTATGCAAATTTTGGATTGCCGAACTTGTTCGTGACGTCATGGCGCTGATAAGAGATATAAAGGATTTGGCGCGTATTGACCGTTGTTGTTCAAACGCAAAGTTGAAAGGGAAAGAATCAATTGACGAACTTGCAATTTTCAGTATGTCTTCCCGACATCCCCTAGATGATTTTACGCGTAGCTGAATTATTGGCAAGATTGAAGAAGGGCGAAAAATAACAGATGCAGCCAGGGAGTTCGACGTCAGCCACAGTGTTGTTTCAAGGCGTTGGAAATCATTTCAAACAAATGGAGAGTGTAGCAAACGTCACGGGGGAGGTCGTGTTCGCAGTACGACACCAGCAGAAGATCGGTACATAGTGCTATCAACCAAAAACACCGGCGAGCACAGCTAGTGAGGTAGCAAATCAGTTTATGGCTGCTACTGGCAAGCGGATCTCCCGAAAAACTGTCGCCAGACGTTTGCATGAAGGAGGACTATACGCCAGCCTTCCTGTTGTGTGCATCCCATTGTCCAGTCGTCACCGTACCGCCCGATTGCAATGGTGCCATCAACATCGCAATTGGACTGATAACGACTGGTCTGCTGTCCTCTTCTCAGATGAGAGTAGATACAGTCTATCGTCTGATTGTCGACGACAACTGATCTGGCGTGATAGTGGTACTGCATATTGTCCAGCAAACATACAGGAAAGGGACCGATATCCGACATGTAGTGTCCTGGTATGGGCTGGCATCATGATCAATGGCCTTACGTCCCTCTATGTGCTTCCAACTGGGATTATGACTGGCCAACGATACATTAATGATGTTCTGCTACCTCATGTTCGCATGTTCCGTGGTGCTGTCGGTGATATATTCATTTTCATGGACGACAACGCAACATATCATCGAACAGTCGCTGTCCAGGAGTGTCCTGAGAGCGAGGATATTCAACGCCTCGTATGGCCAGCACGTTCTCCAGATCTGAATCCCATTGAAAATGTGTGGGATGCTTAGGGGAGGAGTCTTGCTGGTCGCCAATGCCCTCCAATAAACAAGGACACCCTCATCCGTGCACTGAGAGAGGAATGGGATAAATTACCCCAACAGCTGCTTGATAATGTTGTGCAAAGCATGACACGACGTGTGGAATCTTGCATCGCCCTCCATGGTGGCCATATCCCGTATTGACACCTTACGCCGGAACGCCTGCGGAGGGCATTTGCATTTTTTTAACGTTTACGTATTCTGCACAAAATGGCCTGTTTGTCCCTTGAACACGTTCCAAAGCCTTCTGGATTTCAGAGCACAATAAATTGTCTTTCTTGTAATGTCCTGGCATTCTGACATTATTTTATTTCACTTGGCATCCAATCACACTTACTTTTTTATGCGCTATATAGCCGTTTATGATCCGTCCTTAGAAATTGTCCAGCAGTGTATTTGCTAACTAAGTAGGCCAAACGCCGGTTGAACAAATAAAACTGCACATCAAAAAGCGTTGTTTCCATTTAAAGTTGTTATTTAAAGAGGTCATTTACAGGGAATATTGACACTAATCCATTCTGACTGATTGGGGCTGCAAAACTGTCGATGAACTTAAGAAAGTAGATTGTGAAATTCACAAATTTGTCGGTGACGTCACCGACACGCGCCTCCTCGCTCTGGAGCCAGTTGTTCTAACGAACTACGCTACACCAACGGAATGTATCGCTGCAGATTTGTGGTCTTGACACGTGCTTCATCTCAGGAGTACCCCTCAAGATGGAATATATTTTAGTAATTTGTTTCTACCCAGGGGTATGATTTCCATGTTAGGTATACTAGTCTTCCTCATAATACCTTGGGTTATGGAGCAAATAATAAAGGACTTGGAGAGGAGGGGAAGAATTGTTTTGTTGTAGCTATATGTGAGCATTTCTGTTTGGGAAGCCCAGAAGATTTGGGACATCATTTGATCTAGTTACACTGGCTGCTTAAAGGGTTAAATAGAGGAACAGTGCAGAAAGCAGCAGCCTCATCAGGTTAGGCAGCATTCAAATAATAAATTCTCAGCAAAGGTTTTGATTGACTGCAGTCCTGGTGAGTAGATACTCATCACTTGACACTTGAGTACATGGATTGCCAGTGATATTACTTTTCTTAGAAACTATACACTGATCTTTTGAAAATGTACATTCCATCTGAAAAGATCGGAGACACGCTTTTTCTACGAAGATATCTGAAAAATAAATATTAAAAGGCGTTATAAGTCCAGCACTGCTGTAGTTGTTTGTTACAAAGTTACTAACATTTGTTTCAATCCACTTTCACTGAAGTGCTTCTGTACTTGTAAACAGGTATTATACACTGCTGGCCACCCGAAATGCAACACCAAGAAAGAAGCATCCGATTGGCCTGAAATTCGCAGCATGAGTCGCCCGCGAGAGAACATGCAAACGATTAGCATTGCAGGGCATATGCAAATTATGTGCGCCAAGTACGCCACCGAGAAGCACTATGAGAAGGGTGCACATAAGTCGGGGTGTACGTAGTGGAAGTGTGTTGTACTGCCGCACCTGTGCGTCGGAAGTTTCCTGATGCCTCGTCGCAGAATACGGCAGACATTCCAGCACGTTTCGGAGTTCGACAGAGGACGAATAGTGGCTTATCTCGACAGCGGTTTATCGTACCGAGACATCGGCGCCTGTGTGGGACGACATCCAGCCACAGTGAGGCGAGTATGGATTCGGTGGTTGCAGGAGGGACGGACGGACCGACGTGAGCGATTGTCACAGACGCAGCACATCACCGAACAAGAGGACCACCATGTTGTGCGGCGGGCATTGACGGCTCGCACCGCCACATCGCGAACGTTAGCGCAGGAATTAGGGTGTATTGCGCAACCACCTGTGTCAGCACGTACCGTTCGACGTCGTCTGCAGGAGCGGGGACTTATCGCACGACTCCCATTGCTTCGATTACCACTGACGTTACACTACCGGCGAGTGCGGCGGCAGTGGGCCGTTGAACGCCGCACCTGGACTACGGAATGGCACTACATTATCTTCTCCTACGAATTCCGCTTCTGCCTGCAACACCACGATGGTCGGATCCGCGTGTGGCGGCACCGCGGCGAGAGACTGTATGACGCCTGCATTATGCATCGCCATACAGGTTCGTTGCCTGGCGTTATGGTTTGAGGCGCAATTGGGTATGACGCCCGCACCCCTCTGGTACGCATCGCCAGTAAACCCAACAGCCACCACACCATCTCCGACATTTTGGATCCGATAGTCCTCCCTTACTTGCAGGACCTGCCAGCGACCACATTTCAACAGAACAATGCGCGCCCGCACGTTGCACGCATCGTGCAATAATTCTTTACGGCCCACCAGGTGTCATGCTGCCGTGGCCCAACTGTTCTAGCGATTTGTCGCCCATCGAACACGTCTGTTCGCTCATCGGCAACCGATTGGCTCGGCAAGTACCACCCGCGGCTACGCCTGATGAACTGTGGCAACGTGTGGAAGCAGCCTGGATCGACATACCCCAAGCCTACATCCAAAGCCTCTTTCGTTCGATGCCGCGGCGTGTAGTGGCTGTTATTGCCAGCCATGGGGGCCACACGAACTATTGATGTCTGCGTGTTCCGCAAGTCACGCGGGCCTGTAAGCTCAATCGTTTCATCTTTGTATCTGTTGTTATGTGTCCAGTAAATCTGGCTTTGCTATCTCGTGTCCTTCTTGGTGTTGCATTTTGGGTGGCCAGCAGTGTACGTAAATAATAACAAAACTGTTTTTACACTAAGATTTAGCTTCGCACAAATTTTCGTTAACATTTATCATACCTTTTTTAGAGATTAGTGATTTGTGGTTGTAAATTGACGTTTGCACTTCGGTTCTACAGAATTTCACACAGAAGAAATGACCCCCTTCCCCTTGATTCTCAATAAAATTCTGCTGCTAAGGAATATTTCTGAACCAGTTTCATGTAACGGAGAGTAAAAGCAACCTCATATCAATCGTTCTCGCCTGTCTCTACGTCATTACAGCTGAAATTCAGATGTTTACTTGGTATACTTTTAGGAATGCTTTATTAGAGTCTGATACAGCGATTGAAGCGCAAACGCGTTTTAAATGATTTTCCGCCACGGAACCCCCAAGATATTTCAAGTTTATAATTCCAAAGAGTGTAGTGTTTCACCAAAAGGAAAAGTCTGTCCTCAGTTACATTACAATATGTAAAGCGATGGAGTGAATACATCTGAATAATACATCAACTGAAATTCAAGCACGTGCGGTTGTCAGTGTCGCCTCGGGAGTTGTCAGGATCCTTTGGTGACAAAGCAATTGCCGCTTTCTCGCTAAATGAACTGTCAAGAAAACAAGATGGTGTTTGATGATACTTAATATTTATACAAACTGTGAATAACATTTTAGAAAATGAAGTTTAGTCCAAGACACAATTACAATGCCCTTTCGAGGGCAGCATGAAAAATTTAAACAATTCAGACGTCTCTCGAAACAAATCAACGATTTCGATCTCCAAAACAGGCATTACTCTTAAGCTGATTAATATTAAAATCAAGTTGTGTTAATTTTGTTAATACGTGCATGGCAGTTCGCCTAGTCCTAAAGAAAAATAACGGAATTTATTCAATTTAAGAAGCAAGTTATGTTGTATTTTAAAATGATATACAGCAGATATGGAATCTTTTATGAACTGGACTCGTATGCACTTCATTTAAGACCAACCCGTATCTGATTCGGACCGGATCCGGAAGCGATCAAACCCGAGACTGTCGAAAGTTAAATTGCTCTGATGTTTTTGATTGGAGGTTTAACGACCACCGTGAGCAACTCAATGGGCTATAAGGGTCGCCCGTCCCTAATTTAGGGTCACTGGTACCAGAGAAGGGAGAGAGTCAGTGCCGTAAGACAAACACAACATCCATGCCTCACCGGGATTCGAACCCGGACCCCTTACGGACGAATGATCAGAGGCCATCGCTTAGACCACTGCGCCACCGGGCTTGCTCTGATGTAACTTACCTACATGCACGATTTTCGTCTTAATAAATTAGTCTAGAATACACATCGATGCAGTAAAGAAAGCTTGAAGAATGAAACATTCTAATCAGAAGTCTAAAAGAAATCATATGTTTAAAATGCCGACGTCACTGAAAAGTAGTTGTTAAACACAATGCAGATAACGAAATCAAAATAAATCGGAAAAAAGTGTCCAGATATACGAATACGTACGATTTACTTTCCTCCTCTGGTGAGGGAATCAAGAAAGTAAATACATTGATATACACTGAAGAGCAATTGAATTAGAGATACCTTTCTAGTAACGTGTAGCACCGCCTTTCGACCTGATGACGGCTGCGATTCGTCTCGGCATGGACTCGACAAGACACCGGAAGCGTTGGGAAGCCATACGGATCTACGACCCCTGAAAAAGCTCCCACAATTCACGAAGATTTGATGGAGGGGGTCAGAGTCTCGAACATCTCTTTTGATGGCATCTCAGATGTGCTCGATGGGATTTAGGTCAGGGGACCTAGCTGGCCAAGGAAGCTAGGTCACGTCGGGGGAGTGTTCATTCAACCATTCGGATACAATTCGGGAGCAATGGCACGGTACATTGTCGTGTTGCAGGATGAGGTCCCCAGTGGGATATTGAAGACGCACAAACAGGAGCAAATGGTCTTCCAGGATATCCCGTTAACGTTGACCTGTGAGGGACGAAGTCACACGTACCAGGGGTCCCATTTCAGTCCACGTAAACAGTCCCCAGACGAGAATGCCACCCCAACCAGCTTGAAGAGTACCCTGCTGGCAAGAAGGATCCATTACTACATGTGGTTTGCGCTGCACTCGTATCCTGGCATCCGCATGTGCCAACGTGAATCTCGACTCATTTGTCCAGGTAACATTTTTCCGCATGTCTAGGACCCAGTGGCGATGTTCCCGCGCCCATGCTAATCTTTGCACCCTGTGATGTGCTGTCAGCAGCGGTACCCTCGTGGGACGATGGCTTCTGTACCCCATAGCGAGGAGATGATTCTCGATGGTGTGGCTGCTTACACGTTTTTGTGCACCAGCGTTAAATTGTCGGGTGGTTTCTTCCACTGTGGCCCGTCTATCCGCTGGTACAATGCGAACTAGCCGACGATGACCCCGCTCATCCACACGCTCTTGTCTACGGCAGTTGGCTCTTGCAAGCATGGTTTTACCGAATTCGATGTACTCAAGGTGTACCCGTGACACAATGGCTTGCGAAAATCCCAGTGCCTGCACGACTTCCGAGATGGAGTGACCCATTCTTCGGGCCCCGACAATTTACCCACGATCAAATGCGCTTAGATCCTTCGTCTTACCAATACTGCGTTCGACTGTTACTGATTCCCGTCGCATCACTGCATACGTCATGTCGTTTCCGTTTACAGGGCCGCCGACAGCACCACATATGCATAACGCCAGCTGTCTCTAATTCAATTGCTCTTCAGTGTACACCATGTGATCAAAAGTATCGGAATACCCCTTTCGCCTTTCGAGTGTATTTGTCCATATACGCCACAGTCTTTTTTTGTGCGTCTTTTTATACCTTGAGGTATAAAAAGACGCTCGTGGCCAGTCAAACATCATACACAAGGATGAAAAGCAGAACGAGACGTAAGCCAGAGTTCAGCGACTCCCAACGCCGCACGGTCATTCATAGTATACCATAATGAAAACAAGTCAGTTCCTGCAACATCTATCTGTCCTGCTGAAGCTACCGCGATCAACTCCAATAATAACATGACTCTAAGTCATATTATTATTGTGAAATTAAAATGCCTAGATGCAACAACAGCGATATTGTACTCTAGTGTGTCACGCATTATAACAGAGCTGGATCGCCGAACGCTTAAGAAAGTGGTGCAAAAACATCGCATGTCCTCAATTGAAACAGTCGCTACCGAGTTTCAAAATGATACTGGAAGCAACGTTGCACCCTAACGATTCGTCGACAGCTGAAGGGAATGGGTTTTCATGGCTCATGAGCTACACTAAACATCAGCAAGATCCACGCCAAGCGTCGATCGGAGTGCTGAAAAGCTCAGCGCCAGTGGACTCTGATGTAGCAACACCTCTCGAGTGATGAATCAAGCTTTACCATTTGGCAATTCGACGGAAATGACTAGGTGCGCAGGACGCCAGGTGAACCCTTGTGGCAAATGTGAAGTTTCGATGAGTAGGTATCATGCTCTGGGGCTGATTCCATTGTTTTGTCAGGGCATCCTAGTTCCAGTGCCCTGGATTCTTACAGCTGTGGCCTATAATGACATTCTTGACAATTCCGTGTTCCCGATATTAGGGCAACAGTTTCGTGAAGGCCTTTTCCTTTAACAACAGGACAACGGCCCGTCCACAAATTTAAGTCCGTGCAGGAGTGGTTTGATAAGATGGGTCTGGAAGAAATTGAATAGCCTGCACAGAGCCGTAAACTGAATCCCATGGAACACCTATAGCACGAATTGGAACACCGAGGCCGTCTCACGACATTGGTAAACAACCGGACTAAAGCTGTGGCAGAATTAAAGGCACTTCCAGCAGCAACGTACCAAATTATATAGGAGATCCTTCCCAGCGAACTAGAGGCTGTGACAGCAGTGGCAAAGGTTGGACCAACTGGATATTAATTCCTTTTCTACTACAGGAAGTTTGTGCATACTCTAGTGCCCTAATAGTTCTGATCAGATAGTGTAACTCGGTATGATGTTTGAAACCAGAGTCCAGTAGAATATTAATGAGACATAGTGCAGAAAATAAATGTGAGTTACTCTTCCATCTCCTACGAATTTTTTTGGAAAAGTTTAAAGCCACCCTGGTGGCGCAGTGGTCTAAGCGATGGCTTCTGATCATTCGTCAGAGATGGGTCTGAGTTCGAATCCCGGTGAGGCATGGGTGTTGTATTATTCTTACGGTGCCGTCTGTTCCCCTTCCTTGGAGCCAGTCTCCATCAATTAAGGACGGGCATCTACTTATGGCCCATTGAGTTGCTGACAGTGATTGTTAAATCTCCAATCAAAAGAAATTGAATCTATTTTAGGTTAGTAAGAAAAGAAGAGGTTAGACGAGCTTTTTCACAGGCAACAATGAAGGCAAAAGAACGTAGACGGAAAACATCGTGTAAGAAATAAGATTTAAATAACCTCTCTTCGGCAGCAAAAAACAGGTCAGAATGGTTTGACCCGAAAGAAAATGTTAAACCTATATGTGCTTTGTTGCCATAGCAACAACAATCGGTTTTTCACAGCTGCCGATGCGACGTAACTTCATCGAAAGCCGGCACGGTGACGTTAATTCAGAACTGCGTTACGTTATATAATCAGGGTCCTTTCAACAAAAGAACAGGAAAGCACTCCTTCACAAATATATATCTTTTTTCTTTTGTTATATATAAACGACCTGCGAGGAACTAATGCATAGATTTAGGAATGATTAAACTACGTACCTCCTGTTAACTTAACATGTGATAGCGTGGGAGTCAATAGATACATTGAATTAAGATCCATGCATGTTTTTAATAACGATACTTCGAGACTACAACTCACTCACTGAGGAACTGAATATTTAAAAGTGGTTTGACACCAGACTAACCCATGTTTTCCTGTATTTGTTTACTTGTATGTACACTGGCGGAAAGAGAAAACAAAACACCAAGAAGGAATTGGCGGACGAACATGAAATTTACATATGTTAAAATGGGGTCGAGTTTACGTAGGTTTGATGTTAATTTTGGGACCAAACGGTGAGCGCTTACGCCACAGCACGGCATAATATACAAATTATCGTCGGTGGTATTTAAGGACTACGGCGAAGTGAATGTAATCTGTCGTCGGCGTACGGATACGTGCGAAGACCCTGAAGAAGCTGCAATGCCCGGATATGGAAGACGTGTACGATTTCAGCAGTTATCGGACTTTGAGCGAGGTCGTTTAGTCGGAAACCGCGAGGCCGGGTGGTCGTATCGTCGTATTACGGAGCGAATGGGACGGGAAGTATCGGTGGTGGTACGATGGTGGCGTAGATGGTCCGAGGAACATTCCCACACGAGAAGACGTGGAACCGGGAGTCACAGACGGACTGATGAGCGGACCGATCGACGCATAAGAAGAGCGGCGTTGCCAAGCAGAATATCCACTGCGACGCAAATCCTAGCTGCCGTTGCCCCTGAGGTGACTGTGCGAACAATCCACAACCGTCTACTGGATGCAGGACTACGTGCACGTGTGCCTCTGGCATGTGTACCGCTGACTCCAGCCCACCGTCAGTGACGGCTGCAGTGGTGTCGCCAACGTCTGCACTGGAGAACGCAATGACGATCTGTCGTGTTCAGCGATGAAACCAGATTCTGCTTGGGAGCCTCCGATGGCCGTATGCGTTTTCGCAGACGCACAGGGGAGTGTCTCCACCCTTCTTGCATCCGCCAGCGACCCACATGGCCTACACCTGGTCTCCTGGTGTGGGGAGCGATCAGCTATCACTCCCGTACGCAACTAGTGTTTGTACCGGGTACGTTAAACAGCACCTCCTACATCAACATCATCATTCAGCCCGTTGTTGTATCATCTATAAGGTTGGTCCATCGTTGTGTTTTCCAGCGAAATAACGCACGCCCACACACGACACGTGCAATGCAACATGCACTTCAGGGTGTGAGACAACTTCCATGGCCTGCACGTTCACCGGATTTGTCCCCCATTGAGCACGTGTGGGATTTCACGGGATAACGACTTATCCGGTTTCCACGGTCAGCCACGACCATCCCCGATTTACGCGTCCAGGTTGAGGATGCGTGGAACTCAATACCCCAAACTTACATCCAACATCTGTACGACAGACTCCAAGCCATAATTGCACAGTGTGACGCAGTTCATGGCGGTTCAACCTCGTACTAACCATGTTACATGGAAATGTTATTTTTCAGTTTACCAGCAAATACAGCTGTATTTTGCCATAATGTTTTGATCACGTTATCCTCTCTATTCTGTTATTATGCTGTATAAATTTCGATGGTATCAGACGTCTCGTTCTTGGTGTTCTATTTTCACTTTCCGCCAGTGTATATTAGTTCACTTTGTATACATTTGCCTGATAACAGTAATACAAGGAAAGATCGAAAAGTAACGCACAGCAATATTTTTTCTCTTTGCACATTGCAAGAAGCAGGTTGCAGTTTGGCAGATGGGTTTGAATATCACCCTATAGAATGGTTTGGCTAGATCATGTGTCGCCGTGGTAGATGACAGTGTGAACGACGGCACAAATATGTCACATTTGTTAGTGTCGTCTACGATTGAAGAGCAGCGCGGTGTAGTCTGATTTTTATTGGCTAAAAGGAAAACTCTGATGGAGATTCACAAAGAAATGGTTGAAGTGTATGGTGGTGATTTCCTGGACCTCAATAGCATCTCCAGATGGTGCAGTTTCTTTGCAGAAGGCCGTGGCAACCTTACCGATTCGCCACGTTCCGGTCGACCTATAACCGCGTCATGCCCTGCCACTGTGAGAAACATTGAACAGGCAATTCTGAGTAACCGGCGAATGAGTCTCCGCATATTGGCACAGAAGTTCAACATTTTGTACGGTATAGCGTACGATATTGTGGATGAAAAATAGCAATTTTGCAAGGTTGCAGTTTGGCAGATAATATGCAAATTATCGTCGGTGGGTGATCAAATTATTGCGATGGGTGCCCAATAACTTGACAGACGCCCAGAAAGGACAGAGCATGATTTCATCCTTGGACCACTTGATGTGTTACGCAGAAGACGGACATGCATTTCTGGCAGGTGCAGTGACTGGCGATGAGTCCTGAGCGTACCACTACACTCCCGAAAGGAAAGGCCAGTACGGTGTGGAAACATTCCGATTCCCGGTCACCAAAAAAAAAAAAAAAATGAGAGTAACCCAATGTGCACACAAAGTCCTCATGACGGTTGTCTGGGACATGCATGGCATTCTCCTGGTGTAGTTTCATTCAATGGGGACCGTTGTGAATTCCAAAAATTACGCTAACACATTCACAAAGTTGCGTCTTGCCCTTCGTGACAAAAGACCCAACAGGGACGCTGCAAATGTCAGACTGCTTCATGACAACGCTCGCCCATATGTTGCACAACACGTTCGTGACAAAATTGCGCAATTTGGCTGGGAGATGATCCAGCACTCACGGTACAGTCAGAACCTGGCTCCTACGGACTTTCATCTATTTGGTCCCTTCAAAAGATTCCTGGGCGGCCAATGCTTCAATGCTGCTGACGAAGTCAAATCGATTGTGCACAGGTGGCTATACACCCAGAAAACGGACTTTTAGGAACAAAGTATACTAAAACTGCTACCACGCTGGGATAAATATGTCGAACGTCTCGGTTCTTATGTTGGAAACTAGCTAATAAATGTAGTTTCACTACATATATGTTTTATTTTGCCTATATTAAACTCTAGTCAAAAATATAGTGTGCGTTACTTTTCGATCAACCCTCGTAATCAACGTAGTAGATAACTTGCGTCGTACAAATGTTACGCCACATTCGGGAAGCAGTTTCCAGTCAGGGACTTCTACTCGAAAACACGAAACGCTACGCATGACGTCACAAATATTTACCTCTCAATTGCTGCTGATGTTGATAACTTGCATGATATACCATGAACAACATACATTTATCAAACATGTAATTATAAAGTAGTTGTTGAATTAATGTAATTTCATTGTTTTTCTTTTTACCTGTCATTTTTCACGGGTAGTGGAGAAGATTATAAACAGATTTGTATACCGTTTAATTTCGATTTCAACATGTAGTACAAACACGTTTTCTTTTGATATTTCTGTACATTCAGAGAGTAAATCGCAATAATTCTGAATGAGTGAGTTGACGGCTGAAAACCCTCATAACCTCATTTTTCTAAAGTGGATTATATGTCATTGTTATCATTATCAATCGTTACCAATGCACCGCTGGATGTGAATTCTCCAAAGTTTTTCCGACAACTTTTTGTATTGATCCAATTTCATTCATGTAACTCTGATATGCTTAGGAATTTCATTCACCCATTTCCCACATGGTCTTCTGATGGGTATTTTCTTGTCTGATGGAATTCAGTCTAGCATTTAAATTTCCAACGTTTTTAAGTTCTATAATGAATACGCTTTTATAATGGTAGTTGTTGTAGTAGTTATAATGAACAAGCTTAACTGCTAGTAATGTTGTAGTAGTAATTAAGATGAATAAATAAAGTCTTATGCTGGTTGTTAATAGTAACACTTAATGAAAGAGACCTAACAGCCAGACAGAGGTCTGACAAAACTATGAACTGAGAAAAACGTACTTACTACGAAAACCTTTTATTAGGGAAACTCCTGGTATTATCCACACATACTTCACAGATCACACAACTACTCGATATCTGGCTCTCACATATAACGAAGTTCCTCTCACATAAACGAAGCTCTCTTTACACCAAACGAATATCTCTTTACACATAAAACAAAGCTCTCCCTACGCACATCAACAAAAAGCTCTCTCTGGTATCGTTGAACGCGCCTATTTATACTGCCTACCACCATGTCATGACTTACACTCATTGCAACATATCATTCAGCGGGAGAAATAACATCTCGTTAAGTAAAAAGATAATTTACATAGGAAAATAAAATAACGAGAGATAGTAAAAATCAAAAGGAAACTGAATCTAGAGAATACGTTACATCATCTCCCAGTTAATTTTTTTTTTTTTTTTTTTTTGTCGAAAAACCTATCAAATTTTGGAGTGTAGTCTTACACTTGCTGACTGACGTGTATCGTCCTCTTTTTTGTTTGTTTTGGTGGCAGCAGTATGTACAATATCAAACTTGGCATGGCAAAATCAGGAAATCTGTATTCGCAGCAATTGCCTGTGAAGCAGGAAACACTTTATATACTTGAACAGAACAAACCTGCATCGGCATACTTTTCTTTTATTCTGCCTAGCAGGAATCACTTTTTTAATTTCAAATTACGTCTTTCTATTAGCGTTGATTACAAACCAACTGTATCAGCAGCGAAGATTGCCTGTAGCTGCCTAACAGTAACAATTTTCATTATTTTATCCCTACGCACATAGATATATATAAACAAATTTGGATTAGTAGATGGACATAGAAGAAATATAAAAAAAAACACATATATACACAAAAAGAATGCATAGGCCCACACGAAAAAAAGAAATTCTGACACGCCAACTGGTCGTGCAGGAAAAACAACAAACGGAGAAAATAACCTGTCCACGAGAACCTACCTATCTCGAGGACGCATAAAAAAACTCTAGTACGATAACGTTTTCCAGGCCTAATCTGACTGGTAAGTTCAGGTGGCGTAGATCTTTTCAAAGACTTGAATGGATCTGGAATATCTGTAGTCTGTCGGTCAAGAAATCCCTGCGGCTGACAGGAACGGTCAGGAACGGCTGAAGTCCGTCGGTCAGGAAATCCCTGCAGCTGACAGGAACGGTCAGGAACGGCTGAAGTCCGTCGGTCAGGAAATCTCTGCGGCTGACAAGAACGGGCTCCCCCAGGCTTTTGATATGTAGTCCCTTTGTGCTGGGGCCCGTGTTGTCCTTCCAGCATTCTTTTGAAGGGACGTGGCTCCGGCCACATCGCTTGTTTTCGCTTTCTACCTCTGGGCATGAGAGTAGAAGCAGGCATCGTCCCTGTTTGCCCTGAGCGTAGGTTCCAGGGGCGAAACCCGGGCGGATACAAGGATCTCTGCCTTCGTCGCTGTTGCGGCGAAGCAGATTGTGGAGCTTTTGGTGTTGCTGGACGGTTTGTAATTTGTGTCTGACGTTTAGGAATCGTCAAACTATTGTCTATATCTGATAAATCAGAAATATCTGATGATTCTGAGTCGCTGCTATAAGTTAGTGGTCGTGCAGGGCGATGTTTGTTTCTGCCTATAGGAATACTCTCTGATGAGGTATTCAAGGAAGTAGGAGCTTGTGTTGGTGCAGAGTTATTAGGGAATGGTGCAGCAATAGTCTTGGCAATGGTTGGAGGGAAAGGAACGATACTAGCATTTGAAGAACTTGATTCGAGCCTTCGTCTTATGGTTCAGGTTGCGTTTTTGGAAGCCCGTCTTGGGGAGGGGAGGGTGAAGAAAAATCACTGGAGATTCTTCAAAAATGTTTGTCGGTTCGTCCAAAATTTCTGGAGGTTGATCGTGAGATATAGACTCTTGAGTTTGTGGAACAGAAGGCTGAGTAGGGTTGATTATAAAATCGATATTTCGTTCATGATACTTGCGACACTGAGCAACGTGTACGTATTGAAATTGATTGTCAGGTTTTTCAAGAATAATGTTATTTTCAAACACATTTGCCACCCGATATGGACCTTCGTAGCTGGGTGCAAATTTCTTCACTAAAGTATGAGAAACAGAAGATTGGAAGTGCGTTTCCACGAGAGTGAGATCTCCAACGACAAGATCTGGTTCCCTACGCCTAGTATTATAGTATCTTGCATGAGCCGCTTGTGCTCCTATCATTGCAACACGAGCTTCTTCTGCCATGATTCGTACTAATTGCGGAGTTGGTCGCTGGTTTAGTTCGTCGATAATCCCCGTTAAAGTTTCAAAAGGGGTTTCAATTTTTCGACCCAAACAAAGTTCTGCAGGAGTAATTTTAGTCGATTCGTAAACAGACGAGCGGAGGGCGAACAAAAAGAGCTCAAGATGTTCATCCCACCGCTCGTGATGATCCATGACAAATGTAGCAATCATTTTAACTAGAGTGCGCTTTACTCGCTCCGCGGAATTACTCTGGGGATGATATGGGGAAATGAATTTATGCTTAATGTGTAGTCTCGCACACATTCTTTCAAAAATGTCAGAAATAAATTGGGGACCATTATCCGAAACTACTTTATTAGGTGCACCATATCTAGAGAATACTTCATTAATTAATACATTACAAATAACTTCTGCCGTAGCGGCTTTAATGGGAAAAACGTCAACCCATTTAGAAATATTATCAGTTTATACTAAAACGTAACGGGCTTTGTTTTTAACTGTAAAACGATAAGGTTCCAATAAATATATTGAAATAATATCAAAAACATGAGAACTTGAACTAGATTTCAAGTGACCGGCCGGTCTTACATTACGGTAATTATGAATCTGACACAAGTGACATGATTGAATGTATGCGAGCATATTTTGGTGCATGCCCGGCCAATAAGCAACATCCCACAATTTACAACGGGTCTTGCGAATACCTAAATGGCCTGCAAGAGGTTTGTCATGAAATTCGTTTAAAAGGGCCATTCTAAGGGTTCGCGGAATACATGGGCGAAACTCTGCCCTAGTAGTCCGAGATTTCGTATAGTAAAGAAGACCGTCTATGACTTCAAAATGCTGTGACCTCCCAGCCAGAGAAGGATCACTTCGCTGTGGTGAACCCACCAAGCAAAAAATTATTGGTATCCCCAAAATCTGGATCATTTATTAATTCTGCCATTATCCGCTCTCTGGATGTTATATCAGCTATTAGAAGTAAAGGCTGACATCCAGGAGTAGTTTCTGTGGGAACCCCACTAATCGGGACGCGAGACAATGCGTCAGGTAATTGATTCTTATGACCTGGTTGGTACGAAATTTTGATATTGCTCTCTTGTAACTTAGGAGCCCACTTCATAAGTCTTTGAGAGAGGTGCTTAGCAGAATTCAAATACTGAAGGGCAGAATGACCGTAATTATGTTATCTGTCAATTCGTTAAGATAACATTGAAATTTGTCAAGAGCATACACTACAGCAAGACATTCACGTTCCGTAGCTGAATAATTGCGTTCAGCTTTGGCTAAAGTACGAGACGCAAAAGCTATTGGATGCCCAGCTTGTGACAAAACGCAAACAAGACCAACTCCGGATGCGTCAGTATAAATATCAAATTCCTTAGTATGATCCGGGAAAGCCAACACAGGAGGCTGAGTCAACGCAGACTTTAGTGCTTCAAATGCAGGGTTAGCCTCAGGTGTCCAAACAAACTTCTTGTATTTACGTTTCAAAGCATACAATGGCTCACAGATTGTAGCATAAGCTGAGACGAACTGCTGATACCATCCGGTCATTCCCAGGAAGCGTGATAGTTCTTTTGCTGTTTTAGGCCGAGGAAAGTCAACAATAGGCCTAATTTTTTCATTATCCGTAAATAAGCCGTGGGGAGTAATTTTCAACCCCAGATATACAATCTCGTCCCTCGCTATCTGGCATTTACTAGGTTTTAACGTCAAGCCAGCATTGTACATGAGTTGGAAAGCTTGTTTGAGCAGAGAAAGGTGCTCGTCAAAGGTCTCGGATGTAATAATAATGTCATCCAAATATACATGCACATGGGGACCTACAACAAGTCTGAGAACCGTATCCATAAGCTTTTGGAAAGTAGCAGGTGCAGAAGCTAGTCCAAAGGGCATACACAGGTATTCATAAGCCCCAAAAGGAGTCAGAAAGCCTGTTTTATTGACGGAGTCTGGATGTACCGCCACGTGCCAATATCCACTCGCCAAATCCAAGGTTGACATCCATTTAGTTGACGACAGGTCATGCAAAATATGCGACATGACAGGTAGTGGATAATCGATCGTTTTCGTGACTTGGTTTAGCTTGCGGAAATCTGTCACGAAACGAAATGCATTGGGTTGTTTCTTTGGAACCATAAAGGCAGGTGCAACCCAGGCGCTTGTTGATTCTCTTATTATGCCCTGTTTAATCATCTCTGAAATTTGACGTTGCATTTCCTGTTTCTTATGGGGAGCACAAGGGTAAGGTTTCGTCGCTATCGGTTTCGAACCCTCAGTGTCAATGACATGATAAACCACCTGTGTAAAACCAGGTTGATCGGAAAATAAACCAGGGCTTTCCTGCAAAAGTAGAGAAAGCTGGTTTCGTTGCCTCTCATTCAATTGGTTACTCAGTAATAAACTCGTTATGTCTATAGGATCCGTAGGAATCACTTCGACAGGTTCCGGAAAGGAAATAACATGTTGTACGAAATTCAATGTAACTTGAAAAGTATTGATAAAGTCCATGCCGATTAGACATTTAACAGGTAGTTCGTCTATTAGCAGGAAAGTATGCGTAAAACGATCCTTTCCCAGCCCTAGAGATAATGTGACAGTTCCTGTGATACTGAATATTTCGTTATTTGCACCTCGCAAATACTGCGTCGCAGGCTGAACGTGTATTGCAGGAACATTTTCAGTGCAAAACTTCGTATTTAGGGCTCATATTTCAGAACCAGTGTCGAACTTTGTCTCGACAATAATATCTTCAATTGTCAAGAACACATCAGGCAACTGAGGAGTTTGGACAGTCACTACTACTGTTATCTTGGTATCAGGAAGCAGTACTGACCCTTGGTCTACTTCCTTTGGAAGTTTAAAGGATTCCTGGTTGTATTATCATGCGGTCTGAAACCTCGGCCCTGCCGGGTATCGGGAAAGTTTTCACGATGAGGACACCTGCGTGAAAATTGTTGCGGGAACTCCGCATGTCTGTTGAAATTTTCATTTCTATTACTTCTTCCCTCAGCACGGGCAGAAAAATCATCATTGCCCTGAGCATGAAAACGTTCCGAATGCTGTGGATTGGAACGGGGTCGAGCATACGGTGCATTTGTACGGTACCCAGAAAATTGATTAGAAACTCGCGGTTGGTGTACCACTCTGCTATGCGGTGGAACGTATGATGCTTGGACTGGCACCTGTGTACGCTCGCGTTGAAAGTCATTAGGCCTATTATGCCGCTGAGGATTTTCGTAATAAGCCTCGCGGGGTGCCTGAGCATGGTGAGTTGGACCATGTTTGCTATGTCACTCTTCATACGTTCGTATGAGGCGAAGGCATTAATGAATTGTAGCAGGGTGTCGGACCTCAAGAAAATCCTGTAGAAATGGATCGAGCTGTTGCAATAGGGTCTCCAACATGTCGACATGACTGGCATGTGGATCCCATAAGTTATACAAGCGTGTTGTTTCTAAAGCAAATGCAACAGGGCTACAGTTGGGTCCTTGCTGACGAGAAAAAGTTGTTGTGCAAGGCTAGCTCGACTGAGGCCGAAAGGAAAGACTTCCAAAAATTCTGCTCGGAAATTCTCATAATGAGAATCCGGGTTTGACACTCTCCACTGCCGATACCAGGTCTTAGCGGTATCCTTCAAGCAAGTGCCTGCTATTTGCACTTTGCAGTCTTGAGGAATATTGTATAGATCAAATGATCCTCCAGGTCCTCGAAAAATTTTAAGGACCCCTCCAAACCATTGAAAAGACTTGTTCCTGCATGCGGCACGAAATGGGCAAGCATTCTGCTTCTCTGAGAGGATTGAAATCCCTCAGGTACGACCCGCGACTCAGAGTAATAGGAAGCTGGTGAATTACGAAATTGTGAAGAATGCCTGTGCACTTGGAAATCATTATCAGTAAAGTGAGCCCCACAGGCTTCTTGCAGATGGTCGAAATTAATCCCATCAACACCGAAACTTGCCTTAGGGTGAAATATTAAAGTTGTCTCAGGTAAAGAAGACATGGGTAATAATTGTCAAGACCTCGTGTTCAGAAAAAGTTCGGGCGCCAATTATAATGAATACGCTTTTATAATGGTAGTTGTTGTAGTAGTTATAATGAACAAGCTTAACTGCTAGTAATGTTGTAGTAGTAATTAAGATGAATAAATAAAGTCTTATGCTGGTTGTTAATAGTAACACTTAATGAAAGAGACCTAACAGCCAGACAGAGGTCTGACAAAACTATGAACTGAGAAAAACGTACTTACTACGAAAACCTTTTATTAGGGGAAACTCCTGGTATTATCCACACATACTTCACAGGTCACACAACTACTCGATATCTGGCTCTCACATATAACGAAGTTCCTCTCACATAAACGAAGCTCTCTTTACACCAAACGAATATCTCTTTACACATAAAACAAAGCTCTCCCTACGCACATCAACAAAAAGCTCTCTCTGGTATCGTTGAACGCGCCTATTTATACTGCCTACCACCATGTCATGACTTACACTCATTGCAACATATCATTCAGCGGGAGAAATAACATCTCGTTAAGTAAAAGATAATTTACATAGGAAAATAAAATAACGAGAGATAGTAAAATCAAAAGGAAACTGAATCTAGTTACAGTTCTTCAAACAATATATCCAGCCCATTGCCATTTCAGAGAATTTACCGTGATCATATTCTGTCCCTTGGTATCAGTCTAGTATTTCAGTTGTCCAACAGGGGTAAGTTCTTCGTGCAATGTGTCCAGCACATTCTTATTCAGGGATTTTACCCTGATCATAATGTAAGCAACTCCCGTGATTTTCCTGATCCATGAGTTCCTCTTCCTATCCTTCCTGGTTATGACAAGAATCCTCCCCATGATTCTTTCAGTGGTTTGCAACATTTTTAATGTCTATTTTAGTTAAAGATCCACGTCTCTGATTCATAAGCAAAAACTGGCGGGATGCGTTGTATAACGAAGTAAATTTCTCCGTCATTTTTGGTCCACGCCCAGAATCGAACCCGAGTCCACTTATTCCGGAACAAGTCGCTCTTCCAACTGAGCTACGCAGACGTTCGTTCTTGTTGTTACCTGCCTTTATGTCGTGTTTGTCCTGCGGGGCAGGAACGTTCAATCTCCCCCCCCTCGAAAGAGGGCCGGGAGCATGGCCCACGGGTCAGCCGTGACCATGAATTGCCGTAGGCAGCCATCCGCTGAAGAACGTGCATTTGAGAACTCCCAGTCAATCTGGTGTGTGGAATGCAACGTCACACACATTTATTTTTCGAAAGCGCTGGAGAAGAGATTTCCTTATTTTTCCTCTCTCGCGGTGTGGAAAGAACATCACACCATTGCGAGATCTTGAACGGCCGGGTCATCCGGGAAGTTCGGGCGCCATTATAACGAAGTAAGTTTCTCCTTCATTTTTGGTCCACGCCGGGAATCGAACCCGATTCCACATATTCCGGAACAAGTCGCTCTACCAACTGAGCTACGCAGACGTTCGTTCTTGCTGCTACTTGCCTTTATGTCGTGTGCGTCCTACGGGGCAGGCACGTCACAGTTGATTAAATAAATTTTCTTCAAAGACACAATGGTAAAATGCTATTAGAAATTGTTCTGTTTCTTCTAAATGTTCTCCAACCAAGTTTTAATCACCTATTAATTTCTTTCTCGATGTGGCCCTTGTTTGATATCTGTTATCTAATTTAAATGTAGGCATCGGTTACTATTAGAATATCTCCATCTACGCTAAATCTTCAGTTTTTGTTAAAACATTGTGAATCTACTTTGTTTTCCGTAAGGACATTTTTATTCTTAAGCCCGCTTCTATACTCTTGTTGGAAATTCCCGGGTCATACTCCACGGATGAGAAAGTCATTAACAAGATGTCGTTTGCAAAAAAAGATGGTTTAAATAATATCCATCAATTTGAATGCCCTCGCCTTCCCAATTCATTGATTGAAAAACGTTCTGCAATGTAGCATTGAAGAGCTTGAGGAATATGATTTCACCTTAAGTCATAATCTTTCCAGTTTTTATAAGTGTTGTGTCCGCAAATAGCCAATTTCTGCACTTTCATTTTTACAGATGTTATTAATGATTTGGAAGATGACAATCCGATTTTTGGCGTAAATGTGACATGGATGGTAAGTCAGATAATATCCGAAAACTTGAAAATTTTCATCGTTCTGGAACGGGACTCGAACCCGCGTCTCCCAGAAAACGCCCGGGTATGCTAACCACTACACCACCCAGAAAGACCAAGTTTCAGGTTTCCGATCAGTTTGATCGGAATTGATCGGAAACTGCGTGGTGTAGGGTTAGCATGCCCGGGTGTTTTCTGGGAGACGCGGGTTCGAGTCCCGCTCCAGAATGATGAAAAAAATTTGTTTTCAAGTTTTCGGATAATATCTGACTTACCATCCTTGTCACATTTACGCCAAAAATCGGATTGCCATCTTCAAAATTTGTATTATACGGCGTAATACCGTATTTCTTTCATGAGTTATTAATGATATTAATGTATGCATCATCTATATCATGTATTTCCCGCATATGACTGAAGCGGAAAACGTGATGCTCTCTCATTACTTTGAGTATGCAGTTTTATGTGTTTTCTATGAAGCACGTGTTCGCTTTTTGATACGTTGTTACTCCTTGTACAGATTTGGCTGGACTCCGAAAGACTGCAGTTCCATAAACTCAGAACTGTGCTCCCAACGAGCAGGGGAAGATCCTATCCTGGAATATTCCAGATGTGCGCTTGTGAAAATGGTCGACTGTTCCTTTCTTCTCCAGACGGACACTGTGAAGCAGATGACAAGATCTGTAAATGAAGTTCTTCAGCCACGGCTGAAGTTTCATGCCAAGCTTCGGTGCCGAGCAAGTGCCTGTTTTTGAACTTAAAAGGAGTACTTCTTCCACAAAGAAAGAGAAACAAAAGCGTAATAGTTTTTCTGAGAAATGACTGGCAACGTACCTGTTTTGCAAAGCATTTCTAACCGAAACGGAACACGTAGCAAGCTGCCCTTGATGTCGAAAAGTTTGGCGACAAAAACATTTCAGAATACTTTATCTTAATTGGGAAGTCTAACATTGCTTGAATCGTACTAAGGAGCGACATTAAGATTCTGTGAAAATCAAAATCGTGAGGACAGTTACACAGTGTTACCTTTCCCATTTCATTTCAGTTTGGAATCCTATTGTACTGCCATTTCACTTCATAAAAATAATTTCATATAGAAAATGGATTACATCTGTACCGGTTTCGCTCATTACGCAATACCAAATATAAATTAACTCAGTTCTATTTGACACTAAACGTAATTCAATAAAGAAATTCATATTTTTAAGGCTGTGTTGATCACAGGAAAATTTTCCCCGTGACGTCCGAGACAGTTATTGCCTAACTCTTTATCTGTAAGAGAATTCACTTCACAATGAGAGGGCAATATATGCATGTTCGCGGAATGACTTTTTTCCCGTTCCATACGTGTTAAACGTTTGGTTTGGCACTATACTTGCTTCCAAAACTCTGGTATTTGGTTCAATCTTTTACATAAAAGATTTTGCTTAGGTAATTATGAAAGTCCCACATGTGATTTTGCAAACCAATGAAGTATGCAACGGCAAATATTGTGGGTTATCATGTTGTTTCACTCAGCTAATGCACTGTAGTTCCTAAAAAACTGATTCTCTAACACAGGATTATCCTTGAAACAAACACACAAAACGAATGCTGTTAATTCTGCTATTTTTCAAAGAACGTTAAACGCTTTATTTTACCACGATGGCGTTCGCTTTGGAGAAAACATGGTAAAAAATATTTATCGAGATTTCCAAGGAAAAATTACAGCTTTTACATTTTCAGATCACTTATTTTTGTTTACCATCAGAGGTCTGTACGGTGTGGTTTCTCTTATTCTTTATTATTCCTAAATATCCTTTATCTGTCTTTTCTGTTATTTCTTATAATTTCATCATATTATTTTTTTACCTTTCTTTGCTATCATTCTTTATATTTAGTCACGTGTGGTCCTATCAACATGTTTTGCAAAACTCAAATAAACAGTAATTTTTAAATACAATTAATATTTTGAAGTCAGGAAGAGGAAGCCATTAATCTCCTAAATGTACGAACGACATCATTAGAAGTGAAATGTTATGTCCAATTCTACCGAAGCTGTAAGCACTAAGTAGATAAGACAACTGCAATTCTAACATTTATTTAATTCTCCAGAGTTCGTCCATGTATCATTTGTATTAAGTTTAATGCTAACCTGCGATGCGAATAAGAAGTGGCCATCTAGTGAGGTCCTGAATATGCCCAGTGATAACTCAGCAAATTCTGCGGGCTGCACAGAGTATGAATACGTACTTTCCTTCTCAAATCAGATTAACTACAGCGCGTGGTATAGGTGGTTGCTTTATGGGAGGCACATCAATGTATAACGAAGTAAGTTTATCCGTCATTTTTGTCCACGCTAGGGCTCGAACCCGGGTCCCCTCATTCCGGAATAAATCGCTCTACCAATTGAGCTACGCGGACGTTCGTAATCGCTGCTATCTGCCTTTATGTCGTGTACGTCCTGCTGCACAGGCACGTCATATATCTCCCCTCCCCCGAAAGAGGGCCAGGGGCATGGCCCACTGGTCAGCCGTGACCATGAATCGTCGCACGCAGCGAATGGCTGCCTGCGACGATTCATGCTGGAAAAATCCAGCATGACAGCCGTTTGGGAGGTCTTAACCGCCGCGCCTAGCATCAACTATCACGTGACGCTTAAAATTGCTCAAAACCATTCTTTTTCATCGAACTCTAACTGACACCCCACAAGCTGGTCTATCTTATTTACACGACACACCGCACTCCCACGACGTCTTCCGCGTTGTAGTGCGCCATTAATGAGCCAAGGATAGGTTTTCATTTGAGAATATGTGCTATATTTCTCATTCAGGTTGCACTGGTGCAAATGTCATTCGATTTTATGTTTGTATGAGTGCTGGTTTATATTGCGAGACAGAACAACATTTCGTGTGTTTCCAAGACAAAGATGTGGTGCATAATTTTATGTGAATATCGGTGAACGTGATTGACGGCTGATATAACCATTGCAGAATGCGCATAGAGCAGAAACTGTGAGCCAATCTGATATGAGTTAACAGCACAGACGTTCAGCAGACGCAGAAGTGAAACGGGCCACCGCCACTACTCTGCAATAAATGTCTGTAAATGGCCAGTTTTGCGTATTTGAGAACCGATTGGGATATCTTTCTTTCTTGGTTATGTGTCTAGCGCTCTTTGGCCAAACATGGTCTTTGCGCCATAAAAATCTACCAACCAGCCAATCAACCAATTGGGGAGCTACATAGAGTATATAATTTGTGAAAAACGTTACCTCGAAAACGAAATAATTCCCTAGTCTCAGGAATTTCGAGATACTTTATAATGTCAGCTGCTTCTCAAACTCATCGCATGCATTAAAGTCGGGAACCTAATATTATTCAAATACGTATTTGAGAATTGATTGCATTCAAAGATCATGACGCTTTTTTGTTTTCTTTTATCGACAAAACTAGGTTTTTCGACTGTTATTGGAACAAAATGAAGGACATGAATTTAAAATGTACGGAGTGCGAAGTAAACTACTTGATTTCAAGTTACATTTACATCACTTTAAAGCTGAAATTATTTTATTTAAAGCGAAGCACATACTGAGAAGCCTCTCGGTGATGTCACAGAAAAAGAGGGTTTTCTAAACATACGACGTTTCTACATGTTTAAGGAATTCAGAATAAAATTACGCAACGAAATGAAAAAGCGTTTGCAGCGAACAACATGTTCACAGCAGAAAAAGCCTATTTCGGCTTTTAAAAAATAATGTGTGCTTCCGAAATAGTGAATACGCTAGATTTTTTTATAAGGTCAGAAAAAGTATGAAGACACGCACGACAATACCAACAGGAAAAGATATTTTACTAATGTAGACACTTTAACATACAGAAATACAACACATATGAAGAATAGAGCTGACGAAATATTGATTAAATAAGAGATGTGAAACTAATTGCACATATATTCAGCCATTCTACTCAAAGAAATTTTCTGTACCGTTGCACTTACGCAAGATTAAAACATTAAAATTTTCACCCACTTTTCTGAGAAGAGTGAAGTTAAGCATTGTGAAGAAGTCACTTTGTAGAAAAGAATTTTTTTGTGAATTGTTCGTTCGCACTTTCAGTTCTTCCGGAATACGCACATGTCCCTTCTCTACTTCATTTAGTCTGAATGCTGTGTTATTTTTCTGGGAAAATCTTCGTCTCCAGTTTTCGAGTTGTAACTTCGCCAGTAATTTGGCGAAGAGTACACGACATAAAGGCAGGTGAATCAAGACTTAGCATTTTGGCGTCAGGAGCAAGTACTACCTCGATGAATGAATTTCTGTTTTCTTTGTTATATTGTGCTTTGGTGATTTTCGCTAAATTTTTTGCAACGAAATACAATGTGTAGTCGCAAAACATTTTGACCAGCTATACGTAGTATTGTTAAAGTCCACAGTGAATCGCCATCACTTCGGCCATGAAACAGAGGCATACACTCTGCAAGTCCCTAGAAGGTGCCCACTGGTATGCCATACCATATCCGTAGAAGTGCTACCCGTAGATTATCCAGTGTCCTTAGTGGAAGGTCCATACACAGCAGCTGCGGATTCATATAGTCCGAAATGCACTGCCTGACAGAGAAAAATATCACACCATGAACGAATGCTCGAAAACAGACCAAACTGCGCACACAGATAACCAAGCAGGTCCTGAACAAATGATTTGATTGTCACATACAAACTAGGCTCCAGTGGCTGAATATACAGGATGATCAGTAAGGAGAGTGGCCCCATTTTGGGAGACACAGCGTTCAATCCAACGTGGCATTGAGGCAATGAAAGTCGAAACAAAGTCCTGGGGTATCCTGGACCATGTGGTGCTGATCCGTGTCCACAGCTTGTCTTCATTTTGCGAGAGTGGGAGGGTACTCAACCGACGTCCGATCGTATCCCACAGATGCTCGATGGGCGAGAGGTCGGGGGAATCGTAATGGATACGAAAGCATCCGCACACCGTGTAAAGCATTCAGGCTGATCCGAGCGGTATACGGCAGAGCGTTATCCTGCTGAAAAACGGCGTTTGGGGTGTCCTGCAGATACGGTAGTGCCACGGGTCGCAGCACCTCGTCAACATAGCGGCGTGCCGTCAATGTGCCCGCAATGCGTACCAGCGGTGAGCAGCTGTTGGCGCTGAGAACACCCGACACCATTGTTTCAACGTTGCTGGGCCGTGTGGCGCTCCACAAAGGCGGATGAATCCGCCCGTAGGCCATTTCGCCTCCAGACTCTCACATGACATCATCCGTCATGAGACAGAACCGCGATTCGCCGCTGAACACCACATTGTCCCATTCGACACCCGCGCAGCTCTGGAGCGACACCACGCCAAAAGGTGACGACGATGGCTCGCTGTTAAGTGTAGCCTTCGCAAGGGACAACTGGACAGAAAACCAGAAGCAGCCAATCAGTTTCGACACTATCCGCGTTGATATCGGATCATCCAAGCCTCCCCGCCCCCCCCCCCCCCCGTAACCCAACGTAAAATGTCGCCCGTTGTGGCCTGTGGGACTGCTACGGCATGACGTCGGATGCGACGATCAGAGGACTCGGACGTACATCTCCGTTCTCCGGTCCCCCTACGACATTGCACAGATCTTTCCTGGGACCAATGTCTCCAAATGCGACCGACGGCTGTGGCATCACGTTGCGTTTCTTCCGCAGTACTACGCAAGGAGCATCCGGCTGTACGAAGGCCTACGATGACAACTCCCGTAAACTCATCCGTTCGATGAAATAGCGTAGGACGGCGTCTTAACGGCATTGGCACCCCTTGTTCGTTCTCCAGACACGGTTACAGCAGAACCACTCAGTTTTCGCGGCCGTGACGATGTCACGACTGACGGCTTCACGGGCTGGTTATCCGCTTATATTCCGCGATCCGTTTGGGCGATTGGCCTGACAATGCAATCATTTGCATAACTTGTACGTGTGCACCCACCCTGCAAATTGCATAGCGCTGCGTTTACGTCTTCGTGGTGTGACATTTTCTCTGTCAGGCAGGGTTTGTTCAACTCGTTTCATGTCGGCGAACATTGACGGCCACGGGAAAACACAGAACTCATCCTCGTGTTTCTCGAACTGTCGGCATAAACGAATGAACCTCGTCTGTAATAATGAACAGGTACGTGTTGGTGTTTACGTGGCCATCAGCTGCTTTCAGTAGAACACCCCGGCCAACTGCTTGTATCCGGGGTGTCCGGAATATTGTATCATATTGTCCGCAGCTTTCGCTTTAGGCGTCACCGTCCATTCACTCTATGCTGTAGGAAACGCGATTCACCGAAAAAAGCAAGTTTCTTCGAACCTTTTACTCTGTGATCTAAACTCCAATCGTTGTCCACGATGGCATCCTGTGATGCGAAGTGCTGATGTCATGCGTTTGCACCGTATGCCCGTATTGTGGAGGGGTCGTTGCATTATAGCTACGGATACTCTTTTCCATACTTTCTGTATGCAGACCATGATCAGCTATGCCAAGGTAGACTCCTATTACAAATTTTGAAGTTGTGAATATGATTATTGATGTAAACATGACATGAATGGTAAGTCAGAAAATATCCGAGAACTTGAAAATTTCGTTATCCTGGTGCGGGCATCGAATCCGCGTCTCCTGGCTAGCGCACGAGTATACTAATTAATCGGGCATCGAATCAGCGTCTCCCGGCTAGCGCACGAGTATACTAAGTGATCGGGCATCGAATCCGCGTCTCCCGGCTAGCGCCCGAGTATACTAATTAATCGGGAATCGAATCCGCGTCTTTCGGCTAGCGCCCGAGTATACTAATTAATCGGGCTTCGAATCCGCGTCCCTCGGCTAGCGCCCAAGTATACAAATCAATCGGGCATCCAATCCGCGTCTTCCGGCTAGCGCCTGAGTATACTAATTAATCGGGCTTCGAATCCGCGTCCCTCGGCTAGCGCCCAAGTATACAAATCAATCGGGCATCCAATCCGCGTCTTCCAGCTAGCGCCTGAGTATACTAATTAATCGGGCATTGAATCCGCGTCTCCCGGCTAGCGCCCGAGTATACTAATTAATAGGGCATCGAATCCGTGTCTCCCTGCTAGCGCCCGAGTATACTAATTAATCGGACATCGAATCCGCGTCTCTTGGCTAGCGCCCGAGTATACTAATTAATCGGACATCGAATCCGCGTCTCCCGGCTAGCGCCCGAGTATACTAATTAATCGGGCATCGAATCCGCGTCTTTCGGCTAGCGCCCGAGTATACTAATTAATCGGGCTTCGAATCCGCGTCCCTCGGCTAGCGCCCAAGTATACAAATCAATCGGGCATCCAATCCGCGTCTTCCGGCTAGCGCCTGAGTATACTAATTAATCGGGCTTCGAATCCGCGTCCCTCGGCTAGCGCCCAAGTATACAAATCAATCGGGCATCCAATCCGCGTCTTCCGGCTAGCGCCTGAGTATACTAATTAATCGGGCATTGAATCCGCGTCTCCCGGCTAGCGCCCGAGTATACTAATTAATAGGGCATCGAATCCGTGTCTCCCTGCTAGCGCCCGAGTATACTAATTAATCGGACATCGAATCCGCGTCTCCTGGCTAGCGCCCGAGTAGTCTAATTAATCGGGCATCCAATCCGCGTCTCCCGGCTAGCGCCCTAGTATACTAATTAATCGGGCATCGAATCCGTTTCTGCTGGTTAGCGTCCGAGTATACTAATTAATCGGGCATTGAATCCGCTTCTCACGGCTAGCGCCCGAGTGTACTAATTATTCGGGCATCGAATCCGCATCTCCGGGCTAGCGCCCGAGTACACTAATTAATCAGGCATCGAATCCGCGTCTCCTGGTTAGCGCCCGAGTATACTAATTAATGGGGCATTGAATCCGCGTCTACCGGCTAGCGCCCGAGTATACTAATTAATCGGGCATCGAAACCGCGTTACCTGGCTAGCTCCCGAGTATACTAATTAATCGGAAACTCTAGACTTGGTCGTTCTGGGTGGTGTTGTGCTCAGCATACTCTGGCGTTAGCACGGGAGACGCGGATTCGATTCGTGATCCAGAACGACGAAATTATCAAGTTTTCGGATATTTCCTAACTTACCATTCATGTCATATTTGCACCAATAATCGGATTCACTGTTACAGGGCTTGGTGGTGAGTTTTATTACAGCGCCCTGTGTGCAGGGCTCGTTTGATTTTGCCCAGCAGTAATTTCGGTATCGGTGATTTAATCCGTAATTCTCCCAACTGGAGAAGATAAATACAATGCAGAGCATAGGAAAAGTGAATCGAGTGAGGCTAAATTTTGCAGTGACTAAAACGTTTATTCAGATGTTACCGGGAAATGTGATCAAGCTTTTGTCCGTCATTTTCGTGCTTTCATTTTTTTAGTTCTCCCTCAGTATTCTACACCGCAGAAAATCCCTTTTCTCTTTTCGACCACCCAGACTTCTCCTTCCGTTTCCTCTATATCGGCCTCAATTCTGTCCTCATTCCCTTTTGTCCCGAAGAATTCTGCACCCCCGCTAAAGCTCTCTTGCTTCGTCGACCTTCACTCACGACTTTTCGCCACCGCGTCCTTCTCATGCCCGTATTCAGAAACCCCCTCCAAAAAAACTGTCCCCTCGTCTGACTTCCAAGAAAGCCCAGCTACGCCTTCACTCTCAAAAATGTTCTTAATTGCTTTGCCGTCCTCTCTGCTGTGACCCGTGGGAAAGGAAATACTTTGCTTCCGCTGGCCTTCGATCCAAATGGCGGGAATTGAAAAGAAAATGACTACAGAATCTCGCTTCTTATAAATATGGAAACCCCAGTTACCTCACAATTTCAAAATTTGTGTTGTGCAATGGTGTAATCCCGTATTTCATTCATTCATAGACTCCTATTGTTTTAAGCAATGCGTCCCAGCTGCATCTCTTCCTGAGCATTAAGCAGCCGTGGCTGTCCAATACGCACACAGCGTTTATGCGCTACTCCTCTTTCCATCCACTCTCGGTACACTTTAACTATGGCATCCCGTAAGAAGCCAACAAAGTTTGTCGTACCGGATACTGCCGCCTGCTGCTCTATATCCGATTGGCATGTCCTTACTCAAGGGGTACAATCTCGTCTCTTACCCATTATAACCACTCATTCAACTCCGAATGATACTGCACATTTCACAGATAACGCTCTTGACATTCACACGTGTGCACCGTCACGCCATTAACGATCCAAACATTAAGTAAGTAGAGAATGAAAACGTTTAACTTCTATTGTTTACTTCTAACTGTCGATACTGGACCGTTTCTTGAATATTTGCTTTGTTTCTTTCCAATGCTGAAGTGAAAATCAGGACATTATTTTTTCTTCACGATGCAAAAAAGTATTTACTAAATTAGATCTGTATAATCAAAATCATAGAACGTTATATTAAATATCATACTGCAGAACAACTGCATGTGCATCATTTGAATGTGAAACAACATAACCAAAATACGACGGCTCTGGCGCATAGCAGTTGCAAAAATTATTGAATGGCTTTCCACTATTTTGTAATGTCACTACTCGGCATTTTAATGTAGTGGGTAATGGGAGACGATAAAATCTGTATCACATTTCATTACCGTGGAAACAAGTACGGGAAGTTAGACCTTTTTTAAGGGTGTTCTCTTAGTTAATCTTCTCTGACACTGCTTCGCGTTTTTTATTTGGATTTTCTAAGTTTGAAACAATAATTTTGATACAATATTCTAAGAGAGGGAAAACGGCAAGGGTCTTAGTTTTGCCACGAACATTCACGAGGAGAGAAAACAACGTTTATGGCACGCCCTCGTCGAAAGGTAGAACATTTACATGTACAAGAATGCAATTAAATACTGAACTTTACATCTAACTATTTAAAATATGTCTGTAAAAAAAACGGAGGAGAGGTGCACTTCAGTAAATTCTAGATAACCACAAAGTTAAATAAATTCACGCAAGGAAGAAAATTCCTTCTGATACATCGTCTGTACAATTAAGGTAAGATAATGGCTTTTTTTCATTTGTGTAATAAAATGCATCATTCTGACAAGGAAATAAATTTTATAAATTGGACATGGAAAAAGTGAAACTGAAATGAATACAGCGAATGCCTCACGCTTAGACAGTGATGCAGCTAAATTTAAATATTCATGTTGTATGTACCTAGTGAAAGTTTGGATTACAGAAGATATTATTCATCATTTGAAGCAAAATGCTGCTGAGAAATATCATCTCATGACAAAACCAAACTTTATAAACAATAGTGATTTCAAAGTGTGACATCTTGCAGAAAGTCACGAGTTTTTGCTGTACTTACTGCTGATGAATTTTAGGTAAAGAAACTATCACTGAATTGCAAGACTGTATTTACTCTCAACAAAAACAACAACAAAAAATATTCAGAAGTTGTACTAATACATCATCCGTCCCATGTTTGTACTAGATGAAGCTTTAAGTTATAATAAATAATTATTTCAAACTTGTCTGTGTTTGCATGATTTGTCTATTTCAAGTTTTAAATATATTTCACATTAAATAAATGATAAATGATCCTACCTGCTGTAAAAGAAGCCTAATTTACACAGATAGAAATGACCACGTGCTGCTGTTTAATTAACACTTAAGTGATCGCTCCAGCAGTTCTGCTCTATCGAGCCGTCAAATTGTTGCAGACAGCAAGCTGCCTATCACAACCAGGAAGGTTGAATATGGTGGACAAATTTATTCTAGCAATTCATAAGCTACCTAGGGTAGAACTTAATTTCAGCTTAATATCTAAGTCAGCGGTTCCCAACCTGGAGTACGCGCCTGAAGGAACAGAGGTACGCGAAAATAATTTAGTAATGCCGGGAAAAAAAGTACCTTCTTCAACAAGGCAAAAATTGTGAAAATAATCCAACGCTATGAAGAAGATAGTGCGGGTTTTTCTTCGTTGTTTATTTGACCTTGAGAAAAGCCGTCGTCTCCCTCGCTTTGTTATTTTGGTGAGTGGAGGGGATTTCCCTCCTTCCCCAAAAGTGCATAGCAAACCCGCGCCGCTCAGTAAGTCCAGTGAGCTGCGAAACATAATTGAGTGAGTTCTTCCGGGTGTTATCTATATACACGGACGTTTCTGTCGTCTGATTAATAGCTCAACTGATGTATTATCAAAATGGATCAGTGGTTGAAAAACTAAAATGCTGAAACATAATGTGGAAAGTAATCTGTCGCCAAGTACTTCTCATCACACGCCTTACACTTTGACTTTCAGTTCAAGTAAAAACAGGAAATACTGTACGAAGAGAAATACTAGTAAAAAGAGAATTACTGTAGAATGCATGAAGTATGGATTTTCATTTATAGGAGATGAGGATTGCCTTAAGCCCTAGTGTGTAGTGTGTGGGGAAGTGTTATCCAATGGTATCATGAAACCATTTTTACTCTTGCGTCATTTACAAACAAAACACGCTAGTTATAAAAACAAAGAACGCAGTTCCTTTTCGGCTCCAACAAAAACATCGGAATGTGACATCGTACTACCTACCATTCATTTCCAGTTAGAACCTATAAATTTTATATTAATTACAAACATTTTGCTAATATTTGGGGTACAATTTATGGAAGTAGGATGCCAAGGGGTACGTAAGTAAAAAAAAAAAGGAAGGGAATCGCTGTTCTAAATGACCAAGATGCCGTTTTCTCACGTCGAAGACTTAATTCAAATTTGCAGTCAGACATCCAAATCTGTATACATTCGCTGGCCACATCGTTATGATCACCCGCAGTGGTAGAAATGAGAATTATTCGCTGCCAGAACCAAACGTACAAGCGAATGCCTTAAAAATTTAGTATGCACAAACCCATTCGCAGTAGATATGAAATCATATAAGGAAATTTCGTTATTAAACTTTGAAACAAAATACTCACTTTTAAATAAGTAGGAACTGTACACCAATTATACTCAAAATAGTTTCGACGTTCAATAGTCTAATTGTTTCAGTCGGCAGTTTCGACGTAGTTTCTCTTTATCCATCGATCCTCGTACCGAAAGCCATCAGAACATTGAAAGACGCTATATCTAATTCATCAGTTTATTCTCAGGAGTCTTGCTTCAGCATCTTCAAATTAATGGACTTGGTCTCAAATTAAAGCTACTTCAGTTTCCGAGGGCAAATTTATAAACAAACAAATAGCGCTCCGATGGTATCTCCGCTTTCAGCCGTCCTCGCGGGAGCAATACTTCGCCCTACTGAGCAACATATACTTACTAACATCAACCCAAGGCCTACCACCTGGCTACGATATGCCGATGACGTATTTTTCATATGACTACACGGAAAGGAGCCTCTCCCGCTTTTTCTCGATAAAATAAATTGTATATACCCTACGATCAATTTTCTCATGGAACTTGAACACAATGGTACCTCACCGTATCTGGACGTCTCAGTGAGCAAATCGCATGACAACCGCCTTCATACGGAAGTATGTCATGAGCTCACCTTCGTTCCCAACCTGATGCTCCGCAGTTCATTCTGCCCTGATTACCACAATTAGGCCTTCTTCCGTTCTCGAATTAGAAGAGCCTTCGCTGTCTCATCCGATGTCCGTTCTGGACAATCCGAACTAAAAACCACCGTCGAATTGGCTACTGAGGCAGTATATACGTCGAACCAGATGCATAACTTTATCGAGAAAGCCAGAACCAGCTGTGCTAATATTTCCATGTCGCAACTTCGCTACCTGGGCTCTTTTCCTTACATACCAAAGGTTTCCTATCAATTCAAAAACGCGCTCAGGACGATGAACTTCGGTGTCGGCATAAGTTTTCCGGCATCTTCATGCGCAGTGTGATCATAAAGTTCCGAGACTATTTACGTAGCGCGCCAACCGATGGCAGTACGCGGATGAGGGAGCAGCGGTCGAGGGCAGTGTCCTTCATGTGCCATTGTGCCCAGTGGCGACGTGCTGTGAATATCGGGAGCTGTGCTACAAGATATTTGGTGACCACATGCAGAACATAGCTGAGATTTCGGTATGAACAACAAACTAGAGCAGCGAGCGAACATCAAATTCTGCGTCAAACTCGGCAAATCGGGAACGGAGACGCATGAAATGTTGCAGCAGCCTTATGGCAATGAAGCAATGAGTCGTGCGAGGGGTTTTGAGTGGCACTGGTGCTTCAAGAGCGGCAGAACGGCAGTGGAAGACGACGAGAGGTCAGAGTGACCGTCCACGAGCAAAACCCCCAAAAATGTGGACAAAATTAGGGAACTGGTGAATGAGGATCGTCTAAGAACCATTCAAGACATTCCTACCATCGTCAATGTGTCATTCGGAACAATGCAAGAAATTATGTCGTCGGTTTTGAACATGCACCGGATTGCTGCAAAGTTTGTGCCAAAGATTCTGAACCCCGAACAGAAGGCGCTCCGTGTCGAACTCTGTCAAGATCATTGTCAGCAGGTGGTGAATGAACAAACGTTCCTCTCGAGGCTCATCACTGGGGACGAAACTTGGGCCTACGGTTACGACCCGGAGAGCAAACAACAGTGGTCGCAGTGGTAGAACCCGGCATCTCCACGACCGAAGAACGCCCTACAGGTCTGGAGCGCCACCAAAAGCATGCTCATCGTGTTCTTCGACATTCGTGGGGTTGTGCACCGTGAATTCGTCCCCCAGGGCCAGACCGTCACCGCCCTTTTTTACTACGATGTTCTGCGGCGCCTTAGGAAGGCCATTCGCCGCAAACGACCTGAAATGTAGCGCAGGGGTGATTTCCCGCTCCATCAGGACAACGCAGAAGCTCACAGAGCGTTAGCAACACGCCAGTTTTGCAGCCGCAACAGCATGACTACCCTTTCTCACCCGCCTTACTCGCCGGATTTGGCCCCGCTGCGACTTCTTTCTGTTCCCGAAGATAAAGCTCAAGCTCAAAGGTCGCCGTTTTGAAACCGTGGACGAGATCCAGGGCGAATCGCAGACGGTGCTTGGTACGATTCGCGAGCAGGACTTCCAGGGAGCATTCCAACACTGACAAAAACGCTGCCCAAGGAGATTACTTTGAGGGAGATCATAGCCAGACCTAAGTAACGTAAGTACTTTGTTGTATATCGACCTGGTCTCGGACCTTTTTTGATCGGATTCTGCTTCAAACTGGAAAATGCTTCAATTTGAATCCCCTCCGTATTGACTCCTATTTGTTTCCCCGACTGAAATTAGCGCTGAATGCAAAGAGAGTTGGGGTCATTAAAGCGAACGTGAATACTCAGCTACCGGCGATAACCACAAGGGCTTTTTTATCATAGCTCCCAAGCGTCATACAAACGATGCAAATAGTGTATTTTACTCGGGGAGAGACGGATTATTTTGAAGACCGCTAAAGTAAGTTTTCTTAAATGATATCAGTTTTTCATATTTATCATGCATTCACTGAACTTTATTGACACACTTTGTACACTGAAGAGCAATTGAATTAGAGATACCTGTCTAGTAACGTGTAGCACCACCTTTTGCCCTGATGACGGCTGTGATTCGTGTCGGCAAGGACTCAACAAGACACCGGAAGCGTCGGGAAGCTATACGGATCCACGACCCCTGAACAAGCTCCCACAGTTCACGAAGATTTGATGGAGGAGGGTCAGAGCCTAGAACATCTCGCTCGATGGCATCCCAGATGTACTCGATGGGATTGAGGTCAGGTTACCTATCTGGCCAAGGAAGGGAGGTCACGTCGGTGGAGTGTTCATCCAACCATTCGGATAAGATTCGGGAACGATGGCACGGTGCATTGTGGTGTTGCAGGATGAGGTTCCCAGTGGGATGTTGAAGACGCACAAACGTTGACCTGTGGAATGTTTAAGACGGGATGTTGAAGACGGTAACGTAGATCTGTGAGGGACGATGTCACACGCACCAGGGGTCCCATTTCAGTTCACGTAAACAGTCCTTAGACGAGAATGGTAACCCCCACCAGCTTGAAGAGTACCCTGCTCGCAAGCAGGATCTATCGCTTCATGTGGTTTGCGCCGTACTCGTATCCTGCCATCCGCATCAACGTGAATCTCAACTGAGTTCAGGCAACATTTTCCCACACGTCTAGGGTCCAGTGGCGATGTTCCCGCGCCCATGCTAATCTTTGTACCCTGTGATGTGCGGTCAGTAGCGGTACCCTCGTGGGACGATGCCTTCTGTACCCCATAGCAAGGAGATGGCTCTGGATAGTGTGGCTGCTTACACGTTTTTGTGCACCAGCGTTAAATTGCCGAGAGATTTGTTGCACTGTGGCCAGTCTATCCGCTGTTACAATGCGAGCTAGCGGATGATGACCCCGCTCATCCACACACTTTTGTCCACGGCAGTTGGCTCTTGCGGGGATGGTTTTACCGGATTCGATGTACTCACGGTGCACCTGTGACACAGTATCTCGTGACAATCCCAATGCCTGTACGGCTTCCGAGATGGAGTGACCCATTCGTCGGGCCCCGAAAAAAATGCGCTTAGATCCTTCGTCTTATCCATAATGCGTTCGACTCTTACTGATTCCCGTCGCATCACTCCTTTCATTTTCGGATTGCTGCATACGTCATGTCGTTTCCGTTTACAGAGCCGCTCACAGCACCACATTTGCATAACGCCAGCTGTCTCTAATTTAATTGCTCTTCAGTGTATAAATAGACACCACGGGCGGGTAGTTTCACTTTGCTAGTACGAAGCCAGTGCGATAGAGAAATGGGTCTTCTGAGAGTTTGGAATGAAAATCATTACGGTGCGAGGAAGGCTGGATTGTTGCCCCGATGGTGTAGTAGCCTAAGCATTGACCTTTGATCACTCGTCCGTGATGGATCCGGGTTGAGATCCCGGTGAGGCATGGATGTCGTTCTTGTCTTACGGTACTGGCTCTCTAACTCCTGTGGAAGGTAGAGAGCCAGTACTCCTGAATTAGGGACAGACGACTGCTTATACGCAGGTCACTTCAAAGGTTTTGCACACTGCCCATGCCCTGCCCGTAGGATGATACAATCACTCCAACTATTGCGCCAGTGGTGAGTCAGATTTCAGTACACAAAGTTCTGTCTACGTTTGCTGGATAATTCCGAAAAGTCAGATTTCAGTACACAAAGTTCTGTCTACGTTTGCTGGATAATTCCGGAATGTCAGATTTCAGTATACACATTTCTGTCTACGTTTGCTGGATAATTCCGGAAAGTCAGATTTCAATGTACAAAGTTCTGTCTACGTTTGCTGGATAATTCCGGAAATTCAGATTTCAGTATACAAAGTTCTGTCTACGTTTGCTGGATAATTCCGGAATGTCAGTTTTCAGTATAGAAAGTTCTGTCTACGTTTTCTGGATAATTCCGGAAAGTCAGATTTCAGTATACAAAGTTCTGTCTACGTTTGCTGAATAAATCCGGAAAGTCAGATTTCAGCATACAAAGTTCTGTCTACGTTTGCTGGATAATTCCGAACAGTCAGATTTCAGTATACAAAGTTCTGTCTACGTTTGCTGGATAATTCCGAAATGTCAGATTTCAGTATACAAAGTTCTGTCTACGTTTGCTGGATAATTCCGGAAAGTCAGATTTCCGTATATAAAGTTCTGTCTACGTTTGCTGGATAATTCCGGAAAGTCAGATTTCAGTATACAAAGTTCTGTCTACGTTTGCTGGATAATTCCGGAATGTCAGTTTTCAGTATAGAAAGTTCTGTCTACGTTTTCTGAATAATTCCGGAAAGTCAGATTTCGGTATACAAAGTTCTGTCTACGTTTGCAGGATAATTCCGGAAAGTCAGATTTCAGTATACAAAGTTCTGTCTACGTTTGCTGGATAATTCCGGATAGTCAGATTTCAGTATACAATGTTCTGTCTACGTTTGCTGGATAATTCCGGAAAGTCAGATTTCAGTATACAAAGTGTAACGTACCAGGAGATGTGACGTACCTGCCAGAAGGACGCACACGACATAAAGGCAGATAGGAATCAGAATAAAATGTCCGCGTAGCTCAATTGGTAGAGCAACTTATTCCGGAATGAGTGGACCCGGGTTCGAACCCCGGCGCGGATAAAAATGACGGAGAAATTCACTTCGTTATAATGGCGCCCGAACTATCCGGATAACCCGACCGTTCAAAATCTCGCATTGGTGTGATGTTATTTCCACACCGCGAGATAGGAAAAATATGAGCAGCACTTCGAAAGAAAAGAAAAATAATAAGGGGGAGATGATGTAACGTCCAGGAGATGTGACGTACCTGCCAGAAGGACGCACACGACATAAAGGCAGATAGGAATCAGAATAAAATGTCCGCGTAGCTCAATTGGTAGAGCAACTTATTCCGGAATGAGTGGACCCGGGTTCGAACCCCGGCGCGGATAAAAATGACGGAGAAATTCACTTCGTTATAAAAGTTCTGTCTACCTTTGCTGGATATTTCCGGAAAATTATGCATAGAAAGGGAATCATGTCAGATCTCGCATAGCGACCAGCGATCCTACATTAAAATTGAAACTTTACGAGGAAACTTCCCTACCGAAATTCATAAAGCTTGGTGTGAAGACCGACTTGTTCCCGAAACTGAAGAAGTCACTCCGCGAGAAACGATTCAGTACGATTCAAGATGTTTCTAATAAGGTGACCCGAATAATCCGACGTCTCAACAATGGAAGTGTCCTTAAGGGAATACAAGACTTGGCCAAACGTTAGGTCACTGTCATAAAAAAATTCATGGAGATTACTTTGAAGGCCTATAAAGGTGTGTTGTGAAATAAATTCGTTTTTAAGAGATAACCCACAGTGTGCGAAACTTTTGAAATGACCCTCATAGCGTTGCGCATGGTATTCGTTAAACCTTCAAACAAATAAACAAAAAGCGGGATAGAGCATCTCAACAATCGCAGGCTTTGTTGGCAATTGGCGGGTCGCCAAAGTGAAGATGTAAAAGGAATGATCAGAAGAGAATCACACATTCACCCAACGTTCCAGAAAAGGGAATCCACCATAGTTAGTAATCGAGGTAAACGCCGGTTACCGCGTGCTACTCGAGACATTAGTGGCTAATGATTACTCTGCTGACAGCAGACTGCACTACAACGAGAGGGCACCCAGAAATGACAGATCCACCAACACAGGGTACCCAGAAATGACAGATCACCAACAGAGGGCAAGAGAACACCTCCCGTCACTGAAAATTAAATGACTGGAAAAGTGGCGCCCCATCCGATGAGTTCCGTATCCGGATGTAACATGTCGATGAAAGAGTCCATATTTCATGCAACGTAGATGTTAACCTGAAACTAGACTGCAAGGTTTAATGGAAACAGGCTGAGACGAAGGTATCACGTTATTTGGATTACTCTAGGAAATATGAGATTAGTACTTCATCATTCTCTTTGAAAAGCCCTAACCCACAAGATCCGACCTGGTCATTTATAGGACCAAGGCTTCCCCTACAAAGTGAACATATCCGGATGGTACTGAACTCTTTCAACAGATCAGCGCATATTGTCACAGAGTTTGCACTGTACAAGAATGGCTCAACGATTGTGTCCAAGCATTTTGTAGGCTCTCCTGGCCACAAAAATTCCCGATTTGAATCCTATCGGGAATACACTATATAATCAAACGTACCTTTCGAGCTGTGGACTTGCCCATATATGTCACAGCCGTGGTCAGTACAGACATAAAAAGACGAAGGTGGGCTTGCGAACATCATATGCAAAACGAACAGCAGAATGAGCCCTATACGGAAAAGCTAAGTGACTTTCAACGTGGCACAGTCATAGGATGTTATTTTAGCGACAAGTGAGTTCCTGAAATTTCTGCCCTCTTGCAGATACCATGATCAACAGTAAGTTGTGTTATTTTGGAGTGCAACAGGAGCGCAATGGCGATCTTTTAAACCATGTAAAACGACAGCGGACCGCTGACTGCTGTAGCTGGTGGTGTGACTAAATAGTCTGTCCTCGATAACAATACTCACCTCCGAGTTCCAAAATACCTCTGGAAGTAACGTCAGCACCAAAACGGTTCGTCAAGAAATTTGTTTCTATGGCCGAGCAGTCGTACACAATTCTAACATCAGGAAGATCAACGCCAAGATTCGGTTCGAGTGGTTTAAAGCTTAGCTGCAGTGGACTTTGGAGCAGTGGAAAAGCGTTCCTTGGAGTGATGAAGTACGCTTTACCATCTGGCAATCCGACGATCGAGTCTGGATCTGGAGGATTTCAGGTGGACTTTCCAACTGTGTTGTGCCCACTGTGAAGTTTGGTGCAGGAGGCATCATGTTCTGGAGATATTTTTCGTGTTTTGGGCTGGGTCCCTAGTTTCAGTGCTAGGGAGTCTTAACGCTGCAGCCTATAATGGATATTATTGACAATTCTGCGCTCGTAACATTATGGCAAGATTTCGGAGAAGGCCGTTACCAACAGGACATTGTTCTGTCTGTCCATAAAGCTGTCCGTGCAAGAATAGTTTGACGATATGTGTGTGGAATAACTTGAGTAGCCTGCGCGGAGCCCCGATTTTAACCCAGTGGAACACTTTTCTGAAGAAATGGAAAGCCGACTCTGAGCCTGGCCAAACCTCCCAGCATCAGTGACTGACCTGACTAATGTTCTTGTGTCAGAATGGAAGACAGCAATGTACTAAAATCTAGTGGAAGGCCTTCCCAGTAGAACGGAGGCTGTGATTGCAGATGTACTAACTAGATATTAATTCCTTTCCTATTACAAGGAATTTGTTGATAAACTAGTGTATGGATACTTTTGATTGGATAGCGTATGTGGAATGCAATAGAGCGGAGTATTAGCCAGTCAGCGCTAGTGTCTCGCTCCTTCTCGGAACTTCATTACGTTATTAACACCTGAGGGCACCTTCCGTGGTCTAGCGAAATCCATGCCACACCAGGTGTAAGCGGCTATCGTGAAGAAAGGATGGCTAGCGTGCTATTTGTTAGGTGGTTATGTTGTTTTGTGTCGTGAAACGTGTATACTACGGTTTGTTTTATTTTCTTGTCCTTGGGAGTTGTAGTTCTAAACCTATTGGCCTTCAACGCCTTTGGAGATTATAAAACTCTAAAACTGTATGTATGGACTTCTCCAAGGACGTGATATAGCGCTTTAGCCACTCAGCGGTGAACATTTAACGGACCGCCTCTGGCAGTATTAACAGGAAATGTGTTAGTCCGGCAATACGTCGATATCGTTCTTTTCCGCAACTGGGCTTACATTTGTGGCGGTAGCACTGAATATCTTCTTTCAACAGGATAATGCTCATCCGCAGACTGAAAAAATCAACAAGACGTGTCTACAAATAGTGTTTTCTCTACCGGGTTGCGCATCAATTTAGCTCTTGTACATTCATAGCAATTTAATAATATTCCATTGTATTAAAATTTCTTTTCTACCGTACGGACACGTATTTTTGTATTCCTCTTCCACCAAAAGAATGTATGTACTTTTGACTTGCGAGAAACAAAGCCACAAGTTCTATCTTCCTTCAATGATAATCCCAGGTTGGGCTTGGTCACCCATTGATTCACTTCGTACTGAGTTCTTATGGATTTATGTCTCGCAAGGGTAATTTGACATCTTCATGCCTATCCATAGCATACTTACCCATTCCGTTATTTCTCCTCACAGCTTGAGAGTAGGAGAACTACAACGATGTGTACACGCTAATATAATTTATTATCCCGTTTATCTTGGTCCTGCCGCTCAAAAAATCGAACACCTTCATAAAATGACATGCCGACCGAGTGAAACTTGTTGTTTTCGTTTATTTTTTATTTCAGAGTTTAACAATCGTTGTGAGCAATTCAATAAGCTATATAAGCAGTTTCCCATTTCTGATTTGTGGCTATTGGTTCGAGAGAGAGAGAGAGGAGATAGGCAGTGCCGTAAGACAACAAGTTAGTAAAATCATGCAATGTAATCATTATGATACGTTTACCAGAAATCATTACTCAAGTTATGAGGATAATGGCTGTAGAATAAATCTCGCTCCTGTGACCCGACCATTGAACCCATTTCGGTGATATTCAACAGAACCGGTAAAGTATACTTCCCAAACAACATGAAAACTTTTGTCTCAATGAAGCATTTTTACGTAAGGTATAACGCATAAGGGCAATGGAATGGATCCCGATCCTATGACTTGACATTTGACCCCATTTCACCGATTTTCAATAGGGTTCGTTCCCAGATGGTCCCCTACCACATACTAAAATTTCATTGAAATTGAACCATTTTTACACAAGTTATGACGCATAAGGGCAATGGAATGCATCCCGCTCCCATGTTCTGAACATTGACCCCAGTTCACGCATTTTCAATAGGATTCGTCCCCAGTGATCAACTATTACATACTAAACTTTCATCGAAATCGAAAGACTTTTACGCGAGTTATCGTGCGGACAGACGGACAAAGCTGGAGCATATACGCCTCTTCATCCGACGGTTGGAAAGCGTAAAAAACACCATCCTTGGCTGCTCTTGGACTCGAACCCGGGTTCGCTAGGACGAACGATCAGAGGCGAATGCTTAGACTTCTACATGGCGGCAAATGAAACTTGTAATGCTAAATAAGCTGCAACTGGTAACACCTCTTCTCATTTAAGAACTTCATCGTATGTGGAAATCGTGACTAAATTCGCGACATCACTCGTTTTTCCACTTTTTCATACTTTATGCTGTGTAAGCATAAAGTAATTACATCCTTACCAAAGGTCGCAGGAGATTTACTGAATTCTGGGGAGAAAGCTTCCTTCTCTTTCTTCCAAAAGCACATCTTTCAGACACTGCGTTTTAAACACAATTCAGATATGTTAGGACGCCCCAGAAGAAAGTACTTCTCTTTCGTAATGACAAAGGCAAGAATTTATGATTAGATTCCAGACACCTTGACATTTCTGAACTCAGTATACCATTGTGTAATAAGCGGTTAAATATGAGATCGCTGGCTCTGATAAAGAGGACTTGCTATATTACGGAAGTGACGTCAAAAATGAAAAAGGAAGAAAAGGAGAATAGATTGAACCTGTTCTAGGTACGTTTACCATACTTTTTTCGTGCCTGAAACTGTGAATAAAAATTTCGCTCCCTTGAGAATATATCCCTTTCTTATTCATCTTCTGGGATACCAGGAATGTTGACGTAACTGATTGCTGCTTGAAGATTAACGAAAAATGTGAGAGTCATCAATCACTCGTAATTACCCTCACACAGGAGCTGATATTTTACATTAAGTATTTACTTTTGTTCAATCTAAATAAACTGATTACATTACGTGAACACTTTGTAATGTTATGAGGAAACTATGATCTTGATTTCACTAAATTCAAGAATATATCCATTCGCCTTTAACCAGTGTTAAGTAAATTAATAAGAACATTTCTCAGAGTTGCTTGTTTCACTGCCTGAACACTCATATTTCTGGTATCTGCTTTACTAATTTAATATCCACTCGGCTAATTTTCTTAAGAATACAATTCAGTTATCAAGTTATCTGGACTATGCCTCTTTTTGAAACGTTTAAACTTAACTCCCACTGGAAAGCAAAGGAATGAAAAGTTTGCGCCATTTCATCAAACTTCAGAAACAAAACTTGATTGTTTAAATACAGATAAAGAAAATTATAATACATTAGAAAAAGTTTTCGTGGAGGGCTAGGTATATAATGATAAATTTTACAATTATTCGCTTTTTCTACATCAAGTGTTTGTGTGCTTAGCTGTGTCGGATTTTTCGGCGACTGATAATAAATATGGTTATAAGCAGCAGCATTTTCATTGCTCGTAGAAATTAAATGGAAGATCTATTATTTTTTCTATAATCTGAAATATTTTGATCCTATTTAGAACTTTCTGCATCAGGAGCGGATAATATTTTCCGCTTTTACCTGTCGTTATTATTTTAATCAAAATGAATTGTTTTAGACGCTCTTCATTTGATCTTTAAAACAAGAGTTACGAATTTCTGGAAAGTTTTTTAATCCAGGTTTGGAACAGTTTGTTCTCTTTTAAAAGTTTTGACTAATTTGCATATTTTCCACGCAATAATTTCTATAAATGATGGAAATAACTTACCCCTACTTATTGCCGTCTTTGAGATGCTTTTTGAAATGCTAAGCTGTGAATATTTAAGGACTTTTCAACTTACCTTTCTAGTTGGAATTGTGATTCTGATAGATCATTCCTAGCACTGAATACATTGCATAATATGATAATTTGGCGATATATTTTAAACATCCATCACTCTTGGTACAAGCATTATTCACCGGCACACATTAGATCTCAGTTATGACAACGGGGATATCCAGAGTTCCCTGTTAATAGCAAATTAATTTATTAATCGAGTTTGTAATGAAGTAATTAAAGCTCCATTGTCATCTCTAATCGAAATTGCAGTAATCCGGTACGCAACTATTGCGATACAGTTTCTTACATTTTCGAACTTTGCTTGAAAATGATCGTTGACTTTTGCTATTAATGACCATTATACCACGAACTGCATTAACTATGGTCGAAATAAAGAATACACGACAATGATTTATTCCGTCGATGCTTAGAAACCACCTGATTGAAAATCAAATCCTGAACAAGGCACAAGGTTACAGAATCCCGTGAACATATGTATATGGTGCCCACAAATATAATTCAAAATGATGTTTGAAGAATGCAGCTGTAGTAGGTTGCATAATTTTTTTTAAATGTGATGTTTTAGGAGACATTTCGCAAAAGAAGAATTTATCTCCTGAAGTTGGGGTCTGAATTATTTAGAACAGTTGCAATGAAAGAAACAGCTTTTACCAGACATCATTTTTTATTCCATTGTAGAACAGAAAATACCTGTAATAGGTTATAGTGAGAAACAGTAATGCAAATGGGTAACAGTGACTAACAGTAATGCCAAATCCGTGCTCTCAGGAAGTCAATGGTGCAGACGACTATCAAAATCACAATTTCAATAATATCATCGGGAAAATGTAGTTTGCCATACAGCAGCTGCACTTACTTTTGAAAATTTTACTGACGTTAATATCAGCAGTATCTGTGACTTTTATAATTCAAAATACAGGATGGTTATAAATTAGTTGGGGAAAAAGAATACGCGTTTGTGCATATGTATAAGGATGCATATGATAATAAGTACGAATAACATATAGTTAAGCACACTAAGTTTACCATTTGTGGACCATTTTTGTGGACAGATGGCGCTGAGTCATGCAAGGTCACGTGCGATTGTTTCCATCAGCATTGTTTCATTTTTCCCGGTGCCATGGCAACATTCATCTGCGCGGAGAAAGCAAAATGCTGCCTGTGGTTTCACGAGCCCCATTCAGTAACACAAGTGTAACGACATTTCCGCCGAGAATATGGGTAAACTGCACTGAAAAGGGACACAATTGTAGCATGGTACAAACGATTCACCGAGACTGGATGTGTGGCTCATAGGAACAGCAGCCACGGCAGATCCATTTTTCTATGCTGAAAGAACTGTTACTGGAATCACATACCTGGACATGATTCAGATTTACCTAATGCCAATCCTCAAGGAAACAATGGAAGGAGGTTTCATTTACCAGCACACTACCACAAGGACGTCACTTCTTACCTCGATAGTGAAGTTCCAGTTTGGATTGGTCGCAGCGTCCCAATTGCATGGTCTACGCCAATTTGTCTCCTCACTACCACAAGGACGTCACTTCTTACCTGGATAGTGAAGTCCCCAGTTTGGATTGGTCGTAGCGTCTCAAATGCATGGTCTACACCAATTTGTCTCCTCACTACCACAAGGACGTCACTTCTTACCTCGATAGTGAAGTCCCAGTTTGGATTGGTCGTAGCGTCCCAATTGCATGGTCTACGCCAATTTGTCTCCTCAGTACCACAAGGACGTCACTTCTTACCTCGATAGTGAAGTCCCAGTTTGGATTGGTCGCAGCGTCTCAATTGCATGGTCTACACCAATCACCGGGCCTAACGACCTTAGATTTCGGTCTATGGGGTTTTGTTAAAAATCAGGTTTACTTTACGCTGCTTCCCAAGTCCCTTCCTGAAATAAAATCAAGAATCACCGCTGCACTCCCATTGGTCGATGCCGACATGCTGACAGCAATGTGGGAAGAGCTGATTTACAGATGGGACGTTTGCAGAGTAACCAAGAGAAGTCACATCGAGCATTTGTGAAAAAAGGCAAACTTGGTGTGTTTAACTACTTATATACATGTATTATCCGTACTTATTATGATATGCATTCTTACAACTATGCACAATAAACCTAAATGCATTTGCCAGTAATTCATTTATCGATGGAATGCAAGTTTTACGTGGGTACAATATTCACACTATTAGTAACAAACGTTACACAAACTTCTGTTCTTAACGTTATTAAGGACTTTAATTGTTGAGAGGAGCTCAATTATACAGTCTATAACGAAGTAAATTTCTCCGTCATATTTGTCCACGCTGGGGCTCGAACCCGGGTCCCCTCATTCCGGAATAATTCACTCTATCAATTGAGCTACGCGGACGTTCGTTCTGACTGCTATCTGCCTTTATGTCGTATGCGTCCTGCTTGGCAGGCACGTCACATCTCTCCCTCCCCCGAAAGAGGGCCGGGGGCATGGCCCAGGGGTCAGCCGTGACCAAGAGTCATTGCAGGCAGCCATCCGCTGTAGAACGTGCACCTGAGAACTCCCAGTCAATCTGGTGGGTGTGTGGAATGCAACGTCACACACATTTATTTCTTGAAGCGCTGGAGAAGGGATTCTCTTATTTTTCCTCTCTCGCGGTGTGGAAAGAACATCACACCATTGCGAGATTTTGAATGGCCGGGTCATCCAGAAAGTTCGGGCACCATTATAACGAAGTAAATTTCTCCTTCATCTTTGTCCACGCCGGGGCTCGAGCCCGGGTCCCCTCATTCCGGAATAAGTCACTCTACCAATTGAGTTACGCGGAAGTTCGTTCTGACTGCTATGTGCCTTTATGTCGTGTGTGTCCTGCTGGGCAGGCACGTCACAAGTCATAATAGATATTTCAAGAGCTTTGCATATTCAAAGTTCCTATCGTGTTGGTATGTTGTCCCGGAAGATTATACTGCTGTTATCCTTTCACTCAGCGATATTACGGCTCAGCCTTGAGCGTACCAGCACTAGGTTTTATCTACATACGAATATGTTGGCCAGCTCTGCTTGAAATGTTAAAATCCTTTCAGAACAGTTTTGAACGTAATGCGGACACACTTTTGAAGGTATACTTCATTAAAGCTTAAGTTATAAGGATTACGCATTAAATAAAAATAAAAAGAATATCAAACTCAAAGTTAGCTATGATGAATATATTACAATGATGAGCCACCAATTACGACACCTAAAGATCAACCGAGTGACACTTGAGTTCGCCCCATTCCCATTCCAGTTTGAGGTCTTCTCAACCTCTGTAAGCGTTTCACACGGGTAAATAGCCCGGCATCCTCAGCAGAAGAAATATAACTGAAATGACATCGACGTAATCTCATCTCCATCGGTGTGTTTGTGCACATTATTTTTATTGTATGCACAAAAAAGTTTTCTTTTTGCCAAACTAATTTAAACCACCCTGTATGGTATGAGAAACATCTTGTTTAATGTTTCTTTCTGACTTTTGCAATTTCATTTAGGCAGTAGGTACCAAGTTTGAGTTAAAACCTGTGCATTTTTAAATCTATCTAATAGAGTTAAGCTGCTCATTAAAATTTAATATGTCACGTAGGCGTTCTTAAGAATGTCAGGTACTCTCTTTTTCTATCATATCTATTAAATTGCCTTTATCTTCATTTCAGTTAAACATTTTACAGTTTGCCTGAAGATAAAATTCGAATCCTAGGAAAACGAAGGGTTATTCTCCCTAAATCTAACGAACATCAGCACCTGCTATGGCTCCGTTTCGGTGAATTCAATGTCAAAATCTATTTATTGTAAGAATGGAAATAACCTTACGGGGTTCAATCCTTTGAGCATCCACTCTAAATATTTTATCACGTTATTGTAACATATGTCAGAACTTTGACAAGAAATGGTGCTCTAACTCTGATATGCAAAGTTTTCTCTAAATTCAGTTCTTAAAATGTTGTCATCTTTCTTCAGTTCATGATACTTACCTCCTAAATTGCATTTGCTTCTGCGTAAATTTTAATTTTATTTCGTCCTAAAGTACTGCTCCCATCTACAAGGTATGGCACTTAAATCGATTCTTAAAATCTTGGTGTTTTTGCAGAAAGCCTACGTTTCTCCTGCATTCGTTTCATTTGTTAGTTCTTCTTCATTTTCTGTATCTCTGGAAGCATTACGAAATCTTATACCTCCTCTGTGTGTTATCAAGTTCAAGAAAATTTGTAGAAGTAGCTCTATCACACGCAGGCTTATCCATAATCAAAAATACGCCTGCAATTTCAACATTCTTCCTGCATCTAGATCACCAAGTGCTTCATACGCGTATAATACACTCACTGGACGAAACATTGGAGATACCTACCTAATAGCGTGTTGGCCCTCCTCTAGCGCGAATAACAATCAGCACATGCCAACGTATTGACTCCACTAGATGCCAGAGGGATTCCGAAGGTAATGCCTGTCAAACCTGTTGCAACATTGTCCACAATTCCACCCAAGACGTCGGCTTGTGATACAAGGATTTGATGTTTCGCTCCACGGCATCCTGGAAAGTTTCCACATGGTTCAAATCCGGAGAATTTGGGGGGGGGCTCTGGATGGTTTCAAACTCAGATGAGTGTTCCTCGCGCCGTGCTTGGGTGTTTGAAGCACAGATCATTGTCATGCTGAAACAGATCATAAACCGCAAGATGCGCGAATTTCATGAAAGCTTGTAGGTGATCAGTCAGCCTGTGCTTGTAGCGTGCAGCGTTAAGTTCCTCTCCAGACATACTAAGGAACCTACTGTGTCCCACTAGAAGGCTCCCCAAACCATTGCAGGTCCAACAACGCCTTGAACAGAGCCGACCTAGCACGGTGGGGAAACGCCCTTATGGCGTCAACGCCACACCCACGCACTCTCCCGTCAGCTCACTACAGCTGAAAACGGGATTCATCTGACCACACTATCTGGCGCCACTGCAGAAGTCCAGTTTTGATGTTCGCGGAACAAGGCGAGGCGTAATGTCCGATGACAAACAGTCAACAGTGGCACACGAGTAGGGCGTCGGCTCCCGTAGCCTAAGATTCTCAAGCATCGGCCCCGCCGTTCATTCGCTGACGGCGCTTGGAACTCTGAAATTTAACATGGATGTGATTTGCGCCGCCGCTGCCAAGCGGTTTGTCTGTACGAGCCTGGAGAGACTACGTCGAGTACGGTCACCAATGGCTTGTGGTCAGCCACTGCTTGACTCTGGACGCTGGTACGTCCGTTCAATGGTATACTCGCGGTAAACTCTTCATCCGGTTACTCTCAGCAACCCTTATGTTGTTACCACTTGAATGATAGAATGGCCCATATGTCTTGTGCCGACAACGCGCCCAATATCAAAGTCGCTCAGATCACCATGTTTACCTATGTTCTTCGATTGCGATATACTTTTGTGATGCCCTGCTCTCCACTCATTTATCGCCTGCGTTCGGTCTGTTCCATTCTGTGTGTCGCATGCCCATTTCAACTGTCCACCACCCCTACCGCTAATGCTTTTTCTACTGAGTGTATATGACCACTTCATTCATGCATTGAAAGCGAAGATTGAAAATTTGCTGCTAGATGGATGTAATTTATTAGATGCTTGAATTAATTCCCGCTGTGTGACCCGGGCCACACGTGACCTCCCTAGCGCACGCACGTACCGTCCGTAGTCTGGGCGAAGCAGTGTGTGACACGCGATTGGAGGGCACAGAATACGAGTTTATATCGCATTCACGATGTTGAGTTTCGTACCAAAAAAAGGAGCATTTGCGGGAAGCATTACTCTTCTGCTTTCATCTCAAGAAATATGCAGCGGAAAGTCATCGTTTTCTAGTGAAGGCCTATGGGGAACATGCCACATCGGAAACAACATGCAGAGAGTGGTTCCAACGCTTCAAAGCCAACGAATATGACGTGAAGGACAAAGAGCGCCCTGGGTAGCCGAAAAAGTTAGAAGATGGCGCATTGGAGGCCTTTATTGGACGAGGACTCATGTCAGACGCTCCACGTGTTGTCTGAAACACTACGGGTCGATGAGGCAACAGTTAGCAAACGTTTAAAGCAATCGGAATGATCCAAAAGCTCGGAAACTGGATTCCACATGACAAGGTTATTCTTCTCCACGACAACGCTAGACCTCATGTCGCCAAATCCGTGAAGAAACTCTTGGATGCACTTGGCTGGAACTTCTTACCCCACCCGACTATTTCCGCGAACATTGCTTCCTCAGACTTACATTTGTTCCGGTCGCTACAACATGGCCTGTCAGAGCAGCACTTCCTTTCTGTCGCGGATATCCGAAAATGGCTCGATGAATGGTTCGCCTCGTAAGAACCTGCATTTTTCTACCCCAACAGTGGGAAAGGGTCGTAGCTGCCGACGGACACTACTTTGAATAAACTATCCTGTACCGTTCTGTGGCAAAACACAGGTGTTTGTGTGACAAAAAACTGCGGGAAGTAATTCAAGCACCTAATATTTGTTTGCATTGTTATTGTACTCGAATCCAGAATAAACAAAGTGGTTGTTTTGTTCGCTTAAAAAGTTGTACTAATGATGTTACCCTTAAGTTTTATTAGGACAGATTAGAAAAGTGGTTGATAAAAGCTTTTTATTCTACAGTGTTATGTGCTTACATACAATGCAATGTAACGAAGAAAAAACACTCACATATTTGCCTTAGTTCTCTATCGCAACCCAAACGCCGCCTAACATGGTCTTTATTTCGTTTAGCCCTACACTATCACGTGGTATTTCCATTAGTCAAATGTTGCCTTGGGGAGAAACAACTATAATCATAACTTTTGGCGCCAAAGTACGGGAACTGAAATTCGGTGAGCCTTTGGTGTTGAAAAAGAGCGACTGTGTAAAAGGGTACTAAACTTCCTTTCGAAGGGCAGCGACGAAGTATCTAACTGCTAAAAACACCAAATGATTGTAAAAAAATATTCGCCGCCCAGGTGGCGCAGTGGTCTGGGCGCTGGCTTATGACCATTCGTCAGAGAAGGGTCCGGACTCGAGTCCCGGTGAGGCATTGATGTTGTGTTTGCCTTAAGACACTGATTCTCTCCCTTCCTTTGAACCAGTGGCCCTAAATTAGGGACGGGCGACTGCTTACAGCCCATTGAGTTGCTCGCGGTGGTCGTTAAACCTTCGATGAAAGAAGACAAAGATTCTTGACAATCAGGAGAAGTACTGAATTGTTTGATCTTTATTATCGCGTGAGATAAAGCTAATGACAATTAGAAAAAGAGGGAAATTCGCTGCTCTAAAAGAAATATTCTTGTTTACTCAGGGGCTATTCTGTGGAGCAAAGATATCTTTGTTCAATTCATAATCAAAGTCAAATAGTGGCCTGGCTCTTTCAGATATATTGCCGGTGTCATTTGCGTGCCATTCTTGGAGAGCTCGCGTGCTCTGTTCAGTAGCATCAAGTTGCGATGGAAGGGAGGCCATTAAATGCAAACTGGAGCCCATTCAGCGATAAGTAGGCAATCTTGGAAATATGCATGAACACCTAACAGACAAGCCTTGTACGTTCTAAATGTAGTGAAAACCTGTTCAAAGAAAAATATTTTTGTTCAACTCTTGTATATTACAGACTTATAAGTAAACATTGAGGATTTCTTGTACTTTTCCTTGAGCATTCCCATATGTTGTTCTAGTACTGACAATGAAAAACATGGAATGTAAAACCGCTGTATTGCTTAGGAGCATTAAGAACGCATATTAGAAAGTTCAAGTATGGCAAATATTCGATTTGCTGAATAAGAACTACTGTAAATTTAGATAAAACGTAGCGCGCCACCAAAAAGATCTCGTAAATGATCGACGTTGATGATGACGTGAAGGAGATGGAAGATATGTTTCTACGTTTATTTCTCCACAGAAGAAAGCACGAACTGACAGAAGACCACAAAACAATGCTGTACAATGAACTGCACACATTTAAAAATAATAACGCAGGAACTTTACACCACTTGTGCATAATATAGTATAACTATACTAGCGATCCGAATTTATTCGACTGTCTACATTCCTTGAAAAAGCCATCTGGTTGATGTGCGAAAGCTTGGAAACTTCGATTTTTATCTACTCCAATAAATTCAGATCGCTAGTATAGTTATACTATTTTGTGCACACGTTTTTTTTTTTTTTCTTGGTAAAATCAGACGCATACTTTTAAATAACCTTCCTTTTGATTTACTGGTTTTTACGTAAATTTAGTTATTTTTTGATTAAACATTTTCCCACTGAATAGAACATTACTTTCCCTAAGACCTTTTACGATTTAGCAGCGCAGATAGCAGGTCATAGGACCATAAAATGAACAGATCGAATTCACATGGCAAGTCGAATTCAGTGAAATTGCTTAGAGTTGTAGGGATTACGAGTAGATTGTTAAATGTTGATATAAAACCTGTTCAATTGATGTAAAGCTTGTTAAAATGTACTCGTATGTTATCTACCATTGCTATCATTCAATGAATTCTGTTGAGCACTGTCTCGTTGTATCAGCGAATTTGACCTTTCAGTGAATGAAGAAATAAAATGGTAAAATAACGTTAAGTCTCTCGCATGCTGATTCTTTTGGCCGTTAGCACTTAGTTAATTATTCATGAATTTGAATTCACACCCAAAAGTCAAAACATTATGACCAACACGTCTTTATGCAAATGGAAGCAACTGTAGGTGAAAGACGCTGTATGTGTGAAGGTCATGAATGGTATAAATAACACCTGATACTGACCTCTCTTAATCAGTACTATTCTTGTTCTTCAGATGGTAGAGGAAACAGACTTCAGCAAGTTTGACAAAGACCAAATCATAATGTCCAATGATAAAGGCCAAATTGTAATGGCGAGCGCGTCATAAATGATCTCCCACTTAAAATTGTAGACAAAGTTCAGTACCTTGGCGTTTGGTTTGATGAATTCTTTAAATGGAACACGTATGTTCATTTTGTTTTAAAAAACGTTTCCTTAAAGGCTGGCCTACTTAGTAAAATTAAGCATCTCTTCCGTATAACTTTTCTAAAAACATGCCTTTATTTTTACCCATCTCTCCTATTGTCTGAAATCCTGGTATTCGAATATGAGTGCAAACAATAAGTTATGCGTGCTCAAATTACAGGAGAAATCTATTCGCTATATGCTGATCACAGCAAACAGAAATCGTCGCTCTTTCCACAATTATAAGTGAGTGTCAAGGAAAACGTATCATCGGCCGCTACCGGGAATCGAACCCAGTGTCTTCCAGTTACTCGCCGGACATGCTATCACTGCACCACAGCGGCCTCGAATTCTCCAGACTCACATGTGATTAACTGCCAAGCTACTTGGCAGGTTGTTTCATGGAGCCCCGCACAATGCTAGGGATTCACCAAAGATGGAAAGAAACAACTGAACAAATAAAGATCATAGATTAGAGATTTCAAGATCACAGATTACACGTCTCATTCAAAACTATTATTTATACAAATAAAAATTCTAAAAATTCATGAAATGTTTACCTTGAAACTAGGTATCATGTTTTTTTTAAATTAATGCATCTTAAACTGCCTATTTTTCAGTCAGACATCAAATATCTGGATTATGCTGTCTTCACCAGATCTGTTGCTAACAAGAAATTATGTCTACCATCTGTTAGACTTAATTATGGTTTAAATAGCATGTTGCATAAAGCCATTATCCTATGGAATAATCTCCCAGAGAGCACCAGATCTCTGGAAAATATCAAAAAGTTCTCCTTGTCTCTGCGAAATTGCATTGTAAATTATCCTGATCTGCATAAGGAATCTTAATCCAATCATTAAATTTTAGTTCCAATTGTAGTTCCAGCTGCTAACAGTGGCACTTCTGTTATAACCGTGTTACTTGCCTTTATATTTTTATGTATTTTTTTCCTTTCTTACATATAATAGGGGGAATCGCCTTACAACCAATATGTTTAGGTTCCTCCTGGTGTATTGCATTTTCATGTGACTGTAAGCTTTAAATGTGTACAATAAAATAATTGCAATTTTCACGGTATCCCTTATTTTGAATCGTACCATTTGGGATAGTATTCATTGATCTCTAGCATTGATGAGCCGTGGTCGGGCTACATCTTACCGGAGGTTCGTGGATTTTCCTTCTTTGGACCATTTTTTGAAGTTACCAACCACGGCTGACAGTAAACAGCGCACAAGCCTTGCCATCTCGATAATGCTACTACCCAGTCGTCTGGCTATTGTAATTTGGCTTTTGTCAAACTCGTTGCCCTTCCCACTTGCAGAACAAATACAGTACTGATTAACAGAGCTCAGCCGCCCCGGTGGCGCAGTGGTCTAAGCGATGGCTTCTGATCATTCATTCGGAAGGGGTTCGGGTTCGAATCCCGGTCAGGCATGGATGTTGTGTTTGTCTTACGGCACTGGCATAATTTAGGGTCACTGGTTCCCTTCCCTGGAACCATTGACCCTAAATTAGGGACGGGCGACTGCTTATAGCCCATTGAGTTGCTCACGGTGGTCGTTAAACCTCGAACCAAAAAAAAAAAAAATTAACAGAACTCAGGCGGTATTTATACCCTTTCATGAACTTCACAAGCGCCGTCGTTTACCTGCAGTTGCTTCGATTTGCACGAAGACCCGCTGGTAATAATGTTTTGGATCTTCGGTGTGAAAATGGTACCTACCCCGAAGGCAGTGGAAAGGTATCACATCTAATAAAACACATAGTCTATTAATAAAAGTAAAAATAAATATATATTATGTTTATTACGTAACACTCTTTCGGGGTTTTAACGACTTCCACCAGCATCAGAAGTTCTAAGGAGTCGCACATACCTAATTTAGAGATACTGGCCCAAGGGAAGTGATAAAAGAAGCATCGGAATAACAAACGGAATATTTAGTTTTTCTGAAATTTGAATCCAGATTCAGCAGTATGAGTGTTCAAATACTCGCGTCCTACAAAACTTTTGATACTTGGAGACATATGTGGAATAAAAGGAAAGGAATTCAAGTTACAACTTTCATCTCTCCCAAGTGGAAATGGATATCAATAAATGTCTGTATCTCATCTGCAGATAAACGGAGACCCGCAACAGCCCCTCTAACATCAGGAAAAGGACTATGGTGCCGGTGCTGTGATGGTATGGTCAAGAATCATTACGAACATAAGCCCAGGTCTCTACATTTTGCAGAGTTAATGCCCTGAAGTACAGAGACGTAATCCTGAACCGATATGAGAGGCCATTCAGAGGAGCGACCGGTCTGGATTTTATTGTTATGGACAGTCCAAATTTTTATGCTACGGACAGTCCAGGTTTTATTGTTATGGACAGTCCAGGTTTTTATGTTATGGACAGTTCAGGTTTTATTGTTATGGACAGTCCAGATTTTAATGCTACGGACAGTCAAGGTTTTATTGTTGTGGACAGTCCAAATTTTGTTGTATGGACAATCCAAATAATGGACAGTCCAAAATTTATTATTATGGGCGATAATGTCCAACCTCATCAAGCTCATTTAGCTGCTGGTTTTCTTGAAGAGGAATATATTTACTGAATGGAGTAGACACTTAGAATTCCTGACCTTAATCATATTGAGCATGTATTTGTTACTTTAGGGAGACGTATTGGAGTTCGCCAATGCTCTGCCAAAACACTTGAAGAGCGCAGAACGGCTCTTGCTGAGAAATGGTTATTAATCCCTCAAGACCTTATCAATACCCTTATAAATAATATGAGGAGTCCTTGCTTGAGCTGTAGGGTGCTTAGGTGTGATCATGCTCGACATTAAACACAACTTTCCTTAAGCAAACACTGAGGCTTTAAATATTGTTCCATGTACTAACTTTTCATGTAAATTGCAATATTATAGTAATTAAAACATGCCAATTATAAGATTATTATTTCAACTAATTATAAGATTATTATCTTAACTAATTATAAGATTATTATTTTAACTAATTATAAGATTGTTATTTTAACCAATTATAAGATTATTATTTCAACTAATTATAAGATTATTATTTTAACTAATTATAAGATTATTATCTTAACTAATTATAAGATTATTATTTTAACTAATTATAAGATTATTATTTTAACTAATTATAAGATTATTATTTTAACTAATTATAAGATTATTATTTTAACTGAATCGTAAACCTCCTTATAAAATTTTATTGAATTACTTCACAAATACTTTTTACAAAATTGCGCATGATCTTTTGACTTTCAGCAGCAGTGTAGTTTCTGCGTAGTAAAGATTAGATTTCTTGAGGGCTGTAAACACGCCATCATACACTCTTTATCAAGTGCATGGGCAATCCCAAAAAATAATGGACCCGTCATGTGTTAATCTCACTGACGAGTGACGGAGCCTGTGTATTTATTTAGTTGGCGTTAACATGCCACGAACTGAGTCCTCGGATGCTTCTGATGGATATTTCACTTTACCAAAGTATTTCCCCCTCGTCCATGAAGAAGTCTCCTTCTCATAAGTCATAATTTTCGTTCTAGTAAACTTTGCATGCTGCTGCACGACGACAAGGATTTCAACATCGCTCTCGGATTGTCCACGAGAAGCGTGAAGCAGACATCTGTCACGTTCCCTGTGCTGCTCAAATTACCAGACATTGCTGATGCCATGAACTGTATAGAGGTAGGGATTTAGAGGAATAGCTGCCCTAAATTCCTCCCATACTAAGGATATGAAGCCATATTTATCGGCTTCCGGAGTGAAGTAATACCGGTTGTGAAGAAACAGGGTCAGAAATTCTTTAGTGTTGTTAGAAATTATCAACAGCAACAACCTGGAAATTTTGAAATTGAATTTACACGAACGGATAAAATATGACGCCCGGAAGTTTCATTTAAAATTTGTTTGCATGTCCATATTCAGCATCTTTGGATTCTTCAAAGAATTCATGAAGACTGAACATGGGCACGTTAATGTCCCTTTTAAATTACCAACCCGCACAAAATAAAATCGTTAACAAACAAGCAAAGAAGTAATACAAGCTGTCAAAATTGGCAAATCGCCGATGTTTTTCAATGGCAGACACGTTCTAAAGCGGTGGTTAATGCAATGAAGATAGGCCAGCGCACGGAAGGACATTACTTGCAAGCGGCCACAAAACTCTTCACTAAATGAATCCCCACCTACATGGGTAACTTTTAAAGTATAGGGTGTCTCACTAGGTAGTCTTCCCCCCAAAATAACCAACTATTATTTTCTTTCCACTCTACATACACAGTCGAGTCACATTTTTGTGACAACCTCCAACCTTTGACGTCAACAGCGCGTAGCCAATGAAAGAAGACACGCGTCGTGAACTAATTTGGAGGGTATAAAAGGTGTGCTGAAGGCAATCTCAAAACATATCATTCGTTGCTGTCACAGATAAAAGGAGCAATTTATCAGATTTGCAAAAAGGGATGATTATCGGCTTTCGGGCCAACGGTGGCAGTATTTAGGAAACAGCGCAGTTTGTG